>CM057453.1:931642500-932892500 GCA_016271365.2 Neoceratodus forsteri
AAGTCCGTATTCAAAGCGTTTCCAAGATACGGGCCCCGAAAGGGGCGGCTGACTCAATATTAGTCTATGGGAAAAAGAGTCAACTTCAGAGCACTGTAACTTTCCATCTGTGCAATATTTTGTCACCAAACTACTGAAAGGCACATCTGTGGGATGTTGGCTTTCTTCCCTCCAAATTTCAGTCCAAAAGACCAAACCAGTGTTTTGCAGCAGGGTGGCAAAGAATTCCTGTTATTTTCCCCATAATGTCGAATAGTAGTGTTGCAAATCATGACACTTTCGCAAAATAAATCACTAAAGTGTCCCAGGTGTGACACTGCTTTGCGACACTACTTTTCCTAGAAATTTCAAAAACATATTTCTGGGGATTTAAGTAAGTAATAAGACACGACGGGGTGTGCATTACGGTGTGATAACCACACTCCTAGGGGCGTAGTTAGGCATGAGGCCGAAGGCCAAGTGCCGGTCGTCCCTAGGAGTGCGGTTATCACACCGTAATGCACACCCCCGGAGTGTCTTATTGCACTTATAAAATAGTGACACAAAAAAAAATAAAGAGAGCAGTTAATAGTGGTAAAATATTTGTTTTATTTAATGCGTGGAAGAAAAATACTCCCCAAAAATTGACTTTAGTGTGTCAAACTAATTGTTTAACCTATGCTAATAGCTTTTTAAACACATAGTATCTATATCAAATATTAATACATATATTAATGAAATAAAAACAATTTTTGCTGGAAAGAGGTTCGCTGAATTCGGATTTTTGGCACAGAGATGTCTCATGTTATGACACTGTGAAGACAGAAAGTGGAAACAGAGAAGGAGACATTACATTAGCTGTCACATTCTTATATTAATATACATCTAGTTCTGTCAGAGAAAATGTCTTACCATACACTTGAAGTTACTTGCTGTAGTTTATGAAATTAACAGGTGCATTAAATACACAGTTTGGCAGGTTGAAGGGTCCCAGATGACTCTGACTTTGCACATCGTTTGTGGCTTGTGGAGCTGCATTTGTATCTTTATGCTTCATTGGTGATCTTGGCTTTGACTGTTCTCCACCAGACAGGACATCACTCCATTTTTACGATCATCCATGCTTGCTGACCAATAGCTATGTAGACTGGATTTGTTACGATGCCCTGTTACTGCCATTATCTCTTGACTGTCCAAACCAGCATTTGAAAGGAGTTGTACTGCGGTGGCCCTGAGTGAATGATTGGTGTACTGTTGGGAAAGTCCAGCCTCTTTGCTGAGTCTTGTCATCATTGTAGACAAGTAGTTGACTCCTAGTGGCTCCTTTGTGTACCATGTTGGTTCAGTATCGAGGAAGTGCTGCGGCATGCATCTTGGGTGCATATAAAGAGCAGGTGACTCAGGATCTAGCTTGCTGACGTACTTTTTGAAACTTGCCACAGGGCATAGTGGGTCACCAGGTCGGGCCCATATGAAGCCCCTATAATTGCCTTTACCCTGCTCAGTGGGGTCACCATGATTTTTTGTGTGCTTATTGAATGCAAGTGAGACATATTCCTGTCCATTCTCATCTTGCAGGATTTTAAAACTGGATGGTTTTAACTGACGTAGGCCCTCTCTGCCACGCCTGGCCATCATAAGCTGTATGTCTGTCCACACTTTGCGCAACAGTCCGGGAGCTGTGTTGGGGCTCAAGGTTGGGGAATTTCTAAGCTTCATCAAATCTACTTGGGATAGTGCTGGGTGGTGTGTTGCTGTGTCCTTCTGCTGCTTTCTGTACTTTTTTAAAACAGATGTAAATACATTGTTAGAGCCCTTATATGCAGGGTCTGTTATTATATTGACTTTTCTACTAATTGGGGCTGATGTCAAAAAACGACTTATCCCTGCTCTTATGCTGCAGGGGCTGTTGACTGTATATTCTTTACCTGAGCTGTTCCTCACACTTGCATAGAATTCTCTTAAAAGACTATTTAACTCAGTATCTGGGATAGATTTAAAATGAGGCTGTACCCCTTTAAGTCTGCACCAGTCAGTCAGCACATTGACAGCCCAGGAGGTGGTCTTTAGTGTGTTTTTCTCATGACGCTCCTCCTCTATTTGTGCCACTTCCTCCTCAGTTAGTACAGCATGTCTGCTGTTTACATTTACTGTGCTGCTTGTGCCGGGTTCCTCTGGCTCACTAATTTGAACACTAGGTCCTGTTTCAAGCTCTGGATTTTCAACTGCCATCTGAGGAGGCTCATCTATGATAGTGGGAGGTACTTGTTCAGGAATGGCTTCATTTGAAACTTCCATCTCTGTTGCCTCATCTGCATTTGTTTCCTCATTTTGCTGGCTAATAAAATCTATTATTTCTTGAGTTAGGGTATGTCAAAGTTTATTTCCATCTTCACCTTATATTTATTGCTGTCTGTGGTAACACTGCTGCTATAAAATGGCTGCTGCGAAAACATGAAGATTCTAGCTTGTCGAGTTATTGTAAACGCTCCAAACTGATTTTTTTTGCCACCTGTGGAAGCTGTAGTGAGAAAAACAAATGTGCACTATAAGAGATGTGAGAGTGTGGTGAGCTAGATGTACGTCTAGATGTTTGACGTTTTAAATTTGGAGTAATCGGAGCAAGGTATTTGATCTGTTTTTGAAAGATGGTAATTTGTGGTTAGTGACATGTTGCATTATTAGATTGGATTCGGTCACCGAGCTATAGCGTTTAGCGTGATGCATTGGTTTTGACATGACTTTACTGCTGTATGTATTGCTTTGCTTTATTTTCAATTCCGACTGCCTTTGTTTTCACTTTTGACATATTTCATGCTTCCGAGCGTGCTTTTTGGGGGGTTGCTACCGAAGGCGCAGTTGCAGCACTGAGGTCGCAGTGAGGTATGCCCAGCAGCGAGATTCCATCTGCGGTTCGCGATTTACACAGAACTCGCTGCTGTGAGTGATTCTGGTGTCAAACGATGCGGTTCCCTGTTCGGTGATGATGGGCCAGTGTTCAGTTGTGTGCCTGTTTTTATTTATGTTCGGCTTTAATATTATTTGCATACCTGCATTTGTTAAATTACTTTTTATACATTATGCTGCTTACGAGGGACTGTTGGTGTGTTATCCCATTACAGAATGGGGGAAAAAAATGGCGATATCAACTTTTTTTTAAATTCTATCCAGAATACCAACGGGGAGAACAGTGAGCCTGTCAGCTATGTGCTGAGGTTTTTCACTGGTTCTGGTTATTTACAGTGCGACATTGCCCCATGTTGCACTGTGAATAACCAATCAGATTTCTTTATTTATGATAGCTATTTTATAACCACAAAATAAAGACATGCCTAGCATCCTCAGGGTTCGACTAGGTAAACACAAAAAGAACTGTGTCCCTAGAGGGTCCCAATTTTAAAAGCCAAGCATTTCTGTGATCAGTAACTGAAAACAAAATGGTGGATTTGCAACACTACAGGGGTCATTTGCGACACTAAAATCCACATTTGCGACACTGTCAAACTTTTTGTTAACTTTTCACATTGACTATAATGGTAAACTTATTTTTTGAATATCTTTTGAACTTTTCAATATTTTTTCATGAAATCTTAAAAAGACACATCGGGGACCCTGGCCATATGTTCTCTTACGTTTTCGGACCGATCGCACAAACCATGCGACTTGTAGGCACGAGCAAAGAATGTGCAAAAAAGCGTAAATGTGCTACGGAATGTAGTTTAATAACTCCGCAACCGTATATCCGACCGGTACAAAACGTAGCATATCCCAAGATCTATGCTACCGCTCCATGCCTGCTAAATGTCAGGCAAATCCATCATAAGGTAGGAAAGTTATTAAGGTGCAAAATTTCACACTTTAGCCTTAAATGGGGTACTAAACCCTAACTATAGTGGCACTACCGTGCCACTACAATATATCATAAAAATAAAGTAAAATCAATCAATAATAAAAATAAATTAATAAGGATGCAAACCCTGGATCACATAAACAAAAACACTGGATCTCCAGGTTCCTACAGTGGATGCCATCCTAAACTTACCTCTTTCCTCAGAACTCATGGCACTACATTAAGGTGCTGTAAAACAGTATTCCTACCTCTTTGTCTGGTAGCACTCCATACCCCCTTTCCCATAAAGAAACATACTGACACAATGTCTTGGAGGAAATGGCCTCAGCCATTGAATAATGTTCCAGTTATTGCTAGCAGCGAGTGCACCCAGGAGGATCAACTACCCCTGTGGTCATACTGGGCCAAGGCTGTACGGTCGCCCCCTATCAGGTGCCATTTCTTTGCAGTACAGATATACCTGCTGCAGGTGGACCAAGACCCCTTGCCAGGTCTGGTTGCTTGGTCTGCCTCCATGCCAAACCAGAGGGTGTCATGAGCCCTTCAGAAGAACTCGGCTTGTCACCTCCCCTTTCCACTATGCCATCTCTTAGCGATCCTCTGAGACGCCACCATGACTGTGACGAATTACCATTTTACCATCCCTGACTATATAGTCTCACATATTTAGATTCTCCCACTGTTACCTTGGTTTATCTCCCTTTTGGAGGGGGTGAAAACCCCGGAAAACCCCTGCTACAGGGAAACAAGAAAAAGCCACTCCCCAGCCCCTAGTGTGGTCACCCCTACTGGGTCAAAAGAGAGGCCCTAGCTCCCTGACCCCTACTACCCTACTTTTATGACGGCAAGCAGGTGGGTGATCCTTGGAGTGGCAGAGGAGAAAGAGGATGGACAGCTGGCTCTGTCCCAATAAGTTCCTCCTCTCTCTGCCTCTACAGGATGTGACCTCCCTTACCAAGTGGGAGGCCCCTGGTGGTTCCAGACCAATCCTTCCTACCCCGAATCCCCCCCCCATGACCACCTCTATCATCCCCCTTTCCCTCCTCCTTCCTGGCCCAGGGGAGGATGGCCCCAGACAAACTATGGCTGCTGCCATCTGTTGCAGCCTCTTCATTGCCTGGTAGCCCTCCACACCCCCTTTGCCAGATGAAAACACACTGACACAATGTCTTGGAGGAAATGGCTGCAGCCATGCATTTATTGAATAATGTTCCAGTAATTGCTAGCAGCGAGCGCACCTGGGAAGATCAACTACCTCTGTGGTCATACTGGGCCAAGGCTGTAAGGCTGTCCCCCCCCCAATCAGGTGCCATTTCCTTGCAGTATAGATATACCTTCTGCAGGCGAATCAAGACCTTTCCCCCGGGGTCCTGTTGCTTGGTCTGCCTCCATGCTAAACCAGAGGGTGTCATGAGCCCTTCAGAAGAACTTGGCTCATCACCTCCCCCTTTCCACTATGCCATCTCTGAGTGATCCTCCTGAGACGCCATAGGACGGACAACATCTGACCCCCCAAGCCACTTGCTCACCTCTTCCTTCAAGACCTTATCCAATGCTCCTAACCACCACTGTAGCCTCCACTCAGTCAGGTGCCCTGTCTCGGCCACCATGAGCTGACCTGTAGCCTGAATCTGACTATGTTTCACCATGGTCCCCCCTATGGCTTGCATTACCGCCCTCATCTCCTGATTGATCCGGATGCAAGTCTTGTTGAAAGGGGCCACCCCCTCTCCACCTGGCCATCTTGGCATTTGGATCATCTGGGACCAGATGAGGATGGTCTGCAGCCACCAATCCCTAAGGTTTGAAGGTCCTTCCTCATGGCCAGCAGCAAATCTACCATCTTCCGAAACTCCAGTTCCTCCCCTCCAAGGTGGACCACCAATATCTCCAGGACACGCTGGGTCCTCCCCTCCACTCAAAGCAGGGGGATCAGCTCTTCCCAGTGTATGCCTTCAGACCCTAGCCATCAGATCTGAGTCATCGACCAACCCTTAGTATGTAGCTGCCTCCCCATCCTGGCTGCCACTGCCATTGCCACCTGCTGTACGAAGGCCTGACCACAAATCCAAATTGAACCATTGATTCCGGGGGACCCTGGAAGAAACAGAAAGACATTATTACAAGTGAGGGTGCACATACCTCAAGAATGCCTGGGACCTCCAATGCCCCAGCGCCTGTATTTGCCCATCTGTCCACCCCGACTCCTCGCATTTGTGGCTGCCCCAATCCTGAAAGAGTGTGTTCCAAATGCCCCAGGATTCAGGCCCACCTCCTGTAGTGCCTGTGTCAGGATTGCCCTAAACTGGTAGGCCGTGACCGGCCTGCCATCTTAGTGTTGGAAAAAGGCCTTACCTTTTTTGGGGTTCACCGTTGCATAATCCTGCACTCTATCCTGAACCCTCCAGGGTGTGCCCAGCAGAGCCTGCACCAGGCACCAGCAGCCGTTCTGCTCCTGGTCAGTCTTACTCCTGTGAAGCCGTACTCATGTGCCCTCCTCAGTTGTTACTATGTCCCCTAGAACCAACCCAATGGCTTCCAAAAACCGGTTGGGTTGCATCAGCTCTGACACCCTGAAGGTCCCACAAAAGGCCAACAGAAACATGGTGTCGAACAACCTCACCTCAAACAGTGTCCAGCAGACCCTGGGAGAGCCCCCCAAATGCTCTACATGATTGCCAGGGTGATGGGGTGCCTCATGTCCTGGTGGGAAGCCAATGACTTCCCCCACCCTTCCAGCACCTTACGCACTTTAAAAACGTTTGTGCTTTCGGTGACCCCCAGGGCCCTGGAGAACCATGACAGACCAGCAAGACACCTGCCACCACCCTAGGTGTATCCCCATTTTCCTCAGATAGCATGATATATGTGAACAGCTGCTCGACTGGAATGGGCCAGTCTTCTGGCCAGCCCTGCTGTGCTCGAACAAGCAAGTAGTGTGTTAACCTTTTCCTGTATACACCCCTTGTCTTTTGGTGCAGTGGAATTGATGATGCATTTCCAAGTTGAGATGTCGCTACCCTCCCACTGCGGGGAAGGGGGACTCTCTGTATCTGTTGCTCCTCTGCTGGAGCCTGCTCCCAAAAGCGTTGCCTCTGTGGATGAGACCAAGCATCAGCAATTCCATTGTGTACCCCGGGCATGTGCATGGACATACCGACCGCAATATTCATCATGACAGCTACAGATGCATATTCCAACCCCCCACTGTCTACACTGACCAGTTGTGGTATCTAGCAGACATGCCCTTTTTGCCCCAGATGCCCATCTGGTGGTCGCCACCAAAGAAAGACTGACCCGACCAGCACTGATTGATCCCTAACCCTCCTCAGCCACCATTCCTTTATCATGAACCCACACTCTGGGCACCGGCAGCTGATCACTGTGCCCGGGGCTCCCCGTCCCGGGGCAGACCCCCGCATTCTAATCCTGTCCACCCCTGCAGGGGTTGGCAGGAGTGTTGCTCTGTGGCTTCCTTGGCTTCTGTGCCTTGCCACTGATCCCCCCCATGTGGAGCATGCAGGGAGATGCATAGGATGAAAGGGTGCTGCTACCCACATACCATGCAAATGTACTGGAAATGGCATGACACCTGACTGCACTTAGACTGGTTGTAGGCATAGCATGCCTGCACTGGACCCAGCCCCCCTTCCACCTTCTGTATAGGGGATGACCTCTGGCAGACCGCTGTCTGTATGCACCCCTCATGCATGATGCCCACTAGGAGGGTCATGTCCACTGAGCCCCACCCCAGGGAGCCATTCTCCTAATGCCTCCTCCTAAATTCCTCTTCATACTCCAGTCATGCCCTGCCCCCCTTTCTCCGGTGCATGAGCATAATCCGGTTCTGATAAGTGAACAGTCCCAGACCCTGCTCCCTTTCCATCTGGAGGATGGTACCCATGAAAATGGGGAAGGCCACAATTCAGTTGTCAGAAGTGCATGGCACCTTTGGGGGTTTCCTATCAGACTCCTCCCCCTTTCTCCCTGTTCTTCTTGTCCCTCTCTACTGGTCTGTTGAGGAGGAAAAATGTGTCCACATACTCCTAGTTTTGAATTTGCTGCCGAACTTTATTCATGAGGTGGGACCCCAGCTGCTTGTCTAACTTTGCATAGGATCTGGGCTGGGATGAAGGGGGCTCTGTGGAAGGGGGCGCTGGGGTGACTACCAGCCCCATGCCCGAACCTTGTCCCCTCGCTTTCTCCACCACGGCCACCATCAGGTCCAGCAGCCTGTCTAACTTCTGACTCAACTCCCCTTGCCTTAGGCTACTCTCTGGGGAATCTCATCAGGTAAGCTCCTCCCCAGAGGGGGCTTGCAACCCAGTGGGTGCTGCCTTGGCTGTAACCTTGGCTTGTGCGCCGCACCACCCTTCAGGCTCACCCAGTTCCTCATCCCCATCCCCTAGGGCCATGCCGAGAACCTGAAGTGCATCACAATCAGATAAGCATCCTACTCTTTCACTTTGCTTACCTCCTTCCGGTGTTCTAGGCACCTTCACCGGCACCACTGCCCACCCCCTCACTGGGCACTTCTTTGATGGAGTTCTTGCCACCGCTGATGTCAATGGCCCTTCCAGGCCCTCCAGGCAGGCCTCCAGCCATGCAGCCCCCTTCTTCTGGTACATATCCTGCAGCTGCGACTCCAAGCCCTCTGAGGCCTTCGCTGATGGCGTCCTCTGATGGAATGGCATGTTATCTGCAACACACTAGAAGCACCCCATCCCTGGGGAAGAATTAGAGAAATTAACCACCACTCCACTAGGAGCCAGTAAACATTGGGAGCCATAGCCTGTCCAACACCCCCAAGGGCTTCCTGGGTTGTGGCAAGGCGGGAACCCAGTAGGAGAGCAAGCCCCTGTAGCTGCGCCATTGCCCCCCTCAATGGCTCCCCTGGTCAGGCCACCAGGCTCCTCTGCCACCAGCTCTGGGTACCAGCCATGGGGGCCAAGAAGGGGCATGCTCCCCCATTGTACCACCACAATAGTGTGTTGTCATTCTTACCTATTTTCCATTTTCTTTTTTTTTTGACATCCCTATGACGTAATGCGACAAAATCCCCCTGATAAAAGTTAAGTGACTTGCTCAGGCTCACACCATACTCCACTGGGAGTTGATGAGACTCAAACCCTGGTCCCTATGCCTCCAAGTCTACTGGCTTACAGTGCAGTGCTTTTAACCACTAAGCCATACTGTCTGCACTACTTTGGGTGACTTGTCCTATTTTATTTTTTTGTTTGTTTTTTGTCTGGTTGCCCCCTCCCTCTGACAAGTCCGCCATCCTGGAGGTTGTAGCCCCCCCACCCGCACCCACGAGCATCACCATGATCCCACAGGAAAAAGGCTGTGGGAGTGCCAGTCGTGGGCCCAGGAAAGATGGCTGCCCCACCTCGCGAGATGCAGTGAGATTTGGGCCCAGTTCATCCCGCACGGAACCCGCGATGCCTAGTGGGAGGCTGGACCCACCCAAGATGTCCACCCTACTCTTACAAGGGCCCACAAGAAGAGCAGGGGCTCTATGCCATCCATAATTAGGGCACGCCTGCAGACACCCCTCACCCCTGATCTCAGGCCAGGCACCACCACCGAGAGCTGCTAACCTGACGGGATCACTCCACGGACCACGGCAAACCTGGAGCTCGGCAAATGCTGCGATAACCCCCCTCAGCCCTCACAAGAGCCTACAAGAAAAGGAGGGGCTCTATGCCATCCATCATCAGAGCACACCTGCAGACCCCCATCACCGAGCTCAGGCCAGGCACCACCGCAGAGAGCTGCTAATGTAGCAGGATCCCCCCATGGACCACGGTGAACCTGGAGCTTGGCAAATGTTGCTGCAACTGACATTGACCCACAATGCAGGCAAAATCCCAGCCCTCGCATGCCTGAAGGGCTGCCCCAGAGTCCAGGCCATCCACACCTTGGAGTGAGGGGAAAAGGGACAGGATTGCCAGAAGGAGCACCATCAGCCACCGAATGGAAGTAACTGTGACCAGAGGGCCCAAGGAAGTTAATGACTTGCACCGGAACACTGTGGGCCAGAAGAGGAGTGACTCACAACCCCCAGGCCACAGACCACCTCTCAGAGCCATGGGACTACACCAGAGCTAAGGTAAGGAAGACCTGCCAGGAATGAAACCCTGTTCTCCGAGCCACAGCAGCTGCCTGGACTCAGCAGCCAAAAAGTTGTTTATATATATATATATATTTTTTTTTTAACTAGGCCCTACTCCCCTCTCATCCAGTACCAGGTGTGGTTTCTGAGCAGGATGAGGAGGTGCACCCCTGTCCCATGTCTGCCACTAAGGGAAGGGACTACCTGCCTATACCATCCCCCTACCCCCAGACCCAATAGCCCTTACCTCAGCCTGCTAGGCCCTTACCTTTTTGACCTGGACAGCTGGCTGGATGTCTTGATCCTTGGAGGGGCAAAGGAGAAAGAGGATGGACAGCTGGCTCTTTCCCAATAGGTTCCTCCTCTCCCTGTAGGATGTGACCCCCCTTCTCAAGTGGGAGGCCCCTGGTGGTTCCAGACCAATTCTACCTAACCCAAATCCCCCCAGGACCACCTCTATCATCCTCCCTTCCCTCCTTCTTCCCAGTTCAGGGGAGGATGGCTGCAGACAAACTACGGCTGCTGCCATCTGTAGCGGCCTCTGCATTACCACACCTGTTACAGACAATTAGAAAATGTGCAGCTGCTTCCTTAAACACAATAAGGTAATGTTTAAGCTAATGAAATACTGCAGTAATAGGGACGTTTAAGATGTGTGCCACTGTAGCTCCTCTGTGAGTGAAGCAGAATGCTTTTAGAGTACATGATCAAATTGGGTGAACTATGATCCCCAGAAGGGACAGACAACCTGTTAGGGAGTTCAGTACCACCCCAATTTGGATCTGAGTGTTGGAACTTTTATTCTTCAATTACATCAGCCATTTATTCAAGTGCAAATGTAGGAATCTCCCCCAAGGTCTGTACTTATAACAACAGAGATAAAAGAAGCTTTTTCTCTATGCTTATCAGCTGCTCATTCATGCAGAACTAAGCAGGAACAAGACGGCTGAGAGCTGCCCATCTCCATAGAAACATAGATTTCAGTTATGCAACCCATGCAGCAATTGCAGCTACAGACTGTTTTGGCAAGGCACAAGTAGGGAGACAAGATCTGAGTTTCTCAGCAGCCATATCTCCCACCTCTTACAATCCAGAAGTGTGTCAGAATACTTGCCAAGTCATCTTGTCAACAAGTACAGTAGAAGACAGATTCAGAGAGTAAATTAAAACCTGTGCCAAGACTAAAATCATGCCAGTTGACAGTCAGGCAGACAGTCATGGTTTTTGTAGAAAACAAAAGATTATATTCCTAAATTATGCCTTAATTATCACCATTGTTACAGTGCACAAACCAACATGATGCACAAACTCTACAAAACTTAGCTCTCAGAAGCATCTTACCTTTCTGAAATACACAACATGGTATTGCACAGATTAATTACATTTATTCACAAGGATGCAGTGTACATGTACAGTGTATGGAATACAAACAGACAGAAGAGAAAGAAATACATACATCAACAAGCATTTGAATCCAGGCTGCTTGGAATGCCATTCTTATTGAAAAAATACAAAACAACAACAAGAAAACCCATAACATAGCAAGGAGCAAACATATACACAATTAATCACCATTAATAACATGACACAAACTCCTAAAATGACACAATATGAAGTGGGGTGTGAAGAAAATATAATACGTCACAAGCAATAGACATAGGCTATTACATTATAATGAGCTAAAAAACAGAGATCATGATAGAACACTACAAAACTGTCAACCATCAAACATAGAACAAACTCAGGGGCAGGGCATGGTCTACAAAAAAAAAAAAAATCAAAAGCTGAAAATACTGATCCACAGGGAAAGCTGATGCCCCATGAAAGGAAACACAAACTTCTTAGGAAAAAATAAACAAGAAGGAAAGATTGAATCAAGGGAGGAAAGCTGAATCTAATTGGACTTTATAAAGAACCCACCAACTCCAGATCTCCTCAAAAATTGGCTTACGATTTAAATAACCAAAACTACACTGTTCATGTCTATAAATAGTATCCACAGTAGCTATCCACTGTGTGACGTGGGAGTGGGAGGGGAGGGCTACGGTTTGAGCCACAATCTAGTAATGATTTTTTTGGCACACCTCAAGAGGATCAATAACAACCTAAGCTGTCAGCCCAATATCAATATATCAGCAAGAGGGATATACAATAATGTCAATGATGGGGATAATGGTAGTGATAAATCAAACAACGAAGCAATCACTTGAGGAACAGGTGACCAATATGAGGACAGATGCGGACATGACCAAAACACATTCACATTGTCTGCCCGCAGCTTACCGCAAGCCCTCTAACAAGCACCAGCCTGAGAGCCTAAATAGAAAGCAGAATGCACTGGGATCTTAAAGAATCACATCTTGCATTTTCAAGCAAATCCTTTAAGGTATGAGTCATGGAAATCTTACATATAGCTAAGCAATATTTCTCCCACTCAGCAAAATCACAGGAGAGTTGCATATCAGTTGACAACTGGTTAAAAATAGAAAACATGGAGTCTGTAGAAAAAAAACCCAGAGAAGAATAAAGATTACTAATTTAGTGTTCTTGGAGTCCGCCCTTTTCATGAGAGATAAGTAAAGAGATAAGCACTGATAAAGACTAAGGAAGGTATCTGCCCGAAGGGGACAGAGATTGTAAATATGTTCAAAGTTGCAAATATCGATAATGATCCAATCTAGGTAGGCTATAAGTGGTTTGAAGATCAGTAAAGGAATGCATTCCCCTGGTATCTAACACCTGATGTAGATAAAGAAGACCAAATCAAGCCCATGACGTAAGAAAAAAAATTAGGGGTGTTCAATGGATGATGTCGATTCCAAGCCAAAGCCAACAAATATTGACTCTTGTCCCTCAACAGAGTCCTCCAAATGTTATGCCAGGTTTGTAACACCTAAGCAGTAAATCAGGTGAAATTAGAAAATGGTAAATAGCCTGGAGAAGAATAAAGAATGTGACCAGCATCATGAAGGTCATTTAACATAAACTCTGCATCCTTCCAATGAGCCTGGTACGACGTCACAGTCCAGAGACAAAGTATGCACAACTGGCAAGCCGTAGCATGCCAACGAATATTTGAAAGATTAATCACCCTATGGGCAGGGGAGAGATACAATAAAGAAGTTTGAAGTCTAGGTTTACGCCCTTTCCAAATAAAATGGAGAATCAACTGGTGCCATTCATGAAAATAACATCTAGAGGGAAAAAGGGGTAGTGTCTGTAGAAAAAATAGAATTTGGGGGAGAACATTAAGTCTAATAATGTCCACCTGCTGAAAAAAAGAAAGATTAAAAGACGACCAATGGTTGAGAGCCACTATTATCTTAGCGGTTAGTGGCTTGTAGTTTAACAAATCAAGATGTTCCGGGGCCTTAGTAATCAACACTCCCAAATATTTCAAAAAATTCCAGTTCCAGTGAACCGGTAATAATCCAAGATGGGGGGGAGGTGAAGAATAAGGAAAGACTAAAGCGTCATGTTTTCCTTTATTCAAAAGAAATCCAGCCAACTGCTCAAAAGTGTCTAGGAGAGAGAAGACACCAGGTAGTGATGTAGAAGGGTCCGAAAGGGTTAAAAGAATAGCATCAGCAAATAATACAATTTTATAGTCTTGGCCACCAAAGGAATGCCTTAAATATCAAACAAAATCCAGCCAACTGCTCAAATGTATCTAGGAGAGAGAATACCACAGGTAGCAATGTAGAGGGATCTACACTAAATTCTGACATATGAAATCCTGTCACCAGAATCCCGACAAATGTATTGCCCGACTGCCGAAATCCCAACAATTTCATGAGCTGAGTACATTCACACATTAGGGAAAAAGCAGCACTGTGAATAGCTATTAAAGAAACATTGCTGAAAGGGAAGCTGGTAAAATGCTGACAATTTAATGAGGATACCAGTTCTAAGCTATGCAGAAGCAAGCAGGTGAAGTGCAGGTAAAGTGCAGGGGGTTAGCTCACTAAGCAGACGGAAGCAAGAGGTGCATGCAAGAGGGAGCATTTAGCCCCAGAGTAGTCTGAAAATTCAGTGCCAGGGGGTTAGCTCACAAATAGCATTGCACCCATCATCTGCTACAGAAAACAATTATGTAAAATAAATGAGTGCTTATCAGAATGACAGAATATCTGTTATAATAGAGACACCTTTCATAACGTAGTGAAAGAATGGAATAAATCAGTATAAATCGGTTTTGGAAATGTCAGCATTCGGGCACTTTCCCTGCTTCCACTAGCATAGCTTAAGATTTCAGCTCAGTAAATTTTCAGCAGTTGGGCACTTTCCTTGCTTCACTCTGCTGAACTTAGAATTTTGGCAATGTACTGAGCTCAGTAAATTTTCAGTAGTCGGGCACTTTCCTTGCTTAGTATTTCGGCAATATTTCTTATGCGCATTACTTCTTTTTCCATCCAACATAACCTTACATTAGAATTATAGAATAGGGATTTCGGCAGACGGGCATTGAAACTGTTGGACAATACATGTGTCGGGCATACAGTGATGGGATTTAATAGGTCGGGATTTCATATGTCAGGATTTAGTACCTACCCGATGTAGAAGGATCCGGCTTGGAATGTCATTCCAATGTTCTATTAGCTGCACTACCAAGGCAACTGGCAATGCAGGACTCCCAGATGCACCTTACTCTTTCTCAAATGTACAACCTTGTGCTGCACAAATTAATTACATTGTTATTCACAAGGGTGCAGTGTGCATATATAGCATATTCTTTGCAAAAACTTCATTAGTGCACTAGTTAGGGTTCAAGCGACAAAAGTGGGTAAATGTGGCACTGCACTGCAAAAAATGCCTATCTTAAAATTATATAAAAAAAAATTAACTTTGTATATTTTATGCTTAAAATAAGCAAAAAAATCTGCCAATGGGGTAAGATAATTATCTTAGTAAGACTTTAAAAAAATAAGATATTATGACTTGAATCTAGATGTTGCATACTTTCTTAAAATTTCTTAAAATAAGATCATAAATCTTAAAATACAACTGTTTAACTAAAAACTGGACTTCTTAGACATTCTGAAAAAGTTTAAAAAATCTTAAATTAAGACCATTTTGCCAAAAATCAAGATATTGCTCCGCTTAATTTAAGTTTGACAAATCTTACAAATATCTTGAAACAAGAGTTCTTAAACATATTGAAAATCTTAAATTAAGACTGCTTCTCCAAAATCAAGACTTTTTTTGCTTAATTTAAGTATAACATATCTTTTATTTTATTTCTTGAACTATATCGGAATAACAATCCTTTGAGTCATCGACTCCTTTGCAAAGGATCCACGTCAATAAGAACTTACACTAAAGGATAACAAAACTTAAACATTGGGTACAGCTGTTATACATTGGGCAACAGTACAAACTTAAAACATATGTCACTATTGAAATTTACAATATTGATAGAGGATTTAAAACATGTGGTGCAGCGTAAAGTGAAGGGTTACATCATCTGGGATCTTATCGTGAAGATATCTTACGGGTACCTTGAAACGAGAGTTCTAAGACATACTGAAGTACAGAAAATCTTAAATGTAGACTGTTTTCCCATAAATTCAGACATTTCTTTTCTTAAATTAAGTATGACAATTCATACAAATGTCTTGAAACATGAGTTCCTAGACATACTGAAGTCCAGAAAATCTTAAACTCAGACTGCTTCTTCAAAATCAAGACATTTCTTTACTTAATTTAAGTATGACCAAGCTTGCAGATGTCTTGAAGCAAGAGTTCTTAAGACACACTGAACTGCAGAAAATCTTAAATTCAGACTGAGTTCCCATAAATCCAGACTTTTCTTTGCTTAATTTAAGTATGACAAATCTTACGAATCTTTAAACAAGAGTTCCTAGACATACTGAAGCCCATAAAATCTTAAATTCAGACCGCTTTCCCCAAATCCAGACATTTCTTTACTTAATTTAAGTATGACAGATCCTGCAAATGTCCTGAATCAAGATTTTCAGTGTAGGCAAATCAAGGCTAAACATAGGAATACTGCCAACTAACATGTGTTTAATTAAACCATAAATAAGTTAATTGCTCTCAAAAGGGGTGCATTACTCTAATAAGACAAAAATACAGACTTTTTAAACATGAAATATTGCCCCAAAATTAATATTTAAACCCACTTATTGATCTGAAACCAATATATTATGGACCAATTTTATGAGTGTTTCCCATATTGTGCCCTGCATTCCGTGGTGTCCAATGGCTCCAGTCTCCATCTCTATGCCAAACACTATCTACATGGCACCCCTCCCCTTGTTCCATTAAGAACTCCAGATGCAGTTGTACCTCTCCCTTTTCCTACCCTGTGGCCACACACTCTCTGGTGTCCAGTGGCACTGGTCTAACCTTCCCCTCACAGTGATGAGCACTCCCTGGTGTCCAGTGGCAGTTGCCAAGCACTCTCTGCATCCCATGGCACCCTTCTCCATTCCCGTTATTTAAATCAAACTTTAATAGGCCCCATCTGCAAATCACCTCTGTACTTGACTAGAATAATTGAGATAAGGTATTAGCTGGACAGTAGCAGCATTATCTCAGTGGTGGCATGTGCTATAAAAAGTGGAACACATACTTGTTTTCACTTTTCAGAAATAACCCATTTCTTTGTTCTTGGCAATACAAATGCACATGCAAGGAGTCAATTATGGCCCCCTTTAACAAAGTTTAGAACCAGAATATGGCTTTGAGGCAAATGGATGGCATGCTTTTTCACAATGCTAAGGAGGCAGTATAGCACAGTGATTCAGGCACTGAGCTACAAACCTGAAGACCTGCGTTTGAAGAACAGCTGCAGGGGGGGTGGGGCCAGTTGCAAAGTGGGGGTCCATCTGCAGAGGGACCAGATATGGGGTGGCAGACCACTTACCTCTCAACTGTCCCTCATTATGAGACTAGGTTCATGGCACCCACCCCTTCCATTGGCGGCAACATGCCATTTTATCCCAATCTATCTACTCAGTGAGAACTCATGCTGTACTATTTGCTGTTAATCAGCCCCCTGTACAGATATTTTCCTGACAATTCAACCTCAGCATAACTTTAATATATAAAACTTCTGGGGTGCACAATTTGGGAACAAATTTTGCAGGGAGCCAATTGATGCTAGATCTAATAGTACATACAAACATAGACTTTGATGGCAGATAAAGACCACTTGACACACCAAGTGCCCATTTCCCTACCTATTGGATAAGCTGCAGATCCTAGTTAACCAACAGATGACTTCTTCCTATCCCCCACCAGAATTGCCTTATGTCTGTCTCATGCATTCTTAAATTCCCCCACTGTTGCTCACCCCACAACCTCCTCAGGAAGACAGTTTCATGGATCCACCACCCTCTCCATAAAAAAATACTTCCTCACCTTGCCCTCTAGCCATTCCCCCTCTATCTTCAAATTATGCCTCCTTGTTCTTGCACATCTCTTTTTCTGAAAGATGCTACCCTCCTGGACTTTGCTGATTCCCTTGAGGTACTTTAAAGTTTCTATCATGTCCCCCCTCTCTGTCCTTTCCTTGAGGATATACATATTAAGCTCCTTTAGTCACTCTTCATATTGCCTATGGTGCAGACTTTGCACCATTTTAGTTGCCCATCTCTGGACTGCCTCCATCCTATGTCCTTGTGGAGATGGTGTCTCCAGAACTGCACACAGTACTCCAGACGGGGTCTCACCAACTGTCTGTACAGAGGGATAACAACTTCCTGTTTTCTACAGGTGATGTCTTTTCCTATACACAGATACACGGAAGTGTGACGGCAGAGAAAGGCCTCACATCCCAGAATCCTTCCAGCCCTCCTTACTACTTTCTCACATTGCTTGCTTACCTTTAGGTCATCTGATATGACTACCCCCAGGTCCCTTTCCATTTTTGTTGTTGTTAGTACCTCCACCCATTGATTACTCTTCCCCTGGGTTTCTGTTTCCCAGGTGCATTACTTTGCACTTCTTTGCACTGAATCTAAGCTGCCATACCTTTGACCAGTCCTCCAACTTTACCAAGTCCTTTCTCATCCTTTCCACACCCCTTGTGTATCAACCCTGTGGCAGATCTTTGCCTCATCTTCAAAGAGATATACTTTTCATTCCAGCCCCTCTGCAATATCACTTATAAAGACATTAAAAAGGATTGGACCCTGTAGTACCTACTAGTACCCCCCTTCCTTCAGAGTGGACTCCATTTACTATTACCCTCTGTGTCCTGTTGTCCAGTAAATTTTTTACCCAGGCTACCACCCTGGGACCCACTCCCAGGCTGTCTAACTTGTTTATTAATCTTTTGTGTGGAACTGTGTCAAATGCCTTGCTAAAGTCTAGGTAAGCCATATCCACACTCCCTCCCTGGTCTACTACTTTGGTCATCCAGTCAAGAAAATCTATTAGATTCATCTGACATGACCTTCCCACTGAGAATCCATGCTGCCTTGGGTCCTGTGCCCCACTGGCCTCTAGGTACTCAACAGTTCTTTCTTTCAGAAGTGATTCCATCATTTTCCCTACCACTGAGGTCAAACTAACAGGTCTGTAGTTTCCTGTCTCTGCTTTTCTCCCACTTTTGTGAAAGGGAATCATATCCAGTCGCCTCCAGTCCTTAGGTACCACACCATCCTCCTAGATTTATTAAAAAGGGTGGTCAGTGGTGCCACTAGTTCTACACTTAGTTCTTTTAGAATTCTGGGGTGAATCCCATCAGGGCCCATTGCTTTGTCCACCTTTAGTTTTAGAAGTTCTTTCAGAACCCTTTCTTCTGTGAATGGACTGGTATTGACCCCCTATCCAGAGTGCATTTATTGATTGTAATAGGTACCTCTCCCTCCTCTTCTTTTGTGAATACTGAGCAGAAGTATTAATTTAGTATCCCTGCTTTTTCACTGTCACCCTCTGCCCAACCGCCCTCCCCTTTATTAAGCCTCACTATCCCTGCCTTGGTCTTTCTTCGCTCCCCTAATGTACCTATAAAAGGTTTTACCCCCCCCAACTGAATTGGCTATCTTTTCCTCAGTTTGACCCTTTGCTATTCTGACTGCCTTCCCTGCTTCCTTCTGCTTTAACTGGCACAGTTCTCTGTCTTGCTCATTCTGTGTTTCCTTATTCTTCCTGAATGCTGTCTTTTTCTCCCTAAGCTTCCCCACCACCTCTTTTGAGAACCATAGTGTTTTTTCCTTCATTGCAAGTACGGTATAGTTTGTGGCAGAGCGGATTAACTTGGATGACTTGACATTTCACCCTAGTGGACACCTGCTGTAACAGATGCAAGCTCACCATTATGGCTCAAATCTCCCACCTCGTTATCAAGTAGCTAAATCATGGGTACTTACTGGTCCAGGTGAGAGAATGTCTGTGTAGATCTAGATTCTGGATGCTGGGTGGGGAGTACATTTAAAACAAAAGTTACACAGGAGTCACAGAGGATCCATAACTCTTAGGGCAAATAGTACAGATAAGATGATAGTAAATAAAAATATACTTATTTGATAAGCACAGGTCAATGTCCAGTCAGCCCCCTGGAAATAAAGGGTAAAATATGTTTGATACATAAAATTGTCAGTAGAGTAGAGACATGATAGCACAGATGTAATAGGGTACAAGATGAGGTTAGAAATAAAGTAAGAAGTAATTTTGTTTAAGTTTTTTAGGGTGGAGAATCCACTCACCTGTCTAGAAGAGAACCAAAGTCAGACGATTTAGAAGAAGACTGGAATCAGAGAACCCAAAGGAATCAACCAGAGAATAGTGCGACTGATCATCTTCTGGCCAGGGAGGCTAAAGCCATCTATTCTGTAACACCAACATAGGAGAGACCAACTTGGCTGGGCTTGAGTACTGGGGAGATTGACTCAGCTGAGCTTGGGTGCAAAGGTAGGCCCACTGAGTTATATTTGGGTGTATGGGAGGACCCAATGGGCTGGGCTTGTGTGCAGGTGGGGGAACCCAGCGGGATTGGCTTGGGGCAGGAAGGGACATGGTGAGCTGAGATTGGTAGAAGGATGAGATCCTCTGGACTGAGTTTTGGTGCAAGAAGGGACCAATAAGTTTGGATTTGTGTACAGGAGGAGACCCAGCAGCAGGGTTTGTGTACAAGGAAGAGTCCCAGTGGGGTGGGCTTTTCTGCATTGTCTTGACATATTTGCATAGTTCTGATGTGTTGCCTGGTTGAGATTATGGGATAAATTCTGAAAGATGGGCACAAGCAGTGCCAATGGCAGCTTGTACCAATTGCTGGTGCAACAGGAACTCTGAGCCCAATTCACTATTGGGTAGGGTCTGAGCAGTGCTGTCCAGCAACTTACAGCAAATGTGGCCATGCAACAAAAAGATGGCACACTCAAGAAGTTTGGCACCAGCTGTGGGGCAGTCAGGCAGCATCTGTGTCCTGTTATAGAGCACTATCAGGAGTAGAGATGTTGCGAAATTAAATTTTACCTACGAAATTGCCA
This sequence comes from Neoceratodus forsteri, assembly GCA_016271365.2. Classification (NCBI taxonomy): domain Eukaryota; kingdom Metazoa; phylum Chordata; order Ceratodontiformes; family Ceratodontidae; genus Neoceratodus; species Neoceratodus forsteri. Next base: position 931,662,905 of record CM057453.1, read on the forward strand.
CATAATTGTCAATATAGCTGAGCAAAACATTTTGCGAAATTCCGCTGTTCCACAAAATCTTTTGCTGGGTGCAAAATTGTGACATTTCACCGGTTTGGTGCACTAGACAAATACAGTACCACTGCAACTACCATGCAGTTGTGTGAGGCTTGGGAGACCACGGGCGATCAGTGGCACACATTTGCTCCTGTCCAGGGAGGGCTCTTGGGGTGGTGTGTGAATCGTTAGACCAACCTCATGGTTGTTTCAACTGTCACAGGTCTCATGCCCTCCAGGAGGTTTTCCTGAATTCCAATGCTGGGGATATGGCAGCTTCCATCTTCCACAAGCCCTCTAGCACCCTGGCACACCCATCAGCTTGGTGCAGACCTGGATAGGGTCAGTCTTGTGCACTAGGTCTTGGGTTGGCACAGGAGGCCTTCCTGAGTTGGGAACTCTGCAAAATTTATCACAAGCTGCCCCTTGCATGAACTTTAGAGTTTTGGGGACCGTGCCCCATGACTATAGCACATTAAGGCATACCAAAGAGGATGAAACTTGTGTTCGTAATTTTCCATTCTTGGCCAGTATTGAATCAGATATGGAAATTTCCTTAATAGGTTCTGTCTGTTCTGGTGATGCCTTGTAAGCCTGACATGCACAAGGATCTGCATACCCATAGGATAGGATAGGATAGGATAGGATAGCATAGGATACACTGGGCAGCAGTGCCCAGTTGTAAAATGTTTCTCCACAAGGATTATGTTTGATTTGGACTGGGTATGGTTATTTGGCAAATGGATTGGCAATCCTGTTTTTCAATGGAATGTCAAGTTAGTCTTCATTAGGAAACTAAACTCAATTTTCTTCACTATGCAACCTTAAATACAATTCTGCAGTTAGGCAGTTTTTATCAAAGTGCCCTATATGGTCCATAACACATTGCATATGTATCTAGACTTGCTTCTAGCAATCGATAAATTCCTAGATAAGAAATGCAACTGCTCCAGTGTGCACTATTGAAATGTACCATCCCAAATACAATAGTTGAAGAAGAAGTTTGCCACATGGCTAAAATTATTTTTCGACATGGGAACATCTCTGAACTCAAAGTTCAGATCCAGCTGGACACCTCAGTTTCAGCAACTGTTTCTCCTCTGTTGCTTCCCAGTTCTTATCAGTGCTGTCCATCATTGTTCCCACATTGTACCACTAAGAACTACTGCAGCAGTGGCTGTAATGATAACAGCAGCTTGGGTGCTTGTGGCCTGATGTTCCTGTGTTCCAGTCCCTGTGATCCTGAAGTGGAAAATTATTTCAGAACTTTTTTTTATTCGGTTTTTCTTGGCTGCTCAAGAAATGAAACAGACTAGAACGATAATGCTGTAAATCAGTCACACGACAGCAGGGGACCTTCTTGCTGCCTCAAGGCCCAAACAATTGCATGGGTTGCATATGCCTAACATCACCACTGTGGAGTCATTGATTTCAGAACAACACAACTCCATTCAATTATGGCTGCAATTCAGGGCAGTTGGAACTAATTGCAATTGCCTTGGATAGCCCACAATCCCGAAGGCCAGCACTGGCTCTGGGATCTAATTCACAGTATCTTCACCATTGTTAGCACCTTTTTTTAATGGAGTTACATTTTACTAAAGGCAGCACCTTTAGCTACACAGTGTGTGTGTGTTTCTTTTTGTAACTTCACTGCACAGTATCAAAGGGTACAGTAGATGATGGTAGTCAGCATAAGCAGTGGGGTTCTCTGTGGGGGATTAATCCCAACTGAGGAGTAGCATGAGGATGCTACAGTGCGGCACTCACTGTGGGACACATGTCCTGGTGATAACACTTTCCTCCACTTCATCCTTCTCCATGTTGCTTTTTCTTTGGACTCTACTTTTGCACTGGCTGCAGGCAGGATACTTACCCAATTTTTATTCCACTCACTTCTCACCGGCATCCACTGTTCAACCGCCCACGTATAAGGTTCTGTAGTTTGCCCTCTATGGTGGGCTCCCTAGGGAGAGACCATGATCCACTGGAAGCCTGCCCAGGACTTACACTTCCCGACATCATTTGGCAGAGGTCAAGGGTCATCATGAAGCACTACCACACATGGTTTTTACCTTGTGTTGCTTCCCCCAAGGTGCAGATGTGCAATGATGTCAGTGTACAGGCATGCGTGCTCCCACGCATGCCCCACAGATATCCACCGCTGCTATCCCTCTTCTGTTGTGGTCCTGGCATGGTGTACATCCAGCCTCATCACCATCCCTCCTCACTGGAAGTGAACAGCAGTTCATGGGAAGCTCATCCACCTTCCCCCTCCAGCCAGCCATTTGATGCACAGTGCTCATTCCTTAGCCTTGGTTGCTAATGTTGCAAGCAGTAGAGCTACCACTGCACCAACAGGCCATTTCACCTCATGTTGCTTTTATTCATGAAATGGAAACAAGTAACAGTGATGCAGGGAATGCGTGAAACTTGGAGAAGGGATACAAGAGGGAGAGAGAGAGATATGGCGTGTGAGGGAGTGTGATACGGAGAAAAGGACAAGAAATTTGAAAGGGAGAGACTAGGGACATAGAATGTAAAAGGGAGACAAGGGACACAGAAAGTGAAAGAGAGATAAGGGACACAGTATGACAGGGAAAACTGGAATCATAGTGTAAAAGAGGGATCCAGAGAGAGAGAGGGAATATAACAAGTGTAAAAGGAAGATAGAAAGAATATGGAGTATCAAACAGAGAAGGGATACAGAGATAAAAGCAGACAAGAACATCAGGAGCTTTGTGAAGCTTTGCTTGCTTTTCTTGAGCCTACGCCACTACCCAGGAGCTCACCTACTGTCTACATTGGAATCAGGTATAAGGGAAGGATGACTCTCTTCTTTCTGGCCCTGCTGTGTGGAAAACATTTGCGTGAGTAATGAAGATTGCAGCTGAGTCCTGATTTTGGAACCCTCTGGAGTGGTCACAGGGATGGCAGGAATTACACCTGAATCGTAAAGCTCTGCATTCTTGCTACCCCCCCCCCATGAATTGCTCGGAACCCCAGATGGGAGGTGGAATTCCAAGGATGTTGCTCAGTTGGGGAGGCTGGTCAATGGGCTGATAGTGGTCCTGGTACATGAATGGTGGCCAGGCGGAGGGGGGAGTCCCAGCTGCTGGGAAGATGGTAGGCTGGGGGATGCAGATTGTTGAGGTGCCTTCTTTCTGATGAGACATTAAACCGAGGTCCCTTCTGCCCATCTCTGGTCACCATCAAAGTGAAAGTAAAAGATTATCTGGCTCAAATCAAAGAAGAGTAGGGGAGGTCCCCCAGTGTCATGGCCATCAAAGGTGTCAGTGTAAGAAAAATCATCATTTAACAAAAATCCTATTTAAGAAAGTTTATATTCATAGAAATACACAGAAACTCAGCCATCTTAAAATGTTATAGATGGTGGGCTTGACAATTGCAAAAAGTAAGAGATGAAAAAAGCTTGCCGAACAATGCATCGTAAAACCAGACTGAGAGAAAAAAATAAAACTCCAAAAACTAGCACTGTAGTCTAAAAACAGGATGATGCCATGATGCTATCACATAAGATTTTTAATCACTGTCATTAAAATGATTAAAACAGGAAAAATATATCACAAAATAAGCTTGTTTTTCTTGACAAGATAACTCTAGATAATTTGTCTTGATGTAAGTCTTTTTTTCTTAACGAGTAAGAAAGAAACCTCTAGAGATAATCTTAGGGAAAAGAAATTAAGATTTTCAGTTAGTGAAATAAGATATTAAGGCTTGTCAAGATATTATTTTTTGCAGTGTAGGGATTCCAACCCTAACACACTACCCCTACGTTGCAGGTAGCAACAGGTGTGTGGTGTGCTTGAGGTTGTCATCCCCAATGCTCACCCCATTCCATGAGTCAATAAGCTGAAATGGGAACAGTGTATGAGAATGGGGTGAGCGTTAGGGTTGACAACCCCCAAGGTACACCCCATGCCTGTTGATGCCTACAGGGTGGGGATGAGGTGCTAGAGCTGGAAACCCTAATGCCACAGTTCTCCACTTTTGTTGCTTGAGCCCTAACTAGTGCACTGATGACGTTTTTGCAAAGAATTTCCATACTTTTTGAGATAATATAATTGTATCCTCATTTGTCTGTAGGAGCACAGGACTCTCCAGGCCCTGCACTTGCATTTGTGTTAAAACAGAAACAAAACTGTCAGCATAGCCTTCTCATTACCCCACCTCATGAACCCAGTAATGAAAATTTTTAAATCCCCGGCAAAACGTGATTCTACACCACTGTAATGTCATTGCGCACCACAGATGCAAAAATACAGTTTGGCCAGGGTTTGAAAAATGACAGCTGTTATGTTCATGTGGTGGTGTAAAGAGATGGTTACGTTGCAAATTTCAAGTCAAAATATTTAGAATTGCCAAAGTTACGAGGGAGCGTAGCAAAATTTCAACATATGTGAATAACTTTGGCATTTTTGCATATTTTAGGTCTCATAGGTAGATACAGAGCTCTGAAAGACTTTTTAGATCCATTATAGCTTGCCAATTTTAAACGTAACCTTTGATGTTGTTTGTCATTAGATGGATGTCCAGGTGGGTCTTAAACTCCGTTATCATTTTACTAGCTATCACTTCTACAGGGAGCTCATTCCATAGATTAGTAATTCTAACACTAAACCAGTGCTTCCTCTTGTTAGATTGGTAAGTGGCACCTTTTAGTTGTAATGGGTGTGCTCTTGTGTTATATGCCTGTTCTCTTAGCTCAAGCCCCAGCTGCTCCCATAATTCATCATCGAAAAGGGCTTTATAGACCAGGCACATATCACAACTCAATCTGCAGTATTCTAGTGTGTATAACCCCAAGGAAGTTAACCTTTGTTGATATTCTAGCCCGTTTATCCCATTTATTGATTTAGTAGCTCTCCTCTGCACCCTCTCAAGAAGTTTAATTTCTGTTTTGCCACCTGGGGCCCAAAACTGGGTGCAATACTCCACATGGGGATGAACTAGTTTATTTATTATTTAGTTTTTGCTGACCGGGTAAATGCACTAGACAAATTCTGCCTATTTTCAGGCACTACCCGGGGGAGGCGGATACAGATGAATGGCAACTGACCTTGAACCAGATTAAGCTGTTGGTGGTATTTTTTTTTAGCGAATGAGGGAAATTTGGCCAGGACACCAGGGAAATTCCCCTACTCTTTTCGAGAAGTGCCATGGGATCTTTAACATCCACCTGAACTACCACCAGAACAGGCAGATGGGACCTCGGTTTAACGTCTCATCCAGAAGACGGCACCCTCAAGTACCTTTTCCCCATGCTGCACTACAGTGTCAGTATTGAGGATATTAACCTAAGTGACTGGTGTGGGGATAGAACCCACAGCCTTCTGATCTCCCGGCCTCAGAGGCGAGTGTGCTACCTGCTGAGCCACTGACACTGACGTGCCAGCACTATAGTGCTGTATAAAGGGGTAGTATAACCTGTTTATCTCTGCTTTTTAATATGTTTAATGATGCAAAATGTCAACATAGCCTTCTTATGACTCTACCTCATGAACAAGGGCAGTGAAAAACTTCAAATCCTGCCCAAAAGGTGATATCGCCAAGTGATTAAGAAATCACCTTCATGGCCAGATTTGTGTAATTCTGCTGGCATTGTTCATGAGGTGGGGTCCCCAAAAGACCATGTTGAAAATTTGGGGTACAAATATACAAAAAATAGCTAAGTTATGCATTAAAGTTGAAAACCTCATTGAAATACATTGAACTGCACTCATGTTAGTTTCTTATATTGCAGTCGGCGGTTCCAGTGGCAAGACATGTCTTCCATAGGAGAGTGGATCTTTAGCCTGGCACTTGTTCAGGTGAGAGAGGGTGTGTGAGGGTGTGTGGGGTGCAGGGTGGTGGGTGCTGAGTGGTAGGTGTGGGTGGAGAGTCAGAACGGCGAGGGACTGTTTCCTTTTTACAGGTAAAAAAACAAACATCAAGGGACCATTTTCTTTATTTCAGGTCAAAACTGTGATCCAAGGGTGGGGGTGCTATTAGACACCAGGGAAAGTGAAACTTTCAGAGCGGCAGTGATCGGAGGGTGGGGGTGTGTGACTAGACACACCGGTGAAAAAACAATAGTTACAGGGACTGCAATCAGAGGGAGGAGGGTGCCACTAGACACCAGACAATGTGAAACTTTCAACAGGGACAGCCATCAGAGGGTGGGGGGTGCAACTAGACACCAGGAAAAAAAAAAAATATATATATATATATAGGAATGGCAATCAGAGGATGGGGGTGCCACCAGACACCAGGGAAAGGGTAAAAGGGGAAATTGTTTAACTGGGAAAGACACAGTAAGCTGAAGCTTGTTTCCAGGTGCAATGTGGGAACACAAGGAGGTTAAGTGACTGGCTCAGGGTCACACAATGCAACCAGACACTAATCGGCTGTGGGGGGGCACTAAACACCAGGGAAAAGAAGGGATGGAAGCAAACAAAAAAAACATTTTCTCATCAGGAAAAGGATCTTTTTTGTGACTCATGATACAAAAAAATAATCTTTAAGAAAACACATTTCAAGGGCATTTCTCGGACAGATAAGTACAGAATCCAGCTAGGGGTATCCTGATAAGCACACCACATTTGTTGGTTGCGCTCCAGAATGTCATTTTTTGGGGTTTCTATAACTGAATTATTAAGGAAAATGGAACGCAGGATGGCAGCAAATGAAAAAGGATTTCACCCTCATGAAAAAGGATGACATCAATACAGTTCATTCAGCTATTTTTTAAGTGCTTTCTGAGCATGCCCAGAATCAATTATTCAAAATTTCAAAATTAAATAACTTTGTAACACATTAATATTTTTTCACATAACAAACAAAAGGCAGATATGTAAGCAAGCCTCTTTCAACCCAGAACAATTCAGGGCAAAATTGCAAACTGTCTGGGCGCTAGCCAAGTTGATCCCAGCAAAACCAATGGGGGAAAAAATCCAGAAAATGCACTGAAACAGAGGATGGAAGAGTATATAGAGGAAGTTGGGAATTTAAACTAGGAGTAGGGGGTGGCAGTTGGGGAAGAGATATGCAGAGACCACAGGTTGGGAAATCATATGAGCTTACCCCCTTAACAGTGACAAAGAACAAATGGCAAGTACTATTGGTAATGCTAGAAAAGGAGGGCAGGATGGGGAGGCGGAAGGTGGTTACCCTTAATGCTAGGAGCCTTGGGAGGAAAACTGCAGAGTTACAGGTTCTCATGGCAGAGGAGAGTGGACATTGCAGCCATCACAGAAACATGGGCCACCCAATATAATGACTGGGACCTGTCTGTACCAGGGTACAGGTTATTTCGTAGGGACAGGGTGATTGGGAAAGGAGGGGGTGGCACTATATGTGAAGGAAGGACTGAAGTGTGTAAGGGAGGAAGGGGAGGAGGGTAGTACGGAGTCACTTTGGGTGCAAATCCAGGATTCCAAGAATAGGATTCTTAGAATGGGAGTGGTGTACAGGCCACCATCTCAGACGGAGGAGTTAGACAGGGAAGTAGCGGAACAGATCAGGAGGACCTGCGAGAAGGGTAGTGTGGTGATTGTGGGGACTTCAACATGCCAGGAGTGGACTGGAGCACCCTAATAACCAGGAACAGAAGGAGCAGGTACTGCTGAATGCCTTCCAGGACAGCTTCCTGCTGCAAATGGTCATGAACCAACCAGGTTAGGGAATACCCTTGACCTTGTGCTGACAAATGGGACTTTGTGGAGAGAACTTACAGTGGAGGAACCGCTGTCAGGAGTGACCACCACTCAGTATGGCTCACATTGGATATGGGCAAGGAAGGAGTGGAATCTGGCACAAGAGTGCTGGACTTCAGGAGGACCGACTTTGGGAGGATGGGGGAAGTGGTAAAAGGGTACCTGGCCAGAATTCAGTCTAGTATGGATACTAACCAGAGATGGGAGCTCATAAAGCTGGGGATAGTGGAGGCAACCAAAACCTGCTGCAAAGCCCAGAGCAAGAAGGCTAGGGCTAAGAAACCAAGCTGATTGAGCAAGGAGGTCATGGAAAAGGTAAGGAGGAAAAGAGCTGCCTTTAGGAAGTACAAGAAAACAGGAAGGGGGGAGGACAGAGAGGAGTACTTGACAGAATCGAAGGAGGTGACAAGGGCAGTAAGGGGAGCCAAAGCATCTACGGAACTCAGGCTGGCACAAGGCATTAAGAAGGGGGAGAAGGACTTCTTTAAGTACATTAGGGAGAAAAGGAGCTGTAAGGATCACATAGTAAGGATTAGGAAGGAGGGGGGTTGGAGAAGCAGGGTATGATAAGGCGGAAGCACTAAATGAGTACTTCTGCTCAGTATTTACTAAAGAGAAGAGGGGGAGGCACAAAGTGGAGAAATGGCAGAGCAGGGGGAAGTGGTGACAGATGGGGAAATCATGGAGGGCAGAGTTCGAGAGGGTTTGAAGGCACTGAGGGTGGACAAGGTGCCAGGCCCAGATGGCATCCACCCCAGGGCTGGAAAAAGGAGCTGGCAGAGGTCCTTGCAGGACCTTTGGCAGACCTATTTAATGCTCTCACTACATTAAAGGTGTGTACCTCAGGACTGGAGGATGGCTCATGTGGTGCCCCTCCACAAGAGTGGCCCCAAGGATGAACCGGGAAACTACAGACCAGTGAGCCTCACATCCATCGTGGGTAAGCTAATGGAGACTATCCTGAAGGAGAGGCTGGTGGCCCTCCTAGAGGCCAAAGGACTACAGGACAGCAGACAGCATGGCTTCATATGTGGCAGATCCTGCCAAACCAACCTGGTCGAGTTCTATGACTGGGTAACTAGGCAGCTGGACAGGGGCCATGCAGTGGATGTCCTGTATCTGGACTTCAGTAAGGCATTCACTCGGTGCCACATGGAAGGCTGGGAAGGAAGTTAGTAGGCACAGGGCGGGTGCAGAGCTGGTGAGATGGGTAGGAAACTGGCTACAGGAAGGCAACAGAGGGTGGTGGTGGGTGGGAGCTCTCCACCCAAGGGCAGTGACGGCGGTGTCCCACAGGGCTCGGTGTTGGGACCAGTGTTGTTTGGGATATTCATTGCAGACTTATCATGGGACATCAAGAGCAAGATCAGTCTGTTTGCTGATGATACCAAGGTTGGCACAGTGGTGGATGACCTAGGGGGATGGCAGGGGTTGCAGGATGATCTGGCAAAGCTTGAAACCTGGTCAGACACCTGGCAACTGGGCTTTAATGCCAAAAAGTGCAAGGTGCTGCATTTTGGGATGAAGAACCCAAGGAGGAGTTACCAGGTAGGGGGAGTGCAGCTAGCCCAGACAGAGGAGGAGGAGGAGAAGGATCTGGGTGTGCTCATTACAGGGTCAATGAATAACTCGGCACAATGAAGGAAGGCAGCTGCAAAGGCCAACAAAATGCCGGATTGTATTGCAAGGGGCATATCCTCGAGGAGGGAGGAGGTGATTCTGCCACTGTATAGGTCATTAGTTAGACCACACCTGGAGTACTGATTGCAGTACTGGCGTCCATATCTGAAGAGGGACATTAAGTTACTGGAGGGGGTGCAGCGCAGGGCGACAAAGATGATCAAGGGGCTGGGGGACTTATCATACGAGAGGAGGTTGAAGGAGTTGAACATGTACTCACTGGAGGAGAGGAGAGACAGGGTGACATGATTGAAACCTTTAAATACATGAAAGGAATAAACAAGATGGGTACAGAGGGCTGTTCAAAGTAAGGAGGGAGGGGCCAGGGGCCATGATATGAGACTGGGAGAGGAAGGTTCAGGAGTGAGATGAGAGACATTTTTTATAGAGAGGGTGGTGGCTGGGTGGAATGCGTTACCTGCTGAAGTGGTATGCAGTAGAACAGTGGACTGCTTCAAACGAGGATAGGACAGGACAAGGGGGAGTGTTAATGAAGGGGAAGGGTGGAAGGGAGGGGCAGCTGCAGAATAAGGGGTGCTAGCTGCACATTCGAGCAGACTTGATAGACCTCTAGGCCTTTATCTGCTGGCAAATTTCGTATGTTCGTATGTTCTTGCACTACCCGTATCTCTAAATCTGCACATCTAACTGGAATGAAATTTGGCACATCCATAGATCTACCCCCACAAAACTGCACATGCAAACTTTCATGCAAATCTGTTAGATGGTTGTGAAGTTATTAAAGTGCAAAAACTGGGTATAATATACATAGACCCACCTCCACTCTCTTGCACGATTCTATAAGAAAAGAGCAGAGCAGAGCTGGGAGATGGGTTTATTATAGGGGTGTGTAAACACCTTATTACGAAAATTCTATTCAAGGCCACCAAATATCTGGTATTTGGGATTCATATTCATGATTTGTGTTGTAGTTAATGAAAAAGGAAAAAAAAATGTCTCCACCCTCCTCCCTAGCCCAGAGCCTTTAAACTATCCCGGCCCCCTGCCCCCCTCCCCCACTCTCAGTTGGAACACCCATCCCAGCCAGCACTCACATTTTGAGATGGTTAATAATTAATTTAGTAAAAAAATCTAACAGGCATCTGACATGATCCATCTATCTCCACATCTGGCTGCTAACTTTCAACACTTTTACAACTGACTAATAGATTGCTCCCCGCACCTTACACCCTACCAGCATTGCAGCACCAATTTAATTTGACACAGAAGGGAAGAGGTGACTGACACAGCTTGCTCTCCTCCATGGCCAGTCGCCTTCTTCTGAATGAAAGTGCTCAGGTGCTTGCTTGCATAATAAAACCAGTCGATCACTTGACCTGCTGGTTGCACTATCCAAGCAAGCGCTTTCATTCAGAAAAAGGCGGCCAGCCATGGAGGAGGCCAAGCTGTATCGGTCACCTTCTTCCCTCCTTTATGAAATCAAATTTGGGTGCAGGACAGCTGTCAGGGTGTTGTGTGCATGTGTGTGTGTGTGTGTGTGTGTATGTACCTATTAGTGAGCTGCAAAGTGCTGAAGATCGGCAGGCGAGCATGGATGTGGGATGGTCATGCCAGACACCATCAGAGTTTTTTGTTACAAAAAAAAAACATTATCAAAATGTGAGTGCTGGGGAGGGTAGAAACGGGGTTTCACCTGAGGATGGGGTCTGGGGGCTGGGATAGTTTAAAGGATATGGGCTAGGGAAGAGGGTATAGGCTGGTTCTTTTCCATTTTTTTCAGCTAATATTTCCTGAATAAGGGATGAATAATGCCACTGTTCATTACTCTGATCTGAATAATGAATAGTACATTATTCATTGTATTCAGGAAATAATATTCATTACTCACACACCCCTAGTCTATTCTTCCATTTGCTCTAAGTACATGATTTTGTTGTTATGCAGCAGCAGTGCCACCACTGCTGTCACACCAGACCTGTGCCACCATGTACCTAGCCTCTCCTCGACCATCTCCCGGCTCCAGCTAGTCCTGCTGCTTAGCGTTGTTGTCTACCCTGTCTGATGTGATTTCCTGTGGCTGCATCTCTGTGCATCAGTGACTCTACAACAAGGAAATGAGCAGCGGGAATGGACCAGACCTGCCTGCCATAGTCATCCAGCCTGTCACTGAAGTGCACGTCTACTGCCCCGTTCGAGTGTAGAGACACAGTGATGGGCTTGCAAGGAGACTAAAGCAGCTGCTCAACCAGGACAGAGCAGTGTTATGCCTGACTGGGGTTGTATTTAATTTAAAGATCCCATTCCCTGGGGAACAAGACTGAGACTGGAACAGGCAAGGGTGTCATTGTGTCAGCGTCAGCCACTCTGGGATGAGAATAAGCTCCTGGTATTGATTTGTCTATGTGGGCAACATGATGCTATTGCAGCCATGTTTTTGGTTGGAATTGTAGGTTGGTATAGTTGCAGATGGCTCTTTGCCTTTGTGCTGAGCCCTGTTTGTGTTGCACTGCTTTTAGCTAGGCTGTTGTGCTGAGATCATCCAGTCAGGTTTCAGGATTTTTCATGCCCATTTCATAATAACATTTATTTCCATAGGTGAGAAAAAGACATGGGTGGCAAAGCCACAAGAGTGATATAAAACAAAGTTTTGGATAAATGTAATTAGTGTATGGTAGAATGCTATTCTGCATGGAAATGCATGCTGAAAATACTGCTGTAGTGCTACAGTACAGATGTCACTACTACAGCACAACAAATTGAAACATACACACACCTATGCATGGCTGTCTTCCTAAAACTACAGCTCAGATCACTAATGCTCACATATACAAGACAGCATTGATGATCAAACTGCATTTTTTGTTTTAATTTTCATTGCACTGTCACTTCCTGCACTTCCTGTTCCTCCCACACCCACCCTGCCATGCACTAGCTAATTTTTTAATCCCAGCAAGGAGATCAGAGGGAGAACCACAAAGTAAAACTGTTCAGTGCCACAGTATAGCCTTTTTAAAATAAAGTTGCATCTGTTTAAAATGTTTTAGAGCCTTGTATGCCTCTTGTATACAAACAGTTCAGAGTTGGCTGAAGACAAATACTGTAATCATACACTACAAGAGACTATATGAGCATCCATACACAGACAAGCCTATGCCCAAAACTCATGGTCACCTTGGCAATCTCCTGATTCCAACACAGGCTTGTTGTATATGGATGCTCATACAAAGTCCTTTATAGTACACTGCAAGGCATTAAATATATGTAATCTGTACTTTTATCATGGTAAATTTTAGAGAACATAATGGTAGTGTCACAGTCAAACTAACAAAAGTAATAGAAATCTTAGTAAGACATGAAGAGTCTTAGATTCATTGTGTGCTAACACATTAGTTTTGTTTTGACATATTTATACAAGCACATCAGCAAAGATTTAAACGGACCAGTAGCAGGAGACAGTGCACTGTGCTGCAAACTGAGAGACCAGGATTCACATTCAAGCCCCCAAATCCCAGGCTGGGAAACAAGCAAACTGCAGAGGTGTGTGGAAGTGTGTGTTAATGATGGACACAACAGGCAAGAAGTTAGGCAAAAGTCCCACAGCATGGTGCAGTTGGCTTTTAGCAGTCTTCAGACACTTTTACAGATGCAAAATAATAAAACAGTTAGTTCAAGTCTGGTTACATCAGAGACTGGCTTATTGTCTGCATCAAGGAAGCCCAGCTACTCTGTGTCCAATCCTACTTACCAAGGCTATACTAGGGAGGACCTTTGTTTTGAAGGGGGTTCACCTTTCTTTGCACTTTCCCAGGAGTCCAATCTAGCCAGAAGCAAACAGCTCCAGTCCGTCAGAGTTTGTCCTCAGCTCCCTCATGGCTGATTGTTACTCCCCTAAGTGCTCCTTGAGAGGCTTAACTGAAACCCCTCACTTATGTCCCTCTGTTCCACTGGTCCATACCCCTATAGCAAGGCAGCACCACAAATTAACAGCTCAACCAGCTGTTCAGCACCACGCACTCTCAGTCTTAGCTTGTATAGGCTTTTTCTCTCTGGTGTCACAGGCAGTCTCTCATGTAGTTCAGCAGCTTACTGACTAAAAGCTGTTCAGTGAGCCTTTTTACAGCTCAGAGAATCACGTGACCAGTCACTTAAATTCAGATTTTGCTTCATTAACATTCAATGTAGCAAAATCACAAAAGGAACAGAGATTACTAAACACTTATTTTATTTATAATTTTAAATTATTCTGGCCCGGTGGCACTGAGGGTTGAGGCACTGGATGCCACACCTCTCTCCACGCTGGTGACCTAGATCCGGGAATGAGCCCGGGCCACTGGGGATCAGTGGGGGAGGACTAGGATTGAGCGTCCATCGACAGCTCTCCTAGTCCTGGGGAGGGCTGGAGAATCACACCTCGCTCTGGTGGTCCCTGGGGATGCCCAGAGGCACTGCAGGCACAATGGTGTGCATTAGAGCGGGGGAGCACGGCAGATGTCTGCACGTTGTGGATGAATGTCATTGTATGTCCATGTTCCCTTTGGGAGAAAACCAGGAAAAAGGTTGGGCGCGACTGTGCAGCTTGATGGCCGCACTCTGCATCACCGGGAGAACTGTTGTGGAATCGTGCTGGGGGGGTCCAGCACCAGTCTGGCTTGGCAGGGTCAGGGGAGCCCTCCAGTGGATCAGTGATGGCCATGCCAAACCCCCCATCATGCGTGTGAGCCTGCTGCTTTCTCGGTGGGCAGGGCCGGCAGTTGGATGCCCCTGCCGGTAAGTCACCGGAGTGGGAGAAACTGTGGCATGATAAAAAAATAATTTTAAATTATTTATTCATGCCATATCTGATGTATTTTTGTGTTTTAAACCTACTGTACCTGTTTCATGTGAGGTGCCCAGAGCCCCAGGGATTGGGTGCCGTATGAATAAACTTTGCCTTCCCTTGCCTTATTACAACAGAAACAACAATACTATACATTTGCTCTAAACACGTGATTTATCTTCACTTTACAAAAGTGTTTTTAACATATTTCCCTTAATTAATAGGAACCTCCCCCTTAACTGCCTGACCTCTCTGTTCCTAGGTCCTATAAAATCATCAGTTCTAGGTAGGGCCAGGCCCATAGAGAAACAGCAATTAGCTGGCTGCTGAGAGTCTTCAACCAAACCAGTCACAGCCTCCCAGGGTATGTTAATGGGATGGAAACTCTTGCAGCACTGAAACATTGCCTTTAAGATTAACTTTTCTTTAACAGATAAAAGGTAAGAGAAGCTAACACGCAGAAAACTGTTCTAACTTTCGTTGATGTCTTTGAAATGATTACACAAACTTCATAAATGTTCCCAGATTGAGTATTTCTCCATTTTAAAGCAGGGCACTGGTCCTGCAAGTTTTTATCCATTAATATTTATACAATTTATATATTATATAATCTCACTTTTTAGGGCTGTGGGCAGAGCCTACAGCTGTTTTGCGAGAGCTCTGTAGCTCTGAATATGGCTGATTGCAGAACTCCTTCCACTGGACTTTTGGAAGTATCCTTCCGAAAGCCTAACAGAGCTTAAACTCCTCCACCACGATCGGTGTACAGAATAACAGCCGCACTATTTCAGCTGTTACTTCCACATTCCGATCTGTGCACTGCGCATGCGCAGCGAAGTCGTGCACATGCGTAGTTCTGTGGTGCCACCATGTTGCAAATGGCAAAATGCCATTCACTATTTTGTGCTCCCCTCCCCAAGTCATGCCCGATAAGTCATGTCGCACACTGGGAGCCAACCCCAGTATGCAGAATTTGTGTTTGTCTGTAAATTAGAAAATGTTACCTCATCGCATGTCTTTTTTCCTGGTGCCCCCTGCCCATGTCATGCCTGACATCAGGGTGTCAAATCCCCATGTCGGCATTCATGTGGCACACTGGTAGCCCACCTGCTACCATCACCAGGGAGGTAAAAAATGCCAACATAGCCAGGAAACAGGCACTTTTACAAAGAATTAACCAGGGCTAAACCTGTCTTCACTTCCATAATTGGGTAGGGGGAGATGGAAAGACAGACGGAAGAGAAAACAGAGTCCTCTTGGCAGGGACATTGTTAGCACCGTGCCTCCAGGGCTTGAGCCCCAAACATTTTTTCTTTGGCCCTGTACTGGACTGCTCAGTTCATTTTTTTTTATGCCCAGTTCCTTGTAAATGCAGCGTACACTTTGAAGAACTCCCCCGGGTTCCTTGTGAGTTATGCTTTCAGCACATAGACCTGCCTCCACTCTCTCAATCTCACTGAATCCTATTAGGAGAGAGCAGGAACAGGAAGGGGGTTTATTGAGAGCCTGTCCATTCAAACCATGTAGTATGAAATAATCATCCCAGCATAGTCTGGAGAAGGGAAACTATCACCATTGGTTACTGTAACAGGAAAAAGGCAACATTTGCTATTCTAGCTTTTTGTAAATTATATTCCAATTTGCCTGTCTAAATAAAGTACAGTAACACACAGACTGTTTTGCAGTTTTGGTCCCAAGCTAGCAGATGTTATGCAAGACTTAAGAAATAATTTCACACAGTTGCAAAACTGGTTTTTCAATCACAACTTTGTAGTAAATGAAAGCGAAACAAAAACCATGCAACTTGGTACTAAGCATAAGCTTTGTAAAACAAAAGAAAACTTGAACATTAGTGGTATTACAGGAACTCTATCAGAACAGGTTCCTCAGAAATATATCTGGGTGTGTAGGTAGTCTAAATTTTGAAACTGGTGTTTCTCATGTTACCAAGAAAGCTAATCAAAACCTCAGTTTCTAATATATTAATAAAGATTGTTTGACTGATGGTGTTAGAACAATCATAGTTAAGCGGGTCCTTTTGCCAGTACTGGAACATGGAGTCATGTGTTTTATAAACTATCACTCAGTTTTTATGAAGTAAAGAGTTACTTTTAATTAGACGTGCAAATTTGGTTCTACCCAAAAACTGAACACTTCAAAATCAGGCCTCTACCAATCAGGCTTCAGAAAGCACCCCTGCACAATCTCTTCCCTGTTGTGAGTCACTGAACACATTCATTCTGCCTCTGACCAAGGACATTTAACAGCAGCAGTTTTTGTTGACCTGGCAAAGACCTTCTTCAATTCAGTCTCCCACCCCCACCTCCTTACCATTCTCGAGGTGGCAGGCTTAGCTGCCCCTACAGTTCAGTGGTTCTACTCCTACTTAAACAACAGGCTCCAATCTGTTAAAGTAGGAAACTCCTCCTCCTCTTCCCCTCTCCCCATTCTAGCTGGTGTACCCCAAGGATCTATCATCCGCCCTATCCTTTTCTCGATATTTATAAACAGCCTCCCCTCTGTATGATCCAGTTCCCAGATACATATGTATGCGGATGACACCATATTTTTCACCTCAGGGCCTGTCTTAGATGATGTCCAATCTAACCTTCAAAGGGATTTCTGTAATATGCAGACCTGGTTCCAGAACAATCAACTGAAAATAAACACCTCTAAAACAGTGTCAATGACATTCGGGACTGTGCAAAAACTGGCCAGAGTCCCTTCTCCCCCTGCCATCCCATCATTGGATGGAACACCCTTCAACTCAGTTACAACATAGAAATACCTAGGTGTATGGCTGGACCCCATTTGACTTTTTCATCCCACATAGAAACCATCACCTCAAAACTATGCCCCAAGCTTGATATGCTCTACCGCAACAGAGAAGCCATCCCTTTGCCAGTCAGATGCGAAATCCTAACCAAGATGATGGTGCCCATTTTTGACTACACCCATGTGGTTTACAGCACTGCCCCTGCCTCCTCCTTATCCAGTGTAGACACCCTTCTAAATGTATTCTGCCGCTTTGCCACAAACTCCCCTCTCAGAACACACCACTGTTCCCTTTACGCCTCCCTCAGTCTAACATCCCTCTCCCATCGCCGATGCATCCACTCCATTGAACTTATAGCCAAATACCGGTTTAAGTTGCTACCTCCCTACCTCTCAGAGAGCCTGTTCCCAGCAAATCCATCCCCATAAGGCCTAAGGTCTGGAGCTACCCGGACCTTCTCGCTCCCCCTACCTTCCTCCACTTTAGGCAAATCTGCCTTTTCCTACAGGCTTCCATTCCTATGGAATAAACTCTCCCCACCTAAGAATCTCCCTTCATTTTGCTCTATCAAACAGCAACCTCTCGCACTACCACCCCCACATGCTCCTGCCACTCCGGTTCCCAATCACCACACTAAAGCATACATACTTGCTACCCACATGTACGTTCTACTAGAGTACTCTGACTGCATCTCATCTGCTTTTGTAAATACCACCATGTATTGTATTAATTATTTGTATTGTATATCCTGTCCTGCTGTGCTTCTGTGATTCTGTACAAAATTTTTCTTCACTTCTTGTTCTGTCTCAAATGTAATATGATTGTTATATGCTTGTAATATGCTTGTACCCCCTTCCCCCGGGTCACACCTGGAAACGAACCTGGCTCAGTGTGCCTTTCCAGGTTACCAAATGTTTAAACACAAAAATAAATAAATAAATAAAAAATGTGTGTGTTTAAGTCTTATGGGCTCTGCCACACATTTTTGTGAAAAAACAGCAAACTTTTAGTTTGCCTGCTTTGGTTTGGTCCACCTTGGGCAGTAGTCAAATGTGCTCAATTAGCACACTGACCAATTCACGCAAACATGATAAGAGTCAGCCACATTGTATGAGTCTCATTTTGATGTCTTTCCATTGCCGGAGTACAGTGAGACAACTCACACATTTGGCATCAGGTAGAGAGGAAGCTTAGCTATGGTACTCTAGATTTTAGATAGCTTAACTTGCAAAAATCTTCTTGTAACCCCTAGGTGGAACTATCCTAAGGGATACTACCCCTGCTTGCTTGGCTAGTAGCAGGTTAAGGGGCCTGAGTTCTGAAACGGATGCCTCCACCCGGAGGTCAGGGTTGGTAGTGGTCAAGCTAACCTGGGCACAGCCCTCCAGGACACTGTAACCCCCCTCTTTCCTTACTAGTGGGCAGAACAATACACAATAATCACTTTCACAATACCCCTGATACACCACACAAGTACCCATACTGTTTGCACTTACCACCAGGGCTTTCCTCTGGCCCAGCCCTGGGGACCCCCTGTAAAACAAGGTTATACACTGCAAATAACAGCAGTACAGTACTCTTACGCAAACTGGAACCACAGTCAGGGAAAATGCAAAAAAGAGTTAGAATGGATTTATTTAATGGGCGTGAACAAGGGAGGGGCATAATCAGGTTAATTTGCTTAAAGGCTCTATCAATCAAACAGTTATGCATGCACTTCAGGGTCCATAAACAGTCACACACTCTGGGCACCCAGATGGAGAATGGTGGGCTAGCCAGGAATGTTGCAGTTGGTTGGAGCCCTGTGATGGAAGAAAGCAACATGCACAACTCACACTATTTGTAATCCAGAGCCCGAAGGCTTAGTTCGTGAAAAGAAAACAGCAAGACAATCAGATGACACACTTTTAGATTAGGCTATTGTTTCAGGGAGCTACCCTGATGATTACTCACGATACCCAAGACTGGACACAGGCTGGATGAAAATCGAGACAGCAGGTGGTTAATCTGGAGTGCCAGGAGAATTAGGGCCCATACAATTCTCCGAGGTGTCATTCCTGTTCAAGCGTGGAGCAGGGGCTGATCCCCAGGCAGGTCTCTCATTGGTGGCTTTCTCTGTGCACTGAGGTAGTCTGGCAGGGCCAGCATGGCATGGCCCAGGCTGAATGGAGATGAACGCGGATTCAGTCCAATTAAGCTGGATTAAGTTTACAGCAAGCAGAACACAGTTCACGCAGTGGGGAACCAAATCACGACCCACTTTTAATACATAGCACATTTACGTGTAAGGAAATTCTACTGTACCAGGCAAACTGATCTCCGGTCATGATTGCAAAGTTTCTGCACAAACTGGGGATTCAGAAGCAGCTGGAAATCCTGACAGGCCGATCGCATTCAGCAAATCTTCGGTCTTCTTCAGGTTAAAGCCTGGTCACAGTCCAGTGGCTTAAATAGTCCTCACAACTCAGATTCAGTCCAAATAAACTCTATTTTCCCTAGCAGGCAGACAGGCAGGTCAAAAACTCAGCCCTTTCACAGTTCTCCCATGCAAAACTACACAGAACTGCTGCTCAAAATCACTTGAGTTGTTACTTCTTCACTTCTCAGCTCAAAACTGAAAACTAGCTGCAGCAGCCTGGGAAATTCCCCAAGATCCAAAAGGTTTGGTTGGCTGATCCTCCTGTCAGTCAAAACAAAGGCTCCCCCTTCAGGTGTAAAAAGGTGCAAAAAGCCCAAAACTACAATTCCTACAGATTTTGACTCCAGACAGCTCCTGTAGTCCGGCTCCATTTTAGGTCCCACCAGTACTAATTTGTCCAATTCACAGTCCAGGACCAAGACAGTAGAGATAAACAAAACAGTCCTTGCTGCAAAGAAGGCAGGTTAGACAAACTACATTATCATTACCACTCTAAATGATTTTCAGCAAATAGTTACATCTTTCAACAGAGATCCCTTTCAGATTACTTATGACTGCAATCCAGGCAGGTCTTAAAGAGTCAATGCACAGAGGCTATACAGACACTGTCTGACAATCACATTTAAACTGCTAAAACACAGGACACCAGCCTGGCAGTGAGCATTTAGGCAAGCTCAAAGAAGACTTTTCAGGAACCCCCATTTGTAGGGAGGTTGCACCCTTCCCTGGCTCGAGAAAACTTGGCGTCCACATCAAGTCTGTACCATCATGCATCAGTTAATATAAACGTATTACTTTACTATACATATTCACTACACTTCATGATACTATATCCATTCCGACAACACATTGTGCATATTTCAAACAGGTAAATTGAACATTACTATACTGAATCAGGTAATAACTTCTTGTACCTTAAACAATGCAAGAGGGGGCCCTTTCCTATCAGCTAACTTGGGGATAGAGGGGGCAGGGGCACCATGGTGAGAGAGAAAGACAAGTAACCTGGAACTGACTGTCAAGCTCAATTTGGGCAGTGAGCTTGGTGAGACATAAACACCTTTGTGCACCACATTGAGAGGCAAATCCACTGGCCTCCCAGGAGAGTCACAACTGAGGCGTACTACTGGCTTGAGAGCTCGGCCAGTCTTTCTGAGGGGGACAACTACAGTCTCTGTACTTTCAGCACTAATCTGGGCACTCTCGTCACTTGTGAGGG
Organism: Neoceratodus forsteri; assembly: GCA_016271365.2. Classification (NCBI taxonomy): domain Eukaryota; kingdom Metazoa; phylum Chordata; order Ceratodontiformes; family Ceratodontidae; genus Neoceratodus; species Neoceratodus forsteri. The sequence goes on from CM057453.1 coordinate 931,683,527, forward strand.
GTGTCTCTACCTGGGTGGGAACATCCAAACTTGGGGCACTGTCGGCTCCGTTCTCTGCAGGCTCTGTTTCTACAAAACTTGACTCATTTTCCAAAGGCTCAGGCACAATCAAGCTGTGAAGCACTGAAGGGGGGTGGTCGGCACTTTCATAGTGTTCTTCAAGTTCTGGTATGTCACCAGAAAGACTCAAACCCTCAGCCCCTTCTTCAGGCAAATTATACAGTTCCACAATACACAGAGACTCAACATCTTCCAACGTGATACTTTGCACTTCACTTTCTGGGGACATTGGCTCCAAGGATGAAGCTGGGGGGTAAGGCAGTCCAGAAGGCCCAGCTTCATCCCCACAATTTATCAGGGGGTTACCTCAAAACAGCTGACTCAGTTCATAAGAAGGGTAATAGACGTGGTCGTATTCACTTTCGTCAGAAGTGGACTGACAGTCACTATCATTCTGGGCCTGCTGCAGAGGAAACCTTAAATCTGTGACCACTGGGGTAGGTTGACTCTGTCTCTGTCTTGCAGCAGCACGAGTCACCAGCCCAGGGGGCTCAATTTCTGGGGGTTCAGCTTCAATTATGACTTGGCCGATAGGTAGCAAGTGGTTATGGTGCATGGTCTTGACAGCTTTGGAGTTGTTCTCTGGGTGCACCTTGTACACAGGTAAATCATCAAACTTTCCAACTGCTACATGGGGAAGATGGTGCCACTGATCAGCAATTTTGTGTTTACCATGCAGTCCTAAATTGCGCAACAACACATGGTCTCCAGGTCGAAGCTCTTGAGTCTTTACTTTTTTATCATGCCTGTCTTTGTTGGCTAGATTTCTCTTGGGGACCATTGTCTGGGCCAGACGATAGGCATGGTTCAATTGAGCTTTCAGTTTTTGTACATATTGCAAGTAGTTTTCAGCTCAGACCCCCCTCTGGAGAGACCCCAAAACAGACATCAACTGGCAGCTGGGCCTCTCTCATGAACTTGGGGCAGTAGGGGGAGAACCCAGTAGCATCATTTTTCATGCAATTGTATGTGTGTACCAAGGTGCTAATCTGCTGACTCCATTTATGCTTGTCTTTTGGGTGGAGGGTGCCCAGCATGTCTAGAAGGGTATGGTTAAAACGTTCTGGTTGAGGGTCTCCCTGCAGGTGACAGGGGTGGTTCTTGACTTTCACACACCCCCATAGAGACAGCATTTCTTTGATTAGCCGACTCTCAAAGTCTCTGCCTTGATCAGAATGAATCCACTGGGGGGCAGCATAGTGGATGAAGAAATGTTCCACTAGCACCTTGGGCACGGTAGATGCCTTTTGATCTTTGGTGGGAAAAGCTTGTGCATACTGTGTGAAATGAGTCGTAACCACTAACACATTGCCAATGTTCCGCTGATCAGGTTCTAAACACAAGAAGTCTATTCAGACTTGTTCCATGGGGGCACTGGTAGTAATATTAACAAGGGGGGCAGCCCTCTGAGACAGGGCTTTTCTTTGCAGGCAGCGACTACAAGTCTTTACATGGTGCTCAACATCAGCCCCCATTTTGGGCCAGTAGAAGCGAGATCATAGCAGGTCAAGGGTTCTGTCAATATCAAGATGCCCCATGTGATTGTGGAGGGACCTCAGTACCAAATCTTTAAAGGCCATGGGCAGGACCAATTGCTGCTTGTCTACTTTGCCACTATGATCTACTGTCTCTCTGTAAAACAACTGATTGAGCAACTTCAATCTGGGGCCTTCTTTAAACAATAAAACAGTTCGCAAGTCAGTAGAACGTAACTTAGACACATCTTTCCCCGCATGCAGGGCATCAAGTGCTGGCTGAATCATATTGTAGGATCTTGGGATTGAGCCCACTGAATGCTGTCATTGTCAAATTGAGGTAGTGCACCAATATCTAGAGCAGAGAAGTGGCAATAAGCAGCTGGTATGCAGGTGTCAGAAGGGCCCAAGCAATCTACTAAACAGTCCACTGTGTCCGCAGACATCTGTTCATCTATATCAAACTTATAGCACAACGCTCAAATGTCAGGTTCAGACAGACTGACCCAATCACTCTTGGAAGTGGACCTTTGTGATAGGGCATCAGAATCAATATGGTTCAGGCCCAATCTGTATTCCACAGCATAATCATAGGTTGATAATGCAGAAAGCCAGCGGTGCCTGGTGGCATCTAACTTAGCTGAAGTCTGTACATAGGTCAATGGGTTATTGTTAGTCTTCACCAATATCTTTGACCCATAGAGGTATTCATGAAACTGGTCAACAATGGCCTATTTTTTAGCGCAAGGAATTCCAACTTATGCACAGGGTAGTGTATTCCTACTGGTGAAAGCTACTGGTCTCAGGCCATCCTCATGGTCTTGATACAGCACCACTTCTAGACACTGCAGACTAGCATCTGTTGCGCACACAGTTTAATGAAGAGTCAGCATGAGGATAAGGGCATGGTGAGCAGGCTACAGTCGGGCGTCAGCGGGGCCGAAGAGTTCACCTGGGTGGAAGTATACTTTTTCTGGTTCTTTAATGTCCCCTTTTAATGTTTGCTTGCGTATGTGCAAGAAACATTATGTGACAGCTTAGGAGAGAAGTGGGTTGGGGAGGCACGGCAGTGTGGCATCCAACAGAAGCATTGCATTAGGGGGCCTGGCCATGGTGCACCAATGGAGGCACAGTGTGCTGATGATGCTGGCTTCCAGAAGTTGCACCAAGTTGTAACATTTTCACCGCAGCAATCACGGGCCACCTTGTCATTGCAGCGTCAGCGATTCGCTGCAATGAGGGAGCGACCATTCATTGCTGGGCTGGACATTGCTAGTGTGATATTGTTTGTGAACATGGCAGCACCTTGCTGCAGTGGTCATAAACAATATCAAATGGCCCCAGTGCAGAGGGGGTGATCAATCCCCCTCGGCAGCATATGCTCCTCCCCACAGAAGTGTGTTTTTGCTGATGGGGGCCCTAATCCCCATTGGCATCCATCCCCAGTGCTGACTTGCCGATGGGGGGAGCCCAGTCCCCATCAGCAGTATGTTCCCCCTCCCTGTTTGAAGTGCCTACGGGGAGCCCACTCCCCATCAGCATCAGCATCAGCTCCCCCAAAGAGTAACGGAGAGTCCGAGGGGTGCCCAATCCCCCGGCTCTTCGCCCACCCCTCTTTAGCGCCAGAGTGCCAACTCTCAGTCGCTACAGCCCCAACAAAAATATTCAGGTGGCACGCTGAAAGCCCACCCCAGCATGCCCAATGCCCCTGCAAAGGAAAAACTGTCCCGCGATTTTTTTAAACCTGTAAAGCAAAAAAGATCCCTCGTGGTCTCCCTGGCCCCTCCCCCCACAACCCACACCCACACACTGCGTACCCTGCCTCCCCACACCCCCCTCACCCCATACTTACCTCCGGAGTCCGGCGTGACGATCTTCAGTGGACCGGGAACATGTCTGCACTCTTCAAAGCTGACTGCGAACTGAGGAAATGCCGGTAAGTGGTATAATGGGATAAATAGGGTTTTTTCAACTTTGTTGCATATCTCAGACATTTTTTGGAATTTTGGCACCAAATTTTCAACATGGGGTTTTTGGGACCCCCTCCTCATGAATTCAGTCATTGCCATGGCGTTGATTGGTCCCGAAAGGTGATTTCATGGTCACTGCGTGGAATCACCTTTTGGGACAGATTAACAAAATGACAGTGCCAGTGTTCATAAGGTGGGCGCTCAGAAAGTGTATGTTGCAAATTTGGTGGAAAAATTTAAAAAAATGACTGTTTTAAGAGCATGAGTTGTGCAGTTGCTACGCACGCTCATAAATTTGTGAATTTGCAATATTTTCAGTCCAGATTTTCAATATTGCCATTTTTCCACACCTCCTTATGAAAAGTACAGCTGTCATTTTTCACATCCTGGGTGAAATGTGTTTTCACACTTGCGGCACAGAATAGCGCGGGTGCTGTAGGAAATCTGTGTTTGGGACACATTACAAAAATGACAGTGACATTGTTCATTAGCAGAGGTCCTAAAATGCCAATGTTGAAAATTTGGTGAAAAAGTCTATAAAATGACTATATTCGCGTGCATTGTGCAGTTTCCACGCACGCTCGTAACCTCGCACATTTGCAATTTTTTCACTCCAGATTTTTAGCATTGCCATTTTTCCACACCTCCTTATGAACAGTACAGCTGTCATTTTTCACATCCTGGCCGAAATGTGTTTTCGCCCTTCCGGTGCAGAATAGTGTGGGAAATAGCGCTGTGGGAAACCAGTGTTCCGGATGCATGAAGAAAATCTCAGTAACACTGTTCATTAGCAGAGGTCCTAAAATGCCTATGTTGAAAATTTAGTGACAAAAGTCTATAAAATGACTGTGTTACGAGTGTGCGTTGTGCAGTGTTCGTGCACCCTCGTAATTTCGCACATTTACATGGAGGATAATGGCTGGGGATCAGGTGATAACCATGCTGTAATCACCTCGAGTGGTTGCTGGGGCAACATGGTAAACCTCAAGAGCACAGCTCATGAGGTTTACTGTAGCCCTAGCAACCATGAGAGGTGATTTCAGCATGGTTGTCACCCGATCCCCAGCCATCATCTTTTATTGTGTATGGTCAAAAAACACTGTTTGCATTCTGTGTGTGAGAATTACAGAACTCTGGTGCATTCTTTTTTTGTTATGTCACTGTTTGAAAGTTTCGAAGTGTGGTTAACAACTTTTAAAATTCTAAACAGTGTATAACAAAGCTGTGTGACTGTTGATTTGGGTGGTTAATAGGCACTTACCATACATTATATAGAGGATAATGGCTGGGGATCAGGTGATAACCATGTTGCAATCACCTCAAGTGGTTGCTAAGGCAACATGGTAAACCTCGAGAGCGCAGCTCGAGAGGTTTACTGTAGCCTTAGCAACCACGAGAAGTGATTTCAGCATGGTTGTCACCCAATCCCCAGCCATCATATTTTATAGTGTATGGTCAAAAAAACACTGTTTGCATTCTATGTGTGAGAATTATGGAACTCTGGTGCATTCTTTTTCGCTATGCCACTGTTTGGAAGTTCCAAAGTGTGGTTAATAACTTTTAAAATTCTAAACAGTGCATAACAAAGCTGTGTGACTGCTGGTTATGGTGGTTAATAGGCACTTACCATACATTATAATATTTTCACTCCTGATTTTCAACATTGCCATTTTTCCACATCTCCTTATGAACAGTACAGCTGTCACTTCTCACATCCTGGCTGAAATGTGTGTTTGCACTTCCGGCGCAGAATAGCGTGGTGGCTGTGGGAAATCAGTGTTCGGGACACATTACGAAACTCACAGTGACACTGTTCATTAGCAGAGGCCCTAAAATGCCTATGTTGAAAATTTGGTGATGAAAGTCCATAAAATGACTGTGTTACAAGCGTGCGTTGCACAGTTTCCATGCATGCTCATAACTCAGCACACTTGTAATATGTTCACTCCAGCTTTTCAACATTGCCATTTTTCTGCACTTCCTTATGAACAGTACAGCTGTCATTTTTCACATCCTGGCCAAAATATGTTTTTGCACTTCTGGCGCAGAATAGCGTGGTTGCTGTGGGAAATCAGTGTTCAGGACACATCAAGAAAATCACAGGGACACTGTTCATGAGCAGAGGTCCTACAATGCCTATTTTGAAACTTTGGTGGTCATGAACGTCCATTAAATGACTGTGCAATGTGTTGTGTTGCGCAGTTTCCACATACTGTATGCTCGGAAGTACAAGCACTTTTGATATTCCCAGTACAGCTGTTCAACATTGCCATCTCTTCACACCTCCCTGTGGATGGTACAGCTGTCATTCTTCACTTCCTGTCCAATTTGTGTTTTTGTTCATGTGGCCCAGAATGGCACTGTCGCTGTTGGAAATCAATGTTCATGACACATAGACATAATCACAGTGCCACTCTTCATAGGTAGGCTCACAAAAAGGCCATGTTGAAAATTTGTAGTATAAATACCAACAAACGCCTGAGGTGTTACAGTTTCTAACCATAACATTCTACCCTGCACAGACTGACAGGCATTGGGGTGTGGCTTTGCATTGCCAACTGTACTGCTCATGCCATCCCACCCCCACCTCCAGCCACTGACAGGCATCGAGGTGTACCTTGCACTCTTCGGCCCCAGACTTCACCCCATTCTCCTATGCTGCACCCATTTCAGCATATGTCCTTATGGAATCCGGTGACTGTAAAGCCAAACACCCTAAGGCACACCTCAACATGTGTTGCTGTCTGCAGAATAGGGTGATGTCACATGGCATGCCGTCATGGCCGACAACCCAAACACTTACCCCAATGCCTGTCTGTCTCTACAGGATGGAGGTGGGGTTGGCGTGAACTTCAATACTTCACTGCCATTCCTATTCTGCATCTGTCTAACTCCTGCATGTCCAATGCTAATACCAGCAAGCAAACATTTGGCATTGACAAATGCTTTTTTGTATTTATGATTGGAAGGAGGGTAACTCTGGGTAAGGTTCAAGAGTGGGTGAATCACCTTGGAATAGTCTTTTATGAACCTGTGGTAGTATCCACAGAACCCCAGGAATCATTGTTCTTCTTTCAGATTATGGGGCTGGGGCCAAGTAGTCAGTGCTTCAGCCTTACTGGGATCGGTCTGTATCCCTTTTGTAGATACTATGTGCTTCACATACTTCACGGAGGTTTGGAAAAACTGGCACTTGTCAATGGACAGCTTGAGGCCGAAATCTTCCAGTCGGTCTAGGACTTAAAACAGTCAGTTCTCATGCTCCTCTAAGGTGCTCCCAAACACAATGACATTGTTCAAGAACACCAGGCATTCCAGCAAATTCATATCTCCCACCACACATTCCATCAGTCACTGAAAGGTGGCTGGGGCACCTGATATCCCCTGTGGCATCCTCAGAAACTGGTAGAACCCCAATGGACAGATGAAGACTGTTTTCTCATGATCTTCTGGGGCCATCAGGATCTGGTAGTATCTGCTGTGAAGATCCAACACCGAGAACCATTTGCTGTCATTCAAGCAGTCCAGGGCATCTTGTATGCAAGGCATAGTGTATTGGTCTGGGATGGTCCGCCAGTTCAGGGTCCAATAATTAACACACATCCTCACAGACCCTTTCTTCTTATGCACAACCACAATGGGAGAGGTGCTGGGACTCCTGGATTCTTGTATCATGCCAGCAGCGAGCATTTTCTGCAGGTGTCTTCTCACATCATCTATGTCTGCTGGGGCTAGGCATTGGGACCTCTCTCGAAATGGCCATTCATCGTGCAGGCGTATGTGATGCTCCGCACCCTGGACACATCCCACATCCCATTCCTTCAACTAAAACACTTGGTCTCTCTGGGCAAGTCTTTTGCTAATTCTAGCCTTCCATTCAGCTGGCAACGGGGAGTCACCAAAGTCAAAGAAGTCTGGGGTCACTCTCTCCTTCTCACCAGCGTGCTTGTTGCTGGGCAATACTGCAGTGTCTGCATGGTGTACTGTGGCTAGGGTGCACCCTCTGTTCACCCAGCTCTCCCGATCTGACACATTGTAAATCTGGACCATCATTCATCGTGCATAGGCATGAGCAGGCAAGATGTTGGGCTTGACCAATAATCCTTCTGGCAATTTTCCATCACCTGGCACATCCAACATCAGTATTTTGTTCTTGACATCTTTCCAGAGGCGGACCTCCCCTTGAATGGTACACTGGGTGTTAGGGGCCAGTACCATTGAATTGTGATCCTTCTTCCACACAATCCCCACTGGTTCATCCTGGTCTACTTCCTCAGGTTTCTGTTGCATATGATAGGCCCTCTTGATCAGAGTCAGAATTCTCAGGGCCCTCCCAGTCCGTTGCCCTTGTTTCTTGTGACAGAGTTGCACCAGTCTCCCAAACATATGGGCGTTTGTCCCAATTAACAGGGTGACACCATCATACAGTCTGTCGGAGTGACACACTAGGGCCAATGTCTCTACTCGCTCCTCTACACCCGTTACAGTTGCAGGCAAAGACAACCAGAGGCGGACATACCCTAGGAAGGGATAAGACTTGTCGCTCAGTCCCCCCACATGTAGGCCTTCCAGGGATTGCAAAGGCACATCAGCTACAGTAAGTGTTTGTCATACCAGTCCTGGAATACAATGGTCACTTGCGATCCACTGTCAAGCACAGCCCGAGTATGAATACCATTCACAGTCACTGTAGTCTCCATTGAAGGGCCCACTATTTTGGACCAGTCTGGAGAGACAATAGCAGAGGCCTGGACAGACGATTTAGCCACAAAGAAATTTGAGTTAGGGTTTCTTGAACCCTCACTGCGGTCATTTTGGGCACCCCTTGGCCACTGATTTGCTTTTCAGAACTCCCCTTGGAGTCTGTTTACTACTCTTTCTAAGTCCTTCTGAGACCTGTATTCTCTTTTCATATGGCCATCCTTTCCACAGTTGTGACAAATGATAGTCTCCTAGGTCATTCTGGGAGAGAACACTGTATGAGGAACTGAAGCAATAGTAAGAAATTAAGGTCTAGTATCTGCTTGCAGTGGTGAGAGTGGTGCAACATGTCTTAACAGTCCCTTTAGAATGGCAGTCAATCTGGAGATCTCAGCCTTGGAGCCATCCTCGGTAGCAGATGCCTGAGGGTGCACCACCACCCCATGGCAGTCACATCCTGAAAGGGACCAGAATCTTGTTCTATGGGGAAACCCTTGCAGAGGCACTCGTCTTCAACTCTCGTACTTCGTTTAGTAGCTCATCTTTCCAATGCTGGGCCAAGGGCGGGAAGTCCTTTGCATTCTCAGAGTGCTTGTTAAGTGCCAACATTTGCCCCTGAACCTCACTTGGCTGATCACTCTCGGTCACTTGTGCAGCAGCAGCAGCAGATATGGGTGCAATTCACCCATGGGGTCACCTTTGCTCAACCCCCTGAATTTCTTTCATTAGCTTGTCATAGGAGGGGGGGCGATTCCAGTCGTGTGGCAAGGCTCAACTGAAGCAGTAATAATTCTGAAAATGGAGCAGACTTAAGAATCTGGTCCAGCCTAGTTCAATCTAATTCATTTGATGGCAAACTACCCTTTCTGAGGCACTCTTGTAGCAGCTTTTCAAGCCAAGGTACATACAGGCAGGTCTCTCGTCAGAGGCTTTCTCTGTGCAGTGGGGTAGTCTGGCAGGGCAAGCGTGGCATGGTCCAGGCTGAATGGAGATGAACGCGGATTCAGTCCGATTAGGCTGGATAAAGCTTCCAGCAAGCAGAACACAGTTCACACAGTGGGGAACCAAATCACGACCCACTTTCAATACACAGCACATTTACATGTAAGGAAATTCTACTGTACCAGGCAAACCGCTCTCCGGTCACGATCGCAAAGTCTTTGCACAAACCAAGGATTCAAAAGCAGCTAGAAATCCTGACAGGCCAATCGCATTCAGCAATCTTTGGTCTTCTTCAGGTTAAAGCCTGGTCACAGTCCAGTGGCTTAAATAGTCCTCACAACTCGGATTCAGTCCGACTAAATTCTATTTTCCCTCTCAGGGACAGCAGGCAGGCTAAAACTCAGCTCTTTCACAGTTCTCCCATGCAAAACTACACAGAACTGCTGCTCAAAATCACTTGAGCTGTTATTTCTTCACTTCTCAGCTCAAAACTGAAAACTAGCTGCAGCAGCCTGGGAAATTCCCCAAGATCCAAAAGGTTTGATTGGCTGATCCTCCTGTCAATCACAACAAAGACTCCCCTTCAGGTGCAAAAAGGTGCAAAAAGCCCAAAACTACAATTCCTATGGATTTTGACTCCATACAGCTCCTGTAGTCTGGCTCCATTTTAGGTCCCACCAGTACTGACTGGTCCAATTAGTAGTCCATGGCCAAGATAGTGGAGATAAACAAAGCAGTCCTTGCTGCAAAGAAGGCAGGTTAGACAAACTACATTATCATTATCACTCTAAATGATTTTCAGCAAATAGTTACATCTTTTAACAGAGCTCCCTCTCAGATTACTTATGACTGCAATCCAGGCAACTCTTAAAGAGACAGTGCACAGAGGCTATACAGGCACTCTCTAGCAATCACATTTAAACTGCTAAAACACAGGACACTAGCCTGGCAGTGAGCATTTTGGCAAGCTCGAGGAAGACTTTTCGGGAACCCAATTTGTAGGGGGGTTACATTCTACTACAGCCTTTATGAAAAAAATATAACTAAAGACAGCAGAGAAAAATAAACTAAAAGGTCGCAGAGAGGGTCACACAATGGCTGGATAGCAGGAAGAAATAAGCGCTGTTTGAGACTGTGAGACTGAACTGATCACTGTTCACTGTTGCAGCAGGCCTCTGATACCATGGACTGTATTTGAACTGATAGGGGAGAAAGTGTGCTTTTGTTTGGGCAGTGGGCATCGGGGTTGGTTGGGGGAATGGCAGCCTGTCAATGCACTACTGCTCACAACAACAAACAAGCATTTGTCAATGCCGAATGTTTGCTTGCTGATATTAGCATTGGACGTGCAGGAGTTAGATAGATGCAGAATAGGAGTGGCAGTGAACTATTGAACTCACGCCAATTCCACCTCCGCTCTGCAGAGATGGACAGGCATTGGGGTGTGCCTGTGGGTTGTTGCCCATAATGCTCATGGCATTTCACCTCACCCTATCCTGTAGACAGCGACAAGTGTTGAGGTGTGCCTCGGGGTGTTCGGCTTCACAGTTACCCCATTTCATAAGGACATACACTGAAATGGGTGCAGTACAGGAGAATGGGGTGAAGTCTGGGGCTGAAGAGTGCAAGGCACACCTCGATGCCTGTCACTGGCTTCAGGGTGGGGATGAGATGGCATGAGCATTACAGCCGGTGATCCAAAGTTACACCTCTGATGCCTGTCAGTCTGTACAGGGTGTGACGTTATGGTTAGAAACCCTAACGTCCCAGGTGTGTGTTGGTATTTGCACTACAAATTTCCAACATGGCTTTTTTGTGACCCCCACCTCATGAAAGCATTTGGGACCTCTTCTCATTAACAGTGGCAGTGTGATTTTGTTAATGTGTCCCAAAATTCGAGTTCCCACAGTGACTGTGCCATTCTGCACCAGATGTGAGAAAACACAGATCAAGCAGGATGTGAAGAATGACAGCTGTACCATCCATAGGGAGGTGTGAAAAGATGGCAATGTTGAAAATCTGTAGTGAAAATATTAAAAATGCTCGAAGTTCCGAGCGTACGTGGAAACTGTACAACACATGCTTGTACCGCAGCCATTTAGTGGAATTATTTCACCAAATTTTCAACACAGGCATTTTGTGACCTCTGCTCATGAACACTGTCACTATGATTTTCTTAATCTGGCCAAAACATTAATGACCACGCCACTGTGCACCAGATTTGCAAACACATATTTCGGGCAGGATATGAAAAATGACAGCTGTACTGTTCATAAGAAGGTGTGGCAAAATGTCAACGTTGAAAATCTGGAGTGAAAATATTACAAATTTGCACACTTCCAAGCATACGTGGAAACTGCGCAAAACATGCTTGTAACACAGTCATTTTATGGACTTTTGTCACCAAATTTTCAACATAGGCATTTTAGGTCCTCTGCCCATGAACAGTGTAACTATGATTTTCTTAATGTGTCCCAAACACTGATTTCCCACAGTGACCGCGCTATTCTGCGCCGGAAGTTTCGAAAACACATTTCGGTCATGATGTGAAAAATAACAGCTGTACTGTTCATAAGAAGGTGTGGCAAAATGCCAATGTTGAAAATCTGGAGTGAAAATAATATAAATGTGCACACTTTCAAGCATATGTGGAAACTGCTCAACACACACTTGTAACACAGTCATTTTATGGACTTTTGTCACCAAATTTTCAACATAGGCATTTTAGGTCCTCTGCTCATGAACAGTGTCGCTATGATTTTCTTAATGTGTCCCAAACACTGATTTCCCACAGCGACAGTGCTATTCTGCTCCGGAAGTGCGAAAACACATTTCAGTCATGATGTGAAAAATGACAACTGTACTGTTCATAAGGAGGTGTGGAAAAATGCTAAATTTGAAAATCTAGAGTGACAATATTACAGATTCATGAAGGTACGAGCATGCGTGGAAACTGCGCAATGCACTCTCATAAAAGAGTCATTTTTTGGATTTTTTCCACCAAATTTGCAACATAGGCTTTTTGAGAGCCCACCTCATGAACACTGGCATTGTTGTTTTGTTACTCAGTCCCAAAAGGTGATTCCGTGCAGTGACCGTGAAATCACCTAACAGGATCGAATAACACCATGACAGTGGCTGAAATCATGAGGAGGGGTCCTAATAACCCCTTGTTGAAAATGTGATGCAAAAATTCCCCAAAATGCCTGAGATATGCACCAAAGTTGAAAAAAACCTATTTATGCCATTATACAGCTTAGCGGCATTTCTTCAGTTCGCAGTTGGCTTTGAAGAGTGCAGACATGTTCCCGGTCCACCAAAGATCATCGCGCTGGGCTCCGGAGTTAATTAAGGAGGTGAGGGTGTGTGTGGGGGAGACAGGGTGCACAGAGGGTGGGTGCGGGTTGGGGAGGGCAACCAAACTCAACGAGGGACCATTTTCTGTTTTACAGGTTTAAAAAAAACAACATTGCAGGACAGTTTTTTTTTTACAGGGACATTTGGCATGCTGGGGTGGGCTCCCAGCATGTCACCTGAGTGTTTTTTTCTGGGGGGATGTAGCCCATGGGGGATTAGGTATCCCCCTTCAGCACACACCTGATGGAGCCGAGCCAATTGGGCACCCCCTCAGCACACAACAAATTGGGGGGGGGCATTATGCTGACGGGGTGTGGGCTCCCCATCAGCAAATGAACTGGGTCGGGGATGGCCAAGGTACCGCCCTGCAATGAGGGGTCACTCCCTCATTGCAGCAGCGGATTCGTTTCAAGGTGGTGGCACGCTGGCTTAACTAGTGTCAGCAGCAGCTTGCCACCGCATTGGGGAAAGCGGGCCAAGCCTCAAAAGGCACTGGGGCCATTGGCCCCCACAGTGCCGCACCTCCAAAACCCCGCTTCTCTCCTAAGCTGTGACGAAATGTTTCTTGCACATGCATGCAAGAAAACATAAAAATTATCTTCCTTTTTGTTAGCTAGAACAATGAATACTGGACTGGAGCCTTTTTTGCTGATTCAGTGATTGCATTTTTGCAGATTAACCTGAGACCCTGAGGCCTGGTATTAGATAAGGAGGGACTGGGCAATGGGTAGCAAATAAGGAGGAACTGGAAGCCTGTAGTGCCCCACAGCCCAGATCACTAGAACAAATCCAGTATTTCCTTTTTGTTTACTAGAAGAATAAACACTAGACTGGAGGCTTCCTTCCTGATTCAGTGATTACATTTTTGCACATTAAGTTTTGTAGACCCCTGAGGCCTGGGGTTAGACATGGCAGAGACTGGGAAGTTGACAGCAAGCGGGTATGAACTGGCACCCTGCTGTTACCCAGCTGCAGCTAGTTGGTACTTTTGTGGCATCAACTCCAAAACTAAAAAATTTTATATTTTTAAAATCTTTACATTTGCAGCTTCCTGACATACGTGTAGCATTCATGTGCATCAGCCTGAGCTGTGCTAAGGTAGTGTGATCTAGGCAATGGACACAAGTGAGTGTGAGCTAAAAGCCTGCCTGTGCTTGGCTGCTGTTAGTTGGCACTTCTGGCACCAATTCCCCCCCACCAAAAAAAATACAAGTCATATTTTGTGTCCAGTCTTTGTTTGCAGCTTCTTGACATTCCTGTAACATTTGTATGTGTCTACCTAACATAGAAACATAGAAGTTGCTGGCAGATAAAGACCGCAAGGTCCATCCAGTCTGCCCATTTATTTTTCTACCTTATAAATGTGCCATTGGCTTTTGCTTTGTCAATGGCCTATCTATTCATACTCATCTGTATTGCTCCTTTATGCCTATCCCATGCCTGTTTGAAGCCCTGCATTGTATTCATATCCACCACTTCCTGAGGTAGGCCGTTCCATGCATCTGCCACCCTTTCTGTGAAAAAGAACTTCCTCACATTACCCCTTAATTGGCCTCCCTCTAATCTCATGCTGTGTCCTCTTGTCCTGCTATTTTTCTTATATTGAAACGTGTTAGACTCTTTCACCTTGTTAATGCCCTTAAGGTGTTTGAATGTTTCAATCATATCGCCTCTCTCCCTCCTTTGCTCTAGGGTTTACATATTAAGCTCCGTTAATCTGTCTTCATATGTTTTCTGATGCAGTCCCTGCACCATTTTGTTTGCCCTTCTCTGGACTGCCTCAATTTGGTTAATGTCCTTGCGAAGGTGTGGCCTCCAGTACTGCACACAGTACTCCAGATGGGGCCTAACCAGTGTATTGTAAAGAGGGATTATTACCTCCCTTTTCTGACTTGTGATACCCTACTAATACACCCCAGCATCCCCCTAGCCTTATCTACTGCTTTAGTGGTCTGCTTGGATGATTTCAGGTCATCAGTGATGATGATGCCCAAGTCTCTTTCTTCTCTTGTGACTGCCAGTAACTCCCCTCCCAGCCTATAGGTGGCTTCAGGGTTTCTCTTCCCAATGTGCGTGATCTTGCACTTCTTTGCATTAAACCCCAGTTCATACTAAGATTCATACTAAGAAGAGTAGACATACAAAAGGCCATGGCCCTTATGTGTATGTCTCCAGCAACGCTGGCACTTTAGTCCCAATGTTTACAACAAAAGGTAGTCAAGGTTTTGTTTAAATGTGTCATGATTTTGATGTCCCAGAAGTGAATTAGGTAAGGTGTTCCACAGTGGAATTATTCTTTGAGTGAAGTATGATCTCCTTTTATTAGTTATAGGGTAAGTTAGGGCCAGTTGGTAGTTGTGGCTTCTTAGGTTACAGTGTCGTCTAATATATGACATTCCCAGTTGAGTCATCAACTCAGTATCGGTGTGAATCTAGTGCATCATTAGGAGGCCCCCTCTCATTCTTATCTGTTCCAATGAATACATACCCAATTTCTTCAACCTTGTTTCATAACTCTTATCATGCATATTAGTTACAAGCTTAGTTACTCTTCTCTGTACTCCCTCCAATCTACCAATATCTCTTCTAAGGTAGGGGCTCCATAAGGGAGAGCAATAGTCAAGGTGCGGTCTCACATATGCTCTGTACAAAGGTAAAACACAGTCCCTGTCCCATGAGGTAAAATTCCACTTGATACAGCCTATGAGTTTATTGGCTCGATTAATGGTATGGCTGCAGTGACTATGTGAAGTTAAATTAGAGTTAATTAATGTACCTAGGTTGTTATGTTCTATTATAGTGGTTAATTCTTGTCCATTTAATGTATATTGATTTTGTATATTGGTATTTCCAAGATGCATGAATACACATTTACCTACATTGAAAGACATCTGATTAACAAGTGCCCATTCTTCAAGTTTCTTCAAATCATTAACAAGGTTTGATACATCTTCCAAGATTTTAACTTGAACCACTATTTTGGTGTCGTCTGCGAATTTAATTGAAAAACTGTTGATATTAGTGGTTAAGTCGGATATAAAGATGTTGAACAATATTGGGCCCAAAACCGACCCCTATGGTACTCAGCTAGTGACTGAACGTTGTTCAGACATATAACCCCTAATACAGACGTGCTGTGAACGCTCATTTAACCATTCCTTGACCCAGTTTATAATTTTATTATTTAGTCCCAAGGATCTCATTTTGTTTACCAACAAATCATGAGGGACCTTATTGATTGCCTTGCAAAAGTCGAGGGAGATTACATCCACTGGTATGTTGTTATCTAGGTTCTTGCTGATATGTTCATAAAACACTAAATTTGCGGTCAGTCAGGATCTATTTTTTCTAAGTCCGTGCTGTGATTGGTCTATCAGCCCTTTTGTAATTAGACCATCTTCTAATCTATTTTTTAGTATGGATTCAAAATGTTTTCCTAATATACATGTCAAGCTAATTGGTCTGTAGTTAGACATATCTACATGGTTTCCTCTTTTGTGAATTGGTGTAACCTGTGTTGTTTTCCAGTCATTTGGTATTTGGTTACATGAAAAAGACATATTAAGTAATTTGTATAATGGATCTACTAACCAGTCCTTGATTTCTTTTAAAAGTCTGGGGTGGGGTTTATCCAGTCCTGGTGATTTATTTACGTTGATGTTATTTTAATGTGTCATGATCTCATCCTTTAATATTGCCGCACCATTATCAACCGTGTTTCCGAAAGTTTTACCATTGGATCTGGTTTTGATGTTAAAAACTGATGTGAAATACTTGTTAAATTCATCAGCAATTTCCTGTGGAGATGTAATCTCTTCAGTATTTATTGCTATGGGCCCAGTTGTCCGTGGTGGTTTTTTTTTTTATTTATGTAGGAATAGAAGCTTTTGCCCCAATCATTTCTATAGGCTAGACTATATTAAAATCTCCTTTTTTCCAATTTTATTTGAGCTTTGCATTTTTTTAGAATCATGTTATACCTCCATCTATTGTAGTCACTGCCATCATGTTTCATTTGCCTATATGCCCGTTTTTTTTGTTTTTAGTAACCTAATAATGGGCGATGTTACCCATGCCGGTATTTTTCCTTTTTTATTATAAATCATTCTATTTGGGACATATTTGACTTCTAATTCTAGAATTTTATTCTTGACTAATGTCCAAAGTTCATCTGTAGAAATTAGTTCATTATCCCATTTCCATTCAAACAGATCCGACCTTAACTGTTTAAAGTTTGCTTTATTATAATTTTTAAAAACTGTTTCTCCAGTCTCGGGTTTTGCATATGTAATCCCCACCCCCATCATTTTGCAAACCACAGGTGGTATGCTGTTTGAATCTGACAGCCGTACCAGGTGGGGACTGGGTTCGGGGAGAATAGGTCACTCGCACAAAGGTTGTGGTTGGCTACTTTGAACAGGGGCACCCAAGTAACTCCGAACACAGGAAGAAATAACTGTAATGCCCAATACCAGGAATGGGATTCTAAAGTGTGGTTTTTATTCACATCCAAACAGAATAAACAAAGCATAGATGGAACCCCATGGGGCTACATTCCTGGTAATGCAGATTAAAAGAATCAAGAACACTTCTTCAACACTTCAGCCCTCAGGCTCTGAACCCACTGGGCACACAGCCCGGACTTGCATGTTGCTTTGGGTACACAGCCCAAACTTGTACACTGATGTGGGTTTTCCCTGGCTCAGCTCCCTTGCCAGCCATTCGGACACCTTCCAAATGTCATGGAAACATTTACTGGTGGCTCCCTAAACCACCTAAGAGCACCTCAGCTCTATCAGGGAAACTTCCTTTTACTCCCACATCTGGGTACTTTCCTCAGGCACTGGCCAAGTACCTGAGAGAAAGTAAAGGTGCCACAGAGCAAATCCATAGAGGTGAATTTGGTTACTACTGATGGGGGGGGGGCTCTCCCACCTCTCACTTCCACAATTCATACCCGGCCATTTCTCTGGACAGTAAACACCTCCTACTGTAAAGCTTGGCAATGTAGAGTAAGGCTACATGTATGTCACATTTCCTCTACTTGTCTTGCTTTCCCTTTGTGCTGGTCTTGAACATACTTTAAATTGGCATAGTCCATTGCTCTAGGCCCCCCACTGATTAAGCAGTCCAATCCCCACTTTACTTCACTCTTAGGTGCTGGACTTGAACCTACTTAAGTTAACTGGCAAAGCCTATTACACTAGACCTCCTACAGATTAAGAGTCCAACCCCCATGTTCCAACAGTTCAGGTGAAAACATTGGCCCTCTGTCAGAGCGAACTCACTCTTTGGTTGCAGGTGCCCCACAGGTGATTCCTCCACAGGAATTTCTCTTTCAGATATTCTGGTGCCGCAGCACAACTTGAAATAGGCAGCTTCTTCCCTTAGCTGGAACCAGGAGGGTTGCCCCTGGAAGACAGGCAAACCTTTTCCCCCATCCCCTCAGGGAGGGGGCACTTGGACCAGTGACAGTGGTCTCCACCACTTCAGCAATCAGCTTACTGTGTTCCTCCTATGGTGGAAACACACACCTTCTTAACAGTAGCTCTAAAACAGAGCTTAAAGCTCTGAGAACCTGCACACAGACTGCTGTGCTGCTGTCTCTCACCAAGACTGCACACAGACTGTCTTCAGAATCCCCAATATTCTATCCTAACTTTCAGCTGCAGCACTCCAGTGTGGCTCATGCAGCCTTGAGAGTTCTATGGTGATGTCATCCCTCAGTCTCAGCTGAGGCTGAGAACAGAGTGAGACAGTGTGAAATCTATTTAACTGGAGTTTCACAAGCTGCCTTCCCTGCC
The DNA here is from genome assembly GCA_016271365.2 of Neoceratodus forsteri. Taxonomy (NCBI): domain Eukaryota; kingdom Metazoa; phylum Chordata; order Ceratodontiformes; family Ceratodontidae; genus Neoceratodus; species Neoceratodus forsteri. The sequence goes on from CM057453.1 coordinate 931,701,836, forward strand.
TACCACTAGGTCTTCCTGGGATTCTAGTAACCCCAGTAACAGGGAGGTTACACTCACCCTGGGCCAGAAAAATGACTGTCTGCAGTCATTATTTGCCCAGCTTAGGCCATCTCACCCTTTGTGTTACCTGCAGAGGGGGGTGATCAGGCCCCCTCCTACCATGTGTTAGCACAGGCAGGCAACACTAAGGGCCTAGAGGCCTTTGGCTGACATATCAGCCTCTACTCTGCCCGGTAACTATGGATACCTAGTGGCTCTGGTAGAACTGTCCAGAGCATAGCCCTAATAGATCAGCACTGCAGTCCCTACAGCTGTTCAGGACCACAGCCTGTCTATCTCCCCTAGCCCTCTAGGGAAAATCTGTCTGCCTCTAACTCAAATCCCAAAACAAAACAAACAGAGGACCTCCCCGACCTTGGGCACCATGCAACCACACACCAGGAGCTAATACCAACCATTACATTACTCCCACATTTCCCCAAAACCATACCTGTGGAAGAAAAGGGTTATACACAGTAACAACAACAACAACAGTACTTTAAATACTATATACTAAAGTACTAGTGAGGAACTCCGATGAGTCCCTCCTCCTCTTCTTGTCTTCTCTTCTATCTTCTTCAGGAACACCTGCAAGAAAAAGAAAGGCAACACACACTCCTAATCTGCATACACAGTCTATCTAAACCCCTGCCATCAAAATACTGGAGAATCCCAAAAAGACTTTTTTTTTTTTTAGAAAGTAGAAAAACAGTATAAACATTAGAAAACAGTAGAAAACAATGACATTATTTACAATACACATTTGGGGGATGGAGTGCCCTAAAAGTCCCATCTAGTGACCACAGTGCCAGAAGGCTAGTCCATTAAAGAGTCTCTCCTGGGTCAGAGCCCGGTGAAGCACAGTTCTAGCAGGCTGAAGTCCCAAAGGGTAGAGTCTTTGAGGACAGTTCACACATCTGGAGTCTGCTAGTGTAGGGTGTGTACTGCAATGTCATAAGAATAGAAAAGTTTGGACTTACCAGTCCCTTGTAGAATGAACAAAACACCGACCTGGTCCTCGGTCGAAGACTCTCCCTGGCAGCACTCTTCCAATACAGCTGGGCGGACATCTTCCAGGAACGACAGGAGGGCATATCTGGAAACTGCTGGGTTGATGTAATCTCTGGAGATGGAACCTTGGAACAGGAACAAAAAGGAAAACAGCTGGTCTGATGTCATCCGGATACCAGGCGATGAATCAGGATACAGCTGGGCTGGTATCCTTTCTGGATCTGAAGTCATCTGGTGGGCCAGTCGATGGATTCTGGAAAGTCAGTACACTGTAGAAATGATGAATGTGGGGCACCTGAGTCCTGGACATCCATACTGGTGGAACAAGAAAGGCACTACAAAGGTTGGAGTGGCAGCACTGACTACCACTGCTCTGCTTTCCATTTGGTAGGCATGGGCACATTCGCAGGGAGGTCTTTGCATTGTGGCCAATAGCACAGCAGGTCAGGTGCTTGAATTAATACCCCTTCTGGGTGCACATAATTCACACTATGAAAGGTTTCACGTCCCTCTCCATCCACTATTCGAATAGTGTCCAATAACAGGGTCCTGCCTCTTTTCCACTGGCTATATTGCTCATGAAACATTCTGTTCCTGACATGCTTGTTTGCACTAGGATGTACACATTTCATTGTTTCGGCCCAAATCCAGGATTTCCTGCTGTTCTCAATCTCCTCCCAGACTCTCCGAGGAAAGGTAGGAAAGGACATCTCATAAATTTCATTCACCTTCCTATGAACCAGTCTCTCCACTTTACTAGCTTTGGTCAACCTGAGACCGCTGGCCTGGCCTGGGGTGGCTAGTCCTGGTTCTGCCCGCTACGCATTCTCAAAGAGACAAAGAATGGATCCCTGACTTCTTCTTGCGCAGCCAGGGCAGCGGAATCACCACACTCTCTTCCATGCATTCCTCTGAGGCAAGTGCTTGAGGCTCTGTACCCGTTCCTTTTTCACAAGGCCACATAGGTTCATCCCCCTCTTCTTCTTCTTCACTGAGAATCTGTGCCCAGGAGTGAGCCGTCGTCCTCACTCCTGAGACTATCCATTCTTCGCTGGGCATGGAGGTCGATACCTCCCATTCAAAGGCCTCCCTCATCTCATCTTATCCTATGAGACTTGGGCTAGACCCCCTCTCCAAGGGTCTACTGATGCTCTGCCTGAATTGTCTCTCTGTGATCCAGAATCCAAAACATCAGCACATTGTTCTGTCTGTAAATCTGCACCCTCTAGCTTTGTGCCACACTCCACCGAGGGGACTCCTCCAACAGGCTCTGCCTGGTGCTGTGTGCTGCCAACTGCCAATTCTTGAACTTTTGTCCATGTGGGAGCCAAATGAATCTTGGATGCTTTAAACAAGGTATTTCTTGAGGCACCCAGAACAGTGAGGTACCATGAAGACGTCCCTTCCAGCATTTAAACATATTAAGCACACTTGCACTAGGTATCCAGGAATCGCCACATGAGGAGGCAGTTTTCCTCCACAGTAACACCTCTCAATGTCCCTTAACTTGTTTACTTCTACTGCTACCACAGCCTGGGCATGAGCCGGGTAGCGGGCTGGTCCTGAGGCCATGACTGCAGAGAAAAACAAATGCTCACTGTTATTGAAAGTCCCACATCACTGAACACTTTCTTTCACTTTCAAAATGGCTACTCTGCTGCTGTGTTTACATTACTACCCCACCCTGTAATGGCGGCCGCAGTACTCCTGTGCATCAACATTCTGAAGTTGGGTCAAGCCACTGCACATCCAATTTACACACTCTACTGATAACTTTGTTTCAACCTGCACAAACTTGCACTGTTCTTTTTCCTAGCACATTTATATGATTTACCAGACTTTTCACTTGCTGAAGACATTGATCTAGCTCACAGTCCCTTAAAGCCTCAGTATTTCAAGCACAGGATTGCCTGTAACTCTTGCTGCATATCTTGCTACAACTCACAGTCTCTCTCATGGCTTTGAAACTTTACTCTGACGCTGAACCCATAAGTATGCTCACAGTTGATGGCTTAACAGACTTGCTTTTGCTGGTAAAAACTTAACACAGTCTTTGTTTCAAAACGACTACACTGCTGCACACAGATGCAGCTGGCTTTTGGCAAAAATCACTGGTTTGAGCAATTATTGCTGTTGGTACTCACTGTTATCAGTAGCTTTTTGCTGCAATGGAAAATGGCCTGCAGCCTGTCTTGGAGGCCTCTGGACAGAAGCGGGTTGGCAGTCCTGCAGATCATCCCTCTGAACACCACACTCACAATCCAGTCAACCGAGATGCGTGTTGAGCCGATTTTAGATAAAAAAGTCCGAGTTTTTAAACTTTTACAGCGCTTTTAGTCACCGCAATGCTCCTCCGGTAAGCCAGTACACACACTCCACTCACAATCCCTCTCGAATGCTGGGCAGTCACTGTAGAGCTGACTTGGAGGCGGGACTGATTGCAGTCTCATCAATCACACGACGGCATGCAAATGAGCCTCTTTCCCTCACGAGTGCTCTTCTCCTCACGGCGATCGTCGAGCAGGCAAATTTAAACTGCAAAAACACTTTTTATTTTTTTTCTGAGCTGACTCCATGGCGGGAGCCCATTTCAACCATTTGTCATGCCCACTAACACAGCAAGTCTCTCCATTCACTAAAAAGCATTTCCAACATCCAGGGCACAATTTTCCTTTTGCTACCCCTAGTCTTCCACACTTTTCTTTGTCACAACAGTTTTTTAAAAGCTGGCAAAATGCTGTAAATTTTTGATGCAGGACAAGGGCATACTTTCTCAGGCTTTAGTGTTCCTTGGTAAACAGTTGGCATTCAACAGCAGCACATGGACAACAGCACACAGCGACACACTAGTTAACCTTGCTTCAGCTTTTTGGGCTACCCACTGCCAGATAACCAAAATGCTAGCCCTTTGCCCGAGCACCTTTGCTCCCTAAATTTCAAATTCAAAGCGGTGCCTCCATTTTTTAACCCCCATCCCCATCATTTTGCAAATGACAGGTGGTATGCTGTTTGAATCTGACAGCCGTACCAGGTGGGGACTGAGTTCAGGGAGGAATAGGTCACTCGGTACAAAGGCTAGGTTTGGCTACTCAGAACAGGGGCACTCAAGTAACTCCAAACACAGGAAGAAATAATTGTAATGTCCAATACCAGGAATGGGATTCTAAAGTGTGGCATTTATTCACATCCAAACAGAATAAACAAAGCATAGATGGACTCCCACGGGGGCTACATTCCTGGTAATGCAGATTAAAAGAATCAAGAACACTTCTTCAACACTTCAGCTCTCAGGCTGTGAACCCACTGGGCACACAGCCCGGACTTGCACGCTGCTTTGGGTACACAGCCCAAACTTGTGCACCAATCTGGGTTTTCCCTGGCTCGGCTCCCTTGCCGGCCATTCGGACACCTTCCATATGTCATGGAAACATTTGCTGGTGGCTCCCTAAACCACCTAAGAGCACCTCAGCTCTATCAGGGAAACTTCCTTTTAATCCCACATCTGGGTACTTTCCTCAGGCACTAACCAAGTACCTGAGAGAAAGTAAAGGTGCCACAAAGCAAATCCGTAGAGGTGAATTTGGTTACTACTGATGGGGGGTCTCCCACACCTCTCACTTCCACAATTCATACCCGGCCATTTCTCTGGACAGTAAACACCTCCTACTGTACAGCTTGGCAATGTAGATTATGGCTAAATGTATGTCACATTTCCTCTACTTGTCTTGCTTTCCCTTTGTGCTGGACTTGAACATACTTTAAATTGACATAGCCCATTGCTCTAGGCCCCCACTGATTAAGCAGTCCAATCCCCACTTTACTTCACACTTAGGTGCTGGACTTGGACCTACTTGAGTTAACTAGCAATGTCTATTACACTAGACCTCCTACAGATTAAGTAGTCCAATTCCCATGTTCCAACAGTTCAGGTGAAAAACACTGGCCCTCTGTCACAGCGAACTCACCATTTGGTTGCAGGTGCCCCACAGGCGATTCCTCCACAGGAATTTCTCTCTCAGATATTCTGGTGCCGCAGCACAACTTGACATAGGCAGCTTCTTCCCTTAGCTGGAACCAGGAGGGTTACCCCTGAAAGACAGGCAAACCTTTTCCCCCCATCCCCTCAGGGAGGGGGCACTTGAACCAGTGACAGTGGTCTCCACCACTTCAGCAATCAGCTTACTGTGTTCCTCTTATGGTAGAAACACACACCTTCTTAACAGTAGCTCTAAAACAGAGCTTAAAGCTCTGAGAGCCTGCACACAGACTGCTGTGCTGCTGTCTCTCACCAAGACTGCACACAGACTCTCTTTAAAATCCCCAACATTCTATCCTGACTTCCAACTGCAGCACTCCAGTGTGGCTCATGCAGCCTTGAGAGTTCTATAGTGATGTCATGCCTCAGTCTCAGCTGAGACTGAGAACAGAGTGAGACAGTGTGAAATCCATTTGGCTGGAGTTTCACAAGCTGCCTTCCATGCCTACCACTAGGTCTTCCGGGGATTCTAGTAACCCCGGGTAACGGGGGGGGGGGTTACACGTATATACAGATATCAAAGCTTGTGATCATGTGATCACCATTATGTATAGGTGGTTTAAACTGAATATTAGTAATTTTTTCAAGGCTGTCAGTTAATATTAAATCGAGAGTATTATTTTTCCTGGTGGGTTTATTGATTAATTGGTATATATCATTGGTTGAACATATTTCCAGAAATGTATTTTCTTGATTATTGCTACCTACACAGTCCTTCCAATTTATACCGGGAAAGTTGAAATCTCCCAGTAGTAATATATCTTTATAATGGGATTTACTACTTATGCTATTAAAAAGGACTTGATTAGTATCAAAATCTGTATCAGGCGGTCTATAGCAAAGGCCAATGAGATGTTTTGGTTGTTTGTCCCACAGCAATTCGACCCAAATAATTTTACAAGGTGTTTTGTCCATTGTATCGATAACCATTTTAAACTTAATATTATCCTTTATAAAGAATGCTACCCCACCTCCAGTTCTTCCCTTTCTGTTTTTATAATGGGTAATATAACCACTTATATTTATGTTCCATTCAGAATTATCATTCCACCAAGTTTCTATTATTGCCGCTATGTCTAAATTGTCTTTAAGTATTATTTGGAGTTCATCAATTTTTGTTCCCTGTAAACTTCTGGCATTTTATAGTAGAAATGATAAGCCTGTTTTCTTGCTGTGTGAATTAATACTGATTTTGTTTTGTTGTTGTTTATTTTTATTTTTATGTATTACTGACAGTAAGTCATTTCCTTTTGTGTTTTCCTCTGTAAAGTTTCTCTTTGCCCCATATTTTTTTGCTTTTTGTATGATTTAATGTGTAGTACATGGTATATCCCAGTAATCTAGAGCCTTGTCTGTTCAGATGTAACCCATCATATCCGTATAGTGCATTGTTGTTTTCAAATTTTTCCCAAGTTCGTATACAATGTATATTGTTTATGAGACTCCATCTATGTAGCCAATTGTTAAAACTTTTGATTTGTTTAGTTCTTTTATAGCTTGCTCTAGGAACAGGGAGAACTTCTGATACTATGGGGGCTGCGTTAAGGTCTTGCAGTGTCTTAATTGCTGCTTCCATTTCTTGTATTATTTCACCCACATCCTGTTTTCCAAAGTTCTTTGTTCTTGCATGTAAAAGTACAATTACATTCTTTAATATTCTGGGTAGTAGTTGGGTAATATCTTTTATTGTTGTGCCGTTATAGCTACAACTGGTTACATTCTCTTTCTTTCCCCTAGTAGTGTATATATCTGTGAACCTAGTGATGGAGTCTCCCAGTATAAATATTTGCTCTGTTACAGTGTTAGTATTCAATGAAAAATTTGTGGAGTTATTAATCTGTTCTTCTTGATCATTATTTGTACTGTTTGATCCTGATGGTGTAGTTGTAAGTTTGTGTGCTGTGTTTTCATGGTCTGGTGCCAATGTCGCTAAGCTGGGGGAGGGAGGGCAAGGTAACTGCATTTACAATCTGTCTCTCTGTGTCTATTCCTGATTCAGTGTCAAATACTAATTGTGGTGTGGGGGAAGAACCAGTGAATATCAAAATATCTCCTTCAGTTATTGTGTTAAGGGGGTCAAAACTATTAAAAAGAGGTAAATTAAAGGCTTCTGCTTTTCTGCCCTTTTTTGATGGTGTTTTAGATTGTACCTCAAACCAATCCGCATCCAAGCTTTCCTGTATTTCATTATCCCTAGCTGGTTTTCTGCTATGTGTTATACTTGGGCATAAGTTGGTGTTTAGTACAGCTGCCTGACCAGTTTCATATGGGCTTATACTAGTTGTTTCTACTTCCTGGTTAAGTGAATTTAGACATGTTTTTGAATTCTGGCTTGGTGCTTCAAGAGTTTCCTTTTCATTTGGCATGTTTTGCCCTGAACATATTTCTTTGTTTATTATTTTGTTCATTAAACCCCATTGGTTAATTTCCAAAGCCTTTAGTCTTGTATTGAATAAGGCGATCTCCTGTTGCATCTCCTCATTCTGTTTACATTTCAAACAAGTAAAGGGGATTGCAGCAACTGGTATGTCAGAAAAGTGATACATATCACAGCCTACACAGTGTATCCCTAACTTTCCCTGTAGTAACTGACTTAAATCCATAGTTCTCACAGTTTGCGATGTACACGTGCAATAGAAAACTTGACTGTACTTATTATAATTCACCACCAATATCTGGGGTAAAATAGTACTTAGTTTGTGCTAGCCCTCTGCCTTCACACAACACGCATAACATGCACAGATGTGCATATCTCTGCGCGCCCTGCTCGCAGCAGGGCTGCTTATGAGTCCTGAGGTGACCCAGAAGCAGTGTTAGGGTCACAGATCCTTCGCAGAAAAACTGCTTGTTTAAAGTGTATTTTAACACTCAGGACTGTGCCCTAAACACTAGTAGCGTGTAAATTCCCCCAAGTGCAGTTAAAAATAAAAATGGTGCCCCAAGCTGAGTGTGTAGTCTGTTTGTAGCAATACAAACTACACCACTCCTCTTCCTGCTTCCTGTTTGTAGAAGCAGGGATCTGTGTAAAAGCAGCTGTAAATTTTACAAACACACAAATACAATAGGTGCACTAATGCACATGCAGTCAAGGTTAATTTATCTTGCACAACTAACACTACGCTCTACAAAATTGTTTATACAACTCGCCCGCTCACAGCAGGGCTGCTTATGAGTCCTGAGATGACCCAGAAGCAGTGCTAGGGGTCACAGATCCTTCGCAGACAAACTGTTGCTTAAAGTGTATTTTAACACTCAGGACTGTGCCGTAAACACTAGTAGCATGTAAATTCCCCCAAGTGCAGTTTAAAATAAAAATAGTGCCCCAAGCAATACAAACTACACCACTCCTCTTCCTGCTTCCTGTTTGTAGAAGCAGGGCTCTATGTGGGTGTCAGCATGGCTCAGCTGGTAGCACATCCTCCTCTGGAACAGAAGGTCGTGGGCTCTCGTCCCACACCGGGATTGGACTTGCACCTAAAAATCACTGGCATCTGAGTGCAGTATTAGGGGGTGCTGTACTGCTGGGGTGTGCTGTCCTTCGGATGAGATGTTTAACCGAGGTCCCTTCTGCCCATCCTGATGTTGTCCTAGTGGGTGTCCAGGTGGAAGTAAAAGAACCCAGGGCACTCTTCGCAAAGAGCAGGGAACATTCCCGGTGTCCTGGACAACATTCCCCTTCCCATAAACTGGTTCATGCAATTATCCAGGCTGTGTGTGGGTGATGATGTGTGATATGGCCGCCACCACACATTCAGTCACTTCACTACCAGTCTAGCATTGCTTGTAAAGTGCTTTGGGATGCTGTGTGTGAAAAGCGCTATATAAATGCTGATTCTTCTTCTATGTAAAAGCAGTTGTAAACTTAACAAATGCACAAATAAAATAGGTGCACTAATGCACATGCAGTCAAGGTTCATTTATTTTGCACAACTAACACTGCACTCTGCAAAATTGCCACTCTTCCGACCATTTTGCTGGTTTATCCAGATCTCTTCTCATTCTGCCCACCCCATCTGGATAATTTACTCTGTTGCACATCTTGGTGTCATCTGCAAACAGACAAACCTTACCCTCCAGTCCATCTGCAATGTCACCGATGAAGATATTGAAGACAACTGGCCCCAGGACTGATCCCTGAGGTACCCCACTTGTGACTTGCATCTCTTCTGACTGTATACTGTTTAACACCACTCTCTGTTTTCTGCCCGTCAACCAGTTTGCCACCCGGTTGACCAACTTCTGACCCACCCCAAGCCTACCCAGCTTATTAATCAATCTTCAATGTGGAACAGTATCGAAAGCTTTGCTGAAGTCAAGGTAGGTGACATCAACTGCTCCCCCTTGGTCCACCACTCTGGTTACCCAGTCAAGGAAATCTATGAGATTAATTTGACAGGACCTTCCTTTTGTAAACCCATGCTGTCTTGGATCCTGCGCTGCTATGGATTCCAGGTGTTGCACCATCCTTTCCTTAAGGACTGCCTCCATAATCATGATCACTACTGAGGTAAGACTGACTGGTCTGTAGTTCCCTGCCTCCTCCCTGCTACTACTCTTGTGTAGTGGGATCACATGAGCCCTTCTTCAGTCTTTTGGGACCTCTCCTGTGCTCTGAGACTCACTAAACAGTTCTGATAATGGCTCTGCTAGTTCCACCCTTAGCTTCTTTAGTACCCTGGGATGACTGCCATCAGGTCCCTTTGCCTTGTCCACCCTGAGCTTATTGAGCTCTTGTAGAACCCTTTCTTTTATGAAGGGACTAGTGCACACCTTCCTTCCCCCGTGTCCGTGGTGCTGAGCTGTGGGCCCTGCCCTAACTTCTCTTCAGTAAATACTGAGCAGAAGTATTTATTTAGGATAGATGCTTTTACATGGTCCTCCTCCTCACACTCCCCATTATCTCCTTTGATCTTAGTAATACCCCCTCTGGACTTTCTCCTTTCACTAATGTATCTATAGAAAGTCTTGTCACCTTCTTTTACTGTTTCTGCTAGTGTTTCCTCAGTTTGGGCATTTGCCTGCCTTACTGCCTTCCCTGCTTCCCTTAAGGAAGTTTTGTATGCCTACCTGTCTTCATCCCGATGTGTTCCCTTATATTTCCTGAAGGTCAGCTTTTTGGCTCTGACCTTTTCTGCTACTGTTTTTGAGAACCAAAGTGGTTTCCTTCTTTGTTTGCACTTCCTTTTCTCTCTAACACAGTGAGATGTTGCTTCAAGTATTGCATCCTTATTGCTTGCCCACTTTGGCTGTACCCCCTCACCTGTATTTATTTTTGCAAGGGCTAGCTTAACTCTATTGGCCATCTTATCAAAGTCAGCTTCTCTGAAGTCCCATATTTTTACCTTGGAATGGGATGATTTAGTTCTAGTGGGCAAATTGAACCATACCATGTGATGGCCACTGCCCCAAGTGACCTTCTTCCTGGAGATATGTGATCCTTTCCCTGTTAGTCAGTACTAGATGTAGGATAGCCCTGTTTCTTGTGGGTTGTTGTACCAATTGTGTGAGGCCCTCCCCCTGCAGGGAATCCACCATGCATCTAGTTCTGGCAGATGTTTCTGCTGGTATTGACCAATGTGTATCTGGCATGTTGAAGTCTCCCATTATCAGAACCTCACCTTTAGCTGTCATGTTTTGTATATCTTCTAACAGTAATGTGTGTCTGTCCTCCCCGTGGTCTGGAGGCCTGTAGACAACTCCAGTTTGAATGGCTGTCCCATTTCCTATTTCTAGAGTGACCCACAGTTCTTCTGGCTCCATATGTGTATTCTGAATTTCTGTAGCTTTGATATTTTCATTGACATACAGGGCCACTCCCCCCCTCCTGTTTTTGCACCTCAGTCTCTTCTGAAAAGTACATAGCCAGGAACTGAAGTCTTCCAAGTGTGGTTACTGGTAAACCATGTCTTGCTAACTGCTACTATGTCCAGTTTAGCCTCTGTCATTATTTCCTGCAGGTCTGGGATCTTGTTTCCCAGACTGTGAGCATTTGTGTACTGTACATGACCTTCCATTGGACAGATTTTGGTGTGTTAGTTGTTGGGTGAGGTCTGGCGTTTCCCATGTGTGTCGTATGGGGAGCTGGACCTTTTTCCTTACCTGGTGATGCAAATGAACTGCAAACATGCTGAACTCCTGTTTGACCACTAACTGAGGGGGGAGGGCCATTCTTCCCATTCAACGTATGGGGTGCTGCACCCCCTCCCCATTTGCTAGTTTAAATATTCTGCAAAGATGTCAAATTTCTGCCCCAATGCACTGACTCCCTCCTTAGTCAAATGCAGTCCATCAAATTTAAAGAACTTTCACTCCCAAAACTGTTGCCAGTTCCCTTCAAATGTATGTCCTTTCTCCTGGCACCAGCCCTTGAGTCACATGTTTAGCTCCCCTATCTCCCCTTCTCTGACCTTCTGTCCATCTGCTACCCTCTCCCAGACTGGTAGAATCTCAGAGAAGGAGATACTGGACAAAATGGTCAGAGACAGGAGCCTGTGTCTTTGAGCATCAAGCCATTAATCATCAGCTATTTTCAATACTGTTTCAGTGTCATGGTATCCACTTCATCTGGAATGTCATCTCTAGACCTCAAAGAAGGTCCTTTAGGGCTCCCTCTGACTTCATCAGATTCACTAGCACCTTACAAAAAATCTTCAATATTGAAATTTTCTTTAAAGGTCGGTAATGCTCCGTGCCTGATTTCTGAATTAAAAAAATAGCTATTTCCCATTCAGTATCAGCTCAGAAACAGAAGCTATTTGATTTATTCATAGAAGCTAAGTCTCAAACTTCCAGGGATCCTACTCCTAGCCAGCCAGTTCTCCAATCGGCTTCTGCTTTCTCTGAAATCAGAGGATGTATGATTCAGTTGGTCACCTCAGTATCAGAACTACAATCCCACATCTCTTCCCTTGAAGCTTGCCTTCCCTTGCAACTCATGCCAGCTTCCAGCTAGGCAACTTCTACTAATCCTATGACCACTACTCATATTCATGAGGATGCTGTTTCAACTACTACTGCACTTCCTATGAGTACTCCCTCTACCTCTGGGCTACCACACTGTCAAGATTCAGTTACTTCTTCTTCAGACACTTCTCCACAATTTATATCTCCTATTCGCTTCATCCCAGGTCACCTCTGCAAAGATATTTTAGATGGGAAGGATGTAAATCTGTTATCTCTCCTTATCTTGTCCTATGATACCATAGAAAACAGAACAGTATCCTGTGGGGATGTTTTCATCATCCTGAAATCAAAATATTCCAGACACCTGAAGAAATTGACTATACCTGAACTCACCCTTACCTTTAGCTTATACTGTGACATAATTTGCTCTGAATTTCCCTCTACATGTGAAGAAGTGGATTCATATCTCTATCTTGTGGTTGACCTAGGCATTCAGTACAGAGGAACCCACTTTTATGATTATCATTGGTCTTTTTCTGCAAAAGCTGCAGGTGCATTGGCTCATTTTAATACAAGACTGAATTGGGCTATCCTGGACAAAGAGCTCTTCTGCCATTACGTTGCTGGCCAGCAGGCATATTCCTGCCCACTGTGCAGCTCCTTTGCCTACTTCACCTCTCTCTGCCCTTTAACAGTTTCTGATGTCTCATCATCTTCCATGGCAGCTAGAAGGGATTTACCAGCTGGTTCTTTCCCAGCTTCCTTTTCTTCTTCACAGTTGACCTGCATGATCTCTAATCCTAACGTTGATGTTTACCCCAACTACCACAGGCACAGAAGGCAAATTAAATATGTAGGAGGTAAACTGATTTGCAATAACTTCAATGACAATGGATGCTCAGGTTATGTTTTGGCTGTTTCTCCATATTTGCAGTTTCTGTGGTGAAGCTCATGCTCGATTCATTTGTCCGAAAGTACCTCAGTCTAAACAATAACAAGTACTGCACTTCTCCACTCCTGTCTACATATGTGCTTTAGCCCGAACACTAGCTTCTCATTTTTTCTTGCTTGTTCATGGAATATCTTCTGTCTGGCTTTTCTGAAGGCTATCATACTGGCATTGCTGTGCTTCCCTCTGAGACTTTCCTATGTCATAACTTGCAGTCTGCCTTAAAAGAACCTGAAGTCATGCAGCATCTATTGTAAAAAAAAAAGTATATTTGGTACTTTTCTACATCCATCATTTCCAAGCTATTGGATTAGTCCTATTGGTGTGGCCACTAGAAACTTTTCAGGCAAGAAGTGACTAATCATTGACTTTCAAGCACTTCAATCGAAGTCTGTTCCTTGTATAAATTGACTGAGTCTATCCAATGAGTATTCTCTCTCCTATGCTCACATAGACAATGCTATTAAAATTATTAAATGATTTGGCCTCAGCTCCTGGCTCCCAAAAGTTTATATTTTAGATGCATTTAAATTGCTCCCAATCCTTCTCTGTGGCACTCATATAGTGTTAAATGGGAAAATCATTAGTTCCTCACCATTCATCTGACCTCTGATTGCAAAAGAAACCCAAAATTATTTGACGTGTTTTCCAAGATGCTTTGTTGGCTATTGCTCAGTCCTTGTCATCATTCAGCTGTCATCCACCTTCTAGATGGTTTCTTACTAATCGATCCATCCGATTCACCTCCAGCTGCTGGCATTACTGCACTCATCCATCTCTTCCAGGAGTTAGTGGTGCCTCTGTCCAAACAGAAAACATTAGGACCATCTACGTCTATTGAATTTTCAGGTACCGAGCTGGATACAATATGCATGGAAGCCAGATTACCTCCTAACAAACTGCTCAGGATTCAAGCACTCATGGAATCTTTTTTCATTTGTTCCTGCTGTACCAAATGCAAACTTCTTTCACTTCTGGGATATCTCAATTTTGCAATGTGAATTATTCTGCAAGGCTCTTTATTTATTTACTACCTTTTGTTATTAGCCTCTTCGGTCTCCAGACTACACCATCACATATCCATTACTGCTGCAGCCAAATCTGATTAAGGCATGTGGTCCCACTTTGTAGCCTGTTGGAACGGATGCTCTATGCTCTACAAAGACTCATCTCCTGATTTCCATCCCAGGATATACACTGATGCATCTCATACTCGTATCTTCGAGCCTACCTGGTTTGCGACTCCCTTGCCTTCTGACACATTCACTGTCTGAGACTTTTCCAAAACATCTCCTTTATTTCAAATTTACCCTATTGGAGCTGCAGCATTTGTATGGGCCCTTCTTTGGTCTTTGCAGACCATCTCGATCATTTCTGTAAATCAACTCACTGTGGGCATTATAATAAAGGCATGTCTTCATCCCATTTCATCATGTTGTTTATGTGGAGGATGACTTGGTTATTACTGTACCACAATTTCACCATGAAATGTTTTCATATTCCTGGCTATGCAAGCAAAGCCACTGATTATCTGTCCTGATTTAACTTCCAAGAAGTCCATTGTATCTGTTTTTCATCAGAGTAAACCATAAGCTCTTCTCCCCAATTCACCAATCTCATCGTGACTTAGTATTCTATCATCAACAAGCTGACGTCATCATGTGGTCAGACCTTGCACTTACTACTTGAGCAACTTGTACCACTGCTTGGAAGAAATTTTCCTCATTTTGCACCTTTCAATCAATTCATCCAAATTCCTTCTCCATCTATCATATCATGGCATTTGTAACCTTCTGCCACCAAGCCTTGAAGTTATCATTTGGGACCATTAAACAATCCATATCCGGAATTCAATTTTTCCTATATAGGTCAAATCCATCCATGCCTTCACTCCTAACCCACACTTCAGTCAAACTCTTCCTACTTGGAATCCATAGAGCATCCCAAACAAATGTTCCTAAACAACTACCTGTTAAAGGATCTATATTTCAGAAATTGTTGTATTTACTCCGCACCTTTCCTTTTGACTGTACCACAAACAACATGATCTTATCAGCCATTTGCTTAGCATTCTATGGCTTCCTGCATCCTGGAGAGTTTACTACTTATTCAGCCTCTTCAGCTACATTTCTTTCAGTCGCCAATTTAAGAAAACAAGAAGATCATTACATTTCCTTTCTTCCAACTTCAAAAACCAATAGACTGCACCAAGGAGTTCAGATCTCATACTATCCCACTCAGAATACTTGGTGTCCAGTAGCTGTATTGGATCAACTCATGCACTATCATGTTTTCTCCAGTTCTTTACCATCTCTCCTATCTATCAACAATCTCATACCATTCTCAACAAAATGTTTCATGAAACACATGAGAATCCTATTACAAATACTCATACTTAATCTTTTTTGCCTTCACAGGTCAATATTTTTTGATCAGAGCTGCATCTTCCACATGGAACAATGTCCCTGCTCATATCATAAAGAGACTTGGAAGATGAACCTCTTCATGCTTCAAGACCTATATCCCCAATCCTGAAGCAGAAGTCAGACAAGGTTTTAGGATTATCTCCTCTTAGCATGCCTAGAGGAAGGGAAGTTCAGTAGCTATGGTTTCTCAAAGGTTTCCTCCTCAAGGTTTTTTTTTCCCCCTCTCCTGTGTGCTACTGTTCACAGTCTCTATGACTTAAAGGAGCAGGTATCTCTCTCTCTCTCTTTTTGGGCCTTCTATTTCCATAATGCTGCCCTCCTCCTCTACTGAGGATGGAAATAGAGAAAGTCCAAAGTTAAAGTTTGCACAAACCCATATGCTATTCCCAAACATTAAATCAGTGTCTTAAAATCAGGGTTACTAAGTATTTGAAGTGTAACATTAATGAATGGCTTCAAGCCTGCCAGTTGTGAGACCAACCACACAGAACATACTGAGAGAAAGTGAGTCAATCAAAATGTGATGATTTTTTCTTATTATAGCCCCAAACTTTTAAATAATCTTTCCTTTAACTATTGCATATCTGAATCACTAAATCATTTCAAATGAAAGTATTGAATGAGGTTTTGCATGACTTTGGGTATCTAAAGCAAAATATAATATAGGTTTTATACAGAACAACTAAGAGGACATAAGGAGCCAAATCTTAATATGTTATATGTGGTTCAGAGCTCAGTACTTATGTTACATACTGTAGCTGAATAATGTAGGTTGTGTTTGGATACAGAGGCTAGATCAGTAAGTAGGACAATGCTCACCGGGTATTAGCAGTTTGAATTGATCAGTGCTTAGGTACTTCAAACATAGTCATGTGCAAGTCAGTGATTGTAGTACAAGTGTACTGGATTATCTATGCAAGGTGCTTAGATACTTGAACTGATGAGTAACGTATTATGACTTGATATTGGTTTGGCTTTTCTTTGTATCAACCATAAAAAAGGATACTTAGTCCAGTAGTATGAGACCCCTCTGGTGGGATAAGAGTGCCGAAGAAGGAGGAGGTGTCAGGGGAGGATGGCGGGTGAGAGCAAGTCACTCTAAGCAGAGCTGTGGTTTGCTTGCTAATTAGGTAGGTTATGAGGGAGGAGCTCTTCCCCCATATAACCACAGGCATGCACCTTTCAATTATATGTGGTTCAGAGCTCAGTGCTTATGTTACATACTGTAGCTGAATAATGTAGGTTGAGCTTGGATACAGAGCCCAGATCAATAAGTAGGACAATGCTTGCCAGGTTAACAGTTTGAATTGATCAGTGCTTAGGTACTTCTAACATAGTCATTTGCAAGTCAGTGATTATAGTACAAGTGAACTGGATAGTCTATGTAAGGTGCTTAGATGCTTGAAATGATGAGTAACGTATTATGACTTGATATTGGTTTGGCTGTATCCCACCATAAAAACGGATACTTAGTCCAGTAGTATGAGACCCCCCAAAAAGAATAATGATATCAAATGAGTATCTCCTCCAACTCCAGAGAGTGACCAGTGGCGCGCAGGAGAGGAAAAAACACCTTTGGGGGAAACCTCTGAGGACCCATGGCTATTGACCTTATAGTCCTTCTGTGCATACTAAGGGAGAATAATCCTAATTAACAATATTAATTTAATTGACTACTCCGAAATCCAAAGTTGTAGAATCCTGATCCAGTGAAACAAAAACTGAAGAAAGTACTGAAGTTCAAAGTGTCGGATGAATATGGCAGCATCCTTCTAGTAACTCCTAGTTCAAGAATCCATGTCCAGGGCAAAATGCTAGAAGATTGGAATCCATGGTTGATAATAATTTGAAGTGTCGAAGTTGCATTGGTGAAACACTGCAGAGGTGAGGACGTCTTCTCTGAGAGGAATGAGTAATCAAAAGGCTAAGTGTTCATGTCCAGAGTAGGAGGACAGTTGGTTCATGTTCTGCTTGGCAAGTTTTGCAAATGAAGGTCTTAGTGATGAAGCACAGGAAACTGGCACATGCTACATGATGGAGAGGGTGGAGCAGTAGAAACCTCTGATCTGGAGTGGGAAGCAGGTAAGTGAATTAGGTATAGATCTTAGTGTGAATAGGTAGACATAAGTTAGATGTACCTCCAGATCCTGAATGGAGAAGTAAGTTGTAGAATAGGTAAGTCAGTCATGATAAACCTCTAGGCCCTGTAAGGGCGAAGCAGGTAATATGAACAAATAGTGTAAATAAGTGGACCTGTATGTAGGTCAGTAGTAGTAGTAATTAAATCTGCATGATACAGAAGGAGTAGCAGAGGAGTACTATTGCATAGATTATGTACAGTATACAGCAAGGAACATGAGGAAATGTAATAGCACAGGAATCGAAGTGCTTCATCTGGTAATCCAAATAGTTGCATAGCAATGTAGGTATCCACGTTTCAAGAGCCAGAATGGTATAGTAGGTAGAACGGATTTAGTGAGGACAGTCTGATGAGTCCTGAATAGTCAAGCTTATAAGTCATAAATGGTGATGACTGAAGAGGCTGAGTCGAATGAAGTAGCATTGTCACAGGGTCCAAGAAGCCTTAGAGCACAAATCATGAGATTGAAAGTCTTCTGGATAAGCTCAACTAAGTGTCCTAGTAGGAGTGTAGTAATAGTAATTCATATGACTGAAGTGGAAAGGCAGAAGCATCCAAATAATAGCTGACAAATGGCTAAACAAATCCAGATGTGAGTCCATAGCAAAGGGAGCTCCTAAGGCTGGCAGACATGGTGGCAGGTAGGCGTATGGTAGAATATGCGAACCTTCCGGCCCCGAGCTGGGTGAGGCAGGTATTGAGTAGAAGTAGTTAAACCCCCAGGCCCGAAGGGCGAGGCAGGTCATAGAAGCAGGCCAATATGATGTAGCAATAGACGTTCAAGGGACCTCCGGACCCATACGGGCACAGGCTTTTCGAAATGTGATGCTGTGAACATCCGGTCCTGCAGTTGTAGCAGCGGTAGATAGAGTAATAGTAATGTCTAACTGCATGTAATGTGAAATAGTAGTGATGTAAGAAGGAATGAATTGTAAACGGTATTGTAAATGGTAGCATAATCATAAGCCCATTCTGTGCAGTGTAGAAATATTTTCTGAGGCATACTTATGACAACAGTAGACGGGTGCTGTAGACTGTCATATCCTGATGATCAAGGGTAGTAAAGTATTCAGTAAAGAGACCTGGGTGGATGAGTTGGCAACTCGACCAGAAGTTATAAGCATCCTGAAATTGTAGTAGATCTATGTCTTAGGCTTTAACTACGATAAGGAAGGCAGTATGGAATAGAGCTCAGCTGGGAGGTCTGAGAAACACAGTAGTAGGAACTCGAAAGGAGTTGAGGCAGTATGGCAAGAAGCATCCAAGGAAATTGAAGCTAGTATCCGATATAATCCAGAATTGATTCCAATAGAAGGAAGAAGCATATCTTTGATAAGTGGAAGTAAGTGTGCGCAGCGAGGTACAGGCTGCAGGGCCCAGGGTCCGAGTAGTACGACTGAAGGCGAGGAATAACTGGATCCATTCCTGAGAAGGTCGGATAAGTAGTGACTTGGAGTGAAGACGTCTGGCAGATGGAGTGCCAAGAGGGCAGAAGGAAGGCAACTAGCTAAACTCATGCACGGGGCAGGAGAAATTACTGGATCACATAGGGCAGCTGAAGAAAGGAGTAGAGTGTGGCAACTAGGCCCCCATGAAGGCTAGCGACCATAATCCACATGCAGGGCAGCGTTGAGCAGAGAAGCATGCTGGGAGAGGCCATCACGTGACCAGGGGTATGGCTAGACCCCTCGTAGGCCAGGCGGAAGAAAAGAGGAAAGTCAAGCTAGATCCCACATAGGCTAGCAGGACCAATACCACCATGGAGGGCCACCCAGCATGACATGCATCCCAGAGGCCAAGCTGAGGCTGTAGTGATGACAGAAGAAGATCATGCAGTTATGACCCAGGTTAATAATGCTGCGAGAATTAAGATAGCCTCGGCCATGTGGAGTGTTGCAACTGGGCAGCAGGCAATATGAGGCTATGACTAGCATGGTAAGCAAAATGGCAGCATAGTGCACATGGTAGATGCAGGAACGATAAGAATGTCACGAGGTAGCAAGCCGGATGCCCAGCAGCATGCCATAAAATAAACCTATATAGTGTCATTAAGGTATAAACCGATTCAGAGCCAGCCCGCAAGGCCATACTGGAGTAATAGTTGCAATACCAGGATACCAGCTTTAGATAGGGGCAGGATACTATGGAAAATATGTCCATGTACCTGCATGGCAGTCCCAAGTAGTTGTGAAAGGCCAGTCTGGAGCTGTCAGCCGTGCTATACAGATCCCTAGCTTAGCTGAGAGACATGGGGAGTATCCTCTGGAAGCTGATATGGGATAATAATTAATAGTGTAAGGCAGGAGCTCTGTTTTAGATACCATTGTAGACAAATGTGCAAGGGCTAAATCAGACTGCTCTAACAAGAGGCTAAATACTAGGAGAAATGATTGAGCCAGGCAGTGCTTATCTGCCATCGGATCCAAAGTTACTATGTTAACAGGAGGCAACAAAAAAATGAATTAAGGTCTTCAAGGACTTTGCACTGCACTGCCTTCGCATCATAGATATAGTTCTGCTGGAAGGTCAATAGAGAAATGGATTGACCAGCTTGTGCTATATGCAGTGCCGTTGCATCCCCACGATCCACAATAAGGTTTACAAATGTGGGGCTATCAGTGCCCCAAGTGCTATCCCGCAATCTGACAAGCATGTAGCCATAAACAGGATGTAACCATGATGAAACAGAATTAGTTTGGTTATAGACACACTATGGAAAATCATATCAGAGTCACTGGGTAAGGAAGTTGTGAGTAGGAATGGTGTCCGAGAAGGAAGGAAGGAAGGCGTTGACTCCGAAAACAGATGGCGAACTGCAAGGCGAGGTAGCTGAGGTGTCCTGAGCAGTAGCCATAGGAGTGGAAGCCCATCTCGGCGGTGGCAGCATTCGGCCGCAATGGAGTAGAGCGGGTGGTCCGAAGCTCAGGAATTAGGAAGGCAAACAGGGTGGAACTGAAACACGCGTAACATGGTGGTAGCAGGCAATGGCTGCTCGAGAGAGTGTGAACAGAAAACACCAGAGGAGGGCAAGAAACAAGTCTGGGAAAGCATGCCAAAAGGTGGAGGACAGCGAGACTGCTGAAACAAGGCTGAGCAAGGTAGGGAGCAAGCAAATTCCCCCTCCCAAAAAGGCAGAAGAAACACACTGCAAGCGGGGGCAATAAGACAAAATGAGCAGAGACAGAGGAGGGGGGGGGCAACAAAAGGAGAAAGGAGCAGCCGAGTATCAGCACCACTGCCAGCGAGTGTGACTCACTCTAAGCAGAACTGTGGTTTGCCTGCTAATTTAAGGGTATGGGGGAGGAGCTCTTCCCCCATATAACCACAGGCATGTGCCTTTCAATTATAGACACAATCAAGCAGGCTTTTTTTCAGAATTGTTCCCCAAAAAGGTAGATGGATGCATTTTTAAGTCTGACTAATGGAGTACTTGTAGAAAATAAAAGATTGAATACAAAGCCACAGACTTTGTTCCAAACATCAACTGCTCAAATAGGACCTCTACAGTACAGCCTACCAGGATCAAGTATTCTTATTAATGTTTCTGCTGTGATATCTTCAGGGATTCTGTAGGATGTCAGTGTAATCCAATGGCAATTGCTCCAATTTGTTTTCAATGCTTTTAATCTGCCACCTATTTCTGGGCCACTTACCAGGATCTCCTTCGACCACTGCTAGCACCTTCTGCCACCCTGCAGAGCCTAGAACTCCAGGCAACCCATAACACACCAAGATGGGCCTCCAGGGGATTGTCATCCTCCTGAGGTGGGGTCTGCTTTTTGTGTCTCGGTGATACATCACCCACTTATCTGACCACCCTGGTGGAGTTTACTCCAGGAGCTGACTGGGAGTCAACTGCAAGCTGGCCAGCTATGGCTGTGGGATGCAGGCAGTGCATCATCTACCCAGTATTGTCCCCTTTTTCCTTTTTGAACCCAGAGGAGCTGCCATGCAGTAATGCTCCTAGGCAAGCGATACATGCTTCTGCACACAGCATGCCAGCATCAGCCACTCCTCCTTCAGCTGTTGTGGGCTCTTTGGTGCACTTACTTCCAGTCTCCACTGGATATTAGAATAGCACTAGGAACCATGTCCCTAACCTTCCCCCCACCATCCATGGAGGACAGCTGTCCTTGGAACACACAGTTCTTCTCCTTGGCTAGCACTCCAACAACCCTGGCTTATTTCTGAACCTGGGTTGCCAGCATCAGAAGTTGCAGTGCTACAGGTATGCAAGAGGCCAGCTCAATTGCTTCAATTTGATAACAGTGAGCTAAAATATTACATAGCATGCTGGATCCTGGTGGGTGGTGCTGAAGGTTCCTTACAGGTGTTAACACTACCATCTGACTTCTCAGATGGCAGTAAAGAAAGGATTCTGAAATGATATACTGTATGTGTACATCATTTTAATAGTATGACTACAAATAACCAATACTTGGGACTGCAAGCATGGGGAATTTTTAAAAAAAGAATTCAACATAAAATTGCTTCAGCTTTAGATGTAATTCTGCTATATCAGTACTCCATCAATAATATTTGGCAGATTTCTTCAGGTCCTGATTGGTGTAGGCTGGGCATACTACTCAGCTTCTTAGTCATATTTGAAGATGCCACATGATAGTGGTAACAACTGGCAGGGGCATAGGATGTTCTGTTTGAGCAGTTCATATTTGTAACACAATATCTGTCATTATCACAGGGACAGTTAAGTACTTGCTTCTGCTCTTTTGAATTAATCTGGTGTTATATATTTCGTACTGTCCTACTGGAGGCTATTCTGGCCTATATTAAAGGATATTAGATCTTGATTTATTAAGTTCTAATTATTTCAGGAAAAGAGGCATGTATGAATTAGGGTATGTAAAGGTCTGCAGTGTGATATTTAAATAATAAGTGACTACAGGGTGTGTGTTGTTGTGGGATAATGAAACAGCTCAGGTGGTTTGAAGAACAAGGCTGAAGACTGAGTCCTTCTGCCATATAAGGAATGCCATTATGATATACAACGCACCCCTAGAGTGCCTTATTGTGATTATAAAATGGGTCCATTGCTATTTATGAATAGACTGCTTTATCATTAAAATTAATGACAAGCAAAACAAAGGTTAAAAGCTGAGAAACAAAAAGTAGTGCCATACAGAGTCTGTAGAGGTGCTTGGCCAGTAGGTGATGCCAGTGCTACATATAAGCAGCAACTGTGGGCAACACTCAGCAGAGTAAGGGCGGCAGTGGCTTGAGAGAGCATTGCCTGGCATGTGGTTGGCAGCCGTGGTCAACTATAGATTCAAAGGAAATTTCTACAGTAGCACTGGATAGTAGCCACAATAGGCAGCAGTTAGAGAGTGAGGGAAGCCCTCAGCTCCCTTAAGACGGAGAAAGCACCGGGGCCGGATAAATTACATCCTAGAGTGCTGAAGGAACTTGCAGATGTCCTGGCGAAACCCCTGGCAGAGCTTTTCACCATCTCTCTGAGGACAGGGTGGGTGCCCCAAGACTGGAAGGTGGCGCATGTAGTGCCTATCCACGAGGGGGGATCAAGGGAGGTGGCAGGGAACTACAGGCCTGTCAGCCTGACATCAATGGTTGGCAAGGTGATGGAGGGCATTGTCAAGGAGAGGCTAGGGGGGGCCCTGGATAAGTCAGGGTGCCTGGACGATAGAAAGCATGGATTCATCCCGGGGAAGTCATGTCAGACAAACCTGGTGGAGTTCTATGACTGGGTGACAAATGCCTTGGACCTGGTAGACCAGTGGATGTCCTCTTTCTGGACTTCACAAGGCATTTGACTCTGTTCCTCACGTGGGCCTGTTGGATAAACTAGGAGAAATGGGGGTGGGAAACCAGATGATCCGATGGATAGGCAATTAGCTCCAGGACCGGACCCAGAGGGTCGTAGTTGGTGGGATAATCTCTTCCCCAAGGAGGGTCATTAGTGGGGTCCCACAGGGATCAGTCCTTGGGCCCCTTTTGTTCAATGCCTACGATTCTGACATAAGGACAGGAATCAGGAGTGAGATGAGTCTCTTTGAAGATGACTCGAAACTGGGGGCAGTGGTGGATGGGGAGGAGGGGAGGGTGGCCCTGCATGGGGATCTGGAGGCTCTGGAAAGATGGTCTAGAAACTGGAAGCTGAGGTTTAATGCAGGGAAATGCAAGGTACTCCACCTGGGGGCCAGAAACCCAGGCCAAGTGTACACCCTGGGGGGAAATACCACAAGTCTCAATGGCTGAGAGGGACCTGGGGGTGGTGGTGGATGTCAAGATGAACAACTCTGAGACTTGTAGGAGAGCAGCAGCCAAGGCCAACAGGATGCTGGGATGCATCGCTAGGGGGATCACCTCCAGAAGGAGGGAAGTGATACTCCCTCTGTATAACTGCTTGGTGAGGCCGCACCTGGAGTACTGCATGCAGTTTTGGAGGCCACACTTAAAGAGGGACATTAACCTCCTGGAGAGGGTCCAGAGGAGGGCAACCAAAATGATTTGGGGCTTGGGGACAGGACCTATGAGGAGAGGCTCAAGAGCTAAATATGTACACTTTGAAGAGAGAAGGGACTGGGGATATGATAGAGGTCTTCAGGTACATGAAGAGGGTAAATAGGGGAGAACAGTGAGGGTGCTTCGAAGGAAGGAGGAAGGGGCCACTAGAAGGCATGGGTGGAAGCTGGAGGGGGGAAGATTCAGGGGAGAAAGGAGGAGGTGCTACTTCACTGAGAGGGTGGTAGAGCCATGGAATGCACTGCCTAGTGGGCTGGTGGAGGCAGAGACAGTGGAGGGGTTCAAGAGGGGGTGGGACAGGTACAGGGGAAGGGTTCAGGAAGCAAAATCCAATGCAGCAAGAATGTCCGGAACTGGGAAGGGAGGGGCCAGAGAAGGCGAGGGGGACAGCAAGGTCAGCACCCAGGGTGGGGGCTGACCAAACGAGCAGACACGAAAGACCATTAGGCCTATTCTGCTGGCATTTTAGTATGTTAGTATGTTAGGGGACACCCATCTGAACATAAAAACAAGAGCCACATTTAGCAGAAATTTGAAAAATTGCAGTTAGTAGTCAGTTAGTGAGGCCCCTCAGGGCTGTAATGTTCTTACCAGCTTCCTTGGGGAGTGGGAAGGGCACATCTTCTGTAAACGGAATTACAGGCTTGCACTTTTAAGTGCCACATCCCACAAATCAATCCTTGTATCTCTGATCTCAGAGACAACAGTTCTAACTGTTTAGCTAAAAAGAAACATTCTTTTAGCCAAGGTGTTGAACTGCCTGTTGATTGTTTATAAAGTGCTTCCTCGGTTATCTACCCTTTGATTATCTGCTAAACTCAGAATACCACCACAGAGATGATGGACAGATCCAAATCCTGTTTAGTCCCTCTATTTGCTGAAATCAGTATACTGCCATCAACCTGATTTGCTGTGAGCAAACAGTTCAATTCTCCATTTATGTTAATACTTCCCCATCCCTGTTTATCTGTATTGCTAGGTGCTTATCTCTAGTTGAAGCAGCAATATTTTGTTAGTTGACAAAATAATTCATCACATATTTTTGTCAGCAAAAATTTATTTCTAACATCATTAGATTCATCGTAGTGTATTTTTAATTTTTTCAGATATTTTTAAAATAGTTTGTGTAGCCAGTTTTGTAATTAATGACTAAAGACATTAAAGATGGCCACCACTCCCAATTTTTAAAAATCTCTTCCATTCAGATTATTTGTTAAATGCACATACTAGATTCATACTTCGATTGCAGAAGGATGATGTTGCTGTCTGTTTTTTCTGACGGTAAAAAGCACAGCACTATATGAAGATATAACATTTTTCCATGGTGGGCATGGCATGGGAGCAGGAACTTTAAAAACTTAATAATCTGTACATTAGTTCAGGAATAAAAAAAAAAGAAAAAGAAAAATGGGTGTATTGATGTTTTGCTAAAAAAACATTATTATGGAAAAAATACATGATGACTTACAAATACTGCTGTCGTGACACCTCTTGGCATATTACTTACTGCTGCCATGTTCATCGGCTCCTGCATACTGTATATGTCAGCCCTCTTGCTGTCCGATTCTTCATCGGTCCCTTCTGTCATTGCTCATGGCACTCAGTTTGTTCTTGCCAGCGGTCCTCAGTTCTGTGCCAGTCCTCCCTGACAATCACAGCCTAGTAGTGCCTCAACTCATGGCTCTGTTTGTTTTTACTGGTAGTCCTTGATTCTGTTGCCAGTCCTCCCTGAAGATCATGACCTGGTAGTGCCTCAACTTGTGGCTCTCAGTTTGTTTTTGCCAGTGGTCCTTGGCTATGGGGACGGTTCTCCCTCCACCAGAGTGCCTGATTCAACTCTGGCAGTCCCCCATAAGTTCCAAACTGACAAACCAGACCCAGTAGTGCCTCTGTTTGTTTTAGCTCAGGATTCTGTGGCTGGTCCTCTCTTCTGCTGGACCCACCTAACTCTCCTCTGGCATCTGATTCCCTCCAGTTCAAACAGATTGCTAATGGAACCTGGCTCAGCTCTATTCTCTGCACTCCACTCAGCTGATCATGGCCATTGTTCTACACAAAAAAATTGTATATTAAATCGTTTTAATAGACCTCAGTTATTTGACACTTTTAGTATAATGCTACATTTTGGTCTGAACAAACGTTGGCAAATAACCAAAGGAAACCTGTACTGCTGTTTTTACTTCAGATGTTACTTTATATGGTTACTAATTCTGTGTACACTTCAAGGGCTTTTTAAAAAGAGATGTGTTCAGCAGCAAATTGGCTAGCACCGTTTTCTGATTCTGGATGTTACTAGAGTAGCATTGTGACCTGATTGACAAGAACCATGGATGTCAGCACTTTTAGGAGCAGCGTCTGGGAGCATTGATGGAAAAGCTGACATCAGTGACAGTTTCCTATTTGTATAGGGCAGGGTTTCTCAGATTCTGAGGCCAACCTCCCTGGGGAAGCTTCAACCTCTTCCAGGGGAGGCTCAAGCAAGTCTGAAATATACTCTATTTAAATTTTGAGTTTTAGATATTTTGTGTGAAGGGATGATGCAAACTGAAAGAGGATAATAGCAGGTGAATTTAGGTATTTATTTACAAATCAGTGACCAGAAAAAGCACACTGAGCCAAGGCCCATTCCAGGTTTACCTGTGGAAGGGTGGGGAGTGAATACAATTCAAAAGGTAACTGCAAAACAGTCGAGTAATGCAAAAATGAACAATAATGTAAACAAATAGGCACACTGGACAAATACTGCGAAGTACCAATTGACCAATTACACTTGTGGCAGAACAGCCTAAATACAAGGGTTAAGCAGAGAGGTACTGGCAACAAAAGCAGGAGGGAGCAAAAGGATTCCTAAGAAGTTGCTTAACAGTGGGGTAAGAAGGGGAGAGGCAAAGGAGGATAGGAAAGTTATTCCATATAGAGGGGAAACAGACAGAGAATGCAGTCTGATCCATGAAGGTATTGCAACAAGGGATTATAGTGGTTCGGGAATCAAAATGGCAGAGGAAGTAGACCGGCTTGGGCAGGGGGTTACTGGGTGAGGGGTGTTACAATAAGTTGAATAAAATGAGAGCCAGCAACTCAAAGAAGTTTCATGTTATTCCTGATGTACTATGCAAAGTATCCTATTTTTCTATGGAGAGGCCTAAGATTATTTCAGTATGTAGGGGAGGCTCCAAATTTATTTCATGGCTTTGGGGAGGCTCAGACTCCCAGAGCTGCACTGCCAAAGATAGGGTGGCAAGGGCTCCCAGACAGTATTCCTTCCCACACAGCCCCAGGAGGACAACGCCAGGTATGGGAGGCCAGATGCTGCCAGGTCTTGGCACCATTTACAGAACTGTGGGACTTTCAGCGTTCTTGCGCTTTCAGCGGACTGCCACATATGCTCATTATACACTCTCTCTAGAGCATATTTTTGAAATAGCCAGTTAATGTACTGAAACTCGAGTTCATAATTGCTAAATAAATAATTGTGCTGATAGTCAAGTGAAGCATGTTGAACTTTTAACTGCATTATCGGGCACTGAGCTGAATTATATGTCTTATGCATTCCTTAGACTGCACTGTAGCATATAGCGTTGTCATTATAAGCATTTTAAGATGTAAAATCCATGCCAGGTACTGTTTGTTAAAGCAGCTGTAGCAGTAGTTAGCCTCAGGCAGCCATTTTGTAACAGCAGATCACATAGTCATACACTCCTTGTTTGAGCCTGCCTGTAGTGAGTTTCTGTTGGTAGGCAGTGACTGTTTAACTCGAGTCACTGTCCATCTCGTATTACAATCAGCCCACTCAGTGCTTTTTCTCCTTCTTCAAAGGCTCCCTGGCCCCATTCCCAGAGCTGCACCACCAAAGATAGGGTTACGAGGGCACCCGGACAGTAGCCCTTCACACACAGCCCCAGGAGGACAATGCCAGGTAAGGGAAGCCAGATGCCCCAAGGTCTTGATGGACAGCACTGGTGGTGCAGTGTCACAATATGAATATCCCACCTACCCACCATCCTCCCACCCACCTATGGACTGTATGCTCTTTTATACTCTCTACACCCCTTGAAATCAAGGCTCGTAATGACCTACACATGATCCCACCTACTTAGTATTCAGGGTTCTCAGCACTACTTGCAATGCTTCCAAATAAGTACACAGGGTTCCAGTGTCCTGCTCATACGTCTGCTAATGGGCCTTCATCTCCTGCGTAATATGTTGCCCCTCCTGTTCTTAATTATCATTTTCATTTCAGCACCACCCCCAATCCCCAAGGACAAGACATACAATCTAAATGAGGAAATTGTCCCATGTTTTAGCTATTCTGACCCTTGACACTACTCGTGGACACCAGATAATATTAAGCAGGCTATCTATCGAATTAGACATAGACACATTCTCTACAATCCTTCTACGTTGGTTGCTGCTAACTCGTTTGTACAATGGTGCTATATTGTAAGCTATATAACGACATATCATCCTAGTAACCCCAAGCTTAGCAAACTGAAGTGCCAGAATGTTGTTTCATCGAGTAAGCATCTGCTTATGATACTGTTACCTTGTTCAGGAAATGTAGAATTAAACCCTGGTCTCCCCTCCCTAGCAATAGCACCTTCGAACTTTTCTATGTCAAATGCGTTAAAATTCATGTCCATTAACATACGCATCATGTTGAATAAAATGGTCTTATTAAAAATCTGGGTTGCCCCTTCAAGCCCAGATGCCACTGCTGTTGACTGAAATATAACAACAAACACGGGGTGGTGGGGTTGTTATTTATACAAAAAACAAATTCCCCACCTCCCTAGTCATCACTTAATCCATGCAGTCTGAGTTTGAGTGTATTGCAATTTCTTTAACCCTCTCAAATGCTGAATCAGTTAATGTTATTGTCTGCTAGAGACCCCCTAGTGGGAGATCAGACTTACTGCAATTTCTGTATAAATTTGCCACCTAAAACAACAATGAAACATTCATTGTGGGAGATTTGAATTATGACTGGCTAACCCCAAAATCAAATGACTTGAAAACCTTGTGCGATGATTTTGGTTTCTTCCATCTTATTACCGAACCTACAAGACCCAACATTCTAGACCTTTTACTTACTAACAGACCACAAGAAATCACCTTAACAACTGTCTTTAATAATGTCTTCAGTGACCATAATGTTGTGGCATGCTCCAGAGGGGTACATAAGTTCCACAGCAAACCATCCCTTAGCACAAACACTCATTCTCTCATTTCTCTGTTCCTAACTTGCTCCACCAACTGGCTGCCATTAAATGACAAGATTTCTGTTTAGCTGCCTCAACCCATGAGACCTATGAATTTTTCATCCAACAGGTCACAGGTGTTATAGATCAGCTTGCCCCCCATGTCACCCGCTGAGCCAAGAACAAAATCTCCCCTTGGTTCACCAAGCAAGGCAAACAAGCCCTTAGGGACAGAGACCAACTTTGGGCAAAGCTAGATCTACTAAAGCAGAGCAAGACAGGATACATTTTAAACAAAAAAGAAATTGATGCACAAAGCTAATCCACACAACTAAAGCAACTTATTACATGACTCTACTGAGCAATAGCAAATGCAGCCCCTCTACTTTATGGCGAGCTGTTGATAATATTGAAGGGGGGGGTCAGCTCCCCCATCTCTACCTAAGCATCTGCAAGTGGGTAATCAGTTACTTACAAACAAGCAACTAATCCTGGAGGAATTGAACCTGCACTTTTCCTTAGCAGGTAATGTTTTTGATAACTTGGCCATTGCCCAGATCCCTCCACTGCCACAAAACCTGCCCAATATCCCACCCAGTTCCACAGATCTTTTCCATTTTCAACAGGTTACCTATAAGCAGGTGGAGCATCTTATTCAAACCCTGGACACTAAAAAGAGTGCAGGGGCTGGCAGCATCGAACCTTTTTTCCTAAAAATAGGCTACCAAATCCTAACAGCACCTATAACTCACCTTTTCAACCTCTCAGTCACAAGCTGTGAAATACCATCATTATGGAAAGTTGCACATATTATCTTGCTCTTCAAGTCTGGAGACAAAACTTCAACACATAATGTACTGGCCTATCCCCACCTTACCAGTAGTGGCTAAATTGCTTGAGAAATTAATACGTGAACCGATAAATGATTACTTTGAGATGCATAATGCTATCACCCCTCTGCAGTCACATTTGCGGCTAAATACAATACAGCCTCTGCTCTGATAAAGGTTAAAAATGATTGGCTTACAGCTCCTGACCATAAGCTCACTACAGCAGCAAGGTTCTTAGACCTTAGCAAGGCCTTTGACATTGTGGACCACAAAATTCTATTGAGTAAACTCGCGAACATTGGCTAGGTCCAGCTGCAGTGGCGTGGTTTAGGTGTTCTCTTACTGAAAGACGCCAACACTGAAGGTTGAAGGTCTGACCCACACCTGTGCACTCATTAGTAAAGGTATGCTGCAAGGCTCTATTTTGGGTCCTTTGTTATTTACAATTTACATTAATGACCTAGGTCAAAATATTGTGCCAAATTACATGTTTACGCAGATGATACCATACTCTACTCTGCAAACCTGGTCCCAGAATTAGCAACACAGTCATTACAAGAGGCATTCAATCAAATGCAAGTTAATTTATATATGTCCAAGCTTCTTCTAATTGCAGGTAAAACTAAGTACATGGTCTTCTCTTAAAAGCCTAACTCCCCCCCCATAGAGATCTCCACACTATCCAATGAAACACTTGATACCTAGGTTTGTGGTTGGATAATACACTGTCCTTCACTGTGCATATTGACACCCTCTGTAAAGAGCTTCAACAGAGGCTAGGGTTTTATTACCAGAACAAATCCTGCCTTAACTAAGAAGCCAAGAAAACATTAGTCCAGGCCGTGTTCCTCCCGTTGTTAGATTACGGTGGCATTGTATACAGAAGCACCTCAATTCTGGCTAGTTTAGATGTTCTGTATCATAAAGTACTCTTGAAACTAGAAGACATAGACATGGTACACCTAAATCTTTGGTCCTTCAAAGCTCTGAGTTACACCCTTCCGTTATGCATTTCCTCACTCCTCAGCATGTCCCAAGGGCCATATATACTTAGAAAGCACAATGTCCTAATACTTGATGTCCCCAGGCACTTTTCAAAATATGGGAAGATAACCTTCAGCTGTGCTGCCCCTAAAGCCTGGAATACCTTCCAGAATTTTCTCGAGGTGACCTCATTTGTCAGCCCTCAGTTCTTCCAATCTCTGCTTAGTCAACATTACATAGATAAATGTGTTTGCTATTAGCACTTTACTTGTACTTGGTATCAAAGATATCAGCTTTGTTATACTTTAACCTTTTGTGTCATGGACTGAACCTCCATCATACTGTTTTACTCCTCAGAATGTTCTATGTAGGTATAACTTAACTCTACTGTTTTTCCCTATAAACATCACTCTAAGCTAACCTTTTACTCTCATACTATATTATTTGTTATGTATACGTAATGTTTTCCTTATAAGCAACACTCTAAGCTAATCCTTTACTCTCATACTAAATTATTTGTTATGTATACGTAATGTTTTCCTTATAAGCAACACTCTAAACTAACCTTGTACTCTCGTGCTATATTATTTGCTATGTATACTCACTGTTTTCCTTATAAGCAACACTCTAAGCTAACCTTTTACTCTCATACTATATTATTTGTTATGCATACTTAATGTTTTCCCTATAAGCAACACTCTAAGCTAACCTTTTACTCTCATACTATATTATTTGTTATGCATACTTAATGTTTTCCCTATAAGCAACACTCTAAGCTAACCTTTTACTCTCATACTATACTATTTGCTATGTATACTGCCTATTTGTGTGTTATTTTACCACCTGACAATATTGTGCTTTGAACTGTTAATTTGTCCACTGTATTGTATTCTGTCCTACTCAGAACCTCCTTTCAAAATGAGCCTTGCTCAATGGAGCTTTTTCTAGGTTAAACAAACAACTAACTAAATAAATAAATAAACGTCAGAGAACTAATGGTATAAGGTATGTTGCCATCCTTTCCCAATTGTCTAAGGGCCAGGTGTACCGGGGAAGGAGGTCCCAGACTCCAGAACCTCACCAAGTGTTTCTCAAGAGACAGCAGCATTTAAAGTAGAGTCTCTTACCTTGAGACATCTTCAATCTCACCATCTCTGTACCCCAAAAGCGGTCACATCTTCCAGGAGGCCCAAACCAGCAGGCAGACCGAACAGTTCATTTTCAGACTTCTCCACCCACTGGCTCTGGAGCAGGAGGGTGCAGTGCAGGGAAACCAGAAAGCTTCAAGACCCAAGGGGAAACCATGGAATCCCCTAAAAACTAAAAGACTTGTTATTTCATTCAAATCCTTCATTAAAATTGATCGCACTGGACTCCAGTTTCTTCCCAAAACAAATCAGGTTTATTCTCCTGAGCTTCTACAGATTGCAAGCGCTCAGGGTCCCAATTGCTTAAAGGATTATAAGTTACACAGCTCTATGGGGCTAACTTTTTACACAATCGAATTACTGAGAGAGACATATGCAGGCATTCCTAGGGTTAGATTTTCCATACACTCAGAACCAGCAGCAAGCCTTTTTAATTAGGACCAGAGACTGTACTTTCCTTTGTCAAAAAGCATGAAGCTCCCAATTGACAACCGGCACTGGTAAGTACCTGAAATTATCACTGCCTCACTTCATACAGAGCTTCACTTAAAACTGGGACTTTAACCCAAACTGCTCTTCTTCTGCAGGGCTTCAACTGGGAGCTTGGTCTTTAACCCAGAATGCTAACTTCTCCTGCCTAGGCACCTCTACCAGGGGAGCAATGTGCTCCTCTAACACCACCAAGTTATTTCATACTCTGTGTGTAAAATCCACAGCCTGCTAAATCCTCGGCTGCTTCTCACAAAACACTGCTCATGTTGCTTAATTTGTCTCTTTGTCCTGGACTGGCCCTTTCCTGTACCTCTCTATCTGTCTGTCTGTCTCTTTCTCTCTCTCTCTCCCTCACTCTCTCAAACTGGCTCGCAAAGCTCTCCCTGAAGCTAAGCCTCCCACGCCAGTCTCAGTGGTTCCACTACTTACAGTTTCCTCTGCCTGAGCCAAGCCATGGCCTGTATTGGTCAAAAGGCCTATGGTAGGACTCTAACCCAGCTGTAGGCCCCAGGACCTGCCGATTGCAGGTCCCATCAAGTCCAGACCACCACCCACTCCCATCTACAAGCCCACTATCTGCCCTGCCACATGAGAAAGGATTTGGGGAATGCTGCCACCATCCTCTGACCCCACTGATGAGGTCCTGCCACAACCTAACCAGTCCTGATGGCTCGAGAATCCTCTTCTGCTACTGGGCCCAATTCCCCTGGGTTCCTTCTCTACCTGCCCTCCCAAACACTCCCTGGATGCTCTACCACCCAGCCCCAAGGGTACCCAGGACCCAGACAACCGCAAACTGCCTTGCTGCTCACCTTCTATGGATGCCCCAAACCCAGGGACCTAGCGCACCACCACTGAAACTGCCAACCTGCCTAAGAGGAGGGGGGACCCCCCCTCCAAACTGTCCTGCTGCAGAACCCACCAGTTTCTCCACGACTCTTTCCCAACTCCCTCTATATAGAGCTCCCTAGTCTACTGCCCCAAGTGGCGGCAAGAAGAAAATACACCTCCCAGTGCACCATAAATCCCTAAGCACTGGGGGTAGGTCCCTAAGGATGAGCCATAAGCCCTCCCATGGAGGGGGGGCTTACGGTTAAAAAGAGGTTGGTGTGGGCAACATGATGCTATTGCAGTCATGTTTCTGGTTGGAATTTTAGGCTGGTATAGATGTGAATGGCTCTTTGCCTTTGTGCAGATGCTGAGCCCTGTTTGTGTGGAGTTACTTTTGACTGGGCTGTTGAGGTGGGATCTTTCAGTCAGGTTTCAGCATTCTTAATACCCATTTCATACTCACATTAATCTCCATATGTGAGAAAAAGACATGAGTGGCAAAGCCACAAGAGTGATATAAAAGTCTTGGATAAATGTAATTAGTGTATAGTAGAACACTAGTCCTTGTCAAAATGTATGCCTAAAATAGCATTGCCATGCTGCAGTAGTGAAATCAAAATGCTGTTGTGCAGCAGTACAGCTGTCACAACTGCAGCACAACTAATTGGAACAACCATGAATCCGCACGCAGCTGCCTTCTTAAAACAGTGGCTCAGATCACTGATACTCACACATGCAAGGCAGTGTCGACGATCAAGTTCTGTTTTTTATTTTAATTTACGTCATGCTGTCACTCGCTGCACTTCCTGTGCCTGTCACACCCAGCCTGCCATGCACTACCTAATCATGTTAATCTCAGTCAGGAGATCGGAGGGAAATCATAAAGTAAGATTGTTTAGTGCCACAGTACAGCCTCTTTTTTTTTTTTTTTTACAGCTATTAGTTTTTGCTTGCCAGCTTACATCCAGAGGGTGCCCCCAGCCCCATCCCCTGATGTCCACCATCCAGCACTGTCCCGGCCCCAGGGCTTGCCCCCCTGGAGGGGCCAGCGGGGATCTCCAACCCCAACCGGAGACCGGATTCAAGGGGCCAGTGCCGTGGCTGGCTGGGAGCGGAGCCTGCGAGGTGCCCTCCATCACACTGCTGCGGCATGTGTATTTTGTCTGTTTTCCTTCCCCTAGGGGTTGAAATGTACAAGGACATCTGCAGAGTGGAGCGCGCACACATCTGTGTGCACTCCCCTCCAAGCATCTGCCCCGACTCCTCCCCTGTCTGCAGCGCTGCAGCTGTGTCCCCCAGCCTCTGCTAGGGGGCAATCAGTTGCCGGCAACTGAACACCCCCCCCCGAGAAGGAGAGCAGTCCATTGGATGCCTAATCCTTCCCCCCCTGCCGACCCCTGGTGGTCCGTGATCGTTCCCGAACATGGGTCACCGGGGTTGCGCGAGGTAAGGCGACCAGCGCCTCAGCCCTCAGCACCACTGGGCCAGCTAGTACATCCTTTTTAAATTGAGTAATGTCTGTTTAAAATGTTCAAGAGCCTCATGCACCTGTGGTATGCAACAGTTCACAGTTAGCTGTATGTGAGTAATGATATACTATAAAAGACTGTATGACCATCCGTACACAGACAAGCCTATGCCCGAATTTTGAGGTCACCATGGCAACTTCTCAATTCCAACACAGGCTTGTTGTGTATGGATGCTCATACAAAGTCCTCTATAGAACAGTGCAAGACATTACATGCATGTAGACTATACTTTTGTTATTATAAAGTTTAGAGGTATTTGTAATCCTGGAGTTTAAAAATAGAGAACATAATAGTAGTGTCATGGTTAAACTGACAAAAGTAATGAAAATCATAGTAAGTCATGAAAAGCCCTAGATCCATTGTGTGCTAACACATTAGTTCTGTTTTGACATATTTATACAAGCACATCAGTAAAGATTTAAATGGACCAGTAGCAGGAGACAGTGCACTGTGCTGCAAGCTGAGAGACCAGGATTCACATGCAAGCCACCCAAAGTCCCACAGCATGGCACAGTTTGCTTTTGGTAGCCTGTAGACAGTTTTACAGATGCAAAATAATAAAACAGTTATTTCAGGACTGGTTACTTCAGAGACTGGCTTTTTGTCTTCACCAGGGAAGCCTAGCTCCTCTATGTTTGCTCCTGCTTACCAATGGAGGACGAGATGCAAGACACGAGTGGGGTACCTCAGGGATCAGTCCTGGGGCCAGTTCTCTTCAATATCTTCATCGGTGACATTGCATATGGACTGGAGACTAAGGTTTGTCTGTTTGCAGATGACACCAAAATCTGCAACAGAGTAGATGATCCAGATGGGGTGGGCAGAATAAGAAGAGATCTGGATAAACTAGCAAAATGGTTGGAAGAGTGGCAACTGGGGTTTAATGCAAAGAAGCGCAAGATCATGCATATGGGGAAGAGAAACCCTGAAGCCACCTATAGGCTGGGAGGAAGTTGCTGGCAATCACAAGGGAAGAAAGAGACTTAGGCGTCATCATCACCGATGACCTGAAATCATCCAAGCAGACCACTAAAGCAGTAGGTAAGGCTAGAGGGATGTTGGGGTGTATTAGTAGGGGTATCACAAGTTGGAAGAGGGAGGTAATAATCCCTCTTTACAAGACATGGGTTAGGCCCCATCTGGAGTACTGTGTGCAGTACTGGAGGCCACACCGTCACAAGGACATTAACCAGATTGAGGCAGTCCAGAGAAGGCCAACCAAAATGGTGCAGGGACTGCATCAGAAAACATATGAGGACAGATTAACGGAGCTCAATATGTATACCCTAGAGCAAAGGAGGGAGAGAGGTGATATGATTGAAACATTCAAACACCTTAAGGGCATTAACAAGATGAAAGAGTCTAACATGCTTCAATATAAGAAAAATAGCAGAACAAGAGGACACAGCATGAGATTAGAGGGAGGCCAGTTAAGGGGTAATGTGAGGAAGTTCTTTTTTCACAGAAAAGATGGTAGATGAATGGAACAGCCTACATCAGGAAGAGGTGGATATGAATACAGAGCAGGGCTTCAAACAGGCATGGGCTAGGCATAAGGGAGCAATACAGATGAGTATGAATAGATAGTCCATTGACAGAGCAAAAGCCGATGGCACATTCATAAGGTAGAAAAAGAAATGGGCAGACTGGATGGGCCTTGTGGTCCTTATCTGCCATCAACTTCTATGTTTCTATGTTTCTAAGGGGGCTCACCTTTCTTTGCACTGTCCCAAAAGTCGAATCTAGCCAGAAGCAAACAGCTCCAATCCTTTGGAGTCTGCAGTCAGCTCCCTCATGGCTAGTTCACACTTTCCTAAGTATTCTTACATGTAAAGGAAAGAAAACTGTTTTGAAAACTTGTAAAAAACTCAGTACTTCTGAGAAACACGATATAAATCCCCTTGATAAAGCCACACAGGTGCAACACTGCGGTACCAATGAGAAATAAATCTGGAGTATTTATCCAGAGCAAGACACAAGAGTGGCTTATTGCATAAGCAACAAAGTGACCCCATATCCGCCTTACACATATCGTAATAAAATTTATACATACAGTAGTATCCACAGACATGGCCAGCTATTTCCAGATATCTCATGAAATTTCTGAAGAGTTTCTCTCTGCTGCCCCTACTGTGGAAATGCTGAAAGCAGGAGATATTTCTGGAAATATCACAGAAATTTTGGGAAATAGCTGGCAGTGTCTGTGGCTGCTACTGTAAGTTCCTACAGGTTTTCCTGCTACTATCAGTGTAGATCTGCAAGATAAATTGGGACCTTCAATTAGGATAAAAAGGAAAAACAAGAAAATCCTTTCTCTTTTTTAAAAGTTAGCGGGTAAGATCTAGTATTAAGGAGTAGCCATGATGGGAGTGGTACAGTGCAGTGGCTGTGGGGTGGCAGTCTTCAGGGAGACCTTCTGGGACTGCAGTGCTGCCCTATCTGTGGGCACCTCTCTGGGTTGAGGAAAGAGCTTGCCAGACTCAAGATCAAGCTGGGTTGGGTCAGGAGTACCAACTCCCCAATCAGCACCTCCACTTCCTCAGAGAATGCCAGGGAGGAGCAGTAGATGGACAATGGTGGACTCGGGGAGGGTTATGGTGGTGGAGCTTGGGCACATCCCAAATCCCATACCACTATGGAACACCTATGCTGCACTGGCAGGGCAGGACAGTCCCACAGAGGCACCTGAAGTAGTGGCTGGGACGGACGTGGAGGTCCTCCAGGGTGGAGACCTTAAGAGGGGTGTCAGAGGATCCTAGAAGAGGAGACAGTAACTCCTGGTGGGGGATTCCATAGACCATAGAGTGGAGTTGGGGACAGGTAGCAGAGTAGAGAGGGAGGTAAAGTGCCAGCCGGGAGGCAGTAATCAGAGGTATAGAGAACGGATCCTGAGGATCACTAGGGCAACAGCAAGGAGGGAAAAGCTGGATGTCATTGTCCATCTGGGGACAAATGACCTGGTTAGGGACAAGTAGGGATGTAAGTTTGTCATGGACGAGGTTTTAATGACTCATTGTTTGTTCATGAAATCATTAGTAAACAGTAGTAAATGTTGTGGCACTGTCATCATTGCTACATTCTGATGACACTAGTGATAGTCATGGAAGTCCTGAATAAAGATCAAACATTATGGAATCAATGACGTGTATGACTGCCATGACAAACTTACATCCCTAGGGACAAGGCATGGATATGGAGAGTGCAGGAGGAGTTCAGGGAGTTGAGGAGGTGCCTGGGGCAGGTAGCAAGCTCCATGACTTTCTCAGAAGTGCTGCCTGTCCACATCAAGGGGGAGGTTGGGAATCTCTGCACCAGGGACTTCAACACAAGGCTGAGGAACTGGTGTAGAGAGAAGGGTTTCAGCTTCATTGGGACTGGGAATCCACCTGGGGCATGTGGGCCTATCCAAGGGCAGTGGCCTGCATTCATCCAGGGAGGGGACTGTTGTCCTTAGTGAGAGGTTTAAATGTTTCATTGGCAAGAATTTAAACTAGCCAAGGGGGTGGAGGGAGGAAGGAAGCAGGGAGAATCAAACTGCCCACCCCCCAGGTTAATGTAGTTAGCAGGGAGGACCCCAAGGTTGGGAAATCACCTATGATAACTAAACTAGGAAAAAGTAGAATGGTGGAGAAAAAGAGAAAAGAGGATTAAAGGTGGTGGGGTAATGAGGGAAGGCATGAGGATAAAAGAGGGGATGACAGGAGGGGAGAGGTAACAAAATATGGAAGGCCATGTGTGTGAATGCTCACAGCCTGGAAAAGAAAATTCCAGACCTGGAGTTTCCAGAGAGAAGGAATTGGGGTGGGGTGGGGTGGATATGACTGAAACTTTCAAATACTTGAGGGGGATCAACAAATCTGGCACAGAGGGGTTGTTTAAGCTGAGGAAGCGAAGAGACATGAGGGGGCACGGGCTAAGACTGGAGGGTGGCAGATTCAGTAGGAAGATGAGGAGGCATTATTTCACTGAGAAGATGATGTCGAAATGGAACGTTCTACCAGAGGAGGTGGTGGCATGCAGGATGGTGGGAAGTTTCAAAAGAGCATGGGACAGGGCAAGGGGTGCTGGGTAAACAGCGCTGAGCAGTTTCCGAGGATGAGAGGGGGGATGGAGGTGGGGCAACTGCAGTATAGGGGTGCTAGCTGTGCATTCGAGCAGACTTGATAGACCGTGAGGCCTCTTTCTGCTGGCAAGTTTCATATGTTTGTATACCTGGTGGCCTTGATGGCAGAGGCTAACCTGGACATTGTCACTATTAGCAAGCTAAGTTATAATGGAAAACTTGACTGGAATGTAGCTATACCAGGTTATACTCTAGTCAGGAAAGACAGGGAGGAAAAAAAAGGATGGAGGGATGCTCTTTACATCAGGGAGGATATAAAAACAACTGAGGTACAAGGATTGCGGGGGCGGAGGCCCTGTGGGTCACCCTAGAGATGGGCAATGGCATCACTGTTCGCATGGGCATGATCTACAGACTTCCATCACAAGGGGCAGAGTTGGACAAGGCTCTAGTGAAAGCCATCCATAAGATGGTGACTAAAGGAGAAGTGCTGCTGTTAGGTAACTTCAATCTGTCAGATGTTGATTGTAGCATCCCAGCCACAGCCTCAGCCCGCGGAGCAGGGACGTACTGGACTCCCTGCAAGGGGCATGCTTCAGGCAGCTAGTGCTAGAGCCCACCCACGAGGGTCCAATTTTGGACCTAGTATTCAGCCAACAGGGACAGAATTGCAGATGTCATGGTGGGT
Source organism: Neoceratodus forsteri (assembly GCA_016271365.2). Lineage (NCBI taxonomy): Eukaryota > Metazoa > Chordata > Ceratodontiformes > Ceratodontidae > Neoceratodus > Neoceratodus forsteri. The sequence goes on from CM057453.1 coordinate 931,741,604, forward strand.
GGACACTTGGGGCCCAATGATCATTGCACAGTGTGGTTCAATATGAGTACAGTGGCAGAGTCAATCCACATGAAAGTGATGGTCCTGAACTTCAGTAGGGCAGACTTTGCAAAGTTGGGAGTATGTCTCAGGAAAATCCAAGCACGGAGGGAGGACCGGGGGGGGGGGGGGGGGTTGAGGACAATGGGCCCATCTAAAAGGAGCCATAATGGAGGCAACAAATCTTTGCATTAGGCAAATAAACAAAGGCAAGAGAGAAAGAAAGCCACTGTGGTTCTCAAAAGAAGTGGCCTGGAAGGTAAGAGCAAAAGCAGCTTTCAGGAAGTACAAAAATACACAGAAGGAGGTGGACAAAGCAGTGTATCTGGATAAGCAGAGGGAGGCAGGGAAGGTAGTCAGGAGTGCAAAGGCACAAACAGAGGAAGAAATAGCCCAGTCAGTAAAGAAAGGGAACAAGACATTTTATAGGTACCTTCGTGAAAGGAGAAAGACAAGGGGTGGGATTGTAAGTCTTATGGGGGAAAAAGAGTACGCGGAAGGGGACTTGGAAAAAGCAACAATCCTGAACAAACATTTTTGTTCAGTATGCACGGAAGAGGGGGAAGATGAGGAACCACAGTTAAGTAGCAGGAGCAACAGGAGGAGGGAGGTGGTCACCAGTCCATTTACAGAGAGGAGAGTTCCAAAGGAACTCACAAAACTGAAAGTGGACAAGGCAACTGTACCAAATGGGATACATCCTAAAAAAAATAAAGGAGCTTAGGAAAGTGCTGTCAGCACCACTGGCAGCCCTGTTTAATGAATCGCTAGAAACAGAAGTGGTCCCAGAGAACCGGAAGACAGCAGATGTAGTCCCTCTACATAAAAGTGGAAGCAGGTAGGAATGCTGGAAACTATAGATCAGTCAGCCTGACCTTGGTGGTGGGGAAAATAATGGATTCACTGCTAAAAGAAAGGATTGTGGAACATCTTGAATGCAGCCAAGCACAGGATCCAAGGCAGTATGGATTCACAGCAGGAAGGTCATGTCAAACAAATCTGATAGATTTCTCTGAGTGACCAGGGAAGTGGATCAGGGGGAGTGGTGGATGTGGCCTTCCTGGATTTCAGCAAGGCCTTCAACACCGTTCCACATAGGAGGCTTTTAAACAAGCTAGGCAGCCTTGGAATGGGTCCCAAGGTGGTAAACTGGATCAGAAACTGGCTGAGGGATAGAACACAGAGGGCGATGTTAAATGGAGCTCAATTCAAGGAAAAGAGGGCGACCAGCTGGGTGCCACAGGTATCGGATCTGGGGCCAGTCTTATTCAATGTCTTCATGCAAGCCCCCCAAGCTGGCTCACCTGTTCTGGAATTGTGACTCCATTCCCACCGTGGTGCTGTCTGTGTCTGGGGCTATGGGGAGATTAGCACATTGCAGCCTCGTTGCAACTTGTGGCTCTGGTTGCTTGACTTGGGTGGTTCGGTTCTTGGGCAAGGAAGCCGGGTTGCCGGGTGGTTACTTCTGCACCTCTGGGTACATGTGGTGGTCCTTGGTCCAGTTTTCTGGGGGTCAGTCAGGTTCGGGACCACAAGGGGAAAGAAAAGAGAGATGAATAAATAATGTAAATAATTTTAGAGTGACCCACGCTACTGCACATGCACAGCCACCCAGTTAAGGAAATTTAAAGGAGGAGCTGCTCCATTTCTGAGGGGATAGTTTCCGCACCAGCTGGTGCCAACAGAGCACAATGTCAATAGTTTATTCAGGACTTCACATCCCATAGGTCTTTTGGGCATTGGGTAGTTTGGCACTTGAGAAACTGTTCCAGATTGGACCTCTGGGCTTTGGCACCTTTTTGGAGGGGATAAAAACCGGGAGCAGCATGGGAAAGGGGTATGAAATCAGAAAGAAAAGGAGAGAGAGAGGTTGGAGTGGGGGTGATTGCCCACTTGGCCATTTAGGCTGTGGTTTGTTTTATTTTTCATTGGGAGTCTAACCTGGAGTAGAGCAGTGATGTGGTGGCAGATGTCTGTTGGAGCCCCTGCGTGGTGCTGGTTCAAGCTTAGCCAAAAAATGAGTAGTAGGAGGAGCACCTGCACAGGGATCTGCCATCTTGGGGTGGGCCTGTTGCTGTTGGCACGGAGGACTGCTGGTGAGTGGGACCCCAAGAGGACTTGCTGTTGGTGATCACAGAGATGGATAAAAGAGGAGGAGAGGTGAAGCCTGAGAAGTGAAGGATCCAGGGGTCTGGGCACAGCCCCTGGTTCCAAAACAGTTTGAAATTTGGAGGGCATGGAGAAACTGTGATTTGGGTCCTTGTGGGATCTGGAAGTCTGGGACAATTCCTGGTCCTGAAAGGCCCCTGCGCAGAGACTGCCAAGTTTCTGAGTACATGGCCATGTGTGGGAACATTTAGTTTTCCAGCTTGGGGTGACGTTGGCTGCCTGGAAGGAAGGACTTTGTTGTTAAAGGCCTAATTCGGCTATGAACTATGTTGCCTGTGTTGGACTATGGCTGCCTAGCCTGAAGGGTAGCTTCCTGGACTAAATTACTCAATTTGTGACCTCCACAGTCCAGAATATGTGGTTCTAGCTTCAGTTGTCACCTTAATGGTCCCGAGCACCTATTGAGCTTCTATGCATCCTCACAGTCCAGAGCAACCTGTTGTATCTTACTGCTTCATGGAGTGACTGTTCCTGTTCTAATTAGCTGTTTATTAAATGGGATCCCCCTTTTCCTGCAGTTCTGTTGTTTGCTTTGTTTGTTTGGATAAGCTGTTTGCCGCTAAAAAGGACTTTGCCTCCACAACCCAGTTGCTAATATGTGTTCCAGAGTGTGCCTTGGAGGGGTCTAGGGGACCATGCCAGTACTGTCCCTAGACTGAAGAACTAGAGGACCATCGAGGAAGATGGCGGGAGGCCTTCCTGTTGAAGATTGTCACCAAAGGCCTTTTTTGATGAAGATGGCAAGGCCAGGCAAGTGAAGACCAGCTTCTCACCTCTTCAGTTTACCAGCTTTGTACCCTAAAGGATGGGGCACCATGGTTTCTTAAGGTCTGGTAAGCCATGCCAACCAGGCATGTGAACTCTGCTTATGCTGTATAGTGCTCCCTCCCCTGGACATGTTTATGATCATACCCCTAGATGCAGGGATTGGGGGCTTGCAATATGGGGACTCATCTGGGATGTGATTTTGGGGTGCCCCAACCTTTTCAGACTCTTAATTGGGGTGCTGTGCCAGATGTAGAAGTCCCCCATCACCTGCACTAATTACTGTGCAGTTAAAATGGCACATTGGACTGGGACAGTTCATGCCTTTTACAGTGGAGCTGCTGTTGCCATTACCTCTACCTGCTGGTTGGGACTGGAAGTGTGAATGGACTCAGCAAGAAACTATGCTTTGGAGGGGTGCCTCATTTTATGCCTAGGGCCCAGGCATGGTGGGGTGACTTGCCAAATGCCCACTTACTGCTCCATGGACTTGGATTTGCACATTAGCTTCATTCAGAGACTTATTAACTATTTTTACGAGACAATGGCTCTTAGGGGAAAATGTACCTTATGTTTGAAAAAAAAGGAGAGACTATATTGATATAACTGTATATGCTGTGCTGTTATATTTTGCATATTAACTGGTACATGTATCATTTATTGTCTTTGAATAATTGCATCTTGTGTACCTGTAGGTTACTGATTAACAGGGGGGATGTTTACTTGGGGAAACAGAAGAAAAAAATGTTGTATAAGATCTGATTTCGGGTAGCTATACCTGTTTTATAGCTTTAGTATTTTCATACTAAATAGCAGAGTGTAAGAAAATGTTGTGGGTATGCTTTTACCATATAGTTGTTAACTATGGCTTAACATTTCTGCATCTGCTGTGTCTTGTCTTCTATTGAATTTCCAGGCAGTCCAATGTAGGCCACTGGCAGCATTATGGGGATTCAAATGGTAAGTTTGTTGTTGAGTATGGGAACCTGGGAATGCCGCTGTTTATGCTGAAAGCAGAGGGTCAATAGGTTCTAGCGGTGGGTGGCCCAGGAGGAAAAAAGTGGTCCTGGGCTGTTTATAGAGCCTGGCATGTGTTAGAATAGGTAGTGTTAATTTAGGTCTAGAGTAAGGATTGCGTAAATAGGTTATGGTGGATTTTGGCTCACTGAGACAGCATGCATTTGGTTGGGGGAGTGTGTAAGCCCCCAAGTGGGCTTACCTGTTCTGGAGTTGTGGCTGTGTTCTCCCCGTGGTGCTTTTTGCGTCTGTGGCTATGGGGGGAGTCACACATTGCGTCACCATTGTGACTTGCAGCTCTGGCCACTTGATCCAGGTGTTTGGCTCTTGGGCAGGGGAGCTGGGTCTCCAGGTAGTTGCTTCACCACCTCTGGACGTGTATGGTGGTCCTGGGTCTGGTTTTCTGGGGGTTGGCTAGGCTCAGGACTGCAGGGGGAAAGAAAAGAGAGATGAATAAATAATGTAAATAGTTTTAGGGTGGCCTCATGTACTGTGCATGTGTGGCTGCCCAGTCAAGGAAATTTAAAGGAGTGGCTGCTCCATTTTAAGGGGGGCAGTTTTGGTACCTGCTGGTTCTGGCAGGGTACAATGTAAATAGTTTATTTGAGGACTACACATCCCATAGGTCTTTTGGGCATTGGGCAGTTTGATGCCTGGGGAACTGGTCCGGATTGGACCGCTGGGTTTTGGCACGCTTTTAGAGGGATATAAAAAGCTAGAGCAGCACAGGAAGGGGGGATGGGATCAGAGAGAAAAGGAGTGAGAGAGGTTGGAAAGGGGGTGATTGCCCACTTGGTCATTTAGGCTGCGTTTTTTTTTTTATTAGGAGCCTACCCTGGAGAAGAGTAGTGACATGGTGGTGGCCATCTGTTGGAGCCCCTGCATCGGGCTAGTTCAAGCTTAGCCAAAACGTGAGGAGGAGGAGCACCTGCAAGTGATCTGCCATCTTGGGGTGGGCCTGTTGATGCTGGCCTAGAGGACCACTGGTGAGTGGGACCCAAAAGGACTTGCTGTAGGGGAGCACAGAGATGGACAAAAGAAGAGGTGAGGTGAAGCCTGAGAGGTGACGGATCCAGGGGTCCTGGCACAGCCCTTGGTCCAAAAATGGTTTGAAATTTGGAGGGCATGGAGACACTGTGATTAGGGGGCCTTGTAGGATCTGGGGGTCTGGTGTAATCCTTGATACTGCAAGGCCCCTGGGCAGAGACTGCCTAGTTTTTTGAGTACATGGCCAGGTGTGGGGATGTTTTCTTTTTCAGCTTGGGATGACTTTACCTGCCTGGAATGAGGGATTTGGGCTAATTATTGCTAAAGGCCTGATTCGAATGCAAACTATGCTGACTGTGCTGGACTTTGGCTGCCTAGCCTGAAGGGTAGCTGCCTGCACTAAATTGCTCAATTTGTGACCTCCATAATCCAAAGTATGTGGTTCTAGCTTCAGATGTGACTTCCATGTTCCAGAGCACCTACTGAGCTTCTATGTGACTTCTTGATCCAGAGCAACCTGTTGTGTCTTACTGCTCCATGGAGTGACTGTTCCTGTTCTAATTATCTGTTCATTAAATGGGATCCCCTGTTCTTGCAGTTCTGGTGTTTGCCTCATTTGGATAAACTGTTTGCTGCTAAAAAAATACTTTTCCCCCACAGCCCAGCTCCTGGTGTGTTTTACAGCATGTGCATCAGAGGGATCTAGGGGACCATTCCAGTACTGTCCCTAGACCAAAGAGCCAGAGGACCATTGAGGAAGATGGCAAGAGGCCTCCCTGATGAGATTGTCTCCATTGACCTTGGTGGTGAAGATGGCATGGCCAGGTGAAGACCAGCTTCTCACCTCTTTAGCTGACCAGCTCTGCACCCTAAAGGATGGGCACCCCACTTTTTTCAGGTCTGGTAAGACAGGCTGACCAGGTATGTGAACTCTGTTTATGCTGTATAGTGCCCCCCTCCCCTGGACATGTTTACCATCATATCCCTAGACACAGGAAGGGGGGCTTACATTCATAAGTGACATTGCAGAAGGGCTAGAAGTACAAGGTATGACTATTTGCAGATGACACTAAGATCTTCAACAGGGTAGAAACTCCAGGAGGGGTGGATAAAATGTGGAGGGACCTAGATAAAATAGAGGAATGGTCAAGAATCTGGCAGTTAAGATTCAATGCAAAAAAAAGAGCAAAATCATGCATTTGGGGCACAGGAATCCAGGGGGGGAGGCTTACATGATGGGGGAGATATACTGATGGCCACCAAGCAGGAAAGGGTATCCAGTGATATAGGTGACTGCAAATGAGTGACTCATTTGCAGCACCTCAAATTTGGGCTACCCTGTAGGGTAGAAGGGATGGTACCGCAAGGGTAGGGATGAGCGAGAGAGGGTTGTGGCACAGTAACACAGTGAACAGAAGGGAGGGATAGGGTAGGGGGTTTGTGTGCGATAATGCAGGGTGCAACTGCTGAGGTAGTTGTGTGGTGTGTTGGTGAGGATGGCTAGCTTGGGAACAGTAGGTACAGGGTTTGGGGCTGGGGCTGGTATATTTTGATAGCGCTGAACTTTCATTTTTTTTACTTTTCCCCCTTCCCCGACATGCACCCACCTGGAGTTGGTTATCTAAAGTCAGGAGGGTGTGGGGTGAAGTCCCCCGCAAGGTGGGATGGGGGGGTGCAGCCCCCCACATCAATGTTTGTTTCAATTGTTTTGGACTTTGTCGCTGGTAAGTGTACATTGCCGATTTGGTTTTTGGTGATGTAAACTCACCATGATGGTGATTGCTATACTGTGATCACCGTTATGTCATTGAACCACAGAAAGGGATCTGGGCATAATCATATTATTTATTTTATTTTATTTATTGAGTAATCAGGATTACAACCTTTGAGCTAAAAGCTCTTTTACAAAGGATCCTCGTCAGATAAGGGAGGGTAGCAAATACATGAGTTGGAGAGACAGAGGCAACCATTAGGCATTGTCAAGAATCAACGAGGAGGACTCGAGTTATTAACATACATGGGTAGGGCAACAGTAGCAGCAAGTAGGCATTGTTGAAAATCATCAATTAAGAACACATAATGAATCAAAATGGTATAAGCTAAGGCAAAATGTAACACATTACATTGAACAGATAGACAGTATATGGGTATGCTGCATTCATAGCAGCCTAGATAGGCAGAGTTCACTAGTTCATATTTGTACAAGCTTGAGAGATCAGCAGGTAGTACATTTACAGCCTTGTCAGTATCCTAAATGTACCAATGTAACAACCAGGAGAGCTATTAGATGACCTAAAGGTGGCCAAACAATGTGCCAAGGCTGTGGGGAGAGCCAGTGGGGTACTGGGGTGCAAAGGGAGAGGTATCACTAGCTGAAGAAAGGAGGTGGTGATGCCTCTGTACAAATCATTAGTGAGACCTCATCTGGAGTTCTGCATCCAGTTCTGGAGGCCATATCTCCGTAAGGACATAGACAGGGTAGAGGCTGTTCATAGAAGGGCAACTAACTGGTGCAGGGACTGTACCAAAAGTCATATGAGGAGAGACTGGAGGACCTTAATATGTATACCATGGAGGAAAGGAGAGGAGAGAGCGATGGGGGTATATGATAGAGACCTTCAGATATCTCAATGGCATTAATAAGGTACATGAGGTTAGCATCTTTCAGAAAAAGAGATGTCCTATATCTAGGAGTCATGACATGAGGCTGGAAGGGGGTAGACTAAAGGGTAACCTAAGGAAAGTATTTCTTCACATGAAGGGTGGTGGATGCATGGAACTGCCTCCTAGCTGAGGTGGTGGGGGAAAATTTAGCATGGAAATTCAAAAATGCATGAGATAGACATAAGAGTACCCTAGCAAAAGGAATGAGAACAAAGCTGGAGATCAAACAGGGTCTGTGGTTTTTGCAGCAGGTAGAGAAAATTGGCAGACTGAGTGGGCCTAGCGGGCCTTATCTGTGATCAGTTTCTATGTTTCTATCACTAGGGAGGTAAGAACATAACAAAATAGCCAAAAAACAGGACATTTTACAAATAATTAACCAGGGTTAGCCCTCTCTTCACTTCCATAACTGGGGGAGAGGATAGAAGGACAGTCAGAAGAGACAAGAGAGTGGGCATGGGCATTGCTAGCACTCAGCCTCTGGGGCTAGGGCCCTGAATGTTTTACCTAGGGCCCTGAATGTTTTACCTAGGGCCCTGAATGTTTTACCTTGGGCCCTGAATGTTTTACCTTGGGCCCTGAATTGGATGGCTCAGTTAATATTTTTTTAATGCCCAGTTCCTTGTAAATGCATCTTACACCTTGAAGCACCCGGTTTTTTCCTCTTACTTCCTTGTAAATTATGCTTTCAACACACATAGACCCACTTTCACTCTCTCACTGGATCCTATTAGGAGAGAGTAGAGCAGGGTTGGGATGTGGGTTTACATAGGGGTGTGCAAATACTTTATTCTGAATATTTGGATAAATATTCAGGGCCTCCAAATATTTGATATTCTGTATTTGGGATTCAGGTTCTATTTAAAGAAAAAGTAAAAAAAAATGCAACCCCACTCTCCTCTCTAGCCTGGATCCTTTAAACTGTCCCAGTCTTCTGTCCCCCCACCCTTATTTGGAACACCAGTTCCACCCAGGACCCATATTTTGAGAAGGTTATTTATTTTTTAAAAGAAACTGAGGTGGGTGTGACAGGGTTGAATAAGACTCTGCTACATTTGTTATACAGAAAAAGTTTAAACCCAAGGGTCTGTTCTATCCTCTCCTTTTCTGTCTCTTCTCTTGTCTGGTTGTGCAACCAAATTTTCTTATGAGACCTAGGAACTGATCACTCCGACGGTTTCACAATTATCCACCTCTCACTATCTCTACACCTTCCCTTGCTGTTCTGTCTTTCCCCCCCTATGCATATCTGCAGTTGTAAAAAATATATGTGAATCTGCGTACAACTGCACGTGATACTGGGATCCTTTGTTTAAAATGTATATAGTTATACTGTTGAAATGATTGCAAAAAGCTATTTGGAACTCAAGGGGTAAACCTGAGATGCAGTTTTTAAGCCTTTTGCAGAACTGCAAACAAAAGGTCAGTTCTGGGTCACTATGTTCTTTTTGCTGCACCTGCATCAAAACTGACAAGAACATTCTGTAAACTTACAGGAACATTCTGTGAGAAGCAGGCTCTCTTAACGAGTTCCTAGATAAAGACTTATAAAATGAGCAGCAATGCTTTTGCTAGAGAGAGACATGGAGAATGAGAGACAGAAACTTGGAATTGAAAAGAAACCCTCAGATGAAGGACTTTGTTTACTCTGTTTGTATTGCCTTTGTAAATAGTTATACTGAATAATTTTTATTTTTTATTTTGCTGTTATTGTAAAAAATAAAATGCTATTTGTGAATTTTGAAACTGCTCCTAGTTTTCCTTTGCTTCCTGACCTGTGCCTTGATGACAGATGGTGTCAGCCTAAATGGGATTTACGCCATCCATACCCTCAGCCAGGAGTTTTGTGCATGGATACTAGACCTAGTAGCAGGGAAGCATAGCAGAAAGGTATAGATTCTGCAGCAGCAAGTCCAGGAGTGATTACTAGAACAATGGCAGCCAAACTAGAAGCAGAAACAAAAGTCCAAACTGAGACTACAGCCAGAACCAGAGATGGGAAAAAAGAACAAGCACTGACAGAGCCTGAAAGCCTGACAGCCTTTTTTCCAGTGGTGTGCTATACAACAAAAAGAGAAGGAGAAACAGAGAAAAGAAGAAATGCAGTGACGGAGTAGTAGAGAAAAGAAGAGGAGCAGTAAAAAAAAGAAGAGCTGCAGTGACAGGAGCAGCAGAGAAGAGAAGAGAAGAGAAGAGAAGAGAAGAGATGCAGTGACTGGAGCAGCGATGGCTGGATGCCTTGCAAGCTATCAAAGCTGGTGGATCTGGTACAGGTCCAGCAGAGCAACAAAACACCAATAACTTAAAAGACCTTAAACTTACAAAGTTGTGTCCCTCAGATGATATTGAAGCATAACTGACAACTTTTGAAAGGGTTGCCACAGCCTGCCAGTAGCCAAAGCAGCAATGGGCAATCAGGCTGGTACCTTACCTGACAGGAAAAGCCAAACATGCCTACAGCAATATGGACACATCAGTGATATTGCTGAGGGTTTGAGGGGGGCGATGTGCCTATTTGCTGATGATACAGAAATATGCAATAGGTCTGACACCCCGGGGGGGTGGAGGACATGAGGAAGGATTTAAAGATGCTTGAAAAATGGTCTGAGACATGGCAGCTAAATATTAATGCCAAGAAGTGCACTGTGATGCACTTGGGGAGTAGGAACAGAAGAGCAGGGTACACCCTAGGTGGGGAGGAAATTAAAGTAACAGAACAGGAGAGGGATGTGGGGATCATAGTCTCATCAAACCTTAAGGTAGGAATACAATGTAGCAGGGCAGCAGGAAAGGCCCATGGAATGTTGGCATGCATAGAAAGAGGGAGGTAATAATGCCACTTTACAATGCCATGGTGAAGCCGCACCTGGAGTATGGGGTTCAGTTCTGGAGGCCACGTCTCTGCAAGGATATAGATGCATTGGAGAGGGTTCAGAGAAGGGCAACCAAGATGGTGCAGGGTATGCAGGGAAAGTCATATGAGAAGAGGTGTATGGAGCTGCATCTGTAAATGCTGGAGACAAGGAGGGAAAGTGGAGACATGATTGAAACTTTTAAATATGTAAAGGGGATCAATAAAGTGGGAGAAGAGGGTTTACTTAAGAGGAAGGAGGGGGTCAAAACTAGAGGGCACAGTCTCAGACTGCAAGGAAAAAGATACAGGGGCAATGTAAGAAAGTGTTTCTTCATGGAGAAGGTGGTGGAGCCCTGGAACAGACTACCAGACAGATTGGTGAGGGCTAAATTGGTGGAAGAATTCAAGACGGCTTGGGGCACTCATATGGGGCTGAGTATCGGGGGAGGGTGGGGGCTGGCAGGGAAGGGGATGTGTAGGGAAAAATAAGGGCAGACTAGATGGGCCGGTATGGTCCTTTTCTGCCATCAAGCTTCTATGATTCTATAATTCTATGATACTGTACAGTCTGAAAACTATGACCTAGTGAAGAGAGAGGTCCTTAAAAGATATTACATCTCAGGAGAGAGCAACAGGTAGAAATTTCAGTCTCTGAAGTACAACTCAGTCGACAATCCTCGAGAAGCCTTCACTCGACTCAGAGAACTCCTTATGAAATGGCTCCAACCAGAAGGCAAAACACTCTGACAGATCATTGAAACATTTGAAATGGAGCAGTTCATCAACATCCTACCAACAGATGTACAGCTGTGGGTAAAAGAGCACCAACCAGAAAGTGGGGAAAAGGCTTTTTCTTTGGCTGAAAATGCCCAAATGGCCAGACAGATGCCACAGTAGCTAGGTAACAGCCAAGCACTGGTAAGATACTCTTTTTCCCATTTAAACTCCAAGTCTGACAAGAACTCTGGCAGGAAAGCCAGCCCACTTGCGCAGTGGTTGGATTTCCACTTGTGATGCCAATGACCTGGGTTCAGGAATGGACCTGGGATTTGGAGGGCCAGCTGGTGGAGAAGGATCAAGCTTCCTGGGGACTGCTCTCCTTCTCCGGTTGGAGGAAGGGGAAGAGTGTCTGGTGTTTTATGGATCCCTGGTGGAGGCTTGGGGTACTGCCACAACTGGCACTGACACCTTGGGGGGGTGGGGCAGATGCTGGACATCACTGCATGTCCCCGCCCCCAGGGAGCAAGCATGGAAAAAACTGCCTCCATGGCATGACGACCCAGTCTACCCCACCATCCACTGCCTCCAACGTCCACTGGGGGGTCCCGCTCCCATGGCCCCAACCTCGGGGGTAAGCCAGGGCTTTCCAAGAATATCGGTTGGGAGGGGGAGCCCCCCTGGCAGCCCAACCTGAGGGGGCAAGCCTGGGCATGGGGGTGGCAGGTGGAGCAGTTCTGAGGATAAGGGGAACAGGACAGAAAAAAAAGAAGAACTCTGGTGGGGGTAACAAATCTGCACCAAAAGACTTTATTTGCTATAACTGTAATAAGCAAGGTCATATTGCAGGAAATTGCTGTAGCAAGAAGAGAGATACCGAAGCAGATTTGTCCTTTGCAAACTGGGGCAAGTACTTAACAGATGTGAAGGTGGGAGATAAGACTTGAAGGGACTTGTAGATTATGGAAGCAGACAGACTGAAGTGCATATTGAAGTGGTGGGAAAACAATGTCCAAAAGGACCTGGTACTGCTGTCATCTGCATCCACAGGGACACTTGATACTATACCACCAGCCATGTGACTTTGACTATTAATGGGGTGTTGCACCAAATGAAAGTGAGGGTAGAACCTAAGCTACCTGTACCTGATTACTTGAAATGACTTTCCAGGATTTATTGAGTTAATCAAAGGGTGAGTAAATCCTGATGTTTCAGCAGCTGTGGTGACAAGAGCTCAGGCAAAGAAAATCCCAGATGGCGGGGACTCTTTTCCTTTTGCTAATTTTCATTCGGACTTGTTTAAGCACAGCTCCAAGATCTGGAAGTTCAGGAAAGAAAGATGATGCCTGAAGAAACAGTGGCAACAAAAGACTGATGGACATAATGGGCTAACACATGAAAATGCTGAAACTAAACTGATAACTGATAACTGTGATTTTTCTTTCAGAGCAAGCTAATGATGTTTCTCGCCAGGGTTATTTTAAGCAGCTGGTGGTGAAACCAAAACAGGGTAAACCTATGTTTAAAAATGTAATGGGCTACTGTACAGAGTCTGGGTTAAACCTCAGACACAGAACCAGATAGAACAATTGGTTATACCACAAAAGTACGGATCTGATAGCACATGATAGTCCTATGTCTGGTCGCTCGAGGAGGGATCGTAACCTTGCCAGATTGCTGTACAGATTTTACTGGCCTGAAATTCGTGAAGATGTTGCTACCTATTTTAGTTCTTGTGCCATCTGTCAGAAAGGAGCATCAGTGATTAAAAAAGACAAGGTGCCCCTGGTGCCCCTACCCTTGATAGATGTGTCTTTTGAGAGAATTGCAATGGATGTGGTTGGCAACATAGACAAATGTAAAAAGAGTAATCGATTCATTTTGATAGTATGTAACTATGCTACTCAATACCCAGAGGCAGTTCCAATGCGTACTGCCACAGCCCCAAAAGTGGCAGCAGAGCTTGCCAACAATTTTCAGCAGAGTGGGTGTGCCTAAAGAGATTATTACTGATCAGGGTAGTAATTTTGGTGCTGCATTACTGAAGGAGCTGTACTGAATACTAGGTATCACTGCCATAAGAACCTTCCCTTATCTTGCCGAGCATTTTAAGCAAACCTTTAAACACATGTTAAAAAGGTTTGTGAAAGGGGAAGGGAAAGACTGGGACCAGTGCCTACCTTACTTGCTTTTTGCTTACAGAGAAGTACCACAGGCATCAGCAAGTTTTTCACCATTTGAAATGCTGTATGGTAGACAACCTAAAGGGCCACTAGATGTAATAAAAGAAACATGGGAAGATAACCCCAGTCAAAAACAATCTCTTACATCTTATATGTGTGCCCTGAGAATGAAGCTGGCAACATATGTTGAAATGACCCATAGTAATCAGGAAGAGGCCCCAAACCAGTAGAAGGTGTATTATGACCATAGGGTAAAAGAAAAGGTTTCTGAGCCAGGTGAAAAGGTCTTGCTACAGTTGCCCACTACAGAAAATAAACTGTTAATGAAGTGGCAAGAGCCTTATAAAGTGCTTAGACATACTGGCACAGTTAACTATGGGATTGAGACCCCTGATGGGAAAAATCCTACTAAGATATACCATGCTAACCTCCTAAAAAAATGGGTTGAAAAAACACCAAAAGTTGTTTTGCTAGTTTTACCAGAAACTGATAGAGAAGATATTGATGTAGCTTATGATAAATGGGAACAAACTGTAACTGCTGATGCTGTAAAGGTGAATGTTTCCTAAACCAAACAAGAGAAACACTCTGAAGACGGGGGTCGATACCAGTCCATTTACAGAAGAAAGGGTTCTGAAAGAACTAATAAAATTGAAGGTGGACAAAGCAATGGGGCCTGATGGGATTCACCCAAGAATACTAAAAGAACTAAGGGTAGAACTAGTGACACCGCTGATTACTCTCTTTAACAAATCATGGGAGGATAGGGTGGTACCCGAGGAATGGAGGAGGGCAGATGTGATTCCTCTTCACAAAAGTGGGAGCAGGACAGAGGCAGGAAACTACAGACCAGTTAGTTTGACCTCAGTGGTAGGGAAAATGATGGAATCACTTCTGAAGGAAAGAATTGTTGAGTACCTAGAGGCCAGTGGGGCACAGGACCCAAGGCATAGATTCGATGGGAAGGTTATGTCAGATGAATCTAATAGATTTCTTTGACTGGGTGACCAAAGTAGTAGACCAGGGAGGGGCTGTGGACATGGCCTACCTAGATTTTAGCAAGGCATTTGATACAGTCCCACACAAAAGATTAATTCACAAGATAGCCAGCCTTGGAGTGGGTCCCAAGGTGGTAGCCTGGATAAAAAATTGGCTAGACAACAGGATGCAAAGGGTAGTAGTAAATGGAGTACACAGTGAAGAAAGGAGGGTTACTAGTGGGGTACCGCAGGGTTCAGTACTGGGACCTGTCCTTTTTAATGTCTTTATAAGTGACATTGCAGAGGAACTGGAAGGAAAAGTATGTCTCTTTGCAGATGACACAAAGATCTGCAACAGGGTTGATACACAAGATGGAGTGGAAAGGATGAAAAGGGACTTGGCAAGGTTGGAGGAATGGTCAAATGTATGGCAGCTCAGATTCAATGCAAAGAAGTGCAAGGTAATGCACATGGGAAACAAAAACCCAGGGGAAGCGTACACAATGGGGGGTGAGATACTGACAACAGTAAAACTAGAAAGGGACCTGGGGTAATTATATCAGATGACCTAAAGGTGGCAAGCAATGTGAGAAGGCAGTAAGGAAGGCTGGGGATACTGGATGCATAGGAAGAGGCATCAATAGTAGAAAACAGGAAGTTGTTATCCCTCTGTACAGACAGTTGGTGAGACCCCCATCTGAGTACTGTGTACAGTTCTGGAGACCCCATCTCCCAAAGACATAGACAGAGTGGAGGCTGTCCAGAGGAGGGCAACCAAAATGGTGCAGGGTCTGCACCAGAAGACATATGAAGAAAGACTAAAGGAGCTTAATATATATACCCTTGAGGAAAGAAGGGAGAGAGGGGACATGATAGAAACTTTCAAGTACCTCAAGGGAATTAACAAAGTCCAAGAGGGTATCATCTTCCAGAAAAAGAGATGTGCAAGAACAAGGGGGCACAATTTGAAGATAGAGGGGGGACAGCTCAGAGGTAAGGTGAGGAAGTATTTTTTCACTGAGAGGGTTGTGGATGCATGAAACAGCCTCCCTGAGGAGGTCGTGGAGTCAAGAACAGTGGGGGACTTCAAGAATGCATGGGACAGGCATAAGGCAGTCCTAGTGGAGGGTAGGAGGAAGTAAGCTGTTGGTTAACTAGGATCTGCAGCTTATCTGTTAGGTAGGAAAATGGGCAGACTAGGTGGGCCAAGCGGTCCTTATCTGCTGTCAAATTCTATGTTTCTATGTTTCTAACCTCCAAACCACAGAAATTTGTAACCTGCTAAGAACATTTAACAGTACTTTTACCACAGTACCAGGCCAAGCAAAAGGGGTCGGGCACATAATAGTGACAAGGAGTGCACGTCCTTTTAGACAAAAGACATACAGATTACCAGAGCGGTTAAGAGCAGACGTGGCTCTGGAAATACAAAAAATGAAAGTACTGGGTATCAGAAGAGCTGAGAAGTGCTTGATCATCACTAATGGTGATTGTAAACAAAAAAGAAGGGGGTATAAGAATATGCTTTGATTTTAGGAAACTTAATCAAGTGTCAAAATTTGATAGTTATTCTAAGCCCAGAATAGACGATTTGGTGGACAGACAAGGGAGTGCCAAGTATATCAATGCCCTTAATCTCACCAAGGGTTACTGGCAAATCCCCCTAGCTAATGAATTCAGAGACAAAACTGCATTTGCCACGCCTATAGAATTATATCAGTTCACCACCATGCCATTTGGTTTATATGATGCACCCACTACATTTCAGTGGTACATGGATGTAATGTTATCCCTCACACTGGTTATTGTGCTGCATACCTGTATGATGTTGTGGTGTACAGTCCAGACTGGAAAAGCCACCTGGAACACCTACAAGCAGTTATCCAATTGATCAAAAAGCAAGTCTGGCAATTAATCCTACCAAGGGTGCATTATGCATGCAGGAAACCAGATATTTGGGCTGTGTTTTGGGAAATGGAGAAGTCAAGCCAGAGCTTTCCAAGATAGAAGCTGTAGCTAACAGCCCTGTCCCCAAAACCAAGAAACATGTTAGGTCATTTTTAGTGCTGGCTGGTTATTATTGGAGGTTTGGTCCCAGCTTTGCCAAGTTAGCTACTCCCCTCACTGAACTCACAAAGAAACAGTTCCTGAATAATGTGAAATGGACCCCAGAGTGTGATAAGGCTTTTCAGGCCATTAAGGTTGCATTATGTTCAGCCCCTGTTTTAAAAGAAGCCCTGATTTGGGAAATAATTTCTGTTACAGACTGATGCATCATGGGTAGGCCTAGGTACAGTCTTGAGGCAAAATACAGATGGGAAGTAACATCCCATTCTATATATCAGTAGGAAGTTGCATGACAGAGAAAAAGTACTCCACCATTAAAAAGGAATGCCTTGCGACAAAGTGCACCATTAAGTCCCTTAAGTTTAACTTACTAGGAGCTGACTTTATAATTGCAACAGATCACAGTCCTCTCTGTTGGCTTAACCAAATGAAGGATACAAATTCTAGAATCACACAGTGGTACCTGGCACTACAGCCATTTAAATTTAAAGTGATGCACAAATCTGGGAAAGAGAAAGTCAATGCTGATTTTCTGTCAAGACATGGATCAGGAATGAAGAATCCCAAAGGCTGAAAAAATGTGAGTTGAAACTTCTCTGCTTGCTATGCTGCATTTGCACTGAATTCTAAAGGTTATAAGCCAATGTTAGATGGGAATTTAATAGAACATTTTGGAAACTTGTTTTTGTAAAACAGGTTCCCTCTTAAAGAGGGGGTGTATGTGACAGGGTTGAATAAGACCCTTCCCCATCTGTTATGCAGAGTTTAAATGCAAGGGTCTGTTCTATCATCTCCTGTTCTGTCTCCTCTCTGTCTGGTTGCACAACCACATTTTCTTGTGAGACCTAGGAACTGATCACTCTGACAGTTTTATAATTTTCTGTCTCTCACTACAGTATCTCTCCGCCTTCCCTTGCTGTTCTGCCTTTTCTTACCCCTTGAATATCTGCAGTTATAAAAAGATATGTTAATCTCTGTGTAAAACTGTATGTAATGCTGGGATCCTTTGCTTAAAGTGTATATAGTTATACTGTTAAAATAATTCTAAAAAGCTTTTTGGAACTTAAGGGGTTAACCTGAGATGCAGTTTTTAAGCCTTTTGCAGAGCTGTAAACAAGAGGTCAGTTCTTGGTCCCTATGTTCTTTTTGCTGCACCTGCATTGAAACTGACAAGAACATTCTGGAAACTGACAAGAACATCCTGTGAGAAGCAGGCTCTCTTAACAAGTTCCCAGACAAAGACTTATAAAAACAGCATCAATGCTTTTGCTAGAGAGAAAAGGAGAATGAGAGACTGAAACTTGGAATTGAAAAGAAACCCTCAGATGAAGGACTTTGTATTCTTTGTTTGTACTGCCTTTATAAATAGTTATACTGAATAATTTTAATTTTTTATTTTGCTGTTATTGAAAAAAATAAAATGCTGTTTGAAACTGCTCCTAGTTTTCCTATGCTTCCTGATCTGTGCCTCGACGACAGTGGGCATCCAGCACAACCCGCCCACCTCCATGAACAGCCTCTGACATTCAATATTTTGCAGCTCAATAATAGATTGTGCCTTCCACAGCCCACTCCCTACCAGCAGTCCTGCACCCAATTTGATTTCAAACATGAGGGAAGAAGGTGACTGACACAGTCCACGCTCCTCCATGGCCAGTTATCTTCTTCTGAATGACAGCACTCGCAAGCTTACTTGCATAATAAAACCAGCTGATCACTTGATCAGCTGGTTTTACTATGCAAACAAGAACACAAGTGCTTTCATTCAGAAGAAGGTGGCTGGCCGTGGATGAGGGTGGACTGTTTCAGTCGCTATGGGTTTGTGAATACCTTACCCCAAATATTCGGGCTGAATATTCTATTTGGGTCCCAAATATTCAGGTACTTAGTATTTGTATTCTGGAAGGATTAAAGTAAAAATAAAAAATTAGTCCCCCACCTCCCCAGTCCAAATCATTAAATCCAAAGTTCCCTATCTCCCCACCCTCTGTTAGTAACCCAGTCCCCCTCCCCCCAGCATCCACAATTTGATATTTTAGTTGGAAAAACTCCCATGATGAATGACTGGCACAACTCGCCTGCCTCCGCAGCTGGCTGCCATCTAAGCACTAATTTGCACTTAAAGAAAACACATTCTCTCCCTCCCCAAGACTGGCAGCACCCTCCAACCACCCTCCTCCCCCCCAGCTCCCAGTTCTTGCCATACATCAAGGTGAGTGGCACAATCCCACACTTCTTAATGGCTGACTGCCTGCTAGTGAATGGAAGTGTTCCCAAGCTTGCTTGCTCTGTATAATGAAACGATCAGCTGATTGTTTCACTACAGATTCAGAGTGAGCAAGAACAAGAGCGTGAGAGGATTAGGAGGGTAGGAATGTGTTGCAGCTGATAAATAACAAGTTTGGTAGGTGGAGCAATTTTATTTTTCCACCCAACCTGAAGTCTCTTCAGTTCCAGACAAACAAGGGATTAGCTGTCGCTGAGTGGGTGGGAAGATAAAATAATTAAAAATTAATGTAAAATGTTGGCGATGTCATGGAAAGTGAACCTCCCAGCATGAATCACATACTTGGTAAAAATGTGAAAATTATCACAGGCCCAGATCCCTTCCCCTCAAACAAACAGAATTTCTTCCATCACTAAAACAGGTAGGCTCAATAAATGATTTTTTCCACCACTAGCTGGCATTATTTATACTAGAGATATGCACAATTTGTGAACTTCCCTTATGTTAGACACAAAATGATGAAAATTAATCTTCACAAAGTTTCTGCTTAATGAAGCTGGGATCGTAATATCTGGATATAGACTTGACATCTCAAGTCCTACCCCAATCAATCAGCCCCCAGGGAATCCCAGAAACACCCAGTCGTTAAGGGTACAGCTACTTTGCTACCTTTGTATGGCTGTTAATCTGGGGGGGGGGGGACTGCAGTAGCTAACACAGCAGTAGCAGATGTTGTGACTGTCTACTAGGTGTGGGGCTTTTCTGAAATGGCAGTTGTTGCGATAGGATGTCTTTACACAAGCTCCACCCTGAATGATAATATATTGAAAGCCCTGCTGCCTCTACATGGTCCATTAATGTTGTGCATGACCTGCCCTTGTGTTCTCCTCAGCACACGTTTTGGGGGCATTTTTGGAATCCTGGATACCAGCGGGACCTGGGTGACTAAGGGTAACCCCCTACTCCATGCTGGATGGGATGCTGGACATATAATGATACAGTAGGTGACACAATGGTGTGCCCCTTTAAGTGATTTTCCTGTATTCAGGCAAACAGTTTCAAATAAAAGAATCAGATACAATGCAACCTATATTTATTTTATATCGGTTTTTGTTAATCAGGTAGGTTCAGTAGGCCACTGGAATGATTCGAGATACAAATCAAATAAATATAAACATTACACAATACAATACAATGCATAGAATGATGATTAAAATACATTAATCATAAATATCTTATGTACAATAAGTTAGTTAAATATTTGCTAAGCAATCTAATCAAAAATTATTTAATTAACTATCTGTAAAAAAATCTCCCCTTTCTGTTTACTGCTGAGAACATCCGCATCATTGTCCCCCAAATGTTCGGGGGGGACAGAGCAGGAAGGAAAAGAGGGGAAGTGATGCTTTATATGAAAGGAAACATAAAGGCAACAGAAATACAGGGATTTCGGGGCAGGGTGCAGAGGTGGTGTGGGTCACCTTCAAATTGGGAAACAGAGCTACTACTGTATTCAAAAAGGTGAGATCTACAGACCTCCAGCACGGGGGACTTAGATAAGGAAATGTTAGAAGCAATAATAGCCAGGTGCCTTACTGTTTGTAGTTTGTCTTATTGTTGATCAGGTTGACCTGGTAAAGGTGTATTTGTAATCCAAGATCTAAATAAAAAAAAAATTGACAAAATGGCGAAAAAGGGGGAGGTGCTGCCTGGTGGGGGCCTTCAATCTGCCAGATGTAGATTGGAGCCTCCCTGTGCCAGCTTCAGCCAGAAGCAGGGGCATCCTGGACTCCCTTGCAAGGGGTGCTCCTCAGGCAACTAGTCAGTGACCCATTTATGATGGGGCAATATTGGGTCTAGTGCTTACTAACATGGACAGTATTGAGGACATCAGGGTGGGAAGCCATCTGGGGACCAGTGATTATTGTACAATGTAGTTCAACATAAGAACAGCTGTGGAATGTGTGAGTCCTGGACTTCAGAAGGGCAGACTTTACAAAGACAGGTGAATGCCTCAGGAGTGTCCTGGCAGGGGAGAGGACCTGGGGGGCATAGAGGATTAGTGGGCCAAGCTAAAAGATGGCATAGTGAAGACAACAAACCTCTGTGTCAAGCAGGTAAGCAAAGGTAAAAGAAGGAGCAGATTGTTATAGTTCTCAAAAGAGGTAGCAGAAAAGGTAAAGGCTGAAAAAGAAGTGTTCAGAAGGTACAAGGAAATTCAGAGAGGGAAGGATAGGGAAGTGTATCAGGGTAAACAGAGAGAAGCAGTCAAAGCAGTAAGGAGTGGAAAGGTGAAAACTGAGGAAAGAATAGCTCAGGGAGTATCAAAAGGTGACAAGACATTTTATAGGTATGTTAGCAAGAAAAGGAACACAAGGGGGGGATTGTACAGTTAAAGAGGAAGGGGGTGACTGCGGAGGGGGATCCAGAGAAGGCAAGCATCTTGAACAAGTATTTCTGCTCAGTATTTGGACTGGAAGGGGAAGGGGAGGGAACACAAAAAGGCACCAGGAGCTTTGATGGGAGGGAAATGGACACTAACCTGAAGGTGGATAAAGCTATGGGGCCAGACGGGGTACATCCAAGGGTGTTGAGAGAGCGCAGGGAAGTGCTGGCTGTACCTCTGACAGACCTGTTTAACACATTACTGGAGACTGGCATGATCCTAGGGGATTGGAGAAGGGCAGAGGTAGTCCCACTTCACAAAAGTGATAGCAGGGAACAGGCAGGCAACTACAGACCAGTCAGACTGACATCGGTGGTGGGTAAGATAATGGAAACCCTACTAAAGGAAAGGAGTATAGAATATCTTGTATCCAATGAATTACAGGATCCATGGCAGCATGGTTTCACAGGGGGAAGGTCATGCAAAACAAATCTGATAGATTTCTTTGACTGGGTGACCAAGGAGTTAGATCAGGGAACAGAGGAAGAGCAGTGGATGTGGCCTACCTGTGTTTTAGCAAGACTTCTGACACCATTCCACGTAGGACACTGATAAGCAAGTTGGGGAACTCAGGGGCTAGGACGCAGAGGGTAGTGGTAAATAGAGTTTGCTCTGAAGAAAGGAGTGTAACCAGTGGGGTACCTCAGGGATCAGTGCTGGGACCAGTCCTGTTCAATGTCTTTATAAGTGACATAGTGGAGGAACTGGAAGAAAAGGTCTGCCTCTTTGTGGACAACACCAAGCACTGCAATAGAGTGCATAATCTGGGGGGTGGGGTGGAAAGGATGGGTAGGGATCTGAAAAGACTAGAGGAGTGATCAAGAGTATGGCAGCTGGGTTGTTATGCAAAAAATGCAAAATAATGCACTTGGGCCATTGAAACCCAGGAGCGGAGTACAAAATTAGCAGAGTGATACTAACAAAGACCAAGCAGGAAAGAGACCTGGGGTAATCCTATCAGATGATCTAAATGTGGCCAGGCAGTGTAACAAGGCAGTTGGAAGGGCTAGTGCAATGCTAGGGTGCATAGGAAGGGGTAACACCAGCAGGAAAAGGGATGTGGTGCTTCCCCTATGTAGACTGCAGGTAATACCTCACCTTGAGTATTGTGTCCAATTCTGGAGACCTCATCTCAGGAAGGACACAGGTAGAGCGGAGGTGGTCTAGTGGAGGGCTACCAAAATGATGCAGAGTCTGCATTAAAATCCCTATGAGGAGAGGCTTAAGCAGTAAAATATGTAGACCCTGGAGGAGAGGAGAGAGAGAGGGAGGATATGATAAAGGCCGTTAAATACCTCATGGGGTCACTAAGGTACAAGAGGGGAGTACTTTTTAGAAGAAAATGTGCTGTAGAACAAGGGAGCATGTTATGACGCTGGAGGGGGATAGATTCAGGAGGGATGTGAGGAAGTACTTCTTCACAGAAAGGGCAGTGGATGCCTGGAACAGCCTTCCAGCAGAGGTAGCGGGGGCAAAACCAGTGGTGAAGTTAAAAAATTCTGGGATGGGCACAAGGGAATTGTGGGGATAAGGAAAGATGGGGAAGAAATGGTGCAGTAGAACATCAGCAGAGCTGCAGCAAAAAATGAAGGATAAGAAAAAGCATGGGCAGACTGGGTGGACCTTACCTGCCATCACATTCTGTTTCTAAATGGTGTCTTTCTGTCCTACGTTAGTCACCAATGAAGTCCTCTGTGATATCACAAAGTGTTGCTGTGGAAATAATTATGATGTCATAAACAGAGGACTGCAACTTCATTTGCATTAAACGCATGAGGACTTGGGGGGGGGGGAAGATCCTGTTTTCATACAAATACCCTCAGTAACAAAGAACGAGAGAAGATACATGCAGAAAATTAATGAAATACAAAACAAACTGTATCAAAAGATCACCTTTTAAAAAGTTTTCCTGGCTGCTGGAAAATCGTTAAACGGCATTATGGTACCTGGGAGGGGTAGTGATTGTGGGATATGAGGGGGCGAATACCTTCTGGTGTCCCCAATTATAATTCAGCCATAATAAGTAAAAAAATAAATAGCTCTTCCTTGATGGCCAGGACTTGTCCAGTGGCCCCTGCCACCCCACCCCAGTCATCTCTTGCCCTCCACCCTGTCTTCTCATACAATTACATTACTATACATTTCCAGTTGGCAGGCTGGCATGGTGGCATGGAGAGCTGATGCACTGGCATCTCACCTACTGCCACTCTCGTGACCTGGTTTTGGGAATAGCCCTGGGTTGCCCAGGGGTGGCCAGTGAGGAGGAAGACTAAGCATGCCACAGGATGCTTTGCTCCTTCTGGGAGGCAGGTAGGTCAGCTGGCTCTGCTATGGTACTGCCACCTGGGTGACCACAGGTGGTTGTGCAAGAGAAGCCACTTGGGGGGGGCACCTTGTGACTGAGTTGCACGTGCTTGTGTGCATCCTCTTCAGTTTTTTCCCACCTGCAACCTGAGGAGAGGGGAGGGGGGGAGGGAGAAAAATGGCAGAAAAGCTGTGGCCATGTGGAATGATGCTGCACTCCCTTGCAGGCCCTGCCCCATCTACTGGGCTGCCTTTGGTCACATCCCTTATCTAGCCTCCTCCCAGAATTTGGGGGATCTGTGGGGAACTGTATGGCAGTGGGATGGTAAACCCCAGAAATAAAGGGTGATAAGGCTGGGGGGAGTAGCAAGGTAGACTGGGGAAGGAGGGGGTATAAAAATGAAATCTCCAACTGGCATCCTGCCAGCCCACTCCCAATACCATAATTTAATAGCCTCCTCTCCCTCCCTTGACTCCTTCAGCTCCAAAGGGTAGACTTGCCTCATATGGTTCTTTGGGGCTGGGGTTTGTGGGAGGGAGTCAGGCTAGGGAGGGAGGAATTAATGAAAACACACCATTCATGGATGGGAAGAGACTGTCAGAATGCTAGCGTAGTATTTCTAGAACTATAACTGTATCGGCAGGATTGAGGGTGGTAGGTGACTTGGCTTGGGAGTAGACATGTTGACTATCCCTGGCCACCAGGGGAGAGGTAGGTTTTTTAATGATGTTGTAACTTTATTTTAAGTATTCCAAGTTTCATCAAATTTTGATTTACTCATTTTACAACAGTAACAAGAGGCAGTTTGATGTGGTTGAGAAAGTGTGGTCTAGTGGTTACAGCACTGGTTTAGGAACCAGATGACAGGTTTAAACCCCCCTGTAGCCAAACACTTACTGTGTGACCTTGTGAAAGTCACTTAACCTCCCTGTGCTCCAGACCAGACAGCTGTGGAAATGGCTAAAAGTGGGACTAGAAATGCGATATTACGTCTCTGCTGGACTGTCCTGGGTAACCAAATAATAAAACAAAATACTCTAATAGCCCATTATTTGTGGTATTCAAGAATTAATAGCTGTTCCTTGCACAGCCCTGGGTGGAAGGGGTAGGGTAGACTGAAACAAAGTGTACCTGAGCCTGCAATCACTGTAGGCATTATATCTGAGCCACTGGCATTACTGAAAACATGGACAAGGGATTACAAAGAGAAACAACAAGAAGTAGAATAAATTAAACAAGTAATCATAACTTAAAATAGAAGAGCAGGGTGGAGTGGGCCAGAAAGAACAAACATAAAGATAAGAACATAATTGCATGACAAAGCTCAGAGTGTTAGAATACTGGGAGTACTGCATATCAGCCAGTTTTACAACTTCTTTCAAAGTTCATTTTCAATTGAGCAACATTTATTTTCAAAAGAGTTTGGTTACTATTTCCTAATGACTGGCCATTCCGCAAGGCACTTTCCAGCCAGAACAGGGACTCTGAAAGGAAAATCTGTTAGGTTGTAAAGGAGTAAAAGCTAGAAATTAGTTTCCAAAGTCAAAAAGGACCAACTGGGAATATATCAGGGTGCAAACATGACAGATGTAAACAAGGACAAAGGGCATTAAATAGAATTAAACAGGAGTTTAAGGAAGCATCAGAGTAACTTTTACCAGGAAATTCATTCTGGAGCAATGAGGATAGAAGGAACAGAATTAACAGAGAAAAGAACTAGAAACTATAAATAAACTTAAGGGACACTAATTGAAATGCAGAACCTCTCAAATCTTTAACAAGACCCCAGGTTTGCTTGCATGCTCCACAGTGCAGCAGGTCAGCTTGTGGGTTGAGCACAACATGGAACTGAGGCCTCTGGCTCTAAGGGTGGCAGGCTACTGCTGGCACAGCATTTGCTTACCCCTTGCTGGCCAATCAAGCAGTAGCAATTGGCATCTGTCGTGAAGGCAGTTGCTTCCCCCTCCCCCTCTGGACCACATAAATGGCTCAGTTGTGGCAGTCATGACCTCTGGGTTAAGGAATGAAGAAAGCAATACAAATCCTGAGTTCAATGATTCTAGCTAGGGTCCTTACTACTCATTAGCAAATGAATGCACCCTGTTTCATCTGTTGCCTGCTACCCTGAGTACGGTACCCCTATTCCAGATAATATTGTCATCACCAATATTATGTTAGTCCTCTCTGTCCCTGTTCTGTAGGGGTGAGCACTGAATTTGAACCAATTGCTGAATACCTTGAAAACCAGGTGTATTCAATGAATACCCAAATACTAGAGTGTATATGAGGTAGGGATGGGTGGGCTGGCTGTCACCTGGTTCTGATTCTGACTCTGATTTATTTCAAAAATGTCCTGATTGAATCTGATTTACTCTGATTCGAGACAGAAGCTAAAAAAAAAATCACACAGTGCATTCTCTGAAAATTCTGCTGCATACACAAGCAATCTTACTTTCACCCTTTACCTATGTTGGCAGTGATTTTTTTGTAGCCAATCCTGGTTCCTACTCCTTCCAGTTACAATCCTCCCATACATCGCGCGTTCAAACTCACACAATACTGTGCCCACCCCCTCCTATCACCCAGACCCTTCAGAACAAAGTGCTCCCACCCCTCACCCTCTAGCACCCATCTCCCTTCCACTCTCCCCTACAATCCCAGCAAAGTTTACAAATTTCACAATCACAAATGTTGTCTGACTCCGTATATACTAGTATCTGATTGAAATGTTCTTCCCCTCAATGGCAAAAGTCACAGTCCTCCACTACTCACCTCCCCCACCCCGTCTCTGTCCCCAAGGCATATAATTAGCCAAACACCCCCACCCTACCACCCTCTAGCCCCCAACCAGCCCCCAAAGTCCCTTGAAATAAAAGGATATTGCTGCCGGTAATACCTGAAGAGAAGTAAACCATTGAGCCGAACTGAGCCGAGTCAAGGCCTTCCTCTCTTCTTTTCTGTCTTTTGTTGTAGTGTCGTATATGATAGACATGACTCAACCTGTCCAACACACTTGCCCTGAGGAGTATGCTAGGCATAGTGAGCTGAATAGATGGTGCCCCTATTTGGTGGTAGAGATGTAAGTCTTGCTCTCTCTGGGGTGGAGAAGAGATAAACTGACTGGGTGGTAAGACAGTTCTTTGGCTATTTGGCTACACAATGTAATTTCACCAAAATGGAGAGGCAGGAGGCAGAACTCGGGGGGGGGGGTCAGTTTATTAAGCAATTGACCACAGATCTTGGACCAGGAGAAAAGGGTGATACTGTACAACATTCACTTTCACATTCAATTGTGGCTATAACTCTGTAGGACTATATACCATAACAGTAATTACTGAGATTACTATCACCACTAAATGGATCTATTGCAAGACTCTAATACTGTAACATTTGCACAATTTGTACACTTTCCACCCCAGAGTAAGTTTAGGTTCATTGGGTGCCATAAATAAATGTTGCAGAGGAATGCACAACA
Source organism: Neoceratodus forsteri (assembly GCA_016271365.2). Taxonomy (NCBI): domain Eukaryota; kingdom Metazoa; phylum Chordata; order Ceratodontiformes; family Ceratodontidae; genus Neoceratodus; species Neoceratodus forsteri. The sequence continues at coordinate 931,768,499 of CM057453.1, forward strand.
AGAAAACCTCTGCGCACGTGCTTTTGTCGGCCAGCATATAGAGCAGGGGAGGCAAAGACTTGGCCACTGGGCATTGATCAAAGCCAGCAATATTCCAAAGGACTGGCACAAACTGAAAGCTTCTGGACCATCACCAATGACCTGGGAAAAGGTTTGAAAACTGAAGACTAAAGAACTGGGCACAAGAACACCTCCCGGCCATCACCACTGACGCAGGAAATCTTGAAGAATTGAGACTGAAAACTCAATGAACTGAAGAACTGTAGCACCTCCAAGCCGTCACCACTATCCCGGAAAAAGCTTGAAGACTGAAGCTGGAAGATTCAATGACCTGGAAAACTGGAACACCTCCACTGAAGAACCGCTGGAAGGCTGAAGACCTGCAACAAAAACCCCAAACCCCTGGGTGACAGATCCCTATCTATGAAACAGTGTGGTTCCCTTCATTACCTAGCTCACTGTTAGGGAGGAGTTGGCCTGATTATCTGACGAAGAAGCATGTGACCAGGAGTTCCTTAGCTGTCTACACTATTCCTACACTGACGACCGAACCCAGATTGTCCATATGCAGATGGCTGGTTCAGTCTCGGGATGGTCACTCTTAGTGACAGTCCCTGTTAGAGCAATCATTAAACAGGATGATAGACATTAGGCAGAGAAGTCCATAAACATGCAGGCAGTTTGATAGAATGCAGGATAGTATGCTACATGCACGGCAGTTTATAACATGCAGGGCAAGTTTCTGGGTTAATCCAAACAGTCTTTGGGATAAACAGGGCAAATTCAAGCAATTAGAGCAATTTGGTGCATGCAGGGCAATTACACAGTCACAGAACGTGTTACATTACAGGCGCTGTCCCTTTAAATGCAGTCTCATGTCAGTGACAGTTTTTGCCCTTTTCCTCAATTTGCATACAGTTCAACATTTTCACTTCAAAAATATTCAACAGAATCCCTTTCTATAGCAGTTGCACTAGGACAGGCAATAAACAAGGGGAAAACCTGGCTAAATGCTGCCTATATCTAGCTACGTGGAGACCCTGGGGTACTTCCTCCCACAGGCATTTGAGTTCAAAGAGTTTAACAGGAGGATTACCCTGTTGGCTGAGGGTAATCTGGCTAGTCTATACACTAGGGCTCCCACACTAACTGTCCCTCCCTGGCTTAGAGAGCTATGTGTCAGTCACTCAGGTTACTAGCCCTTGGCTAAGACCATGGCAGCTATACTGCTGGGGTGGCTAACTGGCTGGAGCTGACACTCTAGTGCACTTTAAATCAGCAGATTTTCATCCTTTTTAACACTAGACCTTGACTTAGGCTAATGGTGGACACTTGGCTAGTAGCCACCACTATCACACTAGGGCACTCTCACTTTATAATCTGGGGCTTTGCTTCCCCTATCAAGCCCACCTGATGATTTTTCTGAATAAAATTAAAAAAAAAATGTAACCCCCCTGCAAATGGGGGTTCCCAAAAGACTTCCAGGAGCTTGCTTGAATGCTCCAAGCCTGAATGGTGTTTGGCGTTTAAGCCATTTTTCAGTCAGTGTTTTTAGAGCCTCTGGTACTGTCTCTTTAAGAGCTGTCTGCTTGCAGATATAATTAGTTTGTATGGGGGGACTGTGTGCTTCTCTGTTTGAGTACCACTCGACTGCTGCCAATTCACTCCATTTTGCAGTCACTAGAGTGCAAAGGAACCTATCTGAAAGATGTAAGTGTTGCCAGAAATCATTTAGAGTAATAATGAAATTACAGTTTGTCTAACCTGCTTTCTTTGCAGTCAGAACTGTGTCTGCCTAGTTCCCCATTCTGGTTTTGAACTGCTGAACTGGACCAATCAGTGTGGGGTAAGCTAGCTCTAAAATGGTGCCTTGGACGAATCAGAACTTGGACTCATAATCTGAGCCAGCCACAAGAGGATTGTATGGGCAGTGACTCTGGGAGATGTAGTTTAGACTTCGGCGCCTTTTTGGACCAACAGCAGCAGTCTATTGTGAGTGACAGCCAATCCAGTCAAGAACTGGGAGGAACTCAAAGGAAGTGCCGGTTTTGTCTGTTGGAGTTTCAGTTTTAGCTCTGGCAGTGAGGGAAAGGAACCCTGTGCTCCTTCAGTGCACAGTTTTAGTCGGGAAACGTGTAAGGTCCAGAGTTCCGGTCTGCAGCTTTTGTAACTGCTTGTTAGGACTGAATCCGTCCTGTGAAGAGAATCGAAGGATATCTGAAGAGTAGAAACCAGGCTCACCCTGTAGAAGACTGGAGAAATTGCTGAATTGCACTCTGTCTGTCAGGAACTGAATCTGCTGTGTGTTCTCCCGGGTATTGTGCAGTAATTGCGATCTGGATAGAGAAGCAGCCTGCCTGGTATAGTACTTTCTTTTTGCCATATAAATGTGTGAGGAGTCTCGTGGAGCTCAAGAGTAGCCCTGCTGACATTGAAGGACCCTATCTTGTTTGGAGGTCGTGAGTACTAATTCAGGGTCGCTCCCTGTTGAATTGCCACATTAAATCCAAATGGAATTACTGTACTGCTGACTGTTTAATTTTCCTTTTCTCTGTGTGAAAGGGCCCTACCAGCTGCCACGGTTTGGACTAGCCACTAGGGTTTGGGTACCCAGGGACAGTAACTGATAGGGATAGGCCTGTGCACAGAGCCATAGGTAGATGAGTAGAGTGATAAGCTAATTAACCTGATTTCCCTGTCCTTGTTATATCCCCTAAATAAATCAGAGCTGCTTGTTTCAGCAAAGTTATACTGCCTGAGGTATTTGTCTATGTTAAAGTACTGTACTGTGATTGTTGCACTGTATCTTATTTCACAGGAGGTCCCAGTGCGGAACCAGTCCTGGGGGTAAGTGTATACTGTGAAAGTAATTCTGATATATTGTGGGCCACTAGTGGGAAGAAAGGGGGGTTGCAGTGTCCCAGAGGGCTGTGACCAAGTTAGTTTAACTATTGCAAACCCTGACCTCTGGGTGGAGGCACCCGCCATTGGATCCAGGCCCCTCAACCTGTTAGTGGCAAATCAGGCAGGGGTAGTAGCCCCTGGGATAGCGCCATCTAGAGGTTACACAGATAAGCTACAGATCCTAGTTAACCAACAGCTTACTTCCTCCTACACCCCACTAGGACTAGGACATTACACCGACTACGTGCCTCCTAAAAATACAAAGCCACTACACACCAACGGCTTTTCTGGGCACTATCCACATACTCTAGGGCATCCCCACACCTGTCAACACTTACACCTGTTGATATAAAGTACCGCTCGCTCCTACAGCCATCACTGTCATTGTGTCGCTTATTTCCTTTGCTGTATTTCCTTCGCTGTAGCAACAGTATGCCCTTTTGGCGCCACCCCCGAGGGACTGAAATTCCTTTTTTGTAAAAATAGGAAGCAAAACAACAAATGGGGCTAAACAGAGTCCATACTGTGGCCAACTGCTAGTGATGAACTGCCTCACATTGGAATGCCGCAATGCTGAATTGACTGCTGGCAACTGACACAGGTATGAGAGGAATGCAGGTACTTTCTTTCAATTTTTATTACCCTCCTGCATCCCCTCTTTCCCTTCAGCCATCATTTTCTTTACTTTTACTTCTTCACGGCACCTGGGAGTGCTTCCCCAACCACACTCCTCACTGGCCTATTCAACCTTCTGCTCTAATAGCCATTACTAGCCACACACAGAACCCTCCCCAGAATTTTGGACACAGAGTCCCTAATGACCAGGGGGGCAGTCAGCTGTCCAAAATAAGCTGGGCCTTAGATGTCGCAGTGGCTCATGTCACCTTCACTGGACAGGCTGCAAGAAGGGGAAAAAACTTTTTAAACTGCAGGCAAACAGTTTATTTTTATGGAGTTCCGCCACTTTGTTCACCCCCCTTGCCACATAAACTATCAGGGGCACCTTACTGGGGAACACCTTACTGGGGCTTACTGGGGACCTTATATTTAGTGGTATTACATCAAAAGATTGTCAATATTACTATAAACTGGATCTATCTGCTTATACCTCAGCAGATTATTTGTTCCGAATGGCCCACTGCCTACGGTAACTCCCAAGCATAATCAAAATTATTTTCATTCTCCTTTTTACTTTTGCATGATGTGCCTGGCTAAAGTGCTGAAGCTATTATCTTGTACAAAGTCACATATTAGTGCTGGCTTTTATTATTTACAGCCTAAACTCCTAAAACTATTGTATTTACTTCCTGCATTGCTGCACCACTACCAAGAACATTTAATGTGTCTCTAGTATCTGGCATTACTCTTGACATTTGGAAAATTTATAACATTTTCCCAGTGTTCAAATCATGTGACCAAAGCTGTAATGATAATTCTGTCCACCTTAAGCGAACCTTTGGAAAAAATAGTCTATTCCCAACTCTCTGGGTACTTAAAATGCTCCTTCCTAACTGACTTCCAGAATGGAATTAGGGAAGGGCATGAGACAACAACTGTCCTTCTAAAATGATAGAATGACATCTATAATGGGAAGGATAAATGTTTGTTCACAGGTGAAGTACTTTGTGGACCTACCAAAGCCTTTGTCCTGTGAATCATGGTCGTGTAGTGCACAAGCTTTTTAACTTGGGGGTCTCTAATTCTCCTCTGAAGTGGTTTTCTAGTTGCCAATCAGTGGCAACCGGTTAAGATGAATGTGTATCTATTGGTGCTCCCCAAGGTTCCATACTCAGTACCATGGTGTTCTCCCTATTAGTCAATGACCTCTCTAAGTCCTTTGTGTACTGCAGAAGTCTCCTCTGTACTGATGCCCTGCTAATTTACTGTATCTTCAAAGACCTGGCAAGTCTAATCCACTACAGTAACATGGAGTTTGGCAGCATCCAGAGCTGGCTGAATCTTAAAGCAATGGTACTAGTTAACAAAAGCTTAAAATACTTTGATTGGTGGTTAGGAAAAAAAACAAAAGATCGGTATTGTATATCTCATTTTCTTTTTGCTTTATTTCATTCCTGTGGCAAGACAGAAGATTTTGAAGTTTCTAAAACTGGTCCTTTGCTAGGTCCACCATCATGGATGTGAGCATATCTGGGTGCTGCTGTACTCTTGGCCATTAGAAGCATTTGTTGGCAACACCCTGACATATCTGCATTATAAATACAGTGAGTGCAGGTGCTGTATGATCTCTGAGGAGAAGAGTTTTTAAAGTTGTTGGGGACTGCCATCATTATTGTAGAGCCACACAAATTTAAAAATGCTGTAATTAAACACAATCTTAAAAATGGCTGATTGAATGTAAAATATCCGAATGAGGAATCTAAGGTTATCAGGAATACAGTACATTTCTGCTAAAAAAGGTAGGATGTTGGCTAACTAGTACTGCTACTTCAACAAGCTTGTTTTAAATGCTCAGAAAATGAAAACCTTGCTCTTTGACTCCAAACATGAACTACACCCCGGCTGTTGTGGACTCTGAGTCTCATCCTGCCCAGATAGATCCCTTCTGAGGAATTGTCTTTATATGTTGGAGTTACTCTGGACCCTTCCCTAGATTTTTCAGCACATGTCGTCCACCAGTGAATCAGTGAATGCTAAACTAGGCCTCGCTTATAGGATGAGATGCAGCCTTACTCTTAAAGACCATCTGGTCTTAGAAAATGGTGCCCTACTTCCCAGTCTTAGCTATTGTGTTCCAGTTCACTTCGATTCCATTGGTCAAGTGGGATGTGGTGTGCAACTGTATCTGCCCCTTTGTTAGTGGTGCTGCTCACCTCACCCACCATTACAACCTTCATTTTTACTGTACCTGGCCTGGTTTTCCCTGTCTTCCAAGTGCTCCTATATTATAAGTTGTTTCCTTGACTAACATGGTAAGGTCCAGTACCACCACTTGCTTTTCTGTTATGTTACTGGTCCCTTCAACGTCTTATAGCTGATAGTCTGGTAACACCCTTTTCTTCAAGAATCTAGGTTCTCCACCAGAAAGGATCAAATAGTCTTCTCTTACTTAGCCCCCAGATTCTGGAATCAGCTTCCTTATGAGTCAAGGCACTCTGATTCCAATCAGCAATTTAAATCATTGCTACTTCACCAATATATATATATATATAGAATTCTTCAGTTCACGGTTGGGCTTTGAAGAGTGCAGACGTGTCCTGGTCCAGAGAAGATGACAGCGTCGACCTCCGGAGGTAAGTATGGGGTAAAGGGAGTGTGGAGAGGGGAAGGGGGACTGCAGCGACGGCGAGGGACCTTTTACAGTTTTACAGGAGCAAAAAACCTGACAACGAGGGACCATTTTTTTAATTTGCTGAAAAACAAACAACATTTCAGCACACTGGGATGGGCTCCCAGAGCACCACATGAATGCTGACATGGGGATTGGGCACCCCGATGTCAGGCATGACTTGGGGAGGGGGCACCAGGGGGAAAAAAACGGGACAACGAGGGACCATTTTCTAATTTACAGAAGAAAAAAAATGTCTGTACACTGGGGTGGGCTCCCAGTGTGCCACATGAATGCCGACATGGGGGTTGGGCACCCTGATGTTGTGCATGACTTGGGGAGGGGGCATAGAAAACAGTGAATGGCATTTTGTCATTCGCAACATGTCGGCACCAGCAGAACTGCGCATGCACATGAGTCGTGCACATGCAGCGTTCATGCATTGGAATGTGGAAGTAATAGTCAAAATAGTGCGGCTGTTATTCCGTAGTGGCCAGTCGTGGCAGAGGGGTTTAAGCTCCATTGGACTTTTGGAAGGATACTTCCAAAAGTCCAATGGAAGGGGTTCCATGATCGGCTGTTTTTTAGAGCTACCAAGCTGATGCAAAATGACTGTAGACTCCTCCCATAGCCCTAAAAAGGGAATACACTCATTACCTCCTGGTTGTATTAACTATGTTAACTGGTGCTGTCCATGTGTCATGTACTCCGAATTTTCTGGATTGTACTTAGAGTTGTAACCATCACCATTTTCAAAGATTTTGTGCCATGAAATCAAGCATCATACTCAGAGTGTCATTTTTTTTTTTCATTTCATTCCAATATCAAACATTTTTGGATACAGAAGTTCCTGTAGTGGCCTGCAGATGTCACTATTCAGCATTTATACTGCACATGTTACACTCGAGCAAGGTCTGGCAACAGCAGTGCACAGGCGCACCAAGTAATAGGTGATCTAAACCTACAAACATTTAAAGATATGTTTTGTAACAGTGCATTGATGCTGAGCTGTCAATCAGTGGGTGTGTACTGTATTATACAGTACGTGCTCAGTGACAGTTCAGTCGGTGGCCAGCCACAGTGGAGAGAAGAGGGCTGTGCAGGTCATCAACTATGGGTCGGGATAGGGGGATGTAGGGCACTACCTGCCGGGGGGGAGGTGCAGTAGACCACCAGAGATATGTTACTCAGTATTGAGCGGGATGGCGATTGGGGACGGTGGGGGTGGGGGGACTACTAGACTATCAGGGAAATGTTAGGAACATAAATAATGGGCCGGTGATCGACGATTGGGGGGGACCACTAGACTGCCAGGGCATCTAGTGTGGTATAGGGGGACGGCGATTGGAGAACAGGAGAGGAACCACTGGACTACCAGGAAATATTTATTTTCAACCGGAATGGTGATCAGAGAATGGAGGAGGGGGGCGGGACCACTGGACTACCAGGGAAATATATTTACACTACGGGGAATGGGATCAGAGGGCAGGGGCACTATTAGCCACCAGGGATGTATTTTTGCTATAGGAACTGGGATCGGAGGGTGCAGGAGGCCACTAGTATCATGGATAGTTCCCAGGACTAAAGAACCTCCCCATGCAAATGAGCTCATAATGGGCATGCAAATGGACCTTTAGCACCGTGCATGCACAATGGGCTCATTTACATGGGGACTTTTGCATATTGCAACATCTACCCCTGAGCTAGCCATTGCATGGGCCATATTTCAGGGGTGCTGTCAGGCAGAGCTATGTGGCTTAGTCCTGGGCAGAACAGGACATATATTCAGACCACTAGTGCCCTCTGGTACAGCATTTTTGCCCAGCGGCACTATTGCAAGATGGAGTGCAAATGTTTGCACTCAGTTTTGCACTTTTTTGAATATCTGGCAACTGGGGTCAGCTTGCAGCACAACAGCAAGTGTGTTGCTTGTTGCACTAACAACCTAAGTTCATGGCATGAGCCTGGGCTTTGTAATGGGCTAGCCAGAGGAAGACGAGTAACCAACTAGGTGGCTTTTTTTCTTACAGAGGATGGAGACAACTGCGCTACTGTCTGGTTGTTCCCTAGTGGTTTTGGTGAGTAAAGACAGAGAGGACAGAGCTATGCTATCAGAAGTTTCAACACAGCTGTCGTGGCCTGGGAAGGTGGGCAAACTGAATATTCGAAAAGGGGACAGTGACTGACTATATCATTTTATTTTAGTTTTTTTTGTTGGCTGAGAAAGGACACCAGGCAATTCTGCCTGCCTTCAGCCTCATCATTGGGGGACAGGTGAGAAAAAGATAGAAACCATCTGAAATTGAACCAAATTAAGCTGTTTGTGGTATTTTTTAGTGAATGTGGGATCTTCAGCAAGAACAGCAGGGAAACGCCCCTACTAATTTCAAGAAGTGCCAGGGGATTGTTAATGTCCACCTGAACAACCACTAGAACAGGCAGACGGGACCTCAGGTTTAAGGAGGCAGTTTAGCGTAGTGGTTAAGGGCACTGAGCTGCAAATTTGGAGACCTGGGTTTGAATCCCAGCAGCCCCCCCTTACATATTGTGTGATCCTGAGCAAGTCACTTAACTTTCTTATGCTCCCAGGTCTATCCTGGAAACAAGCTTCGGCTTAGTGTGCCTTATCTGGTTAAACAATTTTCCCTTTCCCTTTAATGTCTTATTTGAAAGATGGTACCTCAGGAGTGCAGCACCCCCTCATGCTGCATTACAGTGACAGTATTTGGATTTTACCCCAAGTTCCTGGTGTGGGGCTAGAACACACAACCTTCTGATCTTGCCGGAGGCCAGTGTGCAACCTGCTGAGCTACTGACATATTATATCTCCAAACTCAATAAGGGTCACCTTGGGGTCCATGGTCATCTCACAACAGCACATGGATCTTGCTGCCACAGCAAATAACAGCAAGTAGGGACCATGGTCCAGTGGGTAGTCCAAATGATGCACTTGTGACAGGGGGCAAGGGGGCTTATCTGGCACTTAAGGAAACAGGGAAAAATAGAGAGTTCAAAAAACGTAATGAACATTTAAATAACTTGGACCCCAATTAAGGATAACTTTTGGAATATGGATCAGCAGTAGATTATTGCAAAGGGACACATTTCCTGTCTTCATGCTCATAATGATAATTATAAAGAACATGACTTTTAATTGCAGTATTTTTGGATTGTTGCCAAGCTGAGATGTCACATCACATTTTCAGTGTGCTGCTCTTTAATCCGGTTTTACAGCTAGGAGGATAACGTGCAAGAGGGTCAAGTTACTTGCTTAAGTTCACCCAGTTACTGCCAGTGAGTGTGGTGGGAGTCCAATCTCAGAATTGCCTATTTCAGAGTTTAGTGCTCCCACTAGGCCTTTAATGACTCTGGGATCAGTTGAAAGTCATCTACAGTATCAGGATTTTGAGAAGTCATTATAACCTTCTCCATTTCCGGCATGTAACAGTTCAAAAAGGAAATCAATGAAATCCCACACGCCTTGCAGCACATGGCAGCATGATTGTCATATCAAAAAATGCAGGTGCACATGTCTTGGTGGCACTGGTGGCAGCACATCATGCCATTATATTGTGTGGGAGACTGAGTTGGCATTATGCACCATACTCCTTGACCTGGGCCAGTAGAGGTTTGGTGTAATGGTGGAGGCAGCACTCACCAAACACCAAGAGGTGGACTCCATTCTGGCTGTCCAATCAGTGCCTTCAGCTGTGGGGTTGGAAGCTGTACTTGTGCCACCTGTGATTGGGCAGTGTTGGCTGCTCCCCATCTAGAAGAGGGCATTGTGATTGTGATCTGCATTTGTAGTGAATATCGGGCCTATCTGAAGGGGGAAAAATCAACCACCCAACTCAGTGAATGACTTTGTGTACCCCATCCACATAAGAAGGGCTGCGCTCACCTTAGCTACTCCATTCACACAATCTAGATTTGATTTCATTGACTGAAGGCCCAGCCAGTCTGGGTTTTACCACAGGTGGGGCTATGCCTGTAGCCACTCTACGGTCCTGTATTGAAGAGCACAAGGTCACTTTGGTGCTTACAAGAGTCAATATGTACAAGAATGGTCTGATGGTAAGTCCAAGGGCTGGGAGAAAAACTATGAGTGAAACAAATGCACATATGTTACACCCAAAGTTGTATTTTTTTTTTCTTGCCAGACTTCTGACAGGCTTATGGATCCCCCACTGCACTGCCCTAACCTACCCTGCCAACCTGTTGTATATGCTACTGAACCCTGAATGTAGGATAGGGATGAGACATGGACTCTGACAGGGAGATAAGCTGGAAAATTACTTTAATGCACAGTATCTGCAGCAAGCTGGAGTAGCAGAAGTTGCTCATTAAATGCCAGACCACCCACAGGATATACAGAGATGATGTAATGCAGAAACAGACAATATGTTTCTACTGAGTTCATGCTGTAGATAGCCATCTGATTTCTTAACATTATTTTCAGACATTTGAAAAAATCATTTATTTTCAACAGACAACACAAATGAGGTGCAACATTTTAAGCCCTGCAGATCCGCCGAAAAAAACAATGTAAGGTGGAGTTTCTGACAAAAGCACTGTGTAGGCTGTGAACATCTGTCTGTGAAGGCTTACTTAATATCCCTTTATTCACTCCCACTTTTCTGCAGATTTTACACAGAAGTGTTTTTGTCACTTTGGCTTCTTTCATTACATCTAGCATTTTATAATATTTCTCGCTGTGACAGCCTATACAGCCTTCACTCAGGACCCCCTCTCCACTAAGGTACTAGCAGGAGAACAGGCTGAACTGAAAGCCAGCCCTACAGATTTCTGGTCTGGACCTTTGAAGGACATATGCACTGGCTGCATACTGGCCTGGAAGTCCCTGCGGGGGAAGGGCACATATAAGCCTCACCTGGGAGGCATTAAAAGAAAACTAGACAGAGCAAGCGAGATAATTTGGGGGTGCAGCAGAGAGAAAATGGTGCTGCTGTGAAATGGAATGCTGAATCGAGCCAAACATTTGTTTTGAGAACCCTTGCTTTGTGCTAAAGTAAAACTATTTTTTGTTTCATTGAACTTTGCTTGCCTGGAGTCTCTTTTCTAATGGTTCCCCCGAGTACTGGCTTGCCACAGTGCTGCTACAATTACTACCACCACTCTCCCTTTTTAAAGACTATTGCTTAACCTATCGTATAATAGTAGTTTAAAGGGCATGACAGGTCTGTTTTTCATAACTTTGAAAGATAAGCCCAAATTTATGGGTTTATGACAGATAATTATTGATGAGGTATAGTTGTTTACCACATGAAAAGAAGCTTTCTCATACTCTCCAAATGTAAAGGTAAGTGTACGCAGTGCATGACATAAGGCTGAAAGGTGTTTCCTTGGACAGGAAGGTATGTCTAGTTGTACAAAAACAGGATAAACTTTTGGAGGACATCAGAACTATAACACTAATAGTGATTGTAATCAGATATCAGCAGTTAACATTTAGCTAAATCACTAGGGTTCAATGACTTTTAGTGCTCCACTCTTTGGCACTGCATTGCTAAAAGACTACAAAAACTCAAAGAATTGCAATTGTAGCAATAAAACACAAACACGTTTCAAAATAACTGTAAATGAGTACATGACCTTCCCCACAAACAAAGGGCATTTTTTTCAGAACTGCAAATATATAATCTTCCACTTACTTGACTATGGAGATATTTCTTACAAATCTGTGAATATTAAAAGACAAAGAGTTCATTCTTGATTTGTACTCACTATCAGTGGTGGTTTTATGTTTATGGAGCCCCTAGCAAGGTTTATCATGGGCCCCTCATCCATGCTGATCTTCTACCTCTGAATATTTTTGCTTTAGCATGGCAAGTATCGAAATGGCATTAAGATGACATGTTGGATATTGCTGTCCAGACCAGTGATGCCCTTTGTGTGCTGGTTTATCAGCAAACAGAATGGCATATACCATCATGACAAAAAACACAAAAAAAAAAAAAAAAAAAAGAACAGTTAAATCTCAGTGATGCATGAATTGAAGCCAAGGGACCCTTATTCATAAATGCCCCATGTGACCACTGGAACTGTGAGTGCCTAATGTCAGCTCTGCCTACAATTATGATATGCTGCAGAAGTGAAATTAACTTTCATCAGTTTTAATTGTTTCTAGTAAATAATGCGCATGAATGGTGCTTGACAGCGCTGAAGGCTGAAGTCCTCTATCCACGTGATGGTTATTGTATTAGCAGTCATAGTGCAAGCCATCCTGCACTGCCCTGTCAATCAGGGTCCACCGCCTCGGTGAAAGGGAAGTTTACTATATTCCATCCTTGGACTCTGATGCAAGATGCCAAAAGAGGGGTTAATTAGAGACAGTTGTGATGCATTTTCCTTATGAGGACACCTGTCTACTAAGAAAGGGACTTTGACAGCCACAACCCATGTCACATAGACCACCAGATAACCATCGGATAGAAATGATGTTCAGCAAATGCTGAATTGGGATGGATATGAACCAGTTGCCTAGTGGTAAAAGGCTCCTTATCACATTGTTAATCCACTGGGCAATCCCTTCCTGTATTAACTAGCTTCCTCTCTAAAAAGGTGCAGCACCCACAAATTCTAGCATAATCATTTTAATGAGGGGATATGATCACCAGCAATAAATATCACAACTGGTACCATACCCGCAGACCTCAGCTGCACCACATTCTAAAAGAACAGGTGGCTGGAGGATGGCAGACATAGTGCCACTCTACAAGGACTGTGATAAGGAGGACCCAGGAAACTAACTGTCAGCTTTACCTCAATTGTGGATAAACTCATGGAGATCATAATTAAAGAACAAATAGTGCAGTGCCTTGGGGGGAGTGGGCTACAGGATGACAAGCAACATGGGTTTGTTGTGGGGTGATCTTGCCAGACTAACCTGATAGTTTTCTTTGACTGGGTCTCCAGGGCACTGGACAAAGGACAGATTGCCAGTGTGTTGTACCTCAACTTCTCCAAGGCCTTTGATTTTGTGCCACACAAGAGAATTTTATAGAAACTGGTAGAACTGGGACTGGGGGTAAGACTATCTACAGAGAACCAGTGTGTGTGGGGGCATTCCAAAAGCGGACGGGCAGAACTGCATAGGCCAGGAGACCAAAGCATGAGATGAAAACAGGACCTTCAGACCCAGAATGGACCAGATCAGTAAAAATGAGATTGGCCAGTATAGCCAGACAAGCCGGACTAGGAACAGAGTTGCACATATATTGCTGGTCTGGCCACTCTGACAAGACAGGTCAGCCCAACTTTTACCTATCTGATTGATCCAGTCTCAGTGGTTCAGATTTCACCCAATGAGCTGGGGTGAACATGGGACCACTGAAACAGGACCAGATAGGTAAAAGCTGGGCAGGCCCATCTGTCCAGAGCTGCAGGTCCAGCAGTGTTCATGCAACTTGTAACCACTCCTGCCAGTGTGGATTTTACCGATCTGGTCTGGTTTGAGTCCAGTTTTCACCCATCTCTATGGATCAATGGCACACTTCAGCTCAGGGCAAAGTACAAATAATTGCCTTCTTGAATGTGCTTGAGTCAACCTCCAGTACCTGACTTTTTAAAATCCTGAAAAATCCACACTTTGTATGAATAATGCATGGTTTAGTCACATAAATGTATTGATTATTCTTGATTATCACATCAGACCGGGGAGAGGACATAACATACTTCGTTGCCTGGATTCACTTTACACATTAAGTACAAAAAAAGCTTAAACATACAGTAGTATGCCTATTGTCCTCAGAGTATGTCCACCATCTGCTGACCCTCCTGACCCCTTTATTCCTCTTCCTATACAGAGAACTGGTTAGGATGCAGCACAGTGTCTCAAGTTACTGCCTGACAAAAGGGATTAGCTGCCATTGAAAGTGCTCTATTTACTGTAGTAGCTGTACTGCAGTTTTTCTATAGTATTGTACCCCACTCCAACACTGCTTCTGGGAAATCTGCTTTCTCCTCACGTCTTCCCTCCATCTGGAACAATCTCCTTCCCAATGCCTACTTTGCCCCTTCCCTTTTATACCTCAAATGCCTGCTCTAACCTCTTGCTGCCCCCTCTTGCTCCTGTGCTGGCTATAGTTAATGTTGCAATGCTATTCTACTGTTACTTAGCCTTAGTGTTTCTGTACCAGTGCTTCATTTTTTTTCAGATCCTGGCCTCTACAATGTCTACTGTATTGTATTTATTGCTTAATTATTGCATTTTTGCTGTACCCTACACTTTTCTGCCATGTACAGTGCTAGTTCTATAAAAGTTGACTGGTACCACGGTATTGCTGCAACTGCGGTAAAAAATGCTGCAGTTTGCCAGTAACGTGGTAAGAAAAATGCATTGAATAACATGCAGTTTTTACTGGAGATTGTGTTAAACCGCAGTATTTTTTGCCACGGTTGTGGCAATATCACAGTACCGTGGTCAACCTTTATATAACTAGCACTGTATACTTTGTATATTTTCCCTATACGTTGTATATTTTGTCTCCCTATTTCCTTTCCCCTGGGTCACACCTGGAAATGAATCTCAGTTCAGTGTGCCTTTTCTGGGTTCCAATTTTCAATAAATAAATAATTAGTCAATATTTGTTCTTCTTATGTCTCCCTTCTCTCCCAATTCCTGGTCTTTCATGATTTTTTTTCCTTAAGCTTCTTTGCTCATCATATTTGCAATAAACTCCTTCTTCGTCTTCATCAAATTGACTGTGCTCCACATTTATTTATTACAGGTGCTTGGTTAATCATTTACATATTTTTCACTGGGAAAGTTGGACTAGGACACAGTCCTGCTTTTAGCCATACTATAGGTCAAGATGGCAATAGGTAGCATTAAAAACGGTACAGAAACAACAAAGTGCTGATGATACAGTGCCACCTTTCACAGTTTCTGAAAGTGATATCTTGCAGGCCCCTGCAGAAAACAGTTTGTTCCAATTGCCATTTAATATTTTTTTTATTTAGTTCTTGTACACCTGGAAAGGTGGGCTAGACAGTATTGCCTGTTTTCAGCCTCATCATTGAGGTGGGGGTGAGGACACAGATGGAAACCAAGTGAAACTGAACCAGATTAAGCTGGTATTTCAGAGAATGGAGCAAATTTGACAAGGACACCAGGAACATTTCCCTACTTATTTCAAGAAGTGGCATGGGATCTTTAACATCCACCAGAACAACCCCCAGAACAGACCTCGGTTTAATGCCTCATCCAACAGTACAGCATCCCCTTAGTACTGTACTCAGGTGCAGTGTTTCTGTTTTAACTCAGTCCTGGTGTGGACTAGAATCCACAACCTTCTGGCCCAGAGGCACTGTACTATCAAGTGAGCCATGCTGACACCTGTGGCACCTACAGTGTGTCATGCGCTGAACTTTAACGTCATGACAGATTACTTCATCTTAATGGGTAGCACTGTACATAAAATATAATAAACACAGCAGCATTTTGATTGGCTAGCTGACTTTACCTGGACACATACAGTATGACTACAAGTGTAAACAAAAGGTGCCCAAGATTCGGCAAGCGACCAAATCAGCTGCTGTGATGTGCATCAGGTTCTTCTACTTCAGAGGCCCCCCCAGCCTCAATGTGCCCACAGACAGCATACTGTTCTGGTGCCCAATGGATTTCCTTTCTTCAAAGGCACAGTACTGTGTTTGCTAAATAGCTGTCCTGGCAGCATATGACTGTAAAAAATGTTTTAAGCAGAAAAGTGTACAATCTCAGCATAATATTCAGCATGTTTGCAGACAAGCCTATGTACTTGTGGCTTGAAGAGCTCTTTGTCAACAGCACTACTGTCATGTCAAAAGAGTCTGTGGTACAGAATACTGAGCTGTCACACTAGGGTCCTTCTCACGCTACTGCTGGTTGAAATCTGTCTACTGAGAACACCTAAGTGCACATATTTATTCAACCCATTTGTTCATAGACTGAGTTTAGCACTCTTTTTATTTTGCTGTCTGCATCAGTGACACACTGTGTGAGTTAAGCATCTGCACAATTTTCTCATTTAGGGTAACTTCATGACTGAAACTAGCTAAGCCTAACAGTATAGCCTGAACTTTCCATGGCAGTAGTTCCTAAAGCTATAGCAGAAACTAAGCCCATTGTGACAGAAAAACCTGAAAAGAGAGCAGAAGATGAAGGTACAATTATAGTAAATGATAATGGAGAGATGCTGCCTGCTGTGTATACGGAAATCATTAACTTTAAATCTGAGCACTCAACTCCATTTTAGCAGTCTAAGATGCAAAATTGGTCAGCTTCATACTAAAAGCAACATGTTTAAAAGTGCAATGAAAAATGCAGTAGTCTCCTGGAAGTTGTGGAGGTCATGTTTGAAGTCCTGTATGCCAAATACTTTTAGCAAACAGCTGAGGGAGTCATCCTGTCACAGCAGAACTATTCACCTAAGTGACAAAAAATATTCAAGGGGAAAGTATGTGACACACAGCAAATTTAAACTGGGGGAGAAAAAATGTTTTCCTATGAAGAATCAGACATAAAAAAGCAGCACAAGACTTGCCTAAAATATAAACACCGTAATGCCTTGTTCTCATTTCCAGTAAATCCAGTCCCTTTTGAAAGTCAGTTGACTTCCCAGATTAAATATCTTCATATTAAAAAGCAAAACAAACAAACCATGTATTATTCAGACTACAGTAAAGCAAGCTACGTATTCCCTAAATCCCACACAAACACATTTCAGAGTCCAATGAAATCCGAGCCAGACAGAAAGGACCATTTTCATTTTCAACAAACAGATTTTTTTTAAATTGCTGTTTGTTCTGTTGTTGGTTTAAAATAACACACAACTACAGTTCCCATCCTTACCTTTCACGGAGGAGGCTGCATGTTGAGAGGGTCTGAAGAGAAACATAAATCCAGTACAAAAGGTACACTTCACAGGGTGACAGCAGATGAGACAAGAGCCCAGATTGTGCCGCGCTTCATCTCCCAAATCAAAACAGAGATTGATAGTTGGTGTACCTATGTCAGGCAGCCATGATCAACACTGAGCCTAGAGACCCACGGTGGGGGGAAATATGCTCCTGCTTTGAACAATTAAAACCAAAAAGTTTCATTTAGTTTCTGATGCAGCCATGCCAGATGTAAATTTGTCTATGTTTCTCTATGTTGAACAAAAAGTCTTGCGCTGGGTTTAGCTGGCGATAAAATGTGAATTACGAGCTATTTGGTGTTTCGCTGTTTTGTATGCACTAAATTGTTTGCGCTGATTTTCTTGCACTGACTTGACATGATACCGGACCACTAGACACCAGGAAATTTAATGATACAGAGGGCCAACGATTGACTATAGAAGAGGCACTAGACACCAAGGAATTTAATTATGCAATGCATCCCTGATCAGCTATCCGGGGACCACTAGACACAAGGGAATTTAATTATGCAATGGGCTAGCAATCGGCTATTGGGGGCACCACTAGACACCAGAATTTAATTATACATTTGGCGGTGATCAGCAATCGGTGGGGAGGGCACTAGACACCAGGGAATTTAGTTATATATCAGGCCAATGATCAGCTATCATTGGGGGGGGGGGGCACTAGACACCAGGCAATTTAATTTGGGGAATTCACCATATGTGTAACATAGCCTTGCTTTTAGTTTTTTTTAAAGTGCAAATTGTACTTAAAAAAAACAAAAAGCAAGGCGAAGTTACAAATGGTGAATTTTTAATTAAACTGGACAACTTCGCAAAATGATCTGCGGAGGTGGATTTGGCAACTTTGCCCAAAATTCGTTGGCAAATGAAAACTTTTGCTGCATCTCTGTTGCTATAATGATTGAACACTAAGAACAGTCTGTAACCAGCTGGCTCTGTTTTAGCCTTGTGCATTTACTAAGTACTCTCAGTGCTTTGGAATCTTTTCCTGATGGCATGAGTTTCTACTGTTCTTTCCATAAAGTTTGTATTTAAAATGTTTTTTGAATGAATTGGATGTTTTGATGACTTATTTTGATGTTTTTAATTATTGAGAACTGATAACCTCAGTGCACATAACTCTATTGTCTCTTTAAGAACCAGCACATAAAAGGGATACTATGGTCTTCTGATGTTCACCTATGGGAAAGCACTAATTGTGAAATGCATCCAGTAACATTATTCTGGGAGCAGAGTAGAAGCTAGTGGAAGCCTATGTGCTCGCCTACATACATGTCTGTTTGGATCCGTGTATTCTTATGGGCATATGACTGCATCAAGTGCAACTGCAAGCTGCTTTTACCGTGTTTTATTGACATGCTTTGGCACCTTACAATAAAGGAATTTTGACACTGAATATTTCGGAGTATGAGCTACTTCCATAAGTGGAGCAAAGTAAGTTGTACTTAAACCTTTAGCAAGTACCGGTCTCCGAACTGTTAAATTGAGCCTATTGTTTTGACCTGGGTACTGCTCTTCCTGACTGCTGTCATAACTCTATACTGACCTGCATGGGGGGGCATGCAGTCACCCAAACTGTTGCATCCAGCTGTCCCCATCTGCCCAGTGGTTGATCAGAATGGAGGGGCAACTGTCAACACTGCCATTGATTGGGGGAGTGCTACTGAGGTACTCCAGGTTCCTCCCCATAAACATGTTGTAGCCCCAGAACAGCATGCAGTGCCATTGTGTATGGGTGCAGCATGGAGCGCACCCCACTGGCATGGCCCTAGCCTGCCCTTGGCACATAGCTGCTAGGGCGGTTGGGGGGATACAGCATGCCCATGGTGAATGCCAGGGGGAGCCTCTGTGTAGCTTTTGTATGTAGGGTTGCCTACCCGCCTCTGTTATGCAGCATGTAGGCAATCCACACTTTAGTGAGTCATGGCCAAAATGCGTAAAAAAAATCTAGAAATATTACATTTTAGTTTTAAAACAGGACAAATTATTTGCTAATGGGGCAAAATTATTTTCTTAATAATTGTTTTTTTAAATAAGAAAATTATTCTTATCTTCAAAATTTGAGTGTCAGAATGAAGAATGTCTTCTCTTCATGTCAAGTATAATGAAATGCCAGATTGCTATCTTTATTACCACAAAAGAAAACCTTTAAGTGGAGGTTGAGACATATGCTAGATTTCTGCATGCTCAGACAGTGTCTTACCTTCTATATATTATCTGTTTCGACTGTAAATTGTAATAGTTATAATTATAGTGATTATTTATATATTCTATCATTTCAATATACATTCTTTGAGTTTAATGTTTATGTTTTAAGCATCTTTTTTCTTGTTTTCTTATTGTACCTCAGAGACATAGACAATGTCAGTAGAAAAAGACAAATGGGCTAGCCAGTCTGCCCAGTTTAACCTACCCTACCCTACCTCCTTACCTATTGTCTAGATGGAGTTTTTTCCTCCACCTCCCCCTTGCTTCATGCCTTACTGCTTCCCCCTGAGTAACTGTTCAGCCCTTCACTCTGTCCCAGCTGTACTTCAACCTACATATGTTTTTTGAGACCACCCTCTGCCAGCAGGGTGTTCTATGGCTTAACCACTGTCCATAAAATCAAACTTTCTTGCACCCCTCCCACCTGCCAGCCTCCACACATGTCCCCATTGTTTTTGACCCAAGATTACTGCTGAATAGTTTCTCACAGTTTACCTTGTTTATTCTGTTCAGGAACTTGAAGATCTCTATAATTTTTTTAACTTTCTTTTTCCATCCCCTGAGTTGGTGGGATATCTCACTCAGATCCCCAGACTCCTCACCCAGCATCCACCGCTAGGCCAGCTTCAGTCTGGGAAAGGCTCACAGCTTGCCCTTGTGGCAGGGCTCCCCCCATGATAGCGAGGTGGAGGAAGAAAATGAGATCCATCAGAGGCCCCAGCCAGTGCTTAGCCTGGGGTGTCATTCGGGCAGAGGTCCAAGGACATCACAGTACATGGCCCAGAGGGGATTTCCAGTTACATGACCCCTGGAGGCACAGACATGCAATGACATCAGTGCAGGGTGAGTGTGCTCCTACACCTGTCCCACAGACATCCACCGTTGCCCCCAACTACTGAGTGGCCCTAGTGGCTGCACACTCAGCCTCTGCTGGGTATCACTAGATGCTGGGAAAACCACATTCCTCCCCCAGAAGAGGAGAACTGTCCATTGGATGCTCATCCTACGTCACTCCAGCCAACGCTCTGAGACCCCATGCTCGCTCTCAAACAAGTGTCATCTGTACTGCAAGCAATAGTACTACTGCTGTGCTGGCAGGCCAGCTCTGAAGGTCTCTATCATGTCACCTCCCTCTGTTCTGGCCTCCGGTGAGTACATGATTGATGCCTTGAGAAGATCCACATAGGATCTGCCCTGCTGGCCCTGAATAATATTTGTTTACTGTGTGCTGCTTGGTCTCCAGCCTGTCTCTGTCTTTCCAGTTCAGGCATATACTGTACATTATTTTCTCTCCTCTGCAACACAATTTCACTAGCCTAAATGCCTGAGAGTTCAGTTAAATGTAGTAAGTGTTAACTAAGTGGAAGGATAATGCACAATTGTCTGATAATTTTGAATGTTTTCTAATTTAATATCACTCTTTTTCACATGAAAGGAACATCTTCAACAGGCACTACCACAATTTCTCCCCCATTAGAGAGAGCTGTAAATGATATTCAGATGTGAGCAGCATGAGCAGTTCTTGAGCTCCAGCATCACTGATTGGCTTCTGCAGGTCATGTGGCTTGCACAAGTAGGACATGCTCTGTGAGTGCTCTCCATGAAAAGTACTGCATCATGGTGCTGAAGTGCCAAAGGGAAACAGATTTCCTTCTAACCTAGTTTTCCTATGTTCAAAACTCCAGAATGTGCCACATTCACTGAATGCAAATTCAGTGTTGGCTTATCCATAGGATAGACATCAGAGATTCAAAATATAAAAGAATTATACTAGTTGGAAAATCCCTTACTATGCGTTGAATTAACATTTTTGACATTTACAACTTGTGCACAATTTCTTATTTATTAGTCCACCAATTTTCTATCATAATAGAAGACTAGAGAAAATTCTTGAATTCCATTTCCTTGAAATTTTATTTTGCTGAACCTGTCTGATAATTGAGTAATAAAAATTCTGCTGATTTCATGGAATTTCCCCTTTCTGCAGTTGGAATTCTGAAGTCTGTGAAAATTGTTTGTATTTTGCATGGTGGAAAGTCTAATGAATTTCTGTGAAAATTCAACAAGATGAAATGCCAATTTTGCTGGAATTTCACAAGTGTAACAAAACGTTCTGTGCACCACTATCAGACATTCACTGTGTAAATTTATTTTCAAATATACTACATACTGCTGTTTTGAGATTGCTTTGGAATTACCACCTGGCTACATGCAGATATGACTTCCTGTAATACTTATGTTCCCAAGAGGCAAAAGAGGGGTAAAAATGACAAACACCCCTTGGTCTGATTTAAACTTAAAAAACTTAAAGAAACAAACAAACTGTGGAATGCTGCAAAAAAATCTAACAATCCCCTTGATTGGAATATATATATATATATAAACATGAAATAAATTAGCTTAAACAAACAGCAGTATATAGGATAATGATTGGAAACACAAACAAAAACCAGCCAAAAGAATTTTGAAAAATCATAAAGAAACTTAAAAAAAAACAGGTGATTTTTTGAGCTTCCCTAGCAATATGTGATTGAGACAACCTATACAATTAGGACCAGTGGTAGCAACAACATTTAATAACTATTTTGTAAGCATGGAGCTAAATACCCTTCAAGGGATAATAATTTACTTGTTCTCCAAATAGCTCTGCTTTTGTGATATATATCAAAATATTATTTTAAATTTAACACAATAACAGTTGATAGGGAGATGAAAGAATTGAATAGAATAGATACTTCAAAAGCAGTTGGATCGGATAATATTCCACCCCTGCTGTTGAAGTACACAGCTCTAGTCATCTCTGCTCTCCAAACATACATACTCAAAATGTCCCTGAACCTTGAAGAGTTTCCAACAGCTTGGAGACTCGCCAAGGTCAATCCTATTCATAAATCAGCAGACAAAACAGATATAGGCAGTTATTGTCCAATTTCTCTACCATCATCAGTATCTAAGATATTGGAGAGGTTGGTCAGTATTCAAATTAAGTATTTCTTAGAACATAATACTATTGTAAGTTGCTCTCACTCTGGGCTTTCACGCAAAACACAGCACTATTACAACTTTGATCAAGGTGATGGGTGTCATCCAGGAGGCTTTGGACAGGAGAGTGTCCTTGGGGCTGTTTTTATTGATCTTTCCAAAAGCTTTTGATACCATGAACCACTGCACTCTCCAATCCAAACCTGAAGCTCTGAGCTTAGCACCCACCACCCTGAAAGGGTTTACAGATTATCTTAAAGGCAGACAAGAAATAATTAAAATGGGTGATTTTGTCTCACATAATGCACAAATTAATTGTCACTGGGGTACCCCAAGGGTCAATATTGGGGACCCTGCTGTTTAATATTTATATGAACAATTTTGTTTAGCCAATACAGCTGTCAGATTACATCTATATATGGATTACACAGTGCTGTATGTATCTGGAGATTTAATATTTCAAATCCAATCAAAGTTGCAAAATGCCTTTGATGAGATACATTTTTTTTGCCAAGAATCATTTAGCCTTAAATGCAAAAAAAATCCCAAACCATGCTTTTTGAAGGAACTAGTAACCCTGGTCCAACTGGAGAATCCTTGACTATAAAAACAAAAACTAATGTAGCACTAGAGCAGGTTTAATCCTTAAGTATTTAGGCATCTGGCTAAATGATAAATGCAGATGTGATGTCCACAAAGGCAAAATGTTGGTCAGCTTGGAAAGGAAACTTGGGATACTGTATGGTATAAAACAATGTCTGTCAAAAGATTTCCAAAAATTGAATGTTAATACCATGACTATAGCAGTGTTTGATTGTGGGGATCTACTCCTCATGGGGGGCATCGGGGAGGGAGCCGGAACATCTGGATACAGTGTATACAGTAACAGGTTTGCCCACGTCATCCTCTATGCCTCTCAGAGGACACATCATTGTTAACTTTATTTAGATTTGGTGTTCTTAAGATTACGCAGTAGAAGAAACTTGCATTTTGTGAGTTTCACATATCAGTGCTACAGAGGTAGAGTCCCAAATTATATCTTGGATAGATTAAAACAGAGAGAGGATAATGTATGGTCCTCTATCGTTAACAGGTTTGTTAACCGTCGAGAGGTTGCCAGGGTGACCATGTAAATCTCGAGAGTGAAGCTCGAGAGGTTTACGTCACCATGGCAACCTCGAGATGGTTAACCAAACCAGTTGACGATAGAGGGACCATACATTATATTTTATAGTGTATGGTCCCCATAAACTGGCAAAACAAACTAATATGGCTTACTTTTAGCCCCACCGTGGACATTCTGGGTCATTTTCTGGCCACTGCACTGGTTTCGGGAATGCCGTCAGTGCACGAGATCACAGTTACACGCATGCGCAGATGGGCTCTTGTAATCCCATCGGTATGACGTACTCAAGAGAGGTTTATAACCATTTATGTCATAGCGATGGGATTATCAAGTAATAATTTTGCCGCTTTTTAGCGGTAATAAGGGCGCACCATACATTATAGACAGATTAAAGGAAACTGTGGAGAGGCTTCTGGATATGGTGTGGCTTCTGACACCAAATGTAACTAATCCAGATACCTCTGACACTAACTGTAATGGAGGCTTAGGCCAGGAAGCAAGAGCAGTCCAGGAGAAATTGTAAAAATCCACATGTAGTGATTTATTATTCTAAATAACAAGAAAATAATAAAAAAAATAAAATGTACAGACTGGTTTTCAGATTAGGCAGTCCAAAAACAAAGTCCAATTTCTGAGTTCAGAGTTAAAATCTACAGTCCACCAGCTCTCTGTAACATCTGGTTTGCAAAAGACACTTGCCTTGTTTACATGTACACTTGAACCGGGTTCAGACTCCAATTTCAGTGGAATCAATGCTGCATTCCTCAACTGGAAGCTCATGTAAACTCATTTTGAGTTGGATTCCTGTTTCAGTTGGAACCGGGTTCAACTGCAGTGGTTCAAAAGCATTGATTATTTTGAACCCGGTTACTTTGTACATGCAAACCTGATTCCTGAATTGATTCTGCTATACCTACTGTTGAAACCGCTGCAAAAGGAATGCAACCAGATTCAAAATCCCCAATTGCTGTGTGTTTACATGCAATGGGAATCAGTCACCTTGTAATCATCTCAGTTTGAACTGATTACAAGGTGACTGATTCCCATTCCATGTAAACACACAGCAACTAAGGATTTTGAATCTGGTTGTTTATCCTCATCAGTCCAACACCATGTAAACCAAAAAGGATTACAATCTGAATGAAAAAAATTGATTACAAAGTAATTGATTTCCACTACATGTAAACATAGCAATTGAAGACACCTACTCACCTGCTTTTATACACTTTGGAACCTTGCTAGACTCTAACTTCCACCAGAGCATTGTGACTCAGAATTTCAGAACCTTGTCAGTTTCTAGCTTCCAGAGCACTGTGACCCAGATACAAGCTGGACTCTGCTAATAAACTCAAAAGCTGTCTCTATAATCATTTCAACAGTAATAACTATATCTACAGTAGTTTACAAATCAGGGATCCCGGTTTCATGCATATTTGTTATAACTATATATAAGCAAGGTAGAGACAGTAAAAAAGAAAGAGAAAGAACAGCAAGTAATGGCAAGAGTTGACTGCACAGTCCAATAGAAAAGAGAGAGAGAGTAGGCAGAATCATTGCTTCAGGCTCTCTCTACACCTCACAAATGGGACAGGGCCCAACACTGTCACATATACCTCCCCCCTTAAGCGGGAACCTGTTTTTCTTTTCTTTTTAAAACAGGTTTCCAAAACCTTCCCTCATTGTCATCACATTCTTGTCAGTTCTCTGAAGCTGTCATACTCCCTTTTATATCACATGTTACATCTCACAGTTCAGTGCATATACATATCCTATATATAATTGTTTTCTTTCTTCTCTAACCTTTCTGATTTCTCAATTCCTGAACCATACAGGGAGATTACTATTAGACAATGAAAGGGAGCAACTTAAAAAAGAAATAAATGAGGGCCCAAGTGATAAAAGGAAGGCCATGATAGGTGATTCGGACCCTGATGTCTCTTGTGAGGATGATTGGTGCTTTGTTCAAAAAGGGCCTAAAAAACAAAGGACGGACATAAATACACAAGTAGAGCTGGTAAATAGATACAGCAGTCTTGCATTGGAAACAGAACACCAGTGCAATAAACAGATACAGGGTGTAAAGCCAGAGTTACAAGAACTTTCTAAGCACAATAATCAGATTCTGGTGGTCGGAAGCAGAAATACAGAAAATGGGACTACTTCAGCTGTTGGTATATGTCAAGCAAATAAACAACAAAATGAACAAATCCCCACAGATAACAACAACCAGCAAGCCCCCCCTCCATAAATGCCACCAGAGCTGTTAGCATGAAGGAGAGTAACCCCCAAGAAATATATATGAATAGAGATGAGAGCCATGGTTATGAAAATGGTAATGATAACAGCACTAGGCAGCCTACAGAACAAACAAGAGATGTTATTGGTGACTGTCTGTTACGATTTACAGACAGAGTTATTTGTAAAGACAGGAAATATATACTATGCTCTCTTGTCTTCCTGGGGCAGAAATTGCAGATGTTAAAAGACTACTACCAGGGCTATTAGAAAACACAACCCAACCAGTAGTGTTCCTGCATGTGGGAACAAATGATGCAGGCAGAAGGGGTGCCACATATAGTACATCCAAAGGGACTTTGAGATGGTGGGGGCAGAGTTAAAAAAAAAGAAAATGTTCCCTGGTAATATCAGAGATTTTCCCTGTTCCCCGGGCAGGTATAGATAACATTAAAGAATTACAAAGACTAAATGGGTGGTTAAAAAGGTGGTGTGCTAGGGAGAACTTTGATTTCTTGGAATACTGGCACCACTTTGTAAATGCCCACAAGTTGTATGCCCCAGATGGACTGCATTTTAATAAAATGGGCACAAAAGTGTTGGCAGAAAGATTTAATGTAAAACTTTGCCAGAATTTAAATAGAAATGGGGGGGGCAGGGAAGAGGAGACTTAACGCATGACCATAACAGAACAAGCAAATAACCTCCCACTATTGGAAGGCCCCCCTAGTGAATGCCAGGAGTTTAAGGAAAGAAAAGATGAACTGGAGTTTATTCTAAACCAAGAAAATATTGCACTGTGTTCGGGAACAGAGCCTGGTGGAAGATATGTGGGGAATCAATATAAAAGGTTACCAGCTATTCAGGAAAGATAGGGAGGTTAGGAATGGGGGGGGGGGGTAGCATTGTATGTCAGAAGTGACATCAAGGCGTATGAAATAAAAGCCACATCTGAGTCAGATTTTGAGCAGCTCTGGGTACAACTAATCCCACAGCAAGAGAAACAGATAAGTGTGGTAGCTGGTTACAGACCTCCCTCCCTAACTAGTGTTAGGACCATTGAATTCATTAAGCAAATTGATACTTTGGACCCTGGCAAAAGACTATTGCTCATGGGGGACTTTAACTTTCCAGGGATGAGTTGGAAAGCATGGACCCATGCCACACTTACCAAAGCAGAATTTCTTGAAGTATTGGATACTTCAAATGCAGATAATCAAGAAATGAACAACACCAGAGAGAATCAGATGTTTGACTTGGTAATCAGCAATATGGGAAACATGATAGATAACTGCAAAGTTAGAGAACCACTGATGGATAGTGTTCACAATATGGTGGAATTTCAAATTAGAATTATACCAACAGGGTGTTAAGGAAAGGGGAAATTGTTTAACCAGGAAAGGCACACTAAGCTGGAGCTTGTTTCCAGGTACAACTTGGAAGCCCAAGGAAGTTAAGTGACTTGCTCAGGATCACATAGTATGCAAGTGGGGCAGATGGGATTCAAACCCGGGTCTCCAGATTTGCAGCTCAGTACCCTTAACCACTACGCTATACTGCCTCCTATACTACCAAGATTAAGAGATATGATTTAGCTGATTATAATAAACTAAGAAGCTTGGCACTGCAGTGTGCTTGGGTGAAGAAATTTGAAGGTTTAGGAGTACCCCAAATGTGGATGAATTAAAAACATTCCTCCATCAGTTAGCTGAGGTAAACATACCCATGAAAAGCAAATATAATCATAAAAGGAGGATCCCAGCATGGTTTAACCCAAAAATACAGAGGTTGATTAAAGCAAAGAATAAGTCTTATAGGAAAGCTAAGAAAGAGAGAACAAGATCACACAGCGAAAGATACAGCAAAAAGCTTAGCGATGTAAAAAAAGCAATTACAAAATCAAAAAAAGAAATGGAGCTAAACCTAATTAAGAAAGTGGCAGATAACAAAAAAACATTTTACAACTATATTGGTGGTCTAAAACAA
This sequence comes from Neoceratodus forsteri, assembly GCA_016271365.2. Lineage (NCBI taxonomy): Eukaryota > Metazoa > Chordata > Ceratodontiformes > Ceratodontidae > Neoceratodus > Neoceratodus forsteri. The sequence continues at coordinate 931,796,154 of CM057453.1, forward strand.
AATAATAACAGCCTAGGACCCTTGATAAAAGAGAACAAGGTTATAACAGACTGGAAAGTTATGGCAGAAGAATGTACCAGTTATTTTGAGAGTGTGTATCAAAAAGGAGAACTACCAATAAATAATATACTGGGAGATATGGATTGTCCCATAATAATAACAGCGGGGATGGTTAAAGATAAATTAGATAAATTAGATGCTACAAAGTCTGCTGGTCCAGATGATATTCATCCAAGTCTTTTAAAAGAATTAACTTCAGTTCTATGCAACCCTATTCAGGTCATATCTCAGAGGTCAGTACAGGAGGGTGTAGTACCAGAAGATTGGAGAATTGTCATTATTGTTCCTATTCATAAAAAAAGGCCCAAAGTCAGTCATCATCAGCTATAGATATATCACCCTCACAAGCATTTTGGGTAAGGTGTTGAAGTCCTTTATCAAGGATGTTATAGATAAGTATGTCGAGGAAAAAGGGAAAACTAACATAATGTATATCGACAAGGGTTCAAGAAAGGAAGGTCATGCTTAGCTAATCTAATCCACTGTTTTGATCATGTAACTGAAGCGTTAGGTAACAATATACCTGCTGATATACTGTACATAGATTTTGAGAAAGCATTTGATAGTGTTTCACATCAAGAACTAATTAACACCTTATAGGAAATAGACATGGATAACATCATTATTAGATGAGTCATAGCCTGGCTGGAACATAGGAAACAATGGGTCTATATAAAAGCGCACTTGTCTAGTTGGGCTATTGTGTCCAGTGGGGTCCCCAAGGGGTCTGTGATAGGGTCTGCCTTGTTTAGGACTGCAGTGGGTGTAGCCCTGCAGTCCTTTTACGATCAGTGAGTAAAAGGACTCCACATTCCTTCTGAAGATTTAAAGAACCTGGATTGAATTTGAAAAACAAACCCACCTGCAACCATCCACTGTGCACTGTATCTCCCCCACCCATCTGGTCCCAATTCACATCCCGTCTAGGGCCCCCCCTAGGTTGTCTACCATACAGCATTTCAAATGGTGAAAAACCTGTTGATGCCTGTGGCACTTCTTGGTAAGCAAAAAGAAAGTATGGTAGGTACTGGTCCCAATCTCTTCCTTCACCTTTCACAAACTTTTTTAGCATGCATTTTAGGGTCTGATTAAAATAAGACTGTCTGTTTCAGGGTGATAAGGGGAGGTTCTTATGGCGGTAACATCAAGTAACTGGTACAGCTCCTTCAGCAAGGCAGTACCAAAATTACCACCTTGATCAGTAATAATTTCTTTAGGTATGGCCACCCGGCTGAAAAATTTTATAACTCTGCAGCCACTTTCAGGGCTGTTATAGTGCACATAGGCACTGACTCTGGGTATCTAGTAGCATAGTCAAATACTACCAAAATGAATCAGTTACCCTGTTAACTTCCATCTAAGGGTCCAGTGACATCCACTGCAATCCTCTCAATGGTACATGTATCAAAGGTAGGGGCTGAAGGGGCACCTTGTCTCTCTTAGACACTGGGACTACTTTTTGACAATCAGGGCAAGTCCTGCAATAAGTAGCTGCATCATCATGGATCCCAGGCCAGTAAAACCTGTACAGCACCCTAGCAAGGATGTGATCCCTCCCACAGTGACCAGCCATAGGACTATCATGTGCTATCTGTAATGACTCATTTCTATACTTCTTTGAGGTGACCAATTGTTCTACCTGTTCATGAGTCTGAGAATTAACATAAACTCGGTACAGTAGCCCATTACACTTTCTAGACACAGGTTTCCGCTCTTTTTGTTTTACCCCCACCTGCTTAAAGTAGCCTTCGAGAGAAACATCATTAGTTTGTTCAGAAGCAAAATCACAATCAGTCATCAGTCTGGTTTTGGCATTTTCATATATTAACCTCTTATGACAATCAGTCTTTTGTTGCAACTGCTTTTTCAGGTGTCTTCTTTCCTGCTGAGATTTCTGGATCTTGAAGTTGGACCGAAACAAGTCTTGATCAAAGCTATAGAAGGGAAAACTACCCTGATCATCTAAGTTTTTCTTTGCCTGTGCTTTTGTCACCCCAGCGGCTAAAACTGCAGGGTTTTCTCCCTCTGTGATTTACTAAGCAAAGCCTGGAAAGTCATTTCCAATTATCATAGGTACAGGGAACTTTGGTACCACTCCTAATTTCATTTGGTGTGACACTCCATTAATTCTCAGAGTCAGATGAGTGGTGGGATAGCACTGAATGTCCCCATGAATGCAGATGACCCCAGTACCTGGTCCTCTTACATAGCTCATTCCCAAAACTCCAGCAGGCATGACAGTCTGTCTGTTCCCAAATATGTAAGTCCTTTCACAGCCTTATATCCCAACTTGACCTCTGTTAAATAGTTGCCCCAATTTTCTAAGGCCAAATCTGCTTAAGTATTACCCTTTTTATCTTTATAGCAGTTTCTTGCAGTATGGCCTGTCTTATTGCAGTTATAGCAAATAAAGTCTTTTGGTGCAGATTTGTTACCCCAACTAGAGTTCTTTTCTGATCATGAGTTAGACTGGGAAAAAGAGGGTCTTACGAGTCCTGGTCAATTACCTCCCTGGTGTGGTGTCTGTCTGCCCATCTAATAGTCTTCAGCCAAATAAATAGTCTTTTCTCACTTTCTGGTCAGTGCTTTTTTACCCAAGTTGCACATCTGTAGGCAGGATATTGATGAACTGTTCCAAGCAGGGATACTGAACGGATACTTCTGCTCAGTATTCACAAAAGAGGAGCAGGGGAGGTGCCTAATCCAATTAACAGAAGAACTCTGGATAGGGGGATCAATCCTAGTCCTTTCACGGAAGAAAGGGTTCCGAAAGAACTCATAAAACTGAAGGCAGACAAAGCAATGGGGTCTGACAGAATTCACTGCAGAGTTCTAAAAGAATTAAGGGGAGAACTAGTGACACCACTGACTGCCCTTTTTAACAAATCATGGGAGGATGGTGTGGTACCTGAGGACTGGAGGAAGGCAGATGTGATTCTTCTTCACAAAAGTGGGAGCAAGACAGAGGCAGGAAACTACAGACCTGTCAGTTTGACCTCTGTGGTGGGGAAAGTGATGGAATCACTTCTGAAGGAAAGAATTGTTGAGTGCCTGGAGGCCACTGGGGCACAGGACCCAAGGCAGCATGTGTTCACAGCGGGAAGGTCATGTCAGACAGATCTAATTGATTTCTTTGACTGGGTGACCAAAGTAGTTGACCAAGGAGGGGCTATGGACATGGCCTACCTAGACTTTAGCAAGGCATTTGACACAGTCCCACACAAAAGATTAATAATCAAATTAACCAGCCTGGGAGTGGGTCCCAGGGTGGTAGCCTGGGTAAAACATTGGCTGGACAACAGGACATAGAAGGTAATTGTAAATGGAGTCCACTCTGAAGAAAGAGGGCTTGCCAGTGGGGTACCGCAGGGTTCAGTACTGGGTCCAGTTCTTTTTAATGTCTTTATAAGTGACATTGCAGAGGGACTGGAAGAAAAAGTATGCTTCTTTGCAGATGATACAAAGATCTGCAACAGGGTTGATACACAAGGAGGTGTGGAAAGGATGAGAAGGGACTTGGCAAGGCTGGAGGAATGGTCAGAAGTATGGCAGCTTGGATTCAATGCAAAGAAGTGCAAAATAATGCACTTGGGAAACAACAACCCAAGGGAAGATTACACAATGGGGGGAGATAGTAACGACAGCAGAAATGGAACGGGACCTGGGAATAATCATATTGGATGACCTTAAGGTTAGCAAGGAATGTGAGAAGGCAGTAGGGAGGGCTGGTGGGATACTGGGATGTATAGGTATAGGCATCACCAGCAGAAAACAGGAAGTTGTTATCCCTCTGTACAGACAGTTGGTGAGACCCCATCTGGAGTACTGCGTCCAGTTCTAGAGACCCCATCTCTGCAAGGACATAGGATGGAGGCAGTCCAGAGTAGGGAAAGTAAAATGGTGCAGGGGCTGCAAGAGAAGCCATACGAGGAAAGACTAAAGGAGCTTAATATGTATACCCTTGAGGAAAGGAGGGAGAGGGGGGACATGATAGAAGCGTTTAAGTACCTCAGTGGAATCAACAGAGTCTAAGAAGGTAGCATCATTCAGAAAAAGTGATGTGCAAGAGCAAGGGGACACAATTTGAAGATGGGGGGGTGGCTCAGGGACAATGTGAGTAAGTACTTTTTCACAGAGAGGGTGGTGGATGCATGGAACAGCCTTTCTGAAAAGGGTGTGGGGTCTAAAACTGTGGGAGAATTCAAGAATGCGTGGGACAGACATAAAGCAATTTTTGTGGGGGGTAGGAAGAAATAGGCTGTTAGTTAACTAGGATCTGCAGCTTATCCAGTAGGTAGGGAAATTGGCAGACTAGGTGGACAAAGTGGTCCTTATCTGCCATCAAAGTCTATGTTTCTATGTTTTTATGTTTCACTGTAAATATGTCGATAAGCTGGGGGACTGATTTGCCCTCTGGTTGGAAAAAAAGGGTAGGTATGGTCGCTCTGATTCTGCAATGAATCAATCTGTACATCAACTTCTTTATTTAAAAGGTTTTTATTTTTCTTTGATTTCTTTATGGCAAGCCCCAACATTTCACCTACTGGGTTCTTCAGGTGGCTATAAATGAAAATTAAAAATGAAATAGTTTTTACAACTTATTCCTGTGTACATTTGTTTCTTTTTTCAAAAAAATTTTTTAGGATGAAAATACAGATATTCTATTATATTTCTTCCACTACCAATGTCATCAATTCCTACTGATATGCATATAGATTCTTCACATTTTATTTATATAATGAGAATCCATATTGATTCTGATATTTTTACTGATAAAAAAACATTAATTTCATGTTCCACATACTTTTGTACAAGCCTCCTTTTCTTATATTCATATAATGATACAGATCAGCACTTTACTGGCCTTCTGGTTCCCTTTTATCTGCTTCAGCCATTTATCTCTTTCTTATATTTCTAGCAACCCTTTGTGAAGATAAAAAGAATGCATTTCTAATACTTTTTTAAATATTGTGTGTACCACTTTAAATACCTTTCCTACTTTATGTACATGTTTCTTTTACCTGTTAACATGTGATAAACTCTCAGTTTAATAGTTCTTATTCATCTAATTTCAGTCATTAAATGAATTCCGTGCTTACCTCTTTGTCTCCGACAGATGCACATGTGGCCAAACCCCTGGGGCACACACCTAGCTAGGCTTCCTTAGCCTGACACTCCATAACCTAATTAGGCACTTCTCATTTTGCCCACTATTTTGCTCTCCTTTTAGCAGCTTAACTTATTAGACTGTAATGATAGATGTGAGGTCTCCCACTATGAAACTGTCTGGAATATTATACCATTTACTTTGCACTGTCTGGCTTATATATATAGCTGATCTCCTCAAATCTGCATTTATTACCCCAGTGTCGCTGAAATGCCTAACTTAAGCCTAATCTCCTGATTTCTGGTGTTATGTATCTATCTCCATTGTAATATGTTTGACCTAAGTCTGCATTATGTATCTGCCTCCATTGTAATGTGTTTTACCTGTGTTATTAACTCTCCGAGGTCGTGCCTGAAAATAGGCAATTTCATCGTCCAGAGCACTTACCTGGTATTAAAAAACTAACGAAATAAATAAAATATAGAGATATATGTATGTTGTAAACAATGCTAACATGTAATTTAGTAATTACATTAATTCATGGCTTCAATGGCTATTTCATACATACTTTCAGCTGTGAACATTTTCACTTAGCCTTGCTCTTTGCTGCAAGACATAGAATGATTTTTTTTTTGCTTTTTTTACATTTTTTATATACTGACAAATATCATTCTCTTCTCATCAAAGAAAATTCCATTCTATATGCCTGTGCTTTTTTTTTTTGCTGTACCATAGAGTTATTTGCATCAGCTGACTCCCTTAAGAGCGTTTCTAATGTAAACCCCTGCGTCTCTTTATTTATACCTCCATCCTTTTCTTAGTTCATTTCGATCAACGTGATCTGTCTCAGATGTTTTACTTTGCTATAGAGGCACAAGTGGAATTTTTAGTTCCTTGATTAATCTACTGTGCCACAAGCTTCTTGTTAGCACTTTCACTTCTTAAGCTAAGCCATTTTTTCTTTTTGTACTGTTCTTACTTATTAGCAGAACGATCCATGCCAGATGTTTTTCTTAGCTAAAGTAGCACAAACATGTTTCATGACATTAGTTAAATTTTCTGTGTTACAAACTTTATACATTTTTTATTTACACTTTCCGATATAGGTTGCACATGTTTTTCTATGCAGTTCTCATTCACATTTCTTAGTAGTGTTCAAGATATCAGGTGCATCATTTATTTTAAGTTAGTCTGCTTCCCTTGCCATTTATTTGTGGTGAACTGGCTTATGCAGTTAAGGGTGCCTCCTTCAGCCCTCTTCTTATACCAGTATGCAGCTGTGTGATGCAGTGAAATCACCTGTTGCCTAGGCAACGTTTCTGCTGAAGCAGAAGCCGCTTTCATATGGGTATAGCAGGCTCTGCGTGTGCAGTTGTCAATCCATGTTTAGCACTGTGTTTTCTCTCTCTTTAAACATTTAACATGTAATTTCTTAAGCCTTTAATCAGCAAATATATTGTGTAAAGTACTACTTGATTGTCACACGGGTCAAGTGCTCTGATCATCCTTTATAGACAGCTGTTGGAAATCTCATCTACTTCACTGTGCAAACCATTATTTACCCACTTATGTGTGGTTATTTTGTTTTTATCTTCCTGTGTTCTTTCTGAGAAATGGGTGTGTGGCATTCATGCTAGATATGTGTCATTTCTAAAGCTAGTGGATACCTTCATTTTCTTCTTTATATTTTACAGTATTTTTTTGACTAGTGGTATATTTTATTTGACCCTCTGTTTTGGAGGTCAATTCCATTTATGTAGTCTCTTGTTAATAAATTTTTTCAAAGGTGTTTTTTTTTTTTATTAATGTTAAGAAGAGAAGAAAATCGAGGTATATGTTTGGTCCTTTCTCTTTGCTTATAATAGTCTATTTTTGGTATCGTGCCTGTCTGACTTTCCATCTTGGAGGTCAATTTTCTATGATATTGCTTTATTTTCATAAACTTTAACTAACCCTTCCTGGAAGCTTATCTATATTATGCTGACCTATTCCCTTATTGTTTTCTTCAGTATTCGATTCACCAGCATTCCTGCCAATTGACTTCCTCATTCAGACCCCATTCTTTTGTGCATGTTCTTAACTCATGGATCCACCACATCTTACACTTCTCCACTAATTTATTGTAATCACTCCCCCTTCCCCCAGTTGGTTCTGGGACCTGTTCAAGCACCCAGAATCTGATTTGCACAGCAGCTTGCTCCCTATCCGTGTAATGCCTTGCTACAGAAGAATTGTCATCTCTATTCCTGATTCTATTTTTATGCTCAGAAATTCTGCTTTTGAGCTGTTTAAGAGTTTTACCTACATAGAGGCAAAGTCACTGAATCATATATATCACCTCTGCTGAATTGCAATCTATGTGGCTTTTTATCTTATACTCTATATTGCTATGTGGATATTTAAAGTAATCTTTTTTTTGTTTTGTGCCCACAGGCCACACACCTTCCACAAGGTGTCATCACATTTCTTAAAGGTCCCAGTAGTAGCTGCCCTCCCTTCAGTGGTTTGTCCTTTGTCTGTTTTGCATGTAGCAACTTGTCCCTTAGGGTGGGTGCTTTTTCTGATTCTATAAGCAGTTTCTACACAAATATGTTTTTTGACTAGAATTGTTCTGCAGTATTTTACAGTTTTCCAAATATATTTTTCTAATTACTGGCATGTGGACTGTGTGTTATGTACTGAAATTTACCTGTCATGTCAGGGTCCTTAATTTGTCTTTTTGTATTAGTGTTTGTTCTGTACTAGTTTCTTTTATTTTGTTTGTGGCTTCTTTTAAAGCACTCATTCTATATTTTCTTTCTCTGAACCTGCCAATTATTTCCACCTACTTCTGTTTAAAATATGTCTCCTGGCTGCAATTCCTTTTTGCTCTAAGCAATTGTGAATATGGTATGTTATCTATTAGCTTTAGGGGGTGAATGATGTGTGCATGAAGCATCATGTTCCTATCTGTGCTTTTTCTATATAGTTCAGTTTCAAGTCTTGCTCCTTTTTCATGATATTTATGTCTAAGAAGTCTGTATCTGCTTTGCCCATGTGTACAGTAAATTTCACATTCAGATCCCTTGAGTCTAGATAACCCTTCAATTCTTCTAGAGCTGTTTCATCCCCTTGCCAAATGAGTAGCACGTCATCAATGAAGCACTTCCAAAACATTATTTTTTCCAGGAACCTATTTACCTGACTGTCTAAAATATGATTATTTTCAAAATCATTCATATATGCATTTGCAAATCCAGATGCCATGCTACTCCCCATGGCAGTACCCTTTGTTTGTACAAAATATTCATTATTGAATCTAAAATAGTTATTTTGTAGAATAATTCTAGCCATCTCTTGGAGCAGTTTAGTTCTAGATTTAGATCCTTGTGGCCATTGCTCAAACATTTCCCCTATTGTGACAACTCCTTCATCATGAGAGATGGATGTGTAGAGCTCCTTGACATCTATTGTCACTAGTATGACTCCTGTCATATCAAAGTTATCATTAAGTTCTTTAGCAGATTAAACATGTGTGTGGTGTCCTTGATGTATGTTGGAGTTGTTTCTATTAAAGGCTGTAAATGGTGATCTGTGTATTTAGACAGTGGTTTCAAGACTGAATCTGTTCCAGACACAATAGGCCTCCCTGGTGGTTTAGATGGATTCTTAAGGATCTTGGGAAGGGAGTACGAGACAGGAGTCTGAGGATGTTTTAATACCAGCATTTCTCATTCCCACTCCTTTAGCCAATTAATGGCTGTCATCTCCTCCAGAAATCCTACAATTTCTTGTTTTATACTGGGTGATGGGTCTATTCATACCTTACAAGGCCCGACCAGTTTCAGGCATGTGTGCTTCACCAGGGACTGCCTTGCACCTCTTGTGAGCACAATTTATCCTGTGCTAATTAAAGTGACAGTGCATAGTGACTGTAATTTAAATCAAAATCAAAATGAAAATGTCTACAAAAGAGGTACAAAAACCACACTTGGCATCATAACAGGAAGTGCAAAGGGATATACTTATGTACGTATATATATCCCATTATGTATTTAAAGAATTTTAATATATCTCTTTCCCTGTTAATTAATCATATAATTAATATTGCACTTACACCTGTAAAAAGGTACCAAGTGAAAAGCGGCTATAATTCTGCTTAAAACAGTTGACAATATAAATCTGCCCAACCCCTTATTATGCTATAATCTCATAGCTTTAATTCCCTGTATTAATTTTTGTTTAATGTATATGGTTCAATACCTTATGATACCCTATATGTACTGTACGAAAGAATATAAGCCAACAGCATGCTCGCATTAAACATTCAAGGGGGAATAGGCAGTAAAACAATGTCAGATTGAGAGCGTATGGGGAAAGCAAAAGGTTCCTATCTCAATTTCATAATCAACTTCAAATACAAACTTAAAATGTACCATATGTATGTCAGCATATTCACTAAGGGATCATCATTCATTATTCCTCAGGTAAGGGGAAAAAACAAGATCTCACAATATTATACAAATTTTTGTATTTTGTGCCCTTGTACCTCAAGGATATTACAGAGGTTTAGGGAGTTTTGAATGAGATGCAACTAGAGGAAGACTGGCTCCTGGTATCTTTAGAAGTACAATCATTGTACACTAATATCCCCCATGGGGGGGGGGGTTAGAAGTATTGCGTACATGGTGGCATGAGCTTACTGACCTGGATGATGAAGAGGTTGAATTTCTGATTAAGTTGGCAGAACATGTTTTGAAATATAATGTGCTTTAATGTCAAGGGGAATATTATCATCAGGTAAAGGGCACAGCCGTGGGGGCTACATTTGCCCCTAATTATGCAAACCTTTACCTGGGACAGTGGGAATGTGATGTCATTTATGATGGTAATAAAAATCCTTTTTTTCACAGAATTGACTTATGGAGACATTACATTGATAATGTCCTGATGGTATGGCATGGCACAGTGGTTTAGCTTTATCAATTTATTGATTATTTACATGGATCAAACAGTAACGTGAGGTTCTCTGTACAACATGATCAGAGAGAAGTTAATTTTTGGGATCTAAAGATCATTAAGAATCAGGATGGAACATTTTCTACTGATCTGTACAGAAAGCCCACGGATCAAAACACATTACTTTTAGCCTCCAGCTGTCATCCGCGCCACACCATCAGTAACATACCACGTTCCCAGTTTTTACGTGTCAAACGAAACTGTTCTAATGATTCTGATTTTCAGATACGGTCATGTGAGATGACTGATAGATTCCAAGATAGGGGATATAAGAAATTGGATGTTCTTAGTGCAGAACAACATGCTATAGAAACACCTAGAGAGAAATTGCTTAAGTATAAGAATAAGCCAAGTACTTCCTTCAACAGAGTCAGCCTCATTGCAGCCTATGGTACTAACACTAAACAGATTGAGGCCATTATACATAAACATTGGCCCATTCTTTCTACAGATATAGGTTTGAAAGAAGTAGCTGGAATGTTGCCAAGAATGGTGTATCAGAGGGGGAATAACCTCTCTGATTTGCTGGTTCATTCATTACAGCCAGTACAATAACCTAAGAGGACATGGCTCCTCCAACCGCCAAAGGGGTGTTTTCCTTGTGGGCACTGTAAGTTTTGTGAGGTGGTAACAAAGGCTAAAGATTTTACATCAGCTAACACAGGGAAGTCTTTTGAAATTCGGGAGTTTATTAACTGCTCGACATGTTCGGTTGTATATCTGGCAACTTGCTGTTGCACTGCTTTCTATGTTGGAAAAACATCACGAATGCTAAAACAAAGGATTTGTGAACATCAGAGTGACATAAGAAATCATGATTGTAGAAATGCTTTAGCAAAGCATATCAGCAAAACTCTGGGAGAGCATCATTTTAAATTTAGAGGTATTGAAAAGGTAAAATTAAGTGTTAAAGGGTGAGACTTAGAAAATAAACTGTTGTGCAGAGAGGCATTTTGGACATTCCACCTCGGAGCAACTTCTGCTCCGGGTTTGAATGACCACATTGACCTCTCGCCCTATCTGCAAAGTGGGAAGAGGGGGCAAAAAATACAAAAAAATGTATAATATTGTGAGATCTTGTTTTTTCCCCTTACCTGAGGAATAATGAATGATGATCCCTTAGTGAATATTCTGACATACATATGGTAAATTTTAAGTTTGTATTTGAAGCTGATTATGAAATTGAGATAGGAACCTTTTGTTTTCTCCATATGCTCTCAATCTGATATTATTTTACTGCCTATTCCCCCTTGAATCTTTAATGCGAGTATGTTGTTGGCTTATATTCTTTCATACAGTACATATAGGGTATCATAAGGTATTGAACTGTATACATTAAACACAAACTAATATAGTGAATGAATTAAAGCTAGGAGATTGTAGCATAATAAGGGGTTGGGCAGAATTATTTTGTCAGCTGTTTTAAGCAGAAATACAGCTGCTTTTCACTTGGTACCTTTTTACAGGTGTAAGTGCAATATTATTTATATTTATTTATTTACATCTTTGGTAACTGGTTAAGGCCCACTAGGCACAAGTGCCTGTTTTCAGAGGTGACCTGGGAGCACTGGGCGGTTAAGTGACTTGCTCAGAGTCACACAGTATACAAGTGGAGACTGTGAGAATCAAACTCAGGTCTGGTCTGCTGGATGTATCAAGCTCGTTAACACCTCGGTCCTCTAATCTCTAGGCTATACTGCTATTAAGATTAATTTGATTAATTAACAGGGAAAGAGATATGTTAAAATCCTTGTAATACATAATGGGGTATATATAAGTACATAAGTATATCCCTTTACACTTACTGTTATGATGCCAAGTGTGGTTTTTGCACCGCTTTTGTAGAAATTTTCATTTTGATTTTGATTTAAATTACAGTCACTTTGCACTGTCACTTTAATTAGCACAGGATAAATTGTGCTCACTAGAGGTGCAAGGCAGTCCCTGATGAAACGTATATGCACGAAACCGGTCGGGCCTTTTAGGAGTGGGGTCAGCACTATATGGCACTTTTCACTTCATTTTTTTATTTTGCTGTACTCATGTGCAATAAAATATTGTGGCATATTTATTGAGCGTTAGATGGTGCCTTTATTTCCTGTGATACTGAGATTTCTGTTTGGATGGCACATCGGCGTGTGGAGCCTGCTTCCCTGTGTTCTTTCTATTCATAACTTGGAAGGATATTTTGCTGTTGAGTGGATGGGCTTTTGCTGTTGAAGGATTTTTTGCTGTCAAGCGGATGAGCTGCATGTCGACCAGTTTGGATGATTGTGGCACTTTCAGCTTCGTCTATGAGATCGGATAATTTGCTGAACCGCAAGGAGAAAGAAGAGGAATTATGGACATCTGTTTAAGGAATGGTGGTATTTTCTGCCGGTAAGCTTATGTAAAATTTATTAAAGGCATGCTATTGTTGCCTGAGGGCCAGGGTGATATAATACATACTGTACTTTAAAAACTAAAGCTTACTGCACTTAGAGGATTGTGTCTCTCACTCTTGTTTTATAAGGGCCACTGCATTCAAGAGAAGAGAACTAAAATTAATGGACAAAGTGGAGGAGAGCAGATGGCTGAAACTGATTTGGTTTGTGCTTCTAGCCCCCAGTCTATCAGTTAGAGAAAAGGGAGATGGGGGAGCAAAAGGCAAATGAAAAATGATGCTACAGTAATTATAAGAGGCTGGCTAATGGTGGAGATTCGCCCAAGAGGTACTGTGGATTATTTTGTGTTCTTGTCCCTCAGTGACACTATTTTGAGACTCCTTGGACTGGGATTGATCTGAGGTCAGTGAACTCCATTTAAGGTGGATAGCAGTGGCATGTAGGTATGCTGAGTGCGTTTTGGCTGGTGGTGCATTTTGGCTGGCCCTGTATCTTGTTTCCCCATCAGATATTTTTTAAGACTTAAACAGTCCTAGTGGGCTGCGGAGAACTAAAAGCTGGAGCATGAACTTCTTGTGGTAATGAGTTGAGTGTATTCACAAATAACCACTGTAAGACAGATTTACTCATAATGTAGTGTTGGTGAACTAATGTAGATACTGACCCTGAGTTCTGAGAATGGCAAGAATAATAAATAATTTAAACATGCTAAGTTCCAATATGAAAAACTGTAGTCTTGTGTTACTGGGTTCTCTTTGTACAAATCATAAGTGTTTATGTGTTCTAAATGCTGAATTTTTGTATGTTTTTTATTAACTAGGAATCCACTATTGCTGACTAATTTCATTTTAAAATATTTAACTGTTTTGATTGCTTGATTAATACTATTAAGGCTGCCTTTGAGGGGTTAAATCTGAATATGCCCAGGTCATTCCGTAGTTTGCTCTAGAGCAGGTGGAGTGACTTAGATGCATGCCAGAAATTGCTGACCTTAATTCATTGAACTAGAAATTGTGGGTCCAAACAATGTTATGAGAATGAATTGTGTAGACAGGGATGAGACACTTTGTTGCCCCACTCCCGTGTTGCTGGGGTTACGTGGCATAGGATTTCCCAAAGTTGTGTGTTAAGGACTAGAAGGACACAATTGAAGCCTCTCCAGGAAGCCTGCCAAGGAGGGACTATTTAGGGGGGTTTAATTTGGCCTTCCCCAACTGGGGATCTTAATGTACCGGAGAGGTAACCCCTCACACTTACCACAAATTCCCAAGAGGGAATCAGGGTACTACACTAAGTGTTTTCAGGCAAAGCAAAGACACAGAAAAGTATTAGGTCAATGGTGTGGTGTAGTGATGAATGTGCATTTTCTGAGTTTTCTCCTGTATATTGGGCATTCTGCTGGTATGAGGCCAGGGATACAGGATGATTCTCTCATCTGTATAGCCTGACGTGGACATTTAAGAATAAAACAGTGAGTACATTAAAGTAAAAGCTGATGTTAATATTAAGTGGATAAAGGTTATTGATACGTGGGCAGCTATGTTTATTCTAAAATGTATTTTTAAGTTTCTATTGCTTAAAAAAGGATTGAAATAATGAATTTTTTTTTAATAATGAGAAAGGAAAGGATAGGATAGGAAGATAAATTTTATGACATGATATGTATAGTATGTTAGAATTATGAGAGAATGTATGTTAGAATTATATGAGAATGTAAGAACTTATTGATGGATTTTTCATTGGGTTAAATAACATTCGTAATAACTTACAAAAAGTCAAACAAATAGACTAACTAACTATTCATAACTTACTGTAGTTGGTTTCTATTGATAGTAGATCCTTGCACATGACTATATAATCTTCTGGGTTCTGTAATACTGTTGCTCCCCACTTGTCCGCTGGCTTTATAACTATTGTCTTGTTCTAAGTTTTGTAACGCTGTTGTTTATGCTTTTTTTAAGTTTGGTCTCAGAGATCTAGAGTCTGATCTTAGTGCTTCTTTTAGTTTGCTGTCTATTGTGCCTATATAGGCCTCTACAACTTTACTAGTTCCAGCTGGAGACATGTATGTGGAGTTGATTCCTAGTGCTGCTTTAAGTGTTGCTTTCTCTTTATTTTGTGGTTCTAAATCTGCAAACTGTGCATGTAAGTGCAGATTTTTGTAAAATCTCTGTAGGTCTGCTTCAAGTTGGAACCTGTCAGTTTGTTTTGATATAGAGAATGATAGTCCTAATCATGAAGTGTGCTGGAAATGGTTGGTAAAAAAGATAATAGGAGATAGAAGAGGTGGGAATATATGAAATGAATGAGAATCACGTAACTCTGTGACTACACCAAGTGAAGTGAGCCAAAAGCTATGACTATCAGGCTATTTCAATATACCCACCCAGGTGGTAAGGCAGTTCTTTTCCTATTTGGCTATATGTGTAATTCTTCACCAAAATGGAGAGACAGGAGGCACGAGTGAAGAAAAGGAACTAGTTTATTGGCAACTGATTATCGGGTGGGATCACAAGAGAGGGACAATCATATATACAGTATATACACAAGCTACTACTTTACTATAGGCAAGAGAAATAATCAGCTGTAACAGCTACGCTGTAAGAGCATCTGGTTTCTATTTTTCTACCTCCCTATAAGAGGGAAACTCTACAGCAGAGAATACAAAAATGGATCAATCGACTGTAACAGCTACGCTGTAAGAGCGTCTTACTTATCTTCAGATATCTACTTCTAAACCCCGAGGTGCACCTCTCCCTAAAACTTAGGTTTTTAGAATTACAGTCATTCCAATACTACAAGAAGAGTCTATGCAATAGTTGATTGTCAGTTGGTGCATGTAACTTTCTCTGTCGGCGAACGAAATGTGGAAACACTCCACTGGTTTCCCCATGAAATACAGAACCTAGGTGGGAAAACTCAGGATGAAGAGAGGATTTAACAGACCACGGGTCCTCGGCTCCACCCCGCCTCTCTAGGGTTGCCAGAAAGGAATAACAGATCCGGCTGCAGTCCGCTTCTAGACTGCCTGGAAAGAACAGGTGATGCAAGCCACTTGGCCACAATCCGCTTCTGGATTGCCAAGTGAAAGGGATCAAGAAGAAGAAGAAGAACCAACCAACAGTCCGCTTCTGGACTGAAGATATACTCTAAGCTGAAGAACACACTAGATCAGGAGAATCAGAACTTCTTGACCACTCTTGGACTCCAGGCAAGCACTGTCTCTGGACAGAAGACACGCACTGGCTGACGCTCCCACTGGATCAGGACCTCTGGGCCACTCTTGGACTCCAGGCAACCACTCTCTCTCTCTCTGGGCATTGAAGTGCATCAGTCTTCTGAGTTCCAAGGCCGGTCGAGCCAAGGCACTCACCAAAACAATAAAATGTACGTCGAACTGCGACCAACTTGGAGTCCATGGCTGGACAAGCCGGGACACACTAAAACAATAAACTGAACATCACTCGGAGAACTGACACTGACGAGTCAAATGGTACTCTGCTGCGAACATGAAAACAAGAAAACGGATGGCAGACTTCTGCACTGGGTCAAGCCGTATTGGGGAAACTGTGAGAGGAAAATAACAAATGGGACAATGCTACTTTGAGGCGACTGTGGTACCGCTCTTCTCGGATTGACTGTTGTCCACTTCAAGATGTACTGGTGGATGACTCTTGAAGGATGGGTGAGGTCTGACAGGGTTACACCAGGGTGAAGTGATTCTGAAGACAGTTGAAGACTGATTCTGATCGTTATCCAGCACCAGAATGCTGGCACACAGCAATGCAAAACAGTTCTCACATTCAATAGTGTTCGTGAATGACCAATACCATAGGAAGATGCAAACAGAGTCTCAATTCGGCTGTAGTGGTCAATAACTATATAGTCTCAGTGTCTGGACCACAGTAAATATACAGACAATTTATCATTCAAACCTAATCCTAGCTCCGGTGGACCTAACTCTAATGGGGTCCCTTCTAGCTAAATCGGGTTCTCCTGTTACTGTAGAAACACTACAGTGAGGAATTGGCTCTTGGGAAGGCAATACCAAAGATAAGTGACTGGGCCCCTTTAACACTGAAAGGCTTACGTGGCTAGCTAGGCTCCTATTAAATCTGGGGTCACTCCTATCGCTGGGCCCCTAACACAGCTGTAGGCCTAAATAGCTAGCTACAGGTCCTGGGCCTTGTGGTACCCCTCATTTATTACTGTTGGGTCTGGTGCCTTCACTTGGCTTGGCCTTGTGCCTTTACTACCACTGGGCTGGCTTGCCCTAACTGGCTAGCCCGGTGTAGCCCTTTACTACTACTGGGCTGGCTTGCCTTAACTCCCTAGGCCGGGATAACCCTTTACTACTACAGGGCTGGCTTGCCCTAACTGGCTAGGCCGGGGTAGCCTTTTACTACTACTGGGCTGGCTTACCCTAACTGGCTAGGACGGGGTAGCCCTTTACTACTACTGGCCTGGCTTGCTCTCACTCCCTAGGCCTGGCCCCTACTTATTGCTAGGACCTGGTGCACTCAGTACCACTGGGCCTGGTGCCCTCTCTAACTATGGGCCTGGTACCCCTCTTTAACCTGGACCTGACGCCATCTAGATGCTGGGCCTGGTGCCCTTTTAACTGGGCCTGGTGCCCTATATTTACCTCATGGGCCTGGTAGCCCTCTTAACAATTCATGGTCCTGTTAGCCCTTCTTTAAACCACGGGTCTGATGCCTCTCTTAACTGGGCCCGAGCATTGCCCTTTTAATCACAGGAGGCAGGCCCCCTTTAATTCTTTAGCTCTCTGAGAGCCGCTGACGCTCTTAATTTCTCTGCCCCTCCTTCCACTCAGCCCCTTCTGAATATTTATCAGGTCTTTGCTTGGCCTTGAGTCCTTGGCCCCTCCTTTGGGCATCACTAACCCCGCCCTCCTAAATATTTAAATCTGGGTTCTACTGACCCGACTGCCCTGCGGCGCTCGACTGCTTCTCCCAAGTGCCTACAGTGCTAGCATTTTAATTAAATAAAAAAAAGGAAAGTCTTTCTTCTAGTTGGATGGCCAGCATGCTTCTATGTGCTGCCGCCTGACTCACCCACACCAACGGAGAGTCGAGGAGGAGACCGGGAGGCGGGAGGTATGGCTGCAGAGGGAGGGAATGCGCAGGCAGTGTGAGGGATGGCAGGGGGGCCTCGGGAAGGCAGACAGCTAACCGGTCGTGATGTGGCTTTTCTCTGCTGCCGATGGGGGACCGAAAATAAACTTTCAAAATAAGCGGGGGCCAAAAATAAATAAACGGCAGGGAACACAGCCCAATGACTGCACCGGACACCTTTTCTCTTCTTGTGGTGCCCCGATGGCACCACCGATCACGCCGGAGCTCTTCTAGCCGTCTTCACTAGCTGGAGAAGGCGCAGGCATGCAAGCAAGCCTGGAGGGATGGCTTCAGTACCAGGTAAGCCTTTTTCTGGTCCCCCCAGACCTGCTGCATCCTCTCCCCTCCATAGTTACCAGGATCTCCCTCTCAATTGAACTTTTCTTTCAAAACTAAACCTACTGCTTCTAGAATGGCTGGAGCGGAATGCTGTGCATGAGCAGCTCAGCACAACGTTACATCCAGGCCATTGCTGCTTATGCTGAATATAAAATCTGTTTTTACATGCTTTTAGTGCACTGGGCACTTTACTGTGTACCTGGGAGGGAACTGGGGACTACTGGGGCACAGCAGGGGTACCTCTAACTTTGGCACATTACAATCATAGAACCTGATGTTCTTCCATTGTTAGACTTCTGGTGCTCAGATTGAAGATCACGGTCTGCATCTGTCCCCCTTCCCCAATTTGTTTCCTCTGTCCTCTTTCTCTTGGCCCTCCACCTACGTCTTCTCTTGTTCCCCCTATTTCCTTTCTGTCTCTGAGGTCATAATGGTTTGAAGTCCCCATTCCTGCATTTTGTGTTGATGATGCGGCTCCTCCAGTTGTTGGAGTCTGCATTTCCTCCCTCCTGTCTAAAAAAGGCTCCTTATTCTCATAAGGCTCATGTGAACTTCTAGAATAGTTTCCTGAGCTGTCAGACCCTGAGTCTAGCTGTGGCCCTCTCCTCTTACATTTTTTATATGTGTATACTCTGTTATTGCGATAGTCTGCTGTATCCCTCTGGAATTTCTTGGCCTTAGTTTCTTTTATGGGTTTCTTGTGGTCAGCCAGTTTTGTTTCTAATTTCTCTAACCATGAATTAAACTCTTCTAGTTTTAATTGGGTCCTTAGGGCTTCTTCTTGGGCCTTAATTTCTTCTGCTAAGTTTCCCTTAGATTTTATGACTGCCTCAATGAGGGCATACATAAAATCGATGCTACAGCGCATTCTAATCCTATTCCATTTCTTGTTTAAAACTTCATTGTCTATTCCTAAATTTGGCTCTACTGCGACTCGCAGGCCATGAGGTATCCTTTTATATTCTGAGTATTTGGCTAGTGTGAGGCCATGCCATTCAAGTTTCAAGTCTTTTGATTTAATATTTTCTAGTCTTTGTCTAACTGCGTTGTCTGCTTCTGTGACCATCAGGTCTCTGTCTCCCTTCATTGGGCTAAATATGGGCTCTCTTTCTGTGTCAGTGAAGGTGCATAAAGTGTAAGAACTTTCTGTACTACCACCCACATTTGAGAATACCTGCATTTCCTTGACAGCTCACACACACTTAAGTATAAGCACTTTTTGACATTAAATAAACTGTATTGTGAGTATCAACCAATGAATTATGTCAAACCTTATAGTTATAACCAGTGAAGTCAATGTTACCATATATGTTGCAGGAAAAAGTTATATGGAGCCATTTAATGAGGAGTTCTTTGAGTCAGGTGTAAGTTTCCCGGGGATTGTCAAATGACTGGTACTTCAGGGTCCAAAAGTTCTGCCTGTAGATCTCTCCTAAGGTGTCATATCTTTTTAGTATTTATCTTTTTATCAGGTCATAGTCTGCTAACTGAGCAGTATCCACATTACTGTAGGCTGGTTGGGCTTTCCCTGTCAGATAAGGTACCAGCCGGATTACCCATTGCTGCTTTGGCCATTGGCATGCACAGGTGACCCTTTCAAACATAGTCAGGTATGCCTCAATATCATCCGAGGGGCACAAGTTTGTCAGTTTAATGTCTTTCAAGTTACCTGTGTTTTGCTGATCTGTTCAACCTGTACCAGTTACTCCATCTTTAATAGCTTGCAAGGCAGCAAGCTATAGCTGCATGTCTTCTTTTCTCTGTGCCTATAAACATTGGAACTCTTTTTCTCTCTGCATCTTGGTCTCTTTTTGTTGTATTGCCCACCATTTCAAAAACTCAGACAGACTCTCTGGCTCTGCTGCTGCCTGTTCTCTTCCCAAATCTAGTGCTGGCTGTACCGTCTCAGCTTGGACTTGTGTCTGTGTTAGCTTGGCTGCCATACTTCGGGTGATCACGCCTGGTCTTTCTTTTACTGGATCCATACCTTTCTGCTATGTTTCCCTGGTGCCAGGTCTGGAACCCATGAATACACTCATGGCCTTAGAGTATGCGTGGTGTAAAACCACTTGTGCATCTGACAACAAATGTGGAGAGGCTTCTGAATGTGGTGTGGCTTCTGACACTAAATGTAGCTAATCCAGATACCTCTGACACTTAACTGTAATGGAGGCTTAGGTCAGAAAGCATGAGCAGTCAAGGAGAAATTGTAAAAATCCACAAGTAGTGATTTATTATTGTAATAACAAGAAAATAATAATATAAAAAAAAGAAAATGTGCTGACTGGTTTTCAGCATAGTAAGTCCAAAAACAAAGTCATAGTTCTGAGTTCAGACCTGAAATGTACAGTCCACCAGCTCTTTGGGACATCTGGTCTGCAAAGGACACTGAAGACACCTGCTCTCCTGCTTTTAGAAAATGGGCTAAGAAAATCCCAGGCTCTGACTGGCTGATAGACCTGGCAAGGTGGGCGTCTATCAGACAACAGAGCCCGGGGCATTAAAAGTGCCAGTCCCAAGTGCCCCTTCACCCTTTGAAATATCCCTGTGCCCACCCTCCTTAATCATTGGGCCAAAGCAGTCAAATTAATTTTAAACTGACGCCATTTTTTTCTCTCTCACTTAGCGGACGAGTTCCCGGTATGCCAGCCCCCATCGCAAGTGTTGTTTTGTTTGTCGTAAAACAAAATACATACAGATTTATCAGTAAACAAAAACTGTTCAAAATGCAACGACAAACAGTCACTCCTTATCGGCTTCAGATCAGTACCGCAACAGAGTACGAGTCCATTGGTACTTCCATGCACCCCGCCCTGTTTTTTTTTTTTTTCTGTTTAATTTGAACAGGCTATTGGCAGCAGATGGGTTAGATGCATGTGTACCTCAACTTTTAAATAAAATTTGTGAGCTGTCAGTTCCGTACTTCCCCCCACTCAAACAAATCATTTGTACCAACCAGCACAGAATGATTGCAGAGATCACTCGCTGGCATTCCTTGATGTCAAACACTCCGTTCCTGATGTCAGGCCCACACAATCAAACTGCCAACTGACCGCGCACACACCCGTTCTATATTGCTTTCCCAATATTCGCTGCTGGGCTCTCTAACAGAAATTCAAACGGGGAAAACCTTATTTCTGTCAGCCACATGACACTGCCCGATCGTGGTGAGTCCTTCAAATGATTCGTGTCCATCAGTTTAGTTTTAAATACACGATCACTGCGAGCTCCTGATCTTCAACTCCCTTGTCCCATTCAGTGCACTCGCGATCCTTCCAGGTACCATGACTCGAAAAAAATCCTACGGCCGACTGGCCGCCCTCTCAGCCAAACTTGCACCTCAGTGGTTGATCGCCAAGAGTGCCCTCTCAGCCTTCTCCCACAGTATCTTCCTGCCAGTCTCTTTAGTTTAAAATAGAAACTCGCACCTCCGTAGTAGATGATCACCAGTGAGCTCCCGATATTCCACCTCCTTGTCCTTGGTTTTCCCACTATCAAAACTCTAGCAGGCAAAAAAAAAAGCAAGAAATAAAACACAAGGAACAGAACACACTTTTCCTTCACCTGTTGTCATAGGCTCTTCCTTCTACCGGTGATACTGCTCTGTTGGGGGGGGGGCAGGCACAGAGGAGTAACCATGACAACCAGGACTAAAACTTCAAGAGCCTAAAGCACTGTAATAGCGGAGGAACTATTTTATTTCAAAACATATGTTAAACTAATATTTTACAAACTCGTTTTAGTAAACTAATTTTATTCTACAGTGCCCATTTTCTAAGTGCAATAATACCCTCCAGGGTGGGCGGTATTGGCAATACCGGACCTTCCTGCGGCGTCGGGCCTCATTATGCCCCTGGGCAGTCCGGTATAGCACAATACCGCCCACCCTGTCGGGTATTATTGCTTACTTATACACTTCGGAACCTTGCCAGATTCTAACTTCCACCAGAGTATTGTGACCCAGAATTTCAGAACCGTGTCATTTTCTGGCTTCCACCAGACCACTGTGATCCAACGCTTCAGAACCTTGTCAGCTTCAAGCTTCCAGAGCATTGTGACCCAGATACAAGCTGGCTACTTTGCTAATAAACTTAAAGTGTTGTCTCTGTAATCATTTCAACAGTAATAACTACATCTACAATAGTTTTCGAATCAGGCATCCCAGTTTCCATGCATATTTAGTATAACTATATGTAAGGTAGAGACAGTAAAAAGGAAAGAGAAAGAACGGCAAGTAAAGGCAAGTAAAAGCAAGAGCTGACTACGCAGTCCAGTAGAAAAGACAGAGAGAGTAGGCAGAATGCTTGCTTCAAACTCTCTTTTCACATCACAAATGGGACAGTGCCAAATCGTGTCACAGAAGCCTATGAACAGCACAAGAAATAGAATATATTGTACCACCTAATAGAACAACTATGGGGAGATTTGCATTTTACTATCTAGGCCAGATAGCTGGAATAGTATTCCATGCAGCCTGATACCAATAGACTGAACTATAAGCCTGAAAAAGGCAAAAATAAGGGCAATGGAGTTAGGGAAGAAACCCCTTCCATGTTTTCTCTCATGTGGTATAGCGTAATCTCTTATTTGTGTGTACTATGTACTCTTTTTTAGTTTTAAACCCTTTTCACCTGATGTTTAGAATTTTATAGTAGTAGCTCATGTTGTAATAGTGAGCAGAACATTTTTGAAAGAGAATGTAAAACTTTTTGTGTCTCTTACAAATTAATATCATGTCTGAGTGTCATTGTTGATTGCTATTCATTATTACGCTTTTTCTGTATGATATTCTGTTTCAGTTTTTTTATACTTTTTTATTTATTTTTTTAAAAGGATAACAGTACAGTGATTTCCACAAATTTGTATGTTAGAAACAATCATAATATACTGTTATATAGTGCACAGCTAAGTAAGAAATGCATGTATTTACAGCATACTTAAATCTCTTTTAACACTGTACCTTAAGTTCAACCTTACTAAATATATGCTATAATACAACCCCACCGTGAGTAATTAACAGTCAGATATTGAACATATTATCTTAATTATCTCCCCTTATCCTCCTCCTATGACCTTAGATCAGTTGATCAAGCCTTGCTATATATAGTAAGATGTAAAACCACCAAGGGTGCTGGTGCTTTCTTGCCTGCTGCCCCTAAATACTGGAATGGACTTCCCCTTGAGCTACAGCTTGCACCCTTCCATGCCCAGCTTAAGAAGAAACATTATTCTCTTCTCACCATCAGTGCCCAATGCAAATGTTTCAATCCCCCCTGAGTTCTATATTTCCACTACCTACACCTCAGGACTCTCCTTCCCACCTATTAACCCCTCCACCTATTTTTCATTCCTGAGCTCTCACACTCTCGTTACCTACCTCTACCTGCATTTGCCTAATTCTCCTCCTTATTCTACCTCATCTGCCTGTTCAAATGCTTTCCCTCCCACTCCCTTGCAGACCCTCTGTAGTTTCCTGCAAGTAATTAACTACCCACCTTGTCACTATCGCTGTACCTGCTTTGTACTGATGATCCCTGAGATGTTATATTCAAAATGTTACAATAGCACTTTTATTGTATAACATGTATCTTATGTGTGCTGCCAAGCATTTTCTACTTTCATATTGTTTTACCTTGCCCATTGTATTATGCATTACTTCTTCTATTTTCTGACTTTACCAATTGTATCATGCATTTACCGTTTGCCGAGCATTGTCAATGTTTTGTATTGTTCTGATTCCTGGCTTGTAGTTCTGTTCCACAGCTTTGTAATCTCCTTGGTCGTGCCTGATAATAGTCACTTCTGTGGCTAGTGCACCTAACTTGGTTAACGAAAACAAATAAATAAATTAAGGAGCACTATTACAATCTCATCAAAGGAGGAAGATTTTCTTGAATTTCTTTTCATGATGTTCCATATAAATCATACATAGTATCATCTAAGTTGTAAATTATTTTCTTAGATACACGGATTCTTTAAATATATTCCACCATTTGTTGATTTCAAAGGAAGGGTGGTTTTTAGCATTCCATTTTTCAAGGATCAACCTCTTTAGTGCCATGGTTCCTAATGAAAAACTCTTACTCTGAATTTGGTTTTGTATTATACCAGTTGTGTGATTAAATATAAAAAGGTCAAACTTTAGTTGAATCAGTAGCATTAATATATTTTTAAATATGTCCTTTACTTTATTCCACCATTCTTGGATTTGGGGGCAGTCCCAAAAACAATGATATAGTGACCACTGTCACAGCCATGTCAACATTTATCATTGTATGTTTTATTTAAGCAATAATGCCAGACAGGATGTGTGTCATGCTGGGATAACGTCATGCCTTAGGTGGTTGGGCATGAGGCCGCAGGCTGAGTGTTTCCAATACCTGAGGTGTGATGTTATTCCTTCATGACACACACCCTGGAGGGCATTACTGCTATTACACAATTGCTTGCTGCTATACAGAATAAAAAAAAAAAACACATTTTAAAGATGTTTCAGTTAGTGTGGAAAAATATTTCTGTTTCTTAAGAGAAGATGCAAACAATCAAGCTAATCCAAGGAATGAGTCAAGAGGTTCACAGTGCTGAGACTAGACCCGTGATGTTGTACCTGGATAACATCACAGATCCAGCCCAAGACTGACCAATCAGAGCCCAGGATTCTTTCTTGCTATTGTATAATTCAATTTTGCTATCTGGATGGGGGATAAAGTAAGCCCTTTCAAGTATATTTCTTTGTATAGTTTTGTTTTTGGTAGAAACATAATTCTGATTGTCCAGATTCCTTAAATTAGTTCATTGCTGTTGTGATTAGTTTAGCTTTGTCTCTTGATTCCATTTTTTGTTTATATTTATTCTGCTATCTTTATTACCCGATATAATTGTGTTGTAAGTGCTAGCCAATAATTTGTATCTACCTTCGTTTATACACTTTGTTTGCTTCTTTTGAATAGGTGATAAATTTATCAGAGCAGCTTCAAATAATTGTTGAATTTTATTGAATTTCTTTTGGAGTATGTAATATGTAAGGTAGTTCATCATATTGTTTCCATCGAATTTTAGTCTTAATTGACTGTAAGCTGGAAATTTACTGTCAATTATTTAAATCGTTCTCAGAGTGAAAGTTCTTTTTCAAGAAAATCTTATTATTTACTGCTTTCTCTTTGCCCCATAGTTCTTAACTGGTCCATATTTTAAAAATAACCATTGCAGATTCAGTTTATTCTTTTTATATATTATCCTTCATTTCATGAAGTTGAACCATGTCACCTTTTTCTTTGAGATATGCAAAACCTAAAAAGAGGTCTTTGATATTTATACTATTCTTAAAGTTATGATTTATTAGCTCCTGAAACATTACTGTATCATCGTCATATTAATTATATGGAACTCCATATATTTCTGGGGATCAGGACATCCTAAACCACCTAATTTTCTCAAGATGGTCAACAAGGGCCAAGCAGTGCAGGGTTTTCCTCCACGCCATAAGAACTTCATGAAAATTCTTCTAATTTCATTAAACCAGGTCATTGATGGGGTACCTATTATGTTTTGCATTACAAAAATTTATTATGGCATTGCCATAATTTTTAAAGTGTCAGCTCTGTCCCATAAGGATAATGTTAAGTTCCTCCAATTCTCTAGCAGATGTTTTATTTTTTTTTTTTTGGCATGATTAAAATGTTATATTTGTGTTTTGATCTCTGGTTAAAGTTATTCATAAGTATGTTATGGAGGTATCAATTTTAAAATATTTTTCAAATTCATCAAAGGACTGTGTTTTGGCTTTACAAATTTTATTTAATTTATTGAAATGTTTCACCAGGAAGGCACACTGTGCAACAGGTTGCTCATCTCCTGGTATGACCTTGGGGGAAAGGGTACAATAAGGATGAGACATTTTACATTCAAGTTACAATGATGAACAAAGCATACAATTAAGGCAGTTGTTAAAAACAGTGTTGCATACATATATAATTTGTGAGAACAATTAGTAAGTGCAATGGTAATAAGTGAACAAGTGTTATTGTGAAATAAGGAGTGAAGGAGAGAGAGGATGAGATGACAGATACTACAGAGTAGTTTCCTGGAGAGACCCCTTCAGGATGCAGGGAAACCTGCAAGGGGGACAGGGGACTGGAGTAGGGATTAGAGAGGGGGGAGAGAGAGAGAGAGAGAGAGAGAGAGAGAAGGAGTAAGTGTGATTAGCACCTGGGAGGGGAAATAAGGCCTGACCCAAAAGAGAACCCTTCAGGATGTGATGAACCCTGCAAGGGGGCAGGGAAGTTCAGGCGATTGTAAACCCTCCTGCAGTTAGGCGTTGTAATTATAAAGGGATAGTGAGAGGGAGGGAATGAGAAATAACATCTGGGAGGGGATGAGGCCTGATCCAAGGAACCCTCCAGGATGCTGGAGACCCTGCAAGGAGAACTGGAAGGCCAAAGATAGGTAGATGGGGAAGAAAAGGTGGCAAGCCTAGGCACTATAGGACCCCTTCAGGATGCTGAGAACCCTGCAAGGGGAGTGTGAAGGCAAGGGGAAAAAGAGGGAGAGAGTAGGGGAAGGGAGAAAGGTATGAGAATGAGCACTTAGGAGGGGCTAGGGTCAGTAGAGACAGTAGATTAATAGAGGCATTGGGTAAATTCTGAAGGGGGATGAACTGTAAGGAGAAAAACAAAGAAAATGAAGGTGGGTCATAACAGGAAGAGTTAGGTGCAAGATGGTTGGAGAGGGCAGTATTGATGGAATAGAGGGAGGAGGAGTGTTGAATTTGGGGAGGTAGAGAGTTCCATGTTTTAAGGAAATGGTGAGAGTACCCAGACTGGCCGGATAGGGTGGAGTGCCGGGGGACAGTTAGTATGTGAGTGTTTGTAGATCTGAGAGAGTGGGAAGGAGGAGGGGATGTTATAAATGAGGGGGAGAGGTAGGAAGGGAGTTCACCAGTCAGTGTTTAGCAGTGAATTTAACGCAGTGTGAGAGGCGTCTATTTGTAAGGGAGGGGGAAAAAAGGGCTCGATAGAGATCACAGTTGTGGGTGTGAGAGGGCGCATCAAGGGCAAAGCGTCATAAGGACTTGAAGGGAGTGCCCAATCTGGTCAGGGAGGACCTAGGAGCAGCACCATAGACTACATTGCAGTAGTCAAAAATGGGGAGTATTATCTTCTGGACAAGCTCACACCTAGCCACAGGAGGGATGCAACTGCAGTTCCTGAACAAGGCACCGAGCTTGGGCCGCATTTTTTTCTGGATGGTGTCAATGTGTCCAGAGAAGTTGAGGTGTTGGTCTAACCAAACCACAAGGTATCTGAAGGATGAGGTGTCCTCAAGTAAAGTCCTGACACCCTGAAATTGAGGAAAAAGTTTCTACTTCTTGTAGAAAAGCTTTCAGTGAACTTTGTATGTTTTTGGTGACTAACAATATATCATCTATAAAAACATTCACTTTTAGGTATTCATATCCAGTATCAACCACTTCAATTCTCTGGTTGTATCTGATGTTCTGCAAAAAGGGTTCTAAGCACAATATGAATATAATGGGGGATAGTGGGCATCCCTGTCTGACTCCATTGAGCATGTCAAACTCATTAGTGAGAAATGAATTTAGCTTAAATTTAACTACTGTTTTATTAAATAAATGATTTATTAATGCTAATAGGGGAGTTGGAAACTGCAAAGCTTTTAATACTTCAAACATAAATGTTCTTTTAATTATGCTGAAGGCTTTATTATTGTCTAAAGCCACTGCATAAAACATATCTTTTTTGAATTTCTCTTGCAAATTTATAAGCTCAAATAGAGCTTGTAATTTCCTTGTAGCCTGTGATATTGTATGGCCCTTTATAAAGCCATATTAAATTTCTTATGAATGTGATCAGGTAAATATGGTTGAATTCTATTGGTTATCAATTTAGCTAGTATGTTATAATCAGAATTTAATAAAGCTATTGGTCTATAGCTATCAGGAATGTCTACTGGTTTACCCACTTTATGGATTAGAATGACTTTTGCTTCTTGCATTGTTTTAGGCAAGTGGGCAGGAGCCAGAGAGCTAGGTCCTCAGCAAATGCCTGGTAGAACTCATTTGATAAACCATCAAGTCCTGTTGATTTCCTTCTAGGTAAAGTTTTAATAGTAGCATGGATTTCCATAAGGGTCAAGGGAAAAACAACAAACTGCATGATTTAAAGGGTAACTGTCATCATTAAGAACCCCACACCCAAGTGTGGGGCTCATCTTAACTTATACTTTGTGGTAAAAAAATACTGCAGGGAGACCACTCAAATGATGCATGGGTGGATCCACAGCTTAAAGCACCTATAATTCATCAAAAAGCTGGTCTCAACACCTTCAACTCACAAGAAAAGGCAGAAGTCATCGTCATTCTCTGGATACATCTTTAATTTAAAAATAAAGATAAAAATGTGCTTCACACATACACCCACTGAAAGGGTATATGTGTGAGGGGCATTTTTATGTTTACTTGCACGCATGTGCAAGAAACATAGTGCCATCATCCGAGTTTTCGGAGGTGTGTCACCCATATTCCAATTCAGTCAGTGTGTTTGCAGGCACGGCCGCAGTTCTCCAATGAATGCTGTAGCTGTCTATGACAGCAGTTGAAAATGCAGTGCAGTACAGTTGAAAGGGAGAGCTCCACTTCAGTGAGCAGCACTCCCCCTCCACACACACGCATGCATGCATATTACGTGCTCATGCACTCCCCCCCACGCACATATTGTATGGCTGACAGGGGTGCTCATAAGTTTGCATATTTTTAATATTTGCACTCCAGATTTTCAACATTGTCATTTTATCACACCTCCTTACGAGCAGTACAGCTGTCATTTTTCACATGTCACCCAAAATATGTTTCCCTGCATGTAGCGCACAATGGCGCAGTCAGTGTGCGCAATCAATGTTTGGGACAGATTAAGAAAATCACAGTGGCACTGTTCATGAGCAGAGGTCTTAGAATGGCTATATTGAAAATTTGGTGAAAAAATTCCCCAAAATGACTGTTTTAGGAACATCGTTGCATGGTTCTAAAACGCACTTCGCAAGTTTGCGTATTTTAATATTTGCACCAGATTTTCAACATTACCATTTTATTACGACTTCCTTATGAGCAGTGCAGCTGCCATTTTTCCCATCTCACCCAAAATGTGTTTCTACACATGTAGCGCACAATGGTGCAGTCGGTGTGCGAAAGCAATGTTTGGGACAGATTAAGAAAATCACAGTGACACTGTTCATGGGCAGAGGTCTTAAAATGGCTATGTTGAAAATTTGGTGACACAAGTCCATAAAATGACTGTGTTACAAGTGAGCATTGCGCAGTTTCCACGCACCCTCGTAAGTTCCTGAATTTGTAATATTTTCAGTCCAGATTTTCACCAGTGGCATTTTTCCACACTTCCTTATGAACAGTACAGCTGTCATTTTTCACAACAAGGCCAAAATGTGTTTTCACACTTTCAGTGCAGAAATGTGTGGTCGCCGTGAGAAATCATTGTTCGGGACAGATAAAGAAAATCACAGTGACACTGTTCATGATTGGAGGTCCCAAAATGCCTGTGTTGATAATCTGCTGCAAAAAATCCCCAAACTAATTACATTACGGGTGTGCATTGCGGAGTTTCTACGCACGCTCGTGACTTCACCATTTTTTTAAATATTTTCACTGCAGATTTTCAACATTGTCATTTTTTACACCTCCCCATGAACAGTACAGCTGTAATTTTTCACATCCTGTTCGGAATGTGTTTTTGCACCTGTGGTGCTGAATGCTGTAGTCGCTGTGCAAAAGCAGCTTTCAGCTAACAAACTGATATTGCCACTGTTCATGAGGTGGGGGTCACAAAAAAAACATGTTGAAAATTTGGAGTGAAAATACCAACGATCTTTCCCATCTTTGACTATGGCAACATGCCCCCTCCCATATTAGTCCCCCCAACCACACCCCATACCCTGGCTCAGTGTAAACTATTATTAACATCCTGTGTGAGCCTGTTACTCCTGCAACCCTTTGCACATTTGTGCACTATTAAAACTCCACCCCAAGCTTGGTGCCCTCTTTAGAAATAAAAGCTACATCCCGCTATCTGCCTGCTGTGACATCATTACTAAGAGGATCTTCCCCATCTTTGATTATGGCAACATAGTATATGGTGCTGCCCCAAGGTCCACCCTGGCTAGACTGGACCAACTCTTCCACTTTTTCTGCCATTTTACCTTGAACTGTCCTCCCAGCATCCGCCACTGTTCTCTGTAGTCTGCTCTTTCCCTCTCTCCTGTCTCTAAAATAAATTGCTGCCTAACCCACTGTGTCTCTTCCATTTCTAAGTTCAGTCTGGCTTCCCTCACCCCCCCATCTGAGTTCCCTTCTTTTGCCTACACCCCCCATTTTCCTACTCCATCCGTAACCCAGGCTATCACTCCCTCTTGCTCCCCTCTCATAAATCCCCTGCTGGTCAAGCTGCTTTCTCCTTCCACTTTCCTAAACTCTGGAATTCTCTCCCCCTAACCATTCACTCTGCTTCCTCAAAACAGTCTCTATCCTCTCTACTCCAAGTCCCCACCACTCCCTCTTGTAACTGCCCCTAGCAAATTTTGCCCCACCCCTTCACCCTACTCTTCCTTCCTTCTCACTTCCACCTACTCCTGGCCCCCTTCCATATCCCTATGCACTCTCCCTCCTCTCCCTCACTTCCCCCTTCCTGTAACTTCCCCTTCCCATATTAGTCCCCCCAACCACCCCCCTATGCCCTGGCTTGGTATAAACTAGTATTAACATCCTGTGTGAGCCTGTTAATCCTGCAACCCTTTGCTCATTTGTGCACTGTTAATACTTACTCCCTTATGATCTTGTATTTTATTTGTAAATTATGTATGATTATTGTACTACAGTAAACGCTGTGTAACTACTGTTTTATTGTATTGTTGTACATGCAATTTAATCTCTGTACTTATCCCTCTCCCCCTCCATAGGGACACATCAGCAAATGAGCTATTTTAAAGCTCAGTATGTCTTTCCTGGTGAAACTCTTTCAAGAAATCAATCAATAAATAATTAGTAAGTAAACAAAATGTTTTGCTCACAGAGTGCAAATTAGGACCAGACCCATACTTGGGTGACTTTAGGTAATCAACTCCGGGGGTTGCGGACTTTGAGAATGGGGAGAAAATTAGGAGGGAAGAAAAGTATTCTTTTTAAAAAAAAGAAAAAGTTGCAGCAGGAGAAGACCTGGTGGGAACTGAAATGCAGTCCCAGGTCTCCTGTCTCACCATGTGCTGGTGCTGTAGCCACTCCACCATGGAAGTGACTCGACCAAGCACTCAGCACATGGCAACTTGATCCCATTACAAATAATGCATAGAGTGACAAGGGTCACAGTAATTCCCTACGGCTATTATATCCCTGTCACTCTAATTCCTTTTGTGCATTACACAGTGCAGTTTTTGCAGCACTCTTCCTGGTGTGCTGTTTTGACCCACTACCATTTCTATCTTTTAAGGTAGTAGTAATAATATTATAGTCTTTTGTTTTCCTTAATAAACTGGCTAACATTTTCTCAGATTTATCTGCATGAAAATATTTAGTGCATTTTGTGTTCTTTAGTATTTGACAAGTCTCTTGATTAATCTGGTCCTGTTTTTTTAATTTTATATACTGGCCATTCTTCCAAGTATTTATTATAATCTTGCAAAATTAATTGGTCAAGTTGTTTTAGTTTGAAATCTATCAATTTTTCCTCCTGTACCTTAATTTTATTTAGTTTTGTTTTGTAGGAGATTATAGCACCTCTTTGAGTTACTTTAAATGGATCCCATAGCTGAGAAATTGGGACTTGTCCATTAAAGTTGTAAAACCAATATTCTTTAATAACCTCCTTAATCATGGATAGAAAGTCTTGATGTTTCAATAATTCATTATTAAAAAAGCAGTGATAATTGTATTTCCTCTTAAGATTAATGATATTAAGATCAATATATATTAGGGTGTGCTCTGATAAGATTATGCAGTTAATTTTAGCAGATTATAAATCTTTTATTAGTCCCTTGGAAATTAAAATGTAATCAACATGTAAAAAGTTTTTACTTTTCTTGTCATAGTGAGTAAACTCTTTCTCTAGGGGTACATATTCCTCCAGCTATCCATTAAGTTTTCAGTCTGAATGAAACTGATTTGTTTGTTAGCAATATTTATATTGCCTGTTGTAGGTGCAATTAATTTATCTAAGAATTAATTAATTATTCCATTAAGGTCTTCTGCCAGAATAATATTTCTGGCTTGTAGTTTCTGAAGACCTTCAATAATGGTTGTTAAAAATTGTTCTAAAAGGGGCATAGGGTGAAACTATATCACGCTCCATATTATTAATAATTGCTTTAATTAATATTATTCTGCCATTTGAATCTGAAAATTCCTCCAAGATGTTAATGTCTATATTCTGTTTTAGTGTGAAACCAAAACATTTTATTCTGTAACTATTTGATTACAAGGACCCCATTAGAAAAGAGCTCTGCTCAATTGGGTAATTCTTATTTATAAGAACATTATGAATAAAACATATTGCTACTTACTACTACTACTATGCCTGTCCTGTGGAATCTTCCAGTTTCATTAAAACATAGAATCATGGAAATAACCAGCAGAAAAAGAAGAGTAGTCATACATATAAACATAAAAACACAGAAAATGTCATCAAAAAAAGACTCTCAGCCCATCCAGTCAATCCTGCTTTTCCTATTCTACCCCAGGATCTAATGTCTAATCAGGTTTGTTGCCCTTACCCCCCTTCTCTTGCCACCTGCCCTACTGCTTTTCCATGTGTAACTATTAAACTTTTTTCTTAGTTCCAGACATATTTGAATCAGTATTTGGAAAATGACAGCTGTCACATTCATGAGGTGCTGTAAAGATATGACTATGTTGTAAATTTGGGGTAAAAGTATTGAAAATGACCAAAGTTATGAGCCTGTGTTCATAAAATTCAACGTGGGCTAATAACTTCATTTTTTCATATTTTTACACCCAATTTCAACATAGCCTTCTTATGATACCAACTCATGAACAAGAGCAGAGCAAATTTTCAACTCCTGCCCAAAAGGTGATTTCACACTGGGACTGTGAAATCACCTTTTTGGGACAGGTTTGCCTAATGTCAGTTCAATTGTTCATGAAGTGGGATCCCGGAAAAGGCATGCTGAAAATTTGGACCAAAAATATGCAAAAATGCCCATGTTGTGCCACTAAGTTCAAAAACCCATTGAAATACATTGAATTGCATACCTGTTTCTTCTGTTTGCAGTCCATCTTTGAAGACCAAAGACGTGTTTGTGGTCCAGAGAGAATTACGGTGTTGGACTCATATTTGAAACCATTAATTGTTCCAGTGGCTGTATTGTTTTAGGGAGTTGCTTATGATGACTTCCAGGTCCCTTTCCTCAGCAGTGGTGTCCAACTTATACCCTTACATCTAATATTCCATCCTGGAGTTTTTGTTTCCTATGTGAATCACTTAGCACTTCTTAGTGTTGAATTTCGACAGCCACAATTTGGACTACCTTTCAAATCTTTGCAGGTCCCTCTGCAGCTTCCTAACCCCTTTCTCACAGTCTTCCCTGCCACAAAGCTTAGTGTTATCTGTAAAGAGACACATCTTGCCCCGTATTCCTTCTCCTATGTCACTGATGAACATATTGATAAGGGCAGTCCCCAGGACTGAACCCTATGGAACCCCACTAGTGTCCCCCCTCTCTTGTTGCTTGACCCCATTTACCACTGCCTTCTGCTGTCTCCTCTTCAGCCAGCTTCACACTCATTTAACTAGATCCTTTACTGTTCCCAGATCCTTTAACTTCTTCCACAGCCTTCACTGTGGCACAGTTAAATGCCTTGCTGTAGGTGAAATAGAGCAAATGGAAGTAGAGTCCATCCAGTCTGCACTGTCTGGCAGAATCAGCACACAGAGAAAAAGAAAACATATACCTGACTTACACACAGAAGCAGATAACTAATAATCAGCAAGATAAAATAATACTATATACATGTGAGGGGGGAACACATTAGAGAGATGGATTTGAATGAACTCATCTTGAATGAGTTTAAAAACTTTGCAAAACTACAGCACCTGCAAATTTCAGCTTAGAGACCAAATATTCATAATGTTAACCATTTCAGTCTGAAAAATCCTGTCAAGTCCTGCCAAGAATTTCTTGGGAGATCACCAGAATGCAGTAGATACATATTGTGTAACTTCAGGTCATGTCTGTAGAAATTCTAGGTTGGCAGTTTTCTAACCCAAAAAGGGCTATAAAGTTTGCACGAGCATCCTAACTTTATTTTATTTTTATTTTAGTAGTGGTAGATTTTATTTCTTTTTTATGCCCTTCACCAAAGGCTCAGGGTGCCCCTACAAAATTAAAAACAGACAAACAGCACATAAATATACATATACAACTATACAATAAGAATAAATAACAGTAAATAACACCCATTAATATAAAATAACTGCTTTTAATTAAACATAAGCCACTTGTCATGTTTAATAGTTTCTTAGATCCCAAAGGCTTGTTGAAATAAGAAAGACTTTAATTTCTTTTTAAATATTTCAAGGGAAGACAACTCCCACAGAGGTCTCAGCAAGGAATTCCATAGGATTGGGGTGTCCACTTTAAAGGCCCAATCTCTGGAAGTTTTCAACCTTGCTCTGGGGACCTCCAGGAGGGCCTCATCTGCAGATTGGAGAGAGCGACCTGGGGTGTAGGAATAGAGAAGCTCCTTCAGATAACCTGGACCCAGCCTATGCAAGGCCTTATAGGTCAAAAGACCTATTTTGAAGGAGATGCGCCAGTGCGCCATCAGCCAGTGCAGTTCAAGCAACACTGGCATGATATGACAGGACCTTGAACGGCCTGTCAGTAGCCAGGCTGCAGTGTTCTGCAGCAGCTGCAGGCACCGCATCACACCCCCTCTGACCCTGAGGTAGAGTGCATTACAGGAGTCGAGCCTCAAGATAACAAATGTATGCACCAGTGTGGCCAGATCATTAAGGGGGGTAAGGGATTTAATTCAGGTGATAAAAACTGTTCCAGACAGCAGCATTTATTCTTTTAGTAACTGTATAAGGCCTACTAGGCACAAGTGCCTGTTTTCAGGGGCAACCGGGGTGCTTAAGTGACTTGCTCAGAGCCACACAGTACGCAAGTGGAGAATGGGGGAATCAAACCCAGGTCTGGGGAATATACCAAGCTCATTCACAGCTCATTACTCAAACTTCTAAGCTATAGGCTATACTGCCAACCCCAGTGCTTGTAAATATTTTGATGGTTAGGCTCTAATTAAGGATACTATTGTACATATGCCTTCCGTAGCTGCAGCGCACAACTACTGCAGGATGAGGACGGCAGTGAACAAGACCGAATTGGTTTTACACAGGGCCTGTGCTGTGGGGAGTTGCTTTGACAATAAGGGATTTGTCTACAGCGCAGATATTTTAGGTTCTTTGAGTAATGCTCACTCTCAAGAGGGAGATTTTGTTTTACTTGCTGAATTTTTTTAAAATAATAATTAGTCTCAGTTTCTATGACTCAGTTATTAGTCAGATAATGCCAAGTTAGAGAAAATGGGTGACATAGAGGAGCACCCCACACACATACATGCTTGTAGTGTCTTGGTGTAAAAGGATGTCAATAACATTTCTTAATGAATTTACAGGAAAGCTAATTAATTTTTAAGCAGTTTATTAGTTATTTTACTGTCACTCATTGATATTAGATGGTAGGATTATTGTCTTTGTTTATTTAACACTCTTCACCAGGAAAAGCATGCTGAGTTGATAAACAGCTCGAAAAGAAAACAACTCAAAAGGATGGAAGCAAATGCCCCTTTGTTCATCTTATCTGTCTATAAACCCTAAAGCATCCTGAGACCTTGGGCTCGCTTGTCAAAGGGTGACACAGCGCTTGTGTCAAGCCCTGCTTTGAACCCATTTTTTTGTGTAGCTGCACCAAACATCTTTGACGCAACTGCTTCTAATTTTAGTATATGTGCAGTTGTGACAGTTTCCTCAATTTATGGCAGCTTGTGCCAAAGATTTGGCACAAGCCCCATAAAAAGGGTCCCCCAAGTGGCACAAGTTAGACCAGGGAAATATTGATCTAACTTGCAGCATTTGGTGCTCTGGATTGAAAATCCCAATCGCCGACTAGGAGAATGCCACAAGCCCTGTGTGTCAAATGATTGGCTCACCAGAGGCTTACGGCATTCACGGGGCTTTGAAAATCAAGCCCCTTGTGTCTATATGTGATTTATTTATAGATGTAAACATAGAAACATAGAATATGATGGCAGATAAGGACCGCTTGGCTCACCTAGTTTGCCCATTTTCTTACCTAACAGATAAGCTGCAGATCCCAGTTAACCAACAGCTTCCTTCCTCCTACCCCCCCACTAGGACTGCCTTATGTCTGTCCCATGCATTCTTGAATTCCCCCACTGTTCTTGACTCCACAACCTCCTCAGGGAGGCTGTCCCATGCATCCACAACCCTCTCTGTGAAAAAATACTTCTTCACATTACCTCTGAGCCGTCCCCCCTCTATCTTCAAATTGTGCCCCCTTGTTCTTGCACATCTTTTTTTCTGAAAGATGCCACCCTCTTGGACTTTGTTGATTCCCTTGAGGTACTTGAAAGTTTCTATCATGTCCCCTCTCTTCCTCCTTTCCTCAAGGGTATACATATTAAGCTCCTTTATCCTTGGAGGAAAAGGGACAGGAGGAGAATAGAACAAATGAATACACCATGACAAAGCAATGCAAACATGTAAATGTAATTGAGTGTAAAATGAAGTACAATGAGTGAAAAAAATAAAGTGTACAACATCAGCTTTCAGAAGCATCACAACAAAGATACAATCATAAATAAAAGTGCAAAAATTGCAAAGTAGGATAGCATAAGATAGAAATGGGTTGTAAATGTACTGCTCCCTGACTGGCAGAGGCTGGCTGGCATGCATACATTTGTCTCAGCCTAATAACAAAGTAAGAAATGTACCAGCGCCAGTCTACTTCATGACAAAAAATATTACTGAGACAGTTTAAAAATGTTCATTTTTGAAACAGATGCCATGTTTTCTTCATGGATTACTTGCCCATCCCTAAGCTCCACTGTTCACCTGCTCAGTTGTCTCCCTGTTTCTTTCTTCAGTCTTGCAGTCACACTTTCCACCAATTCATCTTTCTTCTGCTTATCAGTTTATAATGATTTTGCCCATACTCTGTTACTTTGCTCCCCTTTTCTCACCTCCTCACCTGAGGTGCTAAACAGATGCTGCTGAAAAGCAGTTACTGCTAGTCCTCACAGCAGGCAGTGAAGACCAGGAAACACCAACTGCCAATGTCCAGATGCAGCAACAAGGAAAAACTGTTGAAACGTAAAGAGATGCCAAACCACACTTACAGTCACTCCTGGCCCTTAGAGCAGGCATCAAGTACTGGGAAATAATAACAGAAAATGTCTCAAGCCACAATGAGGAACAAACATTTTAAAAAAAAGGAAAAATAAATAAAAAATAAACAAAGTCTGTCATATATTAACAGTCCTCAGAACAGCCAGTGGGGGCCGGGAAACAGCAGGAGACACATCACCTGAAGAAATCACAACTCTCCCTAGTGGCTACTAGCAGAGGAACTATTTTAAAAGCAAACTTCTTTTTTAGTTTCCTATTCTTTTAATTTTTTAGCAAATATACTTATTATCCTTTTTATCAGCAAAATAAGGCACTCTAGGGTGAATTTAATTTTGAGATAACTGCCCTTCTAGGGGCTATAAGGCCCACTGCCTGGACATTGGGCATCACTATGTCCATGGGCAGGCAGTTACTGTATCTCAACATAATGCTGAATTTAGTACACGGCACAGTTGCAAATTCAGGTGATGGTTATGTTGAAGACTTGGTATAGTCATTTTATATGCCAAAAAAGTATTCTTAAATTTGCACAAGCCACCCATTTACACATGCAAGTGCCTTGATTATGCCAGCTCTGAATGTTTATCTGTGTTTAAGTTATAAAATACTCTCTTCTTTTTCTTTTTGCAATATTTAAATATTGGGTTGGCAAAGGTGAAGGACCAACATCCCTAGAGACTGCAGCCCTCCCCATGTACAAGATAAGGCACAGTGTGGGGAAAGCACAGCACAGGCTTTACACTGCTAAGTATACTTCTGTTATAGTTCTGGAGATGTGCCTGGAGGGACAATGTGGGTCTGATATGTTTGCAGATGTCCCTGCTATAGACAGTGTGGGGCTTGATATGTTTGGAGCTGTCCTTGCTGTAGACAATGAAAGATTTGATAAGTCTGGAGTTGTCTTTGCTATAGACAATGTGGAATCTGATATGTTTGGAACTGTCCCTGCTGTAGACATTGTGAGGTCTGATATGTTTGGAGCTGTCCCTGCTGTAGACAGTTTGGAATCTGACATGTTTAGATGTCTGTCTGCTGTAGACAATGTGGGGTCTGATATATTTGGAGCTGTCCCTGCTGTAGAAAATGTGGGTTTTGATAAGTGTGGAGCTGTCCCTGCTGTAGACAATGTGAGTTCTGATATGTTTGGAGCTGTCCTTGCTGTAGACAGTTTAGGTCCTGATATATTTAGAGCTGTACCAGTTGTAGGCAATGTGGGGTTTGATATATTTAGAGCTGTCTCTCCTGTAAACAACATGGGGTTTGATACGTTTGGAGCTGTCCCTGCTGTAAACAATGTGAAGCCTAATATGTTTGGAGTCATCTCTGCTGTAGACAATTTGGGGCTGATATGTTTGGAGTTGTCCATGCTGTAGACAGTGTGGGGTGTGATATGTTTGGAGTTGTCCTTGCTGTAGACAATGTGGGGTCTGATAAGTTTGGAGTTGTCCCTGCTTGAGACAGTGTTGGATTTGATACATAATGTATGGTAAGTACTAATTACCACCCATAATCAGCACATAGACAGCTTTGTTATGCCACTGCTATGACGTCTGAGTGTTAACCACACTTCAGAACTTCTCAGCAGTGGCATAACAAAAAAGAATGTACCAGAGCTCCATCATTCTCACACATAGAATGCGATCACCTGCCTCGGTAAACATTTCAAAAACAGGATTCCAACCATGACAGTTTACATCTACCAAGGCTAGCGATCGCAATGGCAGCAAATATAAATAATGCAGGTGAATTTTTCGACCACAGGCACTTCATCGCCAATCAGGAGAACAAGCAAACATTAAAAAAAACAGAGTCAGACATGCGTTTGGTAAAATCTTTTCTAGCAGATGTGCTGGAGCAGCGTGGGATCACAGAAATGCGAGTAGGTGAACTAGACAGGCAACTCACAGAGTTCATCTATAAAATCAAACAGAATGATGGTTCAGATTATGAACCGACTACATTAAGGGGCATCCTAGGTAAGATAGACAGACATCTAATTAAAAACAAATATGGGCATGCAATTTTCCAAGGAAATACCTCTGACTTCAAGGAAACACTTGCAACGCTGTCAGCCAAGCAGAAATACTTAAAGAAACAGGGAAAGGGCAGTAAACCTAACAGGGCTGATGCTCTAACACCTACTGATATTGATAAACTATACTAGACTCGTACCCTTGGCCTCCACAGCCCAACAGCATTCATAAACATGATTTTATTTAATAATGGGCTATATTATGTATTAAGAAGAGCAGAACACTACAGCCTCCGCTGGTCTGATCTTAGCCTGCTAAAGACAGTGATGGGCAGGAATACCTCGAGTACACTGAGAGGCAGACTAAAACATGTACAGGTTAAAATCCAAGGTACACATGTATAGTCAAGCCAAGGATGTAACAAAATGTAGCCTTCCAAGAAAGAGCTCCCATCACTGCTTACAAGTTATACAAGCAGCAGAGGCCACCATTAATGCTAACTCCTGATGCCCCCTTCTACCTAACCCCAGACATAAACTGTAATCCAAGCACTTCCCTTTGGTTCAGAAGCATGCCCTTAGGAGAAAACAAAATGCACTCTACAATGAACTCAATCAAGATGTCAGCAGGGCTTCCCATTGAAAAGCGGATCACCAACCTTTCCACCTGCAATACTGCAATTCAGTACCTGGTTGTCAGTAATGTACCCACTATTGATGTCTAACAAGTCTCTGGACACATGTCACTTCAGTCCATAAACAATTGCAGCCATCTCAGTGCTACAAAGCAGAAACATATCTTGACCGTCTTTGGTGCACAAAGCCACACTGAGCACTTTCTGCCATCAGCTAGTAGTGCTGCAGCATCATTATCAATCACCCAAACTGGTCAGCCAGTAGTTCCCAAAGTAAAAAACCCACTCAGCGATCTAGGAGTACATTTCAACCTGTTTGGAGCTGGAATAACAATAAATGTAAATAACTACTATGGCCCACAAAAGAAACGGAGCGTGGCAGTAATCAGTGATTCCTCATCGGACGATGAGTAGTGAGTAATCTGCCGTTTCATGTTGTTGTCTCTCATAATTGCCAATTACCTGAATTGTTAGCTATTTTTTCTCCTAACAGATTACCTTGCATGTATACTGATCTGCATGTCAGCGATGATAACCGCGACTCTTTGTTTGGGTTCAAGAAGAGGATGCAGCGTTGCATCCCATAAATCATAATATCTCGTACCCTGCCCACGTGACCACCAGAGACCAACCAGATTGTTTCAGACTCTTAATTTAAATGCATACTTTGAAAATGTAGAAAAGGACATTTCTCTAAA
Organism: Neoceratodus forsteri; assembly: GCA_016271365.2. Lineage (NCBI taxonomy): Eukaryota > Metazoa > Chordata > Ceratodontiformes > Ceratodontidae > Neoceratodus > Neoceratodus forsteri. Next base: position 931,836,951 of record CM057453.1, read on the forward strand.
ATTCATTTATTTATCCCACTTGTTTTACCGTATTGTTCAAAAACTAATTGGTATTTCTATGTATGCACATTGCTGTACCGCAACAAAATAAATTTGGGCTGTTTGAACCTTTTCCAGTAGTCCCAATTTGTCAGTAAGGTAAGAAATACTAAAAAACAACATGTGAATGGGGCAAACAGTGTGTTTTTGACCCTGCACTATAAAGGATAATGGCTGTTGATGGGGTGATACCCACTCAGATAATTACCTCTCATGGTTGCTATGGCTATAGTAAACCTTTTGAGCTGCACTCTCGAGGCTTACCATGTTGCCCTAGCAACCACTTGAGGTGATTACAGTATGGATATCACCCAATCCCCAGCCATTATCCTCTATGTTCAGCATTGTCACTGCTGTAAATAGTGTAAGGTCTGATATATTTGGAGCTATCTCTGCTGTAGACAATTTGGTGTCTGGTATGTTTGGAGCTGTGTCTGCTGTAGACAATGTGGGGTCTGATTTATTTGGTGCTGTACCTCCTGTAGACCATGTGGGGTCTCATTTGTTTGGAGCATCTCTGCTGTAGACAATTTGGGGTCTCATATGTTTGGGACACTTTCTGTTGTATATAGTGTGGGGTCTTACATGTTTGGAACTGTCCCTGCTCTAGATAGTGTAAATTCTGATATGTTTGGAGTTGTCTCTGCAGTACAAAACATGGTGTTTTATATGTTTGAAGCTGTACCTGCTGTAGACAATGTGAGATCTGATATGTTTGGAACTGTCCCTGCTATAGACAGTATGGGGTCTGATATGTCTGGAGTTATCCCTTCTGTAAAAAATATAAGGTCTGATATGTTTGGAGCTATCTCTGATGTAGACAATTTGGTGTCTGGTATGTTTGGAGCTGTTTCTGCTGTAGACAATGTGGGATCTGATATGTGGGGTCTGACATGTTTGGAGTTGTCCTTGATGTAGACAATGTAAGGTCTGATATGTTTGGAGCTGTCTCTGCTCTAGACAATCTGGGGTCTGATATGTTTGAATCTGTATATGCTGTAGGCAGTGTTGGGTTTGATATGTTTGGAGCTGTCCCTGCAGTAAACAATGCAGGGTCTGTTAAGTCTGGAGTTGACCCTGCTGTAGACAATGTGAGATCTGACATGTTTGGAGCTATCTCTGCTGTAGACAATTTGGGATCTGATACACTTGAATCTGTACTTGCTGTAGACACTGTGTGGTCACATATGTTTGGATTTCTCTCGGATGTAGACAATGTGGGTTCTGATATCTCTGAAGCAGTCCTTGCTACAGACAGTGCAGGATCTGATATGTATGGATCCATTACTTCCATAGATAATGAGGAAACTAATATTTCAGGAGCTACTTATCCTATATATGATACTTAGACTGCCTTTTTTGAGCTGTTCCTTGTGTAGAGATCAAATTAAAACTGGTTGGTATATTGTTACAATTTTAGGTGTAAAATCATAGAAACCAGATTTTACAGATAAATGCTGTTGATCCATCAAGCCTGCCCTGTCACTACCATTTTCCCTACCAGTGCAGCACTGACAGGTACTGTACTATGAAATGCGCTTAAATCATTGCATGCTTTGTTCGTTCAGAGACCCTTAACTTGACTCCTCTCTACCCTGTTATTTCCAGAGTTCATTTCAGAACTTTTTGGAACTGGGACAATGTCCCACTGAGAGTAAAAAATAAGGGATATTTGGGAAAAAATAGTGGGAGAAGCAACAAAATTAAGGGGACAAAAAATGAAATGTTTGAGATCTCTCAGGGTTGAAAATTTTCAGACAGATCAAAATGTCATGATCATAATTTCTGTAAAAATTCTGTACTTTTTTGCTCTCCAGTGTTATAATGCAGAAACAAAGTCATAGTCTGTAAGTGGTGACCCTTCAACAGTAATTGGTATCAGATCATCTATCCTTGTTGGTGAAAAGCCTATTTCTGAGATTGTTTTTTTTCAAGCGCTGAGAATTGAATCCCCTTTTTCACAGTCTGCAGTGTGAATGGGTGCTATCAGTGTTAAGCTTGCAAGTTTGATTGTATTTGGGAATGTTTCAGCATGATACATATTAATCAATTCCCACAAGACAATCATATTTCCCCTAGGGTAACCCTCATGTAGCACAAAAGCTTTCAACTTATCCCATTCATCAGTAGTTCTCAAAGTGTTTACAATTGGTGGCATTTTTGTGACTTTGTCCCATTTGTGTTCCTTTTCCTTCCCAAAGTATTGCAGAAGGATGTCTAGCTCTTAGTTACCCCACTGTGGCAAATCATTAGCTGAAAGAAAAGACAGTGGATTCATAGCTAAACCACCAAATGTGTAAGTGATGTGTTTTTTTCAATTGTTTAACCAGGAGTGGCACACTAAATTAAAAGCTTGTTTAGAGGTGCAACCTGGGAGCACAGGAAAGTTCAGTAACTCGCTCCGGATCACACAGTATGCAAGTGGGGGCTGTGGGATTCAAACCCAGGTCTTCAGATTTGCAGCTCAGAGCCTTAAACCACTGCATTATACTGCCTCCCTTGTCATTTTCTGGGAATTTAAACTTTAGATTTTCTAGCAGCTTCCCTATAGAGGCAGTTTTGATTGCCTGGATGTTTGAGCTCCCTGTAGGATGTGGTTATTTTTAATTTTTTTTCCATCCTCATCTGTTGAGATGTCTTCTTCCAGCTTTTGCATATGTGTTTGCTGCCCACCCAACAAGTAGTTTTCTCCATTTTTGTTTTTCTCCAGTGTTGCCATGTAACATTTTACTGAGAGTTCCACAATGGTTATATCAAGATCCTTTTTCTGGAAGACTAGACATAACTCAATAATCACTGGTAATGCAGCCATGAGCATGTATGTTGTTCCCACAAAATCTACCTGGGACTTTTTTTTTGCATACCCAGTGACTTTAGCATGTCCAGTGCTTGACATCTATGTTATTAGTGAGTCCAAAGTTCTGTAAACAGTTTTAACTGCACTTCTAGCCAGCATACATCATGCACCTTTTTAGCTTTTAGAGATGGGTCATTTAGCATTTCCTGAATTTCGTGTAAGTTATCGCAGTGGGTAGAAGGTGCTTTAAAGTAATAAAAAAAACAACTATCCAGACCTCTGATAACACTGCAAATCTGCTACCTAGAAGCTTACAAAAGCCAATCTATAGGCTATGTAGCGATAGTTTAGTAGCATGGAATTTTGTCTCAGAAGATGTCCTGTTGCTTCCTCCCCTGTTCCATTCATTAGCCCATCACTGCCTTGGACCATAACTTTAGCCATACAGTAGGTACATTTTTTCACTTAAAGAGCAACTCTCTAAAAGCCTCAAAAACAATAGATTTATACCACTAATGGAGTCAATTCTCAAGGGATCGGTGCAAGTTGCACCAAAAGGGACTTGCGGTGAGTGCTGATGTGCCAGGGACACTGTGCCAGATTCTCTATCAAGCAAGGTCCTGGCTGCTAAGTACCACAGCTTGTGGCAACCCCAGCAGTGTGCCAAATGGATGGAACACCTGGACAGGTTGCCACAAGCCTGCAGCAGTGTCCACACCAAGGACGCAAGTGCCCCCCCAAGCCCCGATCCCCACAGTATAAATGAAACAGTCCTTGTGAGTTAGAAAACCCCGCATCCCTGATCCCCAATAGTAATTATTAAATAGCCCTGGTGGGCTGTGGGTGCCCCCCAGTCCCCAGTCCCAGAAATTACTATTAAAATAGCCCTTGTGGGCTGGTGACCCCCCATTCCCTGATCCCTATGTGTTGCAAAATGAAAAAAATTAGTGGTGGTCCAGTGGTGCCTCGATCCTGATCCCCCATTACATACATTCCTAACATACCTGGTGATCTAGTGGACCCCAACCCAGCAGTGCTATACCACCCGGCTCCCCCGACCCATACCCAGCCTGCAACTGGCACAGCCCAACTGTTGCCACCACGGCCAGCCACTGACAGAGCTCAGTATGAGCTCGTACTGTATATAGTATGCGTTCAATGAATGACAGCAGCTGTCATTCACTGAGTGCATTTACAGTGCAAAGAGAAGCATTATGCTGTGATCCCCTCCTTCTGTGTCACTTATAAACAGGTAAAAGAGCACTAGACCCAGGATCAACTTGTGATACACACCACTGGTCACTCTTCTAATCTCAAAGTGCTTACCATTTAGCACTACCTTTTGGTTCTTCAACTAACCAGTTCTCTGCCCACCTTGCTATGTCTTTCCCCACTGCAATCTCCCATAACTTTTTTACAAGATGTCTGTGGGAGACTGAGTCAATGGCCTTGTTGGAGTTCAGATGAAGGTTGTCCAGCACCTGGCCCTTATCCACCCCTGAGACACAATGTTGATGAATTCTATCATGTGTGTTAGGCAATACCTCCCATTCATGAAGCCATGCTGTTTACTGTCCTGGAGACCATGCATTGCCAGAAAGTCAACCAACCAATATAGCCTGCACTTGACTATAGTGGCCTTCCTTCAGTGGAGGTTGGGCTGACTAGAGAATAGCTGCCTGGGTCTCCCCTGTCCTCACTGTTGTGCAGTCTTGTGCAGACACAATATCTGCTACCTTCAAGTCCATTTTGACCATGCCTGTCACAAGGAAGCAGTTAAACAGGTCTTCCAAAGCCTGCCCTGTTTTCCTGAACCCCCAGAGATCATCCCAAATATTCTCCACATTAAAGTACACAGTATGAGTAAGAAAAAAGTAGTTATGTATGTATTAGGAAAATGTTCTATCAAACTGATTATTGGCTTAAAAAATAGAAATACGACCAACATTTAGTTTTGCAGATGAGTAAGTGCTGTTATTTTGTCTAGATAAAAATATAAAACACTGCCAAGTAAAAGTTTGTGGTTTATAGAAAACTATTCTATGCTCTAATGAAAAATTTCAGCAATGAAAGGCATTGCCACATAATAGTAAAACAGCCTTGTCTGATGTCAAACTTACAAGATAGCTATGCAGTCACATAACATTTATTGACCTAAGCTCTGGAGAAATTAAAAAAACCACAAGAATGTTTTAACAATGATAACTGCTTCACAGCCCTTTGATCACATTATAGACAGATTAACATTTTTAGGAAGCATGGGAGTATACTGATGTAGGTGTCTGCCAGGCTGTGCATGGGTCAGCAGTCTGGGTCAGTGAATAAATCACTTAAAAATACATGGCTCTGGGCTTCCAGGTGGCACAGGGATAGTGTATCACGCTGTCAAGTGAATGACCCAGCTCTGGATCTCCACACACAGAGAGCTAGGGGTGGAGGTGCTGCTCATTGCAATGCCACCCATCCCACAGAGAAGGCAGCCACCATCCTGTGCTTGCAGCAACCTATGCTGCTGGGCCTGGAGTCAGACACATTACATATTGCTGCCCCCTTGTGGTGCTGAGGATGTACACTCAAGGTGGGGAGGGATGTCATAGATATCGACATGCCAATGACTGGATCCAAGTACATCAGTGTCAGGGCTGAGGGCATTAAATGGACAATTCAGGCTATCCTACTGGGTGGCTTAAGCCTCACTGCCGCCACTCAGCACTAGCACTGTGCCACACCTGGCACAGAACGCCACTCAGACTCCAACCATTAGGTGAGTGGACACTGCTATGAGTGAAACACTGTGGTAAGATGGTCCAGGTTGTACAAAGGACATCCATGGGTGTTGTCAGTGGCATTAGGTGAAAGTAAAAGAAAAAGGATATGATTCTAACCCTTCTAGGGCTGGATAAAATGTGCACATTTTGCTATGTGTAGTTTTTCCAAAATACTCATTATTTCAGGAAGATGTATGTTATTTTATTTATTTATTTGCTTTTGGTAACCGGGTGAGTGCACTAGGCATGAGGATGCCTATTTTCAGGCATGACCCGGGAGGATACAAGTTGATTACAATTAAAAACAACAGTATGACACAGCACATAACATAGGTGAATACAAAGTGAAGGAGTCAGAAATACAATAGTGATTCAGTGAAGTACATAAGGAGTCAGAAACACAACAGCGATTCGGTGAAGTACATAGTTGTAACAGGTCTATAAACATTACATTAGGATTTTAGAGAAAAACAAGAGCAGGAAATACAGGGTTGCAAAGTACTGCTTAACTGTAAGTGCTGTTGCAAGGACTATACACCTTCACACACACAGGTTTTAGACACAAGGTTACCTGGAAGGCCTGAAGCTAATTACAGAGTAGAACAAACCTTGATCAAGGATCTCCTGTTTTATCTAAAAGAAAGTATGTCATTATGCGTTTCAAGAACATGCAGTTTTGCAACTGCACTTTTTCTGTCATGTAGGGTTTGTGCTCCAAGTACCTGAAGGAACCAACTGGAGAATAGCATGAGTTCTTTGAGATGTTAGTATCAGTATTTTTATCTATAAACAGGTGCAGAGGGACAAAGTCCTTCAGTCAAGTGAGGAGCATGACCAAATAAGGTAACAGGGTTGCAAAGAGAAACATGAGTCTGACTGTTTGGAAAGAGAATAATAGATACAAGAGAAGTAGCACAGTGGGACAGAAGTAGTGAAAGAGTGTCCAAGAAATGTTGCCAGGGGCATAATTATTGGGGGGGGGGGCATGGGGGAGGATATGCCACCACCAACATTTTTGACCCTACCTGTGCCATCCCTTCTGTCCCCCGCAATATATTTCAGGCTGAGCTTGTAAGTAAAACAAGCATAATGATGGCACTGCCTCTGCTGACAGCACAAGTATCTGAGTATTGTGCACCACAGTGTTGCTCCGCCCACTCTGACTGAACTGTAGCAGAACAGCTGATCTGCCGATCGATCATGACTCATGCAGCACTGCTGTCGGAACATTGAAAGCTTAAGAGCTGCATCCTGCTTGCTATATAATAATAAAAAAATAAAAGTCTCCAGGTGTGAACAAACCTATCATCCACTAGTAGCAGGATGAAGTATGGATGGAGCTCCAACTGAGTCCAAGGCTACTCGTGTATGCAAGTGGTGATCAGGGGCTGAGTCTTGACTGTAACCTGCTGTCTTCTCATGACAGGCAAAAGTTTCATTGCTACTATCACAAAGCCACTATCTTGACTTTGGGGCTTGTCCTCAAAAGCCGGTATGGATGCATAAATAAACTGGCAATAACTGAGTCACATTTTTAGTGGGGACTTATACATAGGTGAGGCACAGCAGAGTCACCTTTGCCCATTGAGCATATATGGGAAGGTATCAGGACTAGCAACTGGTCTAGCTGTGTTCAGCACTCTGTCTCGGGTGGCAACTAAGCATTTACAGACTAGTACAGGTGCCTGAAAACTGTGCTAGTGAACAAAAACTGAACTTCTTTATTTCTGGCCATTAGTGATGTTGGCCATTTCAAAATATGCAAGCAGGTACCAAGAGGAAAATTCAGAACAGGATAAAATGTCCTGTAGTGTGTGGCCTAGTTTTTTCTTTCTACTTTGAGAGAGAGAGAGACAGCAAGACAGAAAGAGAGAGAGAGAGACAGAGAGAGAGAGAGAGAGAGTCATGGAGTCTGGATCCTTTTCTTACTTTATTTTAACATCAGGTAACGATACAGCTTGATTGTCATATAAGAACATGTCATACAAAAGCACAGAGGTACGATATGGTACTCAAGCATATTCGTATATTCAGTATTAGTTGCTGCTAATATTTTATTTACATATAATTTAGCTGAGGGAGGCCCAGATTTCCAACCAAACTTCCAGTTTTTGATGATATGTGTAATGTATTTCCTCTGTTTTGATAAGATCTACCATGAGGTTAATCCACTGCACATAATTAGGGGCGCTTTCACCCTTCCACTTCAATAAAATGCATTGATTGGCTATAGTCAAGCTTAATTGTAATAATTTTGATTGGGAATCTGTCAATAGTTTGAATATTGTACTAATAGAATACAGTAGTTGTTGGATTTGATGTAAGTTGTATGCCTAGTGTTTTGTACAGTATAGCAAATATGGGATCCCAAAATGTATGAAGCTTGGGACAGTCCGCTTGCATATGTTTTATGTTAGCTTTGGAGGCTTTGTAGCATGGGCATATGTTAATAACCGAATAGTTTATTCTATGGAAGTTTATTTGGTGAGTAATAGGTTCTCTGTAATAAGTTACATTTTGTTGAAGCTTGGTTGAGATAGTATCTTTAAAGGGATATTGAAAAATTTCCACCCATTCTTGGTCCCAAAATTTATTGTGTAAATCTGATTCCCATCTTTCACCTAGTGCAGTTAAGTGTGTCCTATTGAAAAACGTTATAATGTAGTATATTCCAGAGATTATTTTTCATGATGGTGACCCTGGGGCTAAGAAAGAGTGGATTGGAGATAAATTAGATACAAAAAAGTCCTTTATTCTTTGTTATATAGTCTCGCAATTGAAAATATAAAACCAGATGGTTGTCAGGTATGTGATATTCTTGCTGGAGCCGCACAAATGGTTTTAGGATACACTTGCTAAAACATTGGCCAATATTGTATAGACCTTGATATAGTCAAAGTTTGAATAGTTGTTGATTAATGGAGTTTCTGACCTGATTCTTAGTGGCCACTTAATCTGTTGATACACTTTAGTCCAAATCATTAAGGTTGTCTGAGCTGAGGTTAAGAGACTTTTATAATTCACCTTTGGAAGACTGGCATATAGCATGGCAGGTAATGATTTGTATGGATCATTATTCAGTTCCAAAATGTTATTAACTGAATGGGGGTTCCTAAACCAATCCTGTGTTTGGTTCAATTGGCATGCATAAAAATATGTCTGGAAATCTGGTAGTCCTAGGTCTCCCTCACTTTTCAGTAATGTTAACTTAGCTAATGCAATTCTTGTTTTTGTTCCCTTCCATATGAACTTTGATATACCTTTATTTAAGTTTTTGAAAAATTCATCAAGAATCATGGTTTGCAGTGCTGGAAATAGAAACTGTAGTTTCGGTAAGATAAACATTTTCACAGCGTTCACTCTTCCTATTAGTGTGCAAGGTAATACAGGCCATTTTTCTAGATTTATCAGAGTTTCTTGTGATATAGGAAGTTAATTGAAATCATTGAGTTCTGTAACATTTCTAGGTATTTTCACTCCTAAATGTTTAATAGCTGTTGGTTCAATAGGAGCTAAAGTAGGAAGTGTGAGTGGGTGTTCATTATTGGGGTTCATCTGTAGCATCTCTGAGGCTTGTCGGAATGTTTTCACGAGGGTGTATAAAGAACCTGAAGAGTAACCTGAAACAGCAAGGAGGATTTATCTGCATATAGATTTATTTTAAGTTGTCAGTCATTTACAATGACACCTTTGATCTGGGATTGATTCAAACAGCCTATGCTAAGGGTTCTATTGCAACGGCAAATAGCAGTGGAGATACAGGACAGCCTTGGCAGGTGCCTTTAGTAGGCAATATTTTATTTGAGATGTTACAATTAGTTCTAATCTGTACTCTGGGATTTAAGTATACAGTACAAGACACTTAATTGGGATGAGGTTAATGGGGATGTCCACTTTATTGGGACGTCCCACAGGGAACTGATTAAGTGGTCATGTATTCCTATGGGCAAAATTGCTGCATAATTGGGATGGGGTACCATTTAAATGGGACAATTCTGTTCCATTAATCCCGAGGATGGTGCATTCTTCAGCACTAATCTCCATTGTCACTTGCTTAGCACTTTACCGACCACAACTTGCTAGGACTTTGTTACATTGTTGAGCATTAATCCCCTAATCAGTTGCTTAGCACCTTACTAATGCTGCCTCCCAACAAACGTAGCTCCCAACTCCAACCACACCTTCCAAATAATAAAAGAATAAAAAAGAATGAGGAAAACACCCTAATTTTATTGCCATCTCTGGCATGTCGGCTCTGAACATACAGCTCCTGAACTTCCTCTTGATTGTTATTCTTGGAGTCTGTTGCTCTGCATGGCATACTGTGAACACTGTTTGTCATTCTTCTTTTAAGTCTGTGTCCTCCTCCAAGCCCAATTCAAGACCACTCAAAACTCAAAACATGACTTCCAAACAGTAAAAGAATAAAAAAGGATGAGGACAAAAAATTATCATTTTACCGCATCTCAGCATGCCCCGAACTTCCTCTCGACTGTCACTTTTGGACACAACCACATTCAAGACCACTGGAAATGGACTAAAAAAATTGCACAAGGTCATAATGTCATGGACAAAACTGCACAAGGAAACACTGTTCACAGACAACAACGTGCCAACACAGCGGCGGTGCATAAATGCAGACAGCACAAAATTGCCGCGCACCTGATGAATTCTTTAGTTTATGTGGTGGTCTCTACCCCCAACCCCCCTGGAATAATTATAATCAGCTCTGACGTGGTGTGTACAGAGCCACAAGTTAAAATTCATGTTGCACCACTTACCCATGGCTGCACAGATAGGAGTAAAATAAAATTTCCCCTTGAGGAGAGTTTTGAACCCTGGTCTCCCCCCCATTGTCTACTGCTGGGTTGAGTGCCTTGGCCATTCCACCATGGGAGCGACTCAACTGAGCACTCGACCAGCAATGCTCAAAACCCTTTGCCCCACTTCCGTCTTCCATTCTACAGCGACAGGTGTAGTGATATTTTTGTATCGCTCTAATACCCCTGTCGCTGTACTTCCATACATGCTTAAGACAGCTCAGTTCTTCATGCACGGTTTTGTCCATGTTATAGTGACCTGGTACCCTAAAAAACAACTGCTCTGAAAGGTAAAAGTCAACATTTTATTTAGTTTGCGTGTGTTTATCCACTGATTCTGCCTGCCTTTTTCACTTTCGGTCCTAGTAATTTCGCTGCACACCACCTGTTTAAACAGTATTGTATAGATACAATATGCAGAAATATAGTTAAACACATTTGTAGAATGTGTGCACACTGTCTAAATACATGCAGTACTGTCAGTATCATTATTTAGAGGGGATGGGAACTCATGAACAGAAGCTGTCTGTTGATTAATGTAGTGAAACATGCACTTCTGTTAATGGGGACAGCCACTTAATTGGGATGAAAGGGCTGCCACCAGGCCATCCCAGTTATGTAGCTTCTACTGTAATAACTTTATCCAAGATAGAAAATTAGGCCTGAAGGCCATTTTGATCAGGACTGTGATCATATAGGCCTATTCTACTCGATCAAATGCCATCTCAGTGTTCAGTGTGAGAAGGACAGTATTTGATCTCTAAGGTTGTTCTATGATATTGATAGCTTTATGAATATCAGAGTGTATTTGTCTGCCCTTTATGAAACCTGTCTGGTCAGGATGGATTATTGGCGGGGCTTCTTTCACTAATCTGGATGCTAATACTTTTGCAAATATTTTTAGGTCAGAATTCAATAGTGAAATAGGGCAATATGAGGTACAATGTTTGAGCTCCATAACTTTTTCCAAAAAAAACTATAATTGTAGCATTGTAAAATTTTTCAGGTAGGGATTTCATAGTAATGAATTTATTAAATAAACTTTCAAGTTTGAAAGATATTGATTAGCTAAATATTTTATAAAAATCCATTGGTATACAACCAGTCCTGTGGTTTTGCCAGATTTTAAGTGATTAATAGTGTTCAGAATTTCCAGATCTGCTATTAGATCTGGGAATGGTCTGGGTAATTCTATACCATCAAGAAATTAGATTACCCCGTCAGGCCATTCAGTTTTTTCTGAAAAGTATAATTTTTGATAATAATGGGTGAAAACATTACTAATTTTTTCTGGATCTATTGCCTTATTACCTGCTGAGTCATATATTGAACTGATCAATCTCGATGCCTGTTCCTGTTTTATTTGATATGCCATTAATCTTTCAGGTTTATCACTCATGTTATAATAGAAGGACTTGGTTTTTAATAACTAAAGCTCAGCTTTTTGTACTTATTAGGTTATATTGTACTTTTATTTTTCTTATCTCTTGTAATAATGTATCTGTTGGATGTAATTCATATTGTAAATTCAGGTTTTCTAATTTCCTTTCAATAGTATTGAATTGTATGTTTATACCTTTGCTAATTCCTTATATATAAGCCGTAAAGCAGTCCTAAATTACTGGTTCTGAGACTTCCTGGTTAGAGTTTATCTCAAAGAAGTTATGGATCTCATCACTAATTAGAGTTTTGAAATCTGGTTCTATTATAACTGTTCACAATGTTTTTGGACTTTTCTTGAATTATAATTTAGTGGTTATTACTGGTGCATGATCAGAAAAATTGATATCATAATACCGCATATTATTAATCTCTTGAATGACTTCCAGAGAAGCCAAAAAGAAGTCTATACATGAGGAGGATTGATGAACTGCTGAAAAAAAAAAAAGAACTGCCTTGCTACAGGGTTAAGTAATCTCCATGGATCTACTAACACTAGTTCTTGTATAAAATGCTTAATGGCTTTGACAGCTGACAGGCTTTTACATGCCAAGCAGGGTGTTCTGTCTAATAAATTATCCAGCACTAAATTGGAGTCACCACCTATAAAAATGGTGTTAAAAATGTAGCTAAGTTGAGAAAGAAGTCCAAAAAAAAAGTGGGATCATTTTCATTTGGGCCATATAAATTAGCAGTCATGAATATCTGGCCTGGGATGGTTGTCTCTTGTATTACATAACAACTATTGTTATGTTGTAAAGATCTGCCTAATTTAAAGATGCTATTTTTCTTTATACATAAAGCTACACCTCTAGCTATAGAAGTATAACATGGTGCAATTCCCGATTTTTTGAGGGGAAAAGTTAAAATCTTTTTGTGCAAAATGAGTCCCATGAAGTAAGAGATTATCTATATTTGTTTCTATATAGAAAGTTAATTATTTTATTTTGCTTAACTGGATCTCTAAGGTCTTTCACATTCCATGTAATTCTATTAATTATGGTTTCACTCATTTGAATGAAGATTTGAGATTTCGGTATGTAACATATTTTCACATCTGTGCTTGAAGACAGAGTTATAATTAATGTGACATTAAGTCTTTTGTTGCCTAGTGGTTGCCTTATTTTTTAATTTATATCCTATCCAACACATGAGATTGTAGAGAAAAAAAAGTGTATAGTCTCAGTCCCTTCCTCCCCCTCTTCCCCATGAGTCTTTTCCACCTTCATTCCACCCTATGTGAATTCCCCTCACCCCATCATCCCACCCCACCATGTTAAGTAGTAACAAAGATAAATGCTATTTCAAAGAAAGATTATTTATTGAGATCGTTTTTTTTTTTTAAAGCAAGGCAAGGCAAATTTTATTTTTATGGCACCCAATCCCGGAGGCTCTGGGCGCCTAACAAAATATTACAAGATAAAACAACTATTAAAATCCAGAAAAACAAAAATAAATGAAAGTCAGAATTCAATTATTAAAATTCACTATAGCAATAACATGGATGCAGGTTACTCTGTAAATGCCAGGCTGAAAAAGTGGGCCTTAAGCCTCTGCTTGAAAACACCAATCGAAGGAGCCTCCCAGACTGCAGATGGAGTTGAATTCCACAGGGTCAGCCCAGAGACACTGAAAGTTCGATCACCAGATGTCTTGAGTCGAACCCTGGGAATGTCCAGGAGGCCCCTTGAAGAGAAGAGGAGGGAGTGAGCAGAGGTCGCAGGAGTCAGGAGCTCCAGCAGGTAGCCAGGACCCAGCCCATATAGGGCCTTATAGGTGAACAAGCCCACCTTGAAATGGACCCTCCACCTGACCGGCAGCCAGTGCAGAGCACGCTGGACTGGGGTCACATGACAGGACCTAGGCAGGCCTGTCAGCAACTGGGCCACCATGTACTGCACCAGTTGCAGCCTGCAGTGGGTCTGTCCCACGACCCCGAAGTAAAGAGCATTACAGTAGTTGAGTCTAGAGGTAACAAAGGCGTGTACCAGAGTCGGCAAATCCTTGGGCAGAATGAGGGGCTTGATTCTGGCGATGTTCCACAAGTGATAAAAAACACTCTTGACCACAGACGATACCTGATCTTCAAAGGTAAGTCTGCTGCCCAGGATCACGCCTAGATTAGGCACCCTCAGGGAAGCATCCAATGAAGTGGACCCTGGGAAAAGGCCTGTGTCCGCTCCAGGTTGCAACCCATCACGACTGTGACCTGGTTTGATCACTAGCACCTCTGTCTTATCTGGGTTTAGTCTCAGCCAGCTGGAAGCCATCCAGTCACTGATTTTATCCAGACAGATGCTAAGCATGTCAACAGCATCGGATGTTCCGGGCCCAAATGACAAATACAGTTGGGTGTCATCTGCATAGCAGTGAAACTCATCATTGTATTGCTGAATGATCTCACCCGGGGCAGCATGTACACCGCGAACAGCATCGGTAACAAGATCGAACCCTATGGAACACCACACAACAGAGATATTGGGGAAGAGGAGAAATTTCCTATCACTACCCGCTGCACCCTGTCAGAGAGATAGGACTCAAACCATCTGATGATAGTGCCAGCAAGTCCACAAAACTCACAGAGCTGATCAAGAAGCATGACATGGTCCATGGTGTCAAATGCTGATGCGCGACTGAGGAGCACAAGAACTGATCTGTCTCCTCTATCTCTAGCCCTGAGCAGGTCATTATGCACTCTAACTAGAGCTGTTTCAGTGCTGTGTCTAGCCCAAAAACTTGACTGAAATGGCTCATAGATGTCAGAGGATGCTAGGTGATCCTTGAGCTGTTGTGCCACCAATTTTTCAACAACCTTGCTCAAAAAAGGCAGGTTGGAGATTGGACTGTAATTCACCAGGACATCTGGATTGAGGGAAGACTTCTTAAGGAGGGGTCTCACAAGCATTTCTTTCAAAGCCGCTGTGAATACCCCTTCCACCATTGAACACCTGGCAATCCTGGTGAACATCGGGCCAACAACCTCGGCGTATCCAATTAAGAAACGCATCAGGGCTAGGTCCAGTTAGCAAAATGTGTGCTTCAGCTCTAGGATCACCTCAGTCACTTAGGACACCTCCACTGGCCTAAACTCCTCCCAGACTGGCAGAGTGCCTCTGCTCCTACTAGTCCGACCACTGCAAGGTGAAGGCCTCCCCTGATGACATCCTCAACCGAATAGACAATACTTTGTCAGAAAAGAACAGAGTAAACTCTTCACACAAGGTAGATGAAAAAAAGCCTTTTTTGGCTGTAGACAGGCAGGATGGAGAAGCCTATCCACAGTCCAAAAATGCTGAGAAGGTCTGTTTTTCCCTGCTGCAATCTCCCTGGACAGAAATTCTGACTTCTTACAGGAAATTGTCTCCTGGTACTCACTGTAGTGAGCACACAGGACCAGTTTGTTGGCCTCCAGCTGGATCTTCCGCCAGTTACACTCCATCTTTCGACCCTTGATCTTCATCGCCTTGAGATCCCCATCAAACCAGGGGGGTCTCAAGTGAGAGGATCTGGGTCATATACGAACTGGCGTGATGACATCCAGTGCTTCGGGACACCACCTTATTATAGGTGGCCACTGCCTCACCAGTGCCAATTGCACAAGTTGCCTTAACGCTAAATAGGTCAGCCAACACCAGAAGTCCTTCTGGGTGTAAATCCTTTAAAGGGTGGTAGCTGACCATCTCCACAGGGGAAGGACTATCGGGGGGGCCCAAACATGAACCCCACTGTGCAATGATTGGATCAAAAGACTCAACAATCTTGAGGTTATAAACCCCCAAACCCAGCTGGAACACCAGATCAAGTGTATGGCCATGCCAATGGGTCACAGAAGCAACAGCTTGTGCCAGGCTCAGTGAGAACATCAACTGGAAGAGGTCATAACTGAAGTGCGAGGATTCATCGTCGACCCAAGTGTTGAAGTCCCCCAGGATTAAACACCTGGGGGACTCCAACACCTGGTCGATGACGAAGTCTGCTACCTCCTGCAGGAATTCTCCTCCCAAACCAGGATGGCAGTACATAAGGAGAATCCTGCAACCTGCACCTGGACCCCCGAATACAGCAATGCATTCAAAGGACCTGGTATTACCAACCAGATGCACCATGAAGCCCAGGTTGGCTCCAATAACAATGGTCACCCCCCCCATGATCCTTCCTCAGGCAGTGCACCATGGAGTACCCGGTGGGAACAGCAGCCTCTAAAACTGGACCAGCATCATCACTCAGGCAGCTCTCCATAATGTAAGTCAGGTCAACAGAGGAAATCAAGTCCTCAGAAATGGTGGTCTTGTTCCTTATTAACCTGGCATTGCAAAGCACTGCTTGAAGAGGATTAGAGGAGGCAGCCGACCCTCTTGCTGCCTGCCCACTCGGTCCAGTGGGACCCCTGGGTAAAGGAACCAAACACATCTGGCATATTTCTAAGCCCTGTTTAAACCTGGGGTGTCTCCTGGACCTTATAATCTCAATGTCCTTCACCACTCCCTCCTTAGCTGCCATCCGCCAACAATGACCTGCATACCTCCTCATAATTCCGACCTCCCTGCAGCGTCTGGCAGCAGTAAATGAGGCTGGGATGCCGGTGAAGGGGCAGAGATTGTGAAGCAGATATTGCCTACTAACAGATGACTATAGAATGCTCAGTACTGCCACGTCCTGATGAGTGGGGGTGGGGGTACCAGTCGCACTGCTGTTGATGGTGCAACCTGATGTTGTTAACGTTTGAATTTATTTTTGTATAAATTTAAATTAAAAGTGTGAGGGGGAGAAGGCTGATAAAGGCAAGGCAAGCAATGAACAATGAGCCCTACTTCTTGGTTCTGTGACTGTCAAGTAAGTAGTTTTCTTGGTGGCTCAGGGTGTAATTTGGGGGGGGGGGGTATCATTCTGCACTTCACCAAGAAATACCAGATGGTCACTGTCAGTATGGGAGGGCTTTTATAAAAATTAAGAAAAAACTGCAACAAGACAAGTGCTCAGCAACGTTATTACTGCCATTTGATTTATTACACTTGTCTTCACTGATTAGAAATCTAAGCACAATCACATTTTCTTAAAGCAGCAGTGCAATGGACTGAAAATGCCATCTTTATTCATATTCTATTAAAACTAAAGTTTATATATAGATCTGCATACCTTTTACAAGCAGATGGCAACTGATTGTATAATTAAACATCTGTCTTCTCTCCCGATGCTAATGCACCCTCACCCGGACCACCATTTTAAAACCTGTTGCATCTTGGTATTTGTGTGAGCAGACTGCTTACCATGATGCAACAGGTTCAATCCCAGAATGCATTGTTTGTTTATCTGTATGTGCATCCCCGAAAACTGTTAGCAACTGCTTTAAAAAAATGGCAAATTCTAGCTGCAATAGTAGCATTTCATGTGCTAATAGTCCAGAGTCAGAGTGAGTTAAATCAAAATTTTACTTAGGACAATGGTGCTGTTTCATTATTTATGCATTTTTTAGCCAGCATGGTGAGAGCGTGCCCTTTTCTATCTCAGTTTCATTTGCCTTACCTAGCCACACTCGAGGGCAAATTGAACATTATTGTAGTATTTTTGGTTATGTACCCCATGGTGTTTTTCTAGTTCACATCTGTGGTAGGGGGTAGGGACGGGCTGTTGTGCGACCCACACTGTATAGTTATTGGGATCTTTTTCTGATCTGTCCCTAATCTACTTCCTCATCCTGAGTTGTCATTAGCCTTATGCTGTTGCCAATGCAGATCGATTTTGCAAAGTGTTTGCAGTGGTGAGAGGCTGATTCATGGCCATCCGCTCCTCGCGTATGTTGTTGCAGTGAATATTAAATTGAAACATAACAAGAGGGTAGCATCTTTCAAAAAAAGAGGTGTGCAAGAACAAGGGGGCACAATTTGAAGATAGAAGGGGGGTGGCTCAGAGGTAATTTAAGGAAGTATTTTTTCACAGAGAGGGTTGTGGATGTATGGAACGGCCTTCCAGAGGAGGTTGTGGAGTCAAAAACAGTGGTGGAATTCAAGCATGCATGGGACAGTCATAAGGCAATTCTAGGGGGTGGGGGTAGGAAGAAGTAGGCTGCTGGTTAACTAGGATCTGCAGCTTATCCATCAGGTAGGGAAATGGGCAGACTGGGTGGGCCAAGCAGTCCTTATCTGCCATCAAATTCTATGTATGTTTCTATGTTTCTAAACATTGAGTGTATATTATTCATATTTTGGGATATTTTTCTGTTTATCTCATGACAGAGAGAATGGTGGGCATGCTGTGAAGCAAATATGTGTTGAGACTGAGGTGGGGGCTCCTCCTGATTAAGGAGCATGAGCACTTGCCCTGAGTGAGAAGTCTGATGAGACACAATGTCAATTTTTTTCTCCTTAGTTAGTGTCGTTTTTATTTCCAGCATGTGTACTGTTTCTTTTTTTTTAACACTAAAACTCTGTGCATCAAGATAAAAGAAACTTTCTATTAATAGCCTATGTGAAAGTGCACTGTGGTGTAATAGCTAAAGTTGTTGACTTCAGTAGTTTTGCTGCTTTGCCCTGGTTGATGCAGGTTCGAGTCTCGCCCTTACTGAGCCTAATCACGATTGTTTCGATTACAAGCTTTTTATTTGCTTGGTTTTAAACATATTTATCTTTTATTTTTCTCACAGTTATTAGGTGGGAAACAATGTGATGACTTATGGAGCTTAAGCACTTAGAAACATAGAAACATAGACTTTGACAGCAGATAAGGACTGCTAGGCCCATCTAGTCTGCCCATTTCCCTACCTACAGGATAGGCCGCAGATCCTAGTTAACCAACAGCCTATTTCTTCCTACCCCCTACAAGAATTACCTTATGTCTGTCCCATGCATTCTTGAATTCGCCCACAGTTTTAGACCCCACAACCTCCTCAGGAACGCTGTTCCATGCATCCACTACCTCTGTGAAATAATACTTCCTCACATTGCCCCTGGAACCGCCCTCCTTCTATCTTTAAATTGTGTCCCTTGTTCTTGCAAGTCTCTTCTTCTGAAAGATGCTACCTCTTGGACTTTGTTGATTCCACTGAGGTACTTAAAAGTTTCTATCATGTTCCCCCTCCTTCTTTCCTCAAGGGTATATATTATGCTCCTTTAGTCGCCCTTTCACGGCTTCTCTTGCAGACCCTGCACCATTTTAGTTGCCCTCCTCTGACTGCCTCTATCCTGTCTATGTCCTTGTGGAGATGGGGTCTCCAGAACTGGACACAGTACTCCAAATGGGGTCTCACCAACTGTCTGTACAGAGGGATAACAACTTCCTGTTTTCTGCTGATGATGCCTCCCTATACATCCCAGAATACCCCAGCCCTCCCTACTGCCTTCTCACATTGCTTGCTAACCTTAAGGTCATCTGATATGATTACCCCCAGGTCCCTTTCCTTTTTGTTGTTGTTACTACCTCCCACCCATTGTGTATTCTTCCCTGGGTTCTTGTTTCCAGGTGCATTATTTTGCACTTCTTTGCATTGAATCCTAGCTGCCATACTTCTGACCATTCCTCCAACCTTGCCAAGTCCCTTTTCATCCTTTCCACACCTCCTTGTGTATCAACCCTGTTGCAGATCTTTGTGTCATCTGCAAAAAGGCATACTTTTCCTTCCAGTCCCTCTGCAATGTCACTGATGAAGACATTAAAAGGACTGGACCCAATACTGAACCCTGCGGTACCCCACTAGTAACTCTTTCTTCAGAGGACTCCATTTACAATTACCTTCTGTGACCTGTTGTCCAGCCAATGTTTTACCCAGGCTACCACCCTGGGTCCCACTCCCAGGTTGGTTAATTTGACTATTAATCCTTTGTGTGGACTGTGTCAAATGCCTTGCTAAAGTCTAGGTAGGCCATGTCCACAGCCCTCCTGGTCTACTACTTTGGTCACCCAGTCAAAGAAATCTATTAGATTCGCCTGAATGACCTTCCCCGCCGTGAACCCATGCTGCCTTGGGTCCTGTGCTCCACTGGTCTCTAGGTACTGACTATTCTTTCCTTCAGAAGTGACTCCATCACTTTTACCTAACACAGAGGTCAGACTGACAGGTCTGTAGTTTCCTGCCTCTGTCTTGACCCACTTTGTGAAGGAGAATCACATCCGCCTTCCTCCAGTCCTCGGGTACCACACCATCCTCCCATGATTTGTTAAAAAGAGTAGCCAGTGGTTTCACTAGTTCCTCCCTTAATTCTTTTAGAATTCTGGGGTGAATTCCATCAGGACCCATAGCTTTGTCCACCTTCAGTTTAAGGAGTTCTTGCAGAACCCTTTCTTCTGTGAAAGGACTGGGATCGACACAATGTTGAATTTCTTCTCCTTCACTTGTCCTGAGTGCATATCTCTCAACCTCCAGCTGTATAATACATGGACAGGGCTTAAAGAAAACAGAGGCAAGGGACCATAATAAGGGGCACATTAACAAAATTGGGGATATCCTTTCAGTAACCTGTAAGAATAAGGGAAACAGTGTAAAATGCATTTTCTGAAGGAGAAGTCTGTAAATATAATACCTGGCATTATTTGTCTTTACAGTTCCCACTGTTCAGGCATGGAAACACAAATTGTAGAGTAGGGCAGAGGAAAATGTTGAGGCAAAATTGGGGACAGTTGAGAGGTATGCCTGAGTGAGGGGTTTGATGAGACACAATGTTGAATTTCTTCTCCTTCATTAGTTATTGCCGTTTTTATTTCCTGCATGTTTAATGTTTTTTTTTGTTACGCTATGGCTCAGTGCATTAAGATAAGAGGAGCTTTTCAATCATACTGCATATGTATGGTTATTGTGGTGTCATGGTTAAGATGCTTGTCTTTGGTGTTTATGCTGCTTTTCCCTGGTAGGTGCAGGTTCAAGTCTCACTCTTACTGAGCCTCTTAACGAAATAACTTTTTTTCTTTCCTTGGTTTTAAACATATTTATAATTTTTTTCTCCCAGTTATTAGGTGGGAACCAATGTGATGGGTAGCGACCTTTGAGAGACCAGATAAGTAGTGGGGTGGGGGGATGGGGTGTTGTGGGCATAGAGAGATAACATTTTGAGTGGATGTAGTGGTCTACGTGTCTGCACAGTATAGAATGCATGAACAGAAATGCTGCAAAATAAAACTCCAACGATGGTCATTGTTGGCACGTTCATGACAGCTCCGCAATGCTGTCTTCATAACAATGTTTCCACACCAATAACAGAGTGGAAAAAAGAATTAAAAAACAAACAAGTAAAAAAAAGTTTTTGATGTACAAAATGACAATGATGCCATGGGAGGAGCAAGGCTCAAACCTGCAATGGCTAAGATGTAAAACATCCAAGAGTGAATACTTTACCCATTACACCACAGCAACTTGACTTAAAACATGTGTGAAACATTTCTATTATACTGAAGAATTTACATTCCACGGGAAAAAAAAAACTGAATACATGGTGACAATAAACCTGGGCCATACAAACATAGAAAAACACATTTTGATTTGTGTCTGCGCTAAGTTTTCAGTCATTACAGATTAACAATCATTGGGATCAGGAGAAACCTCATTAAAAATTTAATATAAATTCAATATAACTGTGTGAGGAATGTAGACATTATGTTGTCCTTCAGTAATAAAACAATTACTCCAAAATAATGATAACACAGAATGAGAGAGAAGGCATTACATTGAAAAAAGTGAAGTTTCCACAAAGAAAAGTAAGGATGCTGTATTCCCAGCATAAAGCGGTCCTGAAATTCATACTGTGAACTTGTCAAAACACAACACAAAATAAAATATAATAAATGGTAGCTAAACCCACTAAAAAGCACGCGCACAAAAAGCAAATAAGGAAGAAATAAATTGTGTCTCCCCACAAACAACCTCCGGTAGACGGAATCCAGAAAAGAAAACCACACTAAAACACATAACCATTTTCCACTCTCAAGACGGGGACAAGCATATCTGCCATGACAGCGAGTGTGACAACTGCATTATGGGAAGCTAAGTACGGAAAAAATATGGCGGTTCATAAATTAATTCATGCAAATTAAATACAAATATTTATAAATTTCACTACTAAATTCAAGACTGCCAAAGGAAAAAAAAACTGATTCAAGCATCGGAACATTGCTTCCATCCATTCATAATGTAAAGTCAGAATCTTCAATTTCAAATGCAGTTCATTGCACTACTGCTTTAAACAAGCATTTGTCAATGCCAAATGTTGTCTCGCTGGCATTGGCATTGGTAGTGCAGGAGTTAGAGATGCATAATAGGAATGGCAGTGAAGTATTGAAGTGACGCCAACCCCACCCCCACCCTGCAGAGAACCAACAGGCGTTGGGGTGTACCTTTGGGTAGTCAGCTATAACACTCATGCCATTTTACCTCACCATACCCTGTAGACACTGACAAGTGTCGTGGTGTGCTTTGGGGTCTTTGGGCATTATACTTACCCCATTCCATAAGGAAATACACTGAAGTGGGTGCAGTATAGGAGAATGGGGTGAACTTTGTGGCCGAACACTCCAAGGCACACCATGATGCCTGTCACTGGCTGCAGGGTGGGGGTGGAGGTGGAATGGCATTAGCATTACAGCCGATGATCCCAAGTCACACCCCTGATGCCTGTCGGTCTGTACAGGGTGGGGTTTTACAGTTGAAAACCCTAACACTGTAGGCGTGTGTTGGTATTTTCACTCCAAATTTTCAATTGGGCTTTTTGTGACCCCACCTCATGAAGAGCAGCACTATCAGTTTGTTAGCTGAAAGGTGGTTTTGCACAGCGGCAATGCCATTTGGCGACACAGAGATGAAAACACATTTTGGGCAGGACAACTGTATTGTTCATGAGGAGGTATAAAAAAATGGCAACATTGAAAATCTGGATTGAAAATATTAAAAATTGGTGGTCATGAGCATGCTTTGAAAGTGTGCAACTCACATCCGTAACCCAATTATTTTTTGGATTTTTTTAACCACATTTTCAACATAGGCATTTTGGGACCTCCCCTCATGAACAGTGGCATTGTGGTTTTGTTAATTTGTCCCAAAAGTTGATTTCCCACAGCGACCACGCCACTGTGCGCCACAGGTGCAAAAACACATTTTGGGCAGGATGGGAAAAATGACAACTGTACTGTTCATAAGGAGGTGTGAAAAAATGGAAGTGTTGGAAATGTGGCATGAAAATATTGCAGATTTGTGAAGTTACAAGGGTGCGTGGAAACTGCGCAACGCATGCTTGTAACACAGTAATTTTATGGACTTTCTTCACCAGATTTTCAACATAGGCATTTTAGGACCTCTACTCATGAACAGTGTCACCTTCATTTCCTCAAACTGTCCCAAAAACTGATTTCGCACAGCAACCGTGCTATTCTGTGCTGGACGTACGAAAACACATTTTGGCCAGGATATGTAAAATGACAGCTGTACTGTTCGTGAGAGTGTGTGAAAAACATGCCAATTTTGAAAATCTGGAGTGAAAATATTACAAATTCACAAAGTTATGAGCATGCGTGTTCATAATACAGCCAGTTTTTTGATTTTTGCCACCAAATTTGCAACATAGGCTTTTTGAGAGCCCCCCTCATGAACAGTAGCACTGTCATTTTGTTAATCGGTCCTGAAAGGTGATTCCATACAGTGACCGCAAAATAACCTTTCAGGTCCAAATAACGCCATGACAGCGATTGAATTCATGAGATGGGGTCCCAATAACCCCATGCTAAAAATTTAGTGTCAAAATTCCCCAAAATGCCTGAGATATGCACCAAAGTTGAAAAAAAAACTATTTATGCCATTATACAGCTTACTGGCATTTCTTCAGTTTGTGGTGGGCTTTGAAGAGTGCAGACGTGTTCTCGGTCCACCAAAGATCGTCGCGACAGACTCTGGAGGTAAGTATGGGGTGAGGGGGGTGTAGGGAGGCAGACTGCGCAGTGGGTGGGTGCGGGTTGTGGGAGGGGGCAGAGAGACTGAGAGGGACTGTTTTCTTTCTTACAGGGTAAAAAAAAAAGGGAACATCACGGGAAAGTTTTTGTTTTTTCAGGCACATTTGGCATGCTGGGGTGGGTACCCAGCATGTCACCTGATTTTTTGGGGGGGGCTGTAGCCAACGGGGAATTAGGCACCCCCATCGGCACATGGGGGGCAAGAGCCCAGGGGGATTGGGCACCCTCCATGGCACACAACAGATGGGGGGAGACATCACGCCTACAGGGAGTGGGCTCCCCCATTGACTAAATAAACAAGGACGGGGGACTGTAGCCGATGGGGATTGGGCCCCCCATCGGCAAAGGAAGACTGTTGGGGGCACATGATGCCGAGGGAGATTGGGCACTACCTAGGCACACACTTGAGGGGGTCATTATGCCGACAGGGGGTGGGCTCCCCCATCGGCAAATGAAGTGGGTCAGGGAATGTGACAGGGGGATGGAGCACCCTGTCACCATGTTTACATGGGGAGGCTGTAGAGCTGCAATGAGAAGCTTATTTGCTTCTCATTGCAGTAGACATTTTCTTAGATGTGGTCACCACATTATGTCTTGCTGGTGTAACGCCTGCATGCTGTCTTACTTGGGGAATGAGGGACGTACCTACTGATGCGTGCTCTGCATTCACCCACAGTGACTGCACCTCCAAATTTGCTCCTAATGCAATATGTTGGCTGGCGCGCAAGCGCAAACTAACATAAAAAAGGAAAATGTGATGATTATGCTTGGATTCTTAGTCAGTGAAGATGTAATAAATTTAATGTTAATAATAAGAATCCCAACCATCCTGAAATTCTGCTAATGTGGATGGGGTGGTGGAGTATTCATTTAAGTTGGGCTTGCTTGCTTGTTTGGCTTCAGTTCCACCCACTATTACCTATAGTTGATCTGTCCATTTGTAAATGAATTAAACAATTAAGAGTTTAATGGGATTAACACAGGAGCTGACAGCCACACTGGCCCCCTTATATATACACCTAGTAAAGTTCAGCAGAAGGGGATTCTGGCTTTATTGTTAGGTAAGGATCTGTGTAGGTGTGTGTGTGTGTGGGGAGGGGTAGTGACCATTGCCCCCCGGAGGTCCCTAGAGTCTCCACCATCATGGATGGTAAAGTCCTATCTGTCGCTGCCCCCACACTGTGGAACAGAATCCCTACATCCCTCCATTCAACTGACATGCACCTCACTTTCAAATCCCATCTAAAAGCCTGGTTGTTGTCTGAAACCAAATGCTCTTGCTCTCCAGGGTAATCTCCTTCTTGCTGCTTCCCCATATGAGTTTCCTAAATTCTCCTCCCTTACCCTCCCTATGCTAAATGCCCCAATCACCTGAGGTGCATCTACTCTCTGCTTACTGCTGTTCTTCCTCTTGTTCCAGTATTTTAGAGCTTATTTATTGTGTCTGCCCTCTGATTTTGTTCTCATGTTTGTAAATTTCAGTGACCTAACAGATTGTAACTTGTTCTCTCCAACAAGCATTTTGTCCTCTGCTCCATATGGTCTAAATTCCTACTGTGTAGGAACACCTGATCCCCTGTTGCATTTATTTGTACATACACTAATTTACTGTCCCGCATTTCCACTGTGTGTCTGACACCTGACCCTTCTATGCATCATAATTGTATTGCATTTCTCTATTGTTCTGTAAATTATATTGTATTCTGTTACTGGGCCATCTTGTGCGGCCCGGGTCATGCCTGAAAACGGCCCTCTGAATCAGTGCATCTACCCGATAATCAAAGACATAAATAAGTAAATAAATACAATTTACTTTCTGTTTAGGTGCAGCAGTTTGGAGCCATGTTCAGCACTTTGGGCTCGGGTGCAGAGTTGGCCAACTGAAATTCTTTATTTCTGGACATTAGTGATGTTGGCCATTTCAAAATATGCAAGTGGGTATCAAGAGGAGAATTCAGAGCAGGATAAAAGGCCCTGTGATGTGTGGTCTAGTTTTTACTTTCTACTTTGAGAGAGAGGGAGAGAGGGGAGAGAGAGAGAGAGAGAGAGAGAGAGAGAGAAAGAGGGAGTGAGACAGAGAGGGAGAGAGGGAGAAAGGGAGGGGGGGGAGAGAGAGATAAAGTGTCAGTCCTGGAGCCCGATTCTCAAAGCCCCTAATATGATGCAAGGTGCCTGCATCAAACACGTATGACACAAGTGGTGCCTTGCATGAAATATTGTGCCCTGAGCTATTCTGAAAGGCAGTCTGCACTGTATGCATGAAAGGGGGCATGCACCAGCCTTGCACCACTAAACTGGCTGCAGAATGGTGCAAGGGGGCATGCAGCTGATGCAAGCTGCCACATCTCCTATAATGTGATTCTCAAAACTGTCCCAGGGTGAGAATTTCTAAGTACCCTTGGACCAGCCAGGGCTTGTCGGTTCTGGGTGTTAATATCTCCCGCATAATAAAGCGGGACAAAATATCGCAGGTATCACATTGTGGGCATAGAGAACACCTGGAACAAACATCGCAGGCAATGATACTATGAGCCACTAGCCCGCGGTGGGCTACCAGACCCCAGGGGCATGGGAGGAGAGAAGTAGACACCCAGATATGAAGCACAAGGTGGGCACAGCAGGAACACCGCAATGGCCAACAGAATGGATCCAGGTGCCTGCACCCGCTACTGCAATTGCCGCTGGCACTTCTGCACACCCCAGGCTCCCAAACACTGCCTCCAACACTGACCAACATACAGCCTGCCACATCTAGCCATGGACAATGCTGCCCATTGCTGTGGTGCCCCCACCAAAAGGAGGACACCTAGTGTGTGCCGGTCTGTGTGACATAAAGGTATCCAGGGTCAGACCTGTATCGAGTGGCATCCCCAGGTGTTGAGCGCTGGCACGCGTGCGTGACACAGACACAGGAGCAACAGAGCATGCCACAACGCCACCTGGGACAGGATGGCATAGACGTCGGTGGAGGGACTGGCAGAGTGTGGCACTGCGGAAGGGGAGAAGTGGGACTATTTTGAACGAGGGACCACGCCGGATTACACTAGCCATGTGCCCACAGCTGGGGGCCCCTCCATGCCCACTGTAGACAGGACATGGACATGGTGACTGAGATGCAGCAACACGCTGCAAGCAACAGTGGCGGTTGGCTGGAAGCCCATCATGGGCATGCACATAAGCCTCCCCGTGTCCAGCCAGTGGTGTGATGGGCTGCTACCCAGAGCTGGTGTGCGTGGCAGGGGGAGTCAAAGTGGCACAAAAGGGAGCCATGTGGGTGTACATGCAGGGAGCCCAGCACCTGGCAGCACTACACCATGGAAATGGGAACATCGTGGGAATGCACAGCCCCCCACACACTTGGATCCAAGCATGCAATTAGCCCCCCTCCAGAGGGGCGTCCAGTGCCACTTAGTGTTGCGGTACAAATGGGAGGCACACAGTAGTTGCAGCCTGTCCTGACTGCAGAAACTCACTACCTGTGCTGCCACAGACCGAACCGAGTGCAACTCTGTATGCACAGGTGTGCCGGTACCTGCCATGGTGCTGCATTATGCAAGTGCCAGTGGGGAAGACCCTCCTTCAACATGTTGGCCACCTATTCTACCGAGAGGGGGAGGTCTGCTGAGAAGACCTCCTGGACGTGTGTAGAGTTTGCTTCTGTAGCCCCCTCCATGTGTGCACAGGTCTGTTCAGTGATATATTGTCACTCACTTTATTTTGTTCCACTTTGGTTTGCCTGCGATCTTTTTTACCACGGTATTTTGTTCCATGATATTAACACACGGAACTGGCATGTCTAAGGGGACTTAGAATATGTCCCACTGGGACAGCTGTGCAAACTGTGGCAATGTGCCATGGGTCTCCCCTCCCTGATCCCCTGATTATCAAAGCATGTCCCCTCTCTGGAGGAATAGTAGCCCACCCTCCCTGAACCCCAATGCTGCCCATAGTATTTAATAAAGAACCTGCCCTCCTTGTGGTGCTATAGTGCCCCCCCATATCCCCAGTGCCACCATAGTATATCATTAATAGAATGCCCCCAATCCTGGATGCTGCTGCAGTATATAATTTATAGAATGCACCCACCCAATCCCGGTTGCTGCTGTATTATGTATTTATTTCAATGCCCCCATCCCTGATCCAGCCATTTGTTTATATAATAATATGTCCCCTCCCCAAAGTCAGTGTTGCAATGATATAACTTAAGACCACCTTTCCCTGGTGATCTAGTGACCCCCCCGGTCCCCTGCCCCAGCAGGTAGTGTCCACCACCCAGCTCCTCCATCCAGTAACAGAGCCGGCACCAGCACAGCCCTCCTCTCACCTCTGCCGCTGGTGCCAAATGAACTGTCAATGAGTGCTGTACTGTTTGGTTTACGTGCATTGCATACACTATACAGTACAGCACTCCCTGATAATTCAGTCAGCACTGGCCATGAAGGTGAGAGGAGGGCTGTGCCAGTGTCAACTCTGTTATGGGATTGGGAGGAGCTGGGTGTTGGCACTACCTACAGGGGTGGGGGGCAGGGCCACCTAGATCATCAGGGAAAGGGGGTCTTAAGATATATAATTACAATGCTGATATCAGGGAGGGGGGCATATTAATATTTATACACACAGAGGCATCGGGTATCAGGGAGGGAGGGAGCCATTGTAATAAGTACATAATATGGCGGCATCTGGGATCGGTGAAGGGGGCATTCTATAAATTATATACTACAGCAGCATCCGGGATCAGGGGAAGCATTTTAATAATGATAAACTACGGCAGCATCGGGGCTGTAGGGGGGCACTATACCACCATGAGGGGGACAGGTTCTTTATTACATACTACGGACAGCATCGGAGTTTGACGAGGGGGCACTAGACCACCAGGGGAAGGGGTTTTAATTCCTGTACTTGGGGAATTGGAGATGGGAGAACTGCTTGCATTTGCCAAGGGGACTGCGGCAGACCCTTCTCGTGCACCAGGTATTTGCTGCATGGGAGTGGTTGCCACAAGTGTGGGGTCTTAGGCACTGGGACCCCCTCCTTTACCAGAATCTGGTGCAGGATCTCTGGTGCACTGGGCTTCAGTGCAAGCTGCTGTTTGCTCAGGTTGCACTGATCCTAGTCAACTTTGAGAATTGAGCCCCTGGAGTCTGGATCCTGATAATCATCAACCCACACTGCTGCCTTCTGGAACGAGTGGAGGATCAGTTTCTACTTGCCTCAGTGCTGCTTCAGCTTGACTTGATCAACTCTGGAAACAGCTGCAGGTCTTTTTCCCCTGGAGTCCCTATGTCTGACTCTGAATCCAGCCTACTGCTGCTGAGTCCTGACTGGGTGTTTATTCTTTTAAGTAGTTACGTTAAAATTTAGTTTTGTTTTCAATGTCCCAATTTGGATCCCAGTTGTTTCTAAATAATTCTATATACAGGATTGAGTTATTATATTAATTATTTTATTTAATTACTGTTGGTCTTGGATATACTAACTTCAGTGACCGAATACTTTTTAGCAGAAAAAAAATTGCACTCAGCATTTGGGTCATCTTGTTTGGGGTGATTGTATAGAACATCAGACCACCATTATTAGCGTAGCACAAAGCTACGAATACAGTGCAGTTTAACTCTTGTGTAGCTGTGCTATGCTACTTTCATCATGTGCTTACAGCCCTATACTGTAGCTGTGCTATGTTACTTTTGTCATGTGATTGTTGTTGATTTCAGTTTTGTCAGCTAATTTGAGTTTGGGGGATTTCGCCCCAAGACCTTACTTGTTTTTTTAAACAGGGGGCATGCAGAGCAAAGCCCCTCAACTCAAATAAATTAATAATAAAAAACCTACAAGCCGATGTGTTGTGCAGCATGTTGTAAGTGGGCAGGTAGCATAAGATGGTCAGATGTTCTACACAATTGCCTTGTTTGGTTGAAGTAAGAGGACCTAGACTAGGCAGGCAGCAGAACTTAAGGTGCTCTTGAGATTATGGGTATGGTGGAGTACAGAACAACATAAAGGTAGCATAGTGGCAGCCTAGCATTGAGGTGTGCTATGCTATTGACACTACTTAGGGTTTATTGGTATGGTTTTTAATGTTTTTTTAATCAATTTGTTTTAGCTGGGGGTCTTTGCTCAGAGTCTCACAACCCTGTGATTCTTTGGGGAGGTTTAACACAGGACTGTGAAGGGGCAAAGTACCCCAACTCAAATAATTTGATTAAAGAAAAAATCCACATGCCCATGCCAATGTGCCCCAAGTAGTATAGTGTGGCACACAGGTTATGCTGATCTGAGGTCCTCCATTGTTATCAAAACTAATATTACGTTTGTTCTACAATAATAAATAACCAAATCATACCATGTGGGTGGATTTTGACCATGTGGAATTAGTGAGCCTGGTAAAAGGTATTTTTTTTTGTTAATAAAAATGTTTATAAAGAAAAATAATATTAATTTTCAGTATCTGTTTGGCTGTTATTTTTTGGGGAATAATTAAACACCTATTACAAAGCAGTGCAAACTGTGGTAAAACATATGACCTACATTTTTTGTTTATTTGATTACCCTAGGACACTGAACTAACTAACAGGCACTTGAGACTAGTAGGCCTTACCCGGTTACCAAAGACTAAAATAAGTAAATAAATAAAATGTGAAAACAAGGTAATTCTGCAAAACAGGAAGTAAAGGAAAGGGAAAGGGGAAATTGTTTAACCCAGGAAAGGCACATTAAGTTGAAGCTGGTTTCCAGGTACAACCTGGGAGCACTAGGAACTTAAATGACTTGCTCAGGGTTTGAATACCACAGCCCCAACTTGCTTACTGTGTGACCTTGAGCAAGTCACTTAATACAAACCTGGAGACCAGAGGCTGGATTCTCAAAACACTTGGAAAGTGCAAAAATATGTGCAAGTCCCCAAAAGTGCAGTTTCAGAAAAAAGGGGTAATTGAGCTAAGTGGGACACACAACTCCCATAGCTGCGGGAAAAATACACTGCAGACTGCTGAAAGAAGTGCAGCTATGAAAGCTCCTGAGCAAAAAAAAAATCCATTGAAAAGTATGGCATATCCCTTTAAAGGCAATTCTCAGCCACTGTTTTCCACAGTTGCGGAAAGAATGTTGCACACATGCTGCAATACAGAGAGTGAGGCATAACTAACCCTAAGCAAAAGGCAGTGTACTAACAATTGGGATACAATTATAGTGGGGGTTCAGGCATTAGCAACTGCAAATCTGTGGGCTATGTAGTAGTGTCAGTTGTTACAATACAAATAGCACATATTTCCATCAAAAGGCAACAAACCACAACCACAGGACCCAGTGTAGCCCATAAAGGAGACCCCACAGGCAGTAGAGGTTGAGGTGGTAACAGCCAGAAGTATGTGCTATAGACACAGGAGGAAGAACACCTCAGAGAGAGACACAACCAACAGATTCATATTGCCAGTGGGTGCAAGGCCCTGCTGATAAGGGTGGTACCATGGTCCCGGTTGTGGGACTGGCTGTTTGCCTCGCTGGGAGTGCTGGTTCTGCTGCAACTTTTGCAAGACTGTGAAAGAGTCCTGCTCCACTTAATATGGAGCACCTGCTGTTGTTCTAGGTCTTTAAAATAATTTTTGCAGCTGGGGAAGAAATGTTGCGGATTTTCATTACCTGTGGAATTTTTGCAACTCACCTGTTTTGCGATTTTCCACAACTGCGGAACTCTTCTTTGTGAATATGCTGCAACTAAATTTCTGCAGTGCTGCAAGCCATTTTTCTGCAAACTATGGACTTTTTGGTACTCTTTGAGAATCCAGCCCTTGGGTTTGAATACCACAGCCCCCACTTGCTTACTGTGTGACCCTGAGCAAGTCACTTAACTTCCTAGTGCTCCCAGGTTGTATCTGGAAACCAGCTTCGACTTAATGTGCCTTTCCTGGTTAAACAATTTCCCCCTTCCCTTTACTTCCTGTTTTGCAGAATTACCTTGTTTTCACATTTTATTTATTTATTTTAGTCTTTGGTAGCCGGGTAAGGCCCACTAGTCACAAGTGCCTGTTTTCAGGGGCGACCTGGGAACACTGGGCAGTTAAGTGACTTGCTCAGAGTCATACAGTATGCAAGTGGAGATTGTGAGAATCAAACCCAGGTCTGGTCTGCTGGATGTACCAAGCTAGTTCACAGCTCATTACTCTAACCTCTAGGCTTTAACCTTTACCACTTTAACTTTATATTTAAAATTATAAAAGGACTGCTTTTTTAATATGGCTGGAGGGGCTTTTTTTAATTACTAATCTATGCTGTTTCTGTACACCTGTTGTTATATAAGGTCAGTGAGCACTGTCTTCTGCATTCTAGTTAAACTTTTAGTTACAAAAGTTATATAAACTTATAAATATACTGATAAAGCCTAGCCTTATGTGAGTGGTGATAGTGGAGGACTACAGAGCAATGTAAGTGGCATTGACTGTATTCTACAATGCTAGTTAAGGGTGAGAGGCAGTAAGATATTGATGAATGTAACACTTCTGGAACATATTTTTTAAAATAAAAAATTCCATGATGAAACTTCCTGCTGATTAACAAATACTGCTCAGATTCTAAACTGGGGCCCAGTATTGCCAATTTTAAATCAGCAAACTTAAAGACTGGGACTGGTTGTGCCTGATTAGTTTGCTGCTAGAATGAATGCAAACAGGGCAGCTCAGAGTGATGGTGAGTATCATTAGAACTACACCTGGGAAAAACAATAAAACTTGCACACAACACCAAAGCAGAGTCTATGACTAACCATTCATTTTAGTAGCAGTGCAAATACACAACAAGCCGCCGACCCCTCAGTGTTTGGAGGGTTCCTCTACTGCAGCTTGCTGTGTATTTGCATGGCTACTGACATAAATGGTGAGTCATAGGCTCTGCATTGGCATCATGTGTGAGGTTTTCTTTTTGTTGCTGGAGTCTAAACTCTTTTATAAGGTTCTTGAAAGGTATGGTTTGTTACTTAAAGGTCTCATTCATCATTTTCTATCCTGATTGTCTTCTCTTATCTGTGGATATCTTGTTCCAAAACATGTGAATTGGGCAGTACATTTTTTTGCTTCACTGCTTGAATGAGTCTAAAATGTTTTTTTTTGTGCTCACCTAGTATGTACCTTCAGTTGTATACAGCTCAGTAATACTATAGGCCCTCTGCTGGGTGACTCTTATACATAAAAGATCCTAGAATAAATCATAAACTAAGGTTACATAAACTATCAGAAAAAGCCTCAGCACCTACTAAATGACTAATATTACTTTGTCTCCCACTCGTACCTGATTTACTACTCTCCCTCCCTGCCTAATCTCCTACCTCTCTCCTAACTTTTGCCATGACAATGCTTGTTTTTGAGATGCCTCTCCAACCATCACTAGTCTCACTCAGTACTTCAGCTTGTCAGGCTGCTGTTTTCTCCTCTCTCTGCTTCCTGTTTCTCTATCTAATCTCTGTTACTCTCCAGTTCTTCAGAGCCCTAATCCTACAAGCTGGCTTTGTTAGTAACGCCTCTGACCATTATTTTATAAAGTGAATATTACTTGTCGTTTATGTAAAAATAGCCTATTTTTATTTTATATATTGAATGTACTTAATCCTTCAAGTGTATGCACTCTGTGACTATGTTATGTAAGAGTGCCTTTCCTATGACGTGAAACCTCAGTAAATGAGCTTTTAACTCAAAGGTATTATAATCCGAGAATTAATAAATAACTAAATAAAAGCAGAAAAGGGGGCTTAAGCCTTTTATTACTTACAGATCATTTACACTTTAAGGTTCGCCCAATGGAGGCCTCATAGTACTGTCCTTGACCTGCCTAGTCCTGAAATGAGAACTGAATTTGAATGTGACTTAGCTGTAAATTTTCCATGCAGTACTTTGCATTTAAGCAAAAAGGGAAGCAAACTGCTTGGTGGAATGTGCTTAGAGGAACTAAAAAGAGGTTGTTTAATTTTATAACTGGGGGTGATAAGAGGATAGCCGCTACAAATACACCTACTGCTCATAATGTAATTGATGGCCTGAATATATTACCTATTAATGCAGAAGTCTAAATAAAAAGATTGATGCCTTGGAATTACTCCTAAAGCAAGAAAGCATTCACATTATGTGACATTACTGAAACATGGTGGACTAGTGATGGTTGGTATTAACATATCCCTGGAAACCAATATTTTATAAAGACGGAGAAGGTAGACGTGGTGAGGGAGTTGCCCTGTATGTGAATAATCAATTTCAAGCTTATTAATGTGAAACTCCAACAAATCATACAGGTATTGTGGAGCAATTTTGGGTTAAAATCAAACTAAACAACATCAAACATATTGTCATAGATGTCTGCTATAGGTCTCCATCACTCACATTAGAGCAGAATCAGCAGTTCATGAATTTATTGAATGAAATGGGTATTGAACCAAGAACACTGATCATGGGGGATTTTAACTTGTGCAATATTAATTAGGGGACTACTTTGGGACAGTCTTCCATTGATTGTTCTTTATTAGACTTCGTTACAAGTAATAATGAGTCAATTGGTAAGATCAAATATGAGGCGAAGCAATTTACTAGACCTTGTAATTACTAATCTAGATACTGATACTGTCGATTGTATAATATGGGAACCTTTAATGAACAGTGACCATAATATGGTACAAATAATAATCAAAGAAACTTTGCATACTCTAAATGGCATAACCAAAATAGAATGTTACAACAGAGCTACGTATAATGAAATGAGGGATTATTTAGAAAACTGGAACTGGAAAACTGAGTTGGGTAATATACCACTCGAGGCAATGTGGAACAAAATAAAATTGTGTCTGGATTACTGCATTGATAATTTTGTTCCGGAAATAACTAAATATAATAACAATGGCATTAAGAAGCAGATTGGAATTAAAAATGGAGCATATAAAAATATAAATCCAAACCATTTACTAGTACATGGGCAATATATAAGTGTAAACTCAGAAAATATAAATATCTAATTAAAAAAAGCAAAATGCAAAGCAGAACTACATCTGGCTGTGAAGGTGGGTGACAATAAAAAAGCTTTCTACAATTACATCAGTGGACTTCAGAGAGACCAGCATAAACTCAGCCCCCTTAAAATAGATAATTCAATTATTGAACATGAAAAGGATGGTTTCATGTCATAACGGCGACCACCAAGAGGTGATCACCATTAGAGCGATGTCACATCACCGAAAATCAGTTTCAGTGATGTGTCCCCCCTGGTACACAGCAAAAGGGAGCTGGGAACTTACAATTTTAAATTTTATGCAGGGGCTGTGCCTCCATCTCCATGGGGCTTTTGCCCCACACCCCCCTTCATTAGGATTCTCAACTCCAGGGGGGGTGCATGTTGGGGAGGGATGCAAATCATGAAGAAAAAAAATTTGGGCTGGGCACAACAAAAACTTACCTGTGCCTGGACCTGAACCCACCCACCATGCCCCAGGGTCAGCTTGGCAGCTCACCATGGCACCACCCCTCAAAATCCCTCCCTCCTTCCCCTCTCACCCCTCGCTGAGCGTGCTCACTCCCCCCACGTGCATGTACATGTAGCAACAGCTTATCACTATATGTGCGAACCCATCCCCATCCAGTTGCCCTACCTTGTCCATAGCCCCCATGACATGTGCCGTGATTGAGTCACCATTTTTGTTTTCACTCAATCGCGGTCGCCCATGTCATGGGCTACCAAAAGGATATGGCTACTGAATTTAATAAATACTTCCTAAGCATATACCAGCCTAAACAAAAATTTACCAATACAGTGGCAACTGACAGACTCATTAATTATACAATAAAGGAAAGTGATGTTCTATGCAAGCTAAGTAAACTCAAAGTAAACAAATCCAGTATTTCATTTCATTTAATTTTATTTTTTATCAGGAAAGACTGGGCACAGCCCTTTTTCAGTAACGCCTGACAGAGAAAAATACAGTACATCAGCAAAGACAGTAAATTTACACAAACAATATCAACATTAAATAGCACAAGTACATAAATTATTCTTATGATAAGAATCAGTCAATACACATTTTAAAATGCTTTACATTTTTGGCAGTCTTAGTTATAGATGATAGGCTATTCAAAAGTGTTGGAACATACCATGTGAAAGATAATTGGGTTGTAGCTAACTTTGGTATCCTGTAATGATAGCGACTGAATAGTAGCGACCATCAAAACGGCGACTCATATTCAGCACTATCCCCATGGGCTACCCTGCAAGGTTAGTGACCCTATATGAATGCAAGCATAGGGAAGGGTGACTGGAAGAGGGGATAGCAAGGGGAAGGGGAGTGATAGGGAAGGGGTTTGTAGCGGAGTGGT
This sequence comes from Neoceratodus forsteri, assembly GCA_016271365.2. Lineage (NCBI taxonomy): Eukaryota > Metazoa > Chordata > Ceratodontiformes > Ceratodontidae > Neoceratodus > Neoceratodus forsteri. The sequence goes on from CM057453.1 coordinate 931,873,072, forward strand.
GAGCCTGCTGCCGCTGAACCAGCTGTGTGGTGTGATGGTGAGGGTGACTAACTCTAGTGCAGCAGGTACTGGGTTCAGGGCTGGGGACCAGGAGACAATATTTTGCCACTGCCTGTGGCTGCCTTTATTTTTTATGCCGCAACTGGAGTCTCACCCCCTCCCCTACATGCACCCCCTTGGAGTTAGCAATTTATAGTCAGGGTGGTGTGGAGGGAAATGTCCCTCACAAAAACACTTAGTGTTGTTGCTGGATGTTGGATCACTGGCATGTGTATATCAGTGATTTGCTTTTCGGCAATACACACTCGCCATAATGGCAATTGCTATTTCATGATCACTAGTATGACATGGAACCATCAAATCCCCAGGCCTGGACAATATCCATCAAAAGTTACTTATAGAGTTGTCTTCTCTATTAGTGGGGCCTTTGACCTTGTCATTTAGCAATGCCATCTCAAGTGGACAAGTTATTCCTGAATGGAAGGAGGCCAATGTGACCCCTGTCTACAAAAAGGGTTCAAGACATGATCCAACATATTATAGGCCAATAAGTTTGACCTCTGTTATTGGCAAACTTATTGAAGACTTTGTTAAAGACTTAATTTAAACACAGAGACTTGAATTGGGCCTTTATGACATACCTCAGCTTGGGTTTACATGCTCCAGATCTTGTCCAACTAATTTGTTTCATTTTTTTGAACCCATAAGCAAGGCTTTAGATAACGGATTCCCAGTTGATGTTATTTAGCTAGACTACTTCAAAGCCTTTGATATGGTCCCACATAAAGAACTAATTGAGGAATTAAGAAACATCAGAATAAATAATAATATCATACAGTGGGTAGGCTCTTGTTTGAAGGGAAGAAGGCAGTGGGTACTCATCAGAGGACATAATTTGGACTGGGGAGATGTGAGTAGTGAAGTACCCCAGGGATCAGTCTTGGGCCCTACCCTTTTCAATGTATATATATCATCAATGAAAACACCTGAAAATACATGGATTAGCAAATTTGCAGATGATGCGAAGTTGGACATAATTGTGGATACTTACACAGCTTGGCAAAATCTCCAGGATGACTTATTTAAATATTACAGTGGGCTAATAATCATAAGCTATATTTTAATCTAAGTGTAAAGTTCTGCATTTTGACAAAAAAAAAACACAATGAAGAAATATTTCCTAAATGGTTCCCAACTAGAAGTAAGTAATAATGAAAAGGATTTGGGCATAATCACTACAAACAAGCTTACCTTCACAGAACATACTCATGAAATAGTAGCCAGAGCAAATAAAATCTGGGATCCATTTTTAAACATATTAAGAGCAGAGACAAACAAATGATTATGCCGCTCTATGGGGCACTTTTCAGGCTGCACCTTGAGTATTGCACCAAGTTTTGGGCACCGCATAATGCAAAATATATAGACCTACTTGAGAGAATACAGAGAAGAACAACAAAAAAAAAATCTCACATTCAGATTATGAGGAAATACAAACAGAATTGAACCTATTCCCACATGAATATAGACACTGTAGTGGACATCTCTGTTTGGTATTCAGGGCATTCAGAAATCAAGATCTATGGGAATGCCTCGGTTTACAAGCAAAGGTTACAAATAAGCAACTTAGAGGACATACCTGTAATATGTAGCTTAGTGGTGAAATGTACAACACAACCAAAAAAGGAATCTGGTTCAATCAACGTGTAATTAACATTTGGAATACACTTCCACAGGATATTGTAAATAGCCCCTCAATGGACTCTTTTACAGCAGCCTTGGATATCCATTTAGGTCCTAATTCCAGTTAAATGTTGGCGAGTCTGAATGGCATAATACTTTTGACTCGTATAATCCTGTGAATCCACTATATGTATCCCGTGTCCTGTATTGAGTATACTGTATGTTTTATTTATTTATTTTTTTGGAGGGGGACTTGCAATGGTGACAGGCAGTAAAAGAGAAATGCAAGACAATGCAGTTCCACTTAGAAGAATACAGTTACGTCACTCACCCGTAATGAAGAAAGTTCAACAATCACAATGTAGAGTGTAATCACCATTCATATGACTTTTATTCCATAGTTTAAAACATTCAAAGAGTGCCCAAGTGCAAAAATGCAGAATGCATACAGCCACAGTGGGGGAGCAACCACAAACACTTGACTTTTCACTGGATTCAGCTTTTTCAAATAATGCAGTTCCACTCAGTTCACTTTATTGGCATGACATGATATACAGTTACTGGTGAAGTTTCAAACTACTCAAAAGACATTAACACAATGTATAAACTATGGACTTAATTTCCCTCCCAAAAGTAATCTCTGAAACAAGACAATATTATGTCCCACTTTTTATTTATTTATATATTGATGTTGGAGATTGTCTTTGAGCACAAGTGCTCATTTACAAAGGTTCCATGTCAAATATACAGTCACAAAAAACATTACAAGTACAACAAGCAGTTCCAGAGGAAATGCTGTCAAGTCTGACTCAAAACATGCAAGACAGAACAATTACATACAGTTTAAAAAAAAATCCATAAACGCCACGAATGTTGGAATATAGAATAAGAACAGAACATCGTTCAAAATTGGTGTCTGCCTTTCAGATGCAGGAGGGAATGGCCCTTATGAAGGCTAGCTGGCACCTTGCTATTTTCAGCACCTATAGTATGGGTATCATTACTGCACACTTTGCTGTGCAAAACATATCACAAATGGGAAAACCTATCTGGGGTGACCTGCTGCTAGTGTCATCCTCTGTCATTTTCTACAAATGAGTGTACATCTTTTACCTCAGGCAAATCAGGTGGCATGCAATGAAGTGTTTCAGTGATTCATGTGGTCTTGCCTGTCCACTGGTGGCATGTAGCCTCTTGGCAGTCTTCTGTCTGTGCTGTATTGTGGGGGCAGATCAATAATTGTGATGCAGGGGTAGGGAGACCAGTCAATGACTAGTGTGTCTGTGCATACTCATTCTTTGGTTTCTGCAGTTCACTCTAGAAATACGTGCTGTCTGTGTTGCATTTTGTTCCGTTATGACATTGGTTATTTGAATGCCTTTTAATGTGTCACAATGATCCCCCCCCCACCGATATTATGGGTTATATATCTCTGTGTAAGTTTGTGAGTTCCTAATCCACTTAGTATTTGTAATGTATTATGTCTAAACGTGGAGTTACTAAAGAGTCTTTGTGCTTTGTGATTGATCATGTTTTCATAGGCCTTTGTTATTGTGTAGCAGCTTAATGGCTTGTGGAACTATGTCCAGTATGCATTTTTTGTGTACGGTTTTCTTTTGACACTGAGTTTTAATGAAGAATCTGTAACAAATGTGCATTTTAGAATAAGAGTCCTGTGTTGACAATAAAGCTCAACATGAAACATAAGAGAGTTCAGCCTTTAATTGACACCTTCTTCAAGAAACCTCATATAGATCCTGTGCCTTCATCCACAAAGATGGTCCTGAATGAAGAAATGCAGAACATGTGTCCTGCAAGTTATGAGAAGATACATCAGGGCTTCAACAGTAACAACCTAGTAGAACAGCAGCAAAGTACAATTATACCCCTTGTCACCATTGACAACAGTGCCTGGACTGGAGATCCAAACAGTGCATCTGTATCAACCTCCCCAACCACCATCTATTGAAGAAACAGTGCCTAGAATGGAGACGACAACAGTGGATATGGACCAGTCATACTAACCCCTATCTGAGGAAATACCAAAGCAGGACTGTGGAAACAAAAAACTCCAGGAATCATAGTACAAGGAATTTTCATGGCTGCACTACAGCCCCAAGTTGAAAGCTGCACTCTGCTTTACCTGCACAAAGTGTGAAAAAATGGGGATGCTTGACCTGTCAAAGGGGCGAGAACCAGTATTCACAACAATAGGCTTCACCAACTAGAGTATATATGGAGATGCAGCACTCAGGTAAACAAAAAATGCCAGAACTCAAACTTTAGTGCAAATATTACTGTCATAATGCAACTGTAAATTTGTAAATATTCTGTTTTGTATTTTGTATTCAAGATCATTTTTTATGTTTGTGTTGTGATTGCACATGTCACTGTATTATGATGTTATTACCATTTGCAGAAGTGTCACTTTATTATGATGTCATAGCCCTTTGGATTTAAAAATGGGCTTCATCTGCTCCTTAGCCGTACCCCCTAATGAAGGCCTAACTGCCGAAGCGCTGGTGTATGGGTGTGGCTATGACTTTGACCAGATAATAAAATTGACAGCATTTTACACTAAAGTTTGAGTTCTGGCATTTTTTTGTTTACCTGAGTGCTGCATCTCTGTAAATACTTAGCTGTTTTAGGGCTTGTCAGCCCTCTTGCAGCACCTACTTCCATAGTGGTAGCGCAACTTTCTTTTTGGAACTGTTCACCAATTAGAGGAAGGCACGGGCTAAGTTTATTGCTCACCAGAGCTCAGAAACACATCAGCATGCCTTGTGGAAGATGGCTCATGTATCCCATGGACAAAGCATTGATTCTGCTCTATTGGAACAGAAAAAGATATCACAAGATGTGTCTCTCAAGCACTTGTTAAAGTTAATAGCTTCTTCATGTTACATGGTCAGATGGGGCTTGGCAATTAGAGGACATCAACTTGATGAGAAAAACTTTGTTGAGCTTCTGAAACTACTCAGTGATGAAAACAAGACTCTAGCAACCTGGCTGAAATGAAAGCAGGACTGCACAAGCCCAGCAATTTGAAATGAACGAATTCATCTCATGAGTCATGAAATCATCTGTTCTCTCATGAAGGATATTAATAAGTCATCATACTACTCAGTCATTGTTGATGGAACACAAGACTGCAAGAAAATGAAGAAAGCATTTTTGTTTGATATGTTGATGGAAACATGCAGCCCCAGGAGGAGTTAATTGGGTTTTATGAGCCATGGGATGCAACGGGAGCCCCAATAGCAAACGTTATAACTGATGTCCTTACCAGACTTTCTCTGCCCATTGAAATCCTCTGGGGTATGGCATTTGATGGTGCTGAAAACATGTCAGGATGCTATCGATGTGCACAGGCTATCATCAGGGAACATCTACCACTTGCAACATTCGTGCACTGTGGTGCTCACTGCATCAACCCTGTGGTGAAAGAGAGCTATGAAGAAGCCCTGCGCTTAGAAATTCCTTGAACTGTGTCAATGAACTGGGCAAACTGTTCAGGGAATCACTGAAGTACAGAACACTTTTTTTCTGAAATTGCCACATCTGATGATGCATCTACCTCCTTCAAAAAACTGTGACTCTTATGCCCAACAAGACGGACTGTAAGACTAGCAGCAGTTGAAGCAGTGGCACAGCAATATAATAAAATCCTGGAGAGTCTAACACAACTGGAGTTGGAAAATGGGGATGCTGCAACAAGGGCATGTGGTGTCTGAGAGCAGCTGAGCAAGCGGAACACATTGCTAAGCTTGCTGCTGGTCTAGGTAGTTATGGAACCACTGACATGTCTGAATAAGAGTCTACAAAATCAGAACTGTAAAGTAGGTGGCATACTTACCCAAGTATTCCTCATAAAAGATCAGCTACAAAGGCTAAGAATTAAAAATACTGTCTTGTACACATCAGACAAGCTGATGAATTTGTCCAAAAGCTGTACTTGGATCCCATTGCACCCCCATGGCAATGGAAGCTTCTAGCCCTCTTTGCTGGCAAGGGGGAGCAACACAATCCTGTCACAATGGAAGTCTATTTCAGGATGGAATTCTTTAAGATGGTTGACATCTCAGTTGCCCATCTGAAAGACAGGTTCCATCAACCAGGGCTGATTGAATATTTGACTTTAGAACAGTTGCTTCTTGCTTCTGTAAAGGGTGATGGGAGTGAGTGTGAGTTGGAGGAAAAGATTGACTGCATTCAAAAATATCCAGAGCTGTGTGCAAGAATTGTGAAAGTTCAGCTTGAAATGTTTGCACGAGTAATGCATATACATCTTTGAACGAGGCTGTAAGCCTATTTAACGCACTGTCTCCAGATGTTCGTGGGCTTTTTACTGAGTTAGAAAACTTTCTGCACCACTTATTGATAATACTGGTATGCACTTGTGAATCAGAATGCAGTTTCAGTGCCCTTAGGCACCTTAAAACAGGGCTGCAGTCAACAATGACACAGTCTTGGCTGAACACAGTTGCTGTATGCCATGTTCACCAAAACAGACTTGATAGACTATGTCTGGACACTATTGTAGGCAATTTTGTTCATGCTCATGAAAGGCACCGTGCTATATTTGGACTTCAACAATGAAAACGCTGCTATGGGTTGATGCACCAAAATTATGGAAATGTATTCAACCACGTCATATTCTAGCATGTAAATACCCTTTGTTAGACATAATGATTACAGAATAAATACAGAATATACCTGAAATAAAGACTTCTGTGTAAATATTCTCTTCGATATTTTCCTTGTATGTATTAGCTTTCAAAGGTATGTTGACAGGAATAATGGTATTTTTTCCATTGATAATTTACTTTTTGGTGGGTAGCACAGCACAGCACTCATGATCCAAGGCTGGTTGAGAATGAGGTTTTCCTCACAACCTTTACACCAAAATTACTCCTCTGAATGTTGTCCATTATACAGTATGTTTCATGACTTAATAAAGAGAATATAATAGACTGAATTATTTGGTGTTCACCCCATTTGTCTTCATTACTGTTTGGATCTAGTCACGTGGATGACTGAAGATTGAAACTGATATTTCTTCCTAAGAAGAGAGAGTGAGAGAGAGAGAGAGAAGCCTGGAAATTTTTCAGAATCATGTGTAGGGTATGCCTATTTTTGCATGTGTTGTGCATTGTGGCAGTTGGTGGGAGAGAGGTCAGTTGCTCTAGATGTCTTTGACTTCATGTGTCAGCTGACCAGATTCCATGCCAATTTCCATGATCCATAAAGTGAAGTGGCATCCAGCATCAAGCTCCATCTTGACTGAAGTTATCTGGATACTGCTGTCATGATGTCTTAAGCTGCAACTAGTTGTAATGCATGATGTCCTTGTTTTCAAATGCTAAAAATATATATCATCATCATCTGCAAGGCTGTTAGCTTCAGCAGGTGGCATTTACCAGAAACAGTGGTGCACATGTGTGTGCTTTCATGAGAAAATTGCAAGAACACAAGCAAGTGCAAAATGATGGTCTTTGTCTTTTCTCAACTGTTCTTCACTAAAGACACTGCATGCCATGAGGGAACCTGACACTGGACACTGCGGAATTGAAGCGTGCAGGTTTTGTGCGCACATTCTGTAGGCCAAAATTGAAAATCTGTGTAATTTTGTGAGTGTTTACATCACATCATTGGCACACTTTGAAACCATTACAATACATTCATTTTTGATAGGGAGGAAGTGACTGGGAGCATATTCCCCATTGTTCTTCCAAGTACTGCACTAAGCATGTATATCCCATAATCATGATGCTCTGTACAGTAAAGGTGAGCTGTGAGAGTAGCCAGACATGTTGCTTGGCTATGAAAGAACACATTTGCCTGTTGGCAAACACTGTCAATGGGAGTGCTTCATGGTTCTCATTACACCTCTGGCCCCTCAATTCCTCCATTAGTAGATCCATTGGGTGATTCCCCCCCATTGTTCAGTACCTCTCTAGTCCCTCATCCACCCATCTGCCTGTTCAACTCCTTCATGGCACCCCGGCCTCTCTGGCCACTCAATTCCTCTTTGTGTGGCTCCATTGAACTTTAGTGTTGGTGCTGTACTGCAGCAGTGCTGGAGTTTTAAGTGCCAGCAATCTATCATCTGCTATCTTACACACTAAATATGGAGGGCATTAGATGTTGAACCCAGTTAGTGGACTCTTGCTGCCAGTTTTGGGGTGTACATTTTAGGTCAAACCTGATGAGTGGGGTCCTATTGCGGGTTTTGAGAATTTAGTTACTCATGCCCCAATGACAGGAACCCAGATGGCACGTATTATGGAGGTTTAGATTTAGTTTTATCCTCTCCAGAGGCAGTCCCCAAATGGTAACACTTGTTTGAGTAATACTCCTCTACTTAATTGGCTTAGTGTGTGTGCCTCTTAGGGCTAGTCTGCAACATGGGAGTGGGGTGGAGGCAAAGTAGGGGAGATGTTTAGCTTTCATGGCCCATATGAAATGGAGGCATGGCTTATAAGTGGTGGTTATTGCAGTCTGTTACAGTATGTTAAGAATGGACAGGGTGTGAAGAGTAAGTGTGTAGAGAGCTACAGGAGCAAATGGCAAAGCTCTTAAGAATGTGGTGAAAGAGAGTATGATCATCTCCTCTGTTTTTTCCCCCTCTGCCCCTTTGGCTGTTCAACTCCTTCACAGTCCTCCTACCCCCTGGCCACTCAACTTTTTCATGCATGGATCCATTAAACTCACACATCAGTGTTGTGCAGCTGCAGTGTGGGAGGCTCCACGTGCCTGCAATCTGATCCTCTGCTAGGTTATAGACTGACGGTGGAGCTCATGAAGGTTGAACCAGGTGAGTGTAATTTTTTTTGGGGGGTTGAGAGAGATATTTCTTCATATATTGTACTATATTAGGAACTTGATTAAAGACGGGAAAGAAAAACAACCTACTGTAGCTCCACGGCACGACTGTTATGAATGACTTCTATAGAAATATATCAGTGGGTGTGATTGATGCACGGTCAAAGCTGAGGGTGATCCCAGATCAAGTTACTTATCAACTATTAAGGAAGAGTGTGGAAAAAAAGGAAACAAAGTTAACATGTTATCTGTTTGCCAACAAATCTGCAAGAGGGATTCACAATGCGAATAATTTTTCATTTTTAATTTGCATCATATATAAGCCCCTTCAACCTTTGAAGCTCTTAGTATATCCTCAAACTTGCGAAGGTGAGGATCTTCCCAATGATGCAAGATTAACTTACAGATATTAATTAATATTAAATTAGCAAGAACTGATTTACTACTTCTCAGGACTGGGTCTGATCTGAAACCTAATAATAAAATGCCAGTGTCAAAAGGGAAGTCCATGTCTGTTACTTTACCAGCTAAACTCAGTTGGCCCAATTCACAGAGGTCCTGGGAATGCTGCAAGGGCTGGGTGAGCTGAAAACATGGCACATGGGCTTACAGCATTTCAATCAATCAATCAATCAATCAAAATCTTTATTTATTCAGGCGAACATCATTGAGCAAAGCTCATTTTCAAGATGGACCTGAGTGGTCATACAAATGAGGATACAAGTATTAATACATAGACAAGAATAGCATAAACAGCAATACAATGACATGAAATGATTATGTACAACAATTTACATATATACAAGGTACAGTAGAACCATTTAACCTGTAAGAAAAAAGGGGACAAAGGGTGTAGCAAGCATAAAATATAAATTATAGGGTCTAACTAGTTTTTATGAGAATATAATAGGTGATTTGGAAGACAGAAATTGAATTAATGTAATGGACGGAAAAAGGAAGGTGGGTCAGGTAGGGTAGGGGATTAGGCTTTATAAAAGCAATTGCAGAGCTCTGGAAAAAGGGCGGAGAACAATCTTTTGAAAGATGCCAGAGGTAGTAGGCTATCTAGCTTCATGGATTTTTGAGAGAGTTCCATGCAACTGCTAAGGTGTGAAAGCAGCCCTCCCAAACCGGTGCAGGCATTGGGACCTTTAATATGATGAGTTTACTGATCCTTAAGGTGTATGGCCTAGTTGTAATTTGGGTAAAGCAATCAGTGATATAGGTAGGTAGTTTGCCTGTTAACGCTTTGAATATCCAGATAGCAGCATTCCTATTTCTTCTGTGTTGTAATGATGTCCAGTTGACTGCCATATAAAGGGAGCAATGATGGGTGCTGGAGGAAGGTCAGTAATAAATCTATGGACCTGTGATACAGGGTGTCCAGTTTATGTAAGAGATGACGTGAACAATGGCAGTAGAGAAAATCAGCATAATCAATGAGGGATAGGAATGAGGCCTGAATTAACCTTTTTGGAATCACTGTTTAGGTAATGTTTTATTCTAAAAATAGTCCAAGCCTCTGTCTTAGCTTTTAAGTAGCTCTTCAATATGGACAGAATAGTCAAGTCTGTTATCTATCCAGACTCCAAGGTATTTGAAGTTATCAACAAATTCCAGTTTCTCCAAGTAAGGTGGATAATTGTAGGGTGGTGGATGCTGGGGTAGTGGTAGAGCAACTCTTTGTGGCAAAGAACATAGCTTTTGTTTTTTTGGCATTTAGAAGTAGTTTTTTGTCAAGTAGATTGTGCTGCAGAATGGAGAATTCGGATTGTAACAGTTCACAGGCTTTAGAAGGTGAGGGATTGCTGACATATAATACAGTATCATCAGCAAACAGATGAATGTTAGATTGAGTGAGGTTGGCATCAATATTGTTAATATAAATGGCAAAGAGGATAGGGCCAAGAATAGTGCCTTGTGGTACACCCTTAGCAGTGGTTTTGAGGTGGATAGGTAATTTCCATTTTTAACCAGTTGTGACCTATCTGAAAGGTAATCCTAAACCAGTTGAGTGATAGGGAATCCAGGCCTAGTGAGTTAAGGGAGGTGATTAATAAGTCATGATCCACTGTGTCAAAGGCTTTACTCAAATCCAGGAACACAGCACAGGTACAATTTTTCTTATCCAAGGCAGTCTGCCAATCATTGGTTACCTTGGCTAAGGCAGTAATGGTGCTATGCTTTGATCTAAATCCAGATTGTGCAGAATTTAGAAGGTTGTTGTTATCCAGATAGTCCCTTAATTGAGAGTTTACTAGTTTTTCGAGCATCTTGGATAGTACTGGTAGGATGGAGATAGGTCTGTAATTGTTGAGATCCCTAGTATCACCAGATTTGAGTAATGGAACTACTTGAGCTGTTTTCCAAGTAGAGGGAATGGATCCAGTAGTTAGGGAAAGATTGAAGAGATGAGTGAGGGGGGCAGATAAGACATGTGAAGCAATTTTCAGGAAATAGGGATCCAGGGAGTCTGCACCTGCACTCTTAGTAGTGTCTAAATTAGAGAGGAGATCTTCCACTTCTTTCACGGATATTGGGATGAAGGAAAAAGTTGAAGTGGCCATTTGTCCCACAGTAGTTTGCAGGTTCAAGGAAGATCTCAGGATATTTGCAGGTGATGAGTCAAATGCTAGGCCAGCTGTGGTGAAGTGAACATTGAAGGTATTTAAGATTTCTTGTTTACCTGTAATTTCTGTATCATTTAGTAGCAGTTTGGAGGTTAAGGCAGGAGTAGAATTTTGGCCCAGAAGTCCTTTTATTGTACCCTCAGAGCCTGGATGGGTTATTGTAGGAGGCATCCAATTCAGCTGTATAATAGGCAGTTTTGGCAGTTCTTATTTTTTTGTACATGAATTCCTTGCTTTTCTGAAATTTAGCCAATCTCTGGTGTCCTTTGTTTTTCTTGCCTTTTCCATAGTTTGTCTCTGGTTCTCAAGGCTGCTTTAAGCTCAGAGGTGAACCAAGGGCAGGATTTTACCTTAGTTCTGATACTGGTGATAGGTGCATGAATATTGAGAGCATTAGTGATAATATCCTTTAAAGTCTGGAGAGCTGTTTCAACAGAGGTTGTAAGATAGAAATCTTGCCAATATATTGTATTACTCAGGTCATGGAGGTAACCTGAGATATTGAAATTCTTTTTTGACCTTTTGAGGACAAATTCTGCAGGATTTGGTGGTTTGAGTGTGGATCTTATGCCAGCTATAGGTAATGGTCACTCACATCACTCGGCAGTACTCCTGCATGTGAATATAAGTGAGGCTTGTTTACCAACATAATATCCAGGAGTGAGCTGTTGCTGGAATTTCTTAGGTTGATCCTAGTTGGGTCTTTAATTAGCTGTGTGAATCCATAGGTGTCACAAAAGGTTATCAAAGGTGCAGATACATTAGACAGCCAGTTTAAATTCAAATCACCAAGGATGATGGTATCTTCAGGGCCTAGGTTGAGAATTGACCTAGGTGAGAAAGCAGTTTAAGGCCTGCAGAGGGGGCCTATAGCATCCAATCAGTTTAAATGAAGACAATTAGAGATATTTTGATTGATAAACATTCAAATTCATTTGGCTCTGATGTGTTGATGAGGCAGGTTGCAGAGATGGTGTCCTTAATGTATATGGCCACCCCACCACCCCTGGAAGGGCGATCTGCTCTGAAGAGCTGATAATTGGGAAGGTTTACAACACTGTCTTTTGTTGTAGGCCTGAGCCAAGATTCAGAGATGACCAGGAAATCTGGAAGAGTATTAGCACCCAAGCCTGTATTAAGATGAACTTTTTAGAGGCTGCAAGCATTGAAGTGTATGAAGCTTAGGCCTTTTATGGAAGTCAGATCAGCAGGGGAAGATAAACTTACAATGGGGCCAGGATTAATCTCAATAGTGCCAATGCAGAAAAGGAGGTAGAAGATTAATTTGAGTAGGGTACCAAGGGATAGGGATAGAGAGTGATCAGAGCATTTCCTCTTAGTCCTAGTTGCCCACTGTGTAGTGGGAGATGGTCCTGTTATATAGGTGTAACTTTTATCATAACATAGGAGTCTGATGGACAGGTAGAGTGGGTTATTATAAAGCCAGGATACATGTAAGGGGCTAGGGGAGTGCTGGATTGTTAGAGAGGCTTTATGTGGGATACCCCAGGGGTTGCAGTGTGAGAGTGGTTCAAAGTGAATAAGGAATAGATGGTTGTACATTGTGGATGGCAGTGGAGAGCAGATCATATTCATTAACTTGTTCGTCTGACAGGGGTATAATATGATTATCATAATGGATTGGGGAGATGAGAGGCTAAGGAGCAAAAGGAAGCAAGTTAGCATTGTGCAAGGTAGGTATGGGTTAATAGAGAAGGAAATTAGATGGGCGTGGATTAGAGAAATGGCAGGAAAGAGTGTATAAATACAATCAACCAAGAGGGGAGAGTGATGGCAAAGTACTGGCTGCCGCATTTTCACACTGCTTCTCCGGCCTCCTGGATCTCTTGGTCGGCTGGAGGTCGCCGCGCCCGCTGGCGGCTCGGAGCCCCTTCTGCGGCTGGAGCTGGAGGGCTGTGCCAGCTGCAAGGCAGGGGACAGAGGAGAAGGCAGTGAGAAAGCTACTTTATTGCAGGCAATCTGCAATTAGGTGCAAGGATCAAAATCTGCACAACAAAAGACTGGGAGGGTTTGGGGGGGGTTAGGCGCCTACGCGTCTAGCCCACACAGATCACCAGAAAAAGGCTGAATCACTGGCAAACATCACATCAATACAATGTTTAAATTGCCCACAATTTTAAGTTAAAACAGCTCTTTTTAGGATTACTTAATAAAAGTTACAGCTAAGCAGAAAATCCCATCCAGAATAGTGTTGCAGAGTCCATCTAAAGTCAATGGGAAAGGCGCACCAATCAGAAGCAAGGCAGAGACAGCGGTCGCTTCTCGATTGGTTGCGGCTTTGCCCGTATCTTTCACACTGCTTCTCCCGGCCTTCTGGATCTCTTGGTCGGCTGGAGGTCGCTGCCGGCCCGCTGGCGGCTCGGAGCCCCTTCTGCGGCTGGAGCTGGAGGGCTGTGCCAGCTGCAAGGCAGGGGACAGAGGAGAAGGCAGTGAGAAAGCTACTTTATTGCAGGCAATCTGCAATTAGGTGCAAGGATCAAAATCTGCACAACAAAAGACTGGGAGGGTTTGGGGTTAGGTTGCCGCCTAGCCCACACAGATCACCAGAAAAAGGCTGAATCACTGGCAAACATCACATCAATACAATGTTTAAATTGCCCACAATTTTAAGTTAAAACAGCTCTTTTTAGGATTACTTAATAAAAGCTACAGCTAAGCAGAAAATCCCATCCAGAATAGTGTTGCAGAGTCCATCTAAAGTCAATGGGAAAGGCGCACCAATCGGAAGCAAGGCAGAGACAGCGGTCGCTTCCCAATTGGTTGCGGCTTTGCCCATACCTTTCTCACTGCTTCTCCCAGCCTTCTGGATCTCTTGGTCGGCTGGAGGTCGCCGCCGGCCCGCTGGCGGCTCGGAGCCCCTTCTGCGGCTGGAGCTGGAGGGCTGTGCCGGCTTTCACACTGCTTCTCCCGGCCTCCTGGATCTCTTGGTCGGCTGGAGGTCGCCGCCAGCCTGCTGGCGGCTCGGAGCCCCTTGTGCGGCTGGAGCTGGAGGGCTGTGCACAGACAGAGATATATTTCACACCCACTGATATATTTCTATAGAAGTCATTCATAACAGTTGTGCCATGGAGCTACAGTAGGTTGTTTTTCTTTCCCTTCTTTAATCAAGTTCCTAATATGGTACAATATATGAAGAAATATCTCTCTCAATTTCCTGGACAGCGACTGGAATTCTCAATGCCATACACTGATTATCACCAGTTACACCAGCTTTTTCTGGTCTAGCTCATGGCAATCTCCAGTACCCTTATTATGGGACTTGTGCCAAATATTTGGTGCAAACAGCCATAGATCAGGAAAAGTGTCACAAATGCACCAGATCTTCTTGAATAGGTTGCAGTTTGCAGCCAAGATTCTGGTGCAGCTGTGCCAACCACAGGGTTTGACACAGGGACTGGTCCAACGTTGTGTCACCCTTTGTGAATCGGGCCCCGTGTTTTCCCCCAAAAACTCTGTAGTTCAAGCTAAGATGCACAAAGATGAGAGAGAGTTCCTCTGTGAGTTATGCATCTTGAACATGCATCTGGAACAGAATGGCTACATTTATGAAGCCTTGAAGGTATGTAGCAATCCCTATAAAATATGCTAAACTGAATATATTTGAGCTTCTTGTTTTGTGAGACCAGGTTAAATAATGAAAGAAAACTAGTCAATTAAGCCTTGCTGAACTCTGAGCTCATATCTCCCATGAATTAAAAAAAAAAGAAACTAACAGGGATTCCATTTCAAAAGGAACACATAGAGGATAATATATGGTCTTTTGTTAATAACCAGGCTGTAAACATTTCAAGAGGTTGCCATGACATCATTGTAAACCCTGAGAGCATAGCTCAAGAGGTTTTCAGATGTCATGGCAACCTCAAGAAGTGTTTTCAGTGCAGTTATTAACCAAAGATACTATATTATATTTTATAGTGTATGGGCTACCAACATTGTGTAATCGTGACTTGAATTACAGAACTTTTCTGAGTAATTCTTACCTTAAGCAGTCATAAATCATGCAGGAAGATTCCTCAACAATATTTATTGTGTGTTCTTCACAACACTATTCATGCAGGTGCAGCCTGGGGCAAATCAATTAATTTAATATCAACATATTAAACATTTTTCTCAAAGTGAAACACAATGTTGTGAGCATTCCATTTTGTTATACTATTGATATGACATACTCAAGAAGGGTTAACAACAGAGTGATGTCATAACAATGGCATAACAATGTTGTAATGTGCTTGATTTCAGTTAGCAATACAGTCCCCCATACATTATTATATATTTGATGCCTATTAAATTCCTACCTGAGACTAATTTGTAGATTATAATGAAACCTCAGCAGGGGTTTCTAAACTTCCCAAGCATTTCCTAATTTCATCACATGTATGTAGGTAGCTGATAAAGTGCTCAGAAGGAAGGTTTAATTTTGCAAATGTTTCCTAAAATGAGATAAATGTGTTGTCTATGTATAAGTCTTTGTGAAGTAATAGATCTTTTTGTTTCCAGATCTCTATGAAGAAAGCAAGGTATGAACGCAGGAGGTAGGGATTAAACAACAATGGCGAGAATTGTGGTAGTTTAGCCCTGGGCCCCATCAATGCACTAGTCTTTTTTTTTTTTGCCAGGCAGTAGGGGTTACTTTCATAAATTCAGCACATCTCTGATGAATCCCTGATTTTCTAAAACCAAGTCAGAGTCCATTTTTGTTTCTTTACCAGAAGTACACTGCAATTCAAGAGACAGCCATGACAAAGGAAATCAACAATTAAGAGGAAAAGTAAGACAGGCTCTAACTAGGCTTTGAGATGACACCAATATATATTTGGCAGACCCAGTCTGCATGTTTCAATGAACAGATGTAATTTTTCTAGTTTGAGTCCAGGTTTCCTGTCCAACCACCCTAACCACAAAAAAATTATTCTCTTCTTTTCAAAGTTGTGAAAAAAAATCATCTCAGTCTCATTGGGGAGAGTATGGAAAAATTAAAAGAACTCTCAGGAGAATATTTATTTTAAATATATTGACTCTCCCAATCTGGACCAGAGGCACAGATATACCTCTCTCCAGATCAAAGATAATCATATTTATTAATGGAACAACATTTATTTCCTAAAACAAGTCTAGGTTTCTATGAATTTGTATACCAAAATATCAAATATTTTCATGAAAATAACCAGCTGACTTACTATTATGAAGCACAGTTGAGATATCCATATAGGGGTTTAGAGATATAGCTTAACATTTATGACAGTTATTCTTATAATCACATACTTCCAAATTTAGAGATTAATGCTACAACTGGGACAGAATATTAGAAGCATGACCTAGGTATAGTACAGTATAATATCACTGGCATAAGGAGAGAAGACATGTTTCTCACCATTTATGATGACCCTATCTTTTATCTGGGTTTTCTCATATAGCAACTGCAAGATATTCTGTAAGTATGATAAAAAGAAACAATAGAGGCTGGCCTTGTCTTAGTGCCTCTAAATAGCTTAATATGAAGAGAAAATGTATCATTACTTTTCACACGTGCGGTAGAGATGTTGCAAATTAACTTGATTCATCTGATGAGGTGACCTTTATTCCAAATTTTTGAAAGGCTATCTTGAGATATGTTCACTTTACTCTATTAAATGCTGTTTTGACATCTCATGTGAGAAGTACAGTATCGCTGGAGGTAACAGACTGCATGCTGTTGATATTCTGTCCGATATTTTGTGAAAGCCTCATTTCAATCACAGAGCTAGTCTGATCTGGGTGGATAATTTTATGAGCCAATAAAGGAGCAGCTTTGCTTTGAGCATACAGACTTATTCTGAATCTTGAATTTGTATTTGAAGTATAAACGATGAGGCTTGTTGAATGAATTCTGAAAATCTGGATGAAATAAAACTTCAGCCTCAGCATCGTAGTCCTGGTATTTCTTCAACAGAGTGTGCTACACTTTGAACTGACACAAGAGGTTTGCTGCATCAAAAATTTGATGCATGTAGAGAGAACCGCAAGCTGAGGTCCAACAGCATGGAGTGCCAATGCCTTCCGGTGAGCCACAAAGGCTATGCAGGAGGGACATAAATGCCCACACTGAGGCACCCTGATGAGCAGGGGTGGGAATACCCCAAGATGGGTGAAAACTGAGGAGGGAGACATAGAGCAGGAAGTGATGCAAGGTGTGCCAAAAAGATGATGCAGTGAATGACAACTGACGCAAGCTGCAGCAAAAACTGCCACATGGGGTGAGATATGTGAAAAGCCATAAGGCGGGTGAAATGGCCATGGTAATGACATGTGCATCCCCCATATCATCCCACAGGGGTGTCAAGCCTGTCTCATCCTCCCTGTCTGAAGCTGGATTTGCTCCATTCTGTGTGCCACTGTCAGTTAGACCAGCTCCACCCTGGTCTATCAGATGCCTGCCATCACCGGTACAGTGTCAGGGCTCCAGCCTTTGTGAATCCCAGAAAAGGGGACTTTGCATCAGTTTTGTGATACAAGCCCCATTGTGATATGGCACACTCAGGTTTTGGACACAAGCATGGAGCAAGCAGAACCATGTTTGATGCAAAATGTTTATCTAAACAGCCTTTTATGCAAAGTTTGGTGCAAGCCACATTTTGCATCAAATTTTTTGACACAAGCTGTTTGCACCATTCACAGAGCCTCTTGAATCAAGCCCCATGTGTTAGAATCTGATAAACATGGAAGAGACAATTTGGAAAAACATATTCATTTACTTACACAATAAAGGTTTAATTTTTTAATATGTTTTTATAACATTTTTCATAACTCTGATTAATGCAGACCTGGTTATAGTGCAAGTGAAACATAGAAGCTAATGGATGATAAGGGCTGCATGGCCCATCCAATCTGACCTTTTTTGTTGCATTGCTTACACTATAGACCCTTCCAGATCTACAGCACTTCCTCTGAAACTCCCTTACCTATCCCTTATGACTCCCTTGTGCTTATTCCAGGCTTTTTTGAATCCCGCCACTGTTTTCACCCCCACAGCATCCACTGGAAGACCGTTCCAAGCACCTACCACCCTTTTTGTGAAGAAGTATTTCCTCACATCTCTCCTAAATCTACCCCCTCCAGCATCATATCATTGCCTCTTGTTCTAGAGTACCTATTCCTCAGAAAAATACCTCCCACTTGTACCTTATTCAACCCTGTGAGGTGTTTAAAGCTCTCGATCATACCCCCTCTCCCTTCTTTCCCTCCTCTCCTCCAGTGTGTACCTGTTTAATTCCTTTAGCCTCTCCTCATAGGACATTAGATGTAGACCCTGTACCATATTAGTAGCCCTCTTTTTGATGGCTTCCATCCTGTTTATGTCTTTCCTGAGATATGGTCTCCAAAACTGGAGACAGTACTTGAAGTGGGATCTCACTAAAGACCTATATAGTGGCAATACCACTCCCCTCTTCCTGCTGGTAATACTCCATCTATACATCTCAGCATCCCACTAGCTCTCCCAAATACTTGTCAAATTGTCTGCCATTTTCTGGTCATCTGATATGATTACCCTCAGGTCTCTTTCTTGCTTGGTTGCTGCTAATATCTCTCCCCCCATTTTGTACTGCACCCCTTGGTTTCTGTGACACAAGTGCATTATTTGCACTTGTTTGCATTAAAACAGTTGGTTTAACTAATCCTTTATTCAGATAACTGTATTACTGTTTTGCTTGCAACAATGCTGATAAGCTAACAGATTATCTCACTTGTAACTAATTTTTTTTAATTTTGCTCTTGGCAAGGTACTCTCTGTCTGAGCCTCAGCTTCTTGGTTATATTAATATATTGTCAAGGCCCTTAAATACCCTTTGAGGGCATCCAACACACAACTCAATGAGATAGTTCCCTAAGTACTAATTTGCCAGAAAACAACCAATTCTGTCTTCATTATATCCATAAACGATTGATCACTGAGAAAATAAAAATTAAAATGCCACCCTTCCCTCCAAAGAAATTCTGATTCAAATAGGGAAAAACAAAGGGACATTATGCAGGAAAAAAGAAAACAGACATTTTACTTATTCAAGAGATCCACTAAACAGAGGAAGAAATTAAAAAAATGTAAAGCATCATGGGTGGGATGATTTTATTTTTCAGAGGGGACAAAAAAAATATAGGCACTTCTATTCCAAATAGGAAAACGCTGGACTTCACATTTCTAAGCTAATACAGAGAAACCGAGGGGAGAGTTATTATGATTAAGGGAACCCTTTTGAGAATAGTATTTATAAATGCTTCAGTATATGCCATTTATAGAGTATCAATAATTTCTTAACAGCATAACAAGGGATTTATTGAATTAGATGAAGGTATTAAAATTTTAAAAGGGAACTTTAATGACAGATCAACAAACAGAACTGTGGAAGATATGAAAAAAGCAAAATTATGTAATAACTTTGTAAAAGACAATCATTTGGTAGATGTCTGGAGAGGGAACAACCCAGGCATAAGAGAATATACACATTTCTCATATCTAGTTAATACCTTTTCCAGAATAGATTATATTTTATGCGATAAAAAATGATACAAATATTTTTCTAATATAATAATAAGTCATGTAACCATATCAAATGGCTCAATGGTACTAAGTAGTTTTTTTCCTACAAGAGATACAATTAGAAGCAGGTATTGGTCTTTTAATAATTTATTACTTAGAAATGAAGATTTCATAGAAAAAAATGAAAAAACAAATTTAAACTTTTTGGTTTTTCAATTATAATGGGTAACAGAAGGTTATTGATATGTGGGATGCATTCAAAGCAACCATATGGGGCCACATAGCATATGAGATTAAGAAGAAGCAAAATGATAATCTGAAAAAAAAGGGAGAAGAACACAAAAGCTGTGAAGCCAAAATACCACAAGGAGATTATTCGCTGAAAGACCAAATTCTAACACTGCAAAATAGCATCAATGAAGTTATTAATCAGCAAATAGAAAAATATATGCATACACTGAAGTCAATTTTTTACTTGAATGGAGATAAAAGTGGTAAATTGTTAGTACATATGTTAAAAAAAACAAAAAGAAAAAATATTATAACGGAAATACAGGATTGCACAGGGAAAACCTATGTAAAAGATAAGGAGATAGGAAGGTTTTCTTTGATTATTACAAAACAATCTACTGAAGAGAAGCATTACAGGATTTAGATAATATAAAATATTATATTCATAAAGCTGCCTTCTATCCAGAATAAATTGTTTACACAAGAAGAAATTGAAGAAGTTATAAAAAATTCAGCCAAACATAAAACCCCGGCCCAGATTATGAATTAACAGTGGAATTTTTTATTGTTTTTTGTAAGGAACTATTGCCTTGGTTGGAGCTGATGATATCAGAGATGTCTAATAATAAAGGAATACCTAAATCAATGTTAGACGCTTCTGTGATTTTAATTCCAAAAGAAAATAAAGACTCTATCCCCTGGCAGGGTTCTCTGCATCCTGGAGGGGCTCAGCACTGGGCAATCACTCTTCCTTCACCCCCCCCCCCATCCTTTCTACATAACTAGTCCTCACTTGATTCTGTGCTCTGGCAGGGTTCTCAGCATCCTGGAATGGCCTCAACTTGGGCAATCTTCTTCTTTCTTTCCTCTTCCTTCCTTTCCCTTCATCCTTTTTTTCTCTCTTCCTAACGTGTCCTCATCTAGGGTTCTCAGCATCCTGAAGGGGTTCTAGCACTGGGAAATGACTCTTCCTTCCCTCCCCTTTCTACTCCATCCTTTCTACCTAACTCGTCCTCGCCTGACTCTGCTCTCTGGCAGGGTTGTCAGCATCCTGAAGAGGCTTAGTCTTAAGCAAGTTTCTCCCACCCCTCCTCCTCCTCCTCCTTCCCTTTACCATCCCCTCTACTATCTCTACCCAACTTGTCCTGGTCTACTCCTGCCCCTTATTCTAAGTCCTTGCCTCAGTCTATTACTGGCAGTGGTCTTCGCACTCTGAAGGGTCATTCTTCCCTACCCTATCCCTTACCCTCACCTCCCTCCTGCCCTCTTCTCTACCCCCCTGTACTTAAACAAAGGAATTAGTTCACTTGAGCTAATAACTTGCACTTTTTGTTCTGTCTGAGGTGCTCCCACATTGCACTAGCCCTGTGTTAACTGGCCCCCTGGCAACTGATCTTTTGCTCACTTTGCTCTAGTAATGTTCCCCCCATCATTATCCTCTCCTTCCCCAGCTGGTTTCCCATGTCTACCCCTCTACCCTCCTTGATTTCCCCTCACTGCACCTCATTCATTCATTCAATAATTGCTAAATTGTCTGCCTTTTAACTGTAATGCATTCCTGTAAGGATTTGGCTCCAAGGTTACATTAAATTTCTTTACTATGTTCCTCAGATATACCACTTGTATTTAAATGCATATTCCACAGGTATGATATATTTTGCTGAGCAGGCCCAAACAATGCATAGTTTTTTTATCAACAGGGGATACACTAAAAGCACAGTGGAGAGAGCACTCTTCCAGGTCAGTAACATGCCCCGTAACCTTGACCCCCACAGGAAGGATATTGTCACGCAAGAACAATGACAAATTCCTCTAGTGCTTCCGTTTCATCAGAGTATACCTTCTCTTCACAGGATCATCACTAGTAACTTTCCTATTTTGCAAACTGACCCCAACATCGGTGCTTTCTTTACAGAACCACCTATTGCCTCCTACTGCTGGCCACCCAACCTGCAGAATCTCCTGGTAAAAAGCAGCCTACCTACTCCTAACAGTTCCTCTCTACCAGGTACCAAACCTTGCAACAGAACTCGCTGCTACACCTGCAAATTTGCTTCTAGTGTGACTGAAATTTGGGGTCCTACAGGTGTTTTTCAAATCACCAAGGAGTTCTCATGCACCTCCACTAATGTGGTGTATTATATTCTTTGCAGGAAGTGTGCAAGTGTTCAACTATTTACATCAGAGAGACTGGTAGATGCCTTGCTGACCATTTCAGGGAACGTTACAGGGCAGTCAGGAATGCAGACACTGATACTGTAAACCCATTGCATCCCACTTTATCTCCAGGGACCACAGTGTCAATGATTTTTCTGTTTGTGTCCTTCAGCAGGGCTTCTGGGATTCTGACCATAGAAAAAACATGGAAACCAAGCTAATCATCTGCCTTGGCTCCTAGCAACCCTCTGGTTTAAATGATAGACTTATTTTCTACTAACATCTTTCATCCGCCCCTTGTTTTCCCTAAAGTCTGTTTGTATCTGTACACATTTAATTTCTTTTTCATTTTCACCATATGTCTCCATCTCTGTCTCCTTCCCCCACATTTGTCACTTTTAAGCCTTCTTGCTAGGCCCTGTTAATTAGTCCCCACCTGGGGACTTCTCTAGCTCTTTCACTCCTATTATGCCTTGTATTTTCCATCATCACCTTTTTGTTTCACAGATTCTCTCTTAATCTTGCCATTTATCACTTCTTCTCCCTAAGCCTTTCCCTTTTTTCTTTCCCCACATATATATCCCTTATTTTAATCTCCTGTCTACAATAACTTTGTTTTTTCTCTTTTAGATATTTCCTGAAGAAGACCTAAGGGTGAAACATAGATTTTTAACTCTATCTTCTATTTTCAGCATGCATTTAATATAACTATTTTGTTTTGCTTTCAGACTACATGCTGACGCAGTACCTTGTTTTTATGATATATTTAACTGCATGTTATGACACAAATGCAATTGTATGATTATTTATGTTATTATTTTAACTGTATGTCTTGTTACAAATGTAATTGAATGTTTACATTCTCAGATATGTTAAATGGTAAACTATATGTCTAATTCTTCATCCAGTTGTACCCCCCACAGGTCACACTAGGAGACGAGCAAGTTGTTGTTCAATGTGCCTTCCTGGTAAAACATTTCAATAAATAAAATAAAATAAATAACTTGAAACAACCAGAGAACTATAGGCCAATTGTACTACTTAATGTAGATTATAAAATAATTGCAAAGTTACTGGTCAGTAAATTAGAACCTTATATCCCTGTTGTCATCAACTCTAACCAAACAGGTTTTGTAAAAGGCCATACTCTCTATGATGGTATTAGAAAGACACAATTAACGCTTAATTTATTTAAAAAGTACCAAGAAGAAACTATTGCAATTGCTTTGGATGCAACCAAAGCATTTGATGTTATTCAATGGGATTTTATGTTCCAGAGTTTGTATAGCTGTTCTTTACCTGAAGATATGATGAATACTATAAAACTTTTTTACAGTGAACCTAAAGCAATTTTTAAGATTAACTAGTACAGAACTCCTCCTTTAACAATGCTAAATGGAGTAAAGCAGGGTTGTCCCCTCTCCCCAATACTTTCTATAATCTCCTAGGAAGTACTTTTACAAAATATGAAATTATGTTAACATAATAAATGCATACACAGATGATTTAATTATATATTTTAGGCAACCTAATGGTTCATATCCAGCATTAATGTTAGAATTACAAAATGTTTCCAGTGTTCCAGGATATATATTAAATACAAATAGATCTGTTGTATTGCCAATAACACAATTAAAGGAAACAACCACATTATTAGAGAAATAAAAATAGAAAATACCATTAAATTCTTAGGTATATTTTTAACAAATGATGTACAAAATACAACTAATAAAAATATACAAACATACAAAAATGCCAGCAGATTAGATTTTACAGTCTATCTCGTCTGCTTGAGTTACAGCTTACAGTACAGTTACTGCTGCTGCCCCTCCCTTTCCTCCCTCCCCCAAGGATCCCCACTCTGAGTTCTTGTCCTGGATACTTCCTTTCACACCTGTACCATACCCATGTGCCTATCCCATCCCTTCTTAAAACTATCAACAGATTCCATTGAAATCACCTCTTTAGGTAACGTGTTCCAAGGTGCCACCACTGTTTCGGTGCAGTAATGTTTCTTCAGCTCTTTTTATTTTATTTTATTTATTTATCTTTTGTTGACCGGGTAAGTGCACTAGACAAATCCTGCCTATTTTCAGGCATGACCCAGGGGAGGGGGATACAGATGAATGCCAACTGACCTTGAACCAGATTAAGCTGTTGGTGGTATTTTTTTTAGTGAATGAGGGAAATTTGGCCTGGACACTGGGGAAATTCCCCTACTCTTTTCGATAAGTGCCATGGGATCTTTAACATCCACCTGAACTACCACCAATCCAGGCAGATGGGACCTCGGTTTAACGTCTCATCAGTTTTAGACTTCGACCTCTTGTGGTACCTTCTCCCTTCAGAATAAGCCCTCCATGTTGACCCTGTTGATAGCCCTCATGTATTTAAAGATCTCAATCATATCCCCTTTCTTCCTTCTGTCTTCCAGGGAGATTTTAAAAGAACTAAGGGAAAAACTAGTAACACCACTGACTACCCTTTTTAATAAATCATGGGAGGATGGGGTGGTACCTGAGGACTGGAGGAGGGTGGATGTCATTCCCCTTCACAAAAGTGGGAGCAAGACAGAGGCAGGAAACTACAGACCTGTCAGTTTGACCTCAGTGGTAGGGAAAATGATGGAATCACTTCTGAAGGAAAGAATTGTTGAGTACCTAGAGGCCAGTGGGGCACAGGACCCAAGGCAGCATGGATTCACAGTGGGAAGGTCATGTCAGACAAATCTAATTTATTTCTTTGACTGGGTGACCAAAGCAGTAGATCAGGGAGGGGCTGTGGACATGGTCTACCTAGACTTTAGCAAGGCATTTGACACAGTCCAGCACAAAAGATTAATAAACAAATTAGCCAGCCTAGGAGTGGGTCCTAGGGTGGTAGCCTGCGTAAAACACTGGTTGGACAACAGGACACAGTGGGTAATAGTAAATGGAGTCCACAGTGAAGAAAGGAGGTTACTAGTGGGGTACCGCAGGGTTCAGTACTGGGGCTGGTTCTTTTTAATGTCTTTATAAGTGACATTGCAGAGGGACTGGAAGGGAAAGTATGTCTCTTTGCAGATGACACAAAGATCTGCAACAGGATTGATACACAAGGTGGAGTGGAAAGGATGAAAAGGGACTTGGCAAGGTTGGAGGAATGGTCAAATGTATGGCAGCTTAGATTCAATGCAAAGAAGTGCAAAGTAATGCACCTGGGAAACAAAAAAACAGGGGAAGAGTGCACAAAGGGGGGTGAGATACTGACAATAACAAAAATGGAAAGGGACCTGGGGGCAGTCCTATCAGATGACCTAAATGTGGGCCAGCAATGTGAGAAAGCAGTAAGGAGGGCTGGGGGGGTACTGGGATTGCATAGGGAGAGGCATCACCAGTAGAAAACAGGAAGTTGTTGGCCCTCTGTACAGACAGTTGGTAAGACCACATCTGGAGTACTGTGTACAGTTCTGGAGACCCCATCTCCACAAAGACATAGATAGGGTGGAGGCTGTCCAGAGGAGGGCAACCAAAATGATGCAGGATCTGCATCAGAAGACATATGAAGAAAGACTAAAGGAACTAAAGATGTATAGCATCGAGGAAAGGAGGGAGGGGAGACATGATAGAAACTTTCAGATACCTCAAGGGAATCAACAAAGTCCAAGAGGGTAGCATCTTTCAGAAAAAGAGTGCAAAACAAGGGGACAATTTGAAGATGATGGGGGTAGTTCAGAGGTAATGTGAGAAAGTATTTCTTCACAGAGAGGTTTGTGGATACATGGAACAGCCTTCCTGAGGAGGTTGTAGAGTCAAAAACAATGGAGGAATTCAAGAATGCATGGGACAGACATAAGACAATTCTAGTGGGGGTGTAGGAGGAAGTTGCCTGTTGGTTAACTAGGATCTGCAGCTTATCCATTAGGTAGGAAAATGGGCAGACTAGGTGGGCCAAGCGGTCCTTATCTGCCGTCAAATTCTATGTTTCTATGTCTATGTTTCTATGTACATATTTAGCTCCCTAAATTTCTCCTCATAGGTCTTGTCTCCCATTCCCTGGGTCATCTTAGATGCCCTCCTCTGAACTGTCTCCAGAAGCATGACATTCTTTTTTAAGTAAGGATGCCAGAACTGCACACAGTACTCCAAGTGCGGCCTCACTAAGGGTTTGTACAGTGGCAGGATAACTTCCTCCTTCCTCAAAGTGATCCCCCTGGCAATGCACCCCAGCATTCTGGTTGCCTTTGCCGCTGCTTTCCTGCACTGTTCTGAGTGATTCATTTTGCCAATGATCACCACACCTAGAACTTTTTCCTCTTCCAAGACTGTCAATTTCCTTCCCCGAAATGGTAGCTGTACCCCAGATTCTTTGCCCCCAAATGCAGTACCCTAAACTTACAGGTGTTGAATCCCAGCTGCCATTTGTCTGACCACTGTTTCAGCCTTTCCAGGTCTTCCTGGAAAGTCTTCTACCCTCTTCACCATCCACCACTGCTCCCAGTTTTGAGTCATTGGCAAACAGTCTCATTCTGCTCCTATCTCCCTCCGCTATATCCACTATGACAGTGTTAAATAACAGTGGACCCAGCACAGACCCCTGCGGATTCCCACTAATGACCCTCCTGGGTGTCAAAATCCCCCTCCCACCACCACCTACTATCGCCTATTGCTTAGCCAATTTCCAATCCACTTCACCATTTTTACCCCCACCCCCAGGTATCTCAGCTTACCCTACAATGTCCCATGCAGCACCGAGTCAAATGCCTTACTGAAGTCCAGGTACAGGACATCATCCGGCCCACCCCCAACCAGAGACCTTGTCACCCAATCAAAATATTCAAACAGGTTCGTTGAACAAGAGCTCCCCTGGACAAATCTGTGTTGGTGGTCATAATGAAGGCTGCCTTCATCCAGGAACCCCACAAGCCTTTCCTTCAAGATGGACTCCAATACTTTCCCCAGTATGGACATCAAGCTGACAGGCCTGTATTTTCCCAGCTCATCCCTAAGACTGCACTTATGGAGGGGCACTACGTGTGCCATCATCCAGTCCATTGGTACACATCCCAATAGTAGGGAGGAATTGAATAATCCCATCAGAGGTGCTGTCAGGACATCTGCCAGTTCCTTCAGGACTCTGGGGTGGATCCCATCCATGCCCAGGATCTTGTCTGTTCTCAAGGCCCTAAGGCCCTCCCACACTCTCTTCACTGGGATCTCTCCATCTCTTAGTTCTCTCATCCCCTACCCCAGCCTTTCCTCCCCACTGTGGAATTGGCCCACCCTTTTCCCTCGTGAAGACTGAGCAGAAGTACTTGTTTAATACTTCAGCCTGCTCAACTCCCACTTCTGCCCACCCCCCTTCCTTTCGTAACCTGGTGATTTGAAGCCTGCACTTTCTTCTCTCCCTGATGTATCTAAAATATTCCTTCTCCCCCTCCCTGATCCCCTGTGCCAACCTTAGTTCTTTTGCTGCCTTGGCTGCCCTTACCATCCTGCTCACCTTCCTTTAAATTTTATAATACTCCTCCCTGTCCCTTTCCCCATGGGTTCTCTTGCACTTTCAGAAGGCAAGCCTTTTCTCCCTTACTTTTTCCTGCACCTCCTTGGTCCACCAACTGGGTTTCTTTGATCTTGCTTTTTTGAATTGGGACTTTGTGCAGGTTTTTGTGGCCTCTAACAAGCCCAACTTCAGTATTTCCCACCTGTTTCCATGTCTGTAGAGTGGTCATTCCCCGCCAGTGGGGCCTCAACTACCACATCTTTTGTCTGGTCACCATTTGCCAGGACCAGGTCCAAGATGCTTCCTTCTTTGGTCAGCTCTGCCACCAGATGTGACAGGAATGTATCTTGGAATGCATTCAGTATCCACTGTTCTTTAGCAGTTAATGAAGACATAGTGCACCAGTCCACCTCAGGCGGGTTGAAGTCTCCCACCACCATCCTTCTGCTGCCCCTACTACAGTGGGTTATTAGGTTGTCCACTAGTTCCCTGTTGTGCTCTGTAGACTGTGATGGTGGCCTATATCCTACCCCAAGTTTGAGCCTCCTGCCCATAGTATTTTTTAAATTGACCCACATCATTTCCACATTCCTGTCCTTGCCATCTACCCTGATGCACTCTGTCCCCTCCCTTACAAATAATGTCACCCTTCCCTTGACAATTTTCCCATCTCTCCTAAACATTTAGTACCTGGGTAGTATTAAGGCCCAGTCATGGTTCTGGGTGGCCCAAGTTTCTGTGATTGTGGCCATGTCCAACCTCTCTGCCATTAATGACTGTAACTCTAGTAATTTCTTTCCCATGCTCCTTGCATTAGTGGATATCACCTTCCAACCCATTCCTCTATCTCTCTTAGCCTTCCATTCCCCTTTACTAGTTCCCTCCTGTGAGATCTTCTCATCCTCCAAATTTACAATTCAGGGGAAAGGCACTGGCCCTCCCAAAACTTGCATTCCTACATGTCCTGCAAATCTTTGTCACCCCTCCCCCATGAGGTTAAATCATACTCTCTAGCTATAAATTCCCCCAGCTTCTTTTTTAGAACTCCTTGTCTCTCCTGACTCAGATGTACTCTGTCTCTGGTGAACAGATCCTTGTTATCCCATATTGCCCCCATCCCCCCACCAGCCCAAACCCCATAGCCAGACACCATTCTCCCAACCACTCATTAAAGTTGCTTATCCTCAGCTTTCTATCCATGCTTCCCCTTGGCACTGGTAGAACTTTAGAAAATGCCACTGTTTTCCCTTCAGCTTTACATATTCTGGCCAATTCCCTAAATCTTGCTTGTTCCTCCTGCAAACTATTGCCATCCAAGTAATTGGTACCAAGGTGCACAATTATGTGGGGGTTCCCCTCCTGCTTCCTCACTAAAGAGTGGACTAAGTGCTTAGCCCTGTGTACTGTCATGCCAGGCATGCACTCAACCCAGATAGAGCGCCTCCCCCCTCCCCCCCATTTGATACCCTTAATTATGGACTCTCCAAGTAGAAGAACTCGGCTCACTTCTTTTTGCTGCCTCTCTATGGTTTCCTCCCATTTCCCCTCCTTGTCATGTTCAACCATCTCCCTCCCTTGAACGTGCTCGCCTCTCTTCAGGTTCCTCATGCCCTGCTCTCCCCCCCTCCCCACCTTAGGACAACATCCTTCTTCTTCTTTTTTTTCTTTCTAAACATTAATGCTACTAAAAATAAAATATCACAAATCTTAAATAACTGGAAACATTTCTCTTTATCTATTAGGGGACATATATACAATTTAAAAATGATGATCCTACCCCATTTATTATATTATTTTCAAATGATGATGGGGGAATCTCTAGGGAGATTATTTAAAAACATTATGTCATTTTTAAGAATTGTTTATGGAGGGGGAACTCCCAACAATCCCTTGGTCTACAATGATTGCTACATAAAAATAGGGAGGTCTAGGTTCTCCAGATCCTTTGCATTATTACTGGACATGCAAACATATTATAAGTTGGAAATGGTTTATAGGACAAAATGGTATAAATACATGTAATAACAAGGTAGAAAAAGAGTGGCTAAAAATATTGAATACTGGACATCGATCTTAAGTAGATTGCTTAAGAAAAATAAAAGGGATAATACTATTCTTAGGGAACTTCAGAGTCCATTTAAGGATTTTACTAAGAGTTACCAATGGATACCATGGTCATATGTAGAGAGTGATGCCATTTTGGATGAAGATATGAAAAATCATATGCTTCCATAATTAATAAGTTAAAACAAAACCATGTAAGAAAATGGAGACAAATATTATATGATTCAGGATTGTTGCAAAGGAACAGATTGAGTCAATGTTTTTCAATTTAAAAAAGTCTTGGTAGGAATATAAACAAACATCAATTATATTTAAAATATTTAAGGGAAAATTAAATATGCGATTTATTACAAGTTCTTAACCAAGATAAGTTAAAAATAGAACAATACCAGTCCATAATTATTCAAAAATGTTATTTGGTAGGTATTTCAAATATTGAAAATGCTTGGTTAAAAAACAAAATATAGTAAAACAAAATGGGAGGAGGAACTGTACATGAGTATAGATTATATTGGTTGGCAAGATAATTGGCATGGCACTAATTCTCTTTATAAATATGCAAAAAATAAAACAATAAAGTACATGATTTTACAGTGTCAAGGGCATATTTAACTCTGACTAGACCATGGCACATGAGTTACAAAGAGAACAATAATTACTGGCATGGATGTAATATCAAAGGGAATATAACCCATATGTTTTAGAATTGCCTGAAGATTAAAAATGGGTGGATTGAAACAGACAAAATGACAAAAAATTAAAGGGAAACCACTGCCACTAGATATACAGATTTGTCAATTTAATGATTTTTTTGTCTCTTAATAGGAAAAAGAAAGAACAAAGAATGTTGTCATTAACCACAATGTGTACCAAAAGGTTAATATTCTCTAGCTGGAATAACTCTAGTTTGAAATGTTTTGAATGAAACATCTGGCTGCAAAAACTGATGGAGGCAATGTCCATTGAAAAGCTATTAGAGAACTTTAAGGTTCCATATGAGACTGATTCATCATGGAAAGAAATAGTCAAGAGCTTACCACGCTTGTTAAGGGTATGAGGTGCAAGATTAAGTTAAGGTATGCAATATACTTTATGTGATACATGTATCTGAGTGTACAGTATCTAACCCCTATTAGAATAATATGATATTGATTTAATAATATATATTACAGTATATTCCTAACATATGAATTGTTAACATGTGAACAAAAATTTATAAACAAAGATTTAAAAAAAGGAAAAACAAGGGGATAGTGTTATAAATTTTAATTCCCCATATTTAACCTTCTTAATGAAATAATCTGTCCAAATATGAGAAAAAAGTCATACATAAATAATGGCCATATAGTGGAATATTTCTTGAGACTGGTAACTCTGTGGCAAAATGGGTCTATCATATCCAGCTCCCATTTGAAAACTTTAATGAGTTATAAAGATCTAATTTTTGTCTCCTACAAGAAGATTTAGCAACCCCTTCTAAAGTCAAGTTAAAATATCTTCCTGTTACATAAATGGCATGGAATTGTGTTAATCTAAGGAAGGTTTCAACATATAAGTTGATATCCTCCTCATCTCAAGTGTAAAGATTTAGTAGAGTGAATATTTGATGATTTTTTATTTTATTTATTTTTATTGAATTGAAATCTAAGATTACAAATACCTTTGAGCAGGAACTGCTTGCTTACAAAGGTTCCACGTCGAAGGAATTGGGGGAATACATACATACAAAGGTCGACATAATAATAAATAGTTACACAATAAAAAGAAGCAAGAGACTGAGGCTTAGGAAATTCCAGAAACTCAAAATGTGTCAAATGTTAGGTAGCATGACATACCAACCAAGGGCAATCTTAGAAATAAGCACTGCAGGTGAGGGGGATATGCAGGCAGGAAGGCCGTTGTCAGAGGGTAGAGGGTGAGGGTAAGAGCTCTAAAGGGGAAGAAGGGAAGGGATAAAAGCCAGGAAATGCCTAGGAGGAGGAAAAGGAGAGGGGGCAAGGGGGTGGGCAGGTGAGGCAGGTAGAAGGGGGAAGGTGGGGAGAGGTAGCTGTCAAGACTGAAGTGGAGGGCAGTGAACGGTGGTCCCCTGATTAGGTGAGACAGTCACAATGACTAGTTGAAATGAGATGAAGTCGGAGTTGTCTCTTAAAAGGGCCAAGAGCAGCAGCAGCAGTAAAAGTTTCTTTGTTGAGAGTATTGTACCACTGTGGTGCTCTGTGGGCAAAGGCCCTCTGACCCATGGTAGTCCGGTATCTGGGGACAAGGAAGGTTAATCGTTGTGAACTTCTAGTTTGCTGGGTGCTGTGGTGGTCAATAAGGAGCTTTTCAATGCCCGGGGGCATGATCCCGAGGAGGACATTTTTGGCTTAGAGGCAGGTTTGATACTGCATCTGGCTGATGAGAGGAAGCCATCCTGCCTGAGTGTACAGGTCACAAGTGTGTGTAAGTTGGTCAGCCCCAGTTAGCAGCCTGCATGCTTTGTTGAGTGCAACTGTAATTCTGCGGAGGGCAGAGGCGGAGGCAGAGCCATAGATTGCTAGCCTGTAATCGATGATGGAGGTGACAGAGCTGTTGATAGCCAACTGGAGAGTGTCAGAAGCCATGCAGTGTTTGTGCCTGTACAGCAGGCCTATATGGATATTGGTGGCTTTGGCAACAGAATCTATGTGCCGATGGTAGGAGAGTGAGCTGTCCAATGTGACACCTAGGTATTTAAAATCAGGAATGTGTTCAAGTAAGGTCCCTGTTTGGTTTAGGATGGTGAGGTCACGGGATTTGTACTTACTCCTGGCATTGTAGAAGGTCATAACCTTTGTTTTGCTGTAGTTCATGACCAGTTTGTGTGACTTGAACCATTCTTCGATGTGCATGAATTCAAGCTGTAATTGTTTCTCGAGGAGCTCTGCATTTTGGTGGTTGGTGAACATGACTGTGTCATCTGTGGAGAGCAGTAATTTCTGGTGGCAGATACTGGGAAGGTCATTGAGGAAGATGCTGAAGAGTAGTGGCCCCAGGATGGACCCCTGTGGGACCCCTGAAAGCACTGGCTTTTCTTCCGAGGTGACACCGGCAATCCTAACCCGCTGGACCCTCTCCCCAAGGTAGCTTGAAAACCAGAATAGCGCTTCATTGGAGACCCCAATGTTTGATAATTGCTTGAGTAGGAGCAGGTGGTTCACAATATCAAAGGCTTTCATAAGGTCGATGAATACTGCCCCCACACTGTTTCCTTGATCAAGCATGGTATAGATGAAGCCCATGAATTCTAATAGTGCAGTGGTGGTACTGTGCCCTTTTTGGAAACCATGTTGCTCAGGGCACTGGATGTTGTATTTTTCCAGGTACTTGACTAGTTGGTCTGAGGCAATGTGCTCCAGAGCCTTAGACAATGAAGGGAGGATGGAGATAGGTCTGTAGTTGGAGTGCAGTGATTTGTCTCCACTTTTGTGTACCGGTGTGATGGTCACCTGTTTCCAGCAAGATGGGAACTGGGACATCCTTAGTGATAGGTTGAGGATCTTTGTCGGGTTCAAGGACTTCTTCAAGGACAAGCACTAACAATTTCAGGTCAAGGGAGTCACCGCTGTAGCTTGCGTTGTGAATGGCCTTCTGAATATAGGTTCTGGCTTCATGCACTGGGATCTCCTTGAAGTAGAATTGTGGGGCAGGGTATAGGAGAGGAGCAGTGGCAGGAAGGTTACTACCAGAGGAGGCATCGAAGAAATTAGAAGGGAGGACACTATCCAAATTGGAGAACGCATTGTTAAAGGTGTTGGTGATTGTGTACAGGTCAGATGTTGGTGTTCCATTTATGCTGAGCATGGTGGGTGGTGACTTAGACTTTTTAATTAATTTTAGAAGGATAAACCTGCCAGCTGGACCCATTGATTGATCCTCAATTATCACTTGTAGTGCATTTTTATGGCTGTGGGCGGAGCCTACAGCCATCTTGTTATCTGTAGTTGGAAAATGAAGTATCGTGGAACACATGTTTTTGACTTTTCAATGTATCCTTCCACGCCAACTAAAATAAAATATTCCCTTCTTTCTGTTAAGAATGTTGGCGACATAACTCCAAGCTGCTTATCAGATGCCATTAGGAAACAGAAACAGCTTATTAAATATTTGTTAAATATTGG
Organism: Neoceratodus forsteri; assembly: GCA_016271365.2. Lineage (NCBI taxonomy): Eukaryota > Metazoa > Chordata > Ceratodontiformes > Ceratodontidae > Neoceratodus > Neoceratodus forsteri. The sequence goes on from CM057453.1 coordinate 931,906,815, forward strand.
TTGCCTATTAAACTGGAGATTTGTTTACCCCCTTCAGAATGCAGCAAACTGCACATTTAAATACTTAGCATTTAAACAGCTTCTTAATACTAGTTTCACTTGAGAATGTAGTGTCTTTCAAGAAAGATTCATACCTCATGAATGTCACCCTTTCCCAGCAAATCCATGATTTACACTGTTTTTTTAACCTCTGCAGACATCTGATGAGCACCATCTCAGACATATGCCAGGTCTTCGGTGAACTGCTTAAACTAAATATGTAGCAATCAGAAGCCATTTTCTACTATGCTTTTTGGTAAAAAATATATTGAGCTACAGCAAACACACACGCACACGTGCACACACACACACATTGTACACACCATCCTCATGGCCACAACATTCAAAATAAACATTGCATTCTAATATGTTATAAAGAAACTGTTTATGTCAGCGAACACAGTAAAGTTCAGTTTATAGTTTTCCTTTAAATATTTCTTATCCTATATTTTGTACACACACACACACACACACACACACACACACACACACACACAATACACACCATCCTCATGGCAACAATACTGCCAGGCAGCCTGGGTTCAAGTCTCAGCTGAGGCACTTATTGTTTCTGACCTCTGTTTGTGTTCCATAAACTATGCATATCACACTGCTGTGTGATTGTTGCAAGTAAACATTTGTGTTGCCATTAGGTTGTGCATTTGAGAAAGAGAATTGTGCTTGGGGATGGCCCAGGTTCAAATTGTCTCAGTGACGCAGCTGGTTAGTACAATCAGAACAGTATTCCAGGTGGCATGGGTTCAAGTCCCAGCTGAAGCACTTATTCTTTCTCACCTCTGTTTGTATGTGTTCCATAAAATATGCACACCGTACTCCTGTGTGATTGTTTCAAGTAAATATTTGTGTTGCCATTGGGTTGTGCATTTGAGAAAGAGTAATATGCTCGGGGATGGCCCAGGTTCCAGTTGTCTTAGTGGCGCAGCTGGTTAGCTCAATCGGAACAGTATTCCGGGTGGCCTGGGTTCAAGTCCCAGCTGAAGCACTTATTCTTTCTCACCTCTGTTTGTATGTGTTCCATAAAATATGCACACTACAATCCTGTGTGATTATTACAATAAAGAAACTGTTTGTTTATGTCAGTGACCACAGTGAAATTCAGTTTAGAGTAGATTGCCTTTAAATATTATCCTATATTTTGTATCCTGGATAGCACAGGGGAGATGCTACATCTCATTGTCATAGGGATCTTCATTTATAAATATTTGAACTGTATTTACTCTGGCTGTCCCAGATTAGATGCAATATCTTGTTTTCAGTGGAGTCATGATTTTCCCATTTTGATAATGCATTTCTCCAGGGTAGCCTAGTCCAGGGCCTCCATTTTCAAAGGAGATGCGCAGCATATCCTGGCGGAAAAGGGAGATGTGCCATGCAACTCCAACAATGCACTACAGCATGATATTCAAATGTGCGGGATGTGCCTCCTGCAAGGGAATGGACCAGGGTGCACACACATATAATATGCCATGCAAGTTGAGGGTGCGTTCCCATGCATATGCTGCACTGTGGCATACTCAGTGGGAAATTCACCCTCATGGCCCAGAGTAGTGCGGTCCACAGCTAGGCCATGGATAGCTGGCCTAACCCAGCCAGCCACCCACAGGTGGGCTGTGGAAGTGCACTCAGGTGCACAGCAGCCTGGCAGCTCTGGTGGACTAGAGGTGCCCCCTCCCATCCCAGATCAATCCAACTCCATCTCCGAAGCACTCCATAGTGTAGGGCCCCCGGAACCCAATCGCACCAGAGGAAACGATGGTCCATATCCATAGCATAAAGGACCCCCACCCACCACCTTGGTACTTAGACAATCCCACTTCCCACATACCCAACCTGTTGTGGAGACTGGTACTGCCCTCCACACCCTGCCACAGCCAACCACCAACTATACTGGACCCAGGCCAGGAGGGACCTGCACTCCAGAAGGTCCCAAGTGGCTATACCATACATTGGGGCACTACACAAGCTGCGGACCCACCAGTGTATGCAGCTGTGTGTATGTCCCTGGAAAACCATAAGAAGGAATTGACATACCTCCAATGCACGCCTTGTTGATGCTGCATCTTCCTGCTGTCATACACTCTCCCCCATTCCTCTGTGTAACATGCCACCCTCTGGACTGCTGAGGTATCCTGGGTGCCATGGGGTGCAGTATCCTGCAATGCAATTTGTAGTGTATGCTCCAGGCTATGGATAGTGCGTTCGCAGTTCCCCGACTGTACAAACAAATGGGAGGCTGGCTGTAAAATGCCTGTTCTGGGACCTGTGTGAGTGAGTACAGCATCGGCTTTCACCCGCACTGAGTAGTGCAATGGCACCGGGATGATCGATCCGCATGCAAATGCCTGAGGTGTATGGCCACTGGGCGTTATCACCTGCACATAGCTTGTACCTATGTTTGACACATTCCAGCATCTACTGCTAGTGCTCCACCACCCAAAAATAAGATGCCATTTCTTCTGTGAACTATCCAGGCTAGATATATAGCAATCAGCAGGCATACTCTAGGAAAATACATTGTAAAAATGTGTAAAAGGAAGACCACATTGAAACTGCCTCTCAGCAGATCTGCATTGTGCAAATTCATTAGAAATAATGGATAAAAGCATCCCAAAAGATCTCCACAGCCATATCAGCTCTGATCAGAACTTGTTAATAATTACTGTGGCTGCCTGAGAGTTACTGGTGTAAGGGACATGAACGCCCCTGCCACAAATAAGTTGGAAGTATAACAGAAATCAGTATTACAAACATGTCTCTTGCAAAATAAGACAGTAAACATTGTCCAGATTAGCATTATGTATATTTTTTCTTAAATAGATCATTTTTAGTGCCCTTTTCATTCCAGGACATGCAACTAAAGAGTGCTATTTAAAAAGAGCTAGGAAAAATGAAATAAAGGGTAGGGGAAGATAAGCAAAAATTGAGAGATAAACAACATCTTAAATAGAGAGCATACAGAAAGGTGGGTGGGATCTTGTGGGTTTGAGAGAAACATATAAGCATACTATAGGTTAAACCTTGTGAGTGCGGTCTTGTTGCTGGTTTTGAAAGGTTTGACTATCCCCTCCCAAGTACAAGAAACCCAAATGGCCTTTATTGGGGAGACTTAGTTTTATCCTCTACGGCTGCAGTTCCCAAAACACTTGCTTGAGTAAGAATGCTCTACTTTTTGTTGACTCAGTATGTGTGCCTGTTTGGGTTGGGGTATGGCAAGGGGGGGAGATGCTTAACCCTCATGGTTCAAGGTGAGTGAGGGATGTGACATCTAAATGGCAGTTTTTGCCATCTATTACAACTTGTAAAGTACTGACTGGGTGTGAGGGTAAGTGTACATGAGAGCTATGGCAGCAAACAGGGATGCTCTTGAGAATGCTTGGGGAAAGAGGGTGTGGTTTGTGAGGAAGAGTAGAGAGGAACTGCACTATCAAAGAGTGAGGCAATATGCATGAGCCAACAGCAGTGTGCAGACCTAACTGGTAAGGTACTGATCTACCAGCAGGATTTGGGGGTGCTGTGAAGCCTGAGTTGAAAGGAAAGAATTCTGTATAGCTCCTTTCCTAGTGATGTACCGGTCATCAGTTTACCCAGTGATCCAGTCATCAGCATTTCTACTGCTGCTCCTTCACATTCAGGATGAATCAGTTGGCTGGTGGGGTACAGGAGATTGAAAACACTTCCTGCTTTTTTGAAATTATAGCATAAGGCAGTTACAGCAGGAGTGGAAAGGGGTGATATAGGCACAGACTATAGTCTCGACTACTGTTCATATAAGCGGAGATGGAAAGGGGAAATTGTTTAACCAGGAAAGGCATCCTAAGCTGAAGCTTGTTTCCAGGTGTGACCTGGGAGCACAAGGAAGTTAAGTCACTTGCTCAGGGTCACACAGAATACAAGTGGGAGCTGTGGGATTCAAACCCAGGTCTCCAGGTTGCCGCTCTGAGCCTTAAACCACTACACTATACTGCCTCCCAAAATGCTTCCCCCCCCTCCCACTATTAGCTGTAAAAACTGATTGGCTGTATGTGTGTGCTCATCTGTCAGTCAGTACATCCAATAGGTGGACAGCAAGGGAGTACTTTGAGCTCAGTGCAGCAGATTTGGAGATATGACTCATTCACCACATATCAGTTTGTCTGAAATATTTTTTATTTCTATTTGTCAGTACCTGCACCTTCCTGACCTGCTCCATTGTTACCTTGGTAATTGTAATAATTAAACACAAGAAACTACTGTGTTTTCCTGACACCTTCACTATACAATGTGGAGTGGGTCTGCTATTACCATGGTAACAGAGGAGCAGACCAGGTAGGGACAGGCAGAGTTTCTCTGCCATTCTGACATGTATCTGGCAACTGATTTTATGATGTCTCTATGTCAGATGTGTAGATGCTAGAGTATTTACATCAGTGCCCTGACTGGCCTGTGAGTGGTCAGGAAGCTATCAGGAAGTTATTAAAACTCCAGCCACCATAGGTGCAGTGCTTCTGCTAGCTGGCAAACAGGATGCTGCACTGACAGAAATGCAATTTATGGTTAAGTACTGTTGAAGTGTTCCCACTTCAGTTTAAATGCTAACAAACAAAAATGATTTTTTTAAACTCAGTATCAGTGTTGCTAACGTATGCACTATCCAACAGGGTGGATAGCATGGAGGACAAGAGATCCTCAGTTAAATGGCAACAAGGAATGAAAAAATTATTACACAAGGTGACTTTATTTTTGGCATGCAAAACCATTTCAGTGCCTTACTTGTTTTCAGGATTATATTGTATAACTTGAGAAAGCTTGTTATATGAAGCGTGAGTAAGCAAGCCTGAGTCATTTACAGCTATTATTACTTTCAAGATCTGCATTAACTTTGACAATGTGAGACAATATATTTTCAGATACTGGTTGCCAAAGAGATAAGGTAAAAGAAAAGTTATAACTAAATATATATGCACAGTCTTCTGAAGAACAGGTCAGTAAGAATAAAAAGCAGAGGGCTTACTTCTATCTGAGAGTAAAATACATGATTTTTATAACTGTTACACAAGTATCCTGGCATTTTTTGAGTCAAGATTGTCAAAATCTTGAATCATCTCTCTTGATTGGCATGCCCTAAATGTATTGGATGGTTAATCTTTAATATCAAAAATTAATAGGGGAAGCAACATATGATAAAATAATTTAACAACCAAAAGAAACACATAAAAGCTGGTATGTATATATATATATATATTTTTTTTATTTCTTTAGAAAAATAGAAAAACACTGAGCAGACACTGCATTCATTTATATAAGACCATATGCAACAGGTAAGCTATCACGCTTCTAAGTTATGACTTTTAGCAGAAACAAACAAATATTTAAACATAACTTTATGTAAATAGATTGGCATAGTTAATAGGTACTATTAGCAAACATACCTGTAACTTACATGGAATTAGTAAGTAGTAGTAAAGAAAGTGGCTTTGATTCATGTACGGGCAGGACTTATGCATGAAACGCATGTCTCCTGCCCACACAGCATCGCACTCCAACAGAGGTGCAGTCAGCATTCATGACTGCGCTCCACCTGTCTGTGGCCCTGCCCACCCAGCACACAGCTGCATGGCTGGGAAACATGGCAGGCCAGGTTGTGGGATGCAAGGTGGCATCCAATGGGATGCCCATCCTGGCTCCCATGGTGGATCCCTTTTGCAGCCAGGCATGGGCTAGTGGGAGGGCATGCACCCCAAGTACCACCACCTGGCATTTGCCCTTATGTCCTATCCACAGCCCACCCATCAGCAGAGTGGGCTTGAGGAACAGTGTGACAGGGGTCCCGATGTCGGCGTACCCTACCGGTGTTCAACTGAGGGGTGCGTAACCACGCAGGATGGTTATGGCAGGGTCCCCCCATGTGCAGCTGACCAGGCATGTAAGTGTCTTGCTGAAGTCATACTGCCTCAGGCACCCCGCCCCATCATTCCCCTAACCCTCCCCCAGAGTGGAGCCATGTGGCCAGCACAGTGATCCCTCATGCAAGGGGCTTGCATGCCATTTGTGAATGTCTCTGGGGATGCACAGGGCTCTGCTGCATAGTATTCAGGTACTGGAATGCCTACACGTCACTTGTATGTGGCATGTAGGCATTTGTGAATAGAGTCCAGTATAAATTTGATTCTCAGCTGAGCAAAACTCATTTCCAATAAGATCATTATAAAACAAATTTACATTTTACATTACATAGGATTTACATTATTCACTTATTAAGTTTCATTAAAGCACATGTAAAAACATTGGGTTTTCGTAGCTTAACTTACAAAGCAGAGTCAAATGAAAGACTAAAATTAAACAGAACAGACACACATGCATCATTCTACATAAAGACCACCAAACAGGATTATTCATCACAATTAGTACTATACAAAGTAGGTACTGGGTTTTAGTTTTTTCAATTCAACTTCTTTATTGATTTTAAATTATAAACATAGTACAGTATTCATAACAGGTATGATACACAGATGCATCCATCCACTTAGCATATATTATGGAAAGCCGATGAAAAAGAGAAAGGAAACCCCTCCCCCATCCCATTCTCCCTCCCTCCCTCCTGAACCCCCCTCGGAGTGTGCCAATACATATAATACAATACTTGAAAGAAATATTTGGTACATAGAATCATCTTGAGATGGACCTGGAAAATTAAATGTTAGTAACCTCAGTGCAGATATAAGGCGTACAATTTGCCCCATTTTTTATCAAATGATGCCAGATTATTACGAGAGCCAGCGATCAAGTGCTCCAGCCTGAAGTAGGCTGAGAGGTCATTTAGCCATTCATTATAGGAGATAGGTAATTGATCCAACCAGTGTTTAAGCACTAGTTTTTTTACCACCATGGAAATTAGTGCCATGTGATATTTCTGTTCTTTAAGCCGGATAGTGGTGTAAATCCCTAGGATACAGATCTCCACAGTGAAGAGATCCCCTAGACCAAGTATTGGGTCCAATTTGGATTGAATCGACAGCCACAAGGGGGCAATTTTAGCACAGTACCAGAATATATGTACTAAATTTCCTTCACCTTTACCGCATCTGGATCAATTAGAGTTGGGCAGGTGGCCAATTTTGGCTAATTTTACTGGTGTGTAATATAGGTTGTATAGTATATGGTATTGGGTAAGTTGCAGTTTATCTTGGGAGATGTATGTATACAAATCTTGCCAGACTTTTGACCATTAAATGATTTTTTCTGGAAGGAGAGAGGATCAGATTTTGGAACTGGGTACAGGATTGGTGTGTCCAATGGAGAGGATATAGTTGTATAAGAGGGACAAGCAGTGTGGCTTAGAATACAGATCATGGAAACCTTCCAATATAGGTTGAAGATAAAATTCTAAGGAAGCAGTACCAAATACTTGTGCTATTAGGTGTCTCAACTGGAAGATCTTAAAATTATGAGAAGCATTTAGGCCAAATTTATGTTGGATTTCGGAAAAGCAGAGAAGAGACGAGGAGCAGTAGAGATCTGTTACTTTAGCATTTTGTAAAGGAGGTAACCAAGTGTGTGTGAGGAGAGTGCCACCTACCTTAATATTGGGTTGAAGAGGAGAAGCAGTGTGAAGTCTTGATGAGGTGAAAATTTGTAAGAGGAGCAAAATTGAGAAAAAACTTTCAGGGGGTCCCAATTACTGAGTGGCCGATTGGGCCTGGCAACTTCTTCAGGGGAATATAGTAGATGGCAGGGGAAAGCAAGTGGTGTTGTTGTAAGATCTGGGTTTCTATTTGCAGCCAAATAGGAGAGACTTCATCTATGGGATCCGTAAGCCATTTCCTGATCCTAGAGAAGTGGCTCACCCAATAATAAAGAAGAAAATTAGGGAGGCAGAGACCCCCTGATACTTTAGGGAGACTCAGTTTAATAAATGATTTTCTGGGTTGTTTATGTAGCCATATAAAGCCAGAGATGAGAGAGTGTACCTTCTGGAAGAAAGATAGTGGGAGCCACATGTTCAGCATATGAAATAGATAATAAAGTCTAGGCAGGACATTCATTTTATTTATGTTTATGCGTCCCCAAAGAGATAATGGAAGACATTCCCATCTTTGAAGATCAAGTTGAAGGACTGTCACTAGGTCATTGAGATTGAGTTTCTTGGTCCGAAGAGGATCCGTGGTTAGGTGAATGCCCAGATACTTAAGTGAATGAGGAGTCCATTTTAGGTCAGAACCATTGAAGTCAGCTTTGTGAGTGAAATGATTTAGGGGAAAGATTTCTGATTTGTTCAGATTAAGTTTATAATTGAATAGTGAGATAAACTGGGATATTACCTCCACTACTTGTCTCAGAGATTTAGCAGAATTCTCTAAATGGAGGAGGATATCATTCGCATATGCAGAGAGGATGAAGTTGTGATTGAGTATTGGAATTTCCTGTATTTGGGAAGACTGTTTGATATGTCAAATCAAGGGTTCTAAATAAAGATTAAATAGGAAAGGTGAGAGGGGGCAACTCTGCCTTGTACCTGAGTAAAGGGGAAATCGAGAAGAGAATACCCCATTGCAATGGATCTTTGCTGAAGGGGAGGAATATATGGCCTGAATCCACTGGATGAAGAGGGGAGGGAAGCCCATCTTACTTTAAGTCAGCCAGAGGAAGTCCCAGTCCACTCTGTCAAAGGTCTTCTCAGCATCCAATGAGATTAGGGCCATCAGGGTTTGAGATAATCTTGCTGCATTGAAAATATGGGAAAGCTTTCAAAGGTGATCAGCAGAGGATCTACAGGGACAAATCCCACCTGTTCTGGACTTAGAAGATGAGACCATACTTTTCAAATGCGTAAAACTAGGATTTTAGTTAAGATCTTGATATCACAATTTAAGAGGGAGAACAGGCGATAACTCTCCAGGAGCAGGTGGGACTTGTTGGGTTTTAATAGAAGAGATATGGTCGCTTCTAATAAAGTAGGATCCAAAGGTTTAGCTGAGAGCATATATTGGTATAGTTTGAGCAGATGTGGAGCCAGCTCCTTCGCAAAGGATTTGTAAAAATTAGTGGGGAAGCCATCTGGGCCTGGAGCTTTATTAAAGGTTAAGTTTTTAATTGTTTCTATCACTTCTTCAAGGGTGATAGGAGAGATCATGGAAAGTTGATGGTGTTCAGGTATGGAAGGGAGAGTTAAGTAATCCAGATAAGAATCTATCTTTTGGGTAGGAGTGGGCATGTATCTTTCCCCATAGAGGGAATGATAAAAGTTCTCAAATATTAGAGGAATGTCTCTGGGATTGGTTTTAATAGTCCCATCAGGAGCCTGAAGGGAAGGTAAAAGTCTTGAGCTTTCCAATTTGTGGAGTCTAAGAGCTAGGAGTTTGCCCGCTTTTTCTTCCTGATCTATGTAAGTGGATTTAGTTTTTAAGAGTGCATACTCTGCTTCTTCTCTTAAGAGGTCTGCATATTTGTTCCTGAAATCTAAGAGCTTGGTTGTGGAGTCAGGGTTTGTTGAGGATCCGAGAGAAAGCTTGGCCGCTCTTATTTGAGTTAATAAGGACAAGGTTTCTTTTTCTCTCATTTTCTTTCTTCTGGTAGCTAATTTAATGAATTCCACATGAATATAGCATTTGAGAGTACACCATAATAAATCATCTCTTTGAATCGTACCTATATTAGTATCTATGAAGGTTTGAATGGAGGTTCGAATTTTAGAGATGATAGTTTTGTCTTTTAAAAGTTGAGTATTCAGCCTCCATGATCTATCTTTGGGACTGTAGGGGGAAGGAGATAGGGACACCCATACCAGCGAATGATCACAGATTACTATAGGCTCAATGCCTGTTTGATGTAAACCAGTTAACAAAGGGACACTGATTAAGATATAATTCAATCTGGACCAGAACTGGTGCACATTAGATTTAAAGGAGAACATTTGATGTGATGGGTTGAGTAAACGCCATGGATCACAAAGTCCTAGTGTATCCATCAAGTCCTGTAGGGCTCTTTGTGATGGAGTAGGCTGTCTTAAGGGTTGATGGATCCTATCTATATCCTGTGGGGGGCATTCTGATCTCCTCCTAGAATTAAGGACATGGGAAGAAATGGTGCAATTTTGCTGGCAAGTTCCATAAAAAATGATGGATTGCCACCTAGTGGCCCACATACAGAGTCTAAAACTACTGTGGTGCCCAAAAGGGTACCTTTAATGAGAATATATCTGCCATGGGGATCAGTTACTGTGGAGTCAGCCTGGAAAGGGTTCATATTTCTGATTAAAATGACTACCCCTTTACTTGATGAGGAAACCTCAGCGGCAAAGACTTGAGAAATTCCCAGTCTGCATAACCAAATGGCCTCCCTAGTCAATAGATACGTTTCCTGTAGCAGGATTATGTCTGCATTTAGTAGGGCACAATGTTTTAACACTTGACATCTCTTTGTAGGTCTCCTGACTCCTCTGACATTCCAGGTCACTATTTTACATGTGTTATGAAACCAGAAATAATCATAAGGCACACTCCAATCCCTGCCTTCCCCCCCTTCTCTGAGCCCTTCAACAATATTAAGCTTGCAAATTGGTAATAACAGGGATGATTTAAGTGAAGGGGAAACCATTCCAAAGTATAGCAAGTGAATTGATAAGTTTGCCCCATCCCGCACCCCCCAATTGCCCAGGAATTATAGTTTCCACTCTCCAAAATGATGATATTTTTGAAGTACAGGACTAATCCAACGAGAGGAAACCATAATAAGTATAAAGCAGTAGACCCTCTGTCCTTCCCTTCATAACCCCAGCAACTATATATACATTTGTCTCCCTTGAAAAAAAGAAATGGTTAAAGTTCTTGACAAACAGGTCCCAGTGAGGGAGACTGTCCCATACAGCTCCTAGCCACAAATCCCAGAAAAATAGGAGACAGACGATTGGTATGGTCTGGCGGTACTGTACTAAGCAAAAAAACTGCAGCCAAAGATACCAGGACGACCAATGTCCCTTTGTAGGGAATGTGTAGGAGCTAAACCCCCTATAAACTAGTTCATTATGCAGTTAGCCCTGAGCTTGCTCGAGTCAGGGCAACCCAGCCCTCTACCCCCCACATCATCATCCAGATTATAAATCTTGTTAACACCATATTATTTTGATATGTTTAGGCACTAACATATTCAGAACAAAGTAAACATTCTGGAGGTTCATAATGCTCCTAGGTGGATTAGAACCTGCTCCTCTTAACCCAAATATAAGTTTCCACCTAATACACAAGATTTCATGCCTCCTGGGAGTATCTGGAGCCTAGCAAATCAATAACCCTTGATTCAGGCTTCATCTCCCCCATTATAAGGTTACATGAGAATCGGAGATAAGATCCCCGCCCCTAATTTCAGAAACTTCGTAAAACAACTAAGGAAGAGAAACCTCTTGACCAGCTACAACCAATTGCTAGAAAACAACAAAGAAATTAAAATTGGTACAGTACTTCAGTGTTGGAGTCCTGTCCTGTCGATGTTGATGGGGTAAGGAAATTACAGAGGGAAAGCTAAGGGTAGCCGGACCAATTTCAGTCCCCGGATTAATCAGTTCCTTCCCCAGAGAATGAAACTGTGCAGCAGGCTGCCCTCTGTGTTGGAAATCTAGCACTGCAACTGGTGAGATCAGGCCCATCCACAAATTAATCCCAGACCTGGATATCTGAAAAGTTTGGAGGTGGGTACAGTAGGTGAATCCTCGTCTCTCATTAAATCTTGTGCATAGAGAGTAAATTCTCATACAGAACTAATTGCAGTCAGAGACTTCAGTCATTCTTGAACAGTTCTGGGAGCTTGATCTTTTGATCAGCCATTGCTTGTGAGGGCAAGTCATAGGATATCCAGGATCCAGATACTGAGACCTGTAGTTTGGCAGAATATAGCATTTTAAAAGGAATGCTTGCAGCAATGATTTTGGTAACAGTGCCATGGAAGGCTGCTCACTTCTGGTGCATTTCATATGGTAGATCCTGTGTAATACGGAGCTTGGTGTCTTCCCACAATATTGTTTGGAGTTCTTTTACTTTATTTAGGACGTGTTGTCACTCCAAATAGCTCAGGAATTTTAAAATTAGGGGTCTTGGGGGAGATCCAGGCTGGAAACGAGGCCGTAATGATCGGTGAGCTCTTTCAATTTGGTAGTTGCTCCCGAGTGGAGAAGGGCCCACTATTTTCAACAAAAGCTTCTGGACAAAGGCTCTGATGTTGGGGTTCTCCTCGGTCTCGGGGAGACCCATTATCAAACTATTATTCCTCCTACTCCTACCTTCTAAATCCTCGGTTTTTAACTGCAGTTTGTGTATTTGCTGCCGAAGCTAGGTTACTTCTTGGTCTATTTTATCTCTCCAGCATTCCAGTGAGGATGATCTGGCTTCTGTGTCTCCCACTCTTTTATTTAAATCTGCCATATCATGTCTAATAGACTTAATCTCTGTAGAAATTTCAAGCAATGTTTCTCTGAAAGGCAACAGTTCCTGTAAAAACCAATCTTCAGTAAGTGGAACTGGTTGTATAGATGCTAGGCTTTTGGAGTTGGAGGCTCCCCCTTGAGGCCTGGCTTTTTTAGGCAGCTTTTTAGGTGAGGGAGGAGGCGTATGTTTAAGCTGGGCCATCTTCATATCTGCATCCATCGCAGAAGAAATTCTCCCAATAGCGACGAAAGTTGTGGTGATATCTAATGCTGGAGATGCCCTCTCTTCGTAATTTGTATTATTGATGAGATTCCAGTAGAAATCTAGATGTAAAAGCCAATGATGTGAGGTTGCGGTTAGGTGTCCTGTAACCCTGCTGCCACTAGGTTGCCTGCATCACGTGACCAGGTACTGGGTATTAGTTGGTAAACACACATAGATAACACACTTTGGTTTAAGTACTACAAGGTTCCATTCTGGTCCACATAATAGATCCACATAGATATTAATATATAATAACAGCAAGATTAATATGTAACTCCAGATGGGTGAGATCATCTGATGTCTGTTATTGAACAGCATGAGGTGGCTCCAGTTATGCAGTTAATTAAGATAAAGATGGTTAAAAGGTGTGTGTGTATAACAGACAGCCATTTTGTGGTGCTCTGCACGGAAACATAAAGTAAATGTAAAGAAGAAAATAAACTGAAGTAACTATAACTACTAGGAAGTGATAAAATAATGTATTTATAGAAATAATGTGTGTATTTTTTAACTTTAATAGTAAATGCAAACCCTGAATAAGATGATTTTATTCCTCAAAATGTCGACTAGATTGCTGTTTCTGCAGCAGTGACAACAGATGGAAATAAAAAATATTTTTGACAGATGGATAAGTGGTGAGTGAGTCATATCTTCAAATCTGCTGCACTGTTTTAGGATTATTTTGGAGCAAACTCATCCTGGCTGTGTTCTTTTCATTCTAGGCAAGGCCACACTGGAACCCAATGAGTGCTTTGAGTACATGTTTAGTCTACAAGAGTGGGCTGGGCTGTGTGGTGAAGACAGAGGGAACAGATAAAAAAACTTTTGCTATATATAACATTATCATCACAAGTCCAGCCTAGTTGGCACAAGCCAACTCTTGTTCTTTCCCTATTATTTCTGCAAGCTATTAGCCCCAAAATTATTAAAGTGAAATCCTTAGTGGCAATGAGTGGCCACTCTGAAGTGGTGTAGTCACTCCTTGTAATCACATAGGCCCCTATTTACAGAAGGTTTTGTGTAGCTGAACATGTTACTGTAGCTACATGCAAGCTGAGATGATCATGGTCAGATTGTGCAGGGCCATATATTTTATTTATGCAACAGGCGTTAGGATAAAAACTGTAGAATAAAACCATTTATCTACGCTACTATGGTAATAAATTTATTTATCCATATGGTAACTGCGTGCAAAGTCACGCAAAGTCCTATCTATTACATTGCACAAATTTTGCGAATCGCGCAAAACCCGCGCAAAGTCTACGCAATCTGCACTAATGACGAATATCTCAGTTTTCATGAAAATGGATATAAACCCCCCAAAAAGTCTGTTGCATAAATGAATTATGCAAAGGTTGACTGTGTGATAACTCATTTATGTGATACAGTTGTCAGGGACCTCTCGTAATCATCACTCGTGGTTTCGCCACTCGTGAAGTTACTCGAGGTCACTAGCAACTGTAGCATATAAATGAGTTATCACACAGTCAACCTCCGCATATCCCTTATTTATGCAACAGGTGTCAGGATAAAAACTGACACATAACTTCAGTTATCTGAGACATTGTGGATAAATGAGTGATGATGTAATCACTATGTGGATAACTTCAAGTTATCTACATAGTGATTACATCATCACTAGGGATGTAAGTTTGTTATGGCAGGCTTACACGTCATTGATTCCATGATGTTTGATCTTTATTCAGGACTTCCATGACTTTCACTAGTGTCATCAGAATGTAGCAGTGATGACAGTGCCACAACATTTACTATTGTTTACTAATGATTTCATGAAAAAACAATGAGTCATTAAAACCTCATCCATGACAAACTTACATCACTAATCATCACCCATTTATCCACACAGTGGCTACATCATTAACTACCACCACCTGTGCAGCCTGCTCAGCAGTACTGCCTCCCAGTTTCACTTTCACCTTCTCACAGTGCTCTTTACAAGCAAAGCTATCACAGTCTCAAAGACTCACGAAATGCACACCCTAACCAACCCCTCCCAAACCAGAACCACATTTTAAATGAAAACACTCTCAACAAAAAAAGCCATTTTTTCCTCTTTCTCAGCACAGCAACCCTGCAAACCAAACACAGCAACCAGGCACAGAGAAAAAAACCTGGACAGAAACTTAAGAAAAAATAATATATAACAAAACTGAACAAAAAAAAAATCCTGTTGCATAAATTAAATATGCGTGGGGCGACCGTTGGATAACCAAGTTATTTGTACAGTAGCCTGTGACCTCTTGTAAACTTCACTTGTGGCTTCGCCACTCGTGAGGTTACTTGAGGTCACAGGCTACTGTACAAATAACTTGGTTATCCCACAGGCGCCCCACGCATATCCCATATTTGTTTTACCAGGTGGTGAACTGGCCACAACTTTTTTTCAGTAACAACTGGCAAATAGTAAAACAATACAAGACAGGACAGTATAAAATATAAATTCATATAAATGCAGAAATATCAAATGCAGTGTAAAATGATATTTAAAGAAGCATCTTGACAGGCAAATTTACTTTGTTCTGAATGAAGTTCCCACAAGATATTCCTACAATGAAATGCATTTTGGGCAGAGTTCAGCAAAATTGCTAAGTCATTTAGAATGTTAGAAGCATACCAGATGAAGAATTGTTTATTGACTGTCAGCTTAGGAGTTAGTACTGAGAAAAGAGAGAATGTAGTTTTCCAAGTTACATGGACTTACAAACCTTACATCGCTTACAAACCTTAAAGATGAACTACTAGGAATTATAGTACTGTACATGTGATGGGCAAAGACTTAAGTGGCTAGGTCAAATTGCAATTATGGTGAAAGAACTTGCATTTTGTCATACAAGTAGCAATGGTGAGTCCTGTAAAGAGTCTTTAATGCAAACCAGCATAGGATAGATTGATATTTTGTCATAAATAGATCTGGTTTATTTATAAGCAGGACATTTCCATAATGCAATATGGGTATTAGTTGTTGTTTTGCTATTAAAATATGGGTTCCGTCTATGAGTGAGTTAATGTCACAGTAAAGAAAACCTAGTTTCTGATTCAGTCTAAGCAGAACCCTAAGTTTTTAAAAATGTTTTTGTTAGCAAGTTTTGTCCTATTTTTGCTGTAGATACTCAGGTCACTCTTGTCTTGGGCCAGCCTCTGAATTGTTCTAAAGAACATTACTTTTGTTCAATTAAAGAGCAGCTGGCATGTTTATATGCTCCAGGCAGGCAACTCATAACCTGTAAGTTGCCTGCCCTAGGAGCTTTTTTACCCATAAATTGATTTTTTTTGGTCTGGGGATACAAAATTATTTCACTCGTAAAGCCCAGCTCCTAACTTCCTGAATTATGAGCTGAGCAGCTGTGAAGCATTGCAGCCCCACCCGTAAAAGCAGCATAATTATGATGTGAGGTAGGAAATGGGGATGCAGGAACTCTGTGGAGCTAGTAATGGAATTGGGGAAGGGGGCTACCTAAATATACTAAGATTATCTTTGCAGGCATATATACATGTATGGGGCTAATATATATATAGATGACTGGCAGCATGGGTTTGTGTCAGGTAGGTCATGTTAGACTAACCTTGTGGAGTTCTACTAGTGGGTGACATCAGCACTCTACCAGGGGAGACTGGTGAATGTACTGTTTCTGGACTTCAGCAAGGCATTTGATTCAGTCCTTCATAAGGATCTGCTGGAGAAGCTAAGGAGAATGGGGGTAGGACCACTGATGGTTAAGTGGACTGGAAATTGGCTTTCCGAGCGCACCCAGCGGGTAGTGGTGGGGGGAGGTCTCATCTCCTAGGGAGGTCATTAGTGGAGTCTCTTGGGCTGCTACTGTTTAATGCCTACATCTCCAATATCAGGGAAGATATCAGCTGCGAAATGAGTCTCTCTGTGGAGGACTCTAAACTGGGAGTGGTAGTGGAGGGAGAGGAAGGAAGGTCAGCCCCGCAAAGGGATCTGGATACTCTGGAAAGATGGTCATGCACCTGGAGATTGCAATTTAACTTCTCCAAGTACAGGTGCTACACCTAGGTTGAGGGAACTTCCGATATATATATACCACCCGGGGGGTTGCAGGCTTCAGCAGGGGAAAAAGACCTGGAAGTCCTGGTGGATGTCAACATGAGTAATTCAGAGCAGTGCAGGAGGGCCGCAGTCCGGGCAAACAGGATACTGGGCTGTATCACCAGGGGGATAACCTCAAGGAGCAGGGAGGCGATTTTGCCGCTGTACAACAGCCTGGTTAGACCGCACCTGGAGTACTGTGTGCAGTTCTGGTGGCCGAACCTAAGGAGGGACATCCAGCTCCTGGAGAGGGTTCAGAGGAAGGCAACTAGAATGATCTGGGGAGTGGGGGATATGATGTATGAGGAGCATCTGGAGGAGCTCAACCTGTTCTCACTGGAGGAGAGGAGAGGAGGGACGGGGGGGGATAGGATTGAGGTCTTCAAGTACCTCAGGAGAGTAAATAAGGTAAACCTAGATGGGATCCTTCAGCTGAAGGAGGATGGAGTCACCAGAGGGCACAGATGGAAGATTGAGGGTGGAAGGCTTAGGGGGAAAGGAGGAGGAGGAACTTCACTGAGGAAGTGGTGGAACCATGGAATGCACTGCCCGGAGACCTGGTACAGGTAGCTACTGTGGACAGGTTTAAAAGAGGATGGAACAAGTATATGCAAGGGGTGAAGCGGAGGATGGCTTGCCGGGAGGGGGGCTAGGAGTGGGGGATGGGGTAAGCAGGAAAGGAACCAGGTAGATGGCTACAGTACCCAATCAGGGTACTGAGGACCAAGCAGACTCACTAGACGATAAGGCCTACTCTGCTGGTGTTTTTAGTATGTTAGTATATTATGTATTAGCCCCATGCATGTATACATACCTACAAACATAATCTTAGTACATTTAGGCAGCCCTCTCCCCTGATTTCATTACTAGCGCTATAGAGCACCTGCAACCCCATTCCTTACCTTACATCATAATTATGTTGTTTTCTGGGGTTACATAGATACATAGACAGTGTCGGCAGATAAGGGCCTACAGCCCACCCAGTCTGCCCATTTGAGCTTGTAAGTTCACTTTATGTTTTTCTAGAAGTCTGTGCCCCTTAACCCTGACCTCCAGAATTCCTTTATGTCTATCCCATGCATTCTTAAATCCCATGATTGTTTCAGCCTCCACCACTTCCTCTTGCAAGGTGTTCCACTTGTCTACCACCCGTTCTGTGAAGAAATTCTTCCTCACATTTCCTCTGAATCATCCTCCCTCCAACTTCATCCCATGCCCTCTAGTCCTGGAACATCTTTTTCGTTTAAAAATAGGTATTCCTGCACCCTGTTCCTCTCTGTAAGATACTTGTATGTCTCTATCATATCCCCTCTCTCCCTCCTCTCCTCTCCTCCAGGGAGTACATATTCAATTCCTTCAACCTGTCCTCATAGGACTTGTGATGCAATCCATGTACCATCTTTGATGCTTTCCTCTGAACCTCTCTACCCTGTCTATGTCCTTACATAAGTAAGGTCTCCAGAATTGTACACTGTACTCCAGGTGGGGCCTCACTAGTGTGTTGTATAGTGGAATCATGACCTCCCTTTTCCTGCTGGTGATGCCCCTGCCTATGCATCCCAGCATCCTATTGGTACCCCACTGGTCACTCTTCCCTCTGTGGAGTGACAGCCATTTACCACCACCCTCTGTGTCCTGCTGCCCAGCCAGTTACCTACCCACCACACTACTGTCCTGCCCACATCCATATTCCCCAGTTTGTGTAATAGTGTTCTATGTGGCAACGTGTCAAAGGCCTTGCTGAAGTCCAGACAGGCCATGTCTACTGCCCTCCCTTGATCCACCTCCCTAGTCACCCAGTCGAAAAATTCAATGAGGTTAGTCTAACATGACTTCCCCCTGGTGAAACCATGCTGCCTTGGGTCCTGTAGTCCATTGACAACCAGATGTTCCACCAATCTCTCCTTCAGTAGTGCTTCCATGATCTTTCCCAGTACCGAGGTGAGGCTGACTGGTCTGTAGTTCCCTGCTTCCCCTTTGTTCCCACTTTTGTATAAGGGGACTACTGTACATCTGCTGTCCTCCAGTCTTTGGGTAACTCCCCTGTTTCCAGTGATCGGCTAAGCAGGATTGCCAGAGATTCAGCCACCACCTCTGTTAGTTCTTTAAGGACTCTGGGGTGCACCCATCTGGCTCCATTGCTTTATCAACTCTTATTACTTCCAGATCCTTCAGGACCCTTTCTCGTGTAAAGGGACTTGTGTCCATTTCTGCACCATTCCCACCCCTTGTACTCCCTTCAGACCCATTACCTCAGTAAAGACTAAGCAGAAATACCTGTTCAATATGTCAGCTTTACTGTTGTCATCCTCCACGCAGCCCTCATCCTCCCCTTCAGTCTCACTATCCCTCCCTTTGCCTTTCTTTTTTCACTTATGTACCTGTAAAAGGTTTTGTCCCTCTACCCACTGATTTTGCAATGTGCTCCTCTGTCTGAGCTTTGGCTTCCCTTACTGACCTCCCTGCCTCCCTTTGCTTCTCCTGGTACTTCTCCCTATCCCCTTCTGCCTGTGTCTTTTTGTATTGCCTGAATGCAATCTTTGTGGCTTTCACTTTCTCCTCTACCTCCTTGGAAAACCATAATGGCCTCCTCTTCCTTTTCCCCTTGCTAACCTGCTTAATGCATAATTCTGTTGCTCATGTAATCCCTGTTTTAAATACTGCCCACTGTTCCTCAAACCCTGATTTCTGCCCCATTCCCCTTAATGCCTCTTTCAAGCATCTTCCCATTTTCCCAAAGTCTGCCACCCTAAAATCCAGGATACATGTTTTTGTGTGGTTTGGATCTGCTCCTTCTGTGATTTCAAATCACAATGACTGGTGGTCACTGTTCCCTAGGTGATCCCCCACTGTTACCCCCATCACACTGTCCCTGTTTGTGAGCACTAGGTCCAGTATTGCCTTCTGACGATTTGGTTCCATGACCAGTTGCTTGACGAAGGCACCCTGAAGGGAGTCCAGGATAAATCTGCTCCTAGTTGATGCTGCTGCTGGGATGCTCTAGTCCATGTCTGGAATATTGAGGTCTCCAACCAGCATTACCTCACCCTTGTCTGCCATCTTTTCGATGGCTAGCATCAGCTCCCTATCTGTTTATTCCTCCTGGGCTGGTGATCTATAGACCACACCTGTCCAGATGGCTGGTCCAATTTTCCTTTCCAGCTTAACCCACAGTATCTCTCCCCCATTTTGTTTCTGCTGGATATCAGTGGCCCTTATGTCATTTTTCACATACAGTGCCACTCCTCCTCCCTTCCTACCTGCCCTGTCTCTTCTGAATATGTTGCAGCCAGGTATGGCCATCTCCCAGTCATGGTTATCATTACACCAGGTTTCTGTGATGGCCACAATGTCCAGGTCTGACTGCACCATGACAGCCTCCAGTTCCTCCATCTTGTTGCTAAGGCTCCTGGCATTGGCACACATGGCTTTCCGTGATTTGACCTCCCTAGACTGTTTAGCTGTTCTACTCCAGCCTCTTCCCTGGTTGTCATTTATCCCTGGTTCTCCTTGCTGTCTGCCCTCCTGTTGAATTTTGCCCCTTTTTTGCCTATCCACCGCTTGGGCGCTTATCTCCATCTTTTGCACACTGCTTTGTAGAGATATCCACTCCTCTGGTTTGCTGGTTCCACTGCTAGCTGTAGGGGAGGTGTGCAATGAGGTACCCTCCTTGCTGGCCTGCCACTCCCCTTGGCTAGTTTAAATGCTTGTCAATGTAACATTTAAACATATCATTGAGTGCTTGGATTCCCCTCCATGATGGATGCAGGCCGTCAGGCTTGAACAAACCTCATCCCTCCAGGTGGGTCCCCAGTCACCAATGAATCCATACCCTTCCTCACAGCACCATTTCTTCAACCATGAGTTAAAGTTCCTGGTGCATGCATCCCTATGCTCTCCCATGCCTCTCGCAGGTAGTACTTCCGAGAAGGTGACAGAAGTAGCTACTTGCTTGAGACCCCTCCCCAATTTCCTAAACTCTTCCTGAACTTCCTTTGGCTCCCCATTTGCCAGGTCATTAGTACCTAGGTGGATAATGACATCCAGCTCACCCTCCCGTCTTGTCTTCCCAGTGATCCCCAGGATCTTCCTTCCATCCCTTCATGCCGTGGCACCTGGTAGGCATCTCACCTCCCTGTCCTCCCCCTCCTGTGTTCTTAGCTGGATCCCTGTTATGATGGAGTCCCCCACCAGGATTCATTTCCTCCTCCTTTGGGGTCCACTGCTCTCCCCACTGAGGTCACCTCTTTGGCTAACCTCCACATTCTTTCCTTCCACTTCTCTGGGTACCTCTATTTGGTTGTCCCCATTTGCCAGTGTGGCATATGAGTTCTTGAGTGGAATAGGATCTGGGATGTGCCTCTGCCTGACTGCCTTAACCCTCCCTGAGCCCACTGTCATCCAAGTGCTCCTCGTTCTCGTCATCCTTTGAGGCAGAAACATTGGACTGGGTGGTCTCTGGATAGGGGGGATGGTAATCCTGACCCAGTTTACTTCCGCTCTGAGTCTGGTTACCTCATTCTGCAATCCAGAGAGATGCATGCAGATAGGGCAGCACCTCAGTGTCCAGAAGGTCTGCCTGAATATGGCTGCCCCGCAGCCACTGCACTGCACCACTCCCCACATTATACTGCACTTATACTGCTATTCCAGTACTTGTCTGTTACTGAAGCTCTCCTATTTCCCTTTTTATTAATTTACTGTCCTAAAAATCCTGCCACTGATCCTCAGATACTTTTCCTTAAAAAGGAAAAAAAGAAATAAAAAAATGAGTCAAAACACTTGTGCTGAGGGCGGGCTTCTTCACCCTTATACCCCTCCTACTCCATAACCCCTACTATCCCCTGTGCTTAGCTCCTGTCAATCAGATTTAACAGGGCATATAATTAAGAGTTGGGGGCAGGGGAGGGAGGGAGACCACCACTACAAGCACACCAAATTAGATTTTAAATTTTCAACAGCCCAAATACAATATTAAGTACAGACAGCAAAGGA
Source organism: Neoceratodus forsteri (assembly GCA_016271365.2). Taxonomy (NCBI): domain Eukaryota; kingdom Metazoa; phylum Chordata; order Ceratodontiformes; family Ceratodontidae; genus Neoceratodus; species Neoceratodus forsteri. The sequence goes on from CM057453.1 coordinate 931,928,598, forward strand.
ATTACAGTGTCACTAAAAGCCCACAATCTAAGTTTAAAATAAAAATAGCAATGAACAGTTAATGTAAAGCACTGAAATGAAACTGTTTCCTTCCCTTTCTGGCTTGTGGCTTCTTCTGAGAAAACAAAAATCACTTGCTACCTCAACTCTGACTAAGCCCCACCTCCAGTTATCACACAGCTGAGGTCAGAGGCCAGACAATTAGCACCCCTCAGTCAAACTACAGGGCAAGTCAGACAAGCCAAGACTAAATTTGCAGCAATTAAAGACAGCAAAGGAATAGACCACCACTACAAGCACACCAAACTAGATTTTACATTTTCAACAGCTCAAAAACAATTCTAAGTAAAGACAGTAAATAAATTACAGTGTCACTAAAAGCCCACAATCTAAGTTTAAAACAAAAATAGTAATGAACAGTTAATGTAAAGCACTGAAATTAATCTGTTTCCTTCCCCGTCTGGCTTCTTCTCTGGGTTGGGCTGCAGTGCTCAGCAGCCATTTGGCTCATATCAGGAAGTTATGAGCTGGGCTTTACGAGTGAAATTACTTCTTATTCCCTACACTCAAAAAATAAATTTATGGCTAAAAAAAAGCTCCTAGGGTAGGTAACTATATGGTATGAGTTGCCTGCCTAGAGCATGTCAGCAGTTCTTTAATTCTTCATTTGTTTCTAGTTAACCAGTCAGAAAGCTCATTATAGCCTTCCTTTAGGTTCTTTTGGAGTTCAAGCAGGCAACAGCCCATGTCAAGGTTGACCATGTCATCAGCTTATAGAAAACTTCTTACAGAAGAAAAAGAGCTTGGCATGTTGTTAATAAAAATTGAGAACAGCAGTTGTCCTAGTATCGATCCTTGGGGGATTCAAACAAGCAGTGATCAGACAGGATACTCTCTACTTCAGCCACTAATCTCACCCTTCCAGATAAGTTTAAAACCATCTCAGACTCATACTGAAGACTCCTAAAGCATCCAGTTTTTCAGAAGTATACTACAGTATTCCTTTATTTTCATTCTTTTATTTAGATGAAGGCCTATGGACAAATTTGCCCATTTTCATAGGCGATCGTACATAGATACATATGACAACAGATAAATAGACAAATATACAAACAGCTTATTTAAAGAAAGTACAACGGTGCAAATTATGTATGTAAGATCTCAGTGTTGATGTAAAGTGGTCATCACAGTGGTCAGTTCTTTGGGTAAAGAATTCCAAAAGCATCCTATTCTATAATAAAATGATTCCTGACTAAATGTATTTTTATACTGTGGTTATTTCTGCACAACTCACAGTGAAAACCCTGTAACAAAGGAGTCCCATCTGCCCATATTCACCAATCAGGTGTCTACCGGTAATACATTTTCCATGTCCATTATCCTAATAAATACTCTATTCTCTGAGTCAAATTAGACAGATTTTTTTTTGTGAACTTTGTTTCTCTCTCCCTGAACCTGAACTCTCTCAGGCTACCCCAACTCATTGGATCACTCTACCACCCACCATGGTCCTGCTCCTCAGATATTTTACTGTCCCCCCGATCCCAAGCCACACAATCCCCCAGCTCTGAACACCCTGAGATAAAGCCGCCTCCATGTACTGGCACTCTGTCTATAATCCAGAGCATCTGGCTAGTCAGCGGAGAGGCAGAGAAGTTGTGAACAGAGACCCGGTGTTGGGTGTGTGGCATCAGGCACTGTGGGGAGCCATCACCTATCAGACTCGGAGGTTTTTTCCCTTTAGTACTCCTCCCCTCATTGGCCCGGCAGTGAAATGTTCTTCAGTGGGATGCATGGGCGCTCCCGTCCATGCCTGCAAAAGAGCTGCTGTGGCCACACCCCTGCTTATGCTAGGTCCTAATTGTTGTATGGCCCCTAGTCTCTACTAGGGGTCACCGAACACCAGAGACTGGTGCCCCCTCCCAGGAAAGGAGAGCTGTCCTCTGGATGCTCAATCCTTTCCTCCCCTGCTGACCCCAATGGCCCAGATCTGCTCCCGAACCTTGGTCATCAAATGGCACGAGGTGTGGCATCCAGCACCTCAACCCTCAGCACCACTGAGCTGGCCTAGTTAGGCAGATTTGATGTTGAATGGAGTGTGGAGGTGAGACTACCCATGGGTGAATTAAAGGCAAATCTGCACAACCTATTCAACAGCAACTCTACCCTATACAATGCAGTTTTGCCAGAAGAAGACTATAGTATCTTGCAAGCACATATTCAACAATGGGACTTATGAATACTAAAAATTACATGTTTATGGGCTTCAGGTGTAAGATTTTATCTATTTCAGGAAATAACCCAAACCTTCATTTTTACAATCTTAACAAGACTGTCTATGTGCAATCAATAAGATAAATTAAAGTCAAGTATAATACCAAGATACTGTTCTGATAGGAGTCAACTTGTCTATCTGTCCTAATTTGCTATGGCCAATCAATTGAAGACTGCCTTTTATCGGAAAACTGCATACATTTAGTTTTTTCATATTTAGACATAGCTTAATGCATCTAAAGCACATCTGAACATTATCAAATCCCCTTTCACAGTATATCATTAACAGAGGTAGTAGCCCTACTTTTGGCAAACAACACAGCATCATCAGCATAAAGAAAGATATGGATAGGTTTAGCAGCTACTGAAAGGTCATTTAAAAATAAAATAAATAATAGGAACCCCAATATTAATCCCTGTGACACACCCAGTTAAAACTGGAAGGACAGAGGAAAGTTTGTCTTAAATTTAACTTGCTGATCTTGCCCCACCAAGTTGCTACTGAACCAAATCACCACTGACCTGGATAAACCCAGGAGTTGTAGTTTTACCAGTAACCGGTCATGACTGATAAGATCAAAGATTTTGATTAGTCAACATAACTTGCTACTACCTTGTCGCCACTGTCCAAAGCCTCATGTACACTGTTAGTAAATTCAGCCAGAGCTATGGTAGTACTGTAGAATTTTCTAAATCCATGTTGTTCAGCAGTCTGTGTTATGTTAATTTAAATATGCACTAACTTGATCATGAATAATTCTCTCTAAGGCTCTAGATAGTAGAGAAAGGATGCAGATAGGTCAATAAGGTATACCCTCTATATGGCGACACCATTACAGTGAACATTAACATGTTGATGCTGACAACATCAACAATTCACTGAAATGGTCCACCCGAGACCCCAGCACTCTGTCCTCCAGTCCTGCACTCCCTCCCAGAATCAACTCCAACTTGGAGTTGATAATCCTTAAGTTCAGGGGGTATGGAGGGGCAGATCCCCCTGCATGGGGGATTCAGGGGTGAAGCCCCGATAAAAAAAAAAACGGGGTCTCCTGCTGGATTTATGTTGACTGTAACTTGCAGTTGACATAAATCCATCACTGTGATGTCAGTCGACAACATAATGTAGTTGCTGAACCAGCATCGTAGAACTGGTCAATAATTGCTAACTTCATCTGTTGAGCTACTCTTGCACACAGCCATTACGTATGCAGGTTTCCAGCTAGAAGGAACTTCATGGAAAAGTAATGAAAAATTAACAGTTTTGTAATCAGTACTACCAGTTTAACTATAGCTGTACAGAAAAGTTTCATATCTAGCCCATCAGGTCCCATATGAGTTTTACCTTTGAATTTTCTTAAGTATTTTAAACAGGTTGAAATGCTAATCCTTTCTAAATAGAAAGGAGGTTTTTCAATTTTCCTCAACCTTTGTCAGTTGAGAAATAGGTAGATTTCATTATTTGAAAAGCAGTGGCTATCTGCTCTACAGCACCAGTAAAATAGCAACTAAAATAATAAGCAATCTTTGTTGGGTTGGAGCAAAGGACATCATCAACAACCAAACAGTTGGTTGAAATGCTTATGTCCTTATGAAGCGGTTCATTTATTCCACCCAAAAATTATGCAACTTCTTTAAGGTAGTGTTTTGTAAATTACAATAATGCTGTGATTTATCCTGAGTTGTTTGTTTTTGCACTTGTTTCATAAATGCCTGAAATCAAGTAAGTAATTTGGATCCCTAAATGCCCCATATAATTTCCATTTTTGGTCTTCCAGTCTGATCAATTACTTTAGTTCAGGTGAAAGCCAGTTAAAAAAAATATATCTTGCCCTAATTGTCTGTAATGGAACAAATTGTTCACAAATTGTTTTAAAACTCAGATCTAAAAGAAGTAGTCAAATAGTAAGTCAACTGAATGAAAAGTGCCTATAAAAGACCAATCAATTTCTAAGCATCCTTGCTTAAAAGCATTAACCTTATTTTTCTGAAAAATCTGAGCCCAAGAAATATATGGAGGCACCTTGGGCAACTTTGTAGTCCAATTACAAAGCAAAATTATACAGTCACTTAAAGTATCAGCAAAACTATAACATGTGTGATTCTATGAGGTTTGGAATCAAGAAGCCAATCAATTAATGAAATGTTACCACTCCAATAGTTAATTCAAGTGGGTCCATTTATCAATTGAGTAAAGTTTAAAGCATTTGTTTTTATCATGATAAGTTTTATTTGCCCTCCCTAGCCAGTTTATATTAAAACTGCTAAATGTGATCTCACAATTTCTATTTACACCTTTAAAACAGGAGACAAAGTTTTCTTGGCCAATGGAAACATTTTGGGAGGTAAGTAAGTTGTACCTATTATTACATTTTTAGATCTTCCCAAAGTTATAATTGCACTCAAAAATTCACAACTTTTGTCACTTGAGCTAATGGGATTTTATAACAGAATAACAATCCTAACAGATGATACAGCCTCCTATATTTTTACCATATCTTTATGTCTCAATGACTGGATCGACAATGAATGCTCACATTTTGGTCAAGACTTCCTTCAACTGATGGCTTCATTGGGCTTTACACAGGTAGTTACCTCTGCAACCCACAGTCAAGGTCATTCATTGGATCTGGTGTTCCTGCTGGGGATGGAGATCTCTGACATGGTGGTGGAGCCAGTTGGGTGGTCTGACTATCACACTATAAGGTTCAGTTTCAAGGCTCCCCTCAATAGGTCTGCCCTGATGGAGATAGCCCAGTACCACCCTTAAGGGGTTTGACCCCTGATGGTCTTATGGCAGTGCTGGACCTATAGGGCATGCCTAGTGTAAGCTTGGATCCAGGGGATCTGTTACTTGCCTATAATAAGGCGGTGACAGTGGCCCTGGATTCCATAGCTTCTGTCCGTGTTCACCCCCTCACCCTTTGCCCTTAGTCCCCTTGGTTTGATGGGTTTCTGAGGGAGCTGAGGTGAGTAGGGAAAAGATTGGAGAGATACTGGTGGAAATCTGGCCTGGTTGATGACAGACTTAGATTGATGACCCATTATAAGGACTATTAGTCATCCGTCTCCCGTAAGACAGTAGAGTTCCTGTCCAGAGAGATTGCCGCCATGTGAAATCAGCTGGCTCAGCTCTTCTGTACTATGGACAGGCTGTGCAATCCAGCCTGTTTCTAGAATTGGGGAACCTTTTCACAGAGTAAGTGTGATGAGTTCACTTGATTTTTCACAGATAAGGTTGCCACCATCAGGTCAGAGATCTGTGCAGCTTGTCCCAATTGCTGTTGCGGCAGTCGGTGGAAGATTGCAGATGCCCAGTTTCTCTGGTGCAAATTTCACCAGCTAGCGATCGATGATATCGTGAAGATTGTCCAATGTATATGACCAACTTACTGTAGTTTGGGCCCGGGTCCAACAAGCCTCATCGTAGTGTTTGTGGAGGTAACTGGACCAGTCCTACCAAAGATAGTCAGGTGCTCATTGGAGACCAGGGTGTTTCTAGACACCCTGAAGGAGGCAGTGGTGTGCCCCTTTTTGAAGAAAGCTTCTCTTGACCCTGACTGTCCCACCAACTACAGACCTGTCTCTAACCTGCCTTTTGTGGGCAAGGTTATTGAGAAGGTAGTCACTTTGAAGCTCGAGGATCATCTTACCACCCATGATGTCTATGATCCTCTCCAGTCTGGTTTCAGAAAGAGACATAGTTCCGAGATGGAGCTGGTTCTAGTACTTAATGATCTCCTAATAGTGAGAGATTGGAAGAGCCATTCAATCTTAGTTCTCCCTGATCTCTCTGTGGCATTTGGCACTGTGGACCATGGTGTGTTGTTGGAACACCTGCGGCTGATCTGTGGACTGTCAGTGACAGTTCTCAGATAATTTCAATTTTTCCTCACAGACAGGACTCAGAGTGGTGTCGGGAATTTTTTCCTCGGCCTCTTTCTCCTTGCATTGTGGTGTGCCACAGGGTTCTGTTCTATCACGCATGTTGTTCATGGTGTATATGCTGCCATTGGGGAACATTATTTTTTATTTATTTTTTGATAACCGGGTAGGTGCACTAGACACGAAAGTGACTATTTTCAGGCACGACCTGGGAGGTCAACAACACAGAGAGATACAGGTACATAGAATACAGTGTCAAGAGATATGCAATACATCACAATCAGAAGTGAAACAAAATTAAGACAAATACTGGTACAAGGCATGTAAAGGAGTAAATTATACAAATGGAGGTAAGTGCCCATGTGTAGAGTGTAATAGTAATATCATAATATAAGGTGCAGAAAAAAGTGCCGCAGGGTATCATTACATCCGGCTGAAACTGAAAGGATGTTATCAGTAGGGGGCAGGGAGAGAGATAATGGTGAGATAGGTTTAAGGGAGGCTGAAAGGAGCAGGGTGCCAGCTCACATCATAGAAGGAAGGGGGGATACCAAGGGCAGCATGAGCTGAGTTTTCACTGCTATGCAGATAATACTCAGCTATACATGTCCTTTGTACCTGAACAGGGTGGTGCTATCTCGGTCTTTAATAACTGTCTCACTAAGATTCAGCACTGGATGAGTACCGGCTGGTTGAAGTTAAATCCAGATAAGACTGAGGTGCTGGTTGTGGACCCAGGTCATCAGGCTGAGGGGTTGCCTGCTGGGCAGCCATTCAGACTCTAGTTGGGGGGCAGCCAGCTGATGACCTCTGACCAGGTGCGAAATCTGGGTGTTATGCTTGATGGTGGGCTGACACTTAAATCTCAGGTGTCAGCCATTGGCAAGACCTCTTTTTACCATCTGAGGAATATCACCTGGATAAAACACCTGGTCCTACCTGATGATCTTCCAGTGTTGGTCCATGCCTTTGTGACCTCCCACCTTGATTATTGCAATGGCCTGTACTTAGGGCTCCCAGGCGTGGACCTCTACCACCTACAGCTGGTGCAGAATGTGGCAGCCAGGTTGTTAACTGGTTTATCTAGATCTTGCCATGTCACACCTGTGCTCCATGATCTGCACTGGCTGCTAATTTGCAGAAGGATCACTTTCAAGGTCAGTTTGCAGACCTATAAGGTCCTACACAGATAAAGCCTGCACTATTTTTAAGATCTCCTTTGCCCCTACTGCCCCCTCTGCCCTCTCTGTTCCTCCAATGAGGAATTGCTAGAGGTTCCCAGAGTCTGTTTGAAGGCCTCTGGGGCCAGATCATTTGCTTTTGTGGCCCCGATCCTGTGGAACTCTATAACTCATTGGGTTCAAGAGTGTCTTACCGCTGAGTCATTGAAGGTTGCATTGAAAACACATCTATTCAATTTAGCATTTCCTGAAATTTGATGTCCTGCTGTTTTAATGTTTTTTCTGTTTATTGATCTGTACAGGCGCTTTGATGCCTGTTGAATTGCACCTTTTTTTATAAATAAAATTTTATTTTATTTTGAATTTGATTTGATGACTAAGAATGTGAACCTTGAAGAGAGGGACACCCACATTGGCCTTGCATTCACTAAATCAACACATTTAAAAAATGTGAAACATTCTCAGTAACAGTGAGCATTTACTGTGCTCCCTATTTGTGAAACAACATTGCCCCCCCCCCCCCCAGCATGAAAATCTGGACCTTGTCAGTAACCTGCTAGTAACTCCAACATTAACAGCAAGCCAAAAATTAGACATAACAGCTTCAATTCTATCATGGAAACTTTTATGGCTGTATTTACAACAGTACCTGATGTTATAATTTTTTGGGAGCAGCCTCCCAGCGCCTCCCACCATTGACTTTCACCACTCCTGTGAGTGCCAATTATGTGAGAGCCACCCAAGAATCATAGGCTTTTAATGGCTTAAGTCCCATCCCCTCAGTGATGCTTACGGCCACTGGTTTGCCACTAAATTCGCTACCAGCTGTGTCACTTGTTTTGTGCAGATCAGATCAGGATTCACCTGCTCTGCTGGTTCTGTACATAGAAAGAGTGGCAGTCTTTGTAAACTTGTGATATCTTGCAGCTCATGGTGGATGTTTCATGAGCTAAGGGTGACTGGGCAGCACAGGCTTTTGATGGCTTGAGCCCCCAGCATTAAACACTTACAACAGAGTGTACACACATAATATACCACTGCACCAGTGCAAATGAGGGATCCTTCCTGCAAACAGGAACAGTGTTACATACAGTGGTTTTCAAAGCACTAAACAGCAGACATCACAGCCCTGTTTAACACTTCATGCACAGTGGTGTGTGTTCCCCCGCCCCTTCATCTGGCTGAGAGTAAGTTAGGACTGATAGCATGGGCTGTCAGTCCCAGTCAATGTCTTTCACTCCCACCCCACCCCTGATCACCAGTTCAAACCACCAGTCACCTGTAAATGCCATATCCCTGGAAGTCTAGTGGGCCTCCTACCCCCAGTCCATGAGACAGTCCCTTTCATAGTACTATCCCCATTTCTGGTCATGTGGTGGGCCTGCCAACCCCCAATATTGGTCTAAAACCCCAGTACAATATAACCCATTCCTGGCAGTCTTGGGGACCCCTCACCCCTTGATCACATTCACACACACCCTCCTCATCCTGCCTACTCAGCACCCTCTCCCAGGTAACATCCTTTCTCTCTATACCAGGCATGATCTGCCAGCTAGCTCCTCCCTGTGATGATGAGCAGCACAGGCCCTCCACTCACCACCTTGGCTGACCACCATCTGATGGACAGGAAGCGAGTGCATGCCTGCTGAACAAATAGCTGTTTCTACAGTAGGTGCATGCTTGTTCCCTGTCACTCAGACAGTGGTTGGACAAGATGGTAATTGGAGGGGCTGTGCTGGTCTCCATCTCTGGGAGGGGGCAGCTGGCAGATAATGCCAAGCATAGCGAATGGGGTACCAGTGGGGAAGGGGGTTGCGGGTGTTGAGAGTGTAGGATGGAGAGGGTGTGTGTAAATGACATCAGGTGAGGGGGTGGCCAGCATCAGACTGGGGTACAGGGGGTTCACATGGACAGTGGATACACGGGCCCACCTGGAAAAGCAATAGGGGAGGGCCCACAGTAACACACACTCATATCAGTATTCCACTTAATTTGATACAGTAGCTTTTTGCTTGCTTCTTACATTTACCTACAGTGCCCAAAATACCCCATTTAATTAGAGAAAAGATGATAAATGCAAAGACTTTCAGAGTTCAGGAAGTGGGAGGGTTCTCAACACAGGGGGGCCCACCTAAAAAATTCCAGGTATCCTGGGCCAGTCCGACTCTGGGATTGGCTGCTGTACTAGAATGACTGGGATGAGGTTACACTGTACTGTGAACTATGGGACTTCACTGGTGATGGGGGGGTCAATATTTCTGGCAAGGATGAAATTACATTGTATTATGAAAGGCAGGACTGGACTGGTGATCGGAGGGTGGTGGGGCCCACTGGACTGCCAGAGATGTGATTACCCTATACTATGAACTGGGTGATTGGACCATAGATTGTGGGTCCACTGGAGTGCCATGGATGGGGTTAATAAAAATAACCTGAGGGACTGGTCCTGTGGGAGGGAGGCAGCAAAGCTCCGCACAATGCCTTCACACAGTTGTGCATGGTGGCATTGTGCAGAGCTGCTAATGAGCACATAATGGCATGCAGAAGATCCCTATGTGCTTATTAGCATGCTGGCAGCTGAAAATGTCTCACAGAGGGAAGGGCACTATCCTGTTTGGGATGCACTATCTCCCTTTGCGCCTGTGAGTCACTTTACTGCAGGGGGTTTTGTCAGCACAGTGCATAGCCACTGTGCACTGTGCTCCCACAGTGCCCATATTCAGATAGGCAGTTTGCACTGGTCGGCATGCACTGCACATATGAATATGTGCCCCAGGTCAGTTGTGCACAGCGCTAAAAGCTGGCTCTGAAAATGGGTCCCACTATATAAAATGCAGCTGAAGTCTTTGATCTCTTTGTTATATTTATTCCAAAATCCTTCAGACTTTTGAACTCAGTGGTACAATCCATTTCACAACAGATTAGGAACTGGCATTTTAAACTTGCGTCACATAATTTTGCTGCATCCTTGACACTTGCACCAATTATTCACACACGCAGTATGAGTTGTAACATTTAGGGGGCAACATGTGTCTAAAAAGTGTAAAGATGGGAAACTGTAATTAATGCATCAAAATATTTGAAACTAGCATTCAAACATTTTCATTCATTTCAGATGACAGAAGCACAACTCAAAGATGTGAACTGCACCTACTTCTTCACTTTTGAAAATCCTGGTCAAGGCCATTTTGATCTCTGACTTTATTTATGACTGTACTACAGACATCAAGTTGAGGATATACTTGATTGAAATCTAGCCTGGGGGGTCCTAAGTGGTGAACTGGGTAAGGAACTGGTTAATGGAGAGAAAACAGTAGTGGTAGTTAATGGCACTCACTTTAATCAAGGGGAGAGTCACCAGTGGGCTGTCTCGGGGTTCATCACTGGGATTGGTCCTTTTCCATGTCTTCATAGGTGACATTACTGAAGGACTAGAAAGAAAGGTTTGCCTTTTGGCAAATGACACCAAAATCTGTAATGGGGGACACTCAGGAGGGTGTGATGAGCATGTGCGGGGGGGGCCTTAGGAAACTTAAGGAGTGGACAAGTGCATGGCAGTTGGGGCTTAATGCCACAAAGTGCAAAATCTTGCAATTATGGCATTGGAGCCCTGGAGCTGAGTAAAGGACCCGAGGGGGGGGGTTACTGACAGTCACTAGACAGGTAAGGTACCTCTGGGCTATCATATCTGATTACCTCAAAGTAGCAGGGCAGTGTGCCAAAGCAGTGGGTAGGGCCAGTGGAATGCTGGGATGCATAGGGATGGGCATCTCCAGCAGGAGGAGGGAGGTGGTGTTTCCACTATATTGATGGTTTCTGAGACCCCATCTGGAGTATTTTGTCCAGTTCTGGAGGTCACACCTCAGAAAAGACATAGATAGGGTATAGGTGGTCCAAAACAGGGCAACAAAAATGGTACTGTGGTGCTTGGGTTGCATGAGCAGCCCTATGAGGAGAGACTGAGGGATCTCAACATGTGCACCCTGGAAGAGGGAAGAGCAAGAGGGGACATGATTGAGACCTACAAGTACCTCACAGAGGTCAACAGGGGGTAGGAGAGGATTCTATGTCAAATGAGAAAGCACAGCAGGATCAGAGGGCATGCAATGAAGCTGGGGGGGTAAGATGGATGTGAGGAAGTACTGCTTCACTGAAAGAGTAGTGGATGCCTGGAAAAAAATGCCAGCAGAAATGATGGTGGCAGAAACAGTAGGGGGCTTTAAACATGCATGGGATAGACGTAGGCGGATATTAGTAAAGAAGCAGGGAGAAGAGAGGGTCAGTACAAACCAGTTAGGGTCTGTAGGGACAGACTAAATATGGACTATCTGGAGAGACTGGGTAGGCCAAGTGGTCCATTTCTGCTGACAAAATCTCTTTCTGTGTTTCCAAATGTTCTGATATTGTTGTGTATGATTTACTTTTAAATGTGTACATATTCTTTAGTTGCACCCAGAGTAAGTTTTTTTTTCTGGCTTACATATTGTAGACCACATCATTTTCAACAGATTAGGTAAAATAGTTTGTGCAAACAGAGTGATTCATAATGTATCCAGTAGGTGGCAATAAAAGGCTTTACCTTTGCTGGTTTGCCTCATTAAAAAAATCAAAAAGTAGATGATATGATGGGTATAGGATATTATGAATAGTAATATTTTTTGTGGTACAATTGGTTATGGTTTAATTATGTATAAATAAAGGAAATGGCAAGAACTATAAGCTAGATTATAAAGTTGGGAACCAGGAGACCCAGGTTCAAATCCCACTAGAACCACTTACTGTGTGAACCTGAAAAAGTCATTTAACCTCTTAGTGCTTCAGTCCATTCAGCTGTGAAAATTAGTAAAAACAAGACCTACTGTAAACTACAGCTGTATCAACATCTCATGAATTCCAATTTTCAAATGTCAACCACCAAACCAGGTAAAAAGTTTGGTATGGGTTGACTACTTTTGCCCACCAAAAGGTAAAAACCCTGATAAATCACTGTGTTATATAATATAGTTGGCTTTCTTTTCACTATTTGCTTCCAAAATACCAAGGTTCAGTGTTACAGACCGAGTGAGTGATTCACACATCTAATCTGCAGTCTGTCAGCTGAGGTGGTGGGTGTGAAAACAGTCAGGGGATTCAAGCAGGGCGGGGATAGAATGAAGGGTATAGTGGTTTCCCGAGTTGACAGGTCCAAGGAGGACAATGGGGAGAGGATGGGGAGGGTTATAACCCTGGAGGAACAGTAGGTTCTAGGGATTATAGGGAACTTGGGCAGACTGTATGGACCTCTGGTCTTTTTCTGCCATCTATGTTTTTATGAGTGTTAGGAAGTGTGGGTCATTAGGGAGTGGGACTAGGCGGGGCTGCTTTGTGACAGGGTTGAATAAGGCTTTGCCCCATTTGTTATGCAGAAAGAGTTTAAACGCAAGGCTCTGTTCTATCCTCTCCTTTTCTGTCTCTTGTCTGTCTGGTTGTGCAACACAATTTTCTTGTGAGACCTAGGAACTGATCACTCCGACAGTTTTGCGATTCTCCACTTGTTGCTATCTCTCTGCCTTCACTTGCTGTTTTGTCTTTTCTTCCCCCTTGCATATATCTGCAGGTACAAACATATATGTGGATCTTTATGTGGCAATGTCACTGATATTGGAATCTCTTTGTTTAAAAATGTATATAGTTTTACTGTTGAAATGATTCTCAACAAATAGAACTCAAGGGGTTAACCTGAAATGCAGTTTTTAAGCCGTTTGCAGAGATGTAAACAAGAGGTCAGTTCTGGGTCATTATACTCTTTTTGCTGCACCTGCAAGAACATTGGAAACTTACATGAACATTCTGTGAGAGCATGCTATTTTCTTAACAAGTTTCCCAGGCACCGACTTGTAAAAAGAGCTGCAATATTTTGCAAAAGAGAGAGAGAGAGAGAGACTGAGAGACTGAGATTGGAAATTGAGAAGAAAAACTCAGAAGAAGGACTCTGCTTTCTGTGTTTGTACTGCCATTGTAAATAGTTATACTAAACATTTTTTTTATTTTGCTGTTATTAATAATAAACACTATTTGCAAATTTTACAACTGCTCCTGGTTTTCATATGCTTCCTGACCTGTGCCTCGACATGCTTCTTAAGCTGTGAAACACCTCTACTATTAAAGACAATGCATTTGAGCATTGTTCTAGTGATCCCTATGGCAATCAACAACATATTGTTGGCTGAAGGAAGTTTTTTCTCAAGTAGACACTTTGAATATCGTGACTTTCCAAGCTCAATGAAGAAATAAAGTATGCTACAACAGAAACATATTGTCCTCTTTCTTTTGGTGGTTTGCACCACTAGTTTTACTTCATGCCCTTGCCCAACGTTAGTGGACTTTCACAGTCCTAACCCATCACATCAAACAGCAGCCCACAGGGTAGGCTGACATCTGTTTCAAATATTATTCACATGTGGCATGTACAGAACTACTACTATTATAGGGGTGCTTTAGAACCCCTATAGTCAGGGTTGAGTAGGCTGTTTAATGTTAAACCCCAGTTTCTGTGCCTTAATAACACTGGCATCATTTAGAAACATAGAAACATAGACTTTGATGGCAGATAAGGACCGCTTGGCCCATCTAGTCTGCCCATTTCCCTACCTACAAGATAGGACGCAGATCCTATTTAACCAACAGCCTATTTCTTCCTACCCCCCACAAGAATTGCCTTATGTCTGTCCCATGCATTCTTGAATTTTCCTACAGTTTTAGACCCAACAACCTCCTCAGGAAGGCTGTTCCATGCATCCACTACCCTCTCTGTGAAATAATACTTCCTCACATTGCCCCTGAACCGCCCCCCTTCTATCTTTAAATTGTGTCCCCTTGTTCTTGCACATCTCTTTTTCTGAAAGATGCTACCCTCTTCGACTTTGTTGATTCCACTGAGGTACTTAAAAGTTTCTATCATGTCTCCCCTCTCCCTTCTTTCCTCAAGGATATACATATTAAGCTCCTTTAGTCTCTCCTCATACGGCTTCTCTTGCAGACCCTGCACCATTTTAGTTGCTCTCCTCCGGACTGCCTCTATCCTGTCTATGTCCTTGCGGAGATGGGGTCTCCAGAACTGGACGCAGTACTCCAGATGTGGTCTCACCAACTGTCTGTACAGAGGGATAACAACTTCCTGTTTTCTGCTGCTGATGCCTCTCCCTATGCATCCCAGTATACCCCCAGTCCTCCCTACTGCCTTCTCACATTGCTTGCTAACCTTAAGGTCATCTGATATGATTACCCCCAGGTCCCTTTCCTTTTTTGTTGTTGTTACTACCTCCCCCATTGTGTATTCTTCCCCTGGGTTCTTGTTTCCCATGTGCATTATTTTGCACTTCTTTGCATTGAGTCCTAGCTGCCATACTTCTGACCATTCCTCCAACCTTGCCAAGTCCCTTCTCATCCTTTCCACGCCTCCTTGTGTATCAACCCTGCTGCAGATCTTTGTGTCATCTGCAAAGGCATACTTTTCCTTCAGTCCCTCTGCAATGTCACTGATGAAGACATTAAAAGGACTGGACCCAATAATGAACCTTGCGGTACCCCACTAGTAACCCCTCTTTCTTCAGAGTGGACTCATTTACAATTACCTTCTGTGTCCTGTTGTGCAGCCAATGTTTTACCCAGGCTACCACCCTGGGACCCACTCCCAGGCTGGTTAATTTGACTATTAATCTTTTGTGTGGGACTGTGTCAAATGCCTTGCTAAAGTCTAGGTAGGCCATGTTCACAGCCCCTTCCTGGTCTACTACTTTGGTCACCCAGTCAAAGAAATCTATTAGATTCTGTCTGACATGACCTTCCCGCTCTGAACCCATGCTGCCTTGGGTCCTGTGCCCCACTGGCCTCTAGGTACTCAGCTATTCTTTCCTTCAGAAGTGACTCCATCACTTTCCCTACCACAGAGGTCAGACTGACAGGTCTGTAGTTTCCTGCCTCTGTCTTGGTCCCACTTTTGTGAAGGGGAATCACATCTGCCTTCCTCCAGTCCTCGGGTACCACACCATCCTCCCATGATTTATTAAAAAGAGTAGCCAGTGGTTTCACTAGTTCCTCCCTAAATTCTTTTAGAATTCTGGGGTGAATTCCATCAGGACCCATTGCTTTGTCCACCTTCAGTTTTAGGAGTTCTTGCAGAACCCTTTCTTCTGTGAAAGGACTGGGATCGAACCCCCTATCAAGAGTGCTTCTGTTAATTGGATTAGGCACTTCCCCCTCCTCTTTTGTGAATACTGACCAGAAATATTCATTCAGTATCCCTGCTTTTTCACTGTCCCCCTCTGCCCACCCACCGTTCATTCTATTCAGCCTCACTATCCCTCCCTTTGTCTTTCTACACTCGCTGATGTACCTATAAATGGTTTTATCCCTCTTCTTAACTGAGTTGGCTATCTTTTCCTCAGTTTGGGCCTTTGCTCTTCTGACTTCCCTCCCTGCTTCCTTCTGCCTTAACTGGTACAGCTCTCTGTCCTGCTCCTTCTGTGTTTCTTTATACTTCCGAAATGCTATCTTTTTCTTCCTGACTTTCACAGCCACCTCTTTTGAGAACCATAGTGGCTTTTTCTTTCATTTTGATTTGTTTATTTGCTTCACACAAAGGCTTGTTGCCTCTGTGATGGCAGTTTTGATGATTCCCCATTGTTGCTCCACACCTCCTTCTAGCCTGCTTGCTAGTGCTTTTCTGAGGCACTCTCCCATCTTGCCAAAGTCAGCCCTCCTAAAGTCCAGTACCCTCACTTTTGTATGGTTTGACTCTGTAGCTGAGTTTAACGTGAACCACACTGTTTGATGGTCACATGTTCCCAGATGGCAACCCACTTCTAGATCTGAGATCCTCTCACTGCCCCCGTTTGAGAGTACGAGGTCTAAGATTGCTCCCTCATGAGTGGGTTCCGAAACTAGCTGTCTGAGGCCTGCCACCTGTAAGGCATCAAGAATGGCCCTGCTCTTGGATGTGGCTGCAGCAAATGTGCTCCAGTTAATATCTGGCATATTCAGGTCTCCCATCAACAGTATCTCCCCTTTCTCTGCCATTCTAAGAATGCCTTCTATCATATCCTTGTCCATTCCCTCCCCCTGACATGGGTGTCTGTACACAACCCCTGTGCGGATTGTGGTGCCCTTTCCAGTCTCCAAGGTGACCCACAGTGCCTCCTCTCCTCCCTGTTTACTCTTTTGTTCAGTTGTTTTTATCCCTTCCTTTACATAGAGAGCTACTCCTCCCTCTCTTCTCCCTGCCTGTCTCTCCTGTAGGTTATGTACCTTGGTATGTTAACATCCCAGTTATGGTTCTCTGTGTACCATGTTTCTGTGACTGCTATGATATCCAGGCATCCCTCTTCCATCAAGGCCACCAGCTCAGGGAGCTTGTTGCCCAGACTACGGGCATTGGTGTTCGTTACCCTCCATTTCCTGATGGCCTTACTCCTTTTTGCCTCATCCCTGTCCTTCTTGCCTTTGTCACTTTCTCCATTTACCCTGCCCTTCTCCCTATCGACACCTCTATGTTGGTGTTTGCGGCACTTACTACCATGATTTTTTGGGGAGGGCTAGGATTTCCCTGCTCCTTTCCAGTGCCTCCCCTTGGCTAGTTTAAATGCTCTTGCCAATGAAGCATTTAAACCTATCACCTAGGATCTGGTTGCCGTTCTGGACAGATGCAGCCCATCATGCCAGTATAGGGTTGCATCACTCCAGGTGGACCCCCAGTCCCCAATGAAGCCAAATCCTGAGCTCCACACCAGTTTTTCAACCACTGATTGAATCCCATGGTGCAGAACACCCTAGCCTCTCCTATGCCATAGATGGGCAGCACCTCCGAGAAGGTTACCGTGCGTGCTACTTGTCTAAGGACCCTCCCCAATTCCACAAACTCTTCCTGTACTTCTCTAATCCCTTTCATAGCCAGGTCATTTGTCCCTAGGTGGACAATGACATCCAGCTCTCTCCCCTGCCATTTGACAACATAGCCAAAAATTTTGCATGTGCAGTCAGGCTGCAAGAGTCTCAAGATATGAAAAGTTTCGTGACAACATCTTGTTCAGTTTTTGAGAAACAGAGTGCCAAAAAAATGGAAAAAAACACATGCTTGGTTTCCATATACTTAACATTGGGTATTTTTTGCTCTCACCTAAAGTGTAGACGGTGTGGAATATTTTCATGAAATTTTCAGAGTTGAAGGGACCCGTGGCAAGAAAGTGCCTTTGGAAGGTTTCATGAAAAAATAATATATGGTTCCAGAGTTATATTGATTTTAGAGTTAATGTCCTGACACGAACAGTCAAAAAAAAGATTGCGATTGCTTATTTTCATGATTTACCTCACGAATGGTAAAACAAAAATGATTGTGACTGCTTATTTTCATAAAATACCGATCATGTTTGCTGTCATTTGTTTCTCATTGTAAACTCACAAACATTGAAAATGCATAAAAATACTCTCTTTTTAAAAGAACAAACACCTGAACTTAGCTACATGAGAGCCATTTAGGTAGATTCTGCTGTTTGTTTGTTTTTTTAAACTTTCCAGAAATACCTTTTTTGGGCACTGCAAAATCCAGTATCCCCAGCTTAGCTAGAGAAGTTGTTCACCTGTGTTCTCTGTATGAGAACAGCGGGACATTCTTGAGTCTTACAGATGCAGCTGGAACTGAGACCAGTGAGCTGCCGATCACCTCTTCTGTCTGCCTGTCTCTATCTAACTGTTTCTCTGTCTGTATCTATCTACCAGCCTGCCTTTCTTTCTTTCTTTCTTTCTTTCTTTCTTTTTTGCTTTCTGACTGGGGTGCCCATCCCGGAATCGCTTCTTTCTCCGCTCCCCTCCAGGTTGTGGTCCCGCCCTTCCCAATGTTTTTTTTATTTTATAAGTGGGCCAGGGTGGCCACCCCTGGTACCGCTTTTCTTGACCCCTGCCCCTCCAGGTTGCCCAGCCCCATTCCCATTTTCTGGCCATCAGCTCCAGTGTCCTCCGAACAGTTACCCAACACAGTGGTGCCCAATCACAGTGTCTGAATGTCAGTGTCCCCTGAAAATAAGAAAACCATCCTTCATTTCAAGAAAATGGTCACTCGCTGGCCTCATCCCCACTCCAACCTCCCACTCAGCTCCCACCACCCCCCAACACATCTTCACTCAGCTGAACATGTCCCACAGTGAAGATCCATTCTCTGATTGAAGACACGTCTTGCTGCTGGAACCACCAACTGAGGTAAGTGCAGCTCAATGTATTTTAAAGGGGGTTTGAACTTTGATGCATAACGTTTTCATGTTTGCATATTTTGACCCAAAATTTTCAACATGGCCTTTTTAGGACCCCACCTCATGACCAGTGGCAGGTCATAAGAAGGACAAAATATGTAAAAATAGCAAAGTAAGGCACATATGTTGAAATTTTACTACGCTGGTGTGTAACTTTGGTAATTTTAAATATTTTGACCCCAAATTTTCAACATAGCCATTTTTTAAACCACCACATGAACGTGACAACTGTCATTTTTCAAATTCTGGCCAAAATGTGGTTTCATACCTGTGGCGTGGAATGGCATTTTGGTGGCACGGAATGGCATTTCAGCAGGGATTTGAACATTTTCACTTCCGGTTTCATGAGGCAGGGTAATAATAAGAAGGCTATGCTGACAATTTGGTGTACAAATATGGTAAAATGCCCAGGTTATAAGGGTACATTGCAGTATTTCAATGTTGACTCATAACTTCACTGATTTTCAGTATTTTGACTCCAAACTTTTAACAGACATTTTTGCACACCACCTCATAAACATGACTAGTGTCATTTTTAAATCCTGGATGAGACATGTTTTCACACTTCTGGTGTGAAATGACATTTCAGCCACTATACTGTAAATAGTACATGCCATATTTATAAGGAGAAGCATAAAATGAGTTAACTAGCTTTGTGTGTGGTGCCAGTCTTGACCCCAGAGAGTATGCTTTGCAATCCCATTCTGTTAAGCTGCATTCAGGGGTGAGCTCAGTGACCCAGCTGGATGGGGTTTATTGTTTATTATTGTTTATTTTATATTTTAACAGGATATGGCACTAGGCAAAGCCTATTTTCAGGACTGTCCTGTATGCAGGGCAATGTTTCATACAAAATATGCAGTTGAAGGAGCATGTCACACTGACGATGTAGTACAAGAGGGCCTGTTAGTCCCAATATGAATCTAGTTAAATGATACTGCAATTTATCTAGCTTTTGCAAATTTCTTTTAGTAGACAATTGATAAATTATACTATCATAATCAATGAAAGATAATATTATTGTATTTACCAGTTTTTCATTTGTTTCAAAGTGGGGTGACGGTTGGGTGGATGGCTCTGTTAGTCAACACCCCCCCCAGCCAGGGAATGGAAGGTGCAGATTTGTCCGCATGGACCCAGGTATCACATAGTGAAGACAAATGTCCTCTTGGTGTAGGGCCCTGGACTTCTGCACCCATGGGTGGCAGAGGACCTTGTGCATTGGCTGATAGATGCACTCTCTGCCCTGTCCATCAGTATCTGTGGCCACATGGAAGCACAGGAACCACAAGGCCCTGTGCTTCCACAGCCCACCAGACAGCCCCATGAAGTCTTCATACTTGTCACTGCATGGATCTGTAGGTGGACAGAGCTTTCCCTTGGTGCAGGGAATCTAAATCTGTTCATGCAGGTCCCAAAAAGGCATGTGTGATTGAGAATAAGATTCCACTATCTCAAAAAGAACAGAAATTCTTTGCAAAAAACTTTGTTAATGCACCAGTTGGGTTTTGGGTCTCTGGAGTCTTGGCGAGTCAGTGGTGGGGTCTTCCTTGGGGTTCTCAGCCCTAATGCGCATCCTGTTCCCTGAGCAAACAATGTCACACATTATCTCCTTTCTTCAGAAAGCTACAACAAATTGTGTTGGCAACATGTGACGAGACATACTTCTCTACCTTTGAAGAGCATATCACTATAAGGCACTGGCTTGGAGCTGTACCTCGTGCTTTGGACAGGAGTCTCAGGGGAGGGGTAAGCATTACGGTTGACAACCCCAAGGAAGACCCCACCACTGATTCATCAAGACTCCAGAGACATAAAACCCTAATGTTTTTTCCTTTTACTTCTTGGGGGTGGCGGTGGGGAGTTAGAGAAACCCTAACACCACATTTCCCTACTTTTGTGGCATAAAGTTAACCTAACTGGTGCATTAACACATTTTTTTTCAAAGAATATTATTATATTATGAATATTATAATACTAAATATTAATTACGATTGGAGCATTCTCAGTTTATTAAACCCTTCATTTACTAAATATTTCTGATGACTGGCTGAGGTTTGACAACTATGGAGAAATACTGTACAAGCCTTTTTTTTGGCTTACTGTAGATTTAAAGACTTGTGCATGCCAGACTTTATTGTTGCTGCCTGTTGCTATCCCAGCACTACTGATGGAGGTGTACTGGACCTTGATTATTGATAGTGATGTTAACAAATATGATAATAGTGCTAATGATATTATACTAATGATTTTATGATAATAAAAAAGATAGTGAACGCTAATGCATGACAATAATTGTAATATAATGAATTAACAATACTGCATCTATATTTGCAGCAAAATAAATATGTAAACACACATTACTACTATGATGAGGATTTTGATGACCACTATTAGTAAGATGGCAAGATTTGTGTTAGCAATAAATTAATTTAATTAAACTAATGATGAATAATGAAAACTACTTGATGATGTAACTTTAGAAAGTTGGGGAGGGGCCTTAAGCAAGTAGCACATGTGATGGCTTTTACGAGGTGTTACCTGTTGATGGCTGGGGAGATTAAAGCATGCACCAGGGCATTTAATGGCCAGTTAAAAGCATGGTGCATGGAGGAGAGCTTCAGCTACATCAGGGACTGGTGGCCAACCTGGGAGAATATTGGCCACTGTAAGGGAGATGACCAGTGTCCTTCTTGAAAGGGGACCCAGTCCTTGGAGGCTTGTTTAAATACTACTGGGATGAGCATTTAAACTAGCCAGGAGCGGAGGCAAAAATGGCCCTCCTGATGATGGAGAAGTGGGAGGGGGCTTCTGGGGGGAAACTCCCCTAGGACAAGGGTGCAGAAAGCAGGAATGGGAACAACACAGAAAAAAAGGGGAGTAAAGCTCAGATAAGAGAAGGTAGAGAATTGAAGGAGACAAGGAATGAGGAAATTAAAAAGGTAGGAGGAAAATCAGGAGCAGCTTCAGGGAAAAACACAGTCAGGAATGGGAGGGGGAAGCCGGACAGCTGGCAGGGGGGAAGGAAGGTGGGAAGAGCCATGTGCACCAATGCAAGGTGTCTTGGAAACAAAATTTCAGACCAGGAAGCCATCCTGTCTGAGACTGACCCAGATTTAATTGCCGTTATGGAGAGGTGGTGCTCTGAGCACCATGACTGGGACATGGCCATACCTGGACACTCTATGTTCAGGAGAGACAGGGCAGGGAGGAGGGGTAGTTTTATACAGTATATGAGGGAGGGAATCAAAGTCATGGATGCACAGGGACACCATGAGGAAAAGGAAGGGCTGGAAGTGCTGTGGGTCACCCGGAGACAGCATTTGGGAATGCTATCCCCACCGCGTAGTGTACAGGCATTCAGCACAGAGAAAGGAGTTGGATAAGGCACTTAGGGAAGCCATCATCAGAATGGCGAGTAAGGATGAGGTGTTGCTACAGTAGTTGGTGATTTCAATCTGCCTGATATTAAGTGGAGCCTTCCAGTTGCAGCTTCCACAAGGAGTAGGACCATCCTTGACTCCCTACAAGGGTCTTTTCTCAGGCAGCTAGTCAAAGAACCCACTAGGGACAGGGCAATACTTGACCTGTGGCTTACAGACAGGGACAGAATTGCATACGTCACAGTGAGCAGTCCCTGGGGTACCAGTGATTGCTGTACAGTGTGTTTTAAAGATAAGACATGAACAGAGGCTAACCACATGAGGACAAGGGTTCTGGGCTTTAGGAGGGCAGATTTTAAATAAATGGGAGACTGCCTCAGAAACTGCCTTGAGGGGTGATTGCCAGGGAGGGCTGGAGGCACAGTGGGTAAACATAAGGGAGGGTAATATATAATTAAAGCAACTTTCTTGTGGATGAAGGGAATGAGTAAAAGCAGAAAGAAAAAGAGACAGTTAAGGTTCTCTAAGGATGTGGCAAAGGTGGTGAAGGAAAAAAGGGTGGCATTCAGGAGGTATAAGGAAACATGGAGGTATGAGGACAGCAACGTATACCTAGTAAAGCAGAGGGCAGCAGGCAAGGTGGTGAGTGGAGCAAAGACACAGATAGAGGAGGATTAGAAGGATAGATAGGATAGGACTTTAGGAGGGCTGACTTTGGGAAAATGAGAGAGTGCCTTAGAAAAGCACTAGCAAACAGGCAAGAAGGAGGGGTGGAGGAACAATGGAGAGTAATCAAAACCGCCATCACAGAGGCAACAAGCCTTTGTGTAAAGCAAATCAATAAAATACAACAAAGGAAAAAACCGCTATGGTTCTCAAAAGAAGTGGCAGGGAAAGTTAAGGAGAAAAGGATAGCATTCAGGAAATATAAGAAAACACAGAAGGAGCAGGACACAGAACTTTATCAGTTAAAGCAGAAAGAGGCTGGGAAGGCAGTCAGAATAGCAGAGGCCCAAATCGAGGAAAGGATAGCCAATTCTGTTAAGAAGGGGGATAAGACCTTTTATAGATACATTAGGGAGTGAAGAAAGACCAAAGGAGGGATACTGAGGCTTAATAAAGGGAAGGGAATGTGGGTAGAGGGGAACAGTGAAAAAGCAGGGATACTGAATGAATATTTCTGCTCAGTATTCACAAAGGAAGAGGAGGGAGAGGTACCTAAACCAAACAAGAGAAACACTCTGAAGATGGGGGTCAATACCAGTCCATTTAACGAAGAAAGGGTTCTGAAAGAACTAATAAAATTGAAGGTAGACAAAGCAATGGGGCCTGATGGGATTCACCCAAGAATTCTAAAAGAACTAAGTGTAGAACTAGAGACACTGCTGACTACTCTCTTTAACAAATCATGGGAGGGTGGGGTGGTACCTGAGGACTGGAGGAGGGCAGATGTGATTCCTCTTCACAAAAGTGGGAGCAGGACAGAGGCAGGAAGCTACAGACCAGTTAGTTTGACCTCAGCGGTAGGGAAAATGATGGAATCACTTCTGAAGGAAAGAATTGTTGAGTACCTAGAGGTCAGTGGAGTACAGGACCCAAGACAGCATGGATTCACAATGGGAAGGTCACGTCAGACGAATCTAATAGATTTCTTTGACTGGGTGACCAAAGTAGTAGACCAGGGAGGGGCTGTGGACATGGCCTACCTAGATTTTAGCAAGGCATTTGATACAGTCCCACACAAAAGATTAATACACAAGTTAGCCAGCCTTGGAGTGGGCCCCAAGATGGTAGCATGGATAAAAAATTGGCTAGACAACAGGACGCAAACGGTAGTAGTAAATGGAGTACACAGTGACGAAAGGAGGGTTACTAGCGGGGTACCGCAGGGTTCAGTACTGGGACCGGTCCTTTTTAATGTCTTTATAAGTGACATTGCAGAGGAACTGGAAGGAAAAGTATGTCTCTTTGCAGACGACACAAAGATCTGCAACAGCGTTGATACACAAGATGAAGTGGAAAGGATGAGAAGGGACTTGGCAAGGTTTGAGGAATGGTCAAATGTATGGCAGCTCAGATTCAATGCAAAGAAGCGCAAGGTAATGCACATGGGAAACAAAAACCCAGGGGAAGAGTACACAATGGGGGGTGAGATACTGACAACAGTAAAAATGGAAAGGGACTTGGGTGTTATTATATCAGATGACCTAAAGGTGGGCAAGCAATGTGAGAAGGCAGTAAGGAAGGCTGGAGGGATACTGGGATGCATAGGAAGAGGCATCAATAGTAGAAAACTGAAAGTTATTATCCTTCTGTACAGACAGTTGGTGAGACCCCATCTGGAGTACTGTGTGCAGTTCTGGAGACCCCATCTCCACAAAGACATAGACAGAGTGGAGGCTGTCTAGAGGAGGGCAACCAAAATGGTGCATGGTCTGCACCCGAAGACATACGAAGAAAGACTAAAGGAGCTTAATATGTATACCCTTGAGGAAAGAAGGGAGAGAGGGGACATGATAGAAACTTTCAAGTACCTCAAGGGAATCAACAAAGTCCAAGAGGGTAGCATCTTTCAGAAAAAGAGATGTGGAAGAACAAGGGGGCACAATTTGAAGATAGAGGGGGGACGGCTCAGAGGTAATGTGAGGAAGTATTTTTTCACGGAGAGGGTTGTGGATGCATGGAACAGCCTCCCTGAGGAGGTCATTGAGTCAAGAACAGTGGGGGAATTCAAGAATGCATGGGACAGACATAAGGCAGTCCTAGTGGGGGGTAGGAGGAAGTAAGCTGTTGGTTAACTAGGATCTGCAGCTTATCTGTTAGGTAGGAAAATGGGCAGACTAGGTGGGCCAAGCGGTCCTTATCTGCCGTCAAATTCTATGTTTCTATAGAGGGGGAAGATGGCACAGAAAACGATCAAGAAAAAACAGGCATCCTGAACAGTTGTTTCTGCTTAGTCTTTACAGTGGGGGAAGGGGACAGATCACTTGGAAGTAGAGGCAAAGATGAGGAGTGGAAACAAGTCAATTTTCAGAAGAAAGAGTCTGGAAAGGACTTTTTGCTCTGAAGGTGGACAAAGTTATGGGACAACGGAGTGAAATGCAGTACTGGAGCAGCCTGCAGCAGTGAAAGCAGTAAGGTATTGAAAATGGATCTCCCCTCAAGTGGGGTTCAACTCTGCACTCTACCTGTGTTTGTTATAGCAATTATGGTTGGCAGACCACTGTAGATTGTTTTAACTGTGGACTTTTCTGATAGAGTTCAGTTCTTTTAAATAATTAACTGCTGTTGCTTTAAGACCTGTATACAGAACTCACTCGTTTCTATGTTAACTGTGTTAAGAGTACTTTGATTGCCTGCACAGCCTGTATATCGTTACTGTTCTTTTACCTGCCTCTCCACAGATGATTTTTTAGCCTGCATTTAGTGTAGTTTGTAAATTGCCACAGCACTCATACCATTTTTGTTAATTCGGAGTTTCTCCTCACTCTCCTGAGTTACTGCGCATGCGCAGCTCTCTCCCATCCCCCTCACTATTCCTCCCCCCTTGTCCCCATTGTGCTTTCCTATTCTAAGTGTTCCCTTTGTGCTTATTTTTAACAGGCTCCTCCATTTCCAACCAGCACTCCTAGTCCTGGAGCAGCCTGTAGCAGTGAAAGCAGCAAGGTATTGAAAAAGGAGAAATATGCATGCTACCTGTGTTAGCCCGTTGATGCTTCATGTTGACTGCCTCACCTACCCTGGGCATTTGATTTATACATCACTAGGGTCATGTGACCTAACACATAACCTGCTGCCAAATTTCTTTAGGTAATAAAGAGAAGTCAATCCACATCCGCTCCATATGCATTCCACCCAAGGAAGCTCACAAAGGCTTCCAAGCATTCATTGACCTCATTGCTAACCTGCCTGATGGCTCTGAAGTCATTGCACTGGGTGACTTTAATACCAACTGGTTGTCCCTTGACTCCGACCCATATAAGGATGCAGCAGCAGCCATTGACCTCACTCAACTTGTATCTTCACCTACTCAAAGAAGTTATAGGACTGGTACCAGTACTCTTATTGACCTGTTATTTTCTAACCACCTTGAGAGGATCACAGACACAACAGTGTTACCGGACGCCTTGAGTGACCACTCCCCAATCATCTGTCATTGGACCAATAAGGTCCCTAAATGATCATGCATAACAACTTATCAGAGAGTCGTCAGGGAAGGGAACCAGGAACATCTCCTAGAATATCTCCTCAGTTGTGACTGGCCCCCAGTCTTCCTCTCAGGTAGTGTAGATGAGGCACTAAGCCACTTTATCACTCGCTTCAATTCGGCCTCTAATATATTTGCCCCCCTCAGAAAGTATAGAGTGAAAGGGGTCTCTAACCCATGGATTACATCCTCTCTACTGCACCTTATGGCCACTCATGACCACCTTTCAAAAGTGGCATGAGCCACTGGCAAACCATGTGACTGGCAATGTTATAGGACCTCCAGAAATAATTGCACCTGGACCATTCGGCATGCCAAGGCCTCATACTTTCAAGGCATGTTTACTAGCTCCTGGGATAATAGCAAAAAATTCTGGGACAATATTAAAAACCTGATGGGTAAATCCAATCACTCCCCTCCACCCTACTCAACTATAATGTAATAGCAGTTCAAGACCCAAGTGAAATTGCAAACATTCTGAATACTTCATCCACTGATCTGAGTGGAGCCTCCCCCCCCCACAACTTCTTCAATGAACCATTTGCTGCCGACATTGCCCGCCACAGGACCACCCCTCCACACATCCCCCAGTTCTATTTCAGGTTGATATCCCCGTCTGCCACCAGAAAACACCTTATGAAAGTGCTAGGTATGTCTAGGCACAGCCCTGTCCTGGCCCCGCTCACCTGGATCCTGAATCTCTCCCTACACCTTGGTTAATTTCCATCTGTCTGGAAAGCAGTAGTTGTGACACCTATCCACCAGAGTGGTGACAGAACAAACCACGCCAACTGCCGTCCCATTTCAATATTGCCAACTCTTTTTCGAAAGCCCTTGAGCGAATTGTAGTGGAACAGCTAACAGAATATCTCTCTGCCCACAGTATCCAGTGCCCACAGCAACATGGGTTTAGAAAGGATCATAGTACTACCACTGCCCTGCTCACCTACATGGACTATATCCATAAAGCCCTTGACCATGTAAACTTGTAGGCACTATCTATATAGACCTTACATAGGCCTTTGATACGGGCAACCACTCCTTACTGCTCCTAACCTTACCATCCCTAGGACTCTCTAATGATGTTACCATCTGGTTCAGAAGTTATCTAAGAGGCAGAACACAGTGTGCAAAAATCTCCAACTCACTCTTCACTAGCTGCCCCGTACTTTCAGGTGTTCAGCAGGGATCAATCCTGAGCCCCCTCCTATTTAGCCTCTACTTCAATATTCTCCCCCTAGCCTGCCCTAACAACCTTCTCCTCCATGCAGATGATGCTGTGATTTACTTGAGCCAGCTTGATCCTGCACCCCTTACTCATGACCTGCAAAATAGTTTTACCTCCATTGAAACATGGTTCACTGAACAGAGATTAATTATGAACTATAAAAAGACCAAATCAATGGTCTTTGCTGGACAACATAACAATTTTAAAGCAGCCCTATTGACCATCACCAACAATACTGGCTCACCACTTGAACAGATATCCCCTTTTAGGTACCTGGGCATCACCCTGGACAGCACACTTTCATACCAAGAACACATCTCAAACATCTCCAAAACTGCCAATATCAGGCTAGGCCTCCTCTATAGACACCAGCATTGTATGACCCAAGAGACTCTACACCTCACTGTGACCAGTTCTATATTGTCTATTCTTGACTATGACATTGTAGTTTATGGCTCTGCCTCTGCTACTGCTCTCAGAAAGATTAGGATCACCCTTAACAAAGCCTGCAGGTTACTTACCGGTGCTAGCCGTGACACACATGCATGTGACCTCTATGCACAAACCGACTGGCTCAACCTTCAAAACAGAATCTCCTACCACACCTGCCTAATGGCCAAAAAGATCTCCCTTGGGCTAGCCCCCCCCCCCCATCCAACTACTTCTCAAGAAGGCCCCTGCAAACTTGTGCATCCGAGAAGTGCGAACAATCAGACCTTCCAGGTACCATTATGCCAGACATCCCAAGAGCACAGAGCTTTTATGTACAGAGCACCCAGCTGGTTTAATAACCTCCCAGCACTAATCCAATCCACTCCCACCATATGTACCTTCAAAAATTCTCTTTGAAGACATCTAGCCAACCTAAGTAGCTGTGATTGTCGCACTGATTCCAGGAGACCTCCAGCTTATAACTGCCCAGCTTAGGCTGACAATGCCCTCCTGGGCTGCTATTCTCTGCACTTATTCTAAGTGCTATTTCATGCACTTATTCATTGTTCTTAGTTGATAATTTTGTTAGTCTATTAACCTGCTTGTTGTATCTTATCAAGCCTGCTAATTTGTACCCATTGTACCTGTGTTTGTTACTCTTTCCTCTGTATAATCAAGTTGTTTGATATGGACCCTTTGTAAATGTTCCCATTTCAAGATTTAATAAAATAAAGAAATGGGATACATTCAAAGGTTCTAAAAGAAACTCAGGGCTGTGCTAGCTGCCACACTGACAGCCTCATTCAACAGCTCACTGGAAACAAGCATGGTTCCAAAGGACTGGAGAAGAGCTGAAATGGTCCCTCTATACAAGATCAGAAGCACAGAGGAGGCTAGCAACTATAGGCCAGTCAATCTTACATCAGTAGCAAGCATGAGAAAACTAGCATCAGTGTGAGCTGTAAAAATGTTTATTGTACAAAGCTAAGAATTCTCATAAAGAGTACTCACAAATGCCAAAACGTGGAGGGCGGAGCCTGGCATCCAAGGTGGTAGCTGTCTGATCTGAGTTGGGAGATCATGAGGGAACCTAACTGTGCCCATCTGTCTGCACTGCGAACATCTGGAGGTATCTACATGCTGGACTAAATTCTATTTTGCAAGGGTTACCTTTTGATTCATTCTGACAGAAAATCTGATCAGAACTGATGGAAGGGCATCATATCTAAACCATTGCTACTGCCAGCATATTGCTGCACAGTGCCAGGGTCAAGTCCCAAACTACATAGTGCCCCTTCAGCCCATAAGCAGAGCCTGGCAACGGCACACAGCTGATGGAGGGAAAACAAGAATACAATGGCACACTAAAATATTCCACTACAGTCAAGCAAAATGAAAAAAAATAAAACAAGGATGATAAGTCAATTATTGCAAGACACTGCAGAATTAAAAGCAACTACCACTAAAACCAACCTGGACTTGCAAATGTTAGCCAGGTGACTCACTGGTACAGAGAATGTTATGAAACAACATGAGGCGAACCTACACAACTAGCAGGAGTAACATAGGGAGCACCATGAGCAGGTCCAGTACCTCAATTACCTTGACCAAAACAGAGGTATGCAGTTATTGCACAATCTAAGCTGGCCTGGGTAGACAGAGAAATTAAATACTTGGGCAACAGAATTGCCCCAGACCTCCACACCTTTGCTCCTAGAAACCTAACCCCTCTGATCTCTTCCCTAGAAAAAGAAACAGATAGATGGGAACACCTTAACCTTTCCATGGCAGGCAAGATAGTGGCTATTAAAATTATGTTAGCCCCCCAGGGTCTTTTATTTAGTATCCCACCTTCCGGTAGAAATCCCTGAAAAATGGTTCCATAAACTCGATGCTGTCATAGGGAAATTTCTTTGAAGAAATCTATCCTGAGGTACAGTAGGGCCAAACTAAGGGCACCTTGGAACAGAGGATGATGGAGCTTACCATACTTCTAGCTCTATGCCTATGCCTTCATAACCACAAGGACCTGTAGACTGTTTCACAATCTCAACCCCAATACTCCAGTCTGGACTGAGCAAGAGACCAATGTGTTGGAAGGGGCATACCCTACAATATATCTTGGTTATCCTAGTCCCAAGAAGTTCCACTTTTGGTTACCTGTAAAGGCAGCCCACTCAGCCTGGCACAAAGTTGATCAACTTATAAAATCATGTCTTAGCCCAGGGATATACACTTCTTTTTGGGAAAAAATAATGGTGCATAGACCATCAACCCTTTACTGGAAGGAATGGCAGGATAATCATATTCATACAATTAAAGATGTACTGATACCAGGCACACAGGTAATGGAATCCTTTGCAATAATGCAGGCAAAATATGACCTTCCACAATAAGATTTTTGGAAATATCTGCAGTTAAGGAACTTGCTTCAGGCTTGGTCTAAAGAGACATGTTTGTGTATAATATGCTACTGTATGGGAAAAGGAAAGAGACATACTGTGCATCTTCCAATCTCTGCTTGGGCAAGCTGTACTACAGGCTCAGCCGGCCGTATATATAAAAAGTTGAGATGGAGCCCCTGAGCCATCCATGCCCTCTAAGATAAAGTGGCAAAAGATGATAAAGGTGGATATTTCAGATGACCAACAGCAGCAGTGCAGGGCCACTGCCTGCAAGGCACGTGGAGACCCCCGCAACCTACATATTCAAAATAAGATACAGCACCTGTAGTACTGCATTTACTGCAACTTAAAGCAATGGCTCTTATGTCGCATGACAAGTGCTGGAGGTGTGAAACCCCCCCGTGGCAGACCTGCAGCATATATTATGGCATTGCAACTGTATATGCCCCTACTGGTGGGAAATTGTAGCATGCTGCTCAGATATCCTACATTGTAACATCCCTTTAGCCCCAGAAAACCTAATACTAGGTTTGGTACAGGCCATCTGCTCCTTAAAATCCCTGCAGAGGCTTTGGTTAATGCAGGCCTCAATGGAGGTTAAACGATTAATTCTTAAGAAATGGCACTCCACAGAGATTCCAACCTTCAAAGAATGGCACATGGCCATGGAACACTTAGCTACCTTCTCCAGAATGACCCACTTTGCAGCCTGCACTACTCAGAAGTTCTCAGGCAGATGGTCACCATGCTTACAATACATACAAGAAAGGGCCAGGCTCCAGGTGGAATTCAGAGCAAGGACCTTCTTAAACCTCCCTGAATGACTTCAATGTCTATTGGTTTTCACAGCACTGACAATGTCTCAGGATATGGCAAAGTATAGGATGTCCTAGGACAATCCCACTAAAAGGGGGATTTGACATTAGGAGTTTATTTAATGCCCAAACTGCCACCCTTGTTAACATCCAAGGTTAAAACATTCAAATACCCTTGTAACAGGCAACATTCATACAAATGCAGTAGCTCCTACCAGGCGAATGGATATCACTGAAGTGTGCTTAACTGTACTTGACTTTTGCTGTTTAAATTGCCCTTTTGATATGTATTTTCACTGTGGTGATTTTACTAATGTTTGTATGTTGTGACTTTTCGTGCTTAATAAAAACAGTAACTGCAAATGCCAAAAATCATCATCAGCAGCAGCAGAGACAGGAGACAATGTCCCCTAATCAGTTTCACCCATAGGCTTCATCAGAGGGTGTGTGTGTCTGCTAGCTGACGTTGTGATAGTTAAATACAAATTTACTTAAAGTAGTAGTCCAACACCAACATTGTGACAATACATAGCAATTTATAAAAAAACATGAATGAATACATACCTTATCTTTCAAGCACAAAAACAGTTGCAAAAACAGTAAGACAGAGCTGATTACTTATATGGCTATCTACACTATAAGGACAATAATGGAAATAGCAGAAACATTATACAAGAGGAAAAAATATTTGAAGGTCCAACAGATCTTCAAGATGTTTCTTCATATAATTTCAGTTAGTTCCTGTGCATCCAGAAAGCCCAAATTGTAGAGCTGGAGATCCATACTTCTGCTAATAAAGAATGAAAAGAGAAAGAGATAGATAACATGTTATTCATCAAGACAGAACAATACTGTTAATTTATGTCCTGTTTCTCCAAATCAATGATGTGGACTCTACTCTATCATTCAATCCATGAGCAAAAAGGGTTTCTAACTGTACAAGCCACATAGCTTCCCTTCTGAGGGTTAGAGCATTTAAAATCACCCCCTCCTACCCAATCTGACCCATTCTATCCCACAAAACCTGAACTGGTGGATGCCTCCCTCCCTTTGTGAACTAATACGATTGGCCAGGGCATTTGTGCGTTCATTATTTTCTATTATACGTAAGTGTTCCCCAATCTGCACTTTAAAAGTGCGTGACATCTTCCCCATGTAGAATGCTCCACGTGTGTAAGTAAAAAGGTAAACAGACATTATCAGTATCACAATTAATAAAAGATCTTGACTAAAATGTCTTTGTTGTATTTATACTTGTGAAATTCATAGTTTTAGAAACACTCAGGCAGAACTTACAATGCTCACATTGAAAAATACCATTTGGTAACAGTGGTAGACAGGTGGGCACTGAGGATCCTATACCACATATTGGCTGAGAGGTATGAACAAGCCTATCATTAAGATTTCTTCCCCTTTTGTATACTACTCTAGAAGGGTCATTTGTGTAGCTTTTAAGAATCGGATCAGATTAAAAAAAAACAACAGTTTTTGTTAATTATGTCTCTGATTTCACCACTTTGCCCACAATATATGGTAACAAAATTAAACTGGGAGAATTACTATTGTTGTTAACTTAGGGACCCAGTAGTGTCAATCTATCTGTGCTCATTCTCAAGCCTGTTCCAGAACATCTGCCCAATATCATATGGCTCTGAATCTGTTAGATAACTCAGTACTGGGACCTCAAAATCAGCATTATTCCTATAGTTTCTTCTTACTCTCAGGAACTGGGATTATGGTATCTTTTCTATGGTGTGGCGTGGGTGACAGCTGGACGAGTGAAGCAAAATGTGTTCCTACTTGTCTCTTTTCTATAAAGATCAATGCCATTAGTGCCATCATCTAGCTTTGTTATTTCAAGATCCAAAACAGTAATACTTAAATGGCTAACCTGCACAAAGAAATGCAAATGTAGATTGCTATTCTCAGTATAGGCCACAAAGTCATCCAACTCGTCCCTGCCACCCATCCACACCAAAAGTATGTCATCTATATATCTCCTCTACAGGTCAACCCTATGGTAAAAAGGGTTGACATCAGGATCATAGATTATTTCTTTTTGCCATTTTGCTAAATAGAGGTTTGCATAGTTGGGTGCGAACATCACACCCATCCCTGTTTCCTTGATTCATCCTGGAAGAGAAAGACATTTAATGTTAATACTTAATGTGCACACTGTATAAAAAAACATGCTAAGTTCTTTGCTATATTCAGTGCAGGTGTCAATATAATGATGGAATGTCTCCAAACCCCCAGAGTGGGGTATATTTGTGTAGAGGGACTCAACATCCGGTGACACCAGCCACCCGCTTTGCTCAATTTGCATATCTTCCAGTACACTTATTATCTAGCCTGTGTCATGGACATATGAAGGGAGTGTGGTAACCAACTCCTTAATCCACAAATTTGGATAGTGGCTCCATAAGGGAGCCAATCCCCTACACAACTGGGTGACCCAGGGGCTTCTGAAAATTTTTGTGTATTTTGGGGAGGTTGCACATACTGGGTGCTCTACTGTAAGATATTTAAACTCATTAACTGATATTATCCCCTCCTCCCTACTGGCTAACTAAAAAGCATTTATTTCCCTTTTGAATCTCAAGGTAGGGTCTGATGGTAGCTTCAGATAAAAAGCATTGTTAGATAATTGTCTGCCAACTTCTTGTAAATAATCTGTTGTGTCCAATACTACCACCAAACATCCTTTCTCTGCTGGTTTAATTGTTATGATCTTTTACAATTTTAGGTTCTTGTGTGCTTTCTTTTCATTACTGTTTAAATTCACAAAGGAAGATGATGTCCTGTCAGCAATAAGCATCCTAAAATCTTCCTCACACATTCACTCGAAGACAGCCACTATCTGGTTGTATGGGGGATTAAAGATTGAAGCTGGTCTAAAGTCAATAGGGAATGGATTCTGAGCATCAGAAGCATGTAGTAGTTTTGAATTCTCCATAGAAATCCCCACTTCCTCTTGTGTAAAATTTCCATCAGTGATACTATTGGCTTGGAAATTAGAAGTGTTCTCACTTTGTCCACCCATATCATGTTTGTGAAAGAACACTCTCAGGTTGAGCGTCCGAGTAAAGAGATAAAGATCAACATACAAGTCCAAAGACTGGACTTCCTAAGTAAGAATGAAAAAAAGACCCTTGTTTAGGACTGAAATTTCCTTATCCATCAGTATACGAGACAAGCTATTAATAGCATTCACTTATTTGTTTTCCTGTTGCCTTGTCTCTTCTCTGTTATGTTTGTTGATGTGGCGATCTCTGTCACTCTGCCTCACCATTTTCTTCTTCCCAGAACATCACTATTCTTAGGCTCTTCTGGGGCTGTTGTTCTGTCACCTGTGAATTGTAATCTAAAGAAAGTCTCTCTGGTTTGATTCACTAGTAGAGTAATAACAAGACAAAGGGGGACGAGTATGTTTTAAAATTATCTTGCAATTGTTCCTGGTTCTGCTTCATCCTCTTGGCTTGTTCTTAAACCAGGTAACTACTTGATTCTTCTCATAGTCTACTCTGTCTCACTTCAATTTACGGAGTTTGGTGTCTTTAATCTTTTTTCTTGTTTATCCACTGCTGCTTTTAACTTTTTCTCACATTGTGCAAACTGAGGATGGTCCTTAAATTGGTTTGCAGCTTGCTGCCTGTCTTTTAAATCTGTTTACAGTTCTGGCTCTTGTCTTATATAATCAATCAATCAATCACTTTATTTAACCAGGCATAAACACCATTGAGCAAGCTCATTTTCAAAGTGGTCCTGGACATTAGTACAATACAATACAATACAATACAATAAAATACAATACAATACAATACAATACATGGTCCCAGATATGGAACTCAGTAATGCAAAAAACATTGTACAGGTGAGGCACAAAAGGCCAGTATCTACTGGTCTGCCAAGGTTATGAAGAAATGCAATTCATAAACAAATAATTTACAGGAGATGGAGGAGAGCCACCAATCCTAGACTACCTCCAGTTGTTACGGTAAGCAGAGAAAGGGAAGGCAGAGGAAATAGTGTGATAGAGGAAGAAGAAGGGATGAGGAGGGCCAGGGTAAAAGAGATTAGGCTATAAGTGCTGAATGTCCCATATAGGGAAGGGTCTAATTGTAGAACTTGTGAAAGGGGTCAGTTGCTGATGGCTCAGAGTGATCTAAAACAGTTGCAAGTTTCCCTCAAAATGCAGCTAGCAACCTTTTGAATGTGAATAGGCCTGGAAGTGAGGACAATTTTAGTGAGCTTTGCATGGAGTTCCATAGTGATGGGAGTGAAAAGTTGATTACGGCCAAGCCATAAGTTGTTTTTACTCTAGGAATCTGGAAGCAGAGTATAGAGAAACGTCTCAGGCCATAAGAACCCTTGGCTCGCACAAATAAACTTGAGATGTATGAAGGAAGGTTATTAGAAAGTGCTCTATAAAGCCAGAGAAGAGCATTCCTTTTCCTCCTAATTGAAAGTGAAGGCCACCCCGATTCCTGGTATAGTAGGCAATGGTGGGTATGAAAGGGTAGGTTGAAGATAAATCTTAGGGCCCGGTAGTAGAGAGTGTCAAGTTTGCTGAGCACCGTTAAGGGAAAGTGTGTGTAGATAAAGTCAGCATAGTCCAATATGGGTAAGAATGTGGATTGTACTAGTCTCTTTCTAGCATCTAAGGTAAGTAGATGTTTAATATGATAGAATAAGCCTAACTGCTGTCTTAATTTCTTCAAAACTTTATTCAGATGGTACAGAAAGTTAAGCTTATTATCCAGCCAGAATCCTAGGTATTTAAAGGTTTCAACTATTTTGAGGGGTTCACCTAGCATTAGAATCAGGGGTATATGTGTTGGTCCGAGGCCTGCTTTTGGTGAGAGGATCATGGTTTTAGTCTTTTTGGCATTGAGGAGGAGCTTGTGTTTGATGAGATTATGTTGGAGAGTAATGAAGTCTTGCTGTAAGTTCTCATGTGCCGTGTCCAAGGAGGAATTTATGGTATATAGTACAGTATCATCTGCATATAAATGAATATTAGCTGAACACAGATGAGTGTCCAGGTTATTGATGTATATTGATGTAAATTGCAAATAGGATTGGGCCTAGTATGGAGGGAAACAACTCGTAGGAGGGTTTTTTTGTGAAGACAGATCACCTGCAGCTTTGACTTGTTGTAACCTGTTGGTGAGGTAATTGGAGAATCATTTGATTGCAGGACTATCGAATCCGATATTGCTTAGAGCTGTAAGCAAGATATTGTGGTCCACAGTATCAAAGGCCTGCTAAGATCAAGAAAAAGGGCAAACACATATTTCTTAGAATACAGGGCAATTTGCCAATCTGTGGTTACTTTTGCAAGTGCAGATACAGTGCTATGTTTGGCTCTAAAGCCAGATTGTGCAGGGTTTAATAAGTCATGTGAATCCACATGTTCTCTAATTTGGACATAGACAATTTTTTCGAGTAATTTTGACAGAGCAGAAAGTATACATACAGGCCAGTAATTATTTATATCGCATGGATCCCCTGACTTGAATAAAGGTAGAATATGGGCAGTTTTCCATAACATAGGAAGTTCTCCTTGCTTTAGCGAAGTGCTGAATAAGTGTGTAATGGGGGTGGTCAAGTAGGGATAGCCGAGCTTGAGGAAGTATAGTTCGATGTTGTCTGCACCTGCACTCTTTTTTGTATCCAGGGATAGTAGTAGGTCCTCTACTTGTTTAAATGTGACTGTATGGAAGCTAAAAGTGGTAGAATAAGGTAAGTTAGGTTTAGGATTAATATTAAAGTCGGCAGTGGGGTCACCCAGTGGGTTGATTTTGTTGATAGGTGAGGTGTCAAAAGCTAGCCCTGCAGTGGTAAAGTGATCATTTAACTGCTCAAGAATATCGGCCCTGTCTGTGTAGGTGTATCCAATGGACATAATTTTGGTTGGGAGAGATGAGTCAGCAGGGTAACCTTCAACTTCTCTGAGGATGTTCCAGAATTTGGCTGTGTTGTTTTTGTTGGCTTCTAGTTCTGCTTGGAAATACCTAGTTTTTTCAGATCTAATTAGCTTGGTGCAGGCATTTCTAGAGGTGTGAAATGCTAACCAATCTGCCTCCAGATGAGATTTCCTCACCAGTAGTCCCTGTCCCTGAGTGCCTTCTTCAAAATGGGATAGAACCAACCAGGGGGTCTTTTTTAGATCTGATCAGCCTTAGTGGGTCATGTTTGTCGATTAGTCCCATTAAAAGGCTATGAAAGATATTAAATGCCTCGCTAAGAGAGGGGGCTAGATAGAAATTCTGCCATCTGATGTTGCTTAGGTCTTTCAGAAATTCGTTCTGGGAGAACTTTTTCATGCTTCTTCTCAATATGAATTTGGCGGCGGGATTAAATTGTAGAGTGTCTAATGCAGGCAGTAGCACAATGGTCACTTATATCATTGAAGAACACTCCGGCATGAGAAATGTTGTGTGGCTTGTTTACTAGCATGAGGTCCAAGAGAGAGCTAGCTCAGGGAATTTTCTATTTGGCCTGGTGTTTGCAGGTGTCAATTGCACCAAACCAACTGCATCACAGAGATCTTTCAGTTTCTTGGAACTGTCATCATTCCAATTCAAATTGAAATCCCCCAAGAGGATACACTCCATATTAGCTGAGACAGTTAGGTTTTGGAGATGCGGTAGGAGAGCCATGCCACCAGATGGGGGTCGGTAGCAGGCTGCAATAAGGAGTGACTTCTCCTTGGTAAGGGATAATTTTAGAGCCAGGCATTCGAATTCTTTAGGCTTCTAAGTACAGTTGTCGACCGTAACTGCAAATTTGCTCTTAGCATAAATTACGACCCCTCCTCCTCTAGTTGGCCTATCACAGTGGTAAGTGTTGTATCCCGGAATGTTGATGGATTTGTCTGGCACTGAGGGCATGAGCTGAGATTCAGATATCATGAAGAAATCGGGTGTTGTCATGTAGGGCCCGGATCTGTATCCAGTCCAGCTTTTTCAGCAAACTGCAACCATTGACGTGAAGAAAGCTAAGATCTTTATATTGGGGAAGGTCCACAGGGGTATCCAGAAGAATGGGCGGGCCCGGGTTTAGTTCAACATTTCCCGAGCAGAGTAGGAGAAGTAGTAGTAATTTTTTAAGATACTGTCTTAATCTATTAAGTAGTGTTTTGTTGCTCCGTCTTGTATAGGTTGTTTTAGTAATGCCTTTTGTTTGGGTATTGTCATAGTTTGATGAGGATAATGCATAGATAATTGCTAAGGCCAACAAAGATAGGGGCATTCATACGAGGTCTCTGGACGCTGTCTGGTGTGAGTACAGGCATGACCGTATAGCAGATGTCCATGTTCTGAGTTGTCATAGTTTATTGGGAAGGGTCAGGTCTTGGTGTTTGTCAAAAGTAATTTTTTGGCTTTGGTACAACTTAGGAACTGGCAATGTGATTGATGCAAGAATTAGAAATATGAGGCAGCTACATTGGACAGTATCTATATGCAGCATTTTTGTTAGAAAATTGTCACCAAATGCTGTGATTGATAGACCTCTTTGGTAACTCTTCTTTAAGAGGGCAGTGCTGTCTAGAGATTGTAGACAAGATGGTAGGTGTGGCTGATCTTAAATCGTCCAATCAGCCGGTAAAGGGTTGGCCTACCTCTTTAGGGGAAGATCATTTAATAGAGGCTAATAATAATAGATAATCTCTGGTAATGCAGTGAACCAAGTCCAATGAAGCTGCATGTGTGGTGTCAGTCCAGTCTTTCAGAAACATGTCTCTCTCCTGACCACAGCTTAGTAGTTTGGCCCACCTTAATCCAAGAGGTACCCTGTTGACTGCTACATAAGCCTCTAATGAAGTTATGTTCCAGTGGTGTCTTCTGATCTTTAAGGTGATTTTTGCCATCTGTTTAAATGCCATCTCAGTGGTATTATCAATACCCGACTCGGCCTTAGCTGTTTAGTTTTCACCTGTGGCATTAGGTACCGCACCCCAGGTTATACCATTGAATAAATTCTTAACAGGATCTCCACAAATAACATTAAAAAAACTATCCTCCCAAAATTAATATGCTGCCATCCCCATTCAATATAGAGGACATGGCAGATGATAAAAAGTATCATTGCTGCTGCTCAAAATGTTATGCAAGCAGAATTTTGAAAATAATTGTGACTGTATGGATTTCAATCAAAGCAGCCATTACTGTGAGCATTGTAAGAAAACAGTCAATGCAAACAAGTAATATTCACCATCCCCAGTCATGGAACATCAGCAGTAAACATGAGAAAACTGGCACCAGTGTGAGCTGCAAACATTTTTATTGTTTTATTTTTACTCTCACAAAGAGTACTCACAAATGCCAAAAAGCAGCAGCAGCAGAGATGGGAGACAATGTCCCCTTACCAGTTTCACCCAAAGGCTTCGTCAGAGGATATGTCTGCTAGCTGCTTAAACTGATAGTCCAACACCAATATTGTGACAATACATAGCAATTTATAAAAAAAACATGAATAAATACATTCTTTATTGGGCTTCGAAAGTTTTAACCAAAAACTTAATTTTCCTTCTGCCCTAAATGAACTGAATGAAACGTATGTTATTTTAGCTCATGGTTTGCAGAATTGAGCTTTTTTCTGTATTTGTATGACAAGGAGCCACTGTTCATTTTGAATATATGTTGCTTGTAATGTTCAGCTCAACCAGTGGATTCTTACCCACGGTTTCCCAACAGGGCTGTTTCAATATCCAGAGCACTGGCTTTTGACCAGACCTGAAGCACTGAGACAGATTAAGAGACCGGAAACAAGGATAAGCAGGACAGAAGGTGCCCTATACTGTATGTGCCGAAATGCCCTTATAAATTGTTAAAAGATGAAGTCTGCTGTCTCTTGTGGGCTGGCATAAAGAGAAAGAACCATCCTGCATCATCTTTTTTGTTGTCCTTAAACCTGAAAAAAAGAAAATGGTCCATCATAGTCGCTGCTGTCTCCCTACCCCCAACCCTATCCTTCCACTGAGCACCCAGCACCCCACAACCCACCTTACCCTATACTTATCTACAGAGGTCAGCGTTGTCATCTTCTGAGGACCGGGACATGTCGGCACTCTTCAAAGCCAAATTGCAAACTGAAGAATCAAGGTAAGTGTTGTATAATGTCTTTCAATGGCTTTTTCAACTTATGTTGATATCTTTGCCATTTTTTGGTATTTTTTCACCAAATTTTCAACATGGGCTTTTTGGAACCCCGCCTCATGAACACTGCCACTGTTGTTTTGTTATTCAGGCCCAGAAAGTGATTTCACGTTCACTGCATGGAGTCACCTTTTGGGACTAATTAA
Source organism: Neoceratodus forsteri (assembly GCA_016271365.2). Classification (NCBI taxonomy): domain Eukaryota; kingdom Metazoa; phylum Chordata; order Ceratodontiformes; family Ceratodontidae; genus Neoceratodus; species Neoceratodus forsteri. The sequence continues at coordinate 931,968,997 of CM057453.1, forward strand.
TGAAAGTGCCAGTGTTCATGTGGTGGAGTCCCAAAAAGCCCACATTGAAAATTTGGTGAAAAAACTCCTATAAATGACCAGGTAACAAGCGTGCATTGCAGAGTTTCTACACAGGCACATAACTTTGGTAATTTACAATAGTTTGGCTCCAGATTTTCAGCATACACATTTTTTCAAACCACCTCATGAGCAGTACAACTGTCAATTTTCACATCCTGTCCAAAATGTGTTTTCACACCTGCGGCTTGGAATGGTGTTTCAGCGTGGTTTTGAAAAATTTCACCTATGGGGTCTATGAGTTGGGTTCATAAGAAGAAATGCTGAACATTTGGGGTCAACATTTTAAAAACCAAAAAAGGTTTGACAATCCCAAGTAAGACCCCACCACTAATTCGCCAATACTGCGGAGACCTAAATCCCTAATGTTTTTTTTCATTTCCCATCTTTGTACGCTTTGCGTTTTTACAACTCTAATGTCGCATTAATGTAGTTTTTGAGAAAGAATACATTAATATGCATCCAAACACTTGTAACAATAACATTGTGTCAAAAGTGCTTTGATATTCACTGCACAACAAAGTCTATTGAGGCACTATCATCAATGGGGCACATTGCTGTATGTTTACATAACTCCAAGCTATCATAAAAAAAATTACTCTAGGTTTCTTTCTTTTAATTTATTATACTTTTTGGTGGCTCCATGGCCATCAGTACTGTCCGCCCTGGTCATGGATCCTCTGACCTTTGCCACCGATCATAGCCAGCACTCCCCCAAGTCACCCCTGGATTGCCCCCTAGAGGGCAGGGTTGTGGCACCGGCCCTAACACCGCAAATCCAGTATCTAGCCAGGGGAGCTGGCATCAGAAGCTAGGAGAGATCTGAGGGCAGGGCATCATGAAGACCAGCCAGGTCACTGTAGTTCTTTTAACCCTATAAGCAGAGGCGGGGACGTGTAATGATGACCAGTGTCCACCCCACCCCTGAAGGATACCTGCATCGGTGTACGTGCAGCAACCCAGCCTCCTTTGGGTGTCGCTCAACACTGAACACTCACACTCACCCTCCCACCCAGAGAAGGACAGCAGTCTAAGGATGCCTGATCTTTCTCCCCCCCAGCCGGCCTTCCAACAACCCAGGTCCTTTCCAGAACCCGGGTCACCAGCATTGCAAGAGGAATTCCAACCACTGCACCGGCAGGCCGGCCTACTCTAGGTTTCTTGCCATAACAGTTCTGAAAGTAGATATTTGTGAATATACAATGGCTTTAAAAATCCTACCTTATGATTGAATGGCTGACATGATTTATACGTTGTAAATCATGGCTTCACCAATGGAAAAAAGTGCCAGCCAGCCATTGCCCCCTCACCACACAGATCACGCCAATACCCAAACATTAAAGTGAGCACTGCCATAATAGTTCTCCCGCTAACCTCCAGAACGACAAAACTGGAAAAGCCTGCCTAAGAAAAACTACACTGACTACCCAAAAGAAGTAAATAAAAACTACACTGCCCACCCAAAAAAGTCTAAAAAAAGTGAAAACAACATGTTGTGACACAGTACGTCCAATGTGACCTCAGACAGTCACAGCAGTAGAGGAGTCCTGATGGAAAACCATTGCTGCTGTTACAATGCTTTTTTTGTTTTTGTAATGAACGAAAGCACGGCAACCATCACCATTTAGAAAAAGACAATTTTGAATAGTTTAAGTAACAGAGTACTTGGGAAACTGGTTCTTAAATAAAAACAAATGGTAAAACTCATGGAAATAATGACCAAAAAAGTGCATGTGGCTATGCATATCCCCTGAGTTATGAATATGCAATTGCACATGCCCAGAATCATGGCATGGCTTTTTGGCCATGATTTATACAGCTTTTAGCCCTTATTTTCCATTAAAAAACACTTTCCTTGCATCAGCACTGGTCAAAATAATAAATTACATCTTTAGCTGTGTGGCATGTAGTACATGTTTGGAGCACAGAAGGGGGGGTGTTATTGTATTCGGAGCCCATCAGTGGCATGGAGCACAAGGTTAGGGCACAGAAGGGAGGGGCGTGTTATTATATGCAAAGCCTGTCAGAAGTACATTCACAGCCACTAGAAATGGAGCAGCAGACTGTTGCACCACAGAGGGAAGGGGACAGTCATTCTATTCACAGATAGCAAGTCTCCCTAGCAACAATCTCCCTAGCAACAAAAAACTATTTTTTGTGGCGGAGCAATAAAATCAATAAAAATAATTTAACGTAAAAAAAAAACATTTTTCTTTATTTTTTTCTGACACAAAAAAGGGGGACATTGTATAATCACAACATACCACTCCAGGGTATGGGTTATGCTGGTATTTACCCACTTCTGGTGTGGTTTACTCACTCAGCCTCCGGTCTCATGATTGAACCTCACCAGGCTTGGGTAAATCCCAACATAACCCACACCATGTCATGGTAAGTTGCTTAAATATTGCTTTCTTGCTTAGCCCCGCCCCCTTCAGTATATCATCCAACTTGGTACCTACCATCTTGTGGACTTGCCTTATTTCAGTGCAAACCCCCATGTCTTACCCATATGTGGGTCCTATGGGATGACTCCAAGCTCTCCATAGAATGCATCCAACTTGGAGGAATGAGAGCCTGATTGGCAGTGCAAGGATTGTGGGTAGTGCATGTCATCCTTTTGGGCTGAGGGGAATTTCCGTATTTAGTCCCTCCCTCAAACAGTGGTACAACATGCCCCTCTCAGCAGACATAATGGTATGTGCAGTGGCTGTTTGTGTTTCTTACCTTCTTTTATAGCCAGTCTGTCATACCACCATCTCCTGTGGATCACGAGGGGGTGCTTACACAGCAGACCCTTGGGCAGTACCCTACCAAAGAAGATAAGAATCCTCTAACATGCTGAAGCCACCTCTTCTAAGTGGCCCTCAGAATAAAAGGATTTGTTTGTAAACCTGGGTTAGTGCAAATGCTATGTCTGAGCTGGTTAAAGGTAAACCTTTTTAAAGAACTGTGTTTAGAAAGGCTAACTTTGGAACTGTTAGGGCTAGGAACATAATTTTATTTAAATAAATGTTTGGAGTCAGGTCACCATACATATGTTCTGTGTTTAAATAGTTTCCATGCTTAAAAATATGTATAAAAATCACCAGACAAAAGTATATATCAATATACAGTACTTTTAAACTGTATGGATATTATTTTAATGTATTAATACATACTGTAAACATTATACCAACAGAACTTATCTATGTCAGTCTGACTGCATGCTTTCATTTTAAAGACTGTATGTTTCTAATGCTTGCAGTTCCAATGATATCTCTTTTTATGGCTGTGGGCGGAGTCTACAGCCATCTTGCTATCTGTAGCTGGAAAATGGAATATCGTGGAACACATATTTTGAACTTTTCAATGTATCTTTCCATGCCAACTGAAATAAAATACTCCCTTCTTTCTGTTAAGAAAGTTGGAGACGTAACTCCAAGCTGCTTATCAGATGCCATTAGGAAACTGAAACAGCTTGTTAAATATTTGTTAAATATTGGTTGCCTATTAAACTGGAGATTTGTTTACCCCCTTTGGAATGCAACAACTTGCACACTTAAATACTTAGCATTTAAACAACTTCTTCCTACTAGTTTCATTTGGGAATGTATTGTCTTTCAAGAAAGATCCATGCCTCATACATGTCATCCCTTTCCCAGCAAATCTATAATTTACATTGTTTTTTTAATCTCTAAAGACACTATCAGATAAGCACTGTCTCAAACATATGCCAGGACTTCAGTGAACTACCCATATTAAATATATAGCAATCAGCAGGCATTTTCTACTATGCTTTTTGGGAAAAATATGTTGAGCTACAGCAAACACACACACACACACACACACACACACACATACACACACACGAAAGCACACACCATCCTCATGGTCACAACATTAAAAATAAATATTGCATTCTAATATGTTATAAAGCAATAAAGAAACTGTTTATGTTAGTGAACACAGTGAAGTTCAGTTTAGAGTAGATTTCCTTTAAATATTTCTTATCCTATATTTTCTATCCTGGATAGCGCATGGGAGATGCTACATATCATTGTCATAGGGATCTTCAGTTACACATTTTTGCACTGTATTTACTCAGGCTGTCCCAGATTAGATTCAGTATCTTCTACTGCCAATTATGTTACTGATGAGCAAATTCAGAAACCCCCCCAAAAAACTTTCCATAGCACTTTAAATAAAGCAAAAAGAATTTATTTTCCAAAACTTAACTACAAATTGAACCATAATGAATCAAAAGAAACAAAATAAGAAATACTGAAAAAATCTATCAAATAGTGAATACTTGGCATTAAAACAGATTGAAAAATAGTAAGATGTAGTCATTGAAAGTGCTGACAAAGGGTGAAATATTGTTATATTGTCAAATGCAAAATAAAATGACATGGTAAATACAATTGTCAGTGCTGAATCTATATATAAAAAGTTATTGGGGAATCCCATTTTGAAAATTAAAGCTGAATTATGTGAGTTATTAAGAGATGCAAAAATGACAGGGGCAATCACTGTAGCAGAAACACCTTCAGGTCATCCATTGACTCTGCAACAGGATACCTTATGGACAATTTGTCAGTCTTTATAGATTTCTTCTTGAAAAAGGAAGTGTGTAAACTGAGATCTTATCTTAGGAACACAGGGGACCTGTTGACTAAGTTGCAGAATTTTAGATGGGAAATTAATTTCTGTTGGATCACTATTGACGTAGAGCAGCTATATTCATCCATACGTCATTCAGATGAAATTACTGCATGCAACTATTTTTTAGAAAGGACGTCTATGCAAAATCCAACCTAGCTTCTGTTGGAAGGGATTGAATTTATTCTAACACACATAATGTTTTTGAGTTGAATAAGTTTTTTTTTTTTTTACAGATCCTAGGCACAGCAATGGGTATGTGAATGCCTCCATCTTATGCCAACTTAACATTGGGTCTCTGGGAACTTGATACGGTTTGTTCTGAAACCTTCCCACACGCAGATGAAGTTGTCTTATGGCATCACTTTATTTCTGACATCATCTGTGTATGGGGAGGCCCCAAGGAGCATATATCAGAATTAATTGATTGGCTAAATACAAACAATTTGGGGTTGCATTTAACATATGCAACAAATGAGAACATAATTTCTTTTTTGGACATGGAACTTATTGGTCAACCTGGGGAACAGGTCGCAACTTGAAACCGTACAAAAGATACTGTTGTAACTCTTATTTGCACTTTAAAAGTGAACATCCAGTAAAGCTTAAAAAATCATTTACCTTACAGCCAGATGTTGCATGTACGATGAAACTTTAGCATGCAAGATGATTTTGTAATTGAAATAGATAAAATGATTGAAAACTTTGTTGCAAGGGGTTATGACAGGAACTGTTTACAAGAAGTAAAACAAAAAATTGAGATATTGGATCAGACAGATTTATTGAAATCAGAGAAAACTAACAGGTGTAAAGAATCAATCACCTTCTGCACAGAGTATAATGTACTTGCAGGCAAGATTGGCAGTATAATATATCACCATTGGCCAATCTTGACTAGTGACCCTAATTTGGTAGAGAAGGTAGGGGAGAAACCAAGAATTTCTTTTAAAAGAGCAAAGAATATTAAGGACAGAATAGTTCACAATTGATTTGAATCCAGAGATTTGAGTTGAGAGACCTGGTTACCCCCACCCCCACAGGGTTTCAGAAAGTGCAGGAACTGCAACATTTGCCAATTTGAAATAGAAGGGACTGAATTTGTCCACCCAGAAACTGTTGATCAATTCCAAATAAACAAATACATAACATGCAACACTACTCATGCTGTCTATGTGCTGGTGAGCCCTTGTGATATGCTTTATGTTGGAATGACAGAGCACAAAGTGAAACAGAGTGCAGAAACATATTGGTATCATCAGAAACCAGAACCCAAACAGCCCTGTAGCTGTACATTTTGGATTGTCTCATAATGTGAATCCAGTAGGCATTAAATTCTTAGGACTGGAATGTGTAAACAGGAAAATTAAAAGAAGTATCATGTCATTCAAAATCAAGTTACAACAGCGTGAAAGTTATTGGATATGGAAATTAAATAATGTGAAATCAAAAGGTCTAAATAATGCACTGGATTTGAAACCATATTTGTAATTAGTGCATGTATAATGACATTTTTAGATATAGACGATGATATTTTTAGGTGATGTTACTTCCTTTGTGTTTACTTATATTTTTTATATTTCTTATTTTTCTTGTCTCCCTTTTTAGAAAGCATAGCAGCAAAATTAATTGAAAAACAATGTTAAAGTGGCGATGTCTTTGACAGCATTGGAAAAAACTATGAACAAGGAAGGCCAGAGCAATACAAGATGAAAATAAAGCTTTTTGATGTAATGTTCAGTGTTTGTTGCACTTTAAATGTTATGCTTGAGTTCTAAATTGAATTGTATGTGATCTATTGAGAAGAAAAATGTAAACTATTTATTTATATGTCTGGTAATTTAGCTAATTGCCCAGCAACCTTAAAAAATCAAACACTATACCTGGAATAGTAACAGAGCCACACTGCACCCTAGCAACTTTGTGCTTTGATGACAGATTGACAAATGAAGCCTTAATTATGGGCTGAAAACGAATTTGATAAGATTTGTATGTGACATGTTTCAGCAAGTAAATAGCGTCAATAACGAGTGCAGTCTGACTCTGTTACAGGAGAGCCCATTCACTGGCGCACATTAGTAAATTTAATTGGGTTGCAGTTACACCATTATACTCTGAATTTGGAGTTTAGCATTTGTTGTAGAATTGGGAACAACAGAATTAATATAGCTGCTTATTTAAATCGATTGATATGGTGTTGCACAGCATTTTTGAAAGAGCGCTATATTGAATGGGACGTCTTTTTACATACATTTTATTTATATACATATTGTGAACCCAGAGTGTATAACAATGTAATCATACATATAGTAGGGTATATGTTCTTGAATTGTACATGCTGCTAACACATTTAATGAGAACAGTCTATCCATTTGGAACTTGAAGCAATGTTTAAATTTATTTGCAATAGAAATGTTTAACATGTAAATGTAACATAAGTTTTAATGACCACTTTGTTTATAAATTTAAGTGTATTTAAGTAATTAAGGCAGTTGTTAAATTTCAGGATTTGTTTCAATTATGTTGCACGTGCACTTTTAGTATTTAAGGATGAAGGTTTAATGGAATCACACCCCTTCAGGAAGCCATACAGGCGAAGCACAGGGATTAGCAGTGACTAGGTGCACTGGACTCAGGTGGGTCATATGAAGGGTAGGAGACAGCACATTTGTATTATACTGAATTGCTGTAAGCACTTTATTGCAATTTGTAGTTATGTTTTGGAAAATAAATTCTTTTTGCATTATTTAAAGTGCTATGGAAAGCTTTTTTCTGGTTTTCTCCTTACTATTTGACCACCCATGAATGTGCTTACCAATAACACAGTTGGCAGTAGTATTTATTAATAAACAGCATCAAAGCTGAAGCTCTTTTTTTGGTTGAGCAGCTCTGAGATTTAGGTTAGTGCATTTCCTTTCCTTTTTTTTTGCATTTCTAGATTCAATAGCTTGTTTTCAGTGGGGTCATGATTTTACCATTTTGATAATGTATTTCTTCAGGGTAGCCTAGTCCAGGGCCCCCATATTCAAAGGAGATGCACAGCACATCCCGGTGGAAAAGGGAGATGTGCCACTCAACTCCAACAATGCACCACAGTGTGATATTCAAATGTGTGGGATGTGTCAGCAGCAAGGGAATGGGCCAGGGTGCACACAAATAGTATGCCATGCAAGTCAAGGTGCATTCCAATGCATATGCCATGCTGCAGCATACTCAGTGGGAATGCACCCCTCACAGTCCAGAGCAGCGTAGACCCCAGTTAGACCATGACTAGCTGGTCTAAGCCAGCCAGCCACCCACAGGTAGGCTGTGGAAGTGCACCCAGGTACACAGCAGCCTGACAACTCTGGTGGACTAGAGGTACCCCCTCCCATCCCCAATTGATCCAACTCCATCTCTGAAGAGCTCCATAGTGTAGGGCCCACCCAGACCCAATCGTGCCAGAGGAAACCACAGTCCATATCCATGGCATAGATGACCCCCACCCACCACCTTGGTACATAGACACCCCTCTCCCCCCCATACCTGACCTGTTGCAGGGACTGGCACTGCCCTCCACACTCTGCCATGGCCAGCTGCTGACTGCATTGGACCTGGGCTGGGGACCTGCACTCTGGAATGATCCAAGTGGCTGTACTTGCATTGGGGCATTACACAAGATGCAGACCCACCAGTGTATGCAGCCATGTGTATGTCCCTGGCAAACTGTAAGAGGGACTTGACATACCTCCAATGCATGCTTTATCGATGCTGTATCTTCCTACTGTCATACACCTCTGCAGGCCCACACTCTCCCCATTTCCCTGTGTAACATGACACCTTCTGGACTGCTGAAGTATCCTGCGTGCCAGGGGATGCAGTGTTCTGCAATGCCGTGTACACTTCAGGCTATGGATAGTGCACCCGTGGTTCCCTGATTGCACAAATGAATGGGAGGTTGGCTTTAACATGCTGTTCTGGGACCTGTGTTAGCGGGTACAGCATCGGCTGTCACCCACACTGAGCAGTGCAATGGTATTGGGATGATGAATCTGCATGTGAGTGCCTGAGGTGTATGGCCACTGGGTGTTATCGCCTGCACACAGCTTGTGCCTATGTATGACACATTCCGGCATTCTACTGCCAGTGCTCCACCACCCAAAAATAAGATGAAATTTCTTCTGTGAACTATTCAGGCTAAATATATCGCAATCAGCAGGCATAGTCTAGGAAAATACATTGTAAAAATGTGTAAAAGGAAGGCGACATTGAAAGTGCCTCTCAGCAGATCTGTATTGTGCAAATTCATTACAAATAATGGGTAAAAGCATCCCAAAAGCTTTCAACAGCCATATCGGCTCCGACCAGAGTTTGTTTATGATGATGGAATGGATTTTCATAACCTTTGACACAGGTGCAGTTCCAGACTTTGGGTTGTGCTTGTGCCAAAACAAATGTGCTACAATGTTTAATTGCTATTTTCAAACTTAGTGCTTTACGGTAGAAAAATGATGCATATGTCATTTATATAATGCATGTGTCATTTTCTGAGTGCAACTTGCAGCACTTGTGAAAAATGTTTAGGATGGCCTAATGTTTTTGATGCAAGTAGTGGAATGGAACTAAACTCCTGACACAGGTCATGATGCACGTCTGGAGGGACTTTGAAAATCCTGCCCAAGAGATGGGGCTCACTTTGAATCATCGGGGTAAAATTGTCATACAAGTTCAAATGAAATTTTGGAGTCATGTTGATGTATGTTGATCATATTAATACAGTTTTCATGTATCAATATCATGTATTAAAATCAACAATGGTACATTTTGAAAGTGTATCTATACAATTAAAAACTATTGATATTTTTCACCTTCAGATCAAATAAATTCATTTACATTAATTTTCATAATTAAAATCTATTTGAAAAGTACTAGATCACATTAAACAAATCACATGGTTCTTCAGTTCTTGTTAGTGATCACATCTGTTCCTTGATTTCTTTGTCTGTAAAAACTGTAGAAGATAATAATAAGCCTGACTGCATAATAATATTGGCAATCCAATTAATCAATAATTCCAACTAACAAATCCATACTTATGTAAGGAATAAGGTAAGACAGAGCAGGATTATGCCATGGATTATGCTATGTTAATGTACCAACTGGTAGCAAGGCAGATTTATTTCTACAGTGCCCATTCCCGAAAGTTTGGGGCTCTTTACAAAAACAAAATAACATTACAGTAGCATTATAAATAAGTAAATTAGCTATAAAATGCATAACATACCATTACAAAAACAATCTGAAAATGCTTCCATGAATAGATTTTTAAAGAGGTCTTAATCCACTGTAAGAGCTGATTGAACATTCATGGGTAAAGCATTCCATGACACAGGAGCTGCCACACTAAATGCCCTGTCCAAGATTGCCCCAGGCATGAGGTAAGGACACAGAGCAAGCCCACAATGGAGGAGTGGAGAGGGCAAGTCGGTTGGTAAGGAACCAGGAGATATTTTAAGTGGTCTGTTCCCAAACCATGCAGAGCCTTGAAAGTTATCAGGCATATCTTGAAGGTGATGTGCAACTACTTAGACAGCCAGAGCAGCAGAACCAATGCAAGACTGGTGTGATATGATCCCTCCAAGAAGAGCTCACAATCAACTGAGCCACAGTATTCTGTTCCAGCTTCAGGCATTGCAACAAACCTCCAGATAACCTTAAGTACAGAGTATTTCAATAGTCAAGTCTAGAGGTAACAAAGGCAAAAACAATTGAAGCCACATCTGCAGAGGCTTGTTGTGGTTCAGTCCTGGTGATGTTATGAAGATGATAACCAGCTTGATCCATGGCTGACACTTGTTGATCAAGCATCAGCCTGTGGTCCTAAATAACCTTGAGATTCTTAACTGTAGCTACAGCTCTGAGTGGTTGACCATCCAATGAAGGAAGAAATGCCATACAACCCATCATCGCTGAACCCTGCCTTCCTGATTCAATAATCATGACGTCCTTCTTACCTGGGTTGAGACATAAGTAGTTGGAGGCCATCCAGTTGTTAATTTGGCAAGACAATTCCCCAGCACAGATACCCCCTGAGTCCTAGCAGGAGTGTTGGACAGGTATAGCTGAGTATGATCTGTGTAACAGCAAAACTCAAAAATATTCCATCTAATTATCTCACCCAGCAGCAGCATGTACACTGAAAACAACATAGGGGCAATGATCGAGCCCTGAGGAACACCACAGGAGAGTGCAAAAGCTCTGGAAATGTGATTTCCAAGACCCACCTATTCCATTCTCCCAGTTATGCAGGAGTCAAACCAGCACAATACTGTTCCAGAGAGACCCTAAGAATTCCTCAGGTGATCCAGTAAACCATTGGTCAACAGTGTCAAACAGCAGTGAGAGATCTAAGAGGACCAAGATGGAACACAGTCCTTGATCCCTCACCATGAGGAGATCATTTGTCACTCTGATGAGGGCAGTCTCTGTGCTGTGATGAGAGCAAAAACCCAACTGGAGAAGTTCATAGATGTTAAGATTATCAATGTGATCAACAAGTTGCTCCATCACCACCATTTCAATATTCTTCTGGAGAAAGGGGATATTAGAGACAGGTCTATAGTTTTCCAGAATTTCAGGGTCCAAAGATGTTTTTTCTGAAGACGTCTCACCACTGCCCTTTTCAAGGCAGATGGGATGACATCCTCCCTTAAGGAACACTGAACAATTTGTAAAATAGCTGGACCCAAGGCCACCTAAAATCCTAAAAGCAGAGAGGTAATCCCAGTATCCATCAGATGGCACTTGGGGTACAGACCCCAAATCACCCAGCACACCGCCTCCTCAACAATTGGCTGAAACTCATCCCAGGTAGGAAAATCAGCAATGTTCCTTAATGGATGAGCATCAAGCTATTTGTGAAGATACCTGCTCTAATGGAGGACACCTTGTCAAAAATAAATTGCCAAACTCCTAACAATTTTCAGTCGAAAATATGTAACAGGATCATGGACAGGGTGGATATATAAACATATCTCCAGTGCAAAAGAGCTGAGAAAGCCAATTTCTACCTGTGGCAAAAGTCTGTGACAGGAACTCTGTGTCTTTCAGGATGATTGCCCATTGATACTCACCCTAGTGAGTTTTCAGCTCCAATATGTTGTCCATTCACTGACCAGGATCAACGCCAAGAGCACTCTAACTTCAGACCCTTTGTCTTCAACTGTTATACAGTAGCTCATCACAGTATCAAGGATAGCTGCTGCAGGATGTTAAGGGACAGACACAGTAAGGTGCTTGGGAATCTAAGGTGGCCATAAGGACACTATTATAGTTTTCCGCTGGTGGGTGGACACATTGACATAGCATTATCCCCCCCCCCATGGAATTGCATTATTCCATTTATATAATGTTTAGTAATCTTAGTTTTTCAGCGGTGTTGCAAGTTGATGCTGTATCTTAAAAGTATTGACCATAGAGCATTAGTATAAATTAAGTATAAGGCAGGGATTAGGTTGTAGCTGGTAAACTGCACTAGTTAGGTGTGGTTGCACTGCAGGGATGATTTATACTTGTACTGTATGGTTATAGTTGGTTGGTCCTGTTGCTTTAAATGGGCGTACCTGACTTTTAACTTCCTGTACTTCCCATGTGATCTGTGAGGCTGGGCTTTCTGTATTTTCCAGATAATCTGAGTTAGACCTGGAATCTTGGGCTGTAGATTAGATGCCACATGACCTAACTCAGGTTCAACGCAGTTGAAGATGTTCAAAGAGGAAGTTGGAACTGTCCTGTGTTTTTTTCTGCACTCCAGATAGATATGTGGATTTTTTTTTTTGCTTTTGGAGCAATGTTTGTAGAGAACTGATAGGTTTGTGATGTACAGTGTGTATACTGTTGTGTAGAATCAGTTTTAGGTGATACTTCATGTTTCATTAGTTGTTTAGGATGTTTTTTTTGTGTGAGCAGCACAGAGGCTGTTGGGGTTTTGCTTTGTGAGTAGGAAGTATGCTTTTATAAAGTTGCTGAATGGATTTCTTTTGAACTTTCTGATTCTTGAGCAATGTTGCTGGGTGGGGGTTATGTGTTTTTTTTTATTTGCATGATTTGTTTTTAATGTTGCTTGATTGTTTGATTTCCATTGTGTCCTCTGTCATTCTAAGGATGATGTAATTCTCATTTTGATCTTTTTTGATCCCAACAGGTTATGTTCTTAGTTAATGCACTCATATACTGTCTTCTGAGCAGGGATACATGCTAAGTTAAGGCAGTGCCATGTGATGGGGTCCTGACCAGTGAGAAGCCATTAATGACCAGACCCCAGTTTATAATGCCATAGAATTATTCTTTATTAAATCTATTTTTATGAAATATATGTAATCTGTATTTTAAAATATTTTATTAAGTACAAATGATTACTACAAAAGTTACACAGTAAATATTTTTCTTATCATCTAGCCAAGTAGCACAGCAGTACCTCTACAGTCTGCCACACATCACCTGTGACCTAGGTTCAAAACCAAATGCAAGTGGTCAGGGGTTGGTCATAGAGAGAGAACTGAGCATCTGGAGGTCTGTTCTCCTCTATGGGGGAGGATGGGTAACACTTCTCCCAGCACTCCTGACAGCCAGTGAAATTTGAGTGTCAGGGCAGCAGGGACGCCCAGTTGGATGAGGGGAAGCCATCACAATGCTATGCTTCATTGCACACTGACGGGGAGAGAGTAAAAAGGAGAAAAAAACATCTTGCTGGCCTGGTGCCACTGACCAGGCACCCAAACTGAATCCTGCTTTAGGGGAAACATGGGCAAGTCCCCCCCATAACCACTATGAGTGGTAAGTCTTTTGGACACCAGGGGTAAGACGTGGGGATGGTGGGTGACAGGATTGTGGTGGGCTGCCAAGATGGGGCACTTTGGACACAGGGGTAAATATGGAAGTAAAAAAATATATATTGGTATATATATTTTTCTTATCAGAAAATAATCAGGGATTAATATCTAGCATAATTCAATAACTCACAGAATGCTTTCTCTATTCTGTCTTCTTAGTTAAAAATCTAAGACTACTGACATAATAGGAATTACACACAAAATATTATCTAAATTATAAGCTTACAGTTCTCTGTCTACATACAGCTTTGTAAAAGATTAGGGGTTAGCTTCACAAAACTTTGCCCCATCGCAAACCCAGTTTGCACCATGCAAACTGGGTTTTGCCTCAGTGTGGTATTCACAAAAGCCCAGTTTGTACCTGCAAACTGGGTTTGTGATGGGGCAAAGTTTTGATGAGGCCTCAATGCAAATGAGGGGGAGGGAACCTGCGTATGGGCACAAACCCATTCACCAAAAATGTTCTCCATGCATGGGTCATTTGCAGGGTACTGTTGCATAGAGAAAATACCACTGACAGAGACCTGGCAGTATTCTGTGCAACCTTTGTGGCTGCTGGAGGTACTGCCAAGCCCTGACTCTGTCATAATAATAAGAAAATGTCATTGGTGGTGTAGTGGTCCCTCCCCATCCCTGATGCCAATCCCTGATTCTGGAAGAATAAAAAAAATATAACAGTAGTAGTGTAGTGGCCCCACACCTACCTTGTTCTCCAATTGTTGTCACATAGGTTTAAAAAATGTGTCCCTGGCAGTCTAGTGGCCCCTCCCCAGATCCCAAGTGCCATGCCCATATCACAATAAAAATCCCTTTGGTAGTCCAGTGTTCCTCCTACCCTGTCCCTGATCCCTCCCTACCATAAGGTGTTACATTACCCTTGTGGTTTAGCAGTCCCCTCACCCATCCCTGATCTGCCTGTATATGACACCATATAGTTTTCTCTGGTGTCTAGTGGACCTCTACCCACCCTGTGAGAGATTGCTCGCTACCCCACTAGCCCCCCAACCTGACCCCTGGCTGGAGATCAGCACAGTCCTCCTCTCACTTCCATGGCTGGATACTGACTGTGCTCTCAATGAGCGTGCACTGTCTACAGCACACGCTTATTGACACTGAGCTTTTCATCACTATCAATAAGCATGTACTGTCTACAGTATGTGCTCATTGAGAGCTCAGTCGGCGGCCAGCCGTGAAGGTGAGTGGAGGACTGTGCTGGTCACCAACTGGCAGCCTAGTTGGGGGGAGTGGGGTGGTGGATAATCCCTCACAAGATAGGTGGGTGGAATATGCTAAAGATTAGGTGTAAAAATAGGGAAAAATTACCACGTTATGCATGAATTTTGAAATATTTCAACACTCACACATAACTTCGCTAATTTTCAATATTTTAACTCCCGGCTTTCAGCATAGCCATTTTTTCACATCAGTTCATAAACATGAAAGACGTAATTTTTCAAATCCTGGACAAGATGTATTTTTGCACTTGTGGTGTGAAATAACGTTTCAGCCAGTATTCTATAACTGTCACATGTCATGTTTATAAGGAGGAGTCATAAAATGACTATCTTGAAAATTTGGGGTCACAATTAAAAAAAATGATTAAAGGAACATTATGTGTAGTATCAGCCTTTACTGCAGTGGGTAGTGCTTTGTGATCCCATGCTGGAGAGCTGAGTTCAGGGATGAGCTCAGTGAACCATCTGGATGGGCCAAGGCTGAGGGGATGGTACTGTCATGTGGCACCACCCTCAAAATGGGAAGGAAAGGTGCAGGATTGTGCGCACAGGCCCAAGTAATGATTAGTGAAGAGAACTCTTCTCTTGACATAGGGTCCTGTTCCTCTGCACCCTTGGATGCCCAAGTGCCCTGTGCTTCATCTGAGAGATGGATTCTTTGCCCTGTGCATCTATGTCTGCAGCCACATGGAAGTGCAGGGCCCTGTGTTTCTGCAGTCCACTAAACAGCCCAATGAATTCTTGACAACCGTTGCTGCAGTTCTATAGGCAGACAGAGTTCCCTTGTGGTGTAGGCCCAGAGGGCCCTAAGCCTCTGCATCTTTTCATGCAGGTCACAAAGAGACCTGCGTGAATGAGGGTATGATTCCACTATTTCAAAAAGAAAGGAAATTCTTTGAGGAAAAACATGGTGATAATGCACCAGTTAGTGTGCAACTTAACACCTCAGATGTAGGGAAATGTGGTGTTATGGTTTCCAACCCTAACTCCCCATACCCACCCCCCAAGCAGCAAAAAAACAAGACCACACAAGCAACCACAGATAACCATAATTAGGTAAGACAAATGTTTCCATATGACACAAATACAGTAGCACTGATGTACTATCTTTGTGAATTTGTATATCTGCTTGCATAAGCATAGGCCCCATGCAGCCGCACCTGTGTGTGTATGTCATGCAGTGTGCATGAGTATGTGTGGCTACGGAAGTGTATGTCCCGTGGATACCTACACTTCTACTGACAGAAGGCCCCATGTGGCCTGCACTTCTGCAGTGAAATGTACTCATGCATGCTGTATGAATTACCTTTCTAGATAGCATGATCTGCTATTGCATGGTTTTATGTATGCAGCTGCATAACCAACAAACTGCCAGACCATTGAAAAAGTTATAGATCTGCTGATAAAATCATGCTACCCACATTGCAACAATACTTCTGTCTGCATAACTGTGGGCCTCATGGATGTCTGCTGTTTTGGAGCCTGAAGTTGGTGTGTATGTCTTACACCTGTGACTGAAGAGGCACAGGCCCTCAGGCATGCGCTTCTGCAGACCAAAGAACTCTTGTAATTTGGATATCATGGATTTGTATCTGGCTGCAGTGGACTGTGCCATTGTCCACAGAATGCCAGCTGAGATAACCTCCTAGAAGTAGAAGCAGACCAGGGTGCCCATCCAGCCCACATCCTGTCCCCTCCTGTTTGGTGAGCACTACCCACCTCTCACACCTACCTGGCAACACTGGGGTGCCCAACCCCAGTGTCACCAAAGAGTCTAATGACACTGGGTGCCCAATCCTCCATGTCAGTGCACCTGAAAATAAGAAAACTGTCCCTCAAAGATCTTATTTTTTGTTACAACCTGAAAAGAATAAAAGAGTCCCACCAGTCTCTAACCCCTAACGCTGCCACCAATCCCACTAAGACTCCCTCATTCAGCACCCACCATCCCACACACCCCTCACAACCTCAATCAGCTGCACAGGGCCCCATTAAGTAGATCCACTCTCACTGAAAAAGATGTCCTCCTTCTTGAAGCAAGACAGCAAACTAAGAAAACAAGGTACTGTAAGTGCCATCATTGTATTTTCAATGCATTTTGAACTTTTAATCATAACTTTGTTCTTTTTAAATATTTTGACCCAAAATTTTCAACCTGGCCATTTTGGGACCATATCTCATGAACAAGATAGGTAAACTTTTTCAAATCTGGCCTGAAAGATGATTTTGTAGTTACTCCATAAACCCCCCCTTTTTTTTTACCAATTATTTTACCAGGTGAGACACACTAAGCTGAAAGCTTGTTTGCAGGTGCAAGCTGGGAGCACAAGAAAGTTAAGTGACTTGCTCAGGGTCACACAGTATGCAAGTGGGGGCTGTGGGATTCAAACCCAGGTCTCCAGATTTGCAGCTCAGAGCCTTAAACCACTGCACCATACTGCCTCCTTTTGGGTGGGATTTCAAAAATTTCTCCTACCAGGTTCATGAGGTGGGGTTATGAAAAGACTATGTAAATAATTTGGTGAAAAAATATGTTAAAATGACTAAGTTATGAGTGAGCATTGAAATTTTTCAATGTTCACTCATAACTTTGGTAATTTTCAATATTTTGGTTCCAAATTTTCTACATAGCCATTTTTACATGTTACCTCATGAAGATGACAGATGTTGTTTTTCAAATCCTGCCCCAAATGTGTTTTTGTACTTGTGGCATGAAATTAAATTTCAGCCAGTATTTTATAAATAACACCTGTCATGTTTAGAAAGGGGGGAAGGGGTCATACACCATTTTGAAAATTTGGAGTAAAATAAAAAAAAAATACAAGTTATGTAGAAATACCATGAGCAGGGCAGGCCCAGTGGGTAGTACATTGTAATTCCATGCCAATGAGCTGAGTTTGAGGGCCAGTTCAGGGAGCCAGCAGGATGGACTGAGGATAGGAGAATGACTCTGCTATGCAGCACCACTCCCAACCTGCTGAGGGATGGTGCAGTGCTGGCTGATGGGCAACAAGTAACCACATAGTGAAGAGAAATCTTGGCATATTGTCTAGAGGGTCCTTAGCCTTTGCCTCTGTAGCTGCATAGAAGTGCAGGGTATAGAAGGCCCTGCACTTACATAACAATATGATCTCTTGGCCCTGCATGTTTGCATCTGTAGCCACATTGGCCATGCACTCCCACAGCTCCCCAGACAGCCCCACAGATTCTTTACATCCACAGGCAGATGGGCTCTTCCCCTGGTGCAGGGCACAGAGGGCCCTGTGCATCTGTATCTGTTTATACAAGTCCTGAAGGGACCTGCATGAATGATGATATGATTCCATTATCTCAAAATGAAAGGAAATTCATCAAAAACACTTAGTTAATGCAGATATTAGGGTTGAAAAAAATGCAAAGCAGACAAACAAAGGAAATGAAGAACTTGGTGTTCGCCTGGATAAATAAAGAATTTGATTGATTGATTTGATTAAAGTTCAGGTAGCTGCGTCTGAAGAGGAAAAGGACCTAAGGGGTAGTAATTACTAGCGATCTAAAGTGCTCCAATCAATGCAGAAAGGCAGTAGTGAAAACCAACAGGATGCTGGGGTGCATTGCAATGGGATTTAGTAGTAGGCACAGTGAGGTTATCTTGCCACTGTATAGATCACTGGTTAGGCCCCACTTGGAGTATGGAGTGAGGTATTGGCACCCATACCTAAAAAGGACACAAATTGCTAGAGGGGGTTCAGAGGAGGGCAACTAAAATGATCAGGAGACGGCAAGAAATGTCTTACAAAAAGAGTCTGGGAGCCCTAAGGATGTACTCTTTGGAGGGGAGGAGGCAAAGGGGGGACATGATAGAGACCTTCAAGTACTTGAAGGGAGTAAACAAAGCTGAATGTGGGGATCTCTTCAAACAGAGAGAAAACACCACCACCAGAGGACTTAGCCTAAAGCTGGTGGGTGGAAGACACAGGAGAGATGTGAGGAAACAGTTCTTTAGGAAAGGGTGGTGGTGGCATGGAATGAGCTTCCAGAGGAGGTAGTAACAGCAAAGACAGTGGGATCTTTCAAAAAAACCCTTTGGACAAACACAGAGGGAGGACATGACACCAAGGATGCAAAGGGGGAAGGGGGTGGGAGAAAGGGAGAGGGGGCCAGCGACACAGGCGTAAGAGGAAAACCAGAACCTTGCAACAAATTGAGCATACATGATAGACCATGTGATCTCCTTCTTCTGGCTACATTCTTATGTTCTTATTTCAAATGGTTTTCAATAACCTGGCTGTCTGGCAGCTATCACAAAATTTGTTATAATTTAAAAATGGTGACATTTATTTTTACCAAACTATTCAAAGGTATAGCCTTGGCACTGCCCTCATCATCCCTGTAAATTTCAGGTACAAATTATATTCTCTCTGATCTGTAGATGAGAGCAAAAAGTCTCATGTTAACCAATGGGGAAAAATTTTTTTTTTTTTCTGTTTTTACCATTTTATATCTCACAAACCATGCAAGATGCCATCATGAAACTTTCCACATCTTGAGATATTTACATGGTGACCATACATGCCAAATTTCAGGCTATTTCATCAAAAAATGCCAAACTTATTAAGGTACAAAATTGTGAATTTAACATAGAACTGTTTATACAACCCTAACTATTGGGACGTTACCGCACCCCTATAATATATTTATATCTGGCCTAAGCCATGACTGAGGTGACCAAGGACAAACTGCATGAATATAGATAAATCATGTATCAAACCATCCCCCACTGCATATTTCATTTATGCAATGGGGACCAATTTGGATAGTGTAGGCAGATTTGCTAGTTGGGAGACACTGTGTGATTTGTGATCTTGCTCATTCCTAATCTCCAAACAATGTCCCCTTACCAGTTTCACCCAAAGGCTTCGTCAGAGGGTGTGTCTGCTAGCTACTTAAACTGATAGTCCAACACCAATATTGTGACAATACATAGCAATTTATAAAAAACATGAATAAATACGTTCTTTATTGGGCTTCGAAAGTTTTAGCCAAAAACTTAATTTTCCTTCTGCCCTAAATGAACTGAATGAAACTTGTGTTATTTTAGCTCATGGTTTGCAGAATTGAGCTTTTTTCTGTATTTGTATGACAAGGAGCCGCTGTTCATTTGGAATATATGCTGCTTGTAAAGTTCCGCTAAACCAGTGGCTTCTTACCCACGGTTTGCCAACAGGGAGTATCCAGAGCACTGGCTTTTGACCAGACCTGAAGCATTAAGACAGATTAAGAGACCGGAAACAAGGATAAGCAGGACAGAAGGTGCCCTATACTGCATGTGCAGAAACACCCTTATAAATTGTTAAAAGATGAAGCCTGCTGTCTCTTGTGGGCTGGCATAAAGAGAAAGAACCATCCCATGTCATCCTTTTTGTTGTCCTTAAACCTGAAAAAAAGAAAATGGTCCATCATAGTTGCTGCTGTCTCCCTACCCCCAACCCTATCCTCCCACTGAGCACCCAGCACCCCACACCCCACCTTACCCTATACTTATCTACAGAGGTCAGCGTTGTCATCTTCTGAGGACCAGGACATGTCGGCACTCTTCAAAGTCAAATTGCAAACTGAAGAATCAAGGTAAGAGTTGTATAATGTATTTCAATGGCTTTTTCAACTTATGTAGATATCTTTGCCATTTTTTGGTATTTTTTTGACCAAATTTTCAACATGGGCTTTTTGGGACCTCGCCTCATGAACACTGCCACTGTTGTTTTGTTATTTAGGCCCAGAAGGTGATTTCACAGTCACCGCATGGAATCACCTTTTGGGACTAATTAATGAAAGTGCCAGTGTTCATGAGGTGGGGGTCCCAAAAAGCCCACATTGAAGATTTGGTGAAAAAAACCCTATAAATGACCAGGTAATAAGTGTGCATTGCAGAGTTTCTACACAGGCACATAACTTTGGTAATTTACAATAGTTTGACTCCAGATTTTCAGCATACACATTTTTTCAAACCACCTCATGAAAAGTACAACTGTCAGTTTTCACATCCTTTCCAAAATGTGTTTTCACACCTGCGGCATGGAATGGTGTTTCAGCATGGTTTTGAAAAATTTCACCTATGGGGTCTATGAGTTGGGTTCATAAGAAGAAATGCTGAACATTGGGAGTCAACATTTTAAAAAACAAAGAATTTATTAAGTAACATTGATTGCAGGGATGTCCGTTGCACTTCTAAGGAACATGCTGCCTAACCGTGCCAGTGAGCTGAGTTCAGGTGTGAATTCAGTGAGACAGTTTACTTGGACAAGGCTGATGGGGAAGGTGCTACAGCATGCAGCTTCAGACACAGCCTGGGTAGGGACGGAGCAGTGTTTTGGAGCAGATGCCATGCCCAGTGGTGGGTCAGTGAACCTCCCCCATAAGGTATCGAGATGTGTGCCGGGTTCTGCTGGGCCCATGCACTGCATCATGACCTGTGCAAATAAGGATACAATTCCAGGACTGTCTCCAATATTGTATTTGTCTCATTTGGACCTGCGCAAATGAGGATACATTTCAAGTATCACAAAAAGAAGGGAAATTCTTTGCAAAAAACTACATTAATGCAGACATTAGGGTTGTAAAAACACAGCGTACAAAGACGGAAATAAAAAAACATAAGGGATTTGGGTCTCTGGAGTATTGGCAAATCAGTAGTGATGTCTTTATTGTGGTTGCCAACCCTAATGCCAACTCCTATTCTAGATCAGATGAGGTCAAATGTGATGGGCCCTGTATGAAGAGAGCTGTGAGAGATTATATTGGCCATACTGTATCACTATGAGACACTAGGTAGGCGCTCTATCTTGTGCTTCAGACAGGAGGCTATGGGCTTGGGGGGCTGAGCATTAGGTTTGACAATCCCAAGTAAGACCCCACCACTGATTCGCCAATACTGCGGATACCTAAATCCCTAATGTTTTTTCATTTCCCATCTTTGTATGCTTTGGGTTTTTACAACCCTAATGTCTGCTTTAATGTAGTTTTTGAGAAAGAATATATTAATATGCATCCAAACACGTGTAACAATAACATTGTGTCAAAAGTGCTTTGATATTCATTGCACAACAAAGTCTATTGAGGCACTATCATCAATGGGGCACACTGCTGTATGTTTACATAACTCCAAGCTATCATAAAAAAAAATTTACTCTAGGTTTCTTTTTTTTTTATTTATTATACTTTTTGGCGGCTCCATGGCCATCGGTACCATCCATCCTGGTCATGGATCCTCAGACCTCTGCCACCGATCATAGCCAGCACTTCCCCAGTCACCCCTGGATTGTCCCCCAGAGGGCAGGGTTGTGGCACCGGCCCTAACACCGCAAATCCAGTATCTAGCCAGGGGAACTGGCATCAGAGGCTATGACAGGTCTGAGGGCAGGGCAGGGCATCATGAAGACCAGCCAGGCCCCTGCAGTTTTTAACCCTATAAGCAGGGCCGGGGAAATGTAATGATGACCAGTGTCTGCCCCACCCCTGAAGGATACCTGCATCGGTGTACGTGCAGCAACCCAGCCCCCGTTGGGTGTCACTCAACACTGAACACTCACACCTACCCTCCCCCCCAGAGAAGGACAGCAGTCTAAGGATGCCTGATCTTTCTCCCCCCAGCCGACCTTCCAACAACCCAGGTCCTTTCCAGAGCCGGGTCACCAGCATTACAAGAGGAATTCCAACCACTGCACCGGCAGGCCGCCTACTCTAGGTTTCTTGCCATAACAGTTCTGAAAGTAGATATTTGCGAATATACAATGGCTTTAAAAATCCTACCTTATGATTGAATGGCTGACATGATTTATACGTTGTAAATCATGGCATCACCAATGGAAAAAAGTGCCAGCCAGCCATTGCCCCCCCACCACACAGATCACGCCAATACCCAAACATTAAAGTGAGCTCTGCCATAATATTTCTCCTGCTAACCTCCAGAATGGTAAAACTGGAAAAGCCTGCCTAAGAAAAACTACACTGTCTACCCAAAAGAAGTAAATAAAAACTACACTGTCCACCCAAAAAAGTCTAAAAAAAGTGAAAACAACATGTTGTGACACAGTACCTCCAATGTGACCTCAGACAGTCACAGCAGTAGAGGAGTCCTGATGGAAAACCATTGCTGCTGTTACAATGCTTTTTTTGTTTTTGTAATGACCGAAAGCATGGCAACCATCACCATTTAGAAAAAGACAATTTTGAATAGTTTAAGCAACAGAGTACTAGGGAAACTGGTTCTTAAATAAAAACAAATGGTAAAACTCATGGAAATAATGACCAAAAACCCAAGCCTTGATACAGTGCATGTGGCTATGCATATCCCCTGAGTTATGAATATGCAATTGCACATGCCCAGTATCATGGCACGGCTTTTTGACCATGATTTCTACAGTTTTTAGCCCTTGCTTTCCATTAAAAAACACTTTCCTTGCATCAGCATTGGTCAAAATAATAAACTACATCTTCAGCTGTGTGGCATGGAGCACATGCTTGGGGCACAGAAGAGGGGAGGTGTTATTGTATTTGGAGCCCATCAGTGGCATGGTACACAAGGTTAGGGCACAGAAGGGAGGGAGCTGTTATTATATGTGCAGCCTGTCAGAAGTACATTCACAGCCACTAGAAATGAAACAGCATACTGTTGCACCACAGAGGGAAGGGGGCAGTCATTCTATTCACAGACAGCAAGTCTCCCTAGCAACAATCTCCCTAGCAACAAGGAACAATTTTTTTGTGGTGGAGCAATAAAATCAATAAGAATAATTTAACGTGAAAAAAAAAAATTTTCTTTATTTTTTTTTCTGATACAAAAAAGGGGGACATTGTATAATCGCAACATACCACTCCAGGGTGTGGGTTATGCTGGTATTTACCCACTTCTCATGTGGTTTACTCACTTGGCCTCCGGACTCATGATCGAACCTCACCAGGCGTGGATAAATCCCAACATAACTCACACCCTGTCATGGTATGTTGCTTAAATATTGCTTTCTTGCTCAGCCCCTGCCCCCTTCAGTATATTATCCAACTTGGTACCTACCATCTTGTGGCCTTACCTTATTTCAGTGCAAACCCCCATGTCTTCCCCACATGGTGGGTCCTATGGGATGACTCCAAGCCCTCCATAGAATGCATACAACTTGAAGGAATGAGAGCCTGGTTGGCAGTGCAAGGATTGTGGGTAGTGCATGTCAACCTTTTGGGCTGGGGGGAATTTTCGTATTTAGTCCCTCCCTCAAACAGTGGTACAACATGCCCCTCTCAGCAGACATAATGGTATGTGCAGTGGCTGTTTGTGTTTCTCACCTTCTTTTATAGCCAATCTGTCATACCACCATCTCCTGTGGATCACCAGGGGGTGCTTACACGGCAGACCCTTGGGCAGTACCCTACCAAAGAAGATAAGAATCCTCTAACATGCTAAAGCCCCCTCTTCTCAGTGGCCCTTAGAATAAAAGGATTTGTTTGTAAACCTGGGTTAGTGCAAATGCTATGTCTGAGCTGGTAAAAGGTAAACCTTTTTAAAGAACTGTGTTTAGAAGGGCTAACTTTGGAACTGTTAGGGCTAGGAACATAATTTTATTTAAATAAATGTTTGGAGTCAGGTCACCATACATATGTTCTGTGTTTAAATAGTTTCCATGCTTAAAAATTTGTATAAAAATCTCCAGACAAAAGTATATATCAATATACAGTACTTTAAACTGCATGGATATTATTTTAATGTATTAATACATACTGTAAACATTATACCAACAGAACTTATCTATGTCGGTCTGACTGCATGCTTTCATTTTAAAGACAGTACATTTCTAATGCTTGCAGTTCCAATATTATCCCTTTTTATGGCTGTGGGCGGAGTCTACAGCCATCTTGCTATCTGTAGCTGAAAAATGGAATATCGTGGAACACATATTTTGAACTTTTCAATGTATCCTTCCATGCCAACTGAAATAAAATACTCCCTTTTTTCTGTTAAGAAAGTTGGAGACATAACTCCAAGCTGCTTATCAGATGCCATTATGAAACTGAAACAGCTTGTTAAATATTTGTTAAATATTGGTTGCCTATTAAACTGGAGATTTGTTTACCCCCTTTAGAATGCAACAACTTGCACACTTAAATACTTTGCATTTAAACAACTTCTTCCTACTAGTTTCACTTGGGAATGTATTGTCTTTCAAGAAAGATTTACACATCATAAATGTCATCCCTTTCCCAGCAAATCTATAATTTACATTTTTTTTAATCTCTAAAGATACTATCAGATAAGCACTGTCTCAAACATATGCCAGGACTTCAGTGAACTACCCATACTAAATATATAGCAATCAGCAGACATTTTCTATTATGCTTTTCGGGAAAAAATATATTGAACTACAGCAAACACACACACACACACACACACTTTGTACACACCATCCTCATGGCCACAACATTAAAAATAAATATTGCATTCTAATATGTTATAAAACAATAAAGAAACTGTTTATGTTAGTGAACACAGTTAAGTTCAGTTCAGAGTAAATTTCTTTTAAATATTACATATCCTATATTTTCTATCCTGGGTAGCGCAGGGGAGATGCTACATATCATTGTCATAGGGATCTTCATTTACAGATTTTTGCACTGTATTTATTCAGGCTATCCCAGATTAGATTCAATATCTTCTACTGCCAACTATGTTATTGGTGAGCAAATTCAGAAACCCCCCCAAAAAAACTTTTCATAGCACTTTAAATAATGCAAAAAAAAATTATTTTCCAAAACTTAACTACAAATTGAACCATAAAGAATCAAAAGTAACAAAATAAGAAATACTGGAAAAATCTATCAAATAGTGAATACTTGGCATTAAAACAGATTTAAAAATAGTAAGATGTAGTCATTAAAAGTGCTGACAAATGATGAAATATTGTTATATTGTCAAATGCAAAATATAATGACATGGTAAATACAATTGTCAGTGATGAATCTAGATATAAAAAGTTATTGGGGAATCCCATTTTGATAATTAAAGCTGAATTATGTGAGTTATTAAGAGATGCAAAAATGACAGGGGCAATCACTGCAGCAGAATATGATTTTATATGGTCTGAAAGCCCTGTCACACCAGTAATGTATGCATTACCAAAAATTCATAAAAATATGGAAACACCTTCAGATCATCCCATTGTCTCTGGGACAGGATCCCTTATGGACAATTTGTCAGTCTTTATAGATTTCTTCTTGAAAAAGGAAGTGTGTAAACTGAGATCTTATTTCAGGGATACAGGGGACCTGTTGACTAAGTTGCAGAATTTTAGATGGGAAATTAATTTCTGTTGGATCACTATTGATGTAGAGCAGCTATATTCATCCATACGTCATTCGGATGGAATTACTGCATGCAACTATTTTTTAGAAAAGACGTCTATGCAAAATCCAACCTAGCTTCTGTTGGAAGGGATTGAATTTATTCTAACACACAATGTTTTTGAGTTGAATAAGTTTTTTTTTTTTTTTTTTACAGATCCTAGCACAGCAATGGGTATGTGAATGGCTCCATCTTATGCCAACTTAACATTGGGTCTCTGGGAACTTGATACAGTTTGTTCTGAAACCTTCCCAAATGCAGATGAAGTTGTCTTATGGCATCACTTTATTTATGACAACATCTGTGTATGGGGAGGCCCCAAGGAGCATATATCAGAATTTATGGATTGGCTAAATACAAACAATATGGGGTTGCATTTAACATATGCAACAAATGAGAACATAATTTCTTTTTTGGACATGGAACTTATTGGTCAACCTGGGGAACAGGTTGCAACTCGAAACCATACAAAAGATACTGCTGCAACTCTTATTTGTACTTTAAAAGTGAACATCCAGTAAAGCTTAAAAAATCATTTACCTTACAGCCAGATGTTGCATGTAAGATGAAACTATAGTGTGCAAAATGATTTTGTAATTGAAATAGATAAAATGATTGAGAACTTTGTTACAAGGGGTTATGACAGGAACTGTTTACAAGAGGTAAAATAAAAAAATGAGCTATTGGATCAGACAGATTTATTGAAATCAGAGAAAACTAATAGGTGTAAAGAATCAATCACCTTCTGCACAGAGTATAATGTACTTGCAGGCAAGATTGGCAGTATAATATATCACTATTGGTCAATTTTGACTAGTGACCCTAATTTGGTAGAGAAGGTAGGGGAGAAACCAAGAATTTCTTTTAAAAGAGCAAAGAATATTAAGGACAGAATAGTTCACAATTGATTTGAATCCAGAGATTTGAGTTACGAGACCTGGTTACCCCCACTCCCACAGGGTTTCAGAAAGTGCAGGAACTGCAACACTTGCCAATTTGGAATAGATGGGGCTGAATTTCTCCACCCAGAAACCACTGATCAATTCCAAATAAACAAATACATAACATGCAACACTACTCATGCTATCTATGTGCTGGTGAGCCCCTGTGATTTGCTTTATGTTGGAATGACAGAGCACAAAGTGAAATTTAGAGAGCAGGAACATATTGGTATCATCAGAAATCAGAACCCAAATAGCCCCGTAGCTGTACATTTTGGATTGTGTCATAATGTGAATCCAGTAGGCATTAAATTCATAGGATTGGAATGTGTAAAAAGAAAAACAAAAGAAGTATCATGTCATTTAAAATCAAGTTACAACAGCGTGAAAGTTATTGGATATGGAAATTTAAAAATTTGAAATTAAAAGGTTTAAATAATGTACTGGATTTGAAACCCTATTTGTAATTAGTGCATGTATAATGAAATTTTCAGTTATAGACGATGATATTTTTAGGTGATGCTTCTTCCTTTGTGTTTACTTATATTTTTTATATTTCTTATTTTTCTTGTCCCCCTTTTTAGAAAGCATACCAGCAAAATTAATTGAAAAACAATGTCAAAGTGGTGATGTCTTTGACAGCATTGGAAAAAACTAAGAATAAGGAAGGCCAGAAGCAACACAAGATGAAAATAAAGCTTTTTGATGTAATGTTCAGTGTTTGTTGCACTTTAAATGTTATGCGTGAGTTCTAAATTGAATTGAATGTGATCTATTGAGAAGAAAAATGTGAACTATTTATTTATATGTCTGGTAATTTAGCTAATTGCCAAGCAACCTTAAGAAAAATCGAACACTATACCTGGAATAGTAACAGAGTTACACTACACCCTAGCATCTTTGTGTTTTGATGACAGATTGACAAAGATAAATTTGAAGCCTTAATTATGGGCTGAAAACGAATTTGATAAGATTTGTATGTGACACGTTTCAGCAAGTAAATAGCGTCAATAACGAGTGCAGTCTGACTCTGTTACAGGAGATCCCATTCACTGGCACACATTAGTAAATTTAATTGGGTTGCAGTTACACCATTATACTCTGAATTTTGAGTTTAGCATTTGTTGTAGAATTGGGAACAACAGATTTAATATAGCTGCTTATTTAAATTGATTGAAATGGTATCGCACGGCATTTTTGAAAGAGCGCTATATTGAATGGGATGTCTTTTTACATACTTTTTTTATATACATATTGTGAACCCAGAGTGAAAATAAAGTAAACATACAAATAGTAGGGTATATGTTCTTAAATTGTACATGCTGCTAACACATTTAATGAGAACAGTCTATTCATTTGGAACTTGAAGCAATGTTTAAATTTATTTGCAATAGGAATGTTTAACATGTAAATGTAACATACGCTTTAATGGCCACTTTGTAAATTTAAGTGTATTTAAGTAATTAAGGCAGTTGTTAAATTTCAGGTTTTGTTTTAATTATGTTGTACATGCACTTTTAGTATTTAAGGATGAAAGTGTTATGGAATCACACCTCTTCAGGAAGTCATACAGGAAAAGCGCATGGATTAGTAGTGACTAGCTGCACTGCACTCGGGTGGGTCATATGAATGGTAGAAGACAGTTAATTTGTATTATACTGAATTGCTGTAAGCACTTTATCGCAATTTGTAGTTATGTTTTGGAAAATAAATTATTTTTGCATAATTTAAAGTGCTATGGAAAACTTTTTTTCTGGTTTTCTCCTTACTATTTGACCACCCATGAATGCGCTTACCAACAACACAGTTGGCAGTAGTATTTATTAATAAAGATCATCAAAGCTGAAGCTCTTTTTTTGGTTGAGCAGCCCTGAGATTTAGGTTAGTGCATTTCCTTTCCTTTTTTTGCACTTCTTGATTCAATAACTTGTTTTTAGTGCGGTCATGATTTTACCATTTTGATAATGTATTTCTTCAGGGTAGCCTAGTCCAGGGCCCCCATATTCAAAGGAGATGCACAGCACATCCCAGTGGAAAAGGGAGACGTGCCACTCAACTCCAACAATGCACCACAGTGTGATATTCAAATGTGCGGGATGTGTCAGCCGCAAGGGAATGGGCCAGGGTGCACACAAATAGTATGCCATGCAAGTCAAGGTGCATTCCAATGCATATGCTGTGCTGCAGCATACTCAGTGGTAATGCACCCTTCGCAGTCCAGAGCAGTGTAGACCCCAGTTAGACCATGAATAGCTGGCCTAACTTAGCCAGCCACCCACAGATGGGCTGTGGAAGTGCACCCAGGTGCACAGCAGCCTGGCAGCCCTGGTGGACTAGAGGTAGCCCCTACCATCCCTGATCGATCCAACTCCATCCCCAGAGAGCTCCATAGAGTAGGGCCACCCAGACCCAATTGTACCAGAGGAAGCTGTGGTCCATATCCATAGCATAGAGGACCCCTACCCACCACCTTGGTATATAGACACCCCCCTCCCCCCATACCAGACCTGTTGCAGAGACTGGCACTGCCCTCCACACTCTGCCACAGCCAGCCACCAACTGCACTGGACCTGGGCTCGGGACCTGCACTCTGGAATGATCCAAGTGGCTGTACTTGCATTGGGGCACTACACAAGCAGTGGACCCACCAGTGTATGCAGCCATGTGTATGTCCCTGGCAAACTGTAAAAGGGACTTGACATACCTGTAATGCATGCCTTATCGATGCTGTATCTTCCTACTGTCATACACCCCTGCAGGCCCACACTCTCACCATTTCCCTGTGTAACATGCCACCTTCTGGACTGCTGAAATATCCTGCATGCCATGTACACTTCAGGCTATGGATAGTGCGCCTGTGGTTCCCTGATTGTACAAACGAATGGGAGGTTGGCCTTAACATGCTGTTCCAGGACCTGTGTTAGCAGGTACAGCATCAGCTGTCACCCACACTGAGCAGTACAATGGTATTGGGATGATGAATCTGCATGTGAGTGCCTGAGGTGTGTGGCCACTCGGCATTATCACCTGAACACAGCTGATGCCTACGTATGGCACATTCCAGCATCCTCAGTGTCAGTGGCTCAGTAGGTAGCACACTCACCTATGAGGCTGGGAGATCAGAGGACTGTGGGTTCAGTTCCCACATCTGGCACTTGGGTTAATATCCCAGTATTGACACTGTAGTGCAGCATGAGAGGGGTGCTGCACTTCTGAGGTGCCATCTTTTGGATGAGATGATAAACTGAGGTCCCATCTACCTGGATTGGTGGTAGTTCAGGTGGATGTTAAAAATCCCATGGCACTTACCGAACAGAGTAAGGGAATTTCCCCAGTGTCCTGGCCAAATTTCCCTCATTCACTAAAAATACCACCAACAGCTTAATCTGGTTCAAGGTCAGTTGGCATTCATCTGTATCCCCCTCCCCCAGGTCGTGCCTGAAAATAGGCAGAATTTGTCTAGTGCACTTACCCGGCCAACAAAAACTAAAAAAAAAAAAAAATCCTACTGCTAGTGCTCCGCCAACCAAAAATAAGATGCCATTTCTTTCTGTGAACTATCCAGGCTAAATATATAGCAATCAGCAGGCATATTCTAGGAAAATACATTGTAAAAATGTATAAAAGGAAGACCACATTGAAAGTGCCTCTCAGCAGATCTGCATTGTGCAAATTCATTATAAATAATGGGTAAAAGCATCCCAAAAGCTTTCAACAGCCATATCGGCTCCGACCAGAGTTTGTTTATGATAATGGGCTGGATTTTCATAACCTTTGACACAGGTGCAGTTTCAGACTTTGGGTTGTGCTTGTGTTAAAACAAATGTGCCACAATGTTTAATTGCTGTTTTCAAACTAGAAAAATGATGCATGTGTCATTTATATAATGTGTGTGTCATTTTCTGAGTGCAACTTGCAGCGCTTGTGAAAAATGGTTAGGATGGCCTAATGTTTTTGATGCAAGTAGTGGAATGGAACTAAACTCCTGACACAGGTCATGATGCACGTCTGGAGGGAATTTAAAAATCCTGCCCAAGAGATGGGCTCACTTTTGAATCATCGAGGTAAAATTGTCATACATGTTCAAATGAAATTTTGGAGTCATGTTGATGTATGTTGATCATATTAATACAGTTTTCATGTATCAATATACTGTATTAAAATCAACAATGGTACATTTTAAAAGTGTATCGATACAATTAAAAACTATTGATATTTTTCACCTTCAGATCAAATAAATTAATTTTCATTAATTTTCATAATTAAAATCTATTTGAAAAGTACTAGATCACATTAAACAAATCACATGGTTCTTCAGTTCTTGTTAGTGATCACATCTGTTCCTTGCTTTCTTTGTCTGTAAAAACTGTAGAAGATAATAATAAGCCTGACTGCATAATAATATTGGCAATCCAATTAATCAATAATTCCAACTAACAAATCCATACGTATGTAAGGAATAAGGTAGGACAGAGCAGAATTATGCTATGGATTGTGCTATGTTAATGTACCGACTGGTAGCAAGGCAGATTTATTTCTATAGTGCCCATTCCTGAAAGTTTGGGGCTCTTTACAATAACAAAATAACATTACAGTAGCATTATAAATAAGTAAATTAGCTATAAAATGCATAACATACTATTACAAAAACAATCTGAAAATGCTTCCATGAATAGATTTTTAAAGAGGTCTTAATCCACTGTAAGAGCTGATTGAACATTCATGGGTAAGGCATTCCATGACACAGGAGCTGCCACACTAAATGCCCTGTCCAAGATTGCCCCAGGCATGAGGTAAGGACAGAGAGCAAGCCCACAATGGAGGAGTGGAGAGGGCAAGTTGGTTGGTAAGGAACCAGGAGATATTTTAAGTGGTCTGTTCCCAAACCATGCAGAGCCTTGAAAGTTATCAGGCATATCTTGAAGGTGATGTGCAACTACTTAGACAGCCAGAGCAGCAGAACCAATGCAAGACTGGTGTGGTATGGTCCCTCCAAGAGGAGCTCACAACCAACTGGGCCACAGTACTCTGTTCCAGCTGCAGGCATTGCAACAAACCTCCAGATAACCCTAAGTACAGAGTATTGCAATAGTCAAGTCTAGAGGTAGCAAAGTCAAAAACAGTTGAAGCCACATCTGCAGAGGCTTGTTGCGGTTCAATCCTGGCGATGTTATGAAGATGACAACCAGCTTGGACCATGGCTGACACTTGTTGATCAGGCATCAGTCTGTGGTCCTAAATAACCCTAAGATTCTTAACTGCAGCTACAGCTCTGAGTGGTTGACCATCCCATGAAGGAAGAAATGCCATACAACCCATCATCGCTGAACCCTGCCTTCCCTATTCAATAATCATGACGTCCGTCTTACCTGGGTTGAGACATAAGTAGTTGGAGGCCATCCAGTTGTTAATTTGGCAAGACAATTACCCAGCACAGATACCCCTGGGTCCTAGCAGGAGTGTTGGACAGGTATAGCTGAGTGTGATCTGTGTAACAGTAAAACTCAAAAACATTCCATCTAATTATCTCACCCAGCAGCAGCATGTACACTGAAAACAACATAGGGGCAATGATCGAGCCCTGAGGAACACCACAGGAGAGTGCAAAAGCTCTGGAAATGTGATTTCCAAGACCCAACTACTCCATTCTCCCAGTTATGTAGGACTCAAACCAGCACAATACTGTTCCAGAGAGACCCTAAGAATTCCTCAGGTGATCCAGTAAACCATTGGTCAACAGTGTCAAACAGCAGTGAGAGATCTAAGAGGACCAATATGGAACACAATCCTTGATCCCTCATCATGAGGAGATCATTTGTCACTCTGATGAGGGCAGTCTCTGTGCTGTGGTGAGAGCAAAAACCTAACTCGAGAGGTTCATGGATGTTAAGATTATCGATGTGATCAACAAGTTGCTCCATCACTCCCATCTCAATATTCTTCTGCAGAAAAGGGATATTAGACCCAGGTCCATAGTTTTCCAGAATTTCAGTGTCCAAAGATGTTTTTTATGAAGACGTCTCACCACTGCCAAGGAAAAAGATCCGGCTCTCCATATGATGTGCAGGGGAAACGTCACTACATTGAAGGGGAAGAACACCCCTCCCCCCTCAGCTAGTGATCAAACAGGAATTCAGCATGTCTCTAGTTCATTTGCATAATCAAGTAAGGAAAAAGGTACAGCTCCCCATACAATGCACAAGGGAAGTGCCAGACCTCACCCAACAACTAACACACCGAAATCTGGCCAATGGAAAATCATGTACACAAATGCCCGTAGTCTGGGAAACAAGATCCCAGACCTGGAGGCAACAATGACAGAGGCTAAACTGGACATAGTAGCCATTAGAGAGACATGGCTTACCAGCAAGCACACTTGGGAGACTTCAGTACCTGGCTATGTACTGTTCAGAAGAGACCAAGGTGCAAACCGGGGGGGTGGAGTGGCCCTTTATGTCAATGAAAATATCAAAGCTACAGAAATTCAGGATACACATAAGGAGCCAGAAGAACTGTAGGTCACCCTGGAAACAGAAAATGGGACAACCATACGAACTGGGGTTACCTGCAGGCCTCCAGACCAGGGGAGGACATTGAAACATTACTGTTAGAAGATATACAAAACATGACAGCTAAAGGGGAGGTTCTGCTAATGGGAGACTTCAGCATGCCAGATACAGATTGGTCAATACCAGCAGGAACATCCACCAGAACTAGACACATAGTGAATTCCCTGCAGGGGAAGGGCATCAAACAATTAAAATGACAGCCCACAAGAGACAGGGTTATCCTGGATCTAGGGCTGACTAACAGGGAAAGGATCACAGATCTCTAGGTAGAAGGTCACCTGGGGGCCAGTGACCATCACATGGTATGGTTCAATTTGGGCACTAGAACTAAATCATCACATTCCAAGGTGTAAATATGGGACTTCAGAGGAGCTGACTTTGATAAGATGGCCAACAGAGTTAAGCTAGCCCTGGCAAGATGAAATACAAGTGAGGGGGGTACAGGCAAAGTGGGCACGCATTAAGGATGCAATACTTGACATCCCATTGTGTTAGGGAGAAAAGAAAGAGAGGATAAGGTTTGCCTGTTTGCAGATGACACCAAGATCTGTAAAAGAAAAGATGATCCAGATTGGGTGGGCAGAATGAGAAGAGATCTGGAAAAACTGGCAAAATGGTTGGAAGGGTGGCAACTGGGGTTTAATGCAAAGAAGTGCAAGATCATGCACAAAGGTAAGAGAACCCCTGAAGCTACATATAGGTTGGGAGGGGGAGTTGCTGGCAATCACAATGGAAGAAAAATACTTCAACATCATCATCACAGATGACCTGAAATCATCCAAGCAGACCACTAAAGCAGTAGGTAAGGCTAGAGAGATGTTGGGGTGTATTAGAGGTGTATCCCTCCAGCTGCACCTCTCCACAATTCATTTGCCATTCTGGTAAAGTGTGGTTCCTCTATGGAGGCACCCGCAGTGGAGACCAAGGAGGATGCTGGGAACCTCCACAAAGGAGACCCACAGGAGGGTGGCATGGGACCCCACAGAGGAAGGAAACAACTCCTCATGGGGGACTCCATTGTTATGGGGGTAGAACTGGGGAAGGAAGGGGAGAGGGAGGTAAGGTGCCTGCCTGGTGCTATGGCTTGGAGGGACAGGGAGCAAATTCTCAGGATCGCTGGAGCAGCTGCATGGGAGAGGGAGCAGGATGTCATTGTCCACCTAGGGACAAATGATCTGGCACAGAAAGGGATAAGAGCAATGCAGGAAGAGTTTGTGGAGTAGGGAAGGGGCCTCAGACAAGTAGCACACACGGTAACCTTCTCAAAGGTGCTGCCTGTCTATGGCATGGGATAGGCTAGGGTGCTCCACACCATGGGATTCAATCAGTGGTTGAAAAAATGGTGCAGAGCTCAGGGATTTGGCTTCATTGGGGACTGGGTGTCCACCTGGAGTAATGCAGGCCTCTACTGGTGTGATGGTCTGTATCTGTCCAGGAGGGGAACCAGGGTCCTAGGTGATAGGTTTAAATGCTTCACTGGCAAGCATTAAACTAGCCAAGGTGGGAGGCACAGGAAAGGAGCAGGGAAATCTTAGCCCCCCCCAAGAAAATCAGGGTAGTAAGTGAGGTAAACACCAAGCTAGAGATGTCGATAGGGAGAACGGCAGGGGTAAATGTAGAAAATGACAAAGGCAATAAGGACAGGGATGGGGCAAAAAGGGGTAAGGTCATCAAGAAATGCATGGTTATGAGTACCAATGCCCTTAGTCTGGGCAGCAAGCTCCATGAACTGGTGGCCTTGATGGAAGAGGGATGCCTAGATATCGTAGCAGTCACAGAAACATGGTACACAGAGAACCATGACTGGGATGTTAACATACCAGGGTACGCAACCTACAGGAGAGACAGGGAGGGGAGAAGAGAGGGAGGACTAGCTCTCTATGTAAGGGAAGGGATAAAAGCAATGCAACAAAAGAGTAAACAGGGAGGAGAGGAGGCACTGTGGGTCACCTTAGAGACTGGAAATGGCACCACAATCCGCAGAAGGGTTGTATACAGACCCCCATGTCAGTTGGAGGGAATGGACAAGGATATGACAGAAGGCATCCTTAGGATGGCAGAGAAAGGGGAGATACTGTTGATGAGGGACCTGAATATGCCAGATGTTAATTGGAGCACCTTTGCTGCAGCCACATCCAAGAGCAGGGCCATTCTCGATGCCCTACAGGTGGCATGCCTCAGACAGTTAGTTTTGGAACCCACTCATGAGGGAGCAATCTTAGACCCCATACTCTCAAATGGGGACAGTGAGAGGATCTCAGATCTAGAAGTGGGTAGCCATCTAGGAACAAGTGACCACCAAACGGTGTGGTTCATGGTAAACTCAGCTACAGAGTCAAGCCATACAAAAGCGAGGGTAATGGACTTCAGGAGGGCTGACTTTGGCAAGATGGGAGAGTGACTTAGAAAAGCACTAGCAAACAGGCTAGAAGGAGGGTGGAGCAACAATGGGAAACATCAAAACTGCCATCAGAGAGACAAGCCTTTGTGTAGCAAATAAACAAATCAAAATTAAAGAAAAAGACACTATGATTCTCAAAAGAGGTGTCGGGGAAGGTTAGAGAGGAAAAGATAGGATTTAGGAAGTATAAGGAAACACAGAAGGAGCAGGACAGAGAACTGTACCAGTTAAGGCAGAAGGAAGCAGGGAGGGAAGTCTGAATTGCAAAGGCCCAAACTAAGGACAAGATAGCCAACTTGGTTAAGAAGGGGGATAAAACATTTTATAGGTACATCAGGGAGTGTAGAAAGACAAAGGGAGGGATAGTGAGGCTGAATAGAATGGATGGTGGGTGGGCAGAGAGGGACAGTGAAAAAGCAGGGATGCTGAACGAATACTTCTGCTCAGTTTTCACAAAAGAGGAGGAGGAGGAGGAGGGGAAGGTGCCTAATCCAGTTAACAGAAGCACTCTGGATAGGGGGGGTCGATCCCAGTCCTTTCACAGAAGAAAGGGTTCTGAAAAAACTCCTAATACTGAAGGTAGACAAAGCAATGGGGCCTGATGGAATTCACCCCAGAATTCTAAAAGAATTAAGGGGAGAACTAGTGACACCACTGACTACCCTTTTTAACAAATCATGGAAGGATGCTGTGGTACCTGATGACTGGAGGACGGTGGATGTGATTCCCCTTCACAAAAGTGGGAGCAAGACAGAGGCAGGAAACTAGAGACCTGTCAGTTTGACCTCTGTGGTAGGGAAAGTGATGGAATCACTTCTGAAGGAAAGAATTGTTGAGTACCTACAGGCCAGTGGGACACAGGACCCAAGGCAGCATGGGTTCACAGCGGGAAGGTCATGTCAGATGAATCTAATTGATTTCTTTGACTGGGTGACCAAAGTAGTAAATCAGGAGGGGCTATGGACATGGCCTACCTTGACTTTAGCAAGGCATTTGACACAGTCCCACACAAAAGATTAATAATCAAATTAACCAGCCTGGGAGTGGGTCCCAGGGTGGTAGCCTGGGTAAAACATTGGCTGGACAACAGGACACAGAAGGTAATTGTAAATGGAGTCCACTCTGAAGAAAGAGGGGTTACTGGTGGGGTACCACAGCTCAGTTCTAGGTCCAGTCTTTTTATGTCTTTATAAGTGACATTGCAGAGGACTGAAGGAAAAGTATGCCTCTTTGCAGATGACACAAAGATCTGAAACAGGGTTGATACACAAGCAGGCATGGAAAGGATGAGAAGGGACTTGGCAAGGTTGGAGGAATGGTCGAAGTATGGCAGCTTGGATTCAATGCAAAGATGTGCAAAATAATGCACCTGGAAACAAAATCCAGGGAAGATTACACAATGGGGGGTAGTAACAACAACAAAATGGAAAGGGACCTGGGGTAATCGTGATCAGATGACCTTAAGGTTAGCAAGCAAATGTGAGAAGGCAGCAGTAGGGAGGGCTGTGGGATACTGGGATGTATAGGGAGAGGCATCACAAAGAAAACAGGAAGTTGTTATCCCTCTGTACAGACAGTTGATGAGACCCCATCTGAGTATTGTGTCCAGTTCTGGAGACCCCATCTCGCAAGAACATAGACAGGATGGAGGCAGTCCAGAGGAGGGCAACTAAAATGTGCAGGGTCTGCAAGAGAAGCCATCACGAGGAGAGACTAAAGGAGCTTAATATGTATACCCTTGAGGAAAGGAGGGAGGGGGACATGATAGAAACTTTTAAGTACTTCAGTGGAATCAACAAAGTCCAAGAGGGTAGCATCTTTCAGAAAAAGAGATGTGCAAGAACAAGGGGACACAATTTGAAGATAGAGAGGGGACGGCTCAGGGGCAATGTAAGGAAGTATTTTTTCACAGACAGGGTGGTGGATGCATGGAACAGCCTTCCTGAGGAGGTTGTGGCATCTAAAACTGTGGGAGAATTCAAGAATGCATGGGACAGACATAAGGCAATTCTTGTGGGGGGTAGGAAGAAATAGGCTGTTGGTTAACTAGGATCTGCAGCTTATCCTGCAGGTAAGGAAATGGGCAGACTAGGTTGGCCAAGCGGTCCTTATCTGCCGTCAAAGTCTATGTTTCTATGTTATCACAAGACATAAGAGGGAGGTAGAAGAAGAAGAATCAGCATTTATATAGCACTTTTCATACACAGTATCCCAAAGCACTTTACAAGCAATGGTAGACTGGTAGTGAAGTGACTGAATGTGTTGGTAGTGGCCATATCACACATCATCATCCACACACAGCCTATATAATTGCATGAACCAGTTTATGGGAAGGGGAATGTTGGCCAGGACACCAGGAATGTTCCCTGCTCTTTTTGAAGAGTGCCCTGGGTTCTTTTACTTCCACCTGGACACCAACTAGGACGACACCAGGATGGGCAGAAGGGACCTCGGTTTAACGTCTCATCCGAAGGATGGCACACCCCAGCAGTATAGCACCCCCCAATACTGCACTCAGATGCCAGTGATTTTTTAGGTGCAAGTCCAATCCCAGTGTAGGACGAGAACCCATGACCTTCTGGTCCAGAGGCGGATGTGCTACCAACTGAGCCACGCTAATCCCTCTTTACAAGACACTGGTTTGGCCCCATCTGGAGTACTGTGTGCAGTACTGGAGGCCGTACTTGCACAAGGACATTAACAAAATGGAGGCAATCCAGAAAAGGGCAACCAAAATGGTCCAGGGACTGCATCAGAAAACATGAGGACAGATTAATGGAGTTCAATATGTATACCCTAGAGCAAAGGAAGGACAGAGGTGATATGATCAAAACATTCAAACACCTTAAGGGCATTAACAAAGTGAAAGAGTCTAATATGTTTCAATATAAGAAAAATAGCAGGGCAAGAGGACACAGCATGAGATTAGAGGGATTCCAATTAAGGGGTAATGTGAGGAAGTTATTTTTCCCAGAAAGGGTGGTGGATGCATGGAATGGCCTACCTCAGGAAGTGGTGGATATGAATACAGTGCAGGGCTTCAAACAGGCATGTGATAGGCATAAGGGAGCAATACAGATGAGTACGACTAGATAGACCATTGACAGAGTAAAGGCCTATGGCACATTCATAAGGTAGAAAAACCGGGCAGACTGGATGGGCCTTGTGGTCCTATCTGCTGTCAACGTCTATGTTTCTATGATTCTATGTAACTCTGGATGCCTTTCAGTGGCAACCCCATTTGTCAGAGGGATTTTCCTAAGGTATGAATACACTTACAATTTATTTTGGGTGCTCTAAAGGCAAGTGTTTATTGATCCAGAAATCATATTACAAGTACCTTCCGAAGTCATACCAAATACATCATTGACACTTTTATTGCACTTCAATAACACATAACAACATGATGCAATCCAATCTCATTTCCTGGCCTTTTGCAAGCCTACTTGTTCCTTGTCACCTCTGTTTTCTTGGGGCCCGGGTACATGACCCCGATGCCCCACCTGGCCTTCAGCCACATCTATGCTCTGGGTCAGGTGCCTCCAACCAAGACCCCCTCCTGAATCTCTTAGTTACCCTTTTTTGTTCCTGCCACAGCTGGGTGCAGTTGACCTCGGCCCATGCCTACCCCTACCCTTAACCCGCTCCCCCCCTTTGATTATGTTCCCTCCCCTTGCCCTCCTCCTTAACCCTTATATTTTCTTCCTTCATTAGCCCACCTCCAGCCTGTGATGGAATGGTGGGCTTCCCCCCAAGTAGGCTATGACCACCCCCTCTCCCACCCATCTATGGCCTCAGCTATATTACTGATAAAGAATTCTCTTCCTACTATCAACAGATGTGCCCCATCTTCCCTATAATAGCCTGGTATGGAATAAGTAATATCCTTATGATTAATAAAGATGCCCCTACTGCCTGTACTAATGGGGCCACCTTTCGGTTAAGCTGCTTACGTGCCCCTTCAATGGTTTTTACATCCCTGGCATGGTGCCACACCCTTCTTGATATACTTTCAGACCAGCCAATGGTCACTCCAGGCCACCAACCTATAACAACATCAAAATCCTTCCAAATGTCTTGCAAAAGTGCCCCAACCCCCCGGTAGTTTGTTGCCTAAATCATTACCGCCAAGTGAATTATTAATGAATCCAGCCTTTTGCCTTGCATTCAGAGCTCCTCCAAGACCAGTAACAACTGGGCCCACCTCATGCACCAGACCACTTTCCATGTGACTCGTGTCTGGTTGCTATTCCTGTGGAGCTGCCTCCTGCCTGGCATAACAGCTGCTTGTATCTCTGCCCAGTATATAAATGAATGTCCTACCAGCCATACTTGAGTCTGCCGGCACCCACTTGTGAATACAAAAGAAATAATATGCATTAAACCAACTCTCTGACATATTTCTTCTAACAGTCGGACCTCAACTGTCCCACTTCTTTGATCGCCTCCACTGCCACCCTCTCTGACGCCGCCCCAATTTTGAACGAATGTAGCGAGAATAGGCTGTGATCCTTGTTTCTGAATGCTAAACACTTCTTCAAAACTACAGACACCTGGTAGTAGAGCACAGGTTCTCTGTTCCCATACATGAACAGCGGGACTGGGCCTCTAGGACACAACTGCTTGTAATGACTTGGGGCGGCCACCATGCACTATGCACCATGCTTGTGCTGGCTGGCTCTTCAGGATGATAGCTACACCTCTGCCCACCTGGACTGTCTTGGATTTACCTAACCAAATTGAGGCAGAGTCTGTCCTCCAAGACATTGCCTCCCAGTTTAACTCCCCTCCCCGTTTTTTTATTCTGAGCTAGTACCACCCCCACCCGAAATGCCCCTTTTGCCGTAACTGCAAATACTATCTTGAATAAGCAGGCCTCCATTGCTGACTGGCATACCAGTTGCAAGACCCCCAGGACTCTTACTAGCAATTTACCTGCTATGGGCCTATGATGGCCCATGGCAGCTCCCTGGATCCTGTGTCAGCCCATAAGCATGCGATGTACCACCTTCAACTTGTTTAGTTCCACTCGCCCCCTGCTGTCTCACACCCAACCTATCCCTGCTATCTGGACTCACATGGCCACATGTGACATCCCCCCATCTCATCACTGGACCATATACTGCATTATTTGACTCTGTATAACTGGCTTACACACCTCAAAGCCCTGACCCTGACCAAACTCTTGGAAAGCTGCCCATGCCCCCTTGTTGGCTTTTTCTTATCATGAAAGATTTTACTATTTTCCAATTTTAACAGACATCACAGGACTACAGAACAGTATTGTAGCACATAGCAGTTACAGTTAAGCCTTCTACCCTCCAAAATGGAGGGACTGTACACTTAAACAGATTCTAATATAACATTACAATGTTCAAAATCAGACATATTCACAGGATAAATACGGTGAAGCACCTACTATCCAGAGATTACTGTAAGATTACAGACACCTTGATGTACCTGATGTCAATTTATGATAGCCTCCCTGCCTTGACCCCAAGAGGGGAGGGAGAGTGAGAGAAGCCCCCCCACCTTCCCAAAAGGGGGGATAAGGGGGAGGGAGGGGAATGTAACTGTCTGTCAGAGATCCACACCAAGCTGTGGGTGAGGGACCACATGAAAGCCAGCAGATCTTGGATATGGTGGAATAGGTCAAGAAGGTCTTCAAACAAAGGGGGTTGCCAGGCGGCATCGGTGGCATGGAACATAGATGTGAATGTAAGTAGGTATCTCATTTCTTGTGGAACTTGTGAAGTTGGTTTTAGCTAGAGAGGGAGAGTCTTTCAAATATAGCCAATTTCGCCAGTGCAGAGTGCCAAGTCCCAAGTGAGGGTGAGTGAGGCTGTCTCCACTTTATCAAAATTGCAAGCCTGGCTACAAGCAAGGTGGCCACAACCCAGCTCTTGTGAGAAGATGGGAGGGGATCCAGAGGGGATGAATCACCCAGTAACAACAAAGGCTGTGGCTGGCTAATCATTCTGCCAACCACTCTGCAGCAGTCCACCAATACTGAGGACCAGAATGAAGTCAGCAGTGGACAGTGCTAGATTACATGCAATAGGTGGGCAGGACTCTGTTGGCACCTCCAGCATTGCAAGTGGCTGAGAAGTCCCATGGAATGAAGTACAGATGGAGTTCTATACCAACTCAGCAAGAACTTAAGCAGAATAACTTCACTTCTGGCATCTTTATACGTAGTGTGTGCAGCTCTAACACAATGACACCATGTTTCATGAGAGATGGTCACCTGGGTATCAGACTCCCAGTGCTGTCTACACTTCTCAGTGAAGTCTGGCTGAGAGTCTCATAAGGTACGATAGATTTTCTCCGCTAGACCCTGCTGTGTATCGGGTTTGTGGAGTGAACTCAACTGATCTCTTTTGGTATCTGGGACCCGCCAAGTCTGGAGGGTATGAATGGCACTCCGAATTTGGAGATACCTCCAGAAGACCTGGGCTGGGAGATCAAATTGGGCCTTTAGCTGCTCGAAGGACATCAGCACCTTGGTGTTGGGTATATGG
Organism: Neoceratodus forsteri; assembly: GCA_016271365.2. Classification (NCBI taxonomy): domain Eukaryota; kingdom Metazoa; phylum Chordata; order Ceratodontiformes; family Ceratodontidae; genus Neoceratodus; species Neoceratodus forsteri. Next base: position 932,011,594 of record CM057453.1, read on the forward strand.
AAGTCCCTAAGCAGCCTAATACCTTTACTTGCCCAAGCTGGTCAGTGAAGTGGCCTTTTATCTATAGAGATTCTTCAATTATACCAAAAGTGAGTGAATATAAGAGGTGGGTACCAGGCAGATCACGACATATGGGAGGCAGCCATGGCCGTTCACCAAGCTCTCCCCATCTCCAGCATAACAAGGGTAGCCTGAGAAAGTGGGGAGTGAGTTGAGGAGAGAAGAGAACACAAGGTGTCCTCCCTCACCAGGGAGGCTTCCAGTCTAACCCACAGAGGGGGATGGGGAGAAGAGGGAACAAACCATTTAGTTGCTTGCGCTACAAGGTTTGCTAGCTGGTACCTCTGGAACCAGGGGAGACCAAAGCCCCCTCTAGACCAGTGGGCCCGAAGTAGATCGACCCCAGTGAGCAGCTTTGCATTCCCAAAGCAGGAGGTAGACTAATTTATCCAGGGATTGAAATAGCTTAGGGATAGGCAGATGGGGAGATTATGGAAAAGGTAAGAAACCCTGTGAAGGAGAAACATCTGCATAGCTTCAATCCTGCCCTTCAGGGAGAGGTTACGTTTGCACCAATGGTTGATCTCTGCTAAGAGAGAGACAAGCAGAGGAGTAAAATTAGCACTTTCCAGCTCCTTCCAACTGGTGTTAATAGTCACCCCTAAGTAAGAAAAGCCCTGAGGGGCCCAGGATATGGCTGTTCCCAGCAGACAATCTTTGGAACAGGCCAAATCTAGGGGAGAGAGAATCATCTTTTTCTGGTTCACCTACAGACCAGAGAGTCTTGCAAAATCCTGTAGTATGGCAAGGACCTTAGGCAGTGACCGTTCTGGGTTGGACATAGTAAGAAGGAGGTCATCCACATAGGAATTGACCAAGTAAGAATGTTCTCCCACCTGGACTCCAGAGACATCCGTGGTGGCTATAAGCTTCCTTGCCAGGGGTCTAGGGCAACAAGAAAAAGTAAGGGGGAGAGGGGACAACCCTGGAGAGTACCCCTCTGCAGATGGAAGGGGGGGTGAGATGTCTTTGTTAGTTAGAATCCTAGCAAAGGATGAATTGTATAGTATAGATATTCATCCCCAAAAGTAGGGGCCAAAGCCGTAGAGGCTTAAGACACTATGGATGTGATTCCACTCCACGGAGTCAAAAGCTTTAGAAAAATCAATGGCCAGGGCCACCATGGGCACCGAAGACTGCAGCGCCAGCTATTTAAGATTGAGTACCAGCCTCAGATTGTCTGACCTGGATTTCCCTTTGGTAAATCCTGCCTGGGATGGATGAATTAGAGTAGGCAATATGTCTAGTATTCTATTAGCCAGCACCTTTGCCACTATTTTGGTGTCTACAGACAAGAGTGAGATAGGGCAAAAGCTGGCACAATCTAGGGCATCTGAAAATTTCTTAGGAAACAAGGTGACTAATGCCTCTCTTGTAGTGGAGGAAAAATAATCCTTGTCATGGGCCTCATGAAGGGCTTGGAGAAGCAGAGTTGAGATTTATTCCCGCAAAAGTTGGTAGAGCTCAATAGTCATACCATCCGGCCAGGGTGATTTCCCTTTGACCAGCTGGGACAGCGCAATGTGGATTTCCTCCGCAGTGATGGGGCTGTCCAGCCCTTGGCTTAACTCTGGAGAGAGTCGAGGGATATCGATGGACTCACAAAAGTCTTCTAATTCCTTTGAGATCCTTGAGTCATCCAAGAGAGTTTTTGACTGTTATAGGGACTGATAGAAGAGTCACATAACTTCATTAATGCTTTTGGGATCTGAGACCAACTTCCCAGTGGGGTCCCTCAAAGTCTGTATGTAAGATGTGGCCTGCTGCTTCCTAAGTTGATAGGCAAGCAATTTGCCTCCCTTGTCACTCCCCTGCCAGTATTTGTACTTGGACCTAAGAAGTTGCCACTCTGCCTTTCACTACAGTGGGGTATTAATACGGTACTTGAGCCCAAGAATAGAGGTCAGGAGAGAGTTATCTGTATTTGGAGGAGAAGAGGACTTGAACTTTGACTCCAGGACAGTTAGTTTTGCCTGCAGCTTAGAGATCTCCTCCTTGTGAGCCTTATTTTTAAAGGCCGTGTAGGAGATGATACAGCCTCGCAACACAGCCATGAATGCTTCCCAAACAGTACCAGCTCCTACCTCTCCCCCGGCATTGTGGAGGAAGTAAGCCTTTGCCTCTTCCACCATGGCTGAGTGGAACTCCTTGTCCTAGAGGAGTAAAGGATTACACCTCCACCTAGTGGAGGATGAGCCTTGTCTGGATGGGAGGTAGCTACAGGCAATTGGTGCATGATCAGAGATAAAAATATTACCCCCTCTAGTGTCACTTATGTCCTGCACCACCTCCTGGTTGGCCAGCCAGTAATCAATGCAGCTATGGGTGCTGTGAATGGGGGAGAAAATGTATAATCTCATCCTGTGGGATTGTCCCTCCTCCAGGGATCCGTGAGCCCCCATTCCTCTGTCAGTTCCTGCAAGGCTGCTCTGGCATTGGGATGTGCCTGGGTGGGGAGGGATTTATCCAGAAAGATATCCAGTACCAGATTAAAACTGCCTCCAGGTATAATCGGTATGCCTTGGTGCCCCTCAAAAAGAGAAGCAAGTGCCTGGCTGATCTCAGCAAGGAAATCAGCAAAATCTGAGTTGGGGCCATATACATTCACAACTATAGCTCTCCCCCCGGACATAAGAAACAGACTGCTGCCCAGCGACCTTGAGCATCCATCTTAACAGCTCCCTCACCCCAAGGGCAAGCTTTATGAATCAGAATTGTTACCCTTTTTGACTTGGTGGAAGTGGAACTCACCAGTACCTTGCTCACCCATGAATTTTTAAGACATTGTACCATCCTGGCAGTGAGGTATGATTCCTGGAGGAGGGAAATGTCTGCCCCAAAGGAACAGAGATGTTGTAACACCTTAGTGCACTTCACCAGATGATTACACCCTTTGACATTTCAGGAAAAACACCTTCACCCCTGTCTAGTGTTACCCAACATGGCTTCCCTAGAACAGTGATCAAATTCCACTCACCTCTGAGCTGCTGAGCTAGGTGGGACCAGTGGTTATCTGACTCTTGACAGATTACAGAAGTGTATGTTCCTCAGCAGCTGCGGATAACCTAAGAAAATTCAAAGGGTAGTATTTTTCGATATGATCAGTGCCTATTACAGTGCACACAGTGATCTTGAAAGATAAGGAGATAACAGTAACACAGATTTAGTAAACAGTACTAGAGCAGCAAAAAACTGTCAAAAACTATCAAAAGTGAAAACACTAAAGGTGCAGAGTTAAGCACGTAAGGGGGGTCCCTGCAAAGCGTTGAACTCCCAAGCTACTTTGGCTCACATACCCAGTTGAGGTATGGGATAGGTTAACCATCAACGGCAGCCCATCCTACCCTGGAAGAAATACCACTAATAGGTCATCCAGGGAAAGAGAAGGGGAGATCCCTGATATCAGGATCTAGGGAAAGGGACTAGGGGAGTAGGAGGAAAGGGGGAACCCAACTCCTAGCAGATTACCAGGGCCAATAACTAGATTAGATTCAGAGAAACAGTTCCAGGTAACAGCAATATAACAATAACAAAGCAGATAACAGCTTAACAAAGATAAAGACAATAGCCTAACCGCTTTCAAAAACAGTAAACAGTGGACACAGCCAGCTTCTAAATGATTTACAGGGTAAATAGTTGCCAGCCAGATTCCCGTAAGGAGCCCTTCCCCTGATACAAGGGCTAGAATGCGGTACATTCAGACCACAGAAGAAGAGTAATAGCATATCTGCCCTAAGGAGAAAGATGGAAGAAAGGAGGGGATTAGATCATGGGGGGGGGGGGACCCAACCCCACCCCAGTGGGACCCACTCTGTAATCAGAGCGTGGGGGCCCAAGGGCGGCGCTCATTTCAGAGGCCCATTACCCAAACTGCCAAACCCACAAATACTCTTGGCATGAAAAAGAGTAACAAAAAAATTGGGGGGGGGGGCACTGCAGCGCAATATCGTCAAGGGATGACCTTCCCCAAGAGCCCCTGGAGAGAGAACTAGGGAAGGGGAAGGGAGCATATATTGGTCAAATAAAGAGCCCATCAATTATGAGTACCTGGACTTCATAAATCCTCCCTAGATCCCCAAAAGTGAGGGGTGAGTTCATTGGCTAATGGTGTTATGAGGCCAGATTAATATTATTAGAACTCAGCAAGGGATAGAGAAAAATAAAAGTCCATAGCTTAGACTTGGAAGAGATCAGAGTTCTCCTGTAGCAGATGGCCTTTCTTGCTTCATCCCTCTAACCCTGGGGAGACAGAACCAATGGGGCAGCTTTATGCACCTCTGTGTGGTTGCGGGCCATCTGAAATTACTTCAGCGAAGGATTAGAGACTAGGCTTGAACGGCAGCAGATTTTTGTCAGTATCATCTGCAGGATCTGGTGCTTCAGCAGCCCAGTCCAGGGGAGCAGCAGTGTCCATAAAGTCAGTCATCTGATCTGAGGACCCGATCAACTCCTTCTCACTGGATGAATCATCCCTAGGGAGCTATGCAGGGGGAGAAGCAGAGGGCTGGTGGTGCTTTTGGTGCTGGCAGCTTCTGGACCTCGGCCTTGGGTGGCTCAGATGGGGAGGCTTGTCTGACTTGTTAGCTGGCACTGAAGGTTTCTGCCCTGATCCAGGAGTACCAGGTGCAGCAGGGCCCCGGGCTAAGAAATCCTCCCTTCCATTCTAGCTGGCCTTGGGGGACTCCTCTGTGGTGGGACTGGTCCATCCACGAGTATAGTCTCTGTGCAACAACTTCCCTTTTCCACCATTCTGTTTATGCTGCTCATACTCTCCTGGAACCCAGAGGCATCTGGGGATGTAGTATTTTTAAGAATGGCAGGACAGTATGTAGTGAGCCAGGCTTTGACTTCTTGTGGATTCTGAGCTAGTAAGTCCTTGCCTTCTTTGGATACAAACAAAGATGTTGGACCTTTAAATTGGTATTTAAAGCCATTAGCCTGTAGGATTCTTTTCAGTGGTACAAAGAACTTGCGCTGGGCTGCCACATCATGGGAGTAATCCCTGTAAAATGAGATGCGAGCCCCCCTCCAGGTAATATCTCCAATGTTTCTAGCTGCTTGTAGAACTTGATCCTTCACTGAATATCGCAGGAGATAAGCAATTATGGGCCTGGCAGGGGAGTTTGGAGGGCCCGCTTTGCCAAACACTCTATGCACTCGTTCTGCCTCTACAAGGCCTCTCCAATGGTCACCATGTAGCTTAGGAATGAGATCATTAAGGAAACGCTCCATGTTCTGACCTGCCGCACCCTTGGGGATGCCCAGGATCCTAATATTATTGCAGCATCCCTGATTTTCCTGATCCTCTGCCCATTCCCAGAGTCTGGCCAGCTTTGCTTCATGGTCATGCAGCTGCTGCCAGATGAAGCCCTGGTGCCTTTCCAATTTGTCCATCTGCTGCTTGGCCACTTTCAGCTTATCTTCAATCCGGCAGATGTTGGCGACATTACCTCTGAGGGCTGCATTTATCCCATCCACTTGAATGAGAAGGGCCTCAAGCATTTTAGTAATGTAGGATAGTGAGTCCTCCACTGGTGTTTGCTATACAGGAGTCTCTTGGTTGCCCCCAGTAGTACTGGCAGCTGAGAGGGAAATGGATGCTGCCATCTCCAAGCTAGGACTGCAAAAACACACCGAGCAGCTCCCCAAGGCACCAGTTAATTACCACAGCTTGGTAGAGTTGCCTGTTAGCCCCGCACTAGTGGCTCCCCATCAGCAGAGAGGTCCATTCAGCTACTGTAGTGATGCCAAAGTTTCTGGCTGAGGCCTGTGTGGCCTGTGTCATTTGGCTTGTTGTCTGCTGGCATACTTTGCTATTATGGCCAACAGCTGTCAAAAGATTGACACCTGGAAATCAGCAAGGATCACATCTCTAGACCACATCTAATCCCAGATCACATCTAATCCCAGATCACATCTCTAGACCATGGATTATGTCCAGACAAGGACGGAGCCAATGTATTAGGCAGCCATCACACCAGCACTCAAGCCACACACCCCTGTAGGCCTTTAATGTGTTAGTCACCCAAGAGCTTCTATACAGACAATGGGCTCAGTCCATCCAACTGCCCATAGCTGAATAGGTATTGTCGTTCTCTGCATAGCCACCTCCAGAGCCAGGGACCTGAACCTGTCCAACTGGAGATGGGAAAGGCTATCAGCAATGTCATTTTGAATTCCTTCTATGTGTTTCACTCTAAAAGATAGGTTGAGTTTTAAGCCCTCTAAAATTAGCTGCCATAACACCCGCATTACTGACTCAGTGGACCCCTTCTGTCTGTTGATGACCTTGACCACGGCCTTGTTGTCACAACAGAAAGTTATCTTCTGATTAATCAGCCCTGTCCCCACACTTTGAGTGCCATCCAAATCGAGAACAGCTCTAATAGTGTAATGTCCTTCAGGAGCCCCCGGCTCCTCCATTCTGTAGGCCATGCCACAGAGATCCATTCCACTCTGAAGTAAGGCCCCATGCCCATTGCCCAATGTCTCAGATGTGTCTGTATACAGGCCCAGATCATTACTAAATAACCAGTCCTGTTGCCAAACATGAATCCATTATAATGGGCCAAGAATTCAGCCCAAACCTCTAAATCCTGCCATACCACTTTCATGATATCCACCCAATGGTGTGGCAATCTAGCTTTACCAGTGCACCTGCTTAACCTCCTGGTGAATGCTCTCCACAGACCGATTGCCCTGCAGGTGAAGTTTAAATGACCTAATAGCTGCAGCACTTGTGATAAAGGCACCCGCCTTTTGGTTAGGACCTGATCTAGTAATTCTCGCAATCTCATCACCTTATCCCCAGGCAGCCGGAACAGCTCATGCTCCACGTCCACCCCAATGCCCAAAAATTCCAACTTTCTTGACCGTCCCTCTGTTTTGTCCAGTGCTAATGGGATACCCATAACAGAGCATAAGCCTTGAAACCCCTTTAGTTTTTTTGTCTGTGTCCTGTTCACTGCTCCCTATGATCAGAAAGTCATCTAGGTAATGTACCATTGCTTTGTGCCCATATTGGATCCCAAAAACCCATTGCACCCATGAACTGAAGTGCTCAAACATTGAGCAGGCTATGGAGCAGCCCATGGGCATGGCCTTATCAAAGTAGTAGTTTCCCTGAAATTGGAAGCCCAGATGGTCCCAATCTTCTAAGTGTACTAGAAGGAGTCTGAAGGCAGACTCTATGTCAGTTTTTGCCAACCATCTCCCTCCTGAGGACTTGATATGATTTACTGCCTGGCCCAAAGTCACGTAGGACACTGAGCTCCATTCATCGGGAATGCTGTCATTCACTGACACACCCTCTGGTTCAGAAAGGTGGTGAACTAAACAATAGTCACCCTTTTGCTTCTTAGGGACCAGACTCAGGGGAGAACCTCAAGCTCGGAAGTGGGGGAAGCTGAAAAGGCCCCTCGATCCTGCCTGCCACCAGCTCCTTCCATATCGTCTGAAGTACTACACCCTTATTGTCTTTTAATGAGCTCAAATTCTTAGCCCGCAAGGCCTTCCTTGGTCCCTCATAGCCCAACCTAAAGCCCTTTTTGAAGCCCCCATGCAACAATGCCCTCCCAACCCTATCTGGATACCTTGCGACTATGCACAAATTATTTGGGGGCAAATGGGCATATGGGTCAATGGGAAACCCCTCTCTGGCCCCCTTTGTCCTGGTGACTTAGTTCCCTCTATATCCCCCATTATAGGCCCTGCAACCTGATTGTGACCTCCTTCAATTCCCTTGAAATGGCCATTACCTCCATTTCCTTGGTAACTGCCCCAAAAGGACTCGACCCCTTGATGCTGGTATCCTTACCTATCCCCTGACAACCTGCCGATGGTCACTGGGTGTTTACTGGCACATCTGGAGCACAAATACTTGAACTTGCAGTTTTTCCATGTGCACAAAGCCTTACTGTAACCCTAACAAGTTTTGGCCGTCGACTCGGCCCCTGAGTTCTTGCTAGTCTGCCCTCCCCCATGCTCTGACCTGACAAAGTTCTTACCCACAGTTCTGAATGGGTGCAATCCCATCTCAGATCCCCCCTTTGTGGCCATTCTCTGTCAGAAGACCTTATCATATTTCAACCAGCCATAATCTAGCTTTACCTTATAGGTGTCCCTTATGATGGTTGAGTGCGCCAGCAATGGGATGGTCACATCTGTCTTCCTCTCCAGCATAATGATGCTAAAAACAGTAAAGCCAGCCTGCCAAGTTTCAATATTTTTTCCCTTATAAGTCACTTCCTCCATTGGGTTCCCCACCATAGCTATTGCCACCGCCATCTCAAATTAACCTATGGTTTCTTTTTGCTCATACTTTTTGGCAGTGTATTTGTCCGCTAACGCAAAAAAATCCACAAACTCCCCTTTCCATATATCCTGCTTTATGGTCAGAGGCACATGATTGCCCAATTTCATGCCTGGTAACCCCCATCTCAGTCTGGCTGCTAGCACCTGTTGTGGTATCCTTACCCACACCAGCTTTCCCACCTTTTATCTCTGCAAGGGCCTTCTCCATTTTTTCTCTGCCAGCCTTCCCCATATCATTAATAAGCCCCTCCATATACTCTTTTTGGTTACCATCACCTGTCAGGTCAATCTTTCCCTTACCATTGCCACCATCGGGCATCTCTGGCTCTGGTACTGGCTCTGGTTCTGGTACAGGCACTGGTGCCTGTGGTCTCTTTCCCCTGCCCATCTTTCTTGGTGCAGGAGAGTCCTTTCTCTTTCTTGTGTGCTCCTCCTCCTCCTCCACCTCTCACAGCCTCACTGCCTCAATTAACTCTGCCATCTTCACCATCAGCTACATGGCCTCATCCTTCAGCTGGGCACTTGAACGCTGTGCTGGGACCTTTTTGAGAGCCATCTTGTAAAACAAGCTGAAAGCTCTGACTGGAAGGAACACAAGGTATATATGCCATTAAAGCCACAGTTAATCCATGGTGCATGTGCAGGAATAGCATCTCGATGGCTTATCCAATACCGCAGTTAAGCTGTTCAGTTAAGTTTGCCACATCTCTGGCTTAACCCAATGCCACAATTAAGCAGTTCAAACTAATTTAACCTCTGTCTCCAGGTCCTCCCGACTATGCTGCTGCCAATTTGTTGACCTCAGTAATATGCCCTCCTCACTCCCATGGACTCAGTCTGGACCTCCACAGTATACCGCCTCCTCGAGAGATCACATGACGTTTTCAGCCTGAGCAGATGCTCCTTAGTTCAACTCTCCTGCTGACCCTCCAAAAACAATAATTTAACAACTTTGCGACTGGCAGTAGATAATTTATTGCTGCTAATAAGACTGAATAATCCAAAGGCTAATAATCCAGCCAGAGAAGGAAACACTAAATGTTAAACGAGCGCAGATTATGGACACAGAAATGCGACAGGCCCTCTCGGCCCGAACGCCTCCTCAAACACCAGAAAAAACTGCCAAAAGATCCAAGAAGCAAGCTACAACCTCTAGCAGAACAACATCTTCGACCAGTAGTTCCATTTCTCTGTCAGAGTACAAATTTCTATCTGAAATGGCCACCATTAAGGATGCCTTTAAAGAATTTGCTCTGGATTTGAAAAATATTCAAGCCGACTTAAAAGAAACCAATAAAAAAATATCAGACGTCTCAGCCTGTGTATCCTCATTAGAAAACTGGCAAACTAGGGTGGAACCAGAGGTAGTAACATTAAGACAGAGATTAAATAAAATGGAAGGTAAGCTGGAAGACCTAGAGGGGAGAAACAGGAGGAACAATATTGTGATTTTTGGCTTACCTGAAGAAGCAGAAGGATCCGCCACTGTTCAATTTACCCAAAAGCTTCTGGTGAAGATAGCAGGTCTTCCACTGCACACCACAACATATCACGTTGAACGGGACTACCGCTCACTGAAGCCACGACCTCCTCCCGGTGCTAAACCTCAGCCTTTTATTATTCACCTCCTAAGTTATATAGATTGGCAGCATATCCTGGTAAAAACCAAGGAGCTGCAGGAGGTATGATGGGAAGATGCCCAGCTTAGGTTCTCTCAAGACCTGCCAGTCATTACTAGACAGAAACGGGCTGAGTACCACAACTCTATTACAAAATTAATCATTGCTGGAATTCGTTTTCGGATAAACTATCCAACAACATTGCTGGTACAGTACCAAGGCAGCTGGAGAAGCTTTGAAAATGCAAAGCAGGCAGCAGAAGAATTGTCCATTATGTTATCCGATCTGTTTGCTCACCGTTAATTTTGTATGGCTCTGGTAACCCCCGATGGTGACCATGCATCTTATGAGAAGATTTGGTGATATAATGGAGACTATCCGTTTATAAACTTTACGATTCTTTGCTCTGTGCAGTTGTTGCTTCCGGGGTTCATTTGGGTACTGCCAGATGGAGAAAGTGACTTGAACTTTGTGGCTCGATCTACCCAAGGGCTGTATTCTTTGGGAGGGGAATAAATAGAGAAGAAAAAGAAGGTCACTTGGTCCACTCTTTCTTCAGGGTATGGTAGCCAGTTTTTGGAGGGCTGTCTTTATTTGTCCCATTTTCTGCAACTCAACTGTTTATTTTTCTTCCCCTCTTGAACATGTGAGTTATGGAGTTACCCGAATCTGCACAACAACGTGCAAGTAAATCACTGGGATGAGCGAACCTACATAACGATATAGTTAGAGACTGATATGTTTTTAGCCAAGTTTTGGTCTGTATTTGTTTACAATGCTAGTTCTCGTTTCCCTTTATTTTTCTTTTTTGATGTTTTTCGCCGATTGTCTCCCTTATTGAATATTAACACGTAAATTGGGCATACAAAGGCCTGGCTCAAAAGGGGGAGGGGGAAAAAAACAACAAGAAAAAGATTTGGTGATCCCTCATTTTCCACTAAATCTATGTGAGTTAGCCTATCCTGGAGAAAGTCCAGTATTTAAATTGATTATTTGGCTACATTAAAGCGGGGGTGGACGGAGAATATAAGGTTTTGATTGCTTGTTACTGCTTGGATAGTATTTCCAGGAATATATATGTACATAGTTGCAGTTCAGATGTTGCACACTAGTTTTGTTTTGCTTTTTTTTTTTTTTTAAATCCTAGCATATAATATAGTTGATGCTTTGGATCACTGCTGGTTACTATGTTCGTATGTCCCAGTTTGAAATAAGGACTAATCCCATTAGAGCTGAGTATTTACAATTTGTTCAACTTAATGTTTTTCTTGTGGGGGGGTTGGGGGGATGAGCTGGGATGTGTTCCCTTGGGTTGAGCAGTCATGTCTTGGCAAAAGGGGATTGAGCCTCCACAATCATTTGCCCAGGTTGGAGCTTACGCTATAAATTTTCTTAATTTGGCCATGTGAGGATCAGGGTTATATGTTGTAAGGTATTATTTTCTGGGATGGGGTGGGTTAGGGAGGGATTGGGGGGATTTAAAGATTTTAAGGGGGCGGGCACTGCCACAATTAATGGGATCAAGGCTTTCGTTTTACCTATGAGTCTCTCTGACTTTTTATATTTAAAACTAGTTTTTCAGTTACATTGCTAAAATCTCTGATTATCACTTTTGTTCCTGGAACATTAAAGGGACACAAACACCGGCCAAACGGATGAAATTACTGATTCACCTGCACAGTATACAAGCTGATGTGGTCTTTTTACAGGAAACACACCTGCTACCCACCCAGCTGCACTACCTTCATAGGCTCTGGGTGGGGCAAGTGTTTGGTTCAGGTTTTAACTCTTGTAAAAGGGGAACTGCCATCCTAATTGCCCATAATATTCCATTCTATTTATTACAAGAAATCTCAGACTCGGAGGGCCATTATATAATATTAAGGGCTATCCTAGGTCATTCGGAGGTTATTCTTGGCTCTGTTTATGGCCCCAACTCTGATGATCCCAAATCTTTTATGGTGATCATGTCTATACTGGCTTCCTGGTCTGCTACCCCAATAGTACTGGGAGGGGACTGGAGCCAAGTCTTATCAAATAACCTCAATAGAACAGGCCCATCTAGAGTATCCCTTTCTTCAGTTCAACAAGCCCAACCGGAATTAATGCATTCAGTAGGTTTGGCAGACCCCTGGAGAATTAGCTATCCAAATAAGAAAGAATATTCATTTCATTCCCTTGTTCATCAAACATTCTCCCGAATTGATTACTTCCTAGTGAGTGCTGATCACCTCTCGGGAGTCGCATCTGTTTTTTATTTCTCAAAACTTTTCTCTGATCATCATATGGCCCAGTTACTTTTAAATTTAACACCCAATATACAACGAGATAGGATTTGGAGGATCAATAATTAAATTTTAAAATCCGAAGACCACATAAAACATTTACAATCCTTCATTTCTAATTTCATGATGGATAACTCCCCATCCATACCTAAAGCTGATATCTTATGGTGTTCATTAAAATATGCCTTAAGAGGTGAATTAATACACATAGCAGCGAAACATAAAAAACAGAGAGAACAAGCCCTCTCCTCCCTTTTTGATCAGATCGCAACAGACGAATCAAGTCTTTCTGTCCTGTCTCCTCAAGAGGACTGGGAAAGAGCTGAGTCCCTTTGAGCCCAATATGATCAATTACTGGCTGAAAAGGCTGGATTCCTCCTGCTCAGATCCAGGATATCTCATTTTGACCAGGGTGAAAGAGTCAGAAAACTTCTAGCTCTTAGGCTAAGGTCCCAGACTTCTGATAGGATCATTACTTCCCTTCAGTCACCTACAGGCACCCTTCTCACCTCGCCTAAGGATATCTGTGAAGCATTTCAGGATTTTTACAAATGTTTGTATACCCCTACTAATTTCTCTTTCTCTCAGCAAATGTTTAACTCTTTTATTATGGATATTAACCTCCCAACACTATCTGACTCACAGTCTTCCAGTTTAAAAGCCCCTATTAAATTAGAAGAAATAATGGATGCCATTGACTCACTTACATTAGATAAATCCCCAGGTCCAGATGGATTTTCCCCTAATTTTTACAAGGCAATGAAAAACATATTGGCATCTATCCTTTTAACTACTTTCCAATACGTCTATGAAAATGGTATCTCTGATGCCTCTCTAACCCAGGCCATTATAGTAGTCTTACCTAAACCTGGCAAAGATCCGCTATTTACACACAATTACAGACCTATTTCCCTTATCAACATGGACCTAAAAATCCTAGCTAAGATCTTGGCTTCAAGATTGGGCCAGGTTTGGGATTCCTTAATTAGTGAACAGGTAGGGTTTGTTAAGGGCCGTCATTCATCTGATCACCTTAGGAAGTTAGCTTACCTATTTTCTGTGTCCAAGGATTCTCTCATTCTAGTTGCTCTAATTTCCTTGGATGCAGAAAAAGCATTTGACAGGGTTTCCTTGGGAAAATTTATTTTCCTTATTTCCCAAATACGGTGTCCTTCAGGAATTTTTAACCTGGCTCAAAATACTCTATTTTTCCCCCTCAGCACGTGTTCAATGTAATGGGGTACTTTCCACTCCCTTTACTTTAAGGCAGGGCACTTGTCAGGGCTGCCCCCTTTCACCTTACTTATTTAACCTTTTTTTAGAGCCTCTTATCAGAAAATTAAACTCTTCCCGGTTAATTTCAGGCATCACAATAGGGACAGCAGAACATAAACTTTCCACGTATGTGGATGACATTCTATTGCATATTTCATCCCCTTCCCAGTCCCTACCGGCAGCACTTACAATAATTTCCCAGTTTAGTAGCATCTCTAATTATAAACTTAATCTCGATAAAACAGAAGTTTTCCCCTCAATCAGCACATTCAGAGATTCGAGATAGTTAATTTGGGCCTACAATGGCGATCTGATAAACTTAGATATTTGGGTATTTTTCTTCATGGCTCCCCCAAGATAATTAAAAAACTTAATCTCGACACCACTGTAAGTACTATACAAGATGACATTAAACGTTGGTCCTTGCTACCCCTGTCTTTCTGGGGTTGAATGAACATATTAAAAATGAATATCTTACCCCATATATTATACTCCCTACAAATGTGCAACTGGGCTTTGCCCAGCTCCTGGTTCACCCATGTTCAGAAAATTATTACTCCTTTTTGTGGGCTGGAAAGAAATCAAGAAGAAGTTATTGTAAGCTCACCCATCAGAAAATTGATGGTGGCTTACAAGCCCCTAATTTTTATTTATACCATCTGGAAAGACACCTCACTAGAATAAGGCATTGGATACTCCCTTCGGATTACTAAAGGAGGCAGTATAGCGCAGTGGTCTAAGGCTTTTAGCTGCAAATCTGGTGACATCCAGCAGACCAGACCTGGGTTTGAATCCCACAGCTTTCACTTGCATACTGTGTGACCCTGAGCAAGTCACTTAACCTCCTTGTGCTCCCAGGTCGCTCCTGTAAAAAAGCTTTCAGCTTAGTGTGCTATACCTGGTTAAACAACTAATAAAAAAAAATACTCCTCCGATTATCTTTATTCCCCTCTTTGGTTGAAAATCTAGAAATCTTTTTGCATTACACGTGATTTAGACCTGAGAGCCCTCCCCTTTCTAACTACAAAGTGTCTCCCAAATAAGTTAAAGGATTCCCCGCTAGGCTCCCTTCTGTTCACGCAACACCAATTTAATATCCTTCTTAAGACTATAGGGTATAAAGACATATCACACCCCTCTGTAATAATCCCAATTTGCTGATTTCGGGTAAACCACTTAAGCCTAACTTTTTCTGGCCCAATATGGGAGTTGTGAGAGTAGATGAGCTAGTTATTGACAATAAATTAATGTGATTTCAGAAGGCCCATTCTCTTTGTCATTGATTCTCTACCCATATATTTAAGTACCTGCAGGTTTCCCATATGTTGCTGCAGCATTTTGGAGCTGGGTTGTGGACTAACACCTTATCAGCTACTTTGACCCCATACCTTAACTCCCTTCCATCTGCTCACTTAATTTCATATGCTTGGGTGGGCGAAGCCTACCGTCAAGATGGCAGCAGTGTAATCTCTCCGCGCTCCCACAGGGGGTACATATTTTCCCGAATCCTACAAATCAAATTTTCAAAAAGAGATCGCAAACAAGCTACTTCATTTAGAGTGGGCTCCGTTTTTCAAGTGGTGCGATTCCTTACCCAAACAAGAGCACGTTGGTGTGATGCCGAGCCAAGAAGAGTCACAGTTTCCTTCGCAGAGCAGGCCCTGAATGCCCGAGGCCATCAGTTGTCTTTTCTCTCTCCAGGGATTGTGACACAAAGAGTCGGTGCCCGCTACAGTAAACAGAATAAGCAACGCAGAATATCAGCACTGCTGTGATTAACAGATAACCAGGGGCCTGACTAAATAAAAGTACGAGTGATATTCGGAGGTCACACAGAGTCAAACTGGGACTGCGAACCCTGGGAGGATCAGGCCTAATTAAGCCTGGGCTGGTAGTAGGGAATACTGGGGAAAGAGTGGTGATGACCCACCGGCTGGCAAGCATAAGTAGCCCACCTATGGTGCTATGATGTTGAGCACAATAGACCCTAATTTAGCAGTAGTAATGGCAAAACTTGACCAAATTTTACTGGACACTGCAACCTTAAGGCAAACAGCAAATAAAACCAGCCAAGATCTCCATGCTTTAGCCTCTCGAGTAGCTCATACAGAACACCAGAACCAGCAACTGAATTGCACAGTGCAGTATCAGGAGAAAGCACTGTTAGATCATCACAAAAAACTTGAATATCTTTTAAACGAAGTGGATGATCTGGAAAACAGGGCTAGGAGGAAGAATTTGCATATTGTGGGGGTGCCAGAGGGAGCTGAAGGCAGGGACATGAATGCTTTCCTTAGAGTGTTTCTTCCTGAGCTTATACAAGACAATAATTGTGGTCCACTGGAGATCGAACGTGCTCACCGATCTCTGGCCCCCTGCCCCAAACAAGGTGAGTGCCCCAGACCAATCTTGTGTAAATTCCTAAGATATCCAGAAAAAGAATACTACCTAAGGAGGGTGCGGGAACAAGGTTCCTTTGTGTGGCATGGGATGCACATACAGCTGTATCAGGACTTCTCTCAAGAGCTTTCTAACCGAAGAAGGGCTTATGGTGAGGTGAAACAGCAGTTTTACAAGCTAAATATTCTGACCTCCCTGCGATATCCCTCAATGTTACGGATTCGCTACCAGGATGAATACATTACATTTGAAAGTCCTGCAGATGCGGAGCAGTTTCTAAGAGAGAAGCAGCCCAATCAGGCACCTTCTATTCTGTGCAATCATCACTCGGAAGGTGATCTGTCTTCCAGGATGGAAATTAGCCAAGCAGCTTCTAAACAGGACTCCTCGTCAAGTCTACCTACCAAAGACACCACTCAGACTTGGCATCTGGTGTCGAGAGGTCGGTCGAAGAAAAAGCCCATAGCAGGAGGGATGCATACTATGAAAAGGGACCATTCTAGGAGCCGGTAGAGGTGTTATCTACAATCTGACACTAGCAGTTGCTCTCCTGGGGATACTCCGGTGAAGATGGGCAACAGGTATGAGCCTTTATCTGACACTCCTTCCTGCTGAATTGGACCCCTCCCTGGCCCTTCAACAGTCTAGAGAGACACGTGACGAGTCAGAAGATTGGTCCCCTCTGACAGGAGACTGGGCTGATTGCGCTCCTACTGGGGAGACGGAGGAGGCTGAGAACTCTGTTGAGAACCTGGAAGCCCTATGTACTGCCTCGGATTAACTCATTGCTACCGAAACTCCCTCCTAGGCTCCTGAACTGGTGATGATACTTTTGGAGCTGTATTGCTGGTATTAGGGGTATTATAATGCCTTCACGGGCTACTAGGGAGGGCTCATCCATTTTCTCTGTCTCAGTAAAGCACAAAGGGTGTCTAATGTTGCCAGTACAGGCAACTAAGTGCAAGTGAAACTTAGTAGGTGCCCAACTCAGCTTAACCTATAGGCTATGGAATTGTCCACACCTGGGGTCAAGTAGGCAGTTAATATCCAGAGTTGCATAACAATTAATGTTAAAAGTTAATGGTTATAAGCTTAAGTTTGCTGGTTACAGACTTCCTGTTCTAGTCTCTTAATAAGGTTTTAAGGTGTTAAAGCTCACAATTTATGATCTTCCAGACTGCGTATCAGCTGCCTGAACCATATAATGTCAATTCTGTTAGCCATCTGTTTTTGTATTAGGGTGCAGATGTTATTTGTGATCTCTTGTTCATCCAATGTATCGGGTGTCTTGTCTTTTTTGTAATTGAGATAAATCACCAGAGGAGTTGGAAGGAGAAGACTTTCTTACTGGGTTTAGGCCTGAATAGAACTGCATCTGTTACCGCCCCTGGAGGGAGGTTCTGGGAGCTTGGGACAACTGGTGTCATCCTGCTCCTGTAACAGAGCTCTACCTCCTTTACTGGTTCAAGAAGGCACACAGGTGCCATGGAAAATACCCCATAATGACTTATATAAGAGTTCCACAAATCATTTCAAGTTAGACTGGGGATTGCTGAGAGGCAGAGTAGGTGGGGGGGGGCCTTTCAGGAGATAAGGCGGAACAAAAAGAATATAACAACCAACTGCAGTGGGGACTTAAACTTATACAGACATTCATTATAGGGATGGTTTCACACAGATGTGAATGGGTGATTGTGCTGATAGAGTGGGTGCTGAGGGGTATAGTGCTCTGTGAAATTTATACTGCGAACAAATATAGGGAAAATGGATAGCTTAGCAGATGTAACTCTGACCTCTTGGAATGTTAGGGGACTAAATTCTCCAATTAAAAGGAGTAAAATCTTGACAAGGTTACGTAAACTTAAGAGCCATATTGTGTTTTTACAAGAGACCAAATTAAGTCATGTGGAATCCGAGAAACGTGTTAGAGAGTGGGTGGGTAGGGAAGCTCACAGCATCTCAGGGAAGGCTAAGAGGGGTGTCTCTATCCTATTTCATAAAAAAATTAAGATGGGAAATCACGCTCCAAAGTGCGGACAAAGAAGACCGTTGGATCCTGGTTAAGATGGCTACCCCTATGGGTCCCATGTTAATAGATAACATTTATGACCCAAATGAAGATGTACCAGAATTTTTCAATGAAATTTCTCAGCAAATTCTAGAATTGACTACCGATAATCCAGGGATAATAATTGGGGGTGATTTTAACCTTACGATAGATTATCTCCTGGATCGATCAAATCATAAACAAGAACCCTATACCAGATCTCTCAGAGCCCTTCAAGACATGCTCTAGCTACATAATCTAGCTGATATCTGGAGGCTACAGCATCCAACAGACAGGGGACTTTATGTATTTTTCTGCAGCCAAAGCCATGGCAATCAGACTGGACTACTGGTTCACTTCTGAACCCCTGACGGTGAGAACCAAAGATGCATATATAGCACCACTATACCTATCGGACCACGCCCCATTGCTTCTTACAGTAAATTTGACCCCCCCACCACAGGCAAATCAGCTTCCTGGTGGCTGGATCACCTCCTGCTCGATGATGCAGATTTCCAGTCCCTTGTAAAGGCAGAAACAAGGGATTTTTTTCAATCGAATCCGCCTGGCTCTTCCTCTGCCGCAATGATCTGGGAGGCTTATAAAGCCACCATGAGGGGCCGAATTATCAGTTTTGCCACTCATAGCAGAAAACAGAGGGAGGGTGAAATGCTTCAGCTCGAGAGTAGACTGAAGCAGCTTGAGGCTGAATATAAGCACAACCCAGGGAGGCTTCGGAGTAATTGCTTACTGACAGGATTGACAAGGGTCCAACTTAAACTTAATATGGTTATGACCAGGAGGGCAGAATTAAATATGAGGCGTAACCAACGTCAGTATCAAGCGGAGGGGGAGGAAACAGGCAAGCTTCTTGCCTATAGGCTTAAAAGAAGGCAAGCAGATAGACACATAACAAAACTTCATAACGCGGGGGGGGGGCATTGGTATACTCTCAGAAAGATATTAATGACTCCATGGTTAAATTCTATCAAGACTTATACACCTCTCATGTGAGATGGGATGAGGTACGGTTCCATTAATTCGCAGATCATCTGCCACTGCCAGCCCTGACAGAATCCCAAAAAATTAGATTTGGATGCACCGCTCTCGAAGAAAGAATTGGGTAGGGCAATTTGGAGCAAGGCCCCACACAAGGCCACCAGAAGTGATGGATTTCCAGCTGACTTCTTTAAACTGATACACCCCGAAATAATAACTCCTTTCATGGAAATGCTAAATGAAGCTCAGGGCAAGGGCGAACTCCCTCACTCCATGAAAGAAACGGTGATTACGGTCCTGCCAAAAGAGGGGAAGGACCAGACATTTCCTAGCAATTATCAGCCAATCTCTTTAATTAATGTGGATGCTAAGATTTTAACCAAAGCTCTGGCTGCGAGATTGGAAAAGGTACTACCGGATATTGTACATCACTTGCAGGTGGGGTTCATTAGAGGCCAGCACAGCTCAGATCATGTTAGAGCCCTGGTTACTCTGATGCAAGCAGCGACGGAACTTCCCACACCTGCAGCACTAATTACAATCGATTTTGAAAAAGCATTCGACTCGGTAGAGTGGGATTTGTTGCACGCGGTCTTGAATCGGTTTAATATAGGACCGTACTTTGCTTCCTGGATACGTACTTTATATCAGTCTCCAGTAGGCAAAGTACTAACTAATTCTATGATGTCCCCCCCCCCTTCCAGCTTCACAGGGGCACTAGACAAGGCTGCTCCCTGTCGCCCTCATTGTTCGTCCTGGCTATGGAACCCCTGTCAGCCGCTATACGCACTCACCAAAAAATACATGGTATAAAGATGGGAAATAAAGAATATTATACAAAAGCATATGCGGACGATTGTCTGATCCTAATTGGGGACGTTCAAGAGAGCCTACCATCCATTATTGATACCCTTACTGAGTTTGGGAATATACCCGGTTTTAGGATTAACAAAACAAAATCGGAGTTCTTACCTCTTAATCCCCATATATCCTCAGCAACAATTAAGAATTTGTGTGTAAAGTGGACTGGCCAAGACATCAAGTATTTAGGGGTCATAATATCCGTAGACATCTCCTTTAATGGCACATAAAAACTTTATGCCACTATGGACCCAACTGTCCCACAGCATCATACGTTGGAAGCAGCTGCATTTATCTATGGCGGGGAAGATGGCTGCCTTAAAAATGATGTGCGCCCCTAAAGTGTATTATCTGCTGTCTCACTTTCCTCTAAGTATTCCCAGGCTTTGGGTGCAAAAACTTCACATGCTTATGAGTAGGTTTCTGTGGGCCAAAAAAAAACCTCTCTACAGCAGAGAAGTTAAGAGCCCCCCGGACTTGGGGGGGGATGGAATCTTCCTGATTTTAATAGATACTGTCAGGCATTTCAAGTAGCTAAATTGTGTAAATGCCTAAATAAGCAATCCTCTAGCCTAGCATGGGTAGAAATAGAAAGAGCTGCTCTTGGTAATATCTCTCCCCTTCGTTATTTGGGCCACCCTTTCCCCAGATTTGCACACAAGTGGTTAACCATCCGATCTAGCCACCAGGCGTGGCACTCCTTGGGTAAAAGTAGCCACAGGTGTTTGAGTATTGGTATATACACACCTTTGTGGAATAACCCATTTTTGAAAATTGACCAGAAACCTATTGACTGGCCAGTTTGGAGAGCATGTCAGATATTCACATTCCAGGACTAACTTCAGGAGGATGGGAAAACTTTTGTCTCCTTTCAGCAGTTGAAGGATTCTCACTTCCTGCCCCTTGAATGCTTTTGGCAATACTTGCAAATTTGCAATCTATATAATACCTAGGCCAGAGCTAAATGCAATTGCATTCTAGTGCTTGTCTCCTCCTTGGCCCTGGTCTGTCATCATGTTTTCATGTAACACCTTGATGCCTCTGTCCTCCCTTTGATACTGGTCTATCTTCCCTCTTTCTCCAGCCTTCTTTTCACAACTCTGTACTGCACTCATCCACAATATACACGCAATCATACTATAAAAGTCCTAACTCCCCTTTCCTTCTCCCCGTAGGCCCCCACTGCCGCATCAGTTCTACCGACCTATCCTTGGGACTTCACTTCTCACAATGTTTATCCTTCACTTACATATTACATACCCCTCCTGGTACCCCATCTGCCATTAGTTGGTGGTTCTCCAAGCCATTTTCATGGCTAGTACTAGTGACTGCCCCTGGTAAATGAACTAACTGGTACTTCTATACAGAGAACATGGTTTATATACAGTTGCATGGTTCAATGGTGGACCTGCCCCCTTGTATTTGAATCCTCCTCTGTTATGGCTTGCCTTGTCTTTCTTTTATCATTTGACTCCCCTATTAATGCACCATTGTGTTTGTGTTTATATACTTATTTACATGTATTTATATGTTTTTATGATGGATGTTACCCGACCCTGATCTAACCAGGTCCATCTTGTAAAAGAGCTCTGCTCAATGATGTTCACCTGGATAAATAAAGATTTTGATTGATTGATTGATTGATTGATGTGCGGGACATGGGCCGGGACCCTCAAAGATAAGCTCCCTTTATCATTGTGGTCCCAACAAAACAAAGGGTTAGCGGGTAGGATTCAAGACTGGCTCAGGAATGCTGCTCCGGATCCCTCTGTAACAGCCAAGGCAAGGTGGAAAAGGATGTTGGGAACTTCCTTTACCCCTCAGAAATGGTCCAATTGTTTGAAGGTAGCCCACAAAGCATGTGTAGATCAAAGGAGCCTCCTTATTAAAAACAAAATTATTCACCTGTGGTATAGAACCCCATTACAGCTTCATAAAATGGGACTGTCCAATCAGGACCTATGTTGGAGAGGCCAAACACCGGCAGCAGACCTTCTTCACATTATGTGGAGCTGCAAACCCCTGCAACCCTTATGGACTAAAGTACATCAGTTTTGTTCAACTACCCTAGCCCGTAACCTGCCTTACTCCCCTTCCTTTTGGTTACTTGGTATAACATCTGATGAATGGTCATTGTCACAGTCACAGATGTTATGGTTCACCCAAGCATCTGTTGAGTTCCTGCGGCTCATTCTTATGAATTGGAGGACCTCATGCCTCCCACCATTCCAAGCGTGGTTAGTAGCATTGGATTCTTTAGTCTCCTGTACATGTCTTATCCATTTTGCTAAAAAACCGAGTGCAGCTTTTCTGGAAATATGGGCGTCATATATAGGTCAGGTCTCCCATTTTCATTCTATACCTTTGGTATCTAATGCAAAAGAGTTGTTGAAGCCCCCTTGAATTTAACAACTGCATGTTTAAGGACTGATATATTGTAGATCCTGGATAAGTATGCCTGTCAACCCTTGTATCCTCATTGTAATGTTTCTAGCAATGCAATTTGTAAAAGGAAATTACCAGCTAAACATCTTCTCTATGCAAACTAATTGTATTCACATACTGTGAAGTGTATAGCTATATACGAAGTTAAATGCACTACTGATTGTCCTTTTCTGACGTATTTTTATCTACTGTAACAGTTATACTGTTTCCTCAATAAAAAGATTAACTGCAAAAAAAAAATTCATATGCTTACAAGTTTTTGCAAACTACAATTGCAGGGTTAGAAGGACAAATATTTTAGTGGTGGGACCATTCTCTATCAACCTCTACGCCCCCTAGATGTTGGTCAAGAATCTGGAAACATCTATACAGATACAGCAAATGGGACAGGTATAGATATATGCAGTTCCAGATTATCCGTAATTTGTATTACACTCAGACTAAGTTATATCAGATGGGCTCTGTGTCATCTGATCTCTGTGTCAAATGTTTGCAATCCCCAGGGATCTGCTGCATATGTTATGGTCCTGTGTTAAAGTATCCCCATTCTGGAACTGTATTAAATCCCGCCTGGATCCATTATTATCTCTTTCTGACAAATTCACCCCAGAAGTTTGCATTTTAGGAGATTATATGATCCTTCAAGGCCGTACTCAAAGAGCTTATATGGCATTAATCTCTGCATGTGCCAAAAAGGTACTACTCAGACATGGGGTAGACTCACTTACACCTACCCATGCTGAATGGTATAAAGAAATCATGTTTGCCATTCAAGCAGAATGTGTTATTGCTGGGATTACCCATAGAATGGAAAGATATAGGCAAGTTTGGGATCCTCTCTTCAATTTGTTAATTCAGTCTATTACAGTATCCAGTAGTACAAGTGCCCCCTCTTAATTTAACTTAATCTAATTTAATACAACTTAATTTCATCTAATTTTTCCTTTCATTACAAGTGTACTTAAATTACACCCAAATAAAACAATTCTACCTAAAAACTCCCTATCGTGGCAGTGGGGTGGAGGGAAGTGGGTGTTGGGAGGGTGGGGATGGGGAGGCTTGGGAGGGAGAGGGAGGGGGAATGCAGGTATCGAAATATAATTTTCTGGCCGACAATTGCTGTACTGTTATGATGTTAGTACTTGTGTTTTATATGTATACACTTGGCAATTTACGCCTGGTCTGTTTGGGATGCCTGTATGTTAAGCACGGAAACTGAATAAAATATATTTAATTAAAAAAAAGTATACCGCCTCCCTCTGCTGGGTTTGACCTGGCTGCCTTGCCCCAAACCCCCACCTGGTCAGCCTAAAACCCAAGCACACCTTCTTTGGGCAGTATCCCTTTTTTATAAATTTTTTTTTTTATGCTGCCCCTTATAATGAGACGTCCCAGGCCCACTGAATTTCCTCCATTTTCTTTTTTTTCTTTTTTTTTTGTAATCCAGCCTGTGGGACCTCCAGGTCACCTGTGGGCCTGGCCTTCAAGCTCTGAACTGTCCCCAAGTCCCATGGGCTGGTCACCCCCAATCTAGGCCCACTGTCTTTCTCCACATGTGCCCCAGCCAGCAGTTGGACACACTCTGTGCTAAGCACATTCCATCAGTTCACTTCCTTCTCCAACAGTATGATTGAACTCCCCCCCCCCAGCCCTCACCAACCCATAGAATATGGGCTGTTTTTCTCACTTGTGAGGCGTTCCCTCCCAGTAGTGACTCCCACCTCCAGATGAAATTGCTTGCCTCGCTCCATACAAAATGTATTTCCCTTATTATTATTTTTTTTCAGGTCATTTTGCCCCATTGCCCAAGCTATGGCCAGTTTTAAATGCAGTAACCTGCAGCCACTGTTAAAATCCAATAAGGGCCTCCCAGCCCCTGCACCACATGGTGTCTCTGTCCCTCCCTTGTTCATTCTCCTTTAGGCCTGCTCCCCGCAAATTCTTTCTTAAGCTGCTGCCATTTGTTGAAAGCATTCCCCATCCCTTGATGTTGAAGGCCCTCTTTTTTTTTTTGTAAATTCTACACAAATCCCCCAGCCTGTCCCTACTGAGCAACTCAACCGTGGCAGACTGAAGCTGAGGCCCGATGATGTGGCTGGTGATGTCACACGCCACCCGCTCTGTCGCCTGCCTGGGCCCAGTCCACTCTCTCCTGGACCCTGCATATGGTAAGCCTCCTGCTATTCATTTTGTCTTCAGGCTAGCCCAGTAAACTGCTCCCATACCCTATCATGAACCATGAAGCTGTGAATCAGAAGATCCCCCTTGCCCAAATCCTTCCCATTTCTGGAATCTCCCCAAGCATGGCCAGTAACCATCTCCCACTCCCCATATAGTCCAAGGCCAGCATCCATCTCCACCTCATAGCCTGGCCTGCTTGACTTGGAACCTGCCTAAACTGATGGTCCCAGGCCACCAGCCCTACTGCAAATTCCCAGCGCACAAACAGCTTGCACAAGGAGGCTGACCTTGTGGCTGCTCGACCACTTCCGCACTCGATACTATTGCGACCATGCCGCTCTCCTGACGGGAGTGGAACCCAGTGACTGCAAAAAAGAATAAACCACATTCTACACCTCAGCTCTTAATCACGGACCACACAAGAGTATTCCCCAAGCAGAATACTCTCCTAGCGGCCACCCCCCACCCACTCCCAAACTTGCAAGCTGCAAGCTTGGTGAGCCCAGACAAATGCAGCACAAGCATTTTTTTCTTTTTAAGCAAAGACCAGCAAGCAGACTCAAATTAACAGAGGGACTGTCTCATATCTCTTTCAGCCCAATCGCCCTACTTGTGGCCTGTGTCCCCCAGCCCCCCCCCAAAAAGGCTCCTAATTTAAAAGCAAGAAGGGACATTGACTAAAGGCTGCTGTTTATTATTTTTTGAGCCATTCCTGAATTATACATACCAAACCTACCCACACAGACCAGGACCACAAAATGATGGAAATAATAAACCATAGGGGTGAAGCCATCTAGGCCTCGACCTGTAGGCCATCCCCTCATGGTTGACTCACCTTACCTTTCTGGATCACAAACTAGCCTCAGATGTGCTGAGTCAAACAAAAATGAGTCTCAGCAGAAAAGAAGGGAAAGTAGATGTCTGCAATCAACTTATGTACCCCCTAAGGATCCCAATCTGGACCTCATCTATCCCCACCCCTGACCCAATCAAATTCTTGCTTCCCCTGTACCTGGCCACCCCCCATGACCTCCCCTGCTGAGACTCTGCCCCTGTCTGTCCCTACCGCCCCTCCCTCATTCCCTTAGCCCATCCCCTGACCATTCCTGTAGGAAACCCCTGACAACTCTTGTTGCCTTTCAGCGGCAACCCGATTTATAAATGGGAAACCTGGAGAACAATACCTCGGGTTTATTAATATTTATGGTCCAACATCTCCAATGCATGAAGTATTTAATAATGTATTTTTAAAATCTTTGAATTGCCTAGATAACACAACTGTAATAGTAGGAGATACAAATTGTACATTATACACTCTTCTGCAGAGATCAAAATTCAGGCCAAGCAAATCCAAAGCTGATAAAGATTTAAGTGTTCTCATTGAACATTTGAGATTAATAGATGCACAAAGAGTGAAAAATCCTGATATTAAAGAATACATATACTGGTTTTAAATATCATAAATCTGGTTCAAAGATAGACAAAATGTATGTGCCAAAAGACTTAATTTTTAAAAATAACCATATTGAAATTAAGGGGCAGGTAATATCTGACCACTCTCCAGTATCACAACATTTTAGGGAATCAAATTACTTGGAGAAAACTAAAAGGTGGAAGCTGAATAATTTCATATTGGGTAATAAGGTGATGTTATTAAACATTAAAACAAAAGTAGTAGAAGTTGTATCTAACAATAAGCCATAAGCTACATCTTGGAATAACAACTGGGATTGCCTTAAATATTGGTTAAGAGGATACATCATAGGCATAACCTCTTCCATGAAAAAAGAAAGGATAAAAAAAATCTGAATCACTAAATAAAATAAAAGAGATGGAGAAAATCTTTGAGAAAATGAATCCAAAGAAACGAGGGATCAGTGGTCAAAACTTAATACTGAATACAATGAAATCATAAGAGGTGAGAAAGACTTTTACATTAGAAAGTTTAAACTTAATTATATAGACTCAGGCCCAAAGGCATCAAAGATCCTGGCTAAAAGACTGAAACAAAATAGTAACAAACATAACAATGACTGGAGGAATAAAAGATAATATTATATCAGATCACAAAAGATAGATGAAGAATTCAAAACATTTTATCAGGAACTGTATACAGTAGCTCAAAAGTGAGACCTCCCCCTCCCTCCCCATATAACACTAGCCAATTTTTGTAAAGATATTCCTATACCCAATATACCTGAAAATCTTGAAGAACAGCTAAGTGGGAACCTGACTGATGAAGAAATAGCAGGGGCTATTAGAAACATTAAAAAAATACACCACCAGGTCCAGATGGATACTCAACTAACTTTTATCATAAATTCACTAAAGAATGAATGCATATTATTAAAGATGTCTTTAATGAAGCATTTAAGAATGGAACATTTTATAAGAGCATGGCCCATGCTTTTTGTATTTTATTTTTATTCAATTTAAGCATACTATGTGCATAAATAACACTTGATTTTAGGGCATAAGGATCATATAATTGTGTAGTCTTTTATTACTATCTATGAGGGTAGTTCTAAATTGGTATTACACTCAGGTTCAAAAATGGCTTGCTACAGCATGACCATGGACTAAACACCTAAATCAAAAGTCCACTAACATTCTGGAGTGATAAGACTCTTCAATACCAGAATAGGATTTGCTAAAGTCCATGGGCTCAGTTCTCAAAGGTTGATGCATGGCTGTCACAAGCCCTGCGTTAAACCCTGTGCTGCCCCGAGTACATTGCCATATCTTGCACCTGATTGACAAAGATCAAGTGCATTAGTGACACTTTACCACTTTTACAGTGACTTGCACCAAATATTTGGTGCAAACCCCATAATAAGGTCCACAAAGTTAGACCAGCAAAAGCTGGACTAACTCTTGGCATGTGGCGCATGGGATCGAGAATCATGATTGCCGGCCAGGGAATCCCACATGACACATGCACCATGTGTTTGGTGCACCCTGGGCATGCAGCATTCTAACTCTTTTGAGAACTGAGACCATGAAGTGAACATAATCTCTAACAGTGATGAGAAAATGAGGGACACACAGTAGGGGAAAATGTCACCAATCCACTCCCCAGTACAAAGTAAATGGGCATAACGAGATCTAGAAAAGAAATAATGCTGTGAAAAGTAAAGACCTTAAAGAAGCTGAAAATCACAATATATTCATAACCTGTGTAATTCCACAGTATTACAGAAAAATCAGTGAGGCTATATTGTGTGTAGAAAAACGTATTTAATAAAAATGACGCAGCTCAGTTAACTGAATGGATCTAAACAATGCCCTACTAAAAATCAGAACTAACTAACCCTAACTGCTAAAACCCCTTAAACTTTTGTATGGGGAGCGCGGGGAAAATGGAACAGTATGGCTCCATGCAGCGGAACATCAGGTAAACATATATAGTGCAGCGTTCCCCGACCATACAGTCACACCATCTTGGCTCCTTCCACCTTCATTGCAGGCATCCTAGGTAGCTAGAGGAACCAGCAAGTCTCATCAAACATAAAGAACAATAACACAGGGTACTTAAAGCCAGCACAAATATATATAAAAGAAAAAAAATCAAGTTTGCCCACTTTCCCCAATAAAACCAATACACTCTCTATTAAAATTTTTAAAACTTTTCTCTCAGAGTCAGCAAGGGTATGCAAAGGTACATGAATTAGTAAACATAGGCAGTGCAAGATTCAGTAATGCTCAACCCTCTCCACTGAAGTACTGCATTTGGGAAATGGTGGTAAAGTCCTCCTTAATCTTCTGAACCAATTTCCAGCTTTGGTTGGATTGTTGTAAATGCACATTTTCCCTACATATGATATTTTTAAGTTAGCTGGCAGCTGGAGAGAATGGGTGATGCCTAATGATTTTAAGTGTGCTGGAATTGCATTAAACACTTTGCGTCACTACCTGGTTGCCTAGCTCAAGTTCTGAAAGAAAAACAATAGAGTTCCTTTAATTAAAGTTAGTTGTCCCTTGCCCTTTGTGGCATTTACGATCACATCTTTAAAATGCGGGCCAGCTGTGATGATTATAATTGTAAGGGGTAATTCAGGATCCAAGGGACTCTGTCAAGGAGTGATTCTATGTTTTATATATACAGCCTTCAAGATCCAGGCCCAGTTGGGTCTGAATAAGAGTCAAGACATAGAAGATCAGATTGTTTCCCTGCTTTCCATCTGGAACTCCTAATAGACAGATGTTGAAAGTCCGGCCCTGTTCTCAGGTTGTTATAACCACAGCCTCAGAATACTGTTTTCTTGTACAATGTCTGAGGTGATGGCCTTGGTTTTATCTGCAGTCAATTTAGCTCATTGTGTCTTAGAAGAAATAGTATCCAATTTAGTCTCCAACATAGTGACCTGACTGTTGAATGTGTTCATTTTCTTCCAAGTCCTTGACAAAGTGAGCCAGATCTTGTACAGCACACAAAACTTAGCTGTTTGGTGGCTTGGGCTCTCCGAGCCCCTCACCCACTAGGTTGCTCCATGCTGTGCCATCTTTACTGAATGTTTGCCTTGAGGTGTCTTGCAAAACAGTTTGTTGAGACTTCCTCATGCCCAGCAAAGACAATGTATAACTTCCAACATGAGCCAGTTCTTTAGTAAGTAAGCTACACAGGATAAAACAGTAGTTTAACTACCAAAACTATAGAAAAATAAGAGTTTAATAAGAATAGACAGTGGAGCTCTCCCAAGATGCATCCTGCTCTGTCGGCTGCTAGCCATGCCTCCAGCATGACTCAGGCTTAATCAGTTTAATGTGTAGGACTGGGAAAGATCTCCAAATTTGTAGCAGCTACAGACACATCTTATTAATTAACATACTAACATACTATTTGCCAGCAGATTAGGCCTTATGGTCTATCGAGTCTGCTTGAACCTCAGATCCCTAGTTGGGTGCCGAGGCCCTCCACTCCCTTGTGTTCCAGAAACCCCTATCATCCATCCCCACCCTCCTGGGACAGGCCATCATCTCATACATCCACTTTATGTGTCTGTCCCACCCTCTCTTGAAGCCCTCCACTGTGGATCTCTGAACCAGCTCGCCAGGCAGTGCATTCCAAGGGTCCACCACCCTCTCAGTGAAAAACCTCCTCCTCTTCCCCCCCCTCACCCTTCCACCTTCCAACTTCAAACCATGCCCTCTGGTGATACCTCCCTGCTTTAGTCTAAAGATCCCCTCCATGTTTACCCTATTTATTCCCTTGAGGTACTTGAAGACCTCAATCATGTCTCCCCTGTCTCTCCTCTCCTCTCCTCCAATGAAAACAGGCAGAGCTCCTCAAGTCTGTCCTCATATGTCAAATCCCCTAGCCCTCGTATCATCTTAGTTGCCCTCCTCTGTACCCTCTCCAGGAGCTGTATGGCCCTCTTCAAGTGTGGTCTCCAGTACTGTACACAGTACTCAAGGTGTAGTCTAACCAGTCCATTGTATAGCGGCAGAATCACTTCCTTGTTCCTAGAGGTGATCCCCCTTATGATGCATCCCAACATCCTGTTTGCCTTGCTAGCTGCTCTCCTGCACTGCTCAGAGTTATTCATACATGCATCCACCATGACCCCTAGGTCTTTTTCCCCTATTGAGACCTCCAGCGCCTCCCCTGCCAGGGTGTACCTGTGTTTAGGGTTTCCCCACCCAAGATGCAACACCTTGCACTTAGTGATTCTCCTTCAACTACTGCTCCCATCTTGGAGTCATCAGTGAAGAGACTCATTTCACACCCTATACCCTCCCTGATGTCCAATATGTATGCATTAAACAGGATCAGACCTAGGACCGAGCCCTGCAGTACCCCACTACCAACCTCTCTAGGGTTTGAGAGCTCCCCACAGACCACTACTCTCTGGGTGCATCCAGCTAGCCAGTTTTCAATCCATCTGACCATCAAAGGGCCTACTCCTAACCCCAGCAGTTTCTCCACCAGACCATTGTGGGGGACAGAGTCAAACGCCTTGCTGAAGTCCAAGAATAATACATCCACAGGCTATCCCCTGTCCAGTTCTGATGTTACCCATTCGTAGAACTCCACAAGATTGGTTTGACATGATCTACCTGGCACAAACCCATGCTGCCGACTATCCAGACCTCCCACCTCCTCCAAGTACACCCCCAATCGTTCCTTTAGTATACTCTCCATTAATTTTCCCACCACCGAGGTCAAACTGATGGGTCTATAGTTACCTGGTACTTCCCTCGACCTCCCCTTTATGGATTGGCACCACATCTGCCTCTTGCCAATCCCTAGGTACCCTCCCTGTCTCAAGTGACCTGTTGAAGAGCTCCACCAGGGGTGCAGCCAGTATGTCCGTCAATTCCCATAGTACTCTCAGATGAATGCCATCCGGCCCAGGAGATTTGTCTTTCTTTAGGGCCTTGAGGGCTAACCACACCCTTTTGGCAGAGATAGCATCATCCATCCCCTCCACCTTACTGGCCTTTTTATCCTTATCCGGATGTGACACCCCTGGGGTACCTCTCCCTCCCTCTTGCTCCATTTCTGTTGCTCCCCGGATCCCACTCACTGCCACTTCTATCCCCATCGTGCCTTGCTTTGTAGATATCCCATCCCCCTCCCTTATGAACACAGAGGCAAAGTACTCATTAAATACCTCTGCCCGGTCCCTCGCCTCTTCCACCCACCCTCCTTCTGATCTCAATCTGTTGAAATGGCCCTTAGTTTTTCTCCACTCCCTAATGTACTGGAAGAACCCCTTTCCCCTCCATGTATCCCCTGTGCCAGCCGCTGCTCTTTACTGGACTTTGCTCCCCTCACCATCAGGGTGACTTTTCTAGATGCAAGATGGTACATTTCCTTATCCCTATCCCCTCTTGTTGTTTTATATTTTTTGTAAGCCGCCTTCTTTTCTCTGACCGCTACGTGTACCTCACTGGACCACCAGCATGGTTTATGTGACCTTGCTCCCTTACATTTCAACTTAGCGAGATCCTGACTGCCTCATGAAGTCCCTGTTTTATGACCTCCATCTCCTTTCCACACTTGTCATTGATGTAATCCCTTCAAGTGATCCTTGAGAATATTTCCATGCCCACAAAGTCTGCCCCCTGAAGTCCACTGCCAGTGTCCTAGATCTCCCCTCTCCCCATGCTTATTTGAAACCAGATAGTATTGTGGTCCCTCCCAGTCAGGGGATCCTCTACAACCAGGTCCCTTACCAGATACCCATCTGCCAGAACCACATCCAGGACATGCTCCTCCCTTGTGGGCTCCATCACATGCTGTATTAAGAACACATCCTGGAAGCCGTCCAGCAGCCTCTGCTCCTTGGCCACCTTAGAGGACATGGTTCCCCAGTTTGTACCTGGCATATTAAGGTCCCCCATCAACAACACTCCTTCCCCTTTTGGTCCACACTGGGCAATGATGTTGTCCAGCAAACCATCCTCTAGAACATCACTCATCCTGGGGGGCCTATATACTACACCCAGCTTGACCTTATCTCCTGCTGGGGTTCGTAAGGTGACCCATAAGGCCTCCACATTTCCCTCTGCCTCTTCTACCCTAGCAATTTCTATGTCATCTCTAATGAACATAGCCACTCCACCCCTCTGCCCTCCTTTCTATCCTTCCCTAAGCATAGTGTACCCCATGACGTTTAGGTCCCAGTCATGGTTTTGTTGGCCCATGTTTCGTGACCGCCGCCACATCCACCCCTCCCCACCAAACAGCATGGCCTGGAACCTGGCAACTTGTTTCCCAAGCTCCTGGCATTTACTAACACCAACCCCCACCCCTTATCCCTGATCCCTTTGTCAAACCTCACCCAGGTTTCTTATACTTCCATCCTCCCTCTGCTCCTCCTGAAACCTCCACCCCAGTCTGTTTCCCCCCCCCCGCATGGGTTTGAAGACTACTCCCCTCATCTGGAGGAGAGGGCTTCTGGTCAGCCCCTCCCTTATCCCTTCCCCTCACAAGTTTAAACCCCACCTTTCTTGACTGTAGTCAGCCATCCCCTGTTTAAGGACTTCCTTCCCTAATGGGGCAAGATGAAGCCTGTCCTTGGCATACAGTCCCTTATCCTCCCAAACTCCTTTCCAGTTCCCTAACACCCCCAACCCACTCTCTTCACCCCACTTCCTGAGCCAGTCATTAACTTCTGTGAGCTTCATTTTTTTCTCCACTGAGGCCTTTGGTACTGGCAATATCTCCGAAAAGGAAATGTTGCATCCATTATCCCGACAGACTCTGGCAAGTTCTTGGAACCTTGCTTGGATTTCCAAAACACTATTTCCCTCTAGATCGTTAGTTCCCAAATGCACCAGGAAATCCGGTTTCCCTCCACAATCCCTAACCAGTTCATACACCATGAAATTTGCTCTGTGCACTGTCAGCCAAGAGATACTCACTACCTTCACCTGGCTATGGCATCCACCCCCCTGTCCCTCCCACTGGAGACCCCTAATCATCGAGTCTCCCAATAACAGAACCTTAACACTGCCATCATCCTTATGATTACCTCCACTACGCCCTCTCAGCCCCCCATCCCCCCCTTTATTCGTGATCTCAATTTCATGGGAGTCTTCCTGCCTTATTAGAGACCCGCTTGTCACCCTCCCTTTCTGCCTCCCTCATTATTTTGCCCACTTAACTCAGACCCCTCTGAATAGGTGTCCCTTTAACCCTCTCTTATCCATACCATTTATCCTGGCCCTGATGGTTTCCTTCCCCACAGCCATCCTCCCCCTTGTAATAGTACCCTGCCTCAGGGGCTCTCTGGCAGGTCCCCTTTAGCTAGGGCCCCATCCTTGGTACTGACCCCCTGCTGAAGGGGCCCTCCCACCACCTTGTCTCCCAGTTTCTCTCCAGTCATGCTCTTCTCTCTCATGTCTGCAATATGTTGCATCTCCCCATCTGCTTAACATTTATGTTTCCTCTCCCTCTGGGACTATTTCTATCCTTTCCATTGCCGGTCTGTGATGCCCTATGGGTATCCGACTCCCTCTCCCGGCCTCTGTATCAGTTTCCTCATTTCCACCAACCCCTTCCTCCCTCCCTCTCTAGGTTGCTTAGTAGCTCAAATTTATTGTGACACTCTATGTCAGCCTCCATCAAGTAACCCGAGTTTCCCCTGACTGCACTTCTGAACTGCCCCTCTTCTTCCCCTCTTGCTCTGTTCACCTTAGGAGCTCCCTTCCCACAGTCTGCTGTTTTAGGCTTCCCCACAGCCCCTCCTGACTCTTCCCTCCACTTTCTTTGTATTCAGAATGTTCACCCTCGACGCTTTCTCCCTAGCGTCCAATATCCTATCTAAGGGTCCTCTGTCCCTAATATCCCCTCCTGCTTGCTGTAACATAACGTCCTGTATTTCAGAGCATTGCCCCAACCTCCTCAGCCCCACCCTTCTGCTGCCCATATCCACACCCTTATCCTTGACACCCCCAGCTTTACCTCAATCAATATACTCTCACTCCTGATACAAGATAGCTGTCTACAGAGTGGGCAGCCTCCCCTCTCCAGGCCCAATTGAGAATAATTGCCATCCCACAGCCTGTGCAGCCTAAAACCCTTCTGAGATGCCTGCCATGGTGTGATATGGCCACCTGTTTATCCCCTCTGTTTATAATGGCACCCTCTTTCTCAGTCCCTTTCCCTGGAATACAGTTTCTCTATACTGACTGCAGTTATTTACAAACCCAATTTCAACCCCACCAATAAAGTTCCCAAGTCTCACAAACACATACAGTCCAGTGTGTGTCCAGTCCCACTAACAGTGTGTGTATGCAGACATCAGATACCGTATGATGTCACAGGCCCACCAGTTCCTGTTGCTTTGAATTTCAGTCCCAAACAGAAATACACAGCCCTTCAATCCCAACCCCCAGTGGCTTTTCAGTATTTAAGAAAGCCTACAAAATAGGGTGGCTGGGAGGGCTCTTACCAACACCAGGCAAACATCACATTTAAATTTCACGCTAATTATCACTGCCAAACAAGTGTTCCCAAGCCTCAAAAGTTTCAATATCACAGCCCAAGTAACAGTTCTAACTCAAAGTAGTAATTTTTAACACATAGAACTAATTTCACGTACAAAACTATTCAAATATTTCAGTTAAAACAGAATATAACCCCAGACCTCTGTCCTTACCAGCCTCCTGCTTATGTTCTAAGTGAACAATGAAAGACAAGGTAATACTTCTTTCCCTCCCCCTAACACCAGGCAAACATCACATTTAAATTTCACCTAATTATCACTGCCAAACAAGTGTTCCCAAGCCTCAAAAGTTACAATATCACAGCCCAAGTAGCAGTTCTAACTCAAAGTAGTAATTTTTAACACATAGAACTAATTTCACTTACAAAACTATTCAAATATTTCAGTTAAAACAGAATATAACCCCAGACCTCTGTCCTTACCAGCCTCCTGCTTATGTTCCCAAGTGAACAATTAATATGGTTGTTAAAATATTTGCTAAAATTTTAACAGATATGTTGGACAATGTAATTAATTCTCTCATTGGAACACAACAAACAGGGTTGGTTTATTAAAAGTAGACCATTAGTGCTGTGCAGAATTTTCAAATTCTAGTGCAACAACATTTTGCAGAATTTTTGAAATTCTGCCAAAAGACTGCCAAATTTTGCTGGGAACAGAATGGCAGAATTCCAAGGCAGTAAAATGCAGAATGAGTTTTTCTGCAACATTTTCATGGAATTGTATTCCATAGATCACAATATTTTATGTGGAAATGGTTGCAGGGTGATTTTCTGTTTAAAAAATTGCTGTTCTGCAGAATATTATTCTTCATATTGCAGCAGGCGGAATTCTGCAGAAGAATCAGTGAAATTCTTGAGGAAATTCCACCAGCAGAATGTTTATTCCATGCTAATTTCACTGATGGAATTCTGCATTCCACACAGCACTATAGAATATCAGCTGATAACATTAGGAAAGTATTGAATATAAATAGACACAGCAAACAAAAATAAAATTCCGAAGGGTCTGTTATCCCTAGGTGCAGAAAAGGCCTTTGATTGCATATTATGGCCACATATTGGAGATGTTCTGCAACTATATGAATTCTCTAGACAGAATATAAGATGGGTCAATATATTATACAAAAACACAACATCTACAGTTGTTGCAAACGGAGTCATCTCTCCCAGCTTTCAGATCAGCAGAGGTAAAAGACAATACTGCCCCTTATTTCCATCATTATTTAGTTTAACAACAGACACACTAAAAAGGAAGCTACAGTAACACTTGATATAGAGAAAAATGGATAGGTTAGTGTCCATTACCAGGGAATAATAACATTGAGAGGTTCTGGACACAGGAACCTCGAGAGTGAAGCTCGAGGAGTTCTAATGTGTCCAGAACCTTGAGATGGTAGGACTCCTTGGTAATGGACAGAAAGCTGTCCATTATTTTTTTAAATATATGGATCCGACATGAGCATTGAAGAAGTTACACTGACCTCGATGTATGTGGCGTGTGGTCCTGAGTGAAGAGACAAGAAAAGGTAGCTGTGGGACTGACTTTGCAGTTCCTCACATTTGTGGTGATTTTCGGTAATTGGGCTGACTCAGTATGTCCACCAGGCGCCTCGTAGATGTACACATTGTATGGTGAGGGTGTGAATCTTTTTTACAAACAGCATTGCTAGCACCGGGGATTTCTCTCGCTAAGCGAGACAGCAAGCCGCCATGTTTTGTGAATGTTTCTACACACACGAACTGGGCCAATTGGAAGGCATGCTTTAGAGACGTTGGGAGGGAAACTAGCGCTTGCGCTGTTCTGTTTT
Source organism: Neoceratodus forsteri (assembly GCA_016271365.2). NCBI lineage: Eukaryota > Metazoa > Chordata > Ceratodontiformes > Ceratodontidae > Neoceratodus > Neoceratodus forsteri. The sequence continues at coordinate 932,047,845 of CM057453.1, forward strand.
GCTGGTAATACTATCATTCAGGTCCCGAACGATAGTATTACCAGACCTGAACAATAGTATTATCACTCTTGAAGTGTGGTATTATCACTTCAGGAGTGATAGTATTACTGAAAAAAAATTGTATGGTTTACTGTACTATTAAATTGATGATCCACATATTAAAAAAAGGTAACATGTATTATTATAAGAAAAAGGGAATTCTTAACCTCAATTTATGCAGACAATATGCTTATCTGATCCTAGTACCTCATTACCAGATATATTAGACACTCTAAGAGAATTTGGAAAAAAACTCAGAATATAAATTAAAGAGAAATCACGTTTTTACCTTTAAATAGTATATGCAGAAAAGATGATATCCAGGGTACTAACCTTGTGCGGCAAAAGAAAGTACTGATTGCTTAGAGATAAAAGTGTATAAAACAACAGCTAAAGCAATATTTAAGAACCTACACATCATCAAGAATAAAATTATAGATGACTTGACAAGACTGAATAAGTTGCTTTTAGGAATGTGGGGGGAGGCTGGAAACCATAAACATGAATATCTTGCCAAAAGCTTTATACAGATTAATGATGATACCTTGCTGTATTGATAAGAAGTGCTTAGACAGAATTAACACTCAAGGAGCACAATTTATATGGCATCATAAAAGGAACAGAATGGCTTGTAAAAAATTAATGAGGGAGAAAGGCAATGAAGACATAAAGCACCCAATTTATTCTTATATTATTTAGCTGTTGGAGTGATGCAGCTTTCATAATGGTTCCTATCCTCCGTAGAAAACACATACATCCCTGATTGGGTGCTAATTGAAAAATAAGAGTTTAAAAAACAAGAAACATACCTAAAATCCCTTATATATTTGCCAAACCAGATGCACAACTAATAATAAAATAATAACTGATACAGTGAGACAAATAAAGCAATTGGATAGTGTATTTTAAAACTCAATTTACACAAGTCCAGATCACAATCAGTAGGGGGCAATCCAATTTTTACATATACTAATAAAACCTAATGTAACGAACAATGGAGGAAGAAAGAAATTTAATGAATTAAAGACATTCTTCTACAAAATAACCTTATACAATGTAATGACTTAGTAACAACAGGTAACATATCTGATACATATAAAAATATTTCTACCTTAAATACTTATAACCCTCTCAATCCAACTTTTGTGCTAAATGGCTTGTCAAGTACACTATTAGGGTGTATGCAAATGTCAGCAACACACACCAAAAAGGAGATTGCACACTGGCTGTGGTTGTCTAATCCTAAAAATCCAAGCAAAGCAATAACTCATTACACACACCACCCCAAAAATTACATACAATGTACAATACAGTATGATGCATGTACTTACTAAATGTTATGATTAGTGTTGACTGGATAAGAATACAACAGCCAATGTCTGTTTCCCTGTGTGTAAATAGTTGGTTAGAACTTTAAAGTATAATACTAGTTCTTTGTGTTTAATTTTTTTGTTTTAGGGTGAAGGTTGCCATGATAAATCACTTGTCCATTCTGGACTCACCATTTATCTGAGTCAGGGAGCAGATGCCTTGACCTGCCTCCTACAGCACAGGACATATTGCCCAAAGGTGACCGGTGAGTTGGCATTTTTGCTGTTCAAAATATCCTACTATTGTATCCAGAAGTTTGAATAACCACAGTGCTTTCTTTACCCTGTGTGTAGTTCTATGTATGTTGGAAAACTGAATAAACATTTTAACTTAAAAAAAAAAAAAAAAAAAAACAAGCACAGCAACGAAAAAGCCTCACAACTCACCCCCAAGTCACAGAAAATAAAGAAACTAAAAGTGTGTAAAAAATACAATTTATATATTTTATATTCACACATGCATAAATATAAAGAAAGCAGATTAGGTGCTACCCCCCCCCCCGTAATCCATCACTAAGAATCGATGGCATTTCACTCCCTTCTCCTGGAGCTTTATCAAAGATAATAATAAGCTATGAAAAGCATGCTAAAATAGTGTGCCAGTGATGATGTCAATTTGACGCACCTCCCTGAACCAAATTGTGGACAATTAATCTATTAAACCACTATCTAATACATTAGTTTCTAACTACTAATAATAATAATCTCAAAAAGCTGAAGCACACACTCATCCCAATAATGGCACGGACCCAGAGCTTAAAGTCAATATTTATTGCACCAAAAAACAAACGCCTGACGCGCGTTTCGGACAGCTAGTCCTTTATCAAAGGCTAAAAGAACACCACTGAAAACCACCAACTTATATATCACAATCAACTATTACATCACAATGATGAAATACAAAATCATTGGTTGTTGACAAAAACACCATCACCTCTAAAATCACTGTGAAAACTTAAAGACATAGAGACCTATTTCAAAAACTAATACAATTAATAAAGAATCTACAAAATTACAATATATTCACTTACATGTATCATAACTAAACAGATATAATCCTCTATCTACATTCTAAATATGGTCTTAGTTCTAGATGTGCATTAATACCAGGTGTTTTATAGGCATTGAGACGTAATATCCATTCATTCTCCTTCTTCAAAATTTTATTGCGGTAATTACCGCCTCTCGGATCATGGAAAACTTTTTCAATGCCCAAAAACTTAAACCCATGTGAATTTGGGGTAGCTTTATTTCTAAAAATGTGTGTTGCCGTGGCATAGCTCAAATCATTTTTATCAATAGCACGAACATGCTCCATAACTCTAATTTTAAAAGCCCGTTCTGTCTTACCAACATAAAATGCGCCGCAATTACATATCGCTAAGTAAATGACCCCTTGAGTGTTGCATGAAATTAATTGTCTAATATCATAAACTTTGTTTTGTTCATTTTCCACATTAAATTTCTTTTGATTTAATATATATGTACAAGCACAACAATTTCTACACTGAAAGCAGCCAGTATAATTGCCCAACCAGCTACTGGAGTGTACCACTGTATGTGTAAAATGGCTCCTCACTAAGGTATCCTTCAGTGTAGGTGCATGTCGATAAGTAAAAATCGGTGGCTGTTTGCAAACATCACGTAAACCTATTTCTGCCATGAGTACATGCTAATGCCTCTTAATAATTTTTACTATTTCATAACTCTGAGTACTATAGGTGGTTACAAAATGAAACTTTTGACTTTTTTCTTCCTCTAATCTCTCATTCTTGTCGGTCAGTAATGTTTTTCTATCCACCCTTAATGCTGCCTCATAACCTTTGTTAATAGTATTATTAGAATAGCCCCTATTTCAAAGACGTTTTTTCAAAACATCAGCTGCTGCTTCAAAATCAGTTTGTGTACTGCAGTTTCGTTTTAAACGTAGAAACTGTCCTTTGGGGATATTTTCTATCATGTGTTTGGGATGGCAACTAGTGGCAAACAATAAAGTATTACCATCCGTGGGTTTTCGGAAAAGATTTGTCTTAACCTGTCCTTGTTAGTCCCGAACTATTTGTAAATCCAAATAATTCACCGATACATCACTAACGCAATAAGAAAATTTTAAATGCTCATTTGTCCCATGTAGAAAATCCACAAATTCTTCTAGCATTTTTTCATTCCCTTTCCAAATCAACAAAATATCATCAATAAAGCGCTTCCACAATAATATGTTGTAAAAAAAGGGATTAGTACCATCATTAAAAACAGTGTTATGTTCCCACTGACCCACATATAAACTAGCCACGGATGGTGCAGAGGTAGCCCCCATAGCAGTCCCTTTTACCTGTCTAAAAATATCCCCATCAAAAGCGAAAACATTTTTGGTTAGTACATGTTCAAGAAGTTTTAACATCAGAACAATTTCTTGATCAGATTTATCACCAGAATTATTTAAAAAATGTGCAGCGGCATCCATTGCCCCATCATGGGGAATATTTGTATATAGGGCTTCAATATCAAGTGTGACTAACAAACAATCTTTCTCCAAAAAATATTCATCTAACAGCTTTAAAATATCTTTCGTGTCTTTTTCACACGACTTAATTTTTTTCACATAACCATTAAAGACATGGTCTACATATTGGGATAGAGGTTCTGTTAAGCTCTTCAGGCCGCTAACTATGGGGCGGCCAGGTGGATTGTTCGTGTCCTTATGTACTTTCGGTAGCATATAAAAAGTCAGTCTTACAGGGTGTTCAACTTTCAAAAATCTCCTTGTTTGATCTGTGATGATGCCTTGTTTAAAAGCTTCATCAATTGTTTCATCTATACAAGTTTTATATTCCCATACTGGGTCAAATCTCAATTTTTCATAAAAAGTTCCATCCTCCAATTGTCTCATTGCCTCTTGTTTATATGTATTAATGTCCCATAGCACCACACAGCCCCCTTTATCAGCTGGTTTTATCACAATATTGGGGTCATTTTGTAGCGATTTCAGAGCTTCACGTTCACTTCTGGTCACATTATTAAATGACATGCGCGGAGGGTTCAAAAACAAATTCTCAAAGTCCGTTTCACACAGGTCTCTGAATACACTTACTGCACTACAGAGAGGTGGATTAAAGACCGAATTAGGTTTAAAGGTCTCAACCTGAGTAGAGGGGTAACTCGTACAACTTCCACCAGAATCTCTGTTAATTTGTCTATTGTAGAACGCCTTTACATTTAGATTTCTACACATCAGATGTAAGTCTATCACAGTCTGTACTGGATTTAGCGATGTTGTTGGTGAAAAGCTCAAGCCTTTTCTGAGTAAAGATATCTCCGAATCAGTCAATATATGTTTAGAAATATTAATGATTTGTATTTCTTCACTCACCTCTTCATTGTTCTGGCGTTCCATCTGTTGCCATTCCTTCTCCAATTGTATCGTCCCCTCTGCTCGCGATAAACTGCGTTTTTTCTGTCCCCCTCTTGTGCGTTTCTTGTACCGCAATCTACCACTCTGGGGCTCCATCATAATTCTTGCTGCGATGGATGTTCGATGCTGTCTGTATCCCCAGGAAAAAAACGGTTTTGTGTAGTATCTTCACCTTCTAATCCGCTTTCTTCCCTGCTGTAACTGAATGAAACTTGTGTTGGTCGCTTTAAAATCCCTCTCTTGGTTTCTTTTTTCCACTAATATACACAGTGATTTTCATAGTCACCCTTATCTCGAATAAATTTGGTTTGCTTAACACTCTTCAATTCACTGTCCAATTTCTCAATAAAATCCTGAAGTTTCTTATTGCACAAATCAAAACCTTCCATATTTTTAAATTTTAGAGCCTCTGTTTCAATTTGTTTTAGCTCATTTTTAAGAACGATCTCTCTTTCTTTGCTATACTTTATGATCAACTGCATTAGTTTGCTGCTGGCTTCACTGAGTATATTTTCCCACTCCTGCATAAAAAGCACATTATCTGCCCCAAGAGGCATTGGCATGTACTCATGGCAGAAATAGGTTTACGTGATGTTTGCAAACAGCCACCGATTTTTACTTATCGACATGCACCTACACTGAAGGATACCTTAGTGAGGATCCATTTTACACATACAGTGGTACACTCCAGTAGCTGGTTGGGCAATTATACTGGCTGCTTTCAGTGTAGAAATTGTTGTGCTTGTACATATATATTAAATCAAAAGAAATTTAATGTGGAAAATGAACAAAACAAAGTTTATGATATTAGACAATTAATTTCATGTAACACTCAAGGGGTCATTTACTTAGCGATATGTAATTGTGGCGCACTTTATGTTGGTAAGACAGAACAGGCTTTTAAAATTAGAGTTATGGAGCATGTTCGTGCTATTGATAAAAATGATTTGAGCTATGCCACGGCAACACACATTTTTAGAAATAAAGCTACCCCAAATTCACATGGGTTTAAGTTTTTGGGCATTGAGAAAGTTTTCCATGATCCGAGAGGCGGTAATTACCGCAATAAAATTTTGAAGAAGGAGAATGAATGGATATTACATCTCAATGCCTATAAAACACCTGGTATTAATGCACATCTAGAACTAAGACCATATTTAGAATGTAGATAGAGGATTATATCTGTTTAGTTATGATACATGTAAGTGAATATATTGTAATTTTGTAGATTCTTTATTAATTGTATTAGTTTTTGAAATAGGTCTCTATGTCTTTAAGTTTTCACAGTGATTTTAGAGGTGATGGTGTTTTTGTCAACAACCAATGATTTTGTATTTCATCATTGTGATGTAATAGTTGATTGTGATATATAAGTTGATGGTTTTCAGTGGTGTTCTTTTAGCCTTTGATAAAGGACTAGCTGTTCGAAACGCGTCAGGCGTTTGTTTTTTGGTGCAATAAATATTGACTTTAAGCTCTGGGTCCGTGCCATTATTGGGATGAGTGTGTGCTTCAGCTTTTTGAGATTGTTCTTGTTATGCTGAAAGCACCACTATTGCCTTGTGCATGGTTCGTATGCTGTTACTAATGATAATACCCCAACACATCATATGTAGCGATTGTAGCTTCCCCCTGTATTCATATATGAATATGAAACTTTAACCATTTCCTGAGAGCTAGACTTAATTTCTCCAGGATTCTCAATTATTGTCAGTATCAGATCATAACACAAAGCTTAAGTAATAGCAAGCATTAAAGTCCTGATGAAAAGCAAAGAAGGGGACCCCCATATAACTTGTTAAGTAACATATGTTCTAAAACAGTCCTTGAGTTTATAGTAATTCCATTCCACTTGTACAACTTATTAAGCAGCAGATGTTCTAAAGCAGTCCTCAGCTCAATTTTCAGAGCCCCAAAAATGCTGCAAGCTCCTACTGCACCAGTCGTTTGGCACACGGGATTTGCAGCATTCTCCCTGATTCCAGTCTGCTCATTCATTGTCAGCAGTGGATGCCACAATATGTTAGTGTATTTATTTATTTAAAAGTTTTACCAGGAAGGCATGCTGAGCAGACAACTGCTCGATTCCAGATGTTCTTCCCACCATTCATTTCTGATTCATTAGCAGCAGCTGTGCCTGATTGTTCTGGCTGATTATTTTTTAGAATTTATTTTGGTGTGGATACTAAGGGGGACACAGAAGATAATAGTGAGTGGAACACATTCTGAAGAAAGGGGGTCACTAGTGGAGTACCTCAGGGCTCAGTACTGGGTCCAGTCCTCTTTAACATCTTTATAGGTGACATTGCAGAGGGTCTGGAGGGAAAGGTATGCCTCTTTGCAGATGATACAAAGATCTGTAACAGAGTTGATACACAAGAGGGGGTAGAAAGGATGAGAAGGTACTTGGCAAGGTTGGAGGAATGGTCAGACATATGGCAACTTAGATTCAATTCAAAGAAGTGCAGAGTAATGCACCTGGGAAACAAAAACCCAGGAGAAGAGTACACAATAGCAGGGGAGGTACTAACAACAACAAAAATGGAACGGGACTTGGGGGTAGTCATATCAGATGATCTAAAGGTTGGTAAGCAATGTGAGAAGTCAGTAAGGATAGACAGGGGGATATTGGGATGCATAGGAAGGGGCATCACAAGTAGAAAAAGGGAAGTGGTTATCCCTCTGTACAGACAGTTGGTGAGACCCCATCTTGAGTACTGTGTGCAGTTTTGGAGACCTCATCTATGCAAGGACATAGACAAGATGGAAGCAGTCCATAGGAGGGCAACTAAAATGGTGCAGGGTCTGCATCAGAAACCATATGAAGAGAGACTGAGAGAGCTTAATATGTATACCCTTGATGAAAGGAGGGATGGGGGGACATGATAGAAACGTTCAAGTACCTGAAGGGAATTAACAAAGTCCAGGAGGGTAGCAGGGTAGCATCTTTCAGAAAAAGAGATGTGTAAGAACAAGGGGACACAATTTAAAGATAGAGGGGGGACGGCTCAGGGGTAATGTGAGGAATTTTTTTTTCACAGAGAGAGTGGTGGATGTGTGGAACTGCCTTCCTGGGGAGGTTGTTGGGGCTAAAACAGTGGGGGAATTCAAACATGCATGGGACAGACACAAGGCATTTGTAGTGGGGGGTGGCAGAAAGTAGGCTGTTGGTTAACAAGAATCTGCAGCTTATCCAGTAGGTAGGGAAATGGGCAGACTGGATGGGCCAAGTGGTCCTTATCTGCCATCAAAGTCTATGTTTCTATTTGCTCCAGTCAAACAACACGTCATATGTAGTGATTGTAGAGATCTTGGAAAAGTCCACTGAGAGGTAAGATGTAAAAATTAAGGCTGCAAAGCAGAAAAAATAGATAGAGATCAACAGGACCATGAGACAGGAAAGACTTTTGATTGGAGCAGACAAGCACCCCCCCTCCCCTTAGTAACTATGCCAAAATCTATTCTAAAAAATAATCAGCCAGGCCAATCACCCACAGCTACTGCTAATCAATCAGAAAAGAATAGCACTGGTTCTACAGTTTCTTTTAGTAGAGCAGTCACACAGTGAGAAGGAACAACAACAGAGTGGCCAGATGAAATTTGTCAGCCCAGGAAGAAAAAGATGAAGAACAGAAGAGGGAGATGAGGAGGAAGAAGAAGAGGAAGAGGATACCAGAGATGAAGCAACAGGAGTGGAGATGGAGGAGAAGGCAGCCGATGTATTAGTGGAGGGGCAGACATCAAGCCAAATTGAGAGGAAGGAAGTAATGGCCACTGATAATGTGCTAAATATCTCCCCTTACATGCTTAATAATGATGAATAGTCTGTTCTGAGAAAGGGACTATCTTTTCTGCCCACTACTACAGTATCTTCCTTTACATGTAAGTTAGACCTACTGTATATAGTTTACTAGAAAAATAAATCTTATTTATCACTTTAACAAATCTAGGAACAGTGGTTAATAAGAATGAGAGTTTGTGATTATTAAAGCGTAAATTCACATTCTTCCCCCCTGCATCTCCAGCAGTCATTGCATTTGAACACATTTGCAAAAAAGAACTTACTGATCTCCTGATGAATCAAAAAAAAAAACAACAACAAAGGTTTTGTCAATATTACTAAGAAGGAACATGAAGCTTTAAGGTCCCTTGGTATGAATGAGGTGACTGTTATAAAACCAGCTGATAAAGGCAGTTTAGTGGTGGTTATGGACACCACTGACTATGAGAATGAGATTTGGTGTCAGCTAGGAGATACAAAAGTTTATAGAAAATTATGAAATAATCCAACTAGGGACTTCAAACAATTAATTGACTCCTTTTAGAGACAGAACCTGGAGAATGCAGTTATCAGTGCAGAAGTGGTTAAAAATAGAATAATAGATAAGTCTGTATTACAAGGCAGTAATACCATTGAGAGGTTCTGGGGACATGGGACCTCGAGAGCGAAGCTCAAGAGGTCCTAAAGTCGCCAAAACTTCGAGATGGTATTACTGCATTGTAAACCACTTATCTTTCTGTTATTTTTTATAATATATGGATCCATTAATAATACTACAGTTTGAGATGACCTTTGAACTGTAGTATTATCAGCAAAAACGATAGTATTATTGAGAGTAGTGATGTATTACTGAGAAATTTTTGTATAACTTAGTGTAGTATTATTGAGGCTTATCCATATATTACAATGCTAATTGTAGAGAATCTGATACTTGCTACTTTGTACGTCTTGCCAAAGATACATAAGACATTAGGAAATCCTCCTGGACAACTGATAGTGTCAAATATCAGTTTTCTCACTGAACCTTTGTTCAAATATGTGGACAGTTGTGTTAAGCCTCTTGTTCCAAAGCTGCCTTTATATATTTGAGACTCTGCTGGTATTTTGGCAAAATTAGCGATTTGGAAGTAGAGGACTCATGGCTCCTTGCCACCCTCGATGTTGAATCTTTATATACTAATATACCACACAAGGGTGGAATGGATGCCATGAGGTACTTTCTACTAACTGAGTGGAATATGTCAGATGCAGTGTTGACTTTTTTATTCAATGCACTGAGAAGGTACTAAAGTTTAATAACTTTGTCCTCCTTAATAACCACTACCTTCAGGACCATGGCATCATGTTGGGTGAACCATTAGCTCCCACATATCTAAATTTGTACCTTAGGCTGAGGGAGAAGTTAATCATACAAGATCCTTGTAACATTTTTTATAACGGCTTGATTAAACTGTACTGTCACTTTATTGATGATCTCTTTATGATTCGGAAAGGTATGGTGGAGGACCTTCATGGGTTTGTGAAATAGTAAGAAAATTCCAATACTAATTTGAGATGTTCTGCGAAATACAGTGTGGATTCAATTTAATTTTTAGATGTGATGCTGACCAAAAAGGAAGGTAGGATAGTGTCAGATTTATATAGGAAGCCCACCGACAGAAATTTGATATTATTAGCTAGTAGTTGTCATCCTACTCCACCCCCAGGACACATCTGTAATCAAACAGTGTTTCTGCTCAGTATGCCTTCCTGGTAAATCCTTTAAATAAATAAATCCTGGACATTTAATTAATACTATTCCACATAGCCAGTTCCTCTGCCACAGGTGTAACTGTTCAACTCTGGAGTTATATCAGAACCAAGGCTAGGGAAATGCAAGATAGGTTTTTAGCCAGGGGATATAAATATGATACAGTAGTAAGTGCAGGTAATTGGGCAGCCCAACAGGACAGGACTAACCCACTTCCTCTGAGAGAACTACAAAATGCTAGAAGTGATCAGAGAATTAAATATATCACTACGTTTTCACCAGAGGCAGGCAGCATTAGAGAGATTTTGTTAAAGCACTGGGATATATGATCCATTTTTGAACCTATTAATCAGTGTGGAAAATGAAACAAGAGAGCTACTGGACATAACAACTGAAACTAGAAACACACAACAGGATAACTGCACAGAAAATAATAACACAGTACCAAGAGTAGAAAATACTGAGATGGAGGAGGCTACAAGTATGGAGGTGGCAGCTAATGCAGAAAAGGTACCTAAAGATATCTATAACATTGGAGACTCTATGGTAAAGCACATCAATTCTATAACTACCATAAATAGGAAAGAACAAGTGCTTAGTATATTCCTGCCAAGAGCAGGTTTGCAAGATGTCTATGAGCTACCACTGAAAATAATAAATCAAACAGAAGAATCTCCACTAGTGCTACTACATGTTGGGACAACTGATTTAAAAACATGTAGTGAACATGAGATGTTTAATAAACAGAAAGAAATTCATAATTATCTAACTGAGAAGAAATGTGAGGTCACAATGTGTGGAATCCTACCAGTTCCCAAGGCACCACAATGGATAAATAAAGTAATTGTCAAAATAAATAATGGGATGAGACAATGGTGCTTGCAGAACGGACATGAAAACCTAAGAACATGGGAAATTTTTAAAGGTAACAGGAAATTGTTTAGTAAAGATGGGCTTCACTTATATAGAAGTGGTAGCCAGCTGCTGGGAAGTATATTTAATAGAAAGATAAAAAAACAGACAGCAGGGGGGAGGGGTATTAATACTAAAGATTACACAAAACAGGCTATAATGATAAAAAAACGATGATAACACAACATCCAAAGATAATATCAATGACATGGAGAAAGTCAAGCTGTTATTATTGAATGCTAGAAGTCTTAAAGACAAATGTAATGAGCTGATGATTATACTAAAGAGGAAAGCATATCAATCTGTGCTGTAACCAAGACCTGGTATAGGAAAGAGGATTGAGGGAAAGAGATACCTGGGTATCATGTTTTTCATAAAGAAGGAGAAAAGAGGAGAAAGAGGTGTAGCACTTTATGTCACCATGAACATAAGGGCAAATGAAATATATAACAAAAATGACAATAAGGAAGAAGATGAGAGCGTCTGAGAAGAACTATATATTCAAAACACAAAAGTAATCATCAGTGTGTGCTACAGACTACAAAATCAAAACAAGCAGAACATGAAAACTTTCTAAAACAGATAGATAAATTATAAGTGGATGGAAACTATAAGCTGATGGGGACTTTAACCTAACTACCCTCACGTAAACTGGGAAAATTTAACAGGGATATCACAGAATGAAAAACAATTTATTGATGTAATACTATGTAAAAACCTAGAACAAGTGGTAAAAGAACCAACTAGGGAGAATCGAATAGTAGGTCTAATCATATCTAACTTCATTGACAGAATGGGTAAAGTGGAATCCATGGAGCCACTGGCAGACAGTGACCATTGCGTGGTCAAAGCAGTCATAAACATGGAAAACAAATCATACAGAGGGATAACAACTCTTATATGTTATATCAAAGCTGACTACACTGCCATGAAAAAATATCTGCAATCTTGGGACTGAGCCTCAGAACTGTAGCACAAACACTTGGAAACAATGTGGGAAGTAATCAAAATGAAACTAGATGACTGTACATATATTTATGTACCAGTAGTAAGGAAGTACAACACTAATAGAAGAATTCCAAAATGGTTTGCAAACAAAATAAATGACTAAAAAAAGTATATAGACAGTACAAAATTAAACAAACAGAAAAGTTACGGCTAAAATACATCAATCTAAATAAAGACTGTAAGAATGATTAAAAAGGCAAAAGCAGAAAATGAGCGTAAAATGGCATCTTTAACGCTAAATAACAAAAAGCAGTTGTTTTTTAATTATATCGGTAGCCTCAAAAGGGAACAAAATACAGCAGGACAGATAAAGGAGGAAGATCAAATAATCCCTAGTGAGAAACAAATAGCTGACAGATTTAATGAGTATTTTGTCACTATATTCAAGAACAAAGCAGGCAATATGAATACATTCTTTCCATTACAAGAAACAAATGACAGAAAAGTGATTACAAAAAAAAAGTATATGATAGACTAAAACAGATAAAGATTAATAAATCATAAGTACCTGATGAAGTACATCCAAGATTATAGAGGGAGCTGGCTGAGGAGATGGCAGGACCACTCAGTATGTTGTTTAATGTATCCTTGAAGGAAGGTATGACATTACAAGAATGGAGGAGAGCCAATGTAATCCCGATACACAAAAAGGAAGACAAGGGTGATGTTAAAAACTATCAGCCTATTAGTTTGACATCCATTATTGGTAAAGTCATGTAGGGCTTCATTACGGACCTAATATAACAACATCTGGGAGAGAGAGGACAAGTGGATACAACACAATACAGTTTCAGTCAGGGAAGAGCATGCCTAACCAGGTTAATGCATTTTTTTTGAGCCAGTAAGTTCAGCACTAGATAAAGGGCTGCCGGTAGATGTAATACTGTAGAACTGAATGAATTTGCGTTTGTCAGATTTTGCAGATGCTACCACACAGGCATATTCACGTCCGATTGAATTAGTCCATCAGCGGTATCACACAATCAGTACTGTTAGGCTGCAAGCAATTAAATGAGTTGGCAATCTGGTATTTGACTGACCAACACTCCTTGCATTCCAGCCTTGTTATATAGTCAGTCGATCAGTCAGTCTGTTAGTTAATATTCTGCTCAGTGCTTTACTACAGCACAGAAAGTTTATTTCTCACTTACAGAGCATAGAAACATAGAAACATAGAAGTTGACGGCAGATAAGGACCGCAAGGCTGATCCAGTCTGCCCATTTCTTTTTCTACCTTATAAATGTGCCATCGTCCTTTGCTGTCAGTTGCCTATCTATTCATACTCATCTGTATTGCTCCCTTATGCCTATCCCATGCCTGTTTGAAGCCCTGCACTGTATTCATAGCCACCACTTCCTGAGGTAGGCCGTTCCATGCATCCACCACCCTTTCTGTGAAAAAGAACTTCCTCACATTACCCCTTAATCGGCCTTCCTCTAATCTCGTGCTGTGTCCTCTTGTCCTGCTATTTTTCTTATATTGATGCATGGAACAGCCTACCTCAGGAAGTGGTGGCTATGAATACAGTGCAGGGCTTCAAACAGGCATGGGATAGGCATAAGGGAGCAAGGTACTGTAATCCTAGATTGAAATAAATAAATAAATAAATAAATAAATAAAATAAAAATGTTAGACTCTTTCACCATGTTAATGCCCTTAAGGTGTTTGAATGTTTCGATTATATCAACTCTCTCCCTCCTTTGATCTAGGGTATACATATTGAGCTCCGTTAATCTGTTCTCATATGTCTTCTGATGCAGTCCCTGCACCATTTTGGTTGCCCTTCTCTGGACTGCCTTAATTTGGTTAATGTCCTTGTGAAGGTGTGGCCTCCAGTACAGCATGCAGCACTCCAGATGGGGCCTAACCAGTGTCTTGTAAAGAGGGATTATTACCTCCCTCTTATGACATGTGATACCCCTACTAATACACCCTAACGCCCCCCTAGCCTTATCTACCGCTTTAGAGGTCTCCTTGGATGATGTCAGGTCATCGGTGATGATGATGCCCAAGTCTCTTTCTTCCTTTGTGGCTGCCAGCAACCCTCCCCCAGCCTATAGGTGGCTTCAGGGTTCTTCCCTATGTGCATGATCTTGCCCTTCTTTGTATTACATCCCAGTTGCCAGTCTTTTGACCATTTTGCTAGTTTATCCAGATCTCTTCTCATTCTGTCCACCCCATCTGGATCATCTGCTCTGTTGCAGATCTTGGTGTCATCTGCAAACAGACAAGCCTTACCCTCCAGTCCATTTGCAATGTCACTGATGAAGATATTGAAGAGGACTGGCCCGAGGACTGATCCCTGAGGTACCCCACTTGTGACTTGCATCTCTTCTGACTGCATACCATTTACCACCACTCTCTGTTTGTTGCCCGTCAACCAGTTTGCCACCCAGTTGACCAACTTCTGACCCACCCCAAGCCTACCCAGCTTGTTTATCAATCTTGTATGTGGAACAGTGTCGAAAGCTTTGCTGAAGTCAAAGTTGGTGACATCAGCTGCTCCCCCTTGGTCTACCATTCTAGTTACCCAGTCAAAGAAATCTATGAGATTAGTTTGACAGGACCTTCCTTTTGTAAACCCATGCTGTCTTGGATCCTGTGCCCCTATGGATTCCGGGTGTTGCACTATCCTTTCCTTAAGGAGTACCTCCATAATCTTGCCCACTACTTAGGTAATTCTGACTGGTCTGTAGTTCCCTGCCTCCTCCCTGCTACCACTCTTGTGGAGCGGGATCACATGAGCCCTTCTCCAGTCTTCTGGGACCTCTCCTGTGCTCAGAGATTCATTAAACAGTTCTGCTAATGGCTCTGCTAGTTCCACCCTTAGCTCCTTTAGTACCCTGGGATGTATGCCATCAGGTCCCATTGCCTTGTCCACCCTGAGCTTAGCAAGCATGCCACAACAAACAGAGCAAGATGGAGAAAAAAGGGACTGTGCTTGAACACAATTTTTTTTTTAGTTTTCACTTTTGTTGATAACATGATGCTGACATTAGGTTTTAATTTTATTTGATTTAAAACACACAAATAAATAAAACTTGCACTGCTACTTATAGTATCTGTGTTTTGCATTTTGATCCCCCCCCCTCAACATTCCACAGCTAGTTATGAAACAGAATACAAGCAGGAAGCTAGCAACGTGTTGCTATTCATTGGGCTGACAGCAAAAACTGAAGATGGCAGGTACTTATCAAAACAAAAGATGCTGTACCTTTCTTTGAGTGGTAAAGATGGCCCACAGTAGGAAGTAATGAGCGTTAATGGGTGGTAATGCGTGATAATTTCACAGCTCCTTAGCATCGTCAACTCTTAGCTGAATTTGCATTCTACATGGATGGCTGTCGGATTATAAACATGGTCCATTTAAATTCACTGATTTTCTCAAATAGCAAAAATAGCAAAAATAAATGGACTGCGATTATAATATACTCTACAGTATATCTTGACTATTCAAAAGCTTTCGATTCTGTCTCACATACAGAAATGATAAACCAACTAATTAAATAAGATTTCCATCCAAAAATAGTGAGTTGGATTGAGTCATGGCTAGAAAATAGGCAGCAGCATGTATGCATGAGGGGACATCAATCCAGGTGGGAGAGGATTATGAGTTGAGTACCTCGGGTCCATGCTAGGACCACTTCTCTTTAATATACTTATAGCATCAATGAAAATATCTAAAGCCTTATGGGTATGCAAATATGCAGATAACTTAAAAGTAGGAGCCATTATAAATAACAAGAAAGTAGCAGACAGCCTGCAACATGACATAGACGAATTGTGAACATGGGCAAAAGACTATGGTTTAGAGTTTAATGTGGACAAGCATACAGTAATGCACCTGGGCCATAATAATATACTGTCCTAGTATACACTAAACAATAAAGTTCTGGTAATAACAGATACAGAAAAGATCTAGGTGTATGGTAAATGTTACTAACAATAAACCCCTTGCCCTGTCCTACTATAACTAATTCTTAACTCCTTATAGCTTTGTAATCAATGCCAAAAAGCTCTTCTTGCAATACTCTGCGCCCTATCTCCCAAACCGTATGAATGTTTCTCCCCTAAGGATCTGCCTACAGTATGTTATTTTGTAATTTTCCCTGCTCATTATATCTAATAGTTCCTTGCAAGTATGTGGTTGTTTGTTTTCAGTGAACCTCTTGCCGAACTTTGCATCATGATAATTCCTTGCAAATATGTGAGCTATGTCCTGCACCTGCCAACAAATTGCCTTACCGCATGTTTTGTCAAGAATCACACTGTTTTGTACCTTGCTTTCATCACCTTGCTTGTATTTTTACTGTAAAACCTTATTTTGTTTCTGTGTTTTAAGTAATTCCACTCTGTATCCTCCCGAGTCTTGCCTGAAAATAATAATTTCTATGGCTAGCGCACCTACTTGGTAAATAAAAACTAAATAATAAATAAATAAACAACAATCTAACTTTTGATCATCATATTAAAAAAAACAGAATAAGTGTAATAAAATGATTGGGTGTATACGGAGAAATATAAAAAGCAGAAGGAGTGAGGTGATTGTGCCCTTGCACACATCTCTGGCCAGACCTCATCTGGAATATTGTACACCTTTTATCTCAGTACAAAATAAGGGAAGTATGAAATTAATGGAAAAAGTGCAAAGAAGAATAACTAAAAAAATTAAAATCATAAAGACTAGAACATATGGGGAAAGATAAGAAGCATTAGAACTCTATTCCACTCAATATAGAAAACGACGAGGAGATCTATGCTATGTATATAGGGCATATACTGTAACAATGAGCAATTATGGATAACTTCAGGACTGTACAAGAAAGAATCAGATAGGCAAACAAGGTCACGTGACCTGCAGCTTAAAGGTGAAACACCTAGAACAAACAAAAGAAGACAATGGTACAATCAAAGCACCGGGAATGCTTTACCGGCATCCGTTGTGACAAGTATAACATTAGATCAATTTAAGAAGGAACTGGATACCCACATGGGAATTAACAAGATAGCATACATCCACTGATATGTGGCAGGTCACTAAGGCTAATGCCAATACACTTGTATACTAACTATGAAACTATAATATAATACAGGCAGACCCAGTTTTAGGTATGTATGTAATGGACCCCCAATTTGTATATCATCGGGCACAAAATCAAAGAGATGTGCTAGTACACTCCATACAACCTTATAGGCAGCAGACATGGGGTGGATAGGAGATAGTACCCCTGTAGAATGTACCCTGTGCGCCATGTGGGTTGTGAAAATTTGGCAAGTGTGAAAAGAAAATTAAGACATTTGTCAGTCCAGCTACTGGGAGGGTATATGACATCAGGGGTCTTATAACATGAAATACTGTTAATGTGGTATATATGGCCACTTGTCTATGTGGAGTGTTCTACACAGGGAAAACAAACAGAACTTTTAAAACCTGCATGGGAAGCATGTTAGAGATATTGAGGGAGAAATCTAAAAAAACCTTCTTGCAGCCCATGTGAACTTTGCTGAAGGGAAAGGGCAGCATTCTTGGTTATTTATTGGGATAGAGTTAATATAACTGGGACCTAGGGCTGGGGATATTGAGAATTTAACATTAAAGTGGGAGGCATTTTGGATGCACACTCTAGCTCCTCTGAGACCCTCGGGTTTAAATGGTCATTTTGAGATATCAGATTGTTTACAACAGGGGTTTGAGGTTTAGCCTTTATCCTAGTGTAATATATGTTGTGACCATTTTCAATGAAAGAATTTTCATGTGTAGTATTTCTGTTAATGGTTTATGAAGAATGGGTCAGTGTTTAGACTCGGAACAAGTGGGTTAGTTGTAAAAAAAGTGTACTGTCATTCTTAATTATTAACATTAGCCATTTTTGTCTTATTTTTTAGAAAATGGGAAGGTAATTATCTTACCTGCTGGGAGGAACATATTGTAGATTCCCCTGCCAACGATTAAGCAGTGGATTGGAATCATTTTAAACTTGAGGGGCTCGATTTTCGAAGGGGACTCAGGGCTTGTGCCAAACCCTGTGTCACACCCATTTTTTGGCGCACGTGCACCAAACCCCTGTGACACAAGTACACCTGATTTCAGTACATCGGGCACAGTTGCAACAGTTTCCTCAATTTATGGTAGCTTGTACCAAAGTTTTAGCACAAGTCTGGTAAAAAGGGTCCCCCGAATGGCACAAGTTAGACCAGAGAAAAGCTGGTCTCACTTGCGGTATTTAGTGCTCAGCATTGAAAATCCTGATTGCCAGCCGGGAGAATGCTGCTAGCCTCTTGCACCAAACAATCAGTGCAGCAAGGGCTTGTGGCATTCTTGGGGCTCTGAAAATTGAGCCCGAGGACTGCTTTAGATCATCTGCTGCTTAATAAGCTGTACAAATGGAATGGAATTACTTTGAACTTGAGGTCTGTCTTAGAACATCTGTTATATGACAATCTATATGAAGTCCCCTATTCTTTTACTTTTAATCAGGGACGTTAATGCTTGCAGTTTGTAGTTAATCTTTGTGTTTGGACCAGATATTGACAATAATTGAGGATTCTAGAGAAATTATATGGGGTGTTGGGGTATTATCATTAGTAGCTAGAAACTGATGTATTAGACAGTGTTTTAATAGATTAACTGTGTACAATTTGGTTTGGGGAGGTGCATCAGATTGACATCATCACTAACACACTATTTTAGCATGCTTTTAGTAGCTTATTATTACCCTTGATAAAGCTTCAGGAGAAGGGGGAGAGAAATGCCATCAGGTTTCAGTGATGGTCTGTGGTGGTGGCACCTCATCTGCTTTCTTTATTTTTATGTGGTGTGCGAGTATAAAATAAATAAATTGTATTTTTCACATGCTTTTAGCTTCTTTTGTTTTTGTGACTTGGGTGGATGGGTACCCCATCAATTGAGCACTTCCAGAATAGCACTGCACTATATGGCGTTAGTCTGGTAAGTGCTGACATGGACAGCAAGCGGGGATTTACAGCGCTTGCTGTAAGTGCTCCCATGGTCCTGTACAAGGACAAGGGCAGAAAGAAACAGGAGGCTGGCCAAGCTGCTCCAGTGGCATGGAGGGCTGGGGCATGTAGCAGCTTGCCTAGTGCCAGTGAAGACCAGGGTTCTAATCTTGGTCTCCAAAAGATTTTACTACTTTGGGACTTAGTGTTTTTTTACATGGGGCTTTGGAAACAGTTTTCCATGGCCCCATGAATTTTACCTTTTCCTAGGATCCGCTCCCCCTTGGAGTGGGAATCCTAAAGATGGGGGGTTCGTGGGGCAAAGCCCCCCCCCAAAAAAAAACAAAATGGCGCTTTTTTTCCCACATGCACCATATTGACACTATTATTGTCAGCGCTTTTCGGACCCAGTGCTGGGGAGATGAGTTACGAGGCTTTTTTGTTGCTGTGTATGCAAATGTACTCAAATATCTCCATGTTTTATAACCTCTTCCTGGATAGTACCAGTGGAACTGCAGTAGAAAACTCAAGATGATAGGTGAATACACTAAACACAAATACACATAACTGGGACTAGAACAATATATGTTTATTGTCTATTAGGGCATTCAGTGATATAAACATAAGGATAATACAATTGAAACACTATACAACTTATATTACATGCCACACCAAGGGCTTGATTTTCAAACAGCCGAGAATGACACAAGGTACCTGCATTAAATAAATTTAATGCAGGTACCCAGGTGCATCAAATTCTGTGTCAGTTCCAATTTTCTAACGTAGGCTGCATAAAAAATGTTGCACACTGTGCCAAAGTTGCACCAGGCTTGCAATAAAAGACTGTGCACCATGCCACAACCAGGCCTTGCATCAAAAAAATGATGCACCATCTCTGTTTTCAAATTTTCAAAGATGGCGCTTAACTAGAACATATAAATAGACCCACTGTAGAGTCATTACTGAGGTGCTACTGCAGCAGCACAAGCACCAGAGGGGTGACAGCACAAAATGCCAGGACTAGTGGCCCTAATCATCAGGGCCAGGTGGCCAGGTTAAGGTGGCAGAGATGTGCCCAGCAATAGCCTGGCATGGCACAGAGATGGGACAACCCAGAGAAGATATTCTGCAATGGTGTACCAGAGGTGGACCTCGTACCAGGATCTGACAGAGGAAGTGTGCATTGCATGTTACTGCCTTACCAAAGCTACCATAACAGAGTTGTGCAATGAGCTGAGAGGGGAATTACAGAGCAGAACCCACAGAGGCCACCCAATACTGGTGAGCGTGAAGATCACCGCTGTTCTCTGCTTTCTTGCAATGGGGAGTTCCAGTCCCCGACAGGTAACACTGTGGGCATTGCGCAGTCCTCCATCTCTTGAGTTCCTGAAACAATTCCTGGAGGCCTTGCTACACGGGACACATAGATATATCAGCTTCCCCCAGGATGCACAGCAGCAGCAGGATGTGAAGTGGGGCTTCTATGGTATTGCATGATTCCTTCATGTACTGGGTGCAATTGATTGCATGCATGTTGCCATAAAGGCACCAGCAGTTGATGAGGACATGTATGTCAACAGAAAGGGGTACCACTCCATGAATATGCAGGTGGTATGTGACAGCCAGTACAGAATCCTGGATGTGGCCACCCAGCACCCTGGATCCTGGCACAGCACCTACAAATTTCACCACAGTGGCCTGTGTGAGGCATTTGAACAAGGAGACTTACAGAAAGCATGGCTTATAGGTAGATGCATGCCACACAAAGCTTGACATGTGGACCTGGCAGTGTGACACAATCTGAGCATTCACACAAACAGCACATCATGTGAGCCAGGTGAACAGGCAAGGTGTAGGTGACACTACACATGGTACAACACTTGGTACAGCATCTATGTAACATCGCAGAAGTAGAATGGGGCAGCAGAGAGGCTATGGGTGGGAGGGTGTGTGAGTGATGGATGTACGCAGACGTGGCTACATGGCCTGTCGGAGGGTACACCTGTGCCATGCAGACACCACAACAAGGCAATGATGAGTGGATAGTGGCATGGCCACAGGGTTAATCAATGCATGTTATTCCCACAGGTGACAGTGGATATCCATAGCAGCTTTGGCTCATGACACCACTGAGACAACCAGATGCAGACGCTGAGATATGGTACAATAAAGCCCACACATCAATATGGTCAGTTATTGAGAGGACCTTTGGATTGTTGAAAATGTGATTTCAGTGCCTGGACAGATCTGGGGGAGCCCTGCAGTGCACACCAACAATGCCTTGTAAGATCTTTGTAGCATGCTGCCTACTCCACAATATAGCCATAGCATATAGATTTACCATGCCAGAGGTGGATGCTGAGCTGCGGGATGATGAGGAAGGTGGTGAGGATGATAATGCAGACCAGTGCAGGTGGCTGCCAGGACAGGGAGTGCTGTAGCTAGGCACTGTGTCAAAACCCAACTGATCAGCAGCAACTTCACCTACATGAGTAAACAGGAGCATTACCATGGAACCACACCCATAGACACTGTCATACCCTCAGAGGCAACAAGTGGTGTCCACATGACTTGCTGACTGATTGGTTGCACAGGGGAATGGCTGCCATGCACAGATGGGGATCACCAGTACTGACTCCACAGGTGCACTGTGTGTATCCATCACCCTATCCACATCCAGGCTAAGTTGCATGGAGGCCAAGGTAGTGGAACATGCAGCACTAAGATCCTACCACACGTTCATGGGACAAGTGCCCAGGCAGAGCTGTGTAGGAGGGGATGCCGCCTAGTGCTGCCTAAAGGCTGTGGCAGCACTGTTGCTGGTCTAGTGCCCACTGTCTGTAGGTAGCCTCCACGTGGCAGAGTAACACATCTCAGCAGGCACCCAAACAAGTCTGTTAAGGCATGGTGCACGCAGAGAGTGTTAAAGACTGGATGGTTGCGGCATGTCTCGAAGGCCCACTAGAAGACAACTCCAAACATGCCACGAGGACACAATCAATGGCAATGAGTAGGGAGGCTGATTCCAAAACCCCATGAGCTCATAACAGACATGGCTGAGGTGTGGTATGATATGGGTGTGTTTCAAACCTGAAAGGGAGCGACAGCATTCAGATAGTGTCAACAGGCACATACATAGTGTGGGCACTGGGCATGGGGTGTCATGGTCATGTGAGTGCAGCTCACGGATCTCTCCTAATCATACAGAGCTATCAGGACCTTCCCCAAAGCATAGGGCCTGAAGATGGTGGCCTGTACCATGAATGGACCAACCCCCACACTCAGTGCCATGGCATCCATGTGCTGGGGCCAGACCAGAAGATGTCACAGATGCAACGCACTGAGAGTTACAAAGCTGGGGAGATAGATTTACCATATGGACACAATGTAGAAAAAGGGCAATGCTCAGCACAAACAATCTGTGGTGTTCCTGGGTAAGGGGTGTGCGGAACCCCTTAACATATGCCAACCAATGAAAGAAACCAGAGTACTCCAAAAGAAGGGACTAGGCAAGATAAATTGCTGCATTAAAAATTTCTTTGGCCAAACAGGCTGAACTGGCACAAATAACATATACCAGGGCTCAGGCTACAATCCCAGCGCTTTGACCAGGGGTCTTCCTCAGAGGGTTAAATTCCAGCCCTTTAGAGCCTGCTTAAATAGTGCAGTGCCTCTGACCTCATCAATATAGGTGCAAATGATTTTCTAATGATCAGCAGCAAGCAGCACTTCAGGTCACACAGATATTGAAAACCACACCAATAACACAGTGAATGATCTTATTTAAAAGCTGTGCAAGGACAATAGAAAATAACATTCACCCACAATTTCTTATGATAAAGATAAAAATGCCCTGTGAGAAACTATATCAAATTGTGAATTTTATTCTAAACTCAACATCATACAGTTATCAAAAATTATTTTCATATTATTCCTTCATTTCACATTATTGTATTTCAAAATTCACTTTTGTATTATTGTTTATCACAGTGCAATCAGAAACGTATAGACAATTCAAAGAAAGAAGATTAGAATTTCAGAGTAAAAGTAAAGCTTCAGGATAGACAGAAATTTGTTACCTCTGTATTTCTACAAGGGAAAATATCCCCAGGATTCCAAACTAGCCAGCTCACTGCCTTCAATGGCCATTACACATCTAATGAGATCTACTTCTGTCATACCTGTATTTGCACGTAAAAAATGGGAAATACAATGAGTATTCTATTAGACAAAACAATCCCCCCACTTTCATCATGCTCTCAATGGCATACTGTTCGGCATACAGCAACCATCCCCATTACTTTGCCCATCTGACAACCCACCTGGGCCACCATTACCCTGGGCACAGGTACTGACTGCCGTGTGCCCCATTGGAACCATTGCAGTGGCAGATACCTTACACACACATGGTGTATGACCTGTCCATTGATGTTACTGGCGGTGTGTCACTGGTAGATCCCATTGCCCACAGCCAACACCACCCCTCCTTGCTCATAGCTGACACCCCCACCCATCCCATCCCACAGTCCACTCCCCTGCCCCTAGGTCCATGGGTGGCCTGTGGCCTTGGCCACCTGTGTGGACCACATCTGCCAACTCTGGAGTACCACTGTATACCTCTGTGGGCATGGTGATTATCACATGTGGCACACCCAAGACATCCATACATCCCCACACTGATACCTATGCACACAGGCCAGCATGGGTGGCCTTTGCCTTGCAGCATGCCTTCACACACTGGGCAGCACTGAAACTCCTGGCATAGTGGGAGATGAGACCCTCACAGTTGCAGCATATTTGCCTGGTCCTGGAAATGGCCCTCTCATGTACATGTCTCTGTTAGGGTAATGGATGTACCTGGGCCTATGCCATGCTGTATGACGGTGTGCTACCCCAGGGCATGGGCATACATCCCACAATACTAGCGATGCGGGGATGTCCATAGATACTTACACTATCTGATAGCTATCCACAGGGTGCGTGACTGTCATGTATTCTGGCCATGCCACATGCCCCTAGGCCACTGCCACCAATGTGGTCCACATATCCCATGTGGGAGGCTCCCTAACTGTGTGCAGGTGATCCACATGTGTGTGAAACAGGACACACAGTGTTCATTATTATTAACTTTATTTATGTACACACAACTGAGCAGAACTGGTACACAGATAAACTAGCCATGCAGATGGTTTCTATCACATGTAACCTGGTGCTGTCTTTGTGTTCTGTATGTTCCCTTTGGGTGACCTCCTATGGCACCTGCAGAGTGCTTGCCACACTTTGTTATCTGTGTGTCCATGACTCCCCACCACCACAGTGTGCGGTTTATGTTTCTCTTCAAATGTTCACACTGTGTCCCCTTTCACATGTCCTCAGTGGTTCAGGTTTCTCTTGCCATGCAGCATGCATGGGCCATTAATCCATGTTGTACACACCCAGTGGTTTATTTCGCACTGTCACCTCCCGTAGCAGGGGTGTCCTGTGTGCAGTGCCCCTGGTGGTCATTCTGCTCCAACAGATGGTGGTGTGGGACTGTGTCTAACTAGTGGCCTCGGATGTTGGTGCTTTGACCTCTGTGGTGTGCTGGGTGCTGTGTGCCTGCCATGAGGTGTCAGTGCCTTCTGGAACCTGTTGCCTGGGGGAGTCTCTGGGGGCTGTGGTGCTCCAGCAGATGGTGGTATGGGACTGTGTCTCACTGGAGGCCTGTGTTGTTGGAGGTCAGACATCTGTAGTGTGCTAGGTGCTGTGTGCATGTTCTGTGGTGATGGTGGCTTCCAGGTTCTGTTACATGGTGCCAGCTGTGGTGGTGGTTGCCCATGGCTGTGACTCATATTGAGTGGTGGTAGCCTGGGTAGTCATGGCAGAGTTTTTTGCTGCCAGGTGGGTGCTTAGGGCTTGTGATGAGGTATGTTCTGACGTTTGTTGGCTGGAGGGCACAGACTCCATTTTAGATGGTATGGTGTCCTGGGTCTGTGCTTCAGTGTGTATGCCTGTGCTACCTGTGCAAGAAGTTCTTGCAGATGCTCTGTATTGTGATGCATGGGCCAGGGTGTAGTGGGATACCCTATAATGTCCACATTGTACCCCTTTCCACTGTGTGTTTTATGTGATACCCTGAGGTGGCCTATATGCCCATATCTGCCAGGCCCACTGTCCCTTGGTCCAGTTAGACCCCTGTGGTCCAAATTATGCACTGTATGTCACCATGTTCAATGAATACACACACTTATTCTTGACAAAGCCTTCTCTGGCTGCTATCTAACTGCATCTAGCACTTAGTAACAAAACTTTCTGTCTGCTGATTATTTCTGGAAATCTGTTTATCAGATTTTGATGTCTCGTAGTCCATGGTTTATGATGATAATCCTTAGCTCAATTTAGTGACTTTGTAACTGCATTATTAGGTGTACCTCTTTACTGTATGTTCTCATATTGTAATGTTGTTTGTCTTCTGACTTGGAGCCTTGGCAAACAAGCCATGTTGGCTCAAAGGTAGTAATTCCCAAACTGAAATAAATAAAATAAAATTAATAAATAAAATAATGTTGTGTGGCCACTGTGTTGCTGGTTGCTGTGGGTGGTGTCATACTGCCAGCCTCGTACACTTCTCTAATGTTACTGTGTACATTGTAATCATGCTGCTATGGCCCCCTAGAACTGCTGTACTGCTTGCACCATATAGCTTCAGTGATGTTGCATAATACAGTAGTGATGGCAGTGGTCTGTTCTTGTTACATTGCAAAGCCCTTCTCCAGCACTGATGGCATGTGTTCCAGGGTTTCTGTCTGTCGCTGTGTGCTTGCCTGGAGCCCGTGAAGCACTGCTGTGTGTTCCACATGCCAGGCTGAAGTCTGCTGTTGCCCAGACTGGATAGCGTCCTGTACTCCAGCCATGGCCTCTTCCATGTTGCTGTAGTGTTACCTAGCAGTACTGTGGTGTGTTTCCATGGCAGCCCAGATTGCCGTCATCTGCCAACCCAGTGCCACCTTGGTGTCCAGCACAGTCTGGCAGTAGCGCCCACAGTCATCAGCCTCCATGGGTTCAGTGTGCATGTCCTGTGCAGGTGACTGCACCATCCCCTTGTCACATTCTAATTGTGGAGGACTGAGTTCTTGAGCAATGTTCTCATGGATTGGCTCTCCAATATCTGTCTCTAATTTCTCACTGTTACCATGTGCTCCTTGGGTGGCCTCTTTCGTGTCAGTGGTCTGGTGTGTCAACACATGCAGTTCCCATTAGCCCAAGGTCTCCTGTTTGTGGTTGCCCTCTGTCACTGGGCCTCCACTGCTATCTGTTGACCCTGTGTCCATGTCAACTGTGCCCTCTGCCCCAGTTTGTACATGCACAGTGCTGCCACTCATGCCTGGTGTTGCTGTTCCTGACTGTTCTGCAGAGGTACCTGTGAAGACACACACATGTCCAGTATTAGTGGCTGTGTTGTGCAGTCATGGTAGTAGGTTGATGTCTATTGTCTGCACTGCAACTCATTGGTATGCAACCTCCTTCTCCACTTAGGGGTCTCTGACCACAGATACATGGTGAAGGGTGTGTCTTGACACAGCTGCTGGCCATTGCTGTGTTGTTGGCCCCCATCACTACTGTCCTAAGGACAGTATCAGGCTTTGCATGTGTCTGCAGTGCTGGCCTGCATTACTTCAGGCCTCAGGTTACAACTGTCATATCTTCCAGTCCACACACCCTCCCTACCCGTGTTGGGCTCTCATGGTGCAGTTACTTCTTCCAGAGCACTGTGATGTGCACACATCAGCTGCGTCGTATCACAACCTGTGTGTAGGCTGCTGGCTGACCTTGTCCTGGGATGAGCAGTACAACTACTAGGTGTGAGAACCGGTGTGCAGTACTTGGGGGGCACTATGACTTGTCCTGCACAGTGTGTGCTGTGGTGTACATTACCCATGTGTTGTTTCCCCATTCCGCTCTGCAGAACACTGCTCTGCAGTGCTGGGGTAGGATGTTGGGTGCCATGCTCTCAATGCTAGTGGGTGTGTGTGCAGGGTGGGGTGCTCCACCTGCACAGGGTTCCTCTCCCTCAGACCTCACATCAGTCAACACAAGGCACTCATCCTGTGGCAGCCACATTCTGTAGTCTTTGGAGCTTCGCCATCATCCCCAGTACCTGTCGTCTACTGTGCCTGTGTCCAGCATTTTCCAAGGACAGCCTGGCACATGCCTATACTGTATATTCTAAGCCATCTGTCTGTAGGCAGTCCTGACCCATTCTCCCTTCCCTCCACAATGATCACATCTGTACATTGCAGGCCTCTGTTGCCAGTCTGTAGGCCACCTCAGTGCTGCATGCTACAGGACAAAAAAACGTCCTGTACTGCTGCAGGGATTGTTCAATACCTGTTTTTGGCAGGGCAGATGCTATGTCACCAGTGTCAGCCTACACATATGTCCCAACTGCCTTACAGGTCCATGGTACAGGGCTGTGTCCTGCGTCACAGGGTGCACCCCCATACCAAGGTTATCACACCTAACTACAGCTCTGGGTACAGTGTGACTCTTTTCTCATCACACACAGGTGGGTGTGACATGCCTGATGTGGCAGTAGCAGCTTTATTTTTTCCCATTGCTTGTGTCACACTACAGCCATGCCCTGCTGTGGTCCTTCCTGCCCTTTACTGCATTTATGGTTTTTGACATGTGTACCTGTTACACATCAACGATACTGTAGGACACCTCTTTGGCATGACACATGCATGTGGTGCATTACATTGCATATTTTGGGTTGAGGCAAGCACGACAGTCCCCCAGCTTTATTCTGTGTTGTGCACACCTGTGTGGGCATGAACCCCTTCTTGTGCCTGTGTCATGGGTTTGCCATCCTCACCCCCGCCTTGTGCAGTTACAGTGCCTGTGATGTACCTGCCAAATTCTGTAGTCTGAAGATGTCGATGTTGCTGTCCCCCTCTATAGTACAGCTGCATAGGTGTGATGCCACTCACTCCTCCTGGCTGCTTAGGTGTATCACCTGACTTGGTCCACCTCTGTTAGCCATTGTACACTCTCTACTGTGGGTCACTTTTTCTTTGGACCTGCACCTTATATCAAGGTAGCGCTTCTGCAGTTCCTTTGTGGAGTGCTTGACTGGGCCAATTGCATTTACTTTAGTGGCCACCTCATCCCAGGCCTGCTTCCTTTGAACCCTCAACTCCTTCTCACTACCTCTTGATAGTAACACATCTACCTAGACATGTACCTTCTCTGTAAGTACATCTGTTTCTTCCTGTATAAAGTTTGTATTTTTTGCACTCTTGTTTGCCAGCCCTTTCTTGCACCATTGTTTGGCTAGTTCCCTCCACCATCGCTTGTGCTACTTTTTTTTAATGCAGCTTGCATCAATCCTTTTTCCTGTGTCAAATTTATGATGCATTGTGCATCTTGCATCAATTTGGGAGACTTTGATGCATTGACCACCTCTATACTAAGAGCTGGTGCATCCATTTTGACACAGTTGAAAGTGATGCAAGGTGCACCTTTGACGCACCTTGCACCACTCTAAGGCACCTTTGAAAATCAAACCCCAGATGTTTAAATTGGGATTAAAAGCATCACTTAACTGCTGTAAGTGTAATGCTGATAAAGGCATTTTTCTACATACATTTTGAGAATGTTTCCAAATTAAAGAATTATGAGGAAAATAAAAAAATTATATCCATTGCCAATATTTTCATCTGGAGACATGTATTACAGGCCATTTTAACAAAACATTAACATGGAGCATCGAATAGAACTACACCGTGGCATTAATTGGAACGTCAGTCAAAAATGTTATCCTTATGTTGTGGTTGAATGACAAAGTACCATCTGTATAAGAATGGCCACAGGGAAAATAGAAATTCTAAGAGTAGAAAAATGTACACTTTATATGAAAGAACAAGGAGATACGATCTTCAAAACATGGGGAAATACATACAGACAAAAATACTGTACATACATACACCTCCAACAGTAAAGCCTCTGTGATTTTCTTGCTTCTCTTTCTTGGTTTCCTATTTCTTTTGTTAAATCTTTCCTTTGCCAGAAATTAAACAGACAAAAGGGTAAACTGAATTCCCACAGCACTATAAAGCATATCTGTAAGATGGCATTCAAGTAAATACAATATGGAAAACTAACATGTAAAGTAATGAATATTACATGGTAATAACAATTAACAGAACCTCTGTCTGAGTATGTAGACACCTTTCTGAGACCCTATGTTACAGCTTTAAGGTCATGACTAAAAGATACAAAAGCTGTCCTTCAAATTGTATAATCAATATTACCCGACAGGGCGGGTGGTACTGGGCTATACCAGACTGCCCATGGGTGTAATGAGGCCCAAAGCCTCAGGCAGAGGGCCTTATAGCCCCTGGAAGGTCTGGTCTAGCCCATACCGCCCACCCTGGAGGATATTATTGTGCTTCGAAAATGGGACACTGTATTAAATATATTTGGAAAAAAATAATTTTTATGTTTAAATGTTAAAGCTCTTACCTGTTTGATTTTTTTTAAGTAAAATAGTTCCTCCACCTGCATTAAAATGCAGTTATTTATTTTTTTTTTTACCAAGGGACTTTTGTCTTACTTGAACCTCTCTAGTTCTTACCTTGGAGCTGGTTGTCATGGTTACCCCCCCCCCCCACACACACACACACAGGGCTAAAGTTAAATGGCTTTGTTGGACTTTTTTTAAATCATTTATTCATTTGTATTTATTCATTCACCAAACATTTTCTCTTCTGTCTTACTCTACCCATGCTATCCATCCTGGTCGCTTGCTGATTGCAACCCCTCCCCCCCAAAAAAAAAACACATACACACACACTAGCCACTGCTCCACATTACTGTCAGTTTTGATTTGACATTTGACATTGCAGTGCTATTGGACAGGGATATAAAGAGAACAGAAGTGGGATCGGTATGGGGTACCTCTCAGTGGGATCAGGGATGATGACCAGGAGAAAGGAATGCAGTAGCTCTACTACCAAGGAACCATAGGATGCACTAAGGAGGTAGTTTTAATATTTTATCTTAAAAAAAAGAAGTTATGTGTTTTCTTTTCAGCCAAGTCGGGCTGCAGCCAGGACGAGAGGGGTGTCTTAGAGTAGTGGTGAGCTATCGCTACAATTTGAATGTTGAAACTTTTTTTTTCAAATAGTGTTCAATGCAGGTTTGGAAAAAATTGAATGGAGCAACTGAATGCTGCCTGGGGAGTGGGGTGGTGTGAAATCAAGTGATGGGAAAGGAGTGCCATATGTCTCGCTAACCGAGACAACAACATGTCGGCAGTTTAAAATTCAACATTCTGTGGGCACAAGCATTTTTGAACAAAATCAGGCAACATAGACTGGGACTCATTATTTCCTGGTCCCTGTTGCCTAATAGAGGACTGGAAGGTCATTGGCATTAGCCAATCAATAACAAGGGTGGATATTGTTGTGGACAGGGACTCACGTCTAGTTACTGTGGATATTGAGTTCCTGTACACCACTATCCCCATGAAGGGCTTAGATACAGTTGCACATTATCTGAACCAGAGACACCCCAGTGACAGCTCACCCAGAGAGTTTACATTAAGCTCACTGAACATGCACTTAAAAATAATGTGTTCATGTTTATGAATGAATTCTATTTGCAGGCAAGAGGAACAGCTATGGGGGGAACCTTTGTCACCTCACCAGCCAATTTGCATGTTGGTGCTTGAGAGGGACAGCTTGTGTATGACAAAGGCAAAAATCCATATTATGACAAACTGTCATTATGGAATCATTATATTGATGACGTGGATTGGTGTGGCATGGGGACGTTTGTGAACTAAATGAATTTTACAAGTACCTACACTCTAGTGCAAATCCAAACTTATGATTCATTTATTCACCAAGTAGGGAAATGGTAATCTTCCTAGATTTGAAATTGAGAGAACAGCAAGATGGGTCAGTAATAACAAATATTTTCCACAGGGAAATTGAGCAGAATGCACTTTTACTTGCTTCTAGATGTCATTCACGCAGCCCCTGTCCACAGTCGTATGCCATCACAACAACAAAACTTTCACAGCAAAGACCAGTGACAAATTTCAGCAGGTCACTGTAATGGTCCCACTGTACACCGGCACTGTTTCTCCCGGTGTTACGCCTCCACCCAGAAACAACTCTTGTAATAAGGTGGGGTGTGAGGGCACATAGCCCCCTGTATGGGGGGTGCAGGGGGAAAAGCACCCCAGAAAAATACATTTTCTTTTGGATGGCACAATGCCAACTATCGGCATTGTGCCCATCGCTGTCCTGGATGTTAACAAGAATGTTGTTGCTGTGACATGGTACATCCGTCCACAATATACTGAAGGGATAATCAAATCAGAAGACAGGTATGAGGGCTGCAGACCTAGAAAAGAAGTTTGAGGAACGTGGTTACAGTTGTGAAGCGATGAGTCAGGTTGGACTATTCATTGATAGGAAGGAAAGAAATGAACTAACCATTGACAGTAATGTGAGAGAAGAAGACAACACAAGATATAAATTTGTCACTAGCTTTCCTGCCCATGCAGTGCATTTGGAATTCATCATAAAAAACATATTTTGAGTAGTGACGAGGTCTGGACGGTGATGTAGAATGGCCACCTAGAATGGCCTATAGATGAGCAGAAACCCTCAAAGATATATTAACTCACAGTCATTGTGTTGAAAAAAGACAGGCAACTTGGCTAAACTGGAGGGTGAAGGGATGCTTTCTATGGGATTTTTGGGGAATTAAAAATGCTTTGTTAGGTTTATAGCAACAAACAATACATTAAAACTACAGACAAAACACCCCACACAAACATGCACAACAAACATACCACTCCCCAAACCCACCCACCCTCCCTCCAACCCTGTGGTGGCAATGTCAGTAATATTACTCGGTTTACTTGATTTTGTTAGGTAGAAGAAAGTCTGAAAACCCATCATGTCTACTTCTCCACATCATGTTGGAGCGTATTGTTTAAGGGCCCAAGAAAAACCTATCTAAGTAACCCTTAAATTGGTTGAAATCCACTGCATCTACTATGCATTGCGGTAATTTGTTCCATAGTTTAGCGGTCCTTATTGTAAAAAAAATATTT
This sequence comes from Neoceratodus forsteri, assembly GCA_016271365.2. Taxonomy (NCBI): domain Eukaryota; kingdom Metazoa; phylum Chordata; order Ceratodontiformes; family Ceratodontidae; genus Neoceratodus; species Neoceratodus forsteri. The sequence continues at coordinate 932,080,186 of CM057453.1, forward strand.
CCTATATTTTTTGTATACCATAGGCACAAACAATTGTCTATTGTTGCATCTCAATGCATTTGTTTTGTTTGCAAAATTTATTCCACATTCAACCTTAAAATTATCATTTAAAATTTTAAACAGCAACAGTAAATCTCCCCTATTTCTTTGTGTTTCTAAATCATATAAATTCAGTGCTTTACACCTATCTTTATAATGTAAATTTTTAAGTCTAGGAATCAATTTTGTTGTTTTTCTTTGTACACTATCCAGCAAGTTCCTGTCCTTTGTTAGATAGGGTGCCCAAAAGGCTGCCCCATAGTCCAAATGATGCCTAATAAATTAATTATGAATCAGAGGTATATATGCTTCCTCTCTACTGGCGAATGACCTTTTAACAGCAGATATAATACGATTAGCCCTTTGTGTAATATGTCTACAATGTTCCCCCGGTGTCAATTTGTCATTTACAAAAAAAAATAGATCCTTCTCCAATATAACAGATTTAATTTCTATGCCATTTAAATAGTATTTTGTGTGACAATTTTTTTGGTCCTAGATGCATAACAACACACTTTTCTCCATTAAAACACATTTTTTTTGTATTTGACCATTTCTCAAGAGTGATAATATCATTTTATAGAGAAATTCACCGAACAACAATCAAGAGTTAGTGAGGAGTATTCTAAATAGGCTACATAAACTAAAAATAACCTACAAATATTACTCGAATAATAGAAGAGACAGGGACCTGTTCGAAGGGGATGCTTTCTATGTGAACAGTGTATGTACTGTCCTTATGTAAAACCAGGCAATGTGTTCAAACTGAAACATATGGAGAAGAATTTTGAAATATGACATTTGACAACACGTGACACTATGGGTGTCATCTACCTGGCAGAATGCACATGGGGCAAAATGAATAGATGCTTTAAAATTCAGGAGGGTGACAGAGTCAGGTAACCTTACATATGCCACAATGCTTCACGAACATGAAGCTCAAAATAGGGCTGAACATGAATTTCAGTTTACATCCATTTGATAAGTGTGCCCACAACCCTGGGAAAGAGATTTCAATAATTTAATTCTTAAAGTAGAGGGGCTTGGATATTTTATTTGAAGGCTACAGAAGCAGCATGTCTCAGTTTGGGTTTTGACTTGGTACCATTTATAAAAAGAAAAAAAAATGATACTAAAATAGCTTTTTTCTTTGCTGAGTTAATATTTGTGTTAGTGTAGAGTCTGTTTTCTGGATTAGATTCACACTAGAAATACTTTGACTATTCATTTAGTGAAGCAACATTCAAGTTAATTGAAAAATAAGTAGTGATTTTACAGACATTATAGATCATTTGGTTTTGTATTTGATAATGGGAAATATAAGTTCTGCTTTACTCTTTAAATGATGTACTGATTTGTATTGATAGTCTCTATAAAGTTACAACTGCACCAGGTCTTATCTGGGGTTTTGATTTGGGTTCATTCCTGCCAAAGTGATACTAATAGCTTTTTTTCTATGCTGTACACAAGAAGAGATAAATACCTGTATGATGTGACTAATCATTAGTAAAACTGCTCCAAACTCTGCAGAGAAATACGCAGATATTTTCCATATATAATTAATTATATAGTGTATGGAAGACTGTGATTAACAATGGAATTCAGTGAATTCCTAATGTTGTTGTATCATTGTAGTGATGTCAAGAAGTTGTAGTACCCTCTTGAGTATGTCACTACAATGGTACAACTTAGAATGCCCTTGTACTCCCATTACTCTGACAGCTGTGGTGATCATTCAGTTTTTTCTTCAGTTCCTTTACGTACAGTGACGTCCACCACCAATCCTTGGACTGTCAGCCTTCCTCCACCTACTGCACCAACCACTCCATACTACTGCAGCAAGGCCAGTCACACTGCCCCTCTCCCTTTCTACTGTGGCTGCTCATTAGACAGCTCAGAGCTGCTCCACTCCCAAGCCTCACTACTAGTGCCACACAGACCCACCAAAACAGCCTTCGGCCACCCAGCACACTATGTGACTCAGACCCTTTCTAACTGTGGTTCACTTAAGCTACTCCTGAGTACCACAGCTTTACCCTCACCCCGGCAGCCACACGGAGTGATACTTTCCCCTCTTAGCCATGCTACAGTTGAGCCACATAATGAATGCAAACTGGACGGTCCCGTACATGCCTCGAGAAATGCTTCATTGTAGACCACTGTTGCTCATACACTATAAAAGACAATGGATGGACAACAGTGAACAACAAGGCTAAGCTCACTTCTCAAGGTTGTCATGAAAACCATAGCCCTCTTGAGCTTCATTCTCAAGGTCTATTTGGTTGTCATGACAACCTCTCAAAGTGAACACAGCATTGTTGTTCACTGTTGCCAATTCATTATTCTCTATTTAAATTGTATTTTGATATTAGGAAATATTACTTCTGCTCATCTTAAAAATAATGAACTGATATGCACTGATAGTTCTATTTTTTGCAACTCTTGTTTTTTATGGCTGTCTGTTTTGTATAGGTATAGGATTTTAACTATTTATAACACAAAGTTTACTGTTATCTTGCATTTGTTCGTATTCATCCTGGGAGTACAGCAAAGTGTTAAAATAAACTAGTCCAAAAAACATGCTTGTAGAAATTCCAGTGTTTCTTTTTTGTTACAATCATTGTGATGTCACTTTTAAATTACTGATTTAAAGAACTTGTAGGACTAAAGTTATTGCCTTTGAAAGACTATCATTCGATCCAAAATGTATCAGGCACGTATGGTCTCTGGCAGCTTCATGGAGATGTATGTACTGCACTATTTGCTCTAATAAAATGTCACTTTTTGCATTTTGAAATACAATGTAGTGCTGCGGTGTCATTCTACTATTAAGAAGGTTATGAGTGCCCAAATATTTTTTGCATATATACAGTATAGTTTTACTGTGAGCACAACCTGTCCTGTGCAAACGTTTGTCAGTGGTCAGTAGCTTATGCATTCTATACTGAGAAATCTTTTTACTTTAATAAAATGTTATTGTTAAAAAAGTCTTTTGACTGCTTCTCTATTCTTAATTGTCAAATCTTTGTAATTTCCTTTTCACACCCCTTAGGCCCTTATAAGCCTCTCTCATGCCCCCTTTTCTTGTCTGGCCTCCAGTGAGCACATGTTCTGGTCTTTCAGACATTCCTCATATGAGCTGCACTCCTGGCACTGAATCATGTCTGTGACCCTTCACTGCACTGACCCCATCCTATCAAATTCCTTTCTCAGGCATGACCAGTGATCTGTATGGGGCACTATCACTTCCTCCCTCCTACTGTCAAAACCCCTCCCTATACACACAAAGGGTCGAGAGGGACAGAGACGTTTTCCTTCCCCCAGGATCCCCACGAGGGTCATGAAGGGCCCAGCACAGCAGCCCTCCCCAGTGGTGAACAAAAGGACCCTCCCGAAGGAGAACTGCCAGAGGGTCAAGAGGGACAGAGACGTTCACCCTCCCCCAGGATCCCCACGAGGGTCATGAGGGCCCCAGCACAGCAGCCCTCCCCAGCGGTGAACGAAAGGACCCCCTCCAAAGGAGAACTGCCAGGTACAAGTCATGGAGCCCGGAGTCTCAGCTCCCTGTGCCTGGAGCACAGCGCATTTCTACAAGTTGTTTTGGTGCCATTTTCAAACGGACTGTACCTTGCCTTTAACTGCTATATTGTACCATGTGCCAACTGCTGTTCCAGTTAAAGAAAAAAATCGGCATACCTCTATAGATAGTTTTTTTAGCCAGACTTTTTCTCCATTGCTACCTTTATTGCTGGTACTGAGCCATTGCCTTTAGACCTGAAACTGTACACGCTGCCCTGCTGTTAAAATACCTGCTCTAAACCGAGCATTTTAGACGGTCCGATTTATTGCCTCGTGGCACGCTACCAAAAACTAGCTTGCAGAGAGAATTTTTAACTTTTAGCCTTCTCGCTGCCTGCTTTTCTGGTACACAGGTTTTAAATTCTGCCTGGAGCATTTCACCCGACTGATCTACTGCCTCGAGGTACGTTCATTAAGCCCAGACAAACATAGCCCAGAAGGAATAACCTGCAACCATGTAAAGTCCTTTCTGTTGCAGGCATGCTTTTACAGTAATTGTACTGCTGACCTTTAGCTGTTTACAGTCTTTTTGCTTGTATACATGTATTTTAGAGAATTTACACTGCTATGATTCACTCAAACAGGACTGGTAGCAACAAAGCCTGCAACTGAAATCTTACCTGTAGTAACTCCGTCCCTCCGGTCTGTGCTTAAATAACCTTGTCCTTTCTCCTTTTCCACACACAGAGGGTCAAGAGGGACAGAGACGTTCGCCTTCCCCCAGGATCCCCACAAGGGTCGTGGGGGCCCCAGCACAGCAGCCCTCCCCAACAGTGAATGAAAGGACCCCCCCCAAAGGAGAACTGCCAGGTACAAGTCACGGAGCCTGGAGTCTCAGCTCCCTGCACCTGGAGCAAGGTGCATTTCTACAAGTTGTTACCCCGCCGCCCCCACTACCACCCTTGGTCGGCACTCAGTTTTATAGTGTAGCGTGGTGACTTCACCAGATGCACCAAAACCTATCAGCCCACTTTCTAACTAGCAGCTTATACTATCCTACCACTAGTGTCCACTGTACTGTGTCAGTGCTTGCTACTGGCTAGCTCTCTACTGCAATCATGCTCCTCTATCTTATTCCACTTCTCTGCCTAGCTTTTCCCCAGCCTCTCTACCCCCACCCTCCCAGCCTATGCAGGGCCCAAACCTCCTCCACCTGTATAGAGGATCATATCCTCACTGCCCCCCCCCTGCTAACATCCACCTCTCCGAATTAGCAAATAATTCTCACCCACTCATGGGCCCTAAGTCCTTCTGTCACACCCCCCTCCTTCTGCTATGACGTATATGTCCTACGCAATCTAGCTACTGCTAGCTCTCTCAACAAGTCACAAACAAGCTACTCTAAACTAAAATCAAGACAACTTTGGTACCTTTCAAAGCACTACATCACCCTGCTTTTCCTCCTGGCCGGGGATGTTGAAACCAACCCTGGCCCAGTGCACCACTCTACTGTCAACCCACTCTCAAAGGGTCTTAGGTTACTTCACGTAAACATCTGCAGCCTCCTGAACAAAGTACCGGAGCTGCAACTCACTGCCCTAAACCTATGCCCAGACATCTGCATTATCTTTGAGACTTGACTGAAACCACACCACACAGATGCTGAAATAGCCATCCCCGGCTACACAGTTTGCAGGCAGGACAGAGCGGGCAAGAAAAAAGGAGGAGGAATCACCATGTACCTATCCGCAAGGCTCCAGTTCACCCCTGTCTTGATCCATGTACTGTCTCCCTCAATTGAATCTATGCTGATTAAACTGACCCTACCCCACTCCAACCTGGTGTACATGGCCAGGATCTACTGTGCCCTGGCCACCCCAGCTCCAAGCGTCCAAGACCACCTAGCCACTCTAAAATCTGCGGCTGGGGAGGGTGAGCTCTACATCCTCGGGGACTTTAACCACAACTGGCTAGCTAAAGACTGTGCTAAACTAAGAAGCAAAGTACACTCCCTAAACCTAACCCAACATATCAACCAATCCACTTGACTAAACTCAAATACACATAAACACTCCCTCCTGGACTGGGCCCTCTCAACACACCCTCATGGGACAATAACAGCTGACATCCTTCCTGACTCCATGAGTGATCACCACATGGTTTATATGGTTAGGAAGGTGCACAGATCCATTAACCGCCCCCTTCCCGAGACCCTCCTCACAAGGGCCTAAAATTCCCTCTGTCTCCAGTGACTTCTAGATGACCTCACCCTAGTTCACTGGTCTTTCATCCAGTCAGCCCCCTCTATTAACTACGCTTTTGATAAGTTCAGATGCAACTTGCTTGCCATCTGGGACCTTCACGCCCCCCTAAGATCAAACAGGGTAAAGGGTTTACATCTCCCCTGAGTCACCGCTGATATCATTGGCTGGTGCCGAGCCAGGAACAAGGCTTGGAAAAAGCACAAGTTAACCGGCTCTCCTGATTCACTGCAACACTATCGCAGTCTACGTAACTACTGCACCAAAGCCATCCAGCAGGCAAAGAATAACTACTTCAAGGCGGCCCTCGCCTCCAACCTGAACCACCCCTCAAAATTCTGGAAAACCATCAAAACCCTACTCAACCCCCCGGCCCAACCACCTACCCCAACCCTATCAATTCATGGCAACTCTGTCTCCAACCCAAGTGAAGTTGCCTCAGTGTTCAACAATTTCTTTAAAAATGGCACGGCCTCACTCCTCACAAACCTTTTGATCACTCCACCAAGTCCCTCCCCGCAACCCCGGCACTCCGCACCGAGCCACATGTTTGCTTTCCGCCCAGTCTCTATGGCAGAAGTACTCCACGCCCTAGGATCTCTTGACCCTAACAAAGGTAAATGACCTTTAGGGATGGACGCCAAAATTCTCCATCTATCAGTCCCTGCAATAGCAGCCCCCCTAGCTGACTCCTCAACCTCTCTTTTTTGAAGGCTCAAATTCCAACTGCATGGAAACAGGCGCTTTTTATACCCCTACCTAAGGGTAGCGACCACTCTGTACCTGGAAATTATCACCCCATCTCCCTTCTCCCAGTTCTGCCAAAACTTCAGGAATGCCTAGCTCTTTCCCAACTCACTCAATTCCTTGAATCCTCCACCTTCTTCACCCCCTATCAGTCAGGCTTTTGGAAATCCCACTCCACTATCACCACACTCTTAAGACTCTCAAATGACATCTCCTCAGAGATGGACAAGGGTCATATTACCTCACCCATTTTCATCTATTTGGCAAAGCCTTCAATACCATCTCCCATCCAAAGCTACTTGCCAAACTGAGTGAAGCAGGCCTCTCCAGCCATGCCACTAGCTGGTTCCATGCCTACCTGACTGGCCGTAAACAGTCTGTCAAAATCGGGACTCAAATATTCCCCCCACTCCCAATCTCTATGGGGGTCCCCCAAGGCTCAGTACTAGGTCCCATACTTTTCTCCATATTTTTAAATGACCTCCCTCTGACCTGCTCAACCTCAGCCATACAAATGTATGCAGATGACACCATAATATATGCCTACGGTCCCACCCCTAGGGACATACATGCTACCCTCCAAAAGGATTTTGATGCTGTCCAAAAATGGCTAGATTCCAACCAACTAGTACTAAACTCAAAGGATACAGTCTCCCTAACCTTCGGCACAGAACACCGGCTCTCTTGCCTAGCTACCACCACCCCCCACTTTCCATACCCTGGCCGGATCTCCTCTGGCGACCTGTACCTCCTTTAGATACTTGGGTGTTTGGCTTGACCAACACCTGGATTTCTCCATCCATATTGACTCTCTACACAAAAAACTGCACCCCAAACTGGGAGCACTACATCACAATAAAGGATGCTTGCCACCCACGGTCCGAAGGGAATTAGTCCACAAAATGATTCTCCCTATCTTCGACTACGGTGATGTGGTCTACGGAGCTGCACCCCAAACCTCCTTAGCCAGTCTGGATACCCTCTTTCACTCCTACTGCCATTTCATCCTGGACTGCCCGCCCACCACCCATCACTGCGACCTATACAGCGCCATTTCATTGCCCTCACTTGAGTCCTGACGCCGAACACATGGCGCAAACGTAATAGCCAAATTCTGGACTAACTCCATACCCCCTTATCTCAGCTCCGCTCTGACGGCACAACCCTCCCCGGCTTATTACCTCAGATGCTCCGACTCCAGACTACTCAAAATCCCCTTCATGCACACCTCAAAGGTCCAATCTGCTTTCAAATACCACCTGCCTAAACTTTGGAATGACCTGCCTACTCGTATCAGGCTGACCACTGCCCCTAGGCTGCTAAAACCTCTCCTCCATGACTACCTCTCACGCACACGTAACTGCTACCAGCAGTCTAGATCCTCATCCAATGGGCACCTTGATGTATCTCTACAGCCTTAGCACTGTTTTAGTGTCAGTTTACCTGCCTGTTCTCTTACTGTACTTACTCTACGGTGGCGGTCCACCCTTGTAGTAACAATTGCGAAACAAATTTATGCCTGCTCTGGCACTATTGCTGGACATGTTGTATTATCCTGTTCTGTACATTTCCTGCTGTATTTTCTATGTAACCCCCAGGCCGCATCTGGAAATGAGTGTCCCCCACTCAGCATACCTGCCTGGTTAATCTCTTAAACAAATAAATACACCCCAGCATTCTAGATGCCTTGCTATAGGCCTCGTTGAACTGGTTGGTTTGCTTAAGGTAAATCACTGATGAGGACTACCCGATCTCTCTCTCTCCTCTGATGAAGTGGCCAGCTTAACCCCTCCTATCAAGTACTCTTTGCGTGGGTTCTTATTCCTTAAGTGCATCACCTTGCACTTTTGGCACTCAATCTGAATTGACAGACCTTTGAACACCTCTCAAGCCTTTCTAGATCACACTGAAGCTCCCTCATCCCTTCTTCACTGTCCACCCTGCTGCAGAGCTTTGGCATCACCAGCAAAGAGAAATATCTTAAAAGCAAAGATGTGATGGCATGCCAGACCATAGTAATTACATAGGAACAGGGGATAACATTGTGGCGGCAGTTGGAGGTTCAGGTCCTCACATGGTTCTGTGTGCAGCCAGTTCGTAACAGAGGACTAGAGCCTTTTATCAGCTACTGAAGACAGGAATTTGGTGGAGAGTACTTTATGTCAAGTGAGTAAAAGCTAGCATAAAGTGGAATATCACTACAAGCAGGGGTGAGTCATGTGGACTAAGTCATGCCCCTTCTATAGATAAACCTAGCTTAGCTCTGCAACTTTTGCTAGCCACAGGAACTTGCTACTATTATTGCTTTGGCAAATATGTTCTCCATTCTGTTTTTAGCCAGTCAAAATACGGCCACACCAAGGAAGCGATTGGGATGTGGGCGGGATATATGACAGGGATGAGACTTTGTTTTCTGCTATGGTGACACCAGGGAGAGGATTGAGAGGTGGACAGGATATTCGGCAGGGATGAGGCTTTGTTTTTTGCTACAGTCACACTATGGAGGCAGTCAGGAGATGGGGCAGGATATACAGCAGCGGGATACTGATTTAGCAATAAGATAAGTCTGGTAAGAGTTGGGAGAGACATAGAGATGCAGAGAGAAAGTGTAGAGATCTCATGTAGACAAATGAGGTGCTGAGATTCCACTGACAGAAGATAATCTGTGTCAGTTCCTGTTGCATACTTCCTCGTCCTGCTCCCTCTCCTACTCTGTTAGCAATATGTCCTGCATAGCATGGTTTATTCACATAAGCTCTTTCTAAATGCCAAAAAGACAGTCTCCATGACATTTGGAAGTAGGCAGAGTCTCTCAAGGCTCCCCTCCCTACCCTGTTTCCACACCCTTGATGGGACTACACTTAAGGATGTCTCCTTGTTTCACTACCTTGGTGTGAGGCTTGACCAGTACCTTAACTTTTCTGTTCATGTGGACACCATCCTGAAAAAATTGTGCCCAAACCTAGGTGTCTTGTACAGGAACTGTAGTTGTTTTTCCCTACCAATAAGGTATGGACTTGTTCAGAAAATGATTCTCCCCATTTGTACGTTGGCTCGTGCATGTGTGTCAGCCAACATCTTGTGGTAGTAGCAGATTTGGAGGTGCTGTCACTGTGGGTGAATGCAGGGCACGCATCAGTAGGTGGGTCCCTCATTCCTCAATAAGCCAGCATGCAAGCGCTGACACCAGCAACACGTAAAGTGGCAACCACATTTAACAAAAGTGCCGCTGCAATGAGAAACAAGCGTGTCATGCAGTGGCACAATAACATGCCTCCCGACGTGCCTTTACTGGTGAAGTTTTTCACTAAACATGGTGGCACTGACTGCCACCGCCAACTCAGGGGTGCCCAATCCCCATGTCGGCCTGCCTGACCCACTTTATTTGCCGATGGGGTTCCACTCTGGCCGCCATAATGCCCTCCCATTTCAGTATGTGCCAAGGGGTGCCAATCCCCTCGGCATCATGCCCCCACAATCTTTCTTGCTGATGGGGCCCAATCCCCATCGGCTTCAGTCTCCCCTTCCCAGTTCAATTTTGCCGATGAGTGAGCCCACTCCCATTGGCATACTGCACCCCATTTGTTAGTGTGCCGACGGGGTGCTCTAATCCCCATCGGCCACAGCCCCCAACACACTCGGGTGGCATGCTGAGCCCACCCCAGCGTGCCAAATGCACCCGTAAAAAAAAAAATTCCACGATGTTCTTCTTTTTCTGTAAACCTGTAAACCAGAAAAGGTCCTCACTGTCTGTCCTGCCCTTCCCAACCCGTGCCCATCCTCTGCATACCCTGCCTCCCCACACACACCCCAACCTATACTACTTCCTCGAGTATGGCGCCATGATCTTCGTGGACCGGGAACACATCTGCACTTTCAAAGCTGACCGCAAACTGAAGAAATGCTGGTAAGCTGTATAATGGCATAAATAGAGTTTTTTCAACTTTGGTATATCGTAGGCATTTTAGGGAATTTTGGCACCAAATTTTCAACATGGGGTTATTGGGACACCTCCTCATGAATTCAGTCACTGTCATGGCTTTATTCAGTCCTGAAAGGTGATTTTGCGGTCACTGAGTGGAATCAACCTTCGGGACTGATTAACAAAACGACAGTGCCACTGTTCATGAGGTGGGCTCTCAAAAAGCCTATGTTGCAAATTTGGTGAAAAAAATTCCAAAAAATGACTGTTTTACGAGCGTGTGTTGCTCAGTTTCCATGCACACTTGTAACTTCATGAATCTGTAATATTTTCACTCCAGATTTTCAACATTGCCATTTTACCACACCTCCTTATGAACAGCATAGCTGTCATTTTTCACATCCTGGCTGAAATGTGTTTTCACACTTCCATCACAGAATAGCACGGTCGCTGTGGGAAATCAGTTTTAGGGACAGATTAAGAAAATGACAGTGATGCTGTTCATGAGCAGAGGTCCTAAAATGCCTATGTTGAAAATTTGGTGGCGAAAGCCCATAAAATGACTGTGTTACAAGCATGCATTGCGCAGTTTCCACGCACCCTTGTAACTTCGCAAATTTGCTATATTTTCATGCCAGATTTTCAACATCGGCATTTTTTCACACCTCATTATGAACAGTACAGCTGTCATTTTTTACATCCTGCCCGAAATGTGTTTTCACACCTGTGGCATGCAATGGCATGGTCACTGTTGGAAATCAACTTTTGGGACAGATTAACAAAATCACAGTGCCACTGTTCATGAGAGGAGGTCCCAAAATGCCTATGTTGAAAATGTGGTTAAAAAAGCTGAAAAATAATTGGGTTATGGACATGCATTGCGCAGTTTCTATGCATGCTCATGACTTCACCATTTTTTTGTATTTTCATTCCAGATTTTCAGCGTTGCCATTTTTTTACACCTCCTCATGAACAATACAGTTGTCATTTTTCACATCCTGCCCAAAACGTGTTTGTGTACCTGTGGCGCCAAATGGTGCAGTCACTTTGCAAAATCACCTTTTGGCTAACAAATTGATAGTGCTGCCCTTCATGAGGTGGGGTCACAAAAAGCACATGTTGATAATTTGGAGTGAAAATACCCACACAACTACAGGGTTAGTTTCTAATGTCAACACCTCACTCTCAGAGACTGACAGGCATCAGGGGTGTGATTTGGGAGCATCAGCTGTAATGCTCATGCCATTCCACCCCCACGCCCACCTTGCAGCCAGTGACAGGCATTGAAGTGAGCCTTGGAGTGCTCGGCACCAAAGTTCACCCCATTCTCCTATACTGCACCCACCTCAGCATATTTCCTTATGGAATGGGGTAAGTATAAGGCCGAAAGACCCCAAAGCACACCACAACACTTGTCAATGTCTACAGGGTAGGGTGAGGTAAAATGGCATGAGTGTTATAGCTGACGACCCAAAGGCACACCCCAACGCCTGTCAGTCTCTGCAGGGTGGGGGTGGGGTTGGCATCACTTCAGTACTTCACTGCCATTCCTATTATGCATCTCTAACTCCTGCACTACCAATACCAATGCCAGTGAGACAACATTCAGCACTGACAAATGCTTGTTGACTACTGTGATGTAGTCTACGGTGCTGCTCCCAAGACTTCCCTAGCCAGATTCGATACCCTGTTCAACTCCTTCTGTCGTTCTGCCCTGGACTCTCCCCCTCTCACTCACTCACCACTGTGCCTTATATCACACTCTAGCCTCTCCCTCTCTTGACAACAGGCACCTCTCCCATTGCACCAAATTCATTTCCAAATATTGCTTTGGTTCTTTCCTCCCTGATCTCTTGTCTGCAATTAGCTTGCCTCCCCTCCCACCCATTCCCTCAGATCACATGACACGTGTAACCTGGTCATTCCCCGCTGCTCTGCCTCAGCAGATCAATCTGCATTTTCGTACCATTTCCCTAAACTCTAGAGCCAACTACCTCCACAAATTAGACACTCCTCCTACCCTTACTCCCTTTCACTGTCGCTGCTCAACAACTTCTCTCATAGCTGCTCCTGCTTCTAATACATTTACCTGCAGTTTGCCCAGTGCTACTGTTGTGTCCCTTTGCTCTACCAATCTATTCCAGCTCTCATTACATTATCTAATTTAGCACTTCATTTTACAGCACTTCCAACTTATTTTTATTGTATTTTTTGTAGATTATTAGTTGTCAAGCTCTGTCCTTGAGCTCATTCCATTTTTTTGCTGTGTAATGTATTGTTCATTTGCTTTGTACTGTTATGCATTCCTTTGTTTTCCCCTCATGTGCCCCTTCCCCCAGGATGCACTAGGAGATGAGCAATTGCATTTGCTCAGTGTGCCTTTCCTGTTAAAACGTTTCAATAAATAAATAAATAAAATAGCTTTGCTATGCAGCTATAAAAATGGTACATTTTCTGCCTGCTAGTTTTTGCTAGTACTAGATCATAGATAATCATCTGCTTCCACTAATGTTACTGTATGTGTGTCTGGATCCATACAATTCTACAGAATTTAAAGACTATAGAACATCATGTTTATAGGTGGCAACAATCACAAGCTTTCATATACAGTAGCTCACAGTGGTGACATCCATTTTGCTTTGCCCAAAAGTCACACCTTAAAAGCATTTCTGTTAGTGTTTCCAGCATTAGGATAAACAATAAAACCACACGCACAGAATAGTTTGAGGTTTATAACCACACATCTATTTGCAGCAAAGTACACAGGACTACAGATAGAGAACAAATTCCAACATTTCAAGCTGAATGCTCTTTTTCAAGGGTAAATACTGCCCCTTGAGTCCACTATAAACAGCAAATATTTAGAGTGATATAACAAAGAAAGTGAAGAGTGCTGGTGTGAACCAAACCATATATAAAATGATATCAAAAAGTGCAAGTTACAGTGCAAATGAAGTGCCACTGACGCCTCAAAGAACATTGAAAAACATAATATTTGGACAGAAAGCAGCTTATATTTGTCATTAGCACTTCATTTTTTTATCCAGATTATTTTTTACTGAGGTCATATGCATGAGAACAGGATAGTTGTTCCTTGAGGGTTCATCATCTGTTATTGCTTCTTCCCAGCCTGGGGCCACACATTCAAAACATTGCTGGGTGGGCAAAGTAATTGCACCCTGTTTGCCCCAGGTTTGCACCTGAGCATAATATTCAAAGGGGGCTACGGCACACACTAAAAGGGTTAGTGTGCATGCAAAAAGAAATAATGCATGCAGTGGGCATAGGGAGGGCTGGGGACAGGAATCCAGAACAGTGCAATTTTCAGGGCATTGGTGCTGCACAAGGGAAATAGCGCAGGCCACCTTGTGCTGCACAATTACTACCAAGAAGAAGCCCGACTTTCTCCAGGCAACCATAGCAGCTGGTGGAGGCACTGCAGCCAACAACTACGATGGCAGTTGAGGGAGCACAGCTGTTTCCTGGTGCCCACTAGTCACCCCACCCTCTGATCCCTGGCCCTGATAGAAGTAAGTCTTCCCTGGTGTCCAGTGTACCCTCTACCCTCTGATCACTGGCCCCAGTAATATTATATACTTTCCTGATGTCCAGTGGTCCCCCAACCCTCTGATCGCAGTCCCTCCCACCCTCCAATTGCTGGCCCCAGTACTAGTCTATCAGTACCTGGTGTTTTTGGTTCTCCCCATCCCCTGACCCCCATCCCCAGTAAAGGTAAAAATGGCCCTGGTGCCTAGTGGTCCTCCCTGCTCTCTGATCACCAGCCACAGTATCACAGAAGATATCCCTGGTGTGCAGTGGCCCTCCCATCCTCCCTCCGATTGCTGGCAATGGTAAAGTGTAATAGTCCCCAGTGTCTTGGTCTCCTGCCCTCCGATCAATGACACCATACGCATCCGCCTTTCCTGGCATCTAATAATTTTCGCCCACCACCAATCCCATCCCCATATCAACGTTACCCCTGACTCACTGTGGGGAGCCCATACGGTGATCGACATGTTCCTACCTCACCACCAACCATCCACCATATTTGATGACAGGAGGACATCCTCAGACTGTAAAGGGAGTGTGCGACTGTCTGCAGTAAACAACACGCACACCCCTTTACAGCACGGGGACGAGTGCTCCTTTCATCACATATGGCACCAGCCAAGGTGGTGAGAGGAGGGCTGTGCCGGTCACTGTATGGGCTTCTGCAGCACCAGTGAGTCAGGTAAGAGGGATAGCAGGGTGGGTGGTCAGTGCCCATGGTGTGGAAGCTTCTGCTGGAATGGAGATGGGGATCAATGGGTGGGGGTGCCACTAGATGTCATGGAATATGTGATAGTATATGGGGCTGGTGATCTGAGGGAAAGGGTGACCACTAGGCACCATGGACTGTTATACATTTGCCAATGCAGGCAATCAGAGGGTGGGGGAACCACTAGGCACCAGGGATATTTTTTATTATACCTGGGCTGGTGATTGAAGGGTGGGGGGACCACTGGACATCAGGAATGTCTTCTATTATACCAGGGCCAGTGATCAGAGGATGGCAGGGACCACTGGATATGAGAAATATATTTTATTATACTGGGATGGTGATCGGAGGGTTGTGGGACCACTGGACACCAGGAATATATTTTATTATACTGGGACTGGCAAATGAAGGGTGAGGGGAACACTAGCACCAGGGAATTATTTTATTATACTGGTGCTAGTGATCAGAGGGTGGGAGGCAACTGGACATAAGGCATATCTTTTATTATATCAAGGCCAGCAATCGGAGGGCAGGGGGACATCTAGGCATCAGTGAAGTATATTAATATAGCAGGGCTGGCAATCAGAGGGTGGGGGGCCACTAGGCACCAGGGATATCTTTTATTATATTGGGGCTGGTGATCAGAGGGTAGGGGAGACCACTGGACACCAGGGATATCTTTTATTATATTAGGGCCAGTGATTGGAGAGCGGGGAGACCACTAGGTACCAGGAAATTATTTTATTATACCAGGGCCAGCAATTAGAGGGCATAGTGAACAATAGGTACCAGGGACTCCTTTTATTATACCAGGGCCAGAAATCAGAGGTCGGGGGGGGTCACGAGGCACCAGGGACATTTATACCTTTACTTTATTTTGAGATGCTCTCTGACAGAATATAGCATCCCTGGGAGGTTGTGGGCAGTGGGCAAGTGTGGTGCAATCCTTTGTGCTTCACTTTACCCATTTTTGAATATGTGGCTTCTGATGTCATAATACTCTGCTTGTAATACCACAGTTATTCCCATGACAACAGACTGTGATGTCACAACAAAACATAATTACAACTAAGGAATAAGTTATAGAAGCAGGTGAACTGTAATGGATAAATATCTTGTTTTTGTGGGGATTTCTTCAGTAATAAATAATAGAGAAGCTAAAGCTATGGAAGATAAATGAAATAAAATCTGAATTGTGTATAACTATTGTTTTCCAAAGTTTTCCCAGAGTCGTCAGTTGCTCTTCGATAACATTAGATTTTCATGTCTCAGATTATGTAAGTAATCAATATATATGCTAGGATAGCTGTGAAATCTGAAATAAGAAAAGAAAAAGGGACAGGTTAACCTTATGTTGACATTAACAATATGCAGCCATATTGCTTTACACTAAATACATTAACATATTGACACATGGTTGTGCTGCTGTTTTTAATGGCATTCTACGTTAATGTCATGATCACAAGATGCAGAATCAATATATAACAGAACTAAATCCACGAACTGAACACTCACAACAAGGGAATAATCTCCACCTCGTCACTGAGCCCAGGGAATGTTGCTGCATTCAGTCTGAACATTCAGTACATTTCCCTTTTGGGCTAACAGAAGCACCACATCCCTGACCCGAGGTCCAACAGTAGCCGTTTCAATGCCCCTGATAGCCGTCTTATGTTGTTCTGGTAGCTTGCATGAGCGGTGTGAGCAGCAAGAACACTGTGAAAGGGATTGCCTGGAAAATATCCTAATGTATTCCCTGTTGTGCTATGTTTGTCTCTGTTTGTTTACATGGACTGGCCACCCATGTTGTGTTTATATCTGTTCTCTGTTTGTATTTGTATCCCTCCTCTCCTTCTCCTTGGCAGTTTTTCTTAAATATTTCAAGACTGGCTTTGAAATATGGCAATGGGCCCTAGTGAGACTGGCAGCTTTTGGTCCGTTTTATAGTATAGTTGCATTCCCTTTAAATAGGTTTGTCCTGTTGTGTTTAAGCCAGTACACTAAAAAAAACAAAAAACAGGGAAACAAAACTCCAATTGTTAAAAATTGTTCTCTCTCTCCTCGAAAACCAGTCGTTCTTTAATGATTAGAAGCCGCCAGTCTTAGGCTTTTAAAAAGGGGGTTAAAGAGGTACTGGTAATTTATGTTTAAAAGAGGTTAGCTTTAAAAGCAGAGTTTGGTGGATTTACTTTTGCAGTCCTGCCTTTAAGCAGAGTCTGACACCTCAGAGAAGCTCTGACAGTTGTAAGGGCTTAGCTTCTCGGAGCTGCGGCATGCTCGAGCGGTACGCTGACTTGCATTCACCAAACCCAGCCCAAATTAAAATAGAACAAGTCTCACTGAGAACAACGCAGAATTAATAGGAGTCTTATATTTATTTTATTGTACTAATGTTCTAGGACTGACAGTATTAATTTGGGTTATTCTGGGACACAACGCTTACCACGTAGCCAGCATTGCTCTGTACTCCTCTCCAGCGTTCTCTTCTATATGAGCCAGCCGGCCCCACTCTGGCTATATTTATGCCTAGAGAAAGCTGGAGGAGGGTCTACAGACGCTGAGACAGTTACAAACTTTTATTTAATGAAACAAACCAGGAGGATAGTAATAAATGTGTTGTATGCCGTCCAATTTCATTGTTTTATGTGGAATATATAATAAATAGAGCTGCTGAAAAGTAACTAAATGACTGTTATGTAAGCAAATTGATTGACAGTTTGAGTGGACCTATCCTAAGGCTCAGCTCCATATATATATGTGGTACCAAGGCATGAATGAAGCAGAAAGGAGCAGGGTGTTGGAAGAGAAGCACCCATCTACACTAGTTCCTGCTAGTGTAAAAGTTTTTTCTTTCAGTTTTAAGCTGATGTAAAGCTGTATTAGTTATGCTGTTTACCTTCCTTATTTCTTTATTTTGTTGTTGCAAGTCCGTATTGAGTAATTAACTATTTTTTGTTCTGTAAATAGAAACATAGAATTTGACGGCAGATAAGGACCGCTTGGCCCACCCAGTCTGCCCATTTCCCTACCTAATGGATAAGCTGCAGATCCTAGTTAACCAGCAGCCTACTTCTTTCTTCCCCAACCCCCTAAAATTGCCTTATGACCGTCCCATGCATGCTTGAATTCAACCACTGTTTTTGACTCCACAACCTCCTCCAGAAGGCCGTTCCATGCATCCACAACCCTCTCTATGAAAAAATACTTCCTTACATTACCTCTGAGCTGCCCCTCCATCTTCAAATTGTGCCCCCTTGTTCTTGCACACCTCTTTTTTTGAAAGATGCTACCCTCTTGGACTTTGTTGATTCCCTTAAGGTACTCGAAAGTTTCTATCATGTCCCCCCTCTCCCTCCTTTCCTCGTGGCTATACATATTAAGCTCCTTTAGTCTCTCTTCATAAGTCTTCTGGTGCACACCCTGCACCATTTTAGTTGCCCTCCTCTGGACAGCTTCCATCTTGTCTATGTCCTTGTGGAGATTGGGTCTCCAGAACTGCACACAGTACTCCAGATGGGGTCTCATCAGCTGTCTGTACAGAGGGATAACAACTTCCTGCCTTCTAGTGGTGATGCCTCTCCCTCTTCCTATGCATCCCAGTATCCCCCAGCCCTCCTTACTGCCCTCTCACATTATTTGCACACCTTTAAGTCATCTGATATGATTACCCCCAGGTCTCTTTCCATTTTTGTTGTTGTTAGTATCTCACCCCCCATTGTGTACTCTTCCCCCGGGGTTTTGTTTCCCAGGTGCATTACCTTGCACTTCTTAGCACTGAATCTAAGATGCCATGCATGTGACCATTCCTCTAACCTTGCCAAGTCCCTTCTCATCCTTTCCACCTTACCTTGTGCATCAACTCTGTTGCAGATCTTTGTGACATCTGCAAAGAGACATACGTTTCCTTCCAGACCCTCTGCAATGTCACTTATAAAGACATTGAAGAGGACCGGTCCTAATACTGAACCCTGCGGTACCCCACTAGTAACCCCCCTTTCTTCAGAGTGGACTCCATTTACTATTACCCTCTGTGTCCTATTCTCCAGCCAATTCTTTACCCAGGCAATCATCTTGGGACCCACTTCCAGGCTGGCAAACTTGTATATTAATCTTTTGTGTGGGACTGAGTCAAATGCCTTGCTGAAGTCTAGGTAGGCCATGTCCACGTCAAGATCTTGGATTCTAAATTGGTGTATGTGTCCATCTGTATACCCCATAGCCTTCATGTTGACATTAACAATATGCAGTCATATTTCTTTGCACTAAATACATTAACATATTGACACATAGTTGTGCTGCTGTTTTTAATGGCACTCTACGCTAATGTCATGATCACAAGATGCAGAATCAATATATAACGGAACTATATCCATAAACAGAACACTCACAGCAAGGGAATAATCTCCACCTCGTCACTGAGCCCAGGGAATGTTGTTGCATTCAGTCTGAACATTCAGTACATTTCCCTTTGGGTTAACAGAAGCGCCACATACCTGACCCGAGGTCCAACAGTAACCTTTTCAATGCCCCTGATAGCCATCTTATGTTGTTCTGGTAGCTTGTATGAGCGGTGTGAGCAGCAAGAACACAATCCAAGTTCTTGTTTCCAGCTGCACCAGGAATGTCTTCTATTATACCAGGGCCAGTGATCAGAGGGCGGAAGGGACCACTGGATACCAGAGATATCTTTTATTATACTGAGACGGTGATCGGAGGGTTGTGGGACCACTGGACACCAGGAATATATTTTATTATACTGGGGCTGGCACATGAAGTGTGAGGGGAACACTAGCACCAGGGAATTATTTTATTATACTGGTGCTAGTGATCAGAGGGTGGGGGGCAACTGGACATAAGGCATATCTTTTATTATATCAAGGCCAGCAATCGGAGGGCAGGGGGACATCTAGGCACCAGGGATATATTTTATTATATTGGGGCTGGTGATCAGAGGGTAGGGGAGACCACTGGACACCAGGGATAACTTTTATTATATTGGGGCCAGTGATTGGAGAGCGGGGAGACCACTAGGTACCAGGAAATTATTTTATTATACCAGGGCCAGCAATTGGAGGGCATATGGAATAATAGGTACCAGGGACTTCTTTTATTATACCAGGGCCAGCAATCAGAGGTTGGGGGGACCACTAGGCACCAGGGACATTTATACCTTTACTTTATTTTGAGATGCTCTCTGACAGAATATAGCATCCCTGGGAGGTTGTGAGCAGTGGGCAAGTGTGGCGCAATCCTTTGTGCTTCACTTTACCCATTTTTGAATATGTGGCTTCTGATGTCATAATACTCTGCTTGTAATACCACAGTTATTCCCATGACAACAGACTGTGATGTCACAACAAAACATAATTACAACTAAAGAATAAGTTATACAGGCAGATGAACTGTAAGGGATAAATATCTTGTTTTTGTGGGGATTTCTTCAGTAATAAATAATAGAGAGGCTAAAGCTATGGAAGATAAATGAAATAAAATCTGAATTGTGTATAACTATTGTTTTCCAAAGTTTTCCCAAAGTCGTCAGTTGCTCTTCGATAACATTAGATTTTCATGTCTCAGATTATGTAAGTAATCAATATATATGCTAGGATAGCTGTGAAATCTGAAATAAGAAAAGAAAAAGGGACAGGTTAACCTTATGTTGACATTAACAATATGCAGCCATATTGCTTTACACTAAATACATTAACATATTGACACATGGTTGTGCTGCTGTTTTTTAATGGCATTCTACGTTAATGTCATGATCACAAGATGCAGAATCAATATATAACAGAACTAAATCCACGAACTGAACACTCACAACAAGGGAATAATCTCCACCTTGTCACTGAGCCCAGGGAATGTTGCTGGATTCAGTCTGAACGTTCAGTACATTTCCCTTTGGGCTAACAGAAGCGCCACATCCCTGACCCGAGGTTCAACAGTAACCTTTTCAATGCCCCTGATAGCCATCTTATGTTGTTCTGGTAGCTTGTATGAGCGGTGTGAGCAGCAAGAACACAGTCCAAGTTCTTGTTTCCAGCTGCTGTCATGTGATCACCAACCCTGTCCTTAAATTTGTGTTTTATACATCTGACACAAAAAACAACCACAGGAGCAAGTTACAAAATACATCACGTGTGTAGGGTCACAATTAATGAATGTTTTGTTGCATACCACACTACCATGATTGGGATTCACAAAAGATTTAGTTAGCAGTATTACTGGGCAGTAGCCAATGCATGGTGCATGTAAAGGCTTGTAAACTCTTTGTTAAATGGTCTTTAAGGTTGCGTGGGTGACTATACACCTTTCTATGGGCTCTGACATAGTGTGTTGATTTATTTATTTATTTTATTTAGTTTTTGTTGACCGGGTAAGTGCACTAGACAAATCCTGCCTATTTTCAGGCATGACCTGGGGAAGGGGGATACAGATGATTATCTGTAGAGTCTGCCAGTGTTTTCTACTGATGCCCTCAACAGCTTCTGCCTAGGTGCTGCTAAAGGTGGTGGCAAAGTTTAACATTGTGTCCTGCACCTCAGGTCTCTAACATGGCACCAAAAGATCAGTGTGTCATGTCTCAGTAGTCCTGGCCCTTGCATGTTCAATATCCTGGCTGCTGTAACCCACTCATTAAACCTGTTTGCCATTATGTCAGCATCAGAATTGTTTTCTGGCCGCTACAGTTCCTCCTAATCTTGAAGAACTGGCCTGTGGGAATGTCTCTGAAGGTATAGCTGATATGGTAAGAACTAGAAAGCAGGAGATTGTTCTCATCCATTGATTTTCTATAGAGACCTGTGTTTACTCCTTTATCCTGATTCTTGATGATGGACGGATCTAACAATGAAAGGTGCTCTAAACTGCTGGAAACAACAAATCTGAAGTTTTATTTTCTGTTCTCCAAGAACATGATAAATTCCTTCAATTCTGATCCTGTTCCTGCCACATCATCAGAATATCATCAATAAAGCACCTCCAAAGATCAATCTTATCAATGCAAGGGTTGCTCTCTGAGTTATAGATCACCTTCTCCTGCCCAAGCCCCAAATACAGATTTGCATAATTTGGGGGTGAAGGTGGCCCCCATCGTTGTACCACTGTGTTGCAGATAAAAATCCCCTAAAAAGGAAAGAAATTTTTGGAAAGCACAAATTTACACAATTCCACTAGAAATTCAGTCTGAGGCTTACTCCCTGCTGCCCTCTAATCCAAGTAGTGATTCAATGCTGCCAGCCCTCCCCTTGATGAAAATTCATATAGAATGACTCCATGTCGAGGGTCACCAACAAGTGTGACACCTCAACATAGATATCGTCAAGTATCTGCAATATCTGCATGGAATCCCCAACACAGGATTTGAGTTTCAGTACATGTAGTTGCAAGAAACTATCCATTTACCGAGTGAGTAGCTCTTTCAGTGAATTTGCCCATGATATAACACGTCACTCCGGGGGGTCACCAGGCTTCTGTGGATCTTTAGGAGGGTATATATCATGGAGTGAATGGGATACTTGTTTTTTAAGAAATCCCTAACGTTGTCATTAATGGTACCAGCATCTGTGCATGTGTAACAAACTAATCAATTTCTATCTTCAAGGACAGTGTAGGGTCACCTGATACTTTACAATAAAATTTGGTATTTTCCAATTGTTGTAGCACCCTGGCATTGTATTTATCAGTTTCAAATATTGGCACACTGCCACCTTTGTCAGCCTGTTAAGACAGTTATTAACTCATTGGCAGAGAGCAATTGAGTGGCCTGTATCTTTATGCTGCTCAAATATGTGGCACAAATGAGAAGTGTGGTCTTAGTCTTAAGGTTCAAATACTTGATATTTCCTGCTCCTCATTTTTCAAAGTGGACGTTCCAGCCTCTAGCTCAAGTCCCCCCGTGATGCGCAAGTGGTGTTTCCAATATTATTTCGCTTATAACAAGATGAATTTAATTTATTTATATGCATTTCCTGTAAATAAAGTATACTCAATGCATTTTCCTTGTGCGGTGTATCTGACAGCCCTTCTACAGTACATGTACAATGGAATGATTTATTAATGATAGGCAGTGCCTAAATTAACTCAACCCTAAAAGTTTGAATGTAAAAGTTGCTAAACAAAGAGATTAGAATGCCTTGTAGCCCTGATTCCACACCCTGGCAGCCTCATTCATACATTTTTTCCCCTCTCCAGAGGTGGTATGACCAGTTTTCAAAACAACGAATGAAATCAGCACGTCAACTGGAGCCTGCTGCACCTCCACTCTCCATAACCAAGCTTTCTGTATAAGCAGCAACAATTTAAACATAGCGACCATAACACTTATTCCAATCAGAAAGTCTGTGAGAAAGTGTGAATGAATGATTGATTCTGAACAAAGCTGTGTTCTGGCCCCCTCAAGTTTGTCCAGACAAGGAGATAGATGAGGTGATGTGAGACAACCTGATCTGTGCTGAAAGCTACAGCAACATTAGCCCCCACCCCCGGAGCTCATCAAATCATTTATATATAATAGCAGTGTGCAGCCTCACAAAATAATAATCCATAGAACTGTAGAAAGCCAGGTATACCTATCACTGCAGAGGAACTCCTCTCCTCTACACCACATTAGGAAAGCAATTGGGAGATGGGTGAGATATACAGTAGAGGCAGGAATTTTTCAGCTATTGCCACTCTGGGAAAATGATTGGGAGGGGACTTCCAGTGATGTCATCCTCAGGATGGCAGCTTGAGGATGATAGCAGGCACCCACTCCTGATTAAATCCCTCCATCCAACTACAGTTTCACTGTCCAAATCTTAACAATGAACAGAGGGATTTCTGACAGACAACAGCAGCAATCTGGTCCGAGCATGCCGGGATATGAGGTAGAGGATGGCAGCTGATTTGAGGAGGATGGATCAGAGAGTGATCTCTCAGAGGCCTCGGTGGCCTCCTCTCAATCCAGCTGGAGACTGGGAGCAGCCAAGCAAAAGAACAAGTCTCCCACACTGAACAACTTAATCTCAAGCTTGATTTCCTAATAGCGAAGCTGTGTGATTTCCACCGTGAGTCCCACAACACCACAACCTCTTTAAGAACTGATATTACCAAGTTGGAGTGATGGGCAGATGAACACGAGAAGCAACTAACCTCAAAGGATCAGACGGTAGACACAGCCAAGGCAGCTCTCCTGCAACTGCACACTATCATACAATGTCTCAAAAACGAGATGGAAGACACTGAGAGTCATAACCGCAGGAATTACTTGCAGCTGTATGGTGTGCCAAAGGGAGAGAAAGGGTCTGCACTTGTGCCCTTCCTGCAGCAGGTCTTCTGTAAAGCTTTAATGTTATCTGCATCCTGCTTCTTAGAAACTGAGAGGGCACATCAGGCCCTTGGGCCTAAGCCTACCAGCTCCACAGCTCATCCCTGTTCCATTATTGCCTGTTTCATGCACTGGAACAATAAACAGGAGGTGCTAAAGGTGGCCTGGAGAGTGGGAACAGTCATGTATAAAAACTGCAGAATACATTTTGACCATGACTATCCATTCACACTGCAGGTGAGGAGAAGAGTGTATGCCCCTATTTTAAACATCTTAAAAACACATGGGCTCTGTGTTTATACCTCATACCCTGCAAAACTGATTATACACTTTCCAAAGGACAAGACACTTACAACATGGTGGAGCAGGCTGCTCAGGACCTGACCAGTAGGGGTATCTCACTTCCCCAAGTGCCAGCAAGGGCTATAACAACTTCCACTTCTATTGCCTCATAGTTGGCTTGCCAGGCATGGAGACTCATAAATTGACAACAATAAGCAGTAGCAACCCTTTAGAAAATAAAACAGCACCTCCAGGAATCCCATTCATCTGCTCCAGGGGACGAAGACTTTATCTGCCTGAATCTATAGTGACTTCGTTTTTACGATGCAGTCTGGTGGGTTAGCAGAAGCCCACCCAGGTAAGGTGTATCCTTGTTATGTATCCTTCTCTCCTTGTTGCCCTGTCTGCTTAGCAAAGTTTTAGTCAACAGGCCAAGCAAATAAGAGATGTACGCCCCCCCCCCAGTTTGTAACATCCCTGGGACAGGGCCATCACAACATACTGCCCCAATTTGGTCAATTGTGTCATTATAATGTTGTAGCCCCTGACAGGGCCTTCCTCTTTGGCATAATCCTGTATCATGGCTTAATATTAAAAAAGGCCTAAACTTTTGGCTGGTGTTAGAACTGGACTGGTGGGGGCATGCAGTCCCAACTGCAGAACATTGTTGGGGGGCTACCTCAGTGTACTCGACCAGCTTGGGGGGGGGGTGGCTGGGGACCCCACCATCCTGATTCATTCTGGGTGTTACAGCAACACATTGGTGGTGTGCATTGCCCTCACTGCTTGTTTAGGCCCTGTTATTCTGGACATTCTAATGAGGGTGGGCATCTGTCAGGCCACAGCACTAATACAACAATAGGAGAGGATGGTTCCCCCAGGTGCTTCTAGAGTGGTATGTTGAGGGGTATATTGTCTGATTGAGTGATGGGCGGGTTGAACCTCTCCATGGGGTATGGTGGCTGGGGTCTGGGGACTTCTAGGGACACCCCTGGATGGGCCACTGTGCATCTTAGCCTCATTGAAAGGTCCATATGGACAGTAGCTATGGGGCATTGGCTTCACTTGTGTGTGACTCTGGCCTCTTTTCTGCTCCCTCTGTCTTGGGAGCCACTCATTACAGGAGGCTGTCTGATAATAAGCTGTGGTTCCATGGGGACACTATTGACTTGCAGCACATAAGTCTCCCCTCAATACAACATGCATATTAGATGAGTCTGCTATATGAGAAGATGTGTGATGCCTTTTGTTGAAACACTGAGCTCTGAACAATAGCCCTCCTTCCCATGGTATTACACCCTGACACTTAATTTTATCCAGATATATCCATTTCACTAGGACCTTACTGATATGAAATATTGGGGACTTAGGCAACCTAGAGACCTGGACACTCCATATGAGGTTAATTACAGATCCCTATCTACACAAATAATGGCTGATTTACAAAACTAGCATACATTACCCTTGGGGCTGGTCCGAAGAGTGGATGCAGTACGAATGGTGATTCTCCCCCAACTACTCTAGTTTTTCCAGAATCTCCTTCTTCCTGTCCCCTCAGGAGTTTGGCAAAAATGGGGGATGGTGACTTCCGGTGAGGATCTGATCCAAGATGGTGGCTTAACCTTCAGCTCGTACCCCTAGCGCGAATATTTGTGAGCAATCCGGAGAATTTTGAGTATACCTGTTCCTGAAAAGTCATTAAGAAGTTTAAATTTGAATACTGAAAATGGGAAGAACGAAAAAAAAAGGCGCCACGAGCCCTACACGCGGAACGACAAAGGGTGTGCAGCTCCAGGCCTGAGCCTTGCACCTTCTCGATCTTCAGTGATCTTAGGCTCGGGGGAGGAAGACTCATGTTCTGACTCGGGATCTATTGGAATGAGATTAGAAGCGAGGAAAATATTGCGATTGTTACAATGAATTGACGGCAAAGTAACTGAGATTCAGAGAGACTTTCAAAAACTGGAAGTGAGAACAACCGACATAAAGAAACATATGGATGTTCTCCAGAGAGAAAACATGGCCTATAGCCGATCCCTGGTCTACCTCCACAAAAGAGAAAGGGTTTTAACAGCGAAAATGGAAGATGCAGAAGCCCAGTCCCGGTGTAACAATATAAGGGTGATTGGAATACCGGAGGGTGTAGAACAAGATGATATGGCAAGCTACATGGAGTCATGGTTGAAAATGGAGTTGGGCCTGGAGGAGGACACCCCGCTGGAAATCAAGAGAGCGCACCGTGCACTGGGTCCTAAGCCGAAACCAGGGGTGCCTCCGAGAGCTATTCTTATTAAGTTTTTAAAGTACCTCACCAAAGAAAAGGTGTTGCATCGAGCGTGGCAAAGAAAGACCTCAATCTAGACAGGACCAGAGGTGCCACTGATCAGACTTCTCTCCTTGGCAGCGAAGGAAAAAATATTGTGGGTGGTGAAGCAACTGAGGGAGAAGGGCAAGCCGGCTTACTTACGTTACCTGCTCAATTGTGGCTGGATTCTCCGGGGTCCCAAAATCTTGAATCCTGCTAGCTGCAAGAGAAACACTGATTGCAGAGGGTATTTATTGCCAGATTTAAAAGAGGAGATTATGGAAAGTTAAGTGGAACAATTGCTATGGTCACAATCCCAGGACAGAAGAAACCACAAAACCCAGCCTCCAGAGTAGAAGCGCTGCTCCCCCTCCTTGTAGATTTGTCGAAATGGCTTCAGCAAAAGCACTTAGAATGAATAAAAGAGGGAACTGTTTTTGGGTGAAAGTTGGTCAGCACCCTACTCTGGTGGGTCAGAAAAAGAGCCACTGATGGATGATGGGGACTGTGTGAACAGTACTGGCGGCATTCATTTACTTATGAAGATGATCTAAGATGACTGAAGGTTGTATCTGCTTGCTGGAGATCAGGGAGGTTTGTTTGTATTGGTGACTTTTACTTTGAGATGCACATGGGAACATCGAGAACAGCAGGGAACTTATTCAACTCTTAGCCCTATCCCGTAAACCCTCAAGAAAAGCAGTACCGTTAAGGCTCGTTTGTGAATGGGACTTAATTGAATGGGGAGTGCGAGTCTAAGAGAGACATCCTAGTACAACGGGAGGGCTTTCCTTTTTACTATATACGTGCTGCTTTGAGACCTACATGGAAACATCGAGAATACCAGGGAACTTATTCAAAGTTCAGTCTTAACTCGTATGCTCTCAAGAGAAGCAACATCGCTAGGGCTCGTCTGCGAATGGAACTTGATCAGAGAAGGAGTTCGAATTTGGGAAGAATATTTCAGTAAAACGGGATGGTTTTCCTTTTTATTACTTCTGTATTAGTCTGGACCTTGGGACAAAGAAGACAGTGATTTCTGTTTATTTTTGTATCTGCCTGTGAATTACACAGAAGTATAATTTCTAAGCCCCCGGCATCCCTCGATACTGGGGCAGATTAACATGAAGTATTATTACGTGGGATTTAAGGGACGTAAAAGGTCCACAGTGTAAAAACTTCAGGTTTAAGTAAAATAGTGATGATGTCTCTGGAAATCAAGGCAGTATATATACAGTTTCGGGTATAGAAAGCTGAGGACAGCTACGCCTCACTGGTAACTTTTGTTTTTTTTCTTCAGACATCTGTCTAGAGGAGATAGGTTAGGAGGGCTCTGGTTCATTCGGGGCTATCCAACCTTGCACCCAGACGTTAGGGTGCTTACCCTTCAATAGCCTAGGCTAAAATTTACGATTAAGGGATAGCACCACTAGAGATAGGTGGTGTGGGCGGAGGTTTACTTTCTCCCACCAAGTAATTGTTGCTCCACCAGGCCTGCCCACTGGGTGGGTGGTGGGAGCAGAGAAGTTTAAATAATGTTTACAGAATTGGTGGTGATGGATTTCTGTACCGATTTCTCTACTCTGCATTCTGGTTTTCAATCCTTTTCTTCTTTCCTTCTTTTCTATACTTTCAAAGAGACTAAAGGTGCAAACTTTGTAATGAACAATATTGGACAAACGAGGGTAGGGGAGGATACTGGGAGATTTTGGTTAAAACTATTTTTATAAATGTAATGGCGTGTTTAACATTGTGTTCATTGAACGTCAAGGGCATCAACAATGTTAAAAGAGCTAAGATACTCACTGAACTGAAGAGAGAAAACTGTGATATTGCCTGTTTACAGGAAACCAAATTATCTTTAACTGAACACCTTAAACTTCGTAGATCATGGGTGGGTAGTGTTTATTCAGATGAACATTCTACTGCTACTAAAGCAGGGGTGGTCTTTCTTATCAGAAGGGGTCTCCCATTTCAGCCTCAAAAAGTGCAGAGAGCAGGTTCTGGGCATTGGGTGATTCTCACAGGGCTATATAAAGGTAGACCACTCCATCTGGTGGGAGTGTATGCCCCAACCCCCCCTTCAGGAGAATTTTTTAGAGCTTTATTCACGGCTATGGGAGCTCTCTCCCCTGGACAAATTATATGCATGAGGGATTGGAACTGCGTTGAAGACATAGTTAAAGATCGGAGTTCCTCAAAGACACCGGGTTCTATAGCCTACTCATGATTATTAAAAAATTTGTGTATTGAGGCTGGATTGGTAGATCCATGGAGGTGTTATAACCAGGAGGCCAAGAACTATACTTTTTTCTCATTGTCTTCCAACACCTATTCGAGATTAGATAAGTTTTATACGCAGAAATACTTTTTACATAGCTTTAAAGAAGTTAGCATCCTTCCGATTACTCTATCAGATCATGCCACAATAAAGGCAAAAGTGGGTTGGGGGGAGCCAAGGGCAAGAGGGCTTTGGAAGTTTGATGCAGGGCTATTAAATGATCCCCAATATAAGGTCTTAATTAGACAGGAGGTGCAGCAGTTCATAAAAGAAAATGCAGAAGCAACCCCCGAATATAGGTGGGATGCACTAAAAGCGGTGTTAAGGGGACACTCAATTTCCTTTGCTTCGTATAAACACAAATTGCACCAGGCCAAGTTAAGAGAGGTTCTAGATCAGATCAGGAATTTGGAAGAGGAACATAAGAAAACAGGCGCAGCCTCGACCCAGACCAAGATCTCCCAGGCCCGGGACAAATATGACGTGTTGCTGCAGAGGCGGGTGGAAAATAGTCTCAGGTTTTTGGGGCAGAAATATTATGAGAGAGGAGACAGGGCAGGTAGGCTGTTAGCCCAAAGACTACGAAAACAGGCAGCAGATAGATATGTGGAGAAGGTGGCCCCGGAAGAAAACTCATCACAGGAGGAGTTCTCCCCAGAAGGAATTGCAGAAGTTTTTAAAAAATATTATGAACATTTACATGCGGCAGAAAAGAGCGCCCAACCCTTGGAACTTATCAAGAATTTTTTGGATAGGGTTACCCTCCCTACTTTATCTCATTCCCAGAAAATGATCTTAGAGGCCCCCTTGACTGAACAGAAGGTGTTGACAGTAATTAAAAATCTCCCCGCTGGGAAAACACCTGGTCTAGATGGCTATATGGTTGAATTTTATAAGGAGTTTGGAGAGGATTTGGCCCCCTTACTGACGAAGGTTTGTAATTCAAATTTAGACCCATCAGAAGTTCCCGGGACATGGAAGGAAGCTATAATAGCTGTCATTCCTAAGGAGGGGAAAGACCCTACAAAGTGTGGCAGTTATAGGCCGATAGCATTGTTAAATCAGGATGCTAAAATATTTACTAAAGTCTTGAGTAATCGGTTGCAAAGAGTTATATCTGACTTAGTGCACCCAGACCAATCAGGGTTTATCCTGGGAAGGCACCTACAAGACAGTATACGCCTGCTTTTGAATGTACTCTCCGGAGCTGGACCTCTCCGGGGACGGGAGTTAGGGGTGGTCCTCTCTTTAGATGCTGAAAAAGCATTTGATAGAGTAGATTGGGAGTATTTGAACGTGGTCTTGGGGAGGTTCGGGTTCGGAGACAGATTCAAGGCATGGATGGAGGGTATATATTCGAATCAGGCGGCGCAGGTCAAAGTGAATGGGGCACTATCCCGGTTTTTTCCAATTTCCAAAGGTACCAGACAGGGGTGTCCCCTCTCACCCTTGCTTTTTGCTCTTAGTCTGGAACCCCTGGCTGCCTTTATAAGACAAACAGCATCCTTCCGGGGTATTCGAGTAGGGGGAGAGGAGGTAAGAATATCCTTGTACACGGATGATACATTGTTATATATTTCAAATCCAACATTGGCAATTCCAATCATCAAAGATATACTACAAGAATTTGGCCATTTTTCAGGTTATAAAGTGAATGCGGAAAAGTCGGAGCTTTATCTAGTGGGGGGGAGGGCGGTGGAACCCTACCAAAACTGACTCCCTTTAAGTGGTGCACACATGGTTTCCGCTACCTGGGGGTATGGATCCCTTGGGATCTGAAGCAGCTTTGCCATAAAAAACATGGGAAGTTGTTGCAGGAAGTCAGGGAAGATCTTAATAGATGGAAAGAACTGCCTCTCATTTTCAGGGAAAATAGAGACAATTAGAATGAATATTCTCTCCTGCTTTCTTTTTATGTTCAGTGCTCTTCCTGTTCGGCCATCCACCGGGTTTTGGAAATATTTATCATTGGCCCTCTCTAAATTTATTTGGGGAGGCAGAAAACCTAGAGTTAAGTGGAAAATATTAATGACACCTAAAAGTAAAGGTGGAATGGGGTTACCAAATATGCAGATATATTACTGGGCAGCTCAACTACAGGTGCTGAATGTACTAACGAGATCCTCCCCTCCTAAATGGGTGGAGCTTGAATTGAATCTCTGGCCAACATTGAAAATGACAGACATTTTTCACTTAGATTACTCTTGCTTATCAAAACTGCAAACTCCAAATCCATGGTTACAGACCACGATACAGGCTTGGTTGGAAGCGAATAAGGGACTGGGTTTTCCATTGTTTTTCACTCCCCAGACTCATTTAACTAGTTGTTTGGATTTTCTGCCACTGGGACTTGACATGTCATTACGGACTTGGGAGAGATGTGGCTTAAAGTGGTTGGGCCAATTTCACTCAGGCCAGATTCTCAAAACATTTGAACAGTTGAGACAGGAGTTTAGTCTGAGACAATCAGATTTTTTTAGGTATTTACAACTTAGGAATTACTTAGGATCCAAACTGGGGAATGTGTGGGACAGTGACAACTTCCCAGTTAGTCCCCTGAGGGATTTCTTAATGAGGATGGTAACTACGGGTGAAAATAAGAGGGTTATATCGAAGTTGGTGGGAACTATGCAAAGCCTAAATCAGGACTGTCAGAGGGAGCTCAAACAGGCATGGGTATCAGATATAGGACTTGATTTATTGAAAGAGAAGTGGGACAAGATATGGGAAGAGACACATAGAACAACAGCATCCCTTTTTTGGAGAGAGTTTCGTTGGAAAGTAAATGTGAGTTTTTTCCAACCCCCAGTGGTGACAAAACATTATGGGCATTATCCCTCAGACAAATGTTGGTGTCAGTGTCAAGCAAGAGGCTCATACTCCCATATATTTTGGAATTGTCCAGTGCTGATGAGTTTCTGGGAAAAAATTCAGAAGGTAACATCTGATCTATTTGAAGTTTCTCTCCCATCAGACTCACAACACTGGTTACTTGGTCTCCCTCCCACAGTTTTGAAAAAAAAAAAAGACGCAGAAATACTTGTTTAATATAATAATAGGGGCAGCTTTAAAGACTATCACTACAAATTGGTTAACACCAAATAAGCCAACTTTAGATACCTGGTACTCTATCTGTGTAAAAATTTTGCAATCAGAATACCTGATAGCAAAAGTTAGACTGAAGCTAGATTTGTTTAAAGCGAGATGGCTACCTTTCTTCCATCTGATGGGCAGAAGAGACAATGTTGATATGCTAACCTTGTTGGCTATGTACACATAAAGTAATAGTTGGCCCAGCTTGATAAGAGGAAAAATCAACTTTCTTGTGTATGAATGAAATGCATAGCAGACTCGAGTTGTACCGGATGAGATTGAGAAAGAATGACAGTCTCCTTCAGAAAACATGGAGGATGTCTATTAGAACCTCATTTAATCTCTCATCTTTTGGTTTCATTTTTGTATTTTATTGTTCTGTTTTCCTCCCTCCTCCTAGCAAGTCCCTCTTTCTGTCATCTTTCTTTCTAATTTCTGTACTTTTTTCTTGTCTGTTCTTCCTTCCTACTTCTCTGTCTAACTATCCCTGGACAACTGTTCTTTTCCCCTCTTCAATCTCTAACTCTCAAAGAAAAGAAAAAAAAAGTTGATGAGAGGCCTAATTCATGTATGAGATTCATAGTGATGTAACAGGCATTTTGTTGTTTCTTGTCAACAATAAAATTACTATTTCCAAAAAAAATGGGGGATAGCAATCTCTAGATTTCTTTGGCAAAGGAAGAAGTCACGTATACACCTCACCACTTTATAGCTGCCCAAGGGAAAGGGTGGTCTTGGACTCCCATAACTTGAGCTTTATTATGCTGCAGCCCAGATCTACTATTGTACTTCTTGGCCTGGAAAATGGTAGGACTGGATCCTCAGTAGCTAGATGTAGAGACAGACATTCTTCAGTGTCGTGAGATGATCTGATATATATATTTGGTGCAGATGAAGGGACATGAAGGTTGGAAGAGTTCAACCCATGGATCTGCAGGGTTCGAGAGGTTTGGCAAGATATGGTGGCCATACATGGTCTCTAGGCACAAATAGTGTATGTCCATTGCCCCAACTCAAAGATTTACCCCAGCCCTCATTGGCCACACCTTTAGGGACATGCAGAGGAACAACCTAGTGTTCTTGGACCAACTCTGCTTGGGTACAGCCTTTAAACCTTTTGAAGAGCTCCAGAGACAGTTCAGAATGGGATGCGAGATGTTTTTCATTATCTTCAGTTAAGACATTGCTACTACCTATGACCCCAGACGAAAGGGATTAGTCCAAATCTGCAGTCATTATGCAATTGCTAGCCACTCACATAAGAACCCGAATGACCCCACACCCTACTTCCACCATTTACAAAGCATTACAGGAATCACAGCAGGAAATTAGCTCATAAATGAATGGAAGAACTGCAAAAGAAAATCAGCCGGGAGGACTGGGAGAGAGGTTGCTATGTGGTGGGCAGAATAACCTCCTCAATATCTGGCACAAATATGCTTGGAAACATGCAATCTGATACTTCCTTCCCCCTTCTATTATAGCCAAATTTAGCAGGGGACAGGGTAGTGCAGCATGTTGACATAATAGTGAAGAGCCTCAAGCAACACACACCTATGTAATGTGGGCTTGCCTGGGCCTGCAATCCTTTCTGACAGACTTTGAGAGGGAAGAAGCAGAGGTACTCCTCTCTCCTGTACAACTAACTCCAGAACTGTGCCTGTTCTACATATATCCTAAGGGACTGAATGATAGAACTACAAAACATCTCCTAGGTATTCTGCTCCTTGCAGCTAAGAAATCTGTGAACAGATGGTGGCTCACCCCAACACAAATACATATCATTCACTGGAGAGACACCGTGAATGACATGTACAGAATAGAAAAGGTCACTTTAGGTTTAAATGTCATATCTGAGCTGCTCACATCTAGGTGGACCAAGTGGGTGAGGTATTTAATGTTGCATGATCCATTGGTAACCCCTTCCAAGTATGCCATTCCTATCTTGACAGCACTACCTGGTGGGCTGGGTTCGGGGAGAAATACGTCATGTGGCACATTGGCTAGGTTTGGCTGCTCTGCAACAGGGGCACCCAAGTAACTCCGGACACAGGAAGCAATAACTGTAATGTACAATACCAGAAGTGGGATTCTAAAGTATGGCTTTTATTCACATCCAACAGAATAACAAAGCATATATGGACCCCCATTGGGCTACACTCCTGGTAATGCAGATTTATGGAGATCAGAACACATCCACTTTCACTTTAGCCCTCAGGCTTTGAAACACACTGGGCACACAGCCCTAACTTGTACTCTGCTCTGGGTTTCCCCTGCCTTGGCTCCCTTGCCAGCCACTTGGACTACCTTCCATCCATGGCTCGGCTATCATGCCAGCCCTTTGGATACTTTCCATACAGCATGGAAACATTTACTGGTGGCTCCCTAAACCACCTAGGAGCACTTCTGGCTCCATCAGGGAATCTTCCTCACCAATCCCATGTCTGGGTACTTTCCTCAGGCACTGGCCAAGTACCTGAGGGGAAAGCAACAGGTGTCCCAAAGCAAACCTGTAGAGGTGAATTTGGTTACTACTGATGGGGGGTCTCCCACCTCTTGCTCCCATAATTCAAACCCGGCCATTTCTCTGGACTGTAGCACCTCATCCTTGAAAACACTTTGCTGTGTAGATTCTCTTTAAATGTATTCACATTCAGTCTACTGTCTTTACATCCCATTTGTGCTGAACTTGAACATACTTAATAAGTGGCTGTGTCCATTACTCTAGACCCCCCCCCACAGAGTTAAGCAGTCCAATCCCCACATCTTCCAAACTGTACTTGGCTGTATTTTCCTGACCCCACAGTAAAAGTCACTTTAGTTTCATCTTGTTTCAGGTGAAAACACATTTGCCCTTTATCAGAGTGAGCTCACCCCTTGGTTGCAGGTTCCCCACAGGTGTTTTCTCTTAAAATAAATTTCATACAGAACTTCTGGTGCCTCAGCACAAACTTAACTCAGGTAGCTTCTTTTTCCCTAGCCGGACCAGGTGGGTTGCTCCTGGAAATAGGCTGATTCCTTCCCCTCCATCCCCACAGGGATGGGGCCCTGAACCACTGAAAGAGGTCTCTACCACTTCACTGGGCTCTTCTTGTGTTCCTCTTTGGTGAGAACACACACCTATACAAAAAAATAGCTCTTTGACAGAGCTTAGGACTCTGAGGGCCTGCTTACAGCAGAGCACCTCCTTCCTCTACTACAGACTGCAACAGACTGACTTCAAATTCCCCAACATTTTCCTCTAACCTCCAACTGCAACATTCCAGTGTGGCTTATGCAGCTGTGACAGTTCTAAAATGATGTCATCCCTCAATCTCAGCTGAGACTGAGAACAGAGTGAGACAGTGTGAAATTCATTTAACTGGAGTTTCACAAGCTGCCTTTCTTGCCTACCACTTGGTCTAACTGGGATTCTTGTAACCCCGGGTAACGGAGGGGTTACACTCACCCTAGGCCAGGAAAATGACTGTCCGCAGTCATTAATCACCTGGCTTAGGCCATCTCACCCCATGTGTTGACTATAGGAAGGTAGCGCTACCTTCTCCCCTACCATGTGCTAGCACAGGCAGACAACACTAAGGGCCTAGAGGCCTTGGGCTGACATATCAGCCTCTACTGTACCCACTAACTATGGGTACCGGGTAGCTGTGTTAGAACTGCCCAGAGCATAGCCGTAATAGATCAGGACTGTGGCCCCTATGGCCGTTCAGGACCACAGCCTGTCTATCCCCCTAGCCCTCTAGGGGAAAACCTGTCTGCCTCTACCTCAAAATTCCCAAAACAAAACAAACAGGGGACCTCCCCCCGACCCTGGATGCCATGCAACCACACACCAGGAGCTAATACCATACACTATGCATTACTCTCACATTTCCCCACAACCATACCTGTGGAAGAAAAAGTTACACACAGTAACAACAACAACAGTACTTTAAACACTACACTCTAAAGTACTACTGAGGAACTACACTGAGTCCCTCCTTCTCTTCTTGTCTTCTCTTCTAACTTTTTCAGGAACACCTGCAAGAAAAAGAAAGACAACACACTCCTAATCTGCATACACAGTCTATCTAAACCCCTACCATCTAAACACTAGAGAATCTCAAAAAGATTTTTTTTTAGAAAAGTAGAAAAAACAGTATAAACATTAGAAAATAGTAGAAGACAATGACATTATTTACAATACACCATATTTGGGGATGGAGTGCTCTAAAAGTCCCATCTAGTGACCACAGTGCCCGAAGGCAAGTCCATTAAAGAGTCTCTCCTGGGCCGCAACCCGGTG
Source organism: Neoceratodus forsteri (assembly GCA_016271365.2). NCBI lineage: Eukaryota > Metazoa > Chordata > Ceratodontiformes > Ceratodontidae > Neoceratodus > Neoceratodus forsteri. Next base: position 932,116,485 of record CM057453.1, read on the forward strand.
AAGCACAGTTCTAGCGGGCCAAAGTCTCGAAGGGGAGAGTCTTTGAGGACAGTTCAAACATCTGGAGTCTGCTAGTGTAGGGTCTGTACTGCAATGTCAGAAGAATAGAAAATTCTAGACTTACCAGTACCTTGTAGAACAACATGATACCACACCTGGTGGTTGGCTGAAGACTCTCCCTGGCAGCATTTGTCCGGTACAGCTGGGCAGACATCTTCCGGGAAACAGCAGGAGGACACATCTGGAAATTGCTGGGTTGATGTCATCTCTTGAGATGGAACCTTAGAACAGGAACAAAAAGGAAAACAGCTGGTCTGAAGTCATCCGATACCCAGGCAATGAATCAGGACACAGCTGGGCTGGTGTCCTCTCTGGATCTGAAGTCATCTGGTGGGCCAGTCAATGGATTCTGGAAAGCCAGTACACTGTAGAACTGATGAATGTGGGGCACCTGAGTCCTGGACGTCGAGACTGGCGGAACAACATAGGTACGGCAACGGCTGGAGTGGCAGCACTGGCTACCGCTGCTCTGCTTTCCATTTGGTAGGCATGGTCACATTCGCAGGGTGGTCTTGGCATTGTGGCCAATAGCACAATGGGTCAGGTGCTGGAATTATTACCCCGTCTGGGCGCTCATAATTCACACTGTGAAAGGTTTCATGTCCCTCTCCATCCACAATCCGAAGAGTGTCAATAAACAGTGTCCTGCCTCTTTTCCACTGACTGTATTTTTCTTGAAACATTCTGTTCTTGCCATGCTTGTTTGCACCAGGATGCATATATTTCATTGCTTCTTCCCAAATCCAGGATTTCCTGCTTTTTTCAATCTCCTGCCAGACTCTCTGAGGAAAGGTAGGAAAGGACATCTCATAGATTTCATTCACTTTCCTATGAACCAGTCTTTCCTCTTTACTAGCTTTGGTCAACCTGCGACCTCTGGCCTCGCTTGGGGGTGGTGAGTCCTGGTTCTGCCAGCTACGCATTCTGAACAACACAAAAAATGGATCCCTGGCTTCTTCTTGCACAACCAAGGCAGTGGAAACACCACTCTCTTCCATGCGTTCCTCTGAGGCAAGAGTTTGAGGCTGTGTACCAGTTCCTTTTTCACAAGGCCACATAGGTTCCCCCTCTTCTTCTTCCTCACTGAGAATCTGTGCCAGGAGTGAGCAGTCATCTTCACTCCTGAGACTGTCTACTCTTTGCTGGGTGTGGAGGTCGAAACCTCCCATTCAAAGGCCTCCCTCATCTCGTCTTCACCTATGAGACTTGGGCTAGGCCCCTCTCTCCAAGGGTCTACTGATGCACTTCCCAAAATGTCTCTCTGTGACTCAAACTCTGAAACATCAGCACATTGTTCTGTCTGTAATTCTGTACCCTCTTGCTTTATGCCACACTCTGAGGGGCCTTCTCCAACAGGCTCCGCCTGGTGATGTGTGCTGCCAACTGCAGATTCTTGAACTTTTGTCCATGTGGGAGCCAAACGAATCTTGGGTGCTTTAAACAAACCATATTCCTCTAAGCACCCAGAACAGTGAGGTACCATGAAGAAGTCCCTTCCAGTATTTATGCACATCAAACATACTCGCACTGGGTATCCAGGAATCGCCACATGAGGAGGCAGTCATCCCCTGTAGTAACATATCTCAATGTCCTTTAACTTGTTAACTTCTACTGCTATCACAGCCCGAGCATGATCCGGGTAACAGGCTGGTCCTGAAGACATGACTGCAGAGAAAAATCAAACAATGCTCACTGTTATTTCAAGTCCCACATCACTGAAAACTTTCGTTCTCTTTCAAAATGGCTCCTCTGCTCCTGTGTTTATATTACTACCCCACCCTGTAATGGCGGCGGCAGCACTCCTATGCATCAACATTCTGTAATTGGGTCAAGCCACTGTGCATCCGATTTACACACTCTATTGATAACCTTGCTCAAACTGCACAAACTTGCACTGTTCTTTTTTCTAGCACATTTATATGATTTACCATGGACCTTTTACTCGCCAAAGACATTGCTCTAGCTTACAGTCCCTATAAAGCCTCAGTATTTCATAGCACAGGATTGCCTGTCTTTCTTGCTGCATATCTGATATAACTCACAGTCTCTCACATGGCTTTGAAAATTATACTGACGCTGAACCTATAATTATGCTCACAGTCGATTACTTAGAATTCTTGCTTTTGCTGGTAAAACTTAACACAGTCCTTCTTTGCAAAGTGATTACACTGCTACACACAGATTCAGCTGGCTTTTGTGAAATCACACAGTTTGAGCAATAATTTCTATTGGTACTCACTGTTATCAGTAGCTGTTTGCTGCAATGGAAAAACGCCTGTGGCCAGTCTTGGAGGCCTCTGGAAGGAAGCAGGTTGGCAGTCCTGCCGATTGTCCCGCTGAACACCACACTCTCAGTCCAGTCGCTCGAGATGAGGGTTAAGCCCAAATTTAAACAGAAAAGTCAGTTTTTTAACTTTTTACAGCATTTCAATCACCGCGACACTCCTCCTTGTAAGCCAGTTCACACACTCCACTCACTCTCCCTCTCGAATGCTATGCAGTCAGTCGCTCTAGAGCTGTCTTGTGGGCAGGACTGATTGCAGTCTCACCAATCACTCGACGCCAGCAAATGAGCCTCTTTCCTCTCGAATGCTCTTCTCCTCACGGCGATCGTCAAACAGGCAAAATTTAAACTGCAAACCACTTCTTTTTTTTTCTGACTCCACGGCGGGAGCACCATTTCAACCATTTTTCATGGCCATTAAGCACAACAAGTCTCTCAGTCCACACAGAAAGCATTTTCAACATCTAGGGCACACTTTTCCTTTTGCTACCCACAGTTTTCCACACTTTTCTTTGTCACAAACACTTTTAAAAGATGGCAAATGCTGTAATTTGATGCAGACAAGGGCATACACTCTCAGGCTTCACTGTTCCTTGGTAAACAGTTAGCATTTTAATAGCAGCACATGGATAACAGCACACAGTGGCACATTAGTTAAATGTTGCTTCAGTTGTTTTGGGCTACCCACTGCCAGATAACCAAAACACTAGCCATTGTCCGAGCGACCTTTCTTACATTCCTCCCTAAATTCCAAACCCAAATCCTCAGTGGTGCCTCCATTTTTGTAACCCCCAACCAGGTATGCCGTTTCCATCTTGACAGCACTACCTGGTGGGCTGGGTTCGGGGAGAAATATGTCACTCGGCACATTGGCTAGGTTTGGCTACTCTGCAACAGGGGCACCCAAGTAACTCTGGACACAGGAAGCAATAACTGTAATGTCCAATACCAGAAGTAGGATACTAAAGTGTGGCTTTTATTCACATCCAACAGAATAACAAAGCATACATGGACCCCCATGGGGCTACACTCCTGATAATACAGATTTATGGAGATCAGAACACATCCACTTTCACTTTAGCTCTCAGGCTTTGAAACACACTGGGCACACAGCCCAAACTTGTACTCTGCTCTGGGTTTCCCTGCTTCGGCTCCCTTGCCAGCCACTTGGACTACCTTCCTTTCATGGCTCAGTTATCATGCCAGCCCTTTGAACACTTTCCATATAGCATGGAAACATTTACTGGTGACTCTCTAAACTACCTATGAGCACTTCTGGCTCCATCAGGGAATCTTCCTCATCAATCCCATGTCTGGGTACTTTCCTCAGGCACTGGCCAAGTACCTGAGGGAAAGCAACAGGTGTTCCAAAGCAAACCTGTAGAGGTGAATTTGGTTACTACTGATGGGGGGTCTCCCACCCCTTGCTCCCATAATTCCTACCCGGCCATTTCTCTGGACTGTAACACCTCATCCTTGAAAACACTTTGCTGTATAGATTCTCTTTAAATGTATTCACATTCAGTCTACTGTCTTTACATCCCATTTGTGCTGAACTTGAACATACTTAATAAGTGGCTGTGTCCATTACTCTAGAGCCCCCACAGAGTTAAGCAGTCCAATCCCAACATCTTCCAAACTGTACTTGGCTGTCTTTTCCTGACCCCACAGTAACAGTCACTTTAGTTTAATCTTGTTTCAGGTGAAAACACATAGCCCTTTAGCAGAGCGAACTCACCCCTTGGTTGCAGGTGCCCCACAGGCATTTTCTCTGAAAAGAAATCTCGTCCAGAACTTCTGGTGCCTCAGCATGAACTTAACTCAGGCAGCTTCTTTTTCCCTAGCCGGACCAGGAGGGTTGCCCCAGGAAATAGGCTGATTCCTTCCCCCCCATCCCCGCAGGGATGAGGCCCTGAACCACTGAAAGCGGTCTCCATCACTTCACTGGGCTCTTCTTGTGTTCCTCTTCAGGTGAGAACACACACCTATACAAAAAAATAGCTCATTGACAGAGCTTAGGACTCTGAGGGCCTGCTTACAGCAGAGCACCTCCTTCCTCTACTACAGACTGCAACAGACTGACTTCAAATTCCCCAGCGTTCTACTCTAACCTCCAACTGCAACATTCCAATGTGGCTTATGCAACTGTGACAGTTCTAAAATGATGTCATCCCTCAGTCTCAGCTGAGACTGAGAACAGAGTGAGACAGTGTGAAATCCATTTAACTGGAGTTTCACAAGCTACCTTCCCTGCCTACCACTTGGTCTAACTGGGATTTTTGTAACCCCGGGTAACATGGAGGTTACACATTATTTGTTCCTTAGCCACATACCAGTTCACTGGGGAAGTTGCAAGACAGACTACAGGGTGTGGCACACATAGGGCAGAACCTAATTATCCAAGAAATGGGATGGCCAATTTAGTCCTCCATTAGAACTAAACCTACAGGCACTAGAAATGTGTTTTGAAATCCTCTCCTTCTCCCCCCCAAGATACCTGAATAACAGGGAAATCTATATAATACTGGGGGTTCCATCCCCTGACTGCTATACCATGGAGGGGGCTTCTGCAAGCATATTTACTGTACTGAATAAACCTCTCTGTATTACTGTCTTGTTCAGGGCATAAAATGTTCTTTTAATACAAATACATTCACACAAAAAAAGAAGTTAATGGGGGGGGCAGTATATATATAAAGGGCTATTTATTTATTTTGTTTTAGTTATGGCCATGTTTTGGATGCAATTAGGAGGTAAGTGGGATGTACAACTTTTGTTTTTTTCAGTGGCCAGTGTTTTTGTTACACGCACTCTAGGGATGCAGTTGAGAGATGGACAGGCTGTATGGTGGGTGGATGCTGTTTTAGTAATAAAATAGGTCTGGTAGGATGAAGAGGGAGAGACAGAGAGAGAAACAGAGAAGAAGCACAGGGATCTCTTATTCTCTTGCATACTAATGAGGCATTGAGTTTCCACTGTGGAGGCAGAAGGCAATCGATGTTAGCTCCTGTTGTGTACTTCAGAACCTTGCTTCTTCTCCTACTCTGTTAGCAATACTTACTGCATACTGTAGCTTAACTGTGCAGCTGTAAAAATGAACTGCATAGCCACAACAACCACCCAGAGTACTGCAGCCAGGCTCTCTGGAGCAGCAAACTGGGCTGCCGAGAATACACATATCACTCTGTTCAGATCCAAAGGCACACACTAGCTGACTATAACAATCAATGATTAGATGAGTTTTTAAGAAAATGCACAGTTTTTTGGAAGAGGTGTAGGAGATCTCCCCACAGGTCCTCTTCTGCCAAGTTTGATTTGGAAGTGGAATCAAGAGCCCCATAAATAGTGTTATGTCATTCTGCAGAAATGTTAAAGGAATGCCAAAACTTCAGTTTCCTCTTCCCGGATAAGAAAAAGCTAATTTTGATGGTTCAGCTAAAGTCCACTATGGTTTCATTTCTGCCTTCAGCAACTTCTCCTTAACAACAAAGGTACTGCAAGAATGCAATAGTTATATCTGCAGGGTAGTGGTAGTCATTCATAATATAGCATGGGAGCCTCTCCTTTTGGCCACAGCATGTTCTAAGATTCTGAATGGGACCTAAATGATTTGGGCTATACTTTTTTAGAAGAGGAAGGTGTGGGAAGGGGTAGCAGTGTATGTAAAAGAGGACATATGGGTCTCTGGCAACAAATCAGTCTGAGTAGTTGAGTCACTATTGCTTCAGCTAACAGATAATGGGAGAACATATAGGATAAGAGTAACCTCTTGGATGAAAATCAAAGGACAGAGTAGAATAAGAGATGGAAAAGGAAATTAGGGCAGCAGCTAGCCAAGTAAGAACAGTACTCATGGGGGACATCGACTTCCCAGATATAGACTGAGACATTCCAGCAGCAGTAAGCTCCAAAAAATCAAAAGTTCCTAAAAATAAATCAGGAAAACTTACTCACACAATTGGTGCATCTGTAATCTGCTTGTGGGGAGCAAACTAATGGACAGAGGACACAGACCCAGGATGTCTGGTCAGGTTGCCAGTTTTATTCTTAAGAACAGGGGCATGGGGGTGCATGTGTGAGCCATGTTCGAGGATGGACACATAAGTCTCAGCTCCTACTAACCCTACAAAGTCATTGGTCAAAATCTGCACTTCGGATCAACCTCTCCTATCAGTCAAAGTGGATTTCATTTAAAAACAATTTAATCTAATGAATTCTGGTGTTTAACTCACCTGATTAAAATCTTCATGGAGAAGTCTTGAAACTAAATCAGCAGTTCAGTCACAGCCAGAATGGCGACTGCAGCAGCACCAATCATACCAAAATCAAACGGGGATGTGATCAAGACCAAAGGGATGCTGCATAAGGTGCTCCCTGAGATCTCTTTTAAAACACCAGTAGCAGCCCTTGAACACAAAATACAGACTTTGAGCAATAAGCAGAAGGGAACAGAAACTTTGTTATCTTACACTTATGAAAATGATTCTAGACATGAAGCCAGATGTCAAGAGCTTGAGCAAACCATCCACTTATTGTGATCCAGAGTGAAGATGTCAAAAACCTCAGCTGCAGAAACAATACATGAGTAATAAGTTTTCAAGAAGGGGTGGACAGATAAGATCCCACATGATTTGTACAACAGGAACTCCCAAAGCTGCTCCAGTACAACTGGAGTCTGGCCCCCATGAAATTGAAAAGGTCCACAGGAGACTGGCACCACCATTGAATGCAGGTGGCTACCCCGAGCCCTCTAAGCAAAACTCCTGCACTAGAGAAAGAGCACATCCTGGCCCTGGCTAGTGAAAAGGGTCCACTCATCTGGGAAGGCCGCAGAAATGTAACCTTCAATGATTATTCAGCAGAGCTTGCAGCACACAGAAAGGAGTTCACCTCTACCAGCCACTCCTTCCAGGACCTGGGGTTACAGTACCAACTCCAGTATCCAGATAAGCTACATATCACCAGGAATGGCATCGCAAACGTTTTTGAATTCCTGGAAGAGGCTAACTGGTTCAACATCAAAAACTGGCCTGACAAGGCTAAGGAACTGTCAGATAAGTACTAAGTCGACAGCCTCAAGAAGCAACCACTGATAGGAAAATATCCCCGAGGGGGGAGCTATGTCTTAGTAGATGCCAGTATGCAGATTCCAAGACTCCCAGGACATGGAATGGCAGACCACACAGTATAAAAGAACCTGGGATAGACAGCCATCAGACAACCAACTCCACAACAGGGGACTTTAACACAAAGACAAGAACAGGGATTCAGGATCCTCAACACAGGGTTCAGACTCACAAGGGTAGCCAGTTTCTAAATGATCCGATCAGGATAGAGGAACAGAAAACACTACCTTGCCACCCAGGTCTAACAACCCCTTCTCTCTTATGGAGGGCCTTGAATCTGACACCGATGAGCCTAAATTGCCATTCTGAAAGAGGCAGTAGAACCGCTCACCCCAGCAAATCCAGCAGAATCCGTACTGGACTGGGCTTTTCCAACCTGAACAATTGTGTCAGATGTCCGTTTGAGGAAAGCTACCTTTATAACTGTTCTTTTGCTATTCTTTGCTAAACACTAACAATTTCTTGTTTAAAGGTACAATATTAAATACATTAGGGGTGAAACTAATGTTGCTGAATGTAATTAAGCCTTTATGTTCTGAGTGCTCCCCCTCCTCCCAAGGTTAAAAATGATCTGATAATAGTGGTAAGACTGGGGGATGGCATCTTGTTACTCACACAGAAATGGCTTCATGGCAAGCCCCACCCTCCCTTGCTGTTGCATTCTTTCTGGAGAATTCAAATTTTCCTTTTAATAGTACCACAGTACTTTTCAGGAGTGGGATTCTGGGGTATTTAGGGGCAACCTGCTGTGATCAGCAGTTGGCAGCCATGCCTGTTGCTTCATCAATATACCACCTGATTGGCTGGGCCTAACATCCCCGCATCAGAGTTTCAACTGCCTGGTGAACTGAGGGACAGAGCTGACAGAAACTCAGGCATTTCCACTAGGCCTGTTCGGCTCTCACCATGGCTGTCATCCGAGAAGTTACAAATATCTATGAGCTCTAAAAATACCAGACTGCAGTTGATGCCTTCCTGATGACTGGTTCTTTCCCTCAGAGAGTCATGTGATAGGTGGAGACAGGCAGTCCACTGAGACTTCCCCTAACGTTCAGGGAAGGTCAGACATATTGAGTAGGGCAAAGCACAGCTAACTGCTTGCACAATAGTGCATATGTAAGTCAGTTTGTACTAACACCCTCCTGGAAACCTCATTTAGTGCCCAACCACCAACATAAAGAGGAAACCACTGCAACTACTGCTGGCAGAGGCCCCTCCCAAAACTTGCCTTGTGGAATTGGTGAGAGTGGGGAAGCGGTCTCGAATCCCCTCAGCACAACAGATACACTACTCTCGAGAGCCAGCTACTGAAGACCAACACCCTTCCTCCCCCCTCCACATAGCCAAAACAGAGCCAAGCAATCATTCATGGAGCTCTCTGATTGGTAACTCTGGGGATGTAACAACCAACCTGCAGATGTAAGCCTTGCTCCCTGAACACAGCCTACACAGGATAGGAACCGAGAGGCCACAAACCTAAAAGACAAACATGCCTGATCACACCCAGCTTTGACATTTCAAAGCAAGCTGAGTGGGGACTTTCCTGATATCAGTGGTTCTGTGTATTGCTTGTTACTGCTAAGCTATGTCTGATCAGGAATGGCACAGCAAATGTTTTGAATCACCAGAGGAGGCAAGCCAGTACATCATCAAAAACTAGCCTGACAAGGCTAAGAAACTGTCAGGTAAGCACCAAGTCCACAGCCCCAAGAAGCAACCTCAACAAGAAAATATCCCTAGGGATATGTCTTCACAGATGCCGCCACGCAGATTCCAAGACTCCCACAACTTGGAATGGCAGACAACCCAGTCTAAGAAAATACAAGGCAGAATGTGATTGAATAACCAACCACACAACAGTGGATGTAAACCCAGAGACAGGAGCAGGGATTCAGGATCTTCATCCCAGGGTTTGGACTCACTAGGGTAGCTGGCTTCTAAATAACCCGGTCAGGACAGAGGAATAGAGAACTCCACCTTGCCACCCAGGTCTAACAACCCCTTCTCTCCCTGGAGGACCTTGCATCTGACGCCAATGAGTCTAAGTCCTGGGCCAACTCTCCTTTCCAAAAGACACAGTAGAACTGCACCCTGGCAGATCCTACAGAATCCATACTGGAGGGGGCCCTTCCATCCTGAAAAACTATAAAGAACTGTGCCAGCTGTCCAATTTGAGGAAAGCAACCCTTGTAACTGTTCCTCCAATATCCTTTGCTAAACACTGATGATCTCTTGTTTAAAGTTTTTTTTATCTCTCTGTTTATGCCCCCCTACTGGATGTCCTCCATCTGCCAGGACACCCGATTCCTGTCACCTTGATATCCACCAGGACATTCTGCCTGCCAGTTTACCCCCAGGGCTTCACCCAGTAGTGGAATCAACAGGGTTCCCCAATCCCCCTTGGGAACCAGATCCAGTTCCTGGTCTGGTAAGCCCAGCTAGTTGGATGTGGGGCCTGTGAGTGTCCTGGCAATATCCTGCCACCAGTAGCTTCTCACTGTTCTAGTTTCCTCTTGAGTTACGTGGCATGCAATGATGGTAGAACATGCATTGCGCAGCCCTGCATACCGCACGTCGTCATCTGTCAAATCCCTTCTTGCATTCTATGCAGTCAGGCAGTGTCTTTTCCCTTAGCCTCTGTTGGGGACCAGCCTCCTCCCAGGAGTAGGACAGCAGTCTTCTGGGCACTCAATCCTGCTTTCATCCCCACTTGGCCCTCCAACATGCTGAATTCATTTTAGAATCTGGGTCATTGGTGTTGCAAGTGACAGCTCTATTGCTGCACCAATGGGCCAGCCTTCTTGTTTAAAGTTAAAGTTTTAAATACAATAGGGGTACAACTGGGTACAACTAATATTGCTGATTGTAATTAAGCCTTTATTTACATTCTGAGTGCCCCCCTTCCCAAGGTTAAAAAATATCTGATAATGGTGGTAAGACTGGTTGATTGCATCTTGAAACCCAAATAGAAATGGCTTTACAACAGCCCTCCCTTGCTCTCGCAGTCCTTGAAGATTCAACTTTTCCTTTAAAATTGTATCACAGTACTTTCAGGAGTGGGGTTCTGGGGTATTTAGGGGCAGCCTACTCTGACCAGGAGCTGGCAGCTATGTGGCGTTGGTTCATAAGTCCACCACCTGATTTGCTGGGCTGAACATCCCTGCCTCCAAGTTACTGCTGCCTTGTGGGCTGTGGAACAGAGTTGACAAGAACACAAACATTTCCAGTAGGCATGCCAGGATCTCACCAGAGCTGTACTCTGAGAAGCTTCAAATGTCAATGAGCTGTCAAAGAGCAGAGTGTGGATTGGCGCCTTTCTGATGACTGGTTCTTGCCTTCAGAGAGACATCTGATAGGTGGAGGCAGACATTCCACTGACATTGTCCCTAACTTTTGGGAAAGGTCAGGCAGATCAAGTAAGCCACAGCACAACTGACTGCCTGCACAACAGTACATATGTAAGTAAGTAAACCTCATTTAGTGCCCAACGACCAAAATACAGAGAAACCCTGCAACTACTGCTGGCACAGACCCCATCCAAAGCTTGTCTTGTGGAACTGGTGGGAGTGCAGATGCAGACTTGAATCCCCTCAGAACCATGGATGCACAGTACTTAGGAGCCAGCTATCAAAAACCAACACTCCCCAATAGCTAAGCAATCTGTGGTGGGGTTCCCTGAATGGTAACCCTGGGGCAGTAACAACAAACCTGCAGATATTATCCTCGGTCTCTGAACACAGTTGAGACAGGCTGGATATCCAGGGGCCAGGAACGTACCTGATCACTCCCAGTTTTGACGTTTACACGCGAGTTGAATGGGGACTGTCCTGACATCAGCAGTTCTAGGAATTGTTTATTACTGCGACTCTACAAGATGATATTCCACTCAGTGTACAACACCCCCAGGAAATCTAATAGCATATGCATGAGAGGGACACATCCACTGAAACTTCTGAGATCCTCAGACCACCTTGTATGTGCAACTCCCTCCAGAACCACTGATATGGCGACAGGGAGGATGACTGGCAACTTTAATTCAGAACCTGATTCCTAGATCCCTCACCCTATCTCTACACACTGCAGGTTCACTGAATCAGCGAGGGAGGCAAATTCTCCCACAGCCATAATGCTCAACAGGTATTGCTTAGGCAAAACGTGGCTACTAAATTGATACTCACACGGGAGAGAGGCTGCTGTACTCCCATAACGCTCACCAGCTATGGGTACACAACTCTGCATGTTGAGGCCTTACTTCTGCTCAAATTAATTACATCAGAAGCTGAAAGCGAAGGCCAGCTAAAGATCAAGGGCAGTTAGGGACTACCACAAAACATGGAATCCATATGCACTAGATCTCTGGGGGGAGGTTGGTCCTGGTTTGGAGTACCCCACTGACACAGCCACCCAGAGATCTGAATAAGGTGTTCTTGCAATGCTTGGACACATTTCTTTTGATACAGTGCAAGAACATACAGTACGTGCCAGCAGAACTAAAGGTGCTGCTGTTACCCTCAAGTGGTAAAACCAAACTGAGCAAACAGTGAAGATAAAACAGGGTACACACACACACCATGCAGGAATAAATAAGCAAACTTGTTTATTAAAACATACTCTCCTCCAGATGCCAAGCGCCCCTACGTAGTGCCATAAGGCTTAATCAGGGGGTGGTGCTAGGGTCATGACTGGTGCTGTTTAAAATAGCAAGATCATAAACATTCATGAAACAGTGCACCAAATGCACCAATCAAAATGTGGCCAAAGAGAAGCTAATGTAGTGTTAAGGAACCACATGTGAAAAACACACAATGTTAAAAAAAATCAAAGCTGTATTAAAATTATATTCATTTAAAATATGATATTTTAAAAACAATTGTATGAACAGACAACAGTAATATCCTGAGAAGAAATATATTGCCTCTTAATTTATAGTAATTCATATATTACAAACGTTCATCCTATTATTATACATGGATATTTCTCTGCTCCACATCCATACCACCCCCTCCTGTCACTGCCCTTAGTTGCTTGGCCCTATGATTTATTCAACTCTTCCCCTCCTCTCCTCCCACACTACTCCTGCCCTTCCCTACCTCCTCACTCTCTCCCCTCTCCCCTCTTTCTTCCCCTTCTTCTTCATCCTCACTTCCTCTCTCTCCCATTTCCCTCCCCTTCTTCTCCTCTTACCTCCCCATATTCCCCATACCTGTTCCCCCATCCCCCTTGCCCTGACCCCAGTCTTATCCTCCTACCTAACACCCTGCATTTGATCTCTACTTCAATTCCACATGTATCAGCTGCACTTCTACCTTGTATGCTACCTGTAAAGGATTGGGCTTCAGCTGCTTCCACTCCAACTACCCATATGTATTATGCACTACCTGTATACTATCGTGCTTCCACCCAACTACCCATATGTATTATGCACTACCTGTATACTATCGTGCTTCCACTCCAACTACCCATATGTATTATACACTACCTGTATACTATCGTGCTTCCACCCAACTACCCATATGTATTATACACTACCTGTATACTATCGTGCTTCCACTCCAACTACCCATATGTATTATGCACTACCTGTATACTATCGTGCTTCCACTCCAACTACCCATATGTATTATACACTACCTGTATACTATCGTGCTTCCACCCAACTACCCATATGTATTATATAATTACCTGTATACTATCGTGCTTCCACTCCAACTACCCATATGTATTATGCACTACCTGTATACTATCGTGCTTCCACTCCAACTACCCATATGTATTATACACTACCTGTATACTATCGTGCTTCCACTCCAACTACCCATATGTATTATACACTACCTGTATACTATCGTGCTTCCACTCCAACTACCCTTATGTATTATATGATTGTGTCTCTGCCTCAACTGTTTTAGCTGCACTATTACCTTGTACTCCTCTTGTATTTGTTTGTAAAAGCTGTATATACCATCATTATAACTGAGATACTCGGTTTCATTATAGTGTATGTATATATTATGTTATTCTTGAATCAATCCCTTTCCCCTTCCCTCCAGGATGCATCTGGAAACAAGCTATTGAAGGCTCACTATGTTTTTCCTGGTGAAATGCTTTAGTGAATAAATAAAATATTTTAACTTCTAAGCAATGCAATAGAAAATGTACAACAATACTCAGTGATAGGGAAAAACTGGAAAAGGCGGGAGGGGATGGAAAGGGAAAAGGAAAATTGTTTAACCAGGAAAGACACACAAAGTTGAACATGTTTTTGATGTGCAGCCTGGGATCACAAGGAAGTTAAGTGACGTGCTCAGGGTCACACAGTATGCAAGTGGGGACTGTGGGATTCAAACCCAGGTTTCCAGGTTTGTAGCTCAGTCCCTAAACCACAGCATTATACTGCATAACTGAATAACTGAAAAAGGCAGGGAGGGACATGGACAAAATAATAGGTCAGATAAATAGAAGCAGACAACAAACCACACATAGACATATCACAGTTGGATTAAAAAGCATGTAGTTCCATGAAATAATATTACAAAAATCAATATGCTCTAACAGAAATTTCAACTGTCCATTGCACATATACAGAATAATAAAGTACTAGTTGCAATCCTTTTGCACACCACATAACTATAACGCATATCACTACTAGTAAGTTAAAGGGTCAGCTTAATTATGTCATAGTTGATCTCCATAAAAAAGTGGCCCTATTTTGGCAAACAAATTTTCAAGGAGTAAATACAAGGGCCTCCTCTAATTCCTGTTATGAAGAAATTAGAGACCCCTTGATCCTGTCAGAGCTCGCCCATTAACACATGTCCACGATAATGTCTTCATATATTGGACTGTATTAACCACTATCAATATCTATTTAAAGTTGCACACTTACCTACTAAAACATGCCACTTGTCATGGGATGATGCCAACATAAAATTAGACAAAAAACAGGAAATGAAGTCTGAAATAATCCAAGCTCCAAGGTGCTTGTCAATCCCACTAGCAGGTGCTTGTCAATCCCACTAGCAGGATCTATCATTTCATAGTTAATAAAGATTTTACAGCACACTAGTTAAATCATTTTACATGTCCAGTATGTCACTCCAAAGTGATTAAATGTAAATAAATGAAACTGTTCAAAAAATTATACAACAACTACGATGGTGTCCATAAAACAAAATACCTACTATACATTAGGAGTGGGTAGACTGTTCTGTGGGAGATCTGGACCCTCAGATCGAACCCGCAGTCCATGGACCCAGATAAATATGCACTTCGTGGTAGAAGTCTGGTTCCAGGTCAGTGCTGATGCCGTTTCCACATTTTATTTTCTATTGCCTGTAGGATGCCATTGTCACTTACAGGGAGCTGGCAGCATCCAATCAGGCAACAGAAGGTCACGTGATGCACTCACCGGCAGTGGCGGAGCCAGAGGGGGGGCTGGGGGAGCGGTCGCCCCTCCTGGCTGCCCCAGTGTGAGTAGTGGTACCCCACCACCATCTTTATTCAATGTTTAGTGCCCATTGTGGAGCCCATAACTGACTGAAAGGCCCCCCCTGGCTTCCAAATGCTCCCAAACCTGGCTCCGCCACTGCTCACCAGTATATAAGGCTGGTGAGAGTGCCACGCATCATAGAAGGAGGATGATCACAGCAGAAGAGAGGGAGAGACGGCTAAAGAGATTAGAAGGTGAAGTGCCAAAACAAAACAAAAAGTAAAAGCACTAAAGTTAGGGGAGGAGGAGGGAGAGATTTCGATTGTGGAGGAGTGGAGGTGCTGAACAGGTTGGTTGATGACAGGAGGGAGCGTTGGGAGTGTGGGGGGGCATGAATGATTATGGTTACAGAAAATTGCAAATGAAACTTTTTCTTGGTCTCAGACAGTAGTAGCTGTGTGTACAAAAAGGGCAGGCTGGCCAATGGCAAAATTTGACTTGTGCTATTCCAGATCCAGAGAGGAAAGAGTACTGGTGGTGGTGGCCCAGATTACAGTTACAGAAAATTCCAAATGAAAGTTTATTTTCTTGGCCTCAGACAGCGTAGCTGTGTGTACAAAAAGGGCTGGCTAGCAAAATCTGACTTGTGCCATTCCAGATCCAGAGTATTGTGGGGGGGGGGGGTCCCAGAGATTGCAGTTACAGAAAATTCCAAATTAAACTTTTTCTTGGCCTCAGACGGTAGCTGAGTGTACAAATAGTGCAGGATGGCAAAATCTAACTTGTGCCATTCCAGATCCAGAGGAGAGAGTACTGGTGGCCCAGAGGTTACAGTTACAGAAAATCCCAAATGAAAGTTTTTTTTTCTTGGCAGTAGAGTGGCAAAATAAATCTTTGTGACGTAAAGAGAAGAGAGGGAAAGAGACTGCAGGGTGGCCAACAATAAATGTGACAGTCCCAGAAATCCCAAATAATTCTTTTTTCCTGGCTTCAGTGTGGCTGTGTGATAACAGCAAGGATAGTAGGATGGCAAAATAAATCGTTGTGACAAAAAGAAAGGAGAGAGAAAGAGACTGCAAGGTGGCCCACAATAAATGTGACAGTCCCAGAAATCCCAAATGTTTTTTTTTCCCGGCTTCAGTGCGCTGTGTGTACAATCCAATCATGAATAACAATCATCAACACGTATGTTCAATCACAAAATAAAAAAAAAAATACTGTTCAAACAACATACAAGTTAATGTGCCTGTCCTGTGCTGCTGGCTGTGGGTGCATCAGGGGATAATCGTACTGAGTTGT
Organism: Neoceratodus forsteri; assembly: GCA_016271365.2. Classification (NCBI taxonomy): domain Eukaryota; kingdom Metazoa; phylum Chordata; order Ceratodontiformes; family Ceratodontidae; genus Neoceratodus; species Neoceratodus forsteri. The sequence goes on from CM057453.1 coordinate 932,132,683, forward strand.
AGCAGCCTGAATGTTTACAGTACAACACAAGTAAAGTGCAAGCAATACACACAAGTGTCATCATCACTCATTCACCATTATTCCTTATTATTATTAGTTTCATAGTATACCGCATTACAAACTTACATTATGTGTAAGTTCCTTCACATCCCTCCAGGCATCAGCCGCCTGCCTGCTGCCCACTGCCTAAGGGGATCCTTGTAAGCTGAACAGAACAGCTCCTCCACATCCTTCCAGGTATCAGTCACCTGCCTGCTCCCCACTGCCTAAGGGGATCCTTGTACCCTGATCGGGTCAGCTATCCACATCCCTCCAGGCATCAGTCACCTGCCTGCTCTCCACTGCCAAAGGGGATCCTTGAACCCAGAATGGGTTAACTCTGCCACATCCCTCCAGGCATCAGCCATGCTCCCCAATGCCTAAGGGGATCCTTGTACCCTGAATGAGTCAGCTCCTTAACATCCCTCCAGGCATCAGCCGCCTGCCCACTCCCCACTGCCTAAGGGGATAATTGTACCCTGAATGGGCAACTCCTTCACATTCCTCCAGGCATCAGCTGCCTGCCTGCTCCCCACTACTTAAGTGTATCCTTGTACCCTGAATAGGTCAGCTTCTCCACATCACTCCAGGCATCAGCCGCCTGCCTGCCTGCTCCCCACAGCCTAGGAGGATTCTAGTACCATTGGAAGGTCAGCTCCACCACATCCCTCCAGGCATCAGCCACCTGCCTGCTCCCCACTGCCTAAGGGGATCCTTGTACCCTGAACGGTCAGCTCCTCCACATCCATCCAGGTATCAGCAACTTGCCTGCTCCCCACTACCTAAGGGAATCCTTGTACCCTGAATGGGTCAGCTCCTCCACATCCCTCCAGGAATCAGCCACCTACCTGCTCCCCACTGCCTATGGGGATCCTTGTACCCTGAATGAGTCAGCTCCTTAACATCCCTCCAGGCATCATCCGCCTGCCTGCTCCCCACTGCTTAAGGGGATCCTTATAACATGAACGGGTCAGCTCTTTCTCTGTGCAGGGTGAAAAGCTGAGATCACTGCAGCTCTTTCTCTGTGCAGGGAGAAGGGCTGGGATCACTGCAGCCCTTTTTGTGTGCAGTGATGAGATGGGATCACTGCATCTCTTTCTCTGTGCAAGGTGAAGGGTTGGGATCACTGTAGCTCTCTCTGTGCAGGTTGAAGGGCTGGGAACACTGCAGCTTTTTCTCTGTGTAGGGTGAATGGCTGTGATCACTGCAGCTCTTTCTCTGTGTAGGGAGAAGGGCTGGGATCGCTGCAGCTCTGTGTCTTTGCAGGGTGAAGGGCTGGGATCACTGCAGCTGTTTCTCTGTTCATGGTGAAGAGCAGTGTAGTGCTGGGATCACTGCAGTTTTTTCACCCTGCAATGTGAAGGGCTGGGACCACTGCAGATATTTCCCTGTCCAGGTTGAAGATCTGGAATTACTGCATATCTTTCGCTGTGCAGGGTGAAGGGCTAGGATCACTTCAGCTCTCTCCCTCTGTGCAGGGTGAAAGGATGTGATCACTGCATCTCTTTCTCTCTGCAGAGCAAATGGTTGGGATAAGTGCAGCTCTTTCTCTGTGCAGGGAGCAGTGCTGGGAACACCTCTTTCTCTGTGCAGAGTAAAGAGCTGGGATCTCTGCAGCGCTTTCACTGTGCAGGGAGAAGGGCTGGGATCACTACAGCTCTTTGTGCAGAGAGAAGGGCTGGAATCATTGTAACTCTTTCTTTGTGCAGGGTAGGGAGCTGGGATCACTGCAGCTCTTTCTCTGTGCATGGTGAAGGGTTGGGATCACTGCAGCTCTTTCTCTGTGCAGGGAGAGGGGCTAGAATCACTGCAGCTCTTCCCTGCGCTGGGTGAAGGGCTGGGACCACTGCAGCTATTTCCCTGCAGAGTTAGAATAGCTGGAATTGCTGCAGCTCTTTCTCTGTGCAGGGTGAAGGGCTTGTATCACTACAGTTGTTTCTCTGTCTGGGGCGAAGGGTGGTGTAGGGCTGGGATCACTGCAGCTGTTTCGCTGTGCAGGGTGAAGGGCTGGTAGCAATGCTGCTGATTCTCTTTGCATGGTGAAGGGCTGCGATCACTGCATCTACTTTCTCTGTGCCGGGTGAAGGGCTAGTACCACTGCAGATATTTCTCTGTCCCGGGTGAAGAGGTGGAATCACTGCATCTCTTTCACTGTGCAGGGTGAAGGGCTGGGATCACTTCAGCTCTCTCTCTCTCTCTCTCTGTGCAGGGTGAAGGGCTGGTATCCTGGCAGCTCTTTCTCTGTGTAGGGTGAATGGTTGGGATAACTGCAGCTCTTTGTGTAGGGAGAAGGGCTGGGATCGTGCACCTCTTTCTCTTTGCAGGGTGAAGGACTGTTATCACTGCAGCTGTTTCTCTGTGCAGGGTGAAGGGCAGTGTAGGGCTCAGATCACTGCAGCTGTTTGCGCAGGGTGAATGGTTGGAATCACTGTAGCTCTTTCTCTTTGCTGAGTGAATAGCTGGGGTTACTGTAGCCCTTTCTCTGTGGAGGGTGAAGGGCTGCTATTACTGCAGCTCTTTCTCTGTGCAGTGTGAATGGCTGGGATCACTGCAGTTCGTTCTCTGAGCAGGGTGAAGAACTGGGATCACTGCAGCTCCTTCTGTGCACTGGGTGAAGAGTTTGGATCACTGCAGCTCTTTCTCTGTGCTGGGTGAAGTGCTGGGATCACTGCAGCTGTTTCTCTCTGCAGGGTGAAGGGCAGTGAAGGGCTGGGATCACTGCAGCTCTTTCTATGTTCAGTATGAAGGAGTGGGATCACAGCAGCTCTTTCTCTGTGCAGGGTGAATGCCTGGGATCACTGTAGCTCTTTCTCTATGCATGAGGAAGTGCTGGGATAACTGCAGTTCATTCCCTCTTCAGGCAGAGGAGCTTAGATCACTGCAGGCCTTTCTCTGTGCATATTGAAAGGCTGTGATTACTGCAGCTCTTTCTCTGTGGAGGATGAAGGGCTGCTATTACTGCAACTCTTTCTCTGTGCAGTGTGAATGGCTGGGATCACTGCAGTCCTTTCTCTGAGGAGGGTGAAGAACTGGGATCACTGCAGCTCCTTCTCTGTGCTGGGTAAAGTACTGGGATCACTGCAGCTGTTTATTTGTGCAGGGTGAATGGCTGGGATTGCTGCAACTCTTTCTGTGGGCAGGATGAATGACTGGTATCACTGCAGCTGTTTCTCTGTTCATGGTGAAGAGCAGTGTAGTGCTGGGATCACTGCAACTTTTTCACTTTGCATGTTGAAGGGCTGGTATCACTGCATCTCTTTCTCTCTGCAATGTGAAGGGCTGGGACCACTGCAGATCTTTCCCTGTCCAGGTTGAAGGTCTGGGATCACTGCATATCTTTCGCTGTGCAGGGTAAAGGGCTAGGATCACTTGAGCTCTCTCCCTCTGTTCAGGGTGAAGGGCTGTAATCACTGCAGCTCTTTCTTTCTGCAGAGTGAATGGTTGGGAAAACTGTAGCTCTTTCTCTGTGCAGGGAGAAGTACTGGGATCACGCACCTCTTTCTCTGTGCAGGGTAAAGAGCTGGGATCTCTGCAGCTCTTTCACTGTGCAGGGAGAATGGCTGGGATCACTGCAGCTCTTTCTTTGTGCAGGGAGAAGGGCTGGAATCACTGTAGCTCTTTCTCTGTGCAAGGTAGAGAGCTGGGATCACTGCAGCTATTTCTCTGTGTATGGTGAAGAGTTGGGATCACTGCAGCTCTTTCTTTGTGCAGGGAGAAGGGCTGGAATCACTGCAACTCTTTCTCTGTGCAGGGTAAAAAGCTAGGATTACTGCAGCTCTTCCCTGTGCTGAGTAAAGGGCTGGGATCACTGCAGCTGTTTCCCTGCAGAGTTGGAATAGCTGGAATTGCTGCAGCTCTCTCTCTGTGCAGGGTGAAGGACTTGTATCACTGCAACTTTTTCTCTGTGCTGGGCAAAGGGTGGTGTAGGGCTGGGATCACTGCAGCTGTTTCGCTGTGCAGAGTGAAGGGCTGGTATCAATGCAGCTTTTTCTCTGTGCAGGGTGAAGACCTGGGGGCACTGCAGCTCTTTCTCTGTGCAAACAGAAGGTCAGGGAAAACTGTAGCTCTTTCTCTGCTCAGGGTGAAGAGGTGGGATTACTGTAGCTCTTTCGTTGTGCAGGGTGAAGGGCTGAGATCACTGAAGCGCTTTCTCTGTGCAGGGTGAATAGTTGGGATAGCTGTAGCTCTTTCTCTTTGCAAGGAGAAGTGCTGGAATCACGCAACTCTTTCTCTGTGCAGGGTGAAGAGCTGGGATCTCCGCACCTCTTTCTCTGTACAGGGAGATGGGCTGGGATCACTGCAGCTCTTTCTCTGTGCAGGGTGAAGGGCAGTGTACTGCTGGATGACTGCAGTTGTTTTTTTTGCATGGTGAAGGGCTGGGATCACTGCATCTACTTTCTCTGTGCCAGGTGAAGGGCTAGTACCATTGCAGATCTTTCTCTCTTCAGGGTGAAGAGGTGGAATCACTGCATCTCTTTCACTGTGCAGGGTGAAGGGCTGGGATCACGGCAGCTCTTTCTCTGTGCAGGGTGAATGGTTGGGATTACTGCAGCTCTTTCTCTGTGCAGGGAGAAGGGCTGGGATCGTGCACCTCTTTCTCTGTGCAGGGTAAAGAGCTGGGATCTCTGCAGCTCTTTCTCTGTGCAGGGTGAAGGACTGGTATCATTGCAGCTGTTTCTCTGTGCAGGGTGAACGACAGTGCAGGGCTCAGATCACTGCAATTGTTTCTCTGTGGAGGGTGAAGGGCTGCTATTACTGTAGCTCTTTCTCTGTACAATGTGAATGGCTGGGATCATTGCAGTTCTTTGGGCAGGGTGAATGGCTAGGATCACTGCAGCTGTTTCTCTATGCAGGATAAAGGGCTGGGATCACTGCAACTCTTTCTCTGTGCAAGGTGAAGGGCTGTGTAACTGGCTGGGTGGCAGGACACAGAGGGTGGTGGTAAATGGCTGTCACTCCACAGAGGGAAGAGTGACCAGTGGGGTACCACAGGGATCAGTGCTGGGACCGGTCCTATTCAACATCTTCATCAGTGACATTGCACAGGACCTAGAAGGCAGAATTTCACTGTTCGCTGATGACACAAAGCTCTGTAACAGAGTAGACACACCAGAGGGTGTAGACAGAATGAGAAGGGACCTGCAGAAACTTGAAGAATGGTCAGGGGTTTGGCAGTTGAAATTCAATGCAAAGAAGTGCAAGATAATGCATATGGGGCACAAAAACCCTGGCACAATATATGAGTTGGGGGTGAGGATATAGCATGCACCAAGCAGGAAAGGGATCTTGGGGTTATCATCTCTGATGACCTCAAGGTAGGGAAACAGTGTGACAAGGCAGCAGGTAAAGCAAATAGGATGCTGGGATGTATAGGCAGGGGCATCACCAGCAGGAAAAGGGAGGTCATAATTCCGCTATACAAGACACTAGTGAGGCCCCACCTGGAGTACAGTGTACAGTTCTGGAGACCATACCTACGTAAGGACATAGACAGGGTAGAGAAGGTTCAGAGGAGGGCAACAAAGCTGGTGCATGGATTGCATCACAAGTCCTATGAAGACAGGTTGAAGGAACTGAACATGTACTCCCTGGAGGAGAGGAGGGAGAGAGGGGATATGATAGAGACATACAAGTATCTCACAGGGAGGAACAGGGTGCAGGAATACACTATTTTTAAGTGAAAAAGATGTTCCAGGACTAGAGGGCATGGGATGAAGTTGGAGGGAGGACGATTCAGAGGAAACATGAGGAAGAATTTCTTCACAGAACGGGTAGTGTACAAGTGGAACACCCTGCCAGAGGAAGTGGTGGGGGCTGAAACAATCACGGGATTTAAGAATGCATGGGATAGACATAAAGGAATTCTGGAGGTCAGGGGTAAGGGGCAACAGACTTCTAGGAAAACATAAACTGAACTTACAAGCTCAAATGGGCAGACTGGGTGGGCCATAGGCCCTTATCTGCCAACACTGTCTATGTATCTATGTATCTATGTGATCACTGCTGCTCTATCCCTGTGCAGGGGGACTGCTGGGATAACTGCAGCACTTTCTCTATGCACGTTGAGGAGCTGGGATCACTGCAGTACTTTCTCTCTGCAGTGTGAAGTGCTGGGATTACTGCAAAGCTTCCTCTCTGCAGTGTGAAGGGCTGGGCACACTGCAGCTCTTTCTCTGTGCAGAATGAAGGGTGGTGTAGGGCTTGGATCACTGCAGCAGTTTCTCTGTGCAGGGTGAAGGGCTGTGATCACTGCTGTCCTATCCCTGTGCAGGGTGAACTGCTGGGATAACTGCAGCTCTTTCTCTGTGCATGGTGAAGGGCTGGGATTACTGCAGCTCTTTCTCTGCACAGAGTGATGGGCTGGGATCATTGCATATCTTTCTCTGTACTGGTTGATGAGCTGGGATTACTGCAGCTCTTTTTTCTGTTCAGGGTGAAGAGCTGGGATCATTGCAGCTCTTTCGCTGTGCAGGTTGAAATGCTGGAATCACTGCAGCTCCTTCTCCGAGGAGGGTGACGAGGTGGGATCACTGCAGCTCTTTCTCTGAGCAGGGTGAACTGCTGGTATCACTGCAGCTGTTTCTCAGTGCAGAGTGAAGGGCAGTGAAGGGCTGGGATCACTGCAACTCTTTTTCTGTGAATGGTGAAGGGCAGGGACTACTGTAGCTCTTTCTCTGTGCAGTGTGAAGAACTGGGATCACTGCAGCTCTTTTGCTGTAGAGGGTGAAGGGCTGGGATCACTGCTGCTCTTTTTCTGTGCAGGGAGAAGAGCTGGGATCACTGCCACTCTTTTTCTGTGCAGCGTGAATTGTGAGATCACTACCACTCTTCTTCTGTGCAGTGTGAAGTGCTGGGATCACTGCAGCTCTTTCTCTGCACAGGGTGAACAACTGGGATTACTGCAGCTCTGTCTCTGGGCAAGGTGAAGGGCTGAGATCATTGCAGCTCTTTCTTTTTGCAGGCAGAATTGCTGGTATCACTGCAGTTCTTTATCTGTGCAGGTTGAAGAGCTTGGACCACTGCAGCTCTTTCTTTATGCAGGGTGAAGGGCTGGGATTACAGCAGCTCTTTCTCTGTGCAGGTTGAAGGTCGGTGAAGGGCTGAGATCACTGCAGCTCTTCCTCTGTGCAGGGAGAAGGGCTGGGATTACTACAGCTCTTTCTCTGTGTAACGTGATGGCCTGGGATCACTGCAGCAGTTTCTTTGTGCAGGGTGAAGGAAGGTGAAGGGCTGCGACCACTGCAGCTCTTTCTCTGTCTAGGATGAAGAGCTGGGATCACTGCAGCTCTTGTGCTGTGTATGGTGAAGGGCTGGGATCACTGCAGCTCTTTCTCTGTGCAGGTTGAAAAGCTTCTAATCTGCACATCTCATTATGTTTTATCACACTACTGTTGCTGTCATTCTAGTTCTATGCCTCGTGGCCTCCGGTTGCTAATGTTCTTTGGTGCCGCTACAGTTTCCTTTTGGGGATTCTTCCTAAGGTACCTTTAGCCAAGGGAACCTTCCCACTGCACCTATAAGGGTGAAACTCTCTTTGAGGTTTCCTTGCCTTTGGTGCCTCTTCAGGGTGGTAATTCCTTATGGAATAGAGAGTGTGAACAGCCAAAGCAAAGTAACACAGTTGCAGAAGCATAACACTATAGTGGTTGCATAGGTCATTGAATTTAATGGCTATGCCTGTGGTTCAATGGACAAGCAGCCAGTCACTCCCACTTCCTGAGCTATATAAGCAGTTCCTCTAAGCCTCTTTCTGAAGCACTTTTTAATTTGCCCCACCATCCTCTCCTCCTCCTCCTCCAGTGGCTTGCCTCTACCTCTGGGGATTCTTCCTAATGTGCCTTTAGCCAAGGGAACCTTCCTGTGGCACCTCTAGGGGTGGAACTGTCTTAGAGGGTTCCTTGCCTTTGGTACCCCTATAGGGTGGTAATTCCTCATGTAATAGAGAGTGCGAACGGCCAAAGCAAAGTAACAAAATTGTACAACCATAACACTATACTGGTTGCGTAGGCCATAGAACTAACAGTTACTTTACCAGACTCCCTCTCTCTATCTCTGTCCTCTTCACTTGCAGTCTGGAGCACTAAGGACCACAGCACAAAGGACAATGGGAGACTCTGCCAGTGAGAGTCAGCCAGGAGAAGCTGTGGCTGCCAAACATGTTACTCTTCCAGGAGCCTGAATCACTAAACATTTGAGTGAGTAGCTTACTAGTCTCTGCTCTCTGCGGAACTTCCCTGCACACATCTAAAGGGACATTTAATGAAATTTAAAGTTTGATAGGTATTTGTTTCCAATCTAGAGTCATTTAAACTCTGCAATCTTTCTGTTCCTAGGGCTTCCAACAGCATACTACTGTTGTTCTTGTATGGCAATGTGATATAATATGCCTATGAAATGCAATACAGGGGATTGAAAGAAGTTTAGCTGTGTGCATCTGGTGTTTAGGATGTTTGATATTTTCAGTAAATTGCACATTCTGCTCTGGATTCACCTAATACTCTATTCCCTGTTCTAAGAAACTGTGAGTGCTAGTGATTGCCTAAGTGTTATTGGGTAGATGGTCAGTAGGTTCTTATTGACTGTGCGTGCTTTTAATATATCCCTTGCCAGGTGGCTTTGTTACTTTTCTCTGGGCTATTCCATCTGAGTGGGGTAAATCTGAGTTAAAGCTGATCCTGTCCCTGGGTCCCTCCATCTGAATGGGGATAATCTTAGTTATATCTGTCCCTATCCCCAGGTCTTTCATATGAATGGGCTATATTTTAATTAAGGCTGCTCTAACCGTAACTGGGTGGTTTTAAACCAGGGAGTTTAGTGGGCATCTACCCACTGTGGCTTTTCTCTGCCTTGATATGTCCTTATAAGGTATAATCCTCGCCTTAGGATCAATTACCCTCTTTACCTTCTGTGATGTCTTAGTTGCTTAGCTTGTGCCCCCCCCCATTAGTCACTACAAGGATGAAACCCTGTCCTGTTCTACTGTATGTCCTAAAACTGAGGGCAGTACTTCTACCCTGCTGCCATAAACTCATAGTGAGATCACAGCAGCCCAGCCATGTTGTCTGGTCCATAGTCACTGAACTTCTCACTGGGCTAGAACCTCAAATTGCATTACTGCTATCTGGAGACTGACTCTAACCTGCTAATGTTGGGTGTCTTACCCAAATTATCCCTGCTGGACCAGTACTAAATGTCTAAATGTTGTTCATATGAATATTAGCAGTCTGAGGCCTAAAATCCATAAACTGGAAGCTTGGTCCAACCAATATGACCCGGACATAATTGACATCTCCTAAAAATGGCTCAAACCAAATATTCTAACCAATGAGACTGAATTTCCAGAGTTTACTGTCTTCAATAAGGATATGCTATCTAAAAAGGGATGTGGGGTTCTACTCTATGTGAGGTCTGCCCTCTGTGTCAAGGAAATTCTCCTGCCTGCCTTGGAAAGCTTGGCCTCTGAGTCCATATTCATACCTTTAACTCTGGGGGAATAAAATCTCTGTTTAGGGTGCATGTACATTCCCCCAAATGCCGCTGTCCAAGCTCTATCCTCTATCACGAACTGCCTCTCCCAACATTCTTTAGCTGAACTGATATTGCTCAGAGATTTTAATCTAAACTGGCTCAGTACAAGTCAAAATGGGTTTAATTCGGCCTTGGAGGATGTACACCTTACATAAGTAATTTGTAAACCTACTAGATTCAATGTGCCTGTGCAACAGGTTTTGTGCTTGTATAATGTAGATAATCTTTGGCTGCTCACCTCTCTATCCATGGGATGTACCACACTTTAGGGGTATGAAGGCAAGGAACCCTAGGGGAGGGTTTCACCCCTTGAGGTGCCACGGGAGTGATTCCCTTGGCTAAAGGTACCTTACGAAGAAACCCATGGGAGAGAGAGGTGTGTTGTTGGAGGAGGAGGAGGGGTGGATGGAGGAGCGAGGAAAGCATGCTTGTGTGTGGAGTGAGGAGAGCAGCCCTTAAATTGGCCAAATGGGGGTGTGGCCAGTCACACTGCCCCCTTGAACTACAGGCTGTTGCCTTCCAATTCAGTGTGCCTGTGCAACTGGTTTTGTGCTTGTGTAACATAGATAATCTTTGGCTGTTTGCTTTTCTATCAATGGGATATACCACCCTGTAGGAGTAGAGGGAAAGGAACCCTAGAGGAGAATTCACCCCATGAGGTGCCACAGGATTAATTCACTTGGCTAAAGGTACTTTAGAAAGAAGCCAAAAAGAGTGCTGGGCAAAGCTTACAAGATAGTGAACCCTTATCAGGGCCGAAGACCTGTACAGAGGTTGGTTGGTAGTATGGGTTCAGTTGGTAGCATGGGTCAGTTGGTCGTATTGTTTGGGTAGAGTAGGCAGGAAACAACAGGTGAATAGTGACCTGCTTGGAGGTCTGACTCTAAGGCATGGAGGCCTGGCTTCCTAAGGTGAGAGAGAACAGCAAAGGGGGAGGAGGGACAATTACGGGGCAGCCACCCAACGCCATCCAACAGTGGAAACCTAACTAAGTGATCTAGGGACTACAGCTACGCCTATCTAGTAATATGACCATTGGCATGGTGGAAAGGAAAACCCCCCTTGAGGAGGAAACCTCTGGGGATCCAAGGCCTAAGTCACCTTCCCTCCAGGCTTTGAAACAGTTTTGTTTAGTGATGGCTCTGCTACTGCATGTTATTTTTTTATTTTTTTTTTTTATTTAGTTGTTTAACCAGGTATAGCACACTAAGCTGAAAGCTTTTTTACAGGAGCTATGTGGGAGCACAAGGAGGTTAAGTGACTTGCTCAGGGTTACACAGTATGCAAGTGGAAGTTGTGGGATTCAAACCCAGGTCTGGTCTGCTGGATGTCACCAAATTTGCAGCTCAGAGCCTTAGACCACTGCGCTAGTTAGTAGAGCAATCCAGGGGAACTGCAATTTCTGGGAACACTCTCACTGTATCCCTCAAACAGGAACACCGTGGAGGGATGCGAGTGAACTCTGCAACACTGGCACATCTCAGTGCCAACCTCCAAGGTGGGAGGAGGAGAATAACGACCGCCGAGGATCTCAGCCAGCCTACCAATCTAAGAACAAATCCAGTGAATTAGAGGTAGTTGTAGGGAGCATAGTTTTAAAGGGTGCCTTAGAACCTGCTCAGGCAGCTAAAGGGGGCCCTTCCCATGAAAGCCCCACCTCTTTGCTGCTGAAGTCTTCAATGCTACATTGAGAGGTGCCGTTAGTATGGTTGATGGCTGAAGATCCACCCAGAGTGAGGAGATTCTCAGCTATGGGCCAGGTGAGAAAGACACCACTCCAAGCTTCGCATGCTCAAGATGAGGACTTCATAGTGCAGAGAGAGACCGTCAGTGACAGGGCTTGTCTGAGTCCTGGAAGTAATGGATACCGTTGGCATGTCTCCAAAATGTGGAGAAGTGAGTTGTAATGAGCATGGGAGCATGGGACCCGCACTTGGGTTGTGATGGATGATAGCAGACATGGGGAGACCTGTACATAAGTCAGACTGAGCACAGTGGACCCTCTCGTGGGTCTTGACTGGATGAGAGCTGACAAGGAGAGACCTGTACGTAGGTCAGACTGAGCAATTTAGACCCTCTTGTGGTTCTAGGTAAGGCAAATAGCATTTATCAACCACAGGAATGCATACCGACCAAGTCCATTAGGACACCAAATTGGGAGTGAATTGAACTGTACTGTATGTTATGAGTAAGAGAACACTGAGGCTGGGTGAAGCCCAGGGCCAACAGCTGGAGAGGAGGAGGCTGTGAAGCCAGTTAGGTAGAAGGAGACTGCAAAACCAGTATGGTAGGAGGTGCGGTTCAAAGCAAGTAAACATGATATACTGCCAGACATGGAAGGAGATGAGCATTGCTGGTAGTGCAAGGGACAGGAAAACTGGGATGACTGTGTAAACCAGGTGCATAATATTAGGGAAGGGCTGGTAGAAGGCTGGGTAGAGCAAGAAGCCCTTGGGTAGAGAGTTTCCTGGAATCACTGGTTGCGTAGTGCCATAAAGGCTATGTGGAGCAGCAGGAGTAGGCCGGGTGAGCCAGGAGCTTATACAATACATGACAAATAGAAGGCTCCTCCCACTGCCTGCGGCCGCGATGCCTGCTATGACTCCTCAGTTCCCCATCATAGGAAAAACAAAGAAGCCACAAACTTGGCACCATGACACCCAGCAGCTAATGAAATAAGTTAAACACGTGCCATGAAAGCAGGATCAGGTTATCATCAGAAACAAACTGCTGTGGGTTTGGTAAAGTTAAGATTGATAAAAGTGGGAGTAGCAATAAATGAACCTAAATAACACAAACGTAGAAGTGACGAGTGATGCAGTAGGGCAGTACACTGCTGGAGCAGGCAGGGAATGAGACAGAGTGATAGCTGCTAAGGGGAGCCAGTACTAAAGGCAGGTGCAAACAATTAAGGTGATGAGCACAGGGACTACAGCATGGAAACAGCAATTGGAACTGAGAGCACACAGGCACCTAGTACAGAGAAAGAGAGATTGCTGAAATATGATAAATGAACTGAGAGCTTGATTATCAATGCAGCTAAATATAACACTGCAAATGGAAGGGCACTAGCATACTGTACCAGAAAAGCCCAAAAAGCAAACAGGACCACAGGAGCAGTAGGGAGAACAAACAACTGAGACAGCAGCACAGACTGCAGCAAGAGGCAAAATACAGACTGAGAAGCAGAAGCTAAAGGAAAAATTGCTGACTCAGAAGCAGGAGAAGTACAAATCAGGAAGGGAGTCTAGCACAGCCAGCAGAGTCCAACAGGAAGGAAGGGAGGAGGCAAACCCAGCTGGGTGGGGGGCAGGGCTCAAGAAAAGAGTGGGCCTGGGGAGAAGACGGGCAGAGCTTCCGACTACAAGGAAAAATGCTTGTGTGTGGAGTGAGGAGAGCAGCTCTCAAATAGGCTGAATGAGGGTGTGGCCAGTTGCACCACCCCTTGAACTACAGGCTGTAGCCTTCCAGTTAAAGTGTAAATCTGGGAATCACACACACTCCTCTACAGGGTCCTTATCTCCAAAACTGAAAGAAGTAAAATTGTCAGGATTTTATCTGACTCCACAATAATTCCCCTGTATATTGCATATGGGAAAATGATTCTCCAAGTCCCCCAGCCAAAGTCATAAAAAGTCAGGGATATTTTCCAGTTTGATGCAACCTCCAGCCTCCACAGCCTAAGTAAAAGGTCTCCCTGATGTGGACCATGCCCTGAATTATTTTAACAACTTCAATAGTGCAGTCAAAAACCATGCCCTTGTAAAGCAACAAAGGAACAAAGGTCTCTGCGCCAAATGGTTGCGCTGTGACCTCCACAAGGCCATGAGCCAATGAAACAAGGCCTGGGGCCAATTTAAGAATTCTGACATATCATCTGATTGGAATACGTAAAGGAGCCTGAGAAATTCCTGCAAAACAAGTCTCAGAGCTTCCAAGAGAATGTATCTAAATTCCCTCCAGACCAGAAATCTGCCCAACCCCAAACATTTCTGGACCCAAATAAATAGTTGTCTAAAAGGTTGGTCCAACATGTAGTCGCATGAAATTATAGTCAACAGATAAGCCCTACCTGACCCAAAAAACCATGGCTACTGAATTTATTAAGGTCTTCATGGACTTGGAATGGTTTAGGGCCCAGTTAAGGGGCTACTCTAATAGTTCCCAGCTTCTTTGCCAGCCAACTACATCTGGACCTCAACCCCAGTTCCATTTTAACTTGGTGACCAGGAAGAAACTTCTCATGCAACTTAGATGCGTAAAAAGTGAAGGATCGACTGACTGTGATTATTTCTGAGGCCCCATCATTGCCACACCCCTTATGCATTCCATTAACAAATCTTTTCTCCTGAGTACAGACCCTGAATAATGGAACGTAGCCCTACTTGTTCCTGTCCACAAAGATGGGCCGAAATAACTGTTTTAAAACTACAGGCCAATCTCCCTACTATGCATTCATGCTAAGATGCAGAAGAAGTTGTTGTTTGAACAGGTTTAAGCCTATCTACAGTACAATCACTCCCTCACAAGTGTCCAGCATGGATTTTACAGACATCATTGTATTGACATTGCACCGGTGCATGTGACCTCAGACATCCTTAATGCTATGGAGAATGGCTTAGCTATGGGTCCTCCCAGTTGTCTAGGGGTATGATGGTGTCATTCCATGGGGAGGCAGTGCTCACAGTAGCAGAAAACACTTACAGAAATGCCCTTCATTTACCCAGACAGAACGTGTACCAGGGTGCCACTAAACCCTTCACTGCTGGGCCACAAAGAAAATTCTGACTAGTAGCATAATAGTTCATAACTCCAGTAAACCACTCTGCAAATCACAACAAATACAAGGATCTAATTTAATTAATTAATTGATAAACATTCAAACAAATTACTCCTTGGAGCAGTTAACAAATCATGGTGGGGGATACACTCATTTTGTTTGAGACCACGATAGTCACATCAGAACATTAAAGTCTCTGGACTGGGGTGGTCACAATAAGTCCATTTTCAGGGAATCCATAAACGGGGCATGATCCAGACAAATCCAGGTAACTTTGCAGGCAATCCAGTCTATTTTTAAAGCTCAAGCAGGCAGCATCTATTCATAGTCCTCAAAACAAAATAACCCCCATAAACTCCTTTGCTCTGACTGCTCAAAACGGGGCCACAGCTACATGCTGTCACTTCTGGGGCTTTTCATTGTGCAGACTGGTCAAGAGTGCTGCACAAATCAGGGCTGGCTGCTTCCTTTCCACTCCCATCTCCCAAGCTCTCCCATGGCTGCTCATCTTGGAGACACAGACTGGCTGCAAAACTGTCCTTTCTCCCCCTGGATGGCTGACAAACTCTCCATGGCCACCTCCAGCAAACTCCTCTGGCACACTCATCTTCCCAGTCAGGTGCTTACAGAACACACCAAGAACCATCCTCCTCCTCCCTGCCAACATATTGCTCTCCGATCCCCTGCACAGAGTACAGCACCTCGTGGCAGAACAGGATCCAGATTTGACTACTGGGATTTTCCCTGGCAGCTCCCTACCAAGGGCCACCACCATCTCAACCGTGGGTCAAGGCCACAACTTTTCTTTTTACCGAGAAGCACTAGTTCACTGCTCAAGTGGGCAGTCACCCCTGCTCAATCCCTATCTCTCAATTCCCTCAATCCCTCTTTCCTTCTTTTTTTTTCCCTACATGGCCCCTTATATCTGCCCCCAGTATGCCCACCCATGGCCATTGTGACAGGAAGTCCCAAGGTGGTAAAACTATTAACTCCTGCCTACACAGGACACAAAGTCCCAAAACACATCCAGGCTGTACTAAGGTGCACAAAACATTTCAAGCTGCAGCCTCTAAGCCCAACTGGGGGGAAGGGCTACACCTATTTATTAAGAATACACCCAGTAGTTGTGGAAGAGCCATGTTGTAATTCTATACCGATGATGCCATTCTATTTAGATCCTCTGCTGACATTACCTGAATTAACAGTAACCTGGAGAGGAACTTCCAGCAAGTTGAGGCCTGACTCTTGTCCAACAAATCTGTCCTTAATGTGAAAAAAAAAACTAAGCTATGCTCGTTGGACACAGGAGATGTGATACTAAAAGACAATACCCACTTATGCTGACCACTGTTGGTGACAATCGCCTAGAAGTGGTGACGTCACTGAATTATCTTGTTGACATGCTTGACCAAGGCATGATATCTGGCCCCCATGTGCATGTCATAGCCAATACACTGCATTAGAAACTGGCCTCCTCTACATATTTTTCCCCTGCCTCTCAAAGGAGGCACACCCTGCTTTTGCTGGCAGCAAGTTAATGCCTGTACTCTTTTATGGTGTCCACATCCTACAGGTCATCTGTGACTCTGAATTAAGCAGGCTCAATACCCTGTATAACAAAGTTGATCACTTTGCGGCTGGTGCTTCCCCTAAGGACCATCACTGTGGAGTGGTTACATCCCTTGGATGACCCTCTTTTGAAGCTAGACTGCAGTACTCAGTGCACTGCCTAACCTTCAAACTTGCTAAACTTTCAACACCCCATAGTTTTGGCCAGTCCAGTGGCACTGAGGGTTGAGGTGCTGGATGCCACACCTCGCACCACATCAGCAACCCAGGTTTGCAAGCAGACTCGGGTCATCAGGGGTTGGTTGGGGAGAAGTAGGACTGACCATCCAAAGGACTGCTCTCCTCTCCTGGGGAAGGTGGGCCCATGTTTCCCGGCACTTAGTGACCTCCAATGGAGATTAGGGGGTAGCAAAGTCGGGAGTGCTACAGTATGGGTGGGGATGTGGCGGACGTCCTGTGGGTGGGTATGTGCCCACAGTGTGATGCTGTCATTGCATGTCTGCATCCTCATGGAAATGTAAGGGGAAAAACCCTCTGCCCACGTGTAGGATGCCTCTGAAGGGGCACTGTCCACCACCTCCAAAGAAAGCTCGACTCGAGGGGAAGAGGATCAAGGATGATGCGGTCTCTCTCCTGTTCCCCTCCAGGAGGGCCCCTCCATGGGGGACAAGCCACGGTCCTCCCTGCTTCAGCCGGGTCATGGTGAAGGCTGGTAGGTGGACAAGACATTGATACCCCTTGCAACAAGGCCGATTGGGGGACGGTTCCCCACTGTGGATGCAGAGACCATACATAAAATGTACAAAAAAAAAAAAAACTACCTAGTCTCATGGGAATTCTAAAGTTTAAGCAACATGTGAGCCCATTGCTGGAAATCCCTAGGGTATGATCAAGGTCTGAAAGCAGATCCTTCTCATTTGTGGCCCCTTCCCTATGGGCAACACTACCTTTTGAGATCTTAAACTCCGCAACTCTTGCACTATTCAAAAAGAAGCTCAGATCCTACTCCCTTGGGGTGAAACACTGTAGATGCAAATGGTGACACGTCAAATAATTGGCTAAATTCCTAACTAAATAATATTCCTGAGGCTGACCCTGGTTTTACCACCTTCCTATGGGGGAGGGGGGGAGCTTGTATGTTTCCTGCTGTTTTGTATTGTGATGTTGCCATGCTTTAACTGTGATTCTGCTACTTGGTACTGAATGTACATGTAACCCCTCGATGGCACTATGCCAAAGGCTACTACCCCTGCCTGCTTAACTACTAACAGGTTGAGGGGCCTAGGTTCAATGGTGGGTGCCTCCACCCAGAGGTCAGGGTTTGCAGTAGTTAAACTAACCTGGTCACAGCCCTCTGGGGCACTGTAACCCCCTTTCTTTCCACTAGTGGCCCATACAATGCATTGGGAATATCTTCACAATGTACACTTACCCCCAGGAATGGCTCTGTCGACTGGACTCTGGGGACCCCCTGTAAAACAAGATGATACAGTGCAAAAACCACAGTACAATACTTTAACATAAACGAATACCTCAGTCAGTGTAACTTTGCTGAAAACCAACAGATCTGATTTATTAAAGGAAGGGGGGAAATCAGGTTAATTAGGTTAACACATTAATAATCACAGTACTGTGCGCATATTGAGAGTCCCAAATTGTCACTTTCACTGGGTACCCAGGATGGCGGGGGGGGGCTAGCCAGGATCGGTGCAGCTGGATGGGGCCTGTGATGGAAAAAACACTTACACAATACCCAATTGTAATCCGGGGCCGGAGGGCTCAGTTCATGAAAGAAATGAAAAAAAAGCAACAATTAGATGACACACTTGCAAATTGATAAACAGATGGCAGGGAGCTACCCTGCATGTACTCTCAAACTCAAGGCTGGGAACTGGATGGAAGGCTGATTGTCCTGGATTGCCAGGAGGAGCAGACCATGTGGACAAGGTCCATGTGACTGGACCCCACTGCAGTTTAGAGCAAATGGATGTAGTCTGGATTAAGCTGGGGTTTACTTCCAGCTTCATGCACTCAATTCACCATACAGGGGATTTGAAACGCGATTCCCCACAAGCACAACACAAATTTATATGTAAAAGGAAAGTACTATACCAGGCAGGCTGCTTCTCGATCCCGATCGCAATTACAGCACAATACCCAGGAGAACACACAGCAGATTCAGTTCTTGACAGACCGAGCGCGATTCAGCAATTTCTCCAGTCTTCTACAGGGTGAGCCTGGTTTCTACTCTTCAGATCTCCTTGATTCTCTTCTCAGGTCGGATTCAGTCTGAACAGACGCTTGCACAAGCTGCAGACCGAAACTTAGGGCCTTACATGCGCTTACTGTGTGGAACTATACAGCACAGAAGCTCACAGCTCCTTGTCTCTTCACTGCCTCAAACTGATCTGATCTTTCCAGTAGACAGAGCCGGGCATTTCCTTTAAGTTTCTTCCAGTTCAGTTGGCTGGTTTGGCTGTCACTCACAGTAAACACCCCCTGTTGGTGGAAAAAAGGCACCGAAGTCCAAACTACAATTCCCAGAAGCATTGGCCATTCAGTACATAGGTGGCTGGCTCCATAGTGAGAGTCCAAGTTCTGATTTGCCAGCAGCAGGCTCCATTTCAAATGTCCCCCCACTGATTGGTCCAGTTCAGCAGTTCAAAACCAGAATGGGGGACTAGGCAAACACAGTTCTGACTGCAAAGAAAAGTAGGTTAGACAAACTGTATTTTCGATATTACTCTAAATGATTTCTGGCAAACAGTTACATCTTTGAAAAGTGCTCTCTCTGCCCACTTAGTGATGGCAGAAACGGAGTGATTTGGCAGCAGCTCGAGTGGGACTCAAGCAGGGAAACACACAGACCCCCATCCAAATTAATTATGTCTGCAGGCAGACAGCTCTTAAAGAGACAGTACCAGAGGCTCTAAAAGCACTCACAGATAAACGGCTTAGACGCCGAACACCATCCAGGCTTGGAGCATTCAAGCAAGCTTCTGGAAGACTTTTGGGAACCCCCATTTGCAGGGGGGTTACATACATACCCTGTGCTCTGATTCTAACTAACAAATGTATATTGATTGTAATATGTATTGACTCATAATTTTCTTGTGTTGCATTATCTTGTTCTGCTCTGTAATTACTTCAAATGTTTACTGTATGTAACTAATTCCAGGTCGCTCCTGAAAAAGGGACTTGTATGTCTCAGTGGGCCCACCTGGTTATCTAAATTAAACTAAATAAGTTAATACATACATACATAAATAAATAAATAAATACATAAGTTTGTTTATTTATTCTTGCATGGTGTGTGTGCCCATTTTTGTTTTCACGCTTTGCACATTTCTTCAGGCATTCAGGATTTTATTTTCAAAACATTTTATCTTATTGAAACTTCAAAAATTGGTTACTTATTGTCTGAGACTCAACTGAATGTGTGTAAACCCTAGAAACGTAGTACATGTTACTCTCTGTTACACTGAATATGGAATTAATCACTCATTTATAGTTACTACATGGAAATCTTATGCCCTTACTGAACCTAACAGGCGATATGTAACACTAAAGGCACACCTCTGCTTTGACTCAGCATTCAATTATAGCTACCAAACCCATTCATTTCATATCATGGAATGTTAAAGGCATACAGTCACCTATAAAAGACATAAGATTCTATATCACCTGAAATGCTTCGGGTGGGGCTAGCCTTTCTCCAGGAAACCTATCTCCTGTGCCCAGAAGCAGATAAACTCAAGACAGATTGGGTCTCCCAGATTTTTAGTAACTCATACACCTCTAAGAGCAGGGGAATGGCTATCTTGTGCCATAAGGACACAGATTTTGTCACACAAAACAAACATATAGACCCTGAAAGTAGGTCCCTAGTAGAAGCTGTAGCAGGAAAACTTAACATTGCCAGTATGGTCCGAATCAAACAGATGCCTCCTTCTTTACCTGCATAGGACAGTGGTTAGCAAAGGTGGGTATGGGCCAAATATTTATAGGGGGAACATGAATGCAGTAATAGATGACTTCCTCGACTGAAGTAAACCACTCTCAGGCCCCAGCCCCCCTGCATTCATAGCCTTGCAAGACCTGGCTGGTAACAGAAACAGGCACCACTGAAATCTAGAGACTAACCCAGATGGCATAACTACTTCTTCTGTTCCCACCCCCATGGCACATTCACCAGGATAGATCTCTGATTAGTACCCACTGGGTAGGGAATGGACATGTCAGAAGATACACTCTTCCCAGCAATTATTTTGGATCATGGCTCAATCTCTTTCTTGTCGCTCCTTCTGGATCAGATTCTGGAGGTAAAGGGAGATGAAGGTTTAGTGCCTCATTCCTGGAAGACCAATCCTTCTATAAGCAAGTTATCAGCTGACATGCTGAATTTTTAGCCTTCACTAAACCCAAAGACCCCTCTGCAGCTGCAAGATGGGATGTTCTGAAAGCAGTTATTAAGGGCAGATGCATCGCACACACCTTTAGTCAGAAAAAGGCCAGAGAGAAGGGCTTAACTGAGCACCAGGCTAAGCTTAAAGGGTCTAGAAACTACTTATTCCACACTGCAGATGCAATCTTGGGAAAGTCTCCATCAGCTATTGGCTCCCTAGCATCTGAAACAGCCTCCATGCCAAGATCACTACCTCCCTAAGCTTCTAAACAGCCAAAGCTTTGATCAAGTCTCACTATAACTCCCTGCAGTCCTGTCACAACTGCTCCAGACAATCCCCTGACCCCCCCTAAGACAGAACTTTAGAGCCTGGTGCTGCTCACCCCTTTATAATCCGTGCTTCTTAGGTATGTAGGGTAATCTTAGTACTCAGTCTCCTTGGGCAGCTACAGAGCTACTCATTACAACTGTAGTTGTGAGCATTATTTGCTCTGTTCTCACGTTTGTAACTTCCCTTGCACTCATATAGGGGCTATCCTATATTTGTACCCAGTTGCGCTTTGTACAGTTTTTATCCCCTTGTAAAATGAATGCTGTATTTCAGCTGAGATTGTATGTTTTTCCTATTAATTCCTATACTCTCCTACCTCTCTCATGTCGCAACTGTAAATAAGTCTTCTGGGTTCTGTCTACTGGTAACATATGTTTTAAATACATAAAATAGAGCAGTGAATGTCAAAGATCCTGACCTCCCAGGCCAAATTACAGGCCCCTGCTACAAAATCAATATGCTTCTATAATGGAAGGCAGAGTATGCCTTGTTCATGTTAAAACAGGTGTTCTGGGAGGCAGGAGGAAAGTCTAGGTGTTTGCTTGTAGTTCAGCTACAGAAGCATTAGAAATGCTTCTATATCCATAATCTCCATGGAAGATAGCTCCATAACCAGGACCAAAAAAAGTTAATCAGGCCTTTAGAGACTTTTATCATTCCCTCTATGCAGTGGAGGTGAACCCCACAGAGGAGGAGATGCACTCCTTTGTGGACGGCCTCAGACTTCATAAGTTAACCTCAATACAGAGAGAGAACCTGGAGAAACCCTTCATTGGAAAAAAAAAACTGGCTGTGACACTGGCTAGGAAGTCAGCCAGGAAGGCCCATGGGAGTGATGGACATCCAGCAGAATTCCACATGAACTTTAAAAAGGACCTCCTTGGGGCCCCGACAGATGTTATGTCTGAAGTGTGCAGCTTGGGGACATTTCCCTCAATTAGGGAAAGATCCTTAAAATGTGGCAGCTACCACCCCCTTTCACTGATCACAGTACATAACAAACTCTCTGCCAGGATGTTTGTGGAAAGGGTCAAACAAATTGTACAACAGCTGATCAATAATGATCAGAAAGGAGTTTGCCTCAGGATGCCGGGATACCAACAACATCAGGTGGCTCACCAACCTCATTAGGCATGCCTCTAATTCCCACTTCCCGGTGATGCTACTCTTGCTGCTAGACACAGAGAAAGCATTTTTTTGGGGATGGAGGGTGGCTTCCTCTTTCACACCCTAAAACAGTTCGGCTTCAGGCCAACAATCCTGGGTTGGAGCTCCATATTATACTCCAATGTCTCCAAAGTGGTCATGATCAATGGGGTGAATTCCCTGGCCTTCCCCACTGGGGAGAGGAACCAGACAAGGCTCTCCTCTCTCCCCCCTGCTATGTGTCCTGTCCCTTGAACCACTATTACAGGCCATCAGACACCATCTACAGATACTGTACATGGGATCCATCTGGGAGAAGAGCAAAAAGTCTTAACTTACTTGGACGGTATCATGTTGGCCCTAAAGAAGCCTGATGAATCACTACCTTGCCTTTTACAGCTAATACAAGGTTATAGAAGGCTATAAGTTTCTACTCCTTCCCTTACATGGTTCCTCACCCATGTAACAGGGATTTCCATGGAATTTATCTGTGGCACAAGAAAAAATAAAATATCTCAGTATAAATTTTGCCTGGGACTTAAAAATTGAAAGACTAAGTATAGAATCACTTTGTAATGCATACAGAAGGACATGGCGTGGGGGGGGGGGAGCTTACCAAGCAAGATGATGGCAGCATAATTCTACCAGAGAAACCCTAGGATCTTGTATCTGCTGCATCCTTGGACCTAACAACATTTTTGGCACTTTTAATATGGACTGCTACAACTGAATTACAAAGAGATTTTGAATGATCCCAAAATTGAACATCCAGCTGCATGAGAGAAAGAACATTATCGTTTGCAAGATTATTGGCACTTACCTCGGGGGCAGTCAAGCGCTGCAGGGTCATCATCTACGAGGCTCCAGTTGTCTTTACCAGCAGCTGCCACAGCTGTCAAGGGAGCATCAGGGTACATGGAAATAAACAAAATGTCTCTGGAAGAGGATAATAGGATCTCGTTAGAGCTGGCCAATATAACTGAAAAACTAAACAAAATATTAACTGATATGGCTCAGCTTAAAGACACTACAGCAAGGACTGTTACAGAAATGCAAGCCCTGACAGTGCGGGTGGTGGGCACAGAAAAAACAGAAAATATCCAAATACAATATCTGCTACACAAAGTTGACGGCATGGAAAATAGGGCCCGATGGAACAATCTTAGAATAGTTGGGGTCCCTGAAGGGGCTAAGGGTAAAGATATGGCACAGTTTTTGCAATCCTTCCTGCCTGAATTGGTGAAATTAAATAACACACCCCAACCAGAGCTGGAGAGGGCGCATAGATCCTTTGCACCCAAACCCAGAGAGAGGGACAAACCTCGCCCGGTACTCTGTAGATTTCTCAAATACCCAGTAAAAGATCTATACCTGAGGACAGCCAGGGAGAGGGGCACCCTGATCTAGGAGGGTAAGTCTCCAACGTTTGTTTTGTTTCTTGTTTCAGCTCCACTCCATAGCCCTAGGTCTGGCTGGTTCTGCAGCCTCCGACTGTTGCTATTTTCCTTCTGGCTGCTGTTTTCTCCTTCCTCCTTTATGCCTCTCTTCCTCCACTGTAATTTTTCCCTTTTCGCCTCCCTCCCTTCCACGCATCCTTTCTCTCCATTCCCTCCCTGCGAAAGTGTTTTCCTGGGTCCCTGCAGCCTGCGTTCCCTGGCACAGCTTCTGCTCATTTTCCCACATCGCGCCATGCACTCTGGCCCCACAGGCCTATGCTTTTTCCCTTGTTTCTTCTTCTTCCCCTGTCCACTGTTAGGCATACCGCACCTGCCCTCCAGCCCGCTTCTGTCTCCTTCCTTCTCCAGCACCCCTCGGCTGGCCACACAGCACTACCATGCTCCTAGCTTCCCTTCAGTGTTTCCTCACTGGGCCATGTGTTTTGGCCTGCTCATCCCTTCTCATCAGCCCCCCACCCAACTCGCCTTGTTTTTAAAATAAATGCTTTAAGCCAATTATGTTTATGTCATCTTGCCTCATACCTTTGGGCTTTTGCAGCTGCTAGCCTCCTATTCACCAGTTTCATTCCCCCCCCCCATCCTTCCTTCCTAGCTCAGTGGGAGACCCAGCGCCATGGGGCCACCCACTCCCTTTTTTATTTAAAGGGCCAGCTCCTTGTTGCAGTCTATGCTTCGTGTTTTGTTACCAGGCCAGTTTTTTGCTACTCTCCCCCACCCCTCCGTTTACTAAGTTCTGGTTCATGTAGGGTATTTTTATGTTAATTAACAAGCCAAATTTTTTTATTTTTTGTGGCAGGGCTCTCCACCAGATTTCTGCCCTGGTCACGGCCCCTGGACTTCCACCTTCTGTCACTGCCGTGATCCCCCGGTCACCCCCGGCTTTCCCCCCTGGAGGGCAGGGCCACGGAACTGGTCCCCTATCCAGCCCGCGGTACCAGTAACTGGTTGGGGGATCTGGTGACAGAGGCAAATTAAAGCCCAGGGAGGCCTTCATAGAGGCAGAGGCCCCACCTGGATTTTCTGGTTTGGTTGGTTCCCCTGTGGAACCGGGTGCATGCAATGATGCAAGCCAAGGTGGAACCTGCATGCATTCGTGCACACTCCCCTTGAATCATCTGCATTCGGCTCCCCACATGCTCTCGCACAGTACCGTGCACCTCAGCATCTGCCAGGGGGTGACGTGACTCTGGTGCTGTGCTTACCCCCTCCCTGGAGAAGAAGAGCAGTCCTTCAGATGCTCAATCCTTCCCCTTCCCTGCCGACCCCCAGCAGCCCGTGCCCGTTCCCAAACATGGGTCAATGGCATGGCACGAGGTGTGGCATCCAGTGCCTCAACCCTCAGCGCCACCGGGCCAGCCCAACAGGCCAGATTTTAATTATTGATACAGGCATAGCATTCTGGTTTCTTCCTACCCACTCCTCAATATGTTCATGGACCTGCACTGGATTTGCTGTTTATTAAAATGACTGTTTTAGTTTTAGGACAGTTTTATTACTATTGCGATTAAGGTGAAGCAGGAAATGTAATTTTTGTGGCCGTATCATATGCTGAGCTCGGTGAAGCAGCAAATGTATAATTTTGTGGTATTTTACTATGCAGAACAAGGTGAAGCAGGGACTGTACAACTGCCTGTGTTAAGCCAGCCTTAATCCGAATTAAGTTTAGCTAGTCTACTCTATCAGTGCAAGAAATGCAAGGAGTAACCTGGTCATTTCACAGTTAGCTGTGAACCAGGTTTGTGTAAACGGTGATGGCTGCTGGATAATTTTACTGGAAGTAATAAGAAATTTGTATGATTGTAGCATAAGCTCCTACATGCCCGCTGGTGTGCTTTCAGGGTTTGTTGCAAGGGTTGGTTTTATTAGGACGTTTTGTTTCTTGAATACCCAGTCTCCAGTTCAGTGCTTCTCGTTTTGATTCCTACTACTCTTCTGTCCCCCCCCCCTCTTTTTCATATAAGGGCTTCATAGAAACGGGAGGTACTGGGTTTGAATCCTATGGGGGAAAATTTTGTGATGGGTAGTATTGCACTGCTCCAAGTAAATGGCTGCTCTTGAGGGCTACTGATGCTGTTAAGGGCTGTGAGCATTAAACTATGGCATGGGGGACTGATGAACATGTTTTTGTCTTTGATGTAGTTATTGCTATGCTTAGTACCACTGTGCCCCCTACAATATATATATTTGAAAATGATGGATCCCCAGGTTTCTCAGGCACAGGAAAGTCAGGCACTTCAGTTTTCCCCACCAACCCAGAATCAGGGTCAAGACCGGGCAGAGCAGGAAGGTCAGCTGCCACCTGTCTCCCCGCCTGCCCAGATACAAGGGCAGGACCAGGTATTGCAGGATGCCTTGCAATGCCTAAAAGAAACTGGGGTTCAGATTGGCTAATGGCTATATCCAAGATGGAACCAGGCCTGCTATTCACCCCCTCTAGGTGGACAACTGCTGCCAGAGGCAGCTCCTTCCATTGTAATCAAACAGATACCCCGCGTGACAATGGAGGTGGCGGGGCGACAGCCTAGGCGGAGTCAGCATCGGCTGGCTTATTGGAGTCCTTGGCACAAATCAAATCTGGTAAGAAAAAGGGGCAAGGCAGGCAGAAAAAGTGAAACGCCCAACCATTGGCGGAGACCAGCAGAAAGTGGACTGAGGTCAAGTGGATCGGAGGGGAGAAGAGCACAACAATCAGAGTCCAACAGCCAGTCGCACCGAGGAATGAGGTGGAAAAGCTCTGTACGGTACCCGTGGTCCAACCACAGTTCGGTGAGTATGAAGGGGATCACAAGAGTGATGCCGCTATAGAAATGGTTTGGTCAGACACAGATAGCGAGGTGGGGCAATTGAGTGATGGCCCGGAGAAACTGCTGCCAGACTCTGGGGCCACCTGCTCAAAATATGTTAGATGGAGGCAGAATTTGAAGGACATGGCTAAGGCTTCTGCCACCAGGGAATGGGAAAGGCAAAGGACTATATGCAGGGGAGGCAATATGGAGGGAATCCACCACCAGTCAGACCTAAGCAAAGCCCATGACAATCAGCAGGACAAAGCCTGGCAGTGGGACACTCCACACAGCCAGGGGTTGTGGCCTGGGGCTTGGGGGATCACTTCTCACCCATATTGCCATGGCCACTAGTATGGCAACAAAGTCCCTTCAGGTGGTCCTTTATGTACAGGGGTGCTGGGGGCATGCTGGCCACTTGGGCCACCATGAACCCATGGGGACCATATGGCCTCATTCCCCCCACACCCCCTCATGGAGGGATGGCCGCAGACAACGCAGGAGCACAAGCCTCATTATTCAATGAATCAGGTGAGGGTGCTTCTCAAGGTCACAAAGGCTACATTCAACAGGGCTTTGCAAGCTTGCAGGAGTTTGGGACTCAGAAGGGGGCGCCCACCAATGGTGGGGCAACACAAGACAAGTTAAGTCACCCAATGCGGGGCAGTGGCCAACAGAATTCCCCGGTGACTGAGGCAATACCAGCTCAGCCAGCATCACTCGGTGTCTCAGGCAGCTCTGCCATGGGAGACAGAAGAGCACAAGGAGCTGCGGTACAAGTATGGACCGGAGCACCAGCCCCTGCACCCCAGTTCCAGCAAGGGAACAAGGCCAACCTTGTAGCAGGAGCAGAGGGTGTGGACAACATTATGACAGTGGCAGAAACTGCCCCCACAACCCCATCAGGTGCCAGTGCCTCTACCGACCAATACTCAGGGCTGGACCATTGGACTTATGCCGGGGCAGAAGACTCCCTGGGGGATCACTTATTGGACACAGTCAGGGAAAAAATTTGGAAGGGGGATTTTCATAGATATGTTCTCCCTATTACACAGAGAGCTCCCCGAAGAGAAGGACGAAAAGAAGAGGAAACAGGAGAGGCCTAAGAGGCCCAAAGTACCATTCACATTTGAGAATTCGGCAGCCACTTTTGACATATTTATGTCATATTTATTTATATGGGATGAAACACCCTGATACCATTAAATTTGCTCACCTATCATTTGATGGATATTCATGGCTAAAGTATGACAAACAATTTCATCTAAAAATGGTGCATCAGCCCAATCTCAAATGGGAAAATACACACATAGACCTGTGGGTTCATTATATGACTCGGGGTAGACCTAATGCGGTAACTTATACAGATAGCAGCCATGTCATTACCAGAGAGGCAGGGGGATGACCATAAAATGGAACATAAAAAAGCAGGTAAGAAGGCTGTTTTTGATTACAACAAAGGCAAGTGTTTTCGTTCCTTTTGCAGATACAGTCACATCTGCAAAAACTGCAGTGGGGAACACCAGATTACACCCGACAGGCAGCTAGATGGCAGGGCAACAATGGAACTGGGGTGGAAAGAGGAAAGCAGAGGTCTGGGAAGTCTGACTGGTTCACCGGCCTGTATAGATCAGATGGATACCTGGCTTGCTTGTTACCCCAACCGTAAGGCAGCACAGTATTTAAATGATGGTTTCAAATAAGGTTTTAGAATCCCATACAAAGGACCTAGGGTGTCAACCACAGCTTGCAACATTAAGTCCGCAAATCTACTCCCCAATATCCTCGAGAAAAAGATCGCTAAGGAGGTCGAGGAGGGCAGTGTGGTGGGACCCTTTGACATTCCCCTTTCCTACCCTCAGAGTATCACCTTTAGGGCTAGTCCCAAAAAATAGCAATGGGGAATGCAGGCTGATACATCACCTGTCTTACCTTAAGGGAACCTTGGTAAATGACTATATTGACTCGGAAGATTGCACTGTTCAGTATGCATCTTTTGACGTGGCACTGCACATGA
Source organism: Neoceratodus forsteri (assembly GCA_016271365.2). Lineage (NCBI taxonomy): Eukaryota > Metazoa > Chordata > Ceratodontiformes > Ceratodontidae > Neoceratodus > Neoceratodus forsteri. Next base: position 932,160,738 of record CM057453.1, read on the forward strand.
TACAGGAACTGGGACAGGGGGCTCTGATGGCAAAGAGTGACATCAAATCTGCTTTCCTCCTCCTTCCAGTTCATCCGGGCGACCACGACCTATTGGGTTTCAAATTAAAAGGTCAATGGTATGTGGACAAAGCAATGATGATGGGATGCATGGTAAGCTGCTCGGCTTTTGAAGCATTTGCGACATTCCTAGAGTGGGCTACGAGTAGGCACGTGAGTAATCCACACATCGTACATTATTTGGATGATTTTTTGTTTGCAGGTCCCAGAAGATCATGGAAATGTGCAGACACACTGGTGGGCTTTCATACACTAATGGGATACTTTGGTGTCCTGTTAGCTCCAGAGAAACCCGAGGGTCCCACTACCTGCCTATCCTACCTGGGCATAGAAAAAGACTCGGAGGCCAAGGTTTTCCACTCAGGAAAAAGTGACTTTTAGAAGTAAGATGTTGGGGGAGATAGGAAAAGCAAAGAAAGTGACATTACAGTAGTTGCAATCTGTCATAGGGCACCTGAACTTTGCATATCGCGCAATCTGTCTGGGCAGGCCATTCCTGAGATGGATGGCCACGGCCATGGCAGGGGTCTTGAAACCATACCACCACATCAGATTAACACAAGTTATGAAAGCTGACTTACAGGTATGGGAGCTGTTTTTGCAGGATTTTAACGGGATTGCCATCCGGTAGACGCCAGAGGACCAGCTGTATGATCTACACATGGTCACAGGTGCATCAGGTGGAATTGGCTTTGGAGCCTTTTGGGTTCACTGATTTTTTATAACATAGGTACTAGTCACTTAAGCCAGACAGTACAATGCAAGTGCAAATATCCCATCTAACTAATCAAGTACGTAACAATGCCAAACATGTTTGCTTGCATGATGATACTTTTTTTTCAATTCAACTTCTTTATTGGTTTTAAATTATAAACATAGTAGTATTCATAACAGGTATGATACATAGATGCAACCATCCACTTAGCTTATATTATGGAAAGCCGATGAAAAAGAGAAAGGAAGTCCCTCTCCCATCTCATTCTCCCTCCTTCCCTCCCAAAACCCCCCCTGGAGTGTGCCAATACATATAATACAATACTTGAAAGAAATATTTGGTACATATAAACATCTTGAGACAGACCTGGAAAAATTAAATGTTAATAACCTCAGTGCAGACATAAGGCATCCAATTTGCCCCATTTGTTATCAAATGATGCCAGATTATTAGCTCTCTATCCTGAAGTAGGCTGAGAGGTCATTTAGCCATTCATTATAGGAGATAGGTAATTGATCCAACCAGTGTTTAAGCACTAGTTTCTTTACCACCATGGAAATTAGTGCCATGTGATATTTCCGTTCTTTAATCTGGATAGTGGTGTAAATCCCTAGGATACAGATCTCCACAGTGAAGAGGTCCCCTAGACCAAGTATCGGGTCCAATTTGGATTGAATTGACAGCCACAAGGGTGCAATTTTAGCACAGTCCCAGAATATATGTATTAAATTTCCTTCACCTTTACTGCATCTGGAGAAATTAGAGTTGGGCAGGTGGCCAATTTTGGCTAATTTTACTGGTGTGCAATATAGGTTATGTAGTATATGGTATTGGGTAAGTCACAGTTTATCCTGGGAGATGTATGCATATAAATCTTGCCAGACTTTTGACCATTCAATGACTGTTCCTGGAAGGAGAGAGGACCAGATTTTGGAACCGGGTACAGGATCAGTGTGTCCAATGGAGAAGATATAGTTGTATAAGAGGGACAAGCAGTGTGACTTGGAAGACAGATCATGGAAGCCTTCCAATATAGGTTGAAGCTTAGATTCTAGGGAAGCAGTACCAAATACTTGCACTATTAGGTGTCTCAACTGGAAGATCTTAAAATTATGAGAAGCATTTAGGCCAAATTTATGTCAGATTTCGGAAAAGGAGAAAAGAGACAAGGAGGAGTAGAAATCTGTTACTTTAGCATTTTGTAGAGGAGGTAACCAAGTGTGTGTGAGGAGAGTGCACCTACCTAAATGTTGGGGTTGAAGATGAGAGGTTGTGTGAAGTCTTGACGAGGTGAAAATTTGTAAGAGGAGCAAAATTGAGAAAAAACTTTCAGGGAGGTCCCAATTACTGAGTGGCCGATTGGGTCTGGCAACTTCTTCAGGGGAATTTAGTAAATGGCAGGGGAAAGCAAGTGCTGTTGTTGTAAGATCTGAGTTTCTATTTGCAGCCCAATAGGAGATGCTTCGTCTATGGGATCCGTAAGTCATTTCCTGATCCTAGAAAAGTGGCTCGCCCAATAATAAAGAAGAAAATTAGGGAGGTGGAGACCCCCGATGCTTTGGGGAGACTCTGTTTAATAAAGGATTTTCTGGGTTGTTTATGTAGCCATATAAAGCCAGAGATGAGAGAGTGTACCTTCTGGAAGAAAGATAGTGAGAGCCACATGTTCAGCATATGTAATGGATAATAAAGGCCAGGCAGGACAATCATTTTAATTATGTTTATGGCGTCCCCAAAGAGATAATGGAAGAGATTCCCATCTTTGAAGATCAAGTTGAAGGATTGCCACTAGGTCATCGAGACTGAGTGTCTTGGTCCGAAGAGGATCCGTGGTTAGGTGAATGCCCAGATACTTAAATGAATGAGGAGTCCATTTTACATCAAAACCATTGAAGTCAGCTTTGTGAGTGAAATGATTTAGTGGAAAGATTTCTTATTTGTTCAGATTAAGTTTATAATTGGATAGTGAGCTAAACTGGGATATTACCTCCACTACTTGTCTCAGGGATTTAGCAGGATTCTCTAAATGGAGGAGGATATCATCCGCATATGCAGAGCGGATGAGGCTGTGACTGAGTATTGGAATCCCCCTGTATTTGGGAAGACTATTTGATAAGATGAATCAAGGGTTCTAAATAAAGTTTAAATATGAAAGGTGAGAGGGGGCAACTCTGCCTTGTACCTGAGTAAAGGGGAAATCGAGAAGAGAATACCCCATTGCAATGGATCTTTGCCGAATGGGAGGAATATATGGCCTGAATCCACTGGATGAAGAGGGAAGGGAAGCCCAACTTACTTAAAGTCAGCCAGAGGAAGTCCCAGTCCACTCTGTCAAAGGCCTTCTCTGCATCCAATGAGATTAGGGCCATCGGGGTTTGAGATAATCTTGCTGCATTGAAAATATGGGAAAGCTTTCAAAAGTGATCCACGGAGGATCTACCAGGGACAAATCCCACCTGTTCTGGACTTAGAAGATGAGACCACACTTTTCGAATGCGTAAAGCTAGGATTTTAGTTAAGATCCTGATATCACAATTTAAGAGGGAGATTGGACGATAACTCTCCGGGAGCAGGTGGGACTTGTTGGGTTTTAATAGAAGAGATATGGTCGCTTCTAATAAAGTAGGATCTAAAGGTTTAGCTGAGAGCATATATTGATATAGTTTGAGCAGATGTGGAGCCAGATCCTGTGCAAAGGATTTGTAAAAATTAGTGGGGAAGCTGTCTGGGCCTGGAGCTTCATCTTGGATTAAGTCTTTAATTGTTTCTATCACTTCTTCAAGGGTGATAGGAGAGATCAAAGAAAGTTGGAGGTGTTCGGGTTAGGAGGGGAGCGTTAAGGAATACAGATAAGAGTCTATCTTTTGAGTAGGAGTGGGTGTGGATCTTTCCCCATAGAGGGAATGATAAAAGTTCTCAAATATTAGAGCAGTGTCTCTGGGATTGGTTTTAAAAGTCCCATCCGGAGCCTGAAGGGAAGGTATAAGTCTTGAGCTTTCCAATTTGCGGAGTCTAAGAGATAGGAGTTTGCCTGCTTTTTCTCCCTGATCTATGTAAGTGAATTTAGTTGTTAAGAGTGAATATTCTGCTTTTTCTCTTAAGAGGTCTGCAAATTTGTTCCTGAGGTCTAAGAGCTCAGTTGTGGAGTCGGGGTTTGTTGAGGATGACAGAGAAAGCTCGGCCGCTCTTATTTGAGTAAATAAGGATACGGTTTCTTTTTCTCTCATTTTCTTTCTTCTGGTAGCTAATTTAATGAATTCCCCACAAATATAGCATTTGAGAGTACACCATAATAAATCATCTCTTTGAATCGTACCTATATTAGTATCTATGAAGGTTTGAATGGAGGTTCAAATTTTAGAGATGATAGTTTTGTCTTTTAAAAGTTGAGTTTTCAGCCTCCATAATATATCTTTGGGACTGTCGGGGGAAGGAGATAGGGCTACCCATACCTGCGAATGATCAGAGATTACTATAGGCGTGATGCCTGTTTGATGTAAACTGGTTAACAAAGGGACACTGATTAAGATATAATCCAATCTGGACCAGGATTGGTGCACATTAGAGTAAAAGGAGAACATTTGATGTAATGGGTTAAGTAAACGCCATGGATCACAAAGTCTTAATGTATCCATCAAGTCCGGTAGGGCTCTTTGTGATGGAGTAGGGGGTCTCTTAAGGGTCAGTGGGTCCTATCTATAGCCTGTGTGTGGGGGGGGGACATTCCAATCGCCTCCTAGAATTAAGGAGATGGGAAGAAATGGTGCAATTTTGCTGGCGAGTTCCATAACAAATGATGGATCACCACCTGGTGGCCCATATACAGAGCCTAAAACTACTGTGGTACCCAAGAGGGTACCTTTAACGAGGCTATATCTGCATGGGGATCAGTTACTGTGAAATCAGCCTGGAATGGGATCATATTTTTGATTAAAATGACTACCCCTTTACTTGATGAGGAAACCCCAGTGGCAAAGACTTGAGAAATCCCCAGTCTGCATAACCAAATGGCCTCTTTAGTCAGCAGATGCATTTCCTGTAGCAGGATTATGTCTGCATTGAGTAGGGCACAATGTTTTAATACTTGATATCTCTTTGCAGGTTCCCTGACTCCTCTGACATTCCAGGTCACTATTTTACATGTGTTAATAGCCATACCAAGTAATAAACCACATCATTTTTCTAGAGGACTTTGGAGCCTTTTGGAGGGGGGCATGGTTTGCAGAGCAATGACCATAAGTGTGAGTAGCAAGGGGTTACACGATAAACATTACACTGCTTGAACTGTTCTCCATCATGGTGGCAGTGAGGGTTTGGGGGCACAAACTCGAGAATAAGAAGGTGCTTTTCCGCACGGACAACAGGGTGGTAGCCGACATATTGAACTCGCAGACTTCTTGTTCCGAAGAGGTCATGAAGGTTCTGTGTGTCTTTGTGTTATGTTGCCTATGGTATAACATCTCTTTCAGGGTGTAGCATTTGCCAAGCAAACAAAATGTCATTGCCAAGGCCCCTATAATTCTGCGGCCGCAGAATTTTGCACAGAACTTGCAACCTATCACAGGACTTCTGCAGTGCTGCAGAATTCACTGTTCTTGGTGATTCCTTAATAATATTTTTGTTTATCCATAGAACCTGGTTCCCTTCCTCTCTTTTTATATCCAAAACCTCTCTATGCTCATAATGTGATGTTATTAACATCATACATTAGCTAATGAAATGGCTGCATTCTGCCACAGAAATTAATATTATATCTACCACTGCTCCTACTGCCAGAGGCGGTGGCACAGCTCATCAGGTATGGGGATATTTGCTCAACCTGCACTACAGCCTAATACACTTTTTAGTCTTACCTTATTACACTAGGGCCAACTTAAACAAAACATTGACAATAGCACAGACCTGTTAAGTCCATACCTTACTTTGTACAAACCTATTTGTGCATTTAAGGTATAGAGATGCCATTGGAAATGAATAACTGATAAAATGAATTAACCTGTCGTTTTTTAGAAAAATAAAGTAAGTATGCCCAGAAAAGTGGAATATAATAATGTGTAGACATGTTGAAAGAATAAACCTGTTAAATAAATTATTGTGCTGTACACATTTTTGCCAGGGTTATTGATCACATATTGTCATTGGTTGATAGAATCACCTGAAAGTTATGGAGAAATGTTGTGTGCAGGGCCAGCTGTTGGGTCAGAGGGTAGGTAGCATGTTGTGTTCCTATGCCAGCAACTCAGGTTCAGAGATGAGCTCTAGGAGCTAACTGGGCAGCACAAGGATTGGGGGACCACACCACTGCTCTGAGCCTGGAAAGGCATGCTGCAGTGTTTTGTCAAATGGGGAACACATTGTGATGGGCTGGAGAGCTTTATCTCACAATGGGTTCACATGCACGTCATGGCCTGATTATGTTACATAATGTGTCGGGGAAGAGGGTTGGCATGAAAAATGAGTTTTGCAATATCTCCTTTATTCTGTTTATTCCATTTCCAAAGGGACCTGTATGAATGAGGATACAATTTAATGGAAAATTAAAAAAAAAAAAATATATATATATATATATATATATATATATAGTATCTCTCTCACTATATATACTATATATATATATATATATACACATACACACACGCATTTGTACGTACATCACAGATTGCATATAAATATATAAGTGATACATAGTGGGGACCTCATAAATGGTATACAGTAGACAGTATAGAGATACCTTATTTATCACATAACGGGTCCCCTCTGCGTATTTCATTTATGCAATAGGCTAGGACCTTAAGGGATAGATTTTGTTTTCTTTTTTAAACATAAAATTATTTCTATAAGTCTTATTTTTTGAACTAGTGTTACTGTGCTTTCCCCTATCCTGATTGCTATAACCATTGCCATGGACGGGAAGTCAGGATGACAAGCTGACACCGTGACGTGGTAGTTTGTTAGTGCTGAAAAACTTCCACAGAAATTACAAACCACTGCTGCAGAAGTTCTGCGGCAAATGGTAATCTTGCCGCAGAACTTGGTCTCAATGTGCCGCAGAAAAGTAGGGGCCTTGGTCATTGCTGATGCCCTGTCTCACTTACAGCTCATGCAGTTCAGGCAACTGGCTGCAGGGGCAGACCTACTCCTCACGCAGATACCGGAAACTGTCTGGCAACTGGGTACCAAAACTACAGCAACTGGTACAGCTCTCTGTGGCTCCCTCGACATGGAAGAAATACATAGGTAGCTATGCAGCTTTCTGTGAATTCTGCAGTCATGAGGTAAGCAAGACACTGCTTGACACTCAGAGACAAGTCCAAAGCTATGTCCTCCACTTGGAACGCCTGGGAAGATCTCCAGCTGCAATATGCCGCTATTGGCGGGCATCGCATTCCTTTCCAAGGCGGAAGGTTTCCCCGACCCAACTGACAGTTTCATTACAAAGAAAATGTTACAGGGCTTGGCGAGATCGATAGGACAAAAGGTGGACACAAGGAAGCCCATAGGCTTGGCCGAACTGGCCAACCTCCTGAACGCACTAGCAGTCACATGCAGCTCGGGTTATGAAACCCAGCTATTTAGAGCCCTTTTTGCTTGTGCATTCTTTGGGGCCTTCCAGGTGTCTGAGGTGGTACCACAATCCAACTCAGCTGGACAGAACACAAATTTTCTATTCAATGATTTAGCCATCTGGCAAGACAGATTATGTCTACAGTTGCGCAAGTCAAAGACAGACCAATTTGGGCCACCAGCCCTCATAACACTATTTAGGGCTCCCACTGGGGACATCTGCCTATGGACATTGATGAGGGAACATCTGGATGTTTGGCCAATAGACCCTGGTCATTTATTTATCCATGGGGATGGGAAACCGGTCACAAGGCAGTAGTTCACGGACATCCTCTGGAAAGGTTTGTGGATGGTGGGCCTTAACCCGAGTTGTTTCAATACACATTCCTTCAGGATTGGAGCGGCTACTGAGGCAGCCAGGTGTGGTTTGAAGGAGGATCAGATCAAGGAAGGGGTTAGATGGGCCGCAAGGTCGTACAAGGGCTACATCAGACCCCAGCAGGGGCCAGCCTACAGTGGATTGGGGGGATGAGGTTGGAGGGTCTGGCACCTGAAGTGAGTGTCAATAATTATGCATCATACTGACATGTTCTGGTTTGTTTTACAGGCATGGCTACTGCAACACCACAGATTTGGATCGTGGGTCACTCACGAGTGAGGGAGGCCTACATGAGGGCAAAAAAATGGCCATACACAAGGCAATCGGGCATCCCAAGAGGGCGAGCAATCATCCAAAGGGCAGGAAAAGGGGGGATGAAGTGGGAGACATTGCTTGACACAATATTCAGACTGGGGTTACAACAGCAACCACCCATTGCACTGGTACTCCATCTGGGGAGAAACCACTTAGTCACCCTTGGGGCTCCAAGGCTTATTGGGAAAATTAAGAGGGGCTTGGCCCGTCTAAAAGAGTTATTGCCATGCACCATTCTGGCATGGACCCGGATCATTCTTCGCCAGTGGTGTAGTGGAGAGCCAAAGGTTGGAGCCATCAACAAAGCATGCAGGTCAGTAAATAGGGAGGTGTCCCATTTTGCAGCCTCGCTGGGGGTGGAGGTTATCAGGCATTTCCTGATCACCAAGATGGACAAGGGCCTATACAGCCATGACGGGGTACACCTTTCTGACATCAGAAACAATGTTTTCAATAATGCGCTGAACTATTTTTGTGAGACTGTATTATTTGGAAAAGTAAGATCCCTTGGGCATTGTTTGGGGATACATGTTGGCACCGTATGTAAGTGGCAATAATTCATAGCTGACCCTGTGTAATTGAGTCTCCTGGCATTAGAAGAAATGGCAATTGGGTGACACTGGGGAGAGGAATGATCCCTGAGACGGGTATGCTTCAGGAACCCGGGTGTGAAGTCACTCAGGTGGGGTGTGCACTGAAACTCTGGGAGCCAAGATTCCAAGATGGGGAGTGGGGCCCCGAATGGGCATGCTCCTCATCAAAGGGTCAAGGATGTCCTCAATTTGGGGAAGATGGGGAAGGGAACTGTCCAGACAGAAGGCATGGCCCTGGACAGGTCTGTCTGACTAATGGACCAGAGTTCCTTTGACAAATTGGATGAGGGAGCCAGGCTTCAGCACTGACATGAATTTGATGCCCAAGGGGTCATACTGTAGGGTGTTACTTTATGTATATAACTATGATGTATATATTGTGATGTGCATATTTATCTGTATTGAATGTGATGCACATATTTACTGTATATCTGTATTTGAATGTGATGAAGTATTAGCTGTAATTTTGAACAATTTGATTAAGTAAAAGAGCTGAGGCCTTTTCCATTCCAAAACCTGTGTGGTGTGATTTATTGAATTGGGGGTCCGCTTTGTGCAACCCCAACCCCTGCTGCCACAATGCGGAGCTGCCTTGCAGGTCCTTACACCAATACAAATGGAGACTCAACCAAGTGTTCCCTATAAAGGGGCTGATCTGACCCCAGTGGAGGCATGACAGCAAGTCTAGGGGGGCTGCCAAAAGAGGAGGAATAAAGGACCGAGTAGCCAGAAAGAAGCAGTGTCCAGAGAGTGATACTGAAGCTGCCAGAGCCACACAACCATCTGTCTAGGACCAGCAGTGCCACACCGTAGGACACCCTGGTCAAAACGGCAAACTGTTATGCTCCACAACAAAAACTGACTCCCACAGTGCTGGATATGGCAAGGGCAGAAAAAACAGATTCCTCTCCAGTCCCAGTACCAGTTGATCCCTGTGAGGAGTGGGCCCCGATCTGCCAAGCCTGGGCAGACTGCATCGAGAAGGGTACACCCGTCGAGAGTTCATCCAGCCCAATCAGCACTCCACTACTGATCTCCTAAAGGTACAGACAAATAAATATCTATTTGTTGCTCTGCTTAGTATTTGATGTCAGTTTCTGAAATAAACAAAGTGGCTGCCATGTCTCAGTTGTTTGAACTGGGCTGCATGCAGTGACAGCGCTACCACTAGGCGTTCACACACACACTTGATGATCAGCTTCCATGCGAGATTGCATGCAGTGCATTTGGATGTATAACAAAAACTATTTAACAAGGGATTCAGCTCTTCAAGGGACCATCCAAAGAAGAGGGCATGGGATTAGCCTACCAGCAACTTTCTTGGGGTAAAGTTCCTGGTTTTACAACCCCGATGTGCTGGATCCGAATGCGGTTGCTCCCAAGCTCTGGCAAGTGACAGCCGGAAGTATGGATAGAGCCTGATGAGTGCAACTCACTCACCTGAAAGGGTGGAAAACTTAATGCACTCAGTAAGTGGCACTCTGCTGAGATATTTAATGCAAGGAGGGATGAATAGTTTGTTTAAGTTTCTCCTTCCTTGCAACTAGCGCTGTTAAACGGGACTTTTCCCAAATTAGTTTTGAATTAAAAATAAAGGTGACAAGGTTATAAGTTTACCCTGTTTTGGGGGCTCTCCTTCAAACTGAAATGCTATGGGTCCCCAGATCTTAGAGCCTGAAATAAGGGGTTCTTCGGGGCAATAAAACGCATTACTGAGGATCCCTACACCCAGGGAGACAAGGGTTTTCTGCCTCAAGCTAATGGCCCAAAGTGCATGGTGAGTTAATGCAGTCACATTTAGAAAAAGCCACGTTATGGCTGGATACCCAAGTTTACTGATATACAATATGGAGGAGGGGGACTAGGGAAGAACCTAAGTGCCATGGGACAACTGCATGCAATGAATATCCATCCCCCTTCCACAGTTTCTACCTCCGCCCCCCCCCCCACAATGCCCTAGATCTTTACATAGTTCTCACTAAAGGAGCAATGCCAGGATAGCTGCACATGCACCTCCCATCCCAGACACAGAGGAATTTGGTTGGGTCTACTCACTCCCCAGGATCAAGGGAAGTGCCTAGTCCTTCCTTATTTTCGAGCAGGGAACAGAGCGATTTGTAAGAAGGATGCTGCTTTTTCATACCCCTGGCAAGCAACCTGGATTGCATTGAGGGGGGCTGGGAGGCACCAGACTCAGAGAGGGAGAGGCACACTTCTTCCTCCTCAAGATAACGATGTTCCAGACGGTCCTCCCCTCCCCGCCTACTGCAGTCAGGGGAAGCAATGCACAGAAGTGGTACTGTGCACAGTGAAACAGGTCCTAAAGGATCCTCTTGAAACACTAGAGATCCTGGGGTACTTCTCTGACCCTATAGCCACTGCACACCATTGCTGTTTTTTTAGAAAAGCTTATATGCATAGCACGGGCACACAGGGTATGCACAAGAAATTACCCCCCCCCAGAGGTTCTTCAGGGTCAACGTCAGCCCAAGTAGGGGCAGTCGGACTATTACTGAAGACTCTAGGGTTCTAGGGTTCAGAGTCAGTAATAATAAAGTTATCCGGTTGTACATGTTGTAGTCCATTATTGTGTAGTTTACAAATCTGGCCTTAAGAAGGGCTTTACAGATGTGCCTGTGGATACCAACTCTCCCAATCTGTGTATGAGAAGTAGGTTAAATGGGCAGGGTACAAAAGAGTATTGTATGTTAAGAGTTACTACAAGCAGTCACAGATGACAACTGAGTCACTACAAAGTGGACAGGGACTTAGGGAAGGTGCTAGCACAGCAGAGCAAGAAAAGAGGGGCACAAGGAGCATAAATGAAGGAGGCCTTTTAGAGGGGTCGGCATCTTCCACTTTGAAGACAATATATATCATTAATGACCATGGCTAGTACTCCAATTACAAAGGTCACCTCATGGAATGTGAGGTGCCTGAATTCCCATATAAAGAGAAAAAAGGTGCTGACCCACCTGAAAAAGCTGAATTCCCAGATTGCTTTCCTGCAAGAGACAAAATTAATAGAGAAGGAGGCCTGTAAATTGACGAAGGAGTGGGTGAGGTGGGAGGTTCACAATGTTTCAAAAATGGCCAGAAGAGGAGTCTCCATCTTGGGACATAAAAACCTAAAATGGAAAATCCTGGAATCTAAAGCAGATGACCAAGAGTGGGTGGGTACTTGTGAAACTAGCGACCCCCAAGGGCCCCCTCATACTAGTGAATATTTACTCTCCTAATGAGGATAGGCCGGAGATCATGGATAGAGTATCCTAAGGTTTATTGGACATTGCATTTGATGACCCAGATGTTATACTAGGGGGACTTCAACCTCACCCTGGACCACTTTCTAGATAGGTCTAACTCAAGGCCAGAACCTCATGTGCATTCCCTACCTGCTCTGAGAAACCTTATGTCACTACACCAGCTTACCGACATATGGAGAGCTGGCCAACCTGCAGGAAGGAATTACATATATTTTCTGCTGCAAAAGCCATGGTAAACAGATTTGATTTCTGGCTGACCTCCCTGGGAATAAACACAACAGTCTTCCGGAGCTCTATTGCACAAATATATTTGTTGGACTATGTCCCTATAACACTCAATTTCCTTGTAGATCTCCTGCAGCCAAAATGCACGTAATAGTGAATTAATCCCCTACTGCTCCAGGACATGGACTGTCGCCAGTGGTTAACGGTAGAGTTCCAAAATTATTTTAAGGACGATCTACCTGGAATAGCATCTCCAGCAGGGATATGGGAGGGCTATATAAGGCAACAATGTGGGGTAAAATTATCAGCTATGCCTCATACCGCAGGAAGCAGAGAGAGAGAGGTGGAACGTTTAGAGAGGGTCCTGAAACAGAAAGAAGACATATATAAAAAGGACTCTAACCAACTACAGAACCCCTCACTCATATATGACATTACAACTTTAAGAATCAAACTAAATACAGTAGCCACCAGGAAAGCAGAATTACAAATAATGGGCATGGGGGGAGAAGAACAGTAAACTCCTGGCTTTCCGGCAAAGGAAACAATAGTCTGACAGGCATTTTTTATTTAGTTTTCGTTTATCAGGTAGGTGCACTAGCCAGCAGAGTGACTATTTTCAGGCACGACCCGGGAGAGTACAATACATCAAAAAAATAGGTACAGAACATCTCAAGCAATGTGAAACAAACATTACATAAGCATGTAGCACAGGCAAGAAATTTACCTCTGCTAAAGATATTAATAAGATCATGGTAGCATTCTATAAGGAACTATATGACTTGCATATCAAATGGGACAAGCAGTCCTTTGTAGACTTTATGGTGAACCTTCCACTACCCAAACTTACTGATAGTCAGTGGGAAGGATTAGATACTCCTTTTTCAGAACAGGAGCTTAAGACAGCTGTTTTAGCTATGGCCCCCCACAAATCCCCAGGAACTGATGTCTTTCCAGCTGACTATTACCAAACAGTATTTGACACCATAACAGCACCACTGCTCTGCATGCTGGAGGACACACAAACCAAACTGAGCCTCCCCCCTACCCTTCATGAAGCAATAATTACAGTGCTTCCTAAAGAGGGGAAGATCTAACTAACCTGGCCAACTACCAGACCAATCTCCCTGATTCATGCGGACGCCAAAATATTAGCCAAGGCGCTAGCAGCCAGGCTGGAAGGACTTCTTCCCTCACTAATTCAGCCCACACAAGTTGGTTGTGTGAAAGGCAGGGCAAGTACGGGCCACATAAGGGCACTAATTACCTTGATCCAAGCTGCGGGCAGTCTTCCCATCCCTGCAGCTGCCAAAGCTGTCAACTTTGAAAAGGCGTTTGACTCTGTAATATGGGAATATATGCATGCGGTGTTGGAACTGGTAATTTTGGGAACAAGTTCTGCACATGGATCTGCACTCTCTACCAGGCCCCAACAGCTAAGCTACTAACTAATAACATCTTATCAGACCCATTTCAGTTGCATAGAGGGACAAGGCAAGGGTGCCCCCTCTCACCCTTATTATTTGTAATAGCCATGGGACCCCTGGTGACTGCCATTAGGTCCCATGCACAGATACAAGGCATTAGAGTTGGGGACTCCAAATATAACACAAAATTGTATGCTGACGACTGTTTGATTCTAACAGAGGACCTAGGAGATGATCTTCCACACATTCTTCATATCCTACAATCCTTTGCCTCCATCTTAGGCCTGCGTATTAACATTAACAAATCCGAAATCCTTCCGCTTAACAAAATTCCCCTACCCCAAGGGTCCCCTACCCCAAGGGGTACACTCTGCTGGATTAGCCTGTGTAAACATGGGAATCAAATGCCTAGGCATACAAATCCCTAACAATCTTCATAAGCTAGTCCCCAATAATATTAACCCTCTAATTCAAACTTTACAAAGGAGACTGACAGATGGACACACCTGAACTTATCATTAGCTGGTAAGATAGAGGCCATCAAAATGATGGCTACCCCCAGAGTCTTCTACATACTGTTGCATCTACCAGTGGAAATCCCAGAGATTTGGTTCAAAAAATTAAATGGGATAATAAAAAAGTTCTTGTGGAGTATGGGTAGGCCCAGATTCAGCTGGGCGAAACTGAGGGCCTTGAAAGACAGAGGTGGGTGGAACCTATCACAGTTCCACCACTACTCCATTACTAGCTTACTGGCCATGTCACTCCACATGTTTGGGGACTCAGGATCCGGGCCTCTGGTGTGGGTGCAGTTCGAGTCTTCTGTGCTGGAGGGAGCCCACCCAGCTGTATACTTTACTTCTCCGATCTCAAAGAAATTCCACCCCGACTCACCATAAAAGCCGCCCATGTTGCCTTACAGAAAGTGGAGAACTGGCCCATATATGCCTGCATCCTGGAAATGATACCCCTCTTTGGCGTAATCCCTTCCTTCTGATAGATAAACAACTGATAGACTGGGAACCTGGAAAATGAGAAAGATGGCCATGATTAAGTACTTGCTAGGCCCAGATGGCTGTACTTTGCTTTCATTTCAGGAAATACAAGCTCCTATACGGTATCTCAAAGACTTAGTTCTGGGGATACCTCCAGTTCAGAAGCCTGTATCTCTCGTAGGTAAAACAGGGTTGTCCATGCTCAGCATGTAAGAAGAGCCAGGCCCACCCACAGCTGTATCCTCCTATCTCAAAATGGTTACAGAACCCTAAAGGCCTGGCAGGTAGGACATAGGCAAAGATTAAACAAGAAAGTCCTGACCCATCTCAAAAAGCCAGAGACTGCTGACAGACAATGTTAAACATGCTCATTGATGAGAAGGAGTGGATAAGATGTTGGAGGCTGGCTCACAGTGCCTGTAAGGATCAGAAGAGTCTTCTTATACAGAAGAAAATACTACACCTGTGGTATCACTGCCACCACAGTACTGCATAAAATGGGATTGTTGCCCACAGATCAGTGTTGGAGATGTGATGCCAAAGGAGTGAACCTGCTACATATATTGTGGGACTGCCCTCCCATCCGAACCTTCTGGAATCAGGTGGTGAGAAACTGCTCAGACATCCTGCAGTCTAGGGTGCCCCTGTCTCTTCCTTTGATCCTCTTGGGTCACCACTCTATTTGGGGACAACTTAAAAAATCACAATTGCAATGGCTCCTACAGGCCACAGTAGAAGTCAAAAGGCTTTTGTTTGTCAGATGGAGAACAAACAATGTCCTGTCCTTAGGGGAGTGGCATCAGGCAATAGAAGGCCTAACAATAAATCTTAAACTCCTATGTTTTTCTCTTCAGGCTACGGCTGAGTACTACAAGGTGTGGGGCCTGTATTTGCAGTTTATTGCAAGCTACAGCATGTGTTCTAGCTCTGAGTGGAGGCAGAACCTCCTAAAGACCCCCTGAGATCTGAACGCTACCCCAGGGTTTGCAGGGATACCAGTAATCCTCCCAGTATGGTCTCTGACATCCTCCCTTACTTACCAGCTTACAGTACTACCCTTCTCCCTCAAACAAACATCAGTCTGCTCTACTAGATAGCCCCAGAGAGGTTCAGCTCATCGTGCAGTGTATATAGGTATGAAACCCATTAATGTTAGATGACTTAATAGAGGATTTTAACCGTGTATTCACACTCTCTGATTTGCTATGTATTAGAGCTATGCATAGGCCGAACAGTATTT
This sequence comes from Neoceratodus forsteri, assembly GCA_016271365.2. NCBI lineage: Eukaryota > Metazoa > Chordata > Ceratodontiformes > Ceratodontidae > Neoceratodus > Neoceratodus forsteri. Next base: position 932,176,516 of record CM057453.1, read on the forward strand.
TCTGAATATCACGAATAGTACGCTTCCCGAATATTCGGATGCATTTTCTGAATAGTTAACCATTCGGCCACTATTCAGGAACTACTATTCGGTCAGATTTCCAAGTCTCACAGAGCTTTGTTGGCCAATCAAAAACTGCTTCTTGAGCTCAAAGGCAAGCACACCGTGTGACTTCCTCACTCTGAGCTGGTAGAAGACAGGAGACAGTGGTTTCTGAGAGCTGCTCTGCAGTACTTATGAGACCTCAAACTTGCTAAAAAAGAAATAGATTTTTTGCTTCACAGGCTTTTCTGGGTCAGCATAGTTTATTTGATCAGTGCCGAAAAAGCTATGTTTGGCTTTCTGACAGGTATTTTGTCCTTACTGCTGTACTCAGTTACAGGGACTAGGAGAGCTGTCTACTAACACCCCTTCTCTGCTGCTATCTGACATAGCTCCAGTGTGATTTGTTTGTGTGAAGCACATTTTATTTTTGTGTTTTGTTTTTTGGCTGTTGTCTGGTTCCAGGCTTGGTTCCCTGCATGACTGATGAGGGTGTCTGCTAACTCCCTCTTCTGCAGGTCACTGCTTATGATTTGCTGTATATGTGAATAATATTGGATTTTGTGAGTCTTCACCCTGCATGTGTGTGCTTATTATATTTTTTCATGAGGCAGGGCCACACGTGTGCATAGCTGTGTGCATACAGATTTTGAAATAAACTTCTTCAGTTCTAAGCCAGTCAGGCTTGACTCACTGAATTATTATTGTTAGTCCTCTGGTTCTGGGGATAGATCCCTGTACACATGAGGAGTGTGTTGGCTGACTCTCCCCCCTCCCAGAGCCCACTGCACACAATTAACCTGTGCTTGTGAAATATATCCCCCCGCGAGTCTGTGCCTTGTGTATGCACAGCTGTGCACGTGCATTTTTTTGTTTGTTTGTTGTTTTGTTAATTAAACCATTGCACTTAGTGGGGCAGGCTTGTCTCACTGAGTTGACTGTATGTCATCTCTCTGTTCCCTGCTTGGTTCCATGTTTGACTAAATAGGTTGCCCTTTTCTTCCTTCCCCCTTCTTAGTAGCAGTGTTTTCCTTTGCTGCTACTTTTTTTGTGGTGCAGTATAACTGGAAAGGTTGGTGTATTACTGTAGTTCCACAAGCATTAAGTAATGCATCACACACACAGGTACTACGTAGTAATGGTCTTCAGTCATAGTCTTCAGGTGAAGCTACTTCTGGCTGCAAGCTGCAACACTGGACTTAAGATTTGCAAGAAAGTGAGTAGTGCTCACAACAGAGGGAGGTGAACTTTACAATTTACAATTGTCTTTGGTTTGAAGCAGATTCCTTAGGAAAGTTAATATTCTTCAGGTGGAGGATACTTCTAACTGAAGGGTGAAATAAGCAACTTAGAATTATCAGAAAAGGCAGTCTTTCAATCAACAGAGGGAGGTGGAGTTTGCTTTACTTGTGTTACAAGTGTTAAGGTTTTCAGTGCAGGAAGAGTTTAAACCCACATAGGCTAGATACTGTTTTCTGTGTCTGCCCTTCTGCACAGCTGGCGTGTTTTGGGCTGACTGTTTCTAGAGCACAAGTCACCAGGCTCTTTTGGGCTGGGGAGGTTTACCTGTGTCTGACTTGGATGTTTGGATTTTCTCTGTTTGATTAGCAGGGTATTTTCTCTGTCAAATTGGTTTGAAGCAGTATTACAAATTGTCGTATGGCATCTTGCTGACAGGAAGACACCTCATCGATCGGTAGATCAGAGCGTTTAGCTGATTGTTTCATGAGGGCACAGTTTAGGCTCAACCCTTCCCACCCTCACCCCACCCACCCCTGGAAATAGTTCATTTATACCTGGGGTTCTGACATCATTCCTCAAGAGGGCAAGGTACATCACTGTCATATCCTGTCTAGCACACTGCACTGACAATATAAGCATACACATTACATAAATACATATATTTCTATATAACTCACATCACACACACACACACACACACACACACAAAAAAACTAAACAAGGTAGACAGTTATGTGGGGAGTAGTACAATGTAATGGCTGTGGGCAGCAGTCTTCGGGGAGTCTTTCTGGAGGCTGAGATGCTGCCCTGTTTGCAGACAACTATCTGCCCTGAGGGAGGAAATTGCCCATCTTCAGGCTGCACTGGACAGTGGCAAGGAACCTCCCCATCCAGGAGCACCACAGCCACCACCACCACTACCTCAGTTGCGAGAAAGCACAGCAGTTGGACCACAGTGGGTTCAGGGAGGGTAAGGGTGGTGGAACAGAGGCACACCCAGTCAGTTGTTACACTCCACAATCCATACACCATTCTGAGGAGCATAGTTCCCCTATGGATGCACCCGCAGAGGAGACTAAGGAGGGTGCAGACAATTGTCACAAGGGAGGCCCTCAGGAAGGAGGCAGAGGGCACCACAGAGAAAGAAAGCAGCTCCTGGTGGGGGACTCAATTATTAGGGGGATAGAACTGGGGGGAGCAGGGAAAACTGAAGGTGTGCCTGCCTGGTGCCATGGCTTGAGGGACAGGAAGCTATACTTAGGATCACGAGAACAGTTGCACGGAGTCTGAGCTGGACATCATTGTCCACCTAGGGACAAATGACTTGGCTCATCATGAGATTATAGCAGTGCAAAGGACTTTGTAGAGTTGGGGAGGGGCTTAAGACAAGTAGCACACACAGTATCCTTCTCAGAGGTGCTGCCTGTCAGTGGCATGAGTGAGGTGAGGGTACTTTGCACCATGCAGTTTAACAAATGGTTAAAAAATGGTGTGGAGCACAGGGTTTGGCTTCATTGGAGACTGGGGTCCACCTGGAGGGACACCAGCCTATACTGGCAGGATGGTCTGCATCTGTCCAGGAAGGAACAAGTCTTTTGGGCAATCGGGTTTAAAATGCTTCATTGGCAAGCCTTTAACCAGTCAAGGGGGAGGCACTGATAAGCAGAAGGAAATCCCAGCCTCCCTAACAAAACAGGGTACTAAATGAGAAAGACCAAGGTAGAAAGGTCAGTGGGGTTGCCACTATAGAAGGTAAAGCCATCAAAATGGAGAGCAATGAGTACCAATGCCCGTAGTCTGGGTAACAAGCTTTCTGAATTAGTGGCCTTGATGGAGGAGGAAGATCTGGATATTGTGGCAGTCACAGAAACATGGTACACACAGAACCATGACTGGGACGTAAACATACCAGGATACACTATCTACAGGAGGGACAGGAGGGTAAAAGAGGAGGAGGAGTAGCTCTCACATAAGAGAAGAAATCAAAGCAACAGAACAAAAGGGTAAACAGGGAGGAGAAAAAGCACTGTGGGTCAATTTGAGGCAGGCAATGGCACCCCACAATCCGCACAGGGTTAGAGAGACTTTCTCTCAGGGGAGGAAATGGACAAGGAAATGATAGAAAGTATACTTAGAATGGCAGATAAAGGGAGATATTGCTGATGGGTGATCTGAATATGCCAGATGTTAACTGGAGTGCAGTTGCAGCAGCCACTTCTAAGAGTGGGGTTATTCTGAATGCCCTACAGGGGGCATGCCTTAGACAACTAGTATTGGAGCCCACTCAAGAGGGAGCAATCTTAGACCTGGTTCTCTCAAACGGAGATGAAGAGAGGATCACAGATGTAGAAGTGGGTAGCCATCTGGAACTAGTGACCATCGAACAGTATGGTTCACAATAAACACAGCAATAGAGTCAAGCCATACAAAGACAAAGGTACTGGATTTTAGGAGGGCTGACTTTGCTAAATGGGTGAGTGCCTAAGGAATGCACTAGCAAATGGGCAGGAAGGAGGGTGGAGGAACAATGGGGAATAATAAAACTGCCATCACAGAGGTAACAAGCCTTTTGTAAAGCAAATAAACAAAATGAAACGAGGTAAGAAACCACTATGGTTCTCAAAGGAAGTGGCAGTGAAGGTTCAAGAGAAAAAGAACCATTCAGGAAGTACAAGGAATCACAGAAGGAACAGGACAGAGAACTGTATCAGTTAAAGCAAAAGGAAGCTGGAAAGGCAGTCAGAACAGCAAAGGCCCAAACCGAGGAAAAGATAGCCAACTCAGTTAAGAAGGGGGATAAAACCTTCTATAGGTACATCAGGGAGCAAAGGAAGACCAAGGGAGGGATAGTGAGGCTTAATAAAGGGGAGGAAGCGTGGGCAGAGGGTGACTGTGAAAAGGCAGAGATACTAAACAAATATTTTTGCTCAGTATTTACAAAGGAAGAGGGGGAGGTACCTAAAACAAACAGTAGAAACACTCTGGATACAGAAGTTGATACCAGCCCATTTACAGAAGAAAGAGTTCTGAAAGAGCTCTTAAAACTGAAGGTGGACAAAGCAATGGGGCCTGATGGGATTCATCCCAGAATTCTAAAAGAACTAAGGATAGAACTAGTGACACCACTGACTACCATCTTTAACAAATCATGGGAGGATGGGGTGGTACCTGAGGACTGGAGGAGGGCAGATGTCTTCATAAAAGTGGGAGCAAGGCAGAAGCAGGAAACCACAGACCTGTTAGTTTAACCTCAGTGGTAGGGAAAATGATGGAATCACTTCTGAAGGAAAGAATTGTTATGTATCTAGAGGCCAGAGGGCACAGGACCCAAGGCAGCATGGATTCACAGTGGGAAGGTCATGCCAGACAAATCTGATAGATTTCTTTGACTGGGTGACCAAAGTAGTAGATCAGGGAGGGGCTGTGGACATGGCCTACCTAGACTTTAGCAAGGCATTTGACACAGTCCCACACAAAAGATTAATATACAAGTTAGCCAGCCTGGGAGTGGGTCCCAAGATGACAGCCTGGGTAAAGAATTGGCTGGAGAATAGGACACAGAGAGTAATAGTAAATGGAGTCCACTCTGAAAAAAGGGGTGTTAGCAGTGGGGTACCACAGGGTTCAGTATTAGGACCGGTCCTCTTCAATGTCTTTATAAGCGACATTGCAGAGGGACTGGAAGGAAAAGTATGTCTCTTTGCAGATGACACAAAGATCTGCAACAGAGTTGATGCACAAGGTGGGGTGGAAAGGATGAGAAGGGACTTGACAAGGTTAGAGGAATGGTCAAATGTATGGCAGCTTAGATTCAATGCTAAGAAGTGCAAGGTAATGCACCTGGGAAACAAAAACCCAGGGGAAGAGTACACAATGGGGGGTGAGATACTAACAACAAAAATGGAAAGGGACCTGGGGGTAGTCATATCAGATGACCTAAAGGTGGGCAAGCAATGTGAGAGGGCAGCAAGGAGGGCTGGGGGGATACTGGGATGCATAGGGAGAGGCATCACCAGCAGAAAACAAGAAGTTATTATCCCTCTGTACAGACAGCTGGTGAGACCACATCTGGAGTACTGCGTGCAGTTCTGGAGACCCAATCTCCGCAAAGACATAGACAGGATGGAAGCTGTCCAGAGGAGGGCAACTAAAATGGTGCAGGGTCTGTACCAGAAGACATATGAAGTGAGACTTAAGGAGCTTAATATGTATAGCCTCGAGGAAAGGAGGGAGAGGGGGGACATGATAGAAACTTTCAAGTACCTCAAGGGAATCAAAAGTCCAAGAGGGTAGCATCTTTCAAAAAAAGAGGTGTGCAAGAACAAGGGGGCACAATTTGAAGATAGAAGGGGGGCAGCTCAGAGGTAATTTAAGGAAGTATTTTTTCACAGAGAGGGTTGTGGATGCATGGAACAGCTTTCCAGAGGAGGTTGTGGAGTCAAAAACAGTAGTGGAATTCAAGCATGAATGGGACAGTCATAAGGCAATTCTAGGGGGTGGGGGTAGGAAAAAGTAGGCTGCTGGTTAACTAGGATCTGCAGCTTATCCATCAGGTAGGGAAATGGGCAGACTGGGTGGGCCAAGCGGTCCTTATCTGCCGTCAAATTCTATGTTTCTATGTGTTTTACCCAGTAACCACTAGTGACCTGATCCATCATGTCTTTAGCAGTCTTGCAAACATGCTTGGTCCAGCCCCAGCAAAGCATCTGCACTGCTGGCCCCAAGTGGTGAGGGACAGGATGACAGACCACAAACATACAGCACATCCAGACAATTACTGCTAGTGTTGTCCCTGGGCTACCAAACCCCCAAACAATCTATGTAGAACAAAGGAAGCACTCGGTGGGGGGAAGGGGGGGGGATTGCAGTAACAAAATACAGTTAAGAGCAGTGGAGCCAATACATTTGTTTGTGCTAAGGCTGGGAGGATGCCAATAGAGCCCTGATGCTTGGACCAGAACCTGGTCTTTGTCAGGGTGCATGTCGGGAACATACAAACGCACTATGAATCTACAACCCTTAAATAAACAGACACCATAAATAAGTGAAACAGAGAAACAGAAACATAGAATTTGACGGCAGATAAGGACCGCTTGGCCCACCTAGTCTGCTCATTTTCCTACCTGGTGGATAAGCTGCAGATTCTAGTTAATCAACAGCTTACTTCCTCCTACCCCCTCCACTTGAATTGCCTTATGCCTGTCCCATGCATTCTTGAATTCTCCCACTGTTTCTGACTCCACAACCTCCTCAGGAATGCTGTTCCATGCATCCACAACCCTCTCTGTGAAAAAATACTTTCTAACATTACCTCTGACCCGTCTCCCCTCTACCTTCAAATTGTGCCCCCTTGTTCTTGCACATCTCTTCTTCTGAAAGATACTACGCTCTTGTACTTTGTTAATTCCCTTGAGATACTTGCAAGTTTCTGTCATGTCCCCCCTCTCCCTCCTTTCCTCAAGTGTATACATACTAAGATGCTTTAGTCTCTCCTCGTATGTCTTCTGGTGCAGACCCTGCACTATTTTGGTTGCCCTCCTCTGAACAGCCTCCACTCTGTCTATGTCTTTGCAGAGACGGGGTCTCCAGAATTGCACGCAGTACTCCAGATGTAGTCTCACTAACTGTCTGTACAGAGGGATAACAACTTCCTGTTTTCTACTGTTGATGCCTCTCCCTATGCATCCCAGTATCCCGCCAAGCCCTCCTTACTGCCTTCTCACATTGCTTGCCCACCTTTAGGCCATCTGATATAATTACTCCTAGGCCTCTTTCGATTTTTGTTGTTGTTATTAACTCACCCTCCACTGTGTACTCTTCCTCTGGGTTTTTGTTTCCTAGATGCATTACCTTGCACTTCTTTGCATTGAATCTGAGCTGCCACATATTTGACCCTTCCTCCAACCTTGCCAAGTCCCTTTTCATTCTTTCCACCCACCTTGTGTATCAACCCTGTTGCAGATCTTTGTGTCATCTGCAAAGAGACATACCTTTCCTTCCGGGTGCTCTCCAATGTCACTTATAAAGACATTAAAGAGGACCGGTCCCAGTACCGAACCCTGTGGTACCCCGCTAGTTACCCTCCTTTCTTCACTGTGGACTCTGTTTACTATTACCCTTTGTGTCCTGTTGTCCAGCCAGTTTTTTATCCAGGCTGCCACCTTGGGACCCACTCCAAGGCTTGCTAACTTGTATATTAATCTTTTGTGTGAGACTGTATCAAATGCCTTGCTAAAATCTAGGTAGGCCATATCCACAGCCCTTCCCTGGTCTACTACTTTGGCCACCCAGTCAAAGAAATCTATTAGGTTCGTCTGACATGACCTTCCTGCTGTGACACCATGCTGCCTTGGGTCCTGTGGCCCACTGGCCTCTAGGTACTCAAAAATTATTTCCTTCAGAAGTGATTCCATCATGTTCCCTACCACTGAAGTCAAACTAACTGGTCTGTAGTTTTCTGCCTCTGCCCTGCTCCCACTTTTGTGAAGTGGAATCACATTTGCCCTCCTCCAGTCCTCAGGTACCTTACCATCCTCCCATGATTTGTTAAAGAGAGTAGTCAGTGGTGTTACTAGTTCTACCCTTAGTTCTTTTAGAATTCTTGGGTGAATCCCATCAGGCCCCATTGCTTTGTCCACCCTCAGTTTCAAGAGTTCTTTCAAAATCCTTTCTTCTGTGAATGGACTGGTATCGACCCCCTATTCACAGTTTCTCTCTTGTTTGGTTTGAGTACCTCCCCCTCCTCTTCCATTGTGAATATTGAGCAGAAATATTTGTTCAGTATTCCTGCTTTTTCACTGTCACCCTCTGCCCACATTCCCTCCCCTTTATTAAGTCTCTGTATCCCTCCCTTGGTCTTTCTTCGCTCCCTAATGTACATATAAAAGGTTTTATCCCCCTTCTTAACAGAGTTGGCTATCTTTTCCTCAGTTTGTTCCTTTGCTATTCTGACTGCCTTCCCTGCCTCCTTCTGCTTTAACTGATAAAGTTTTCTGTCCTGCTCCTTCTGTGTTTCCTTATATTTCCTGAATGCTATCCTTTTCTCCTTAACCATCTCTGCCACCTCTTTTGAGAACCATAGTGGTTTTTTCCTTCATTTTGTTTTGGTGATTTGCTTCACACAAAGGCTTGTTGCCTCTGCGATGGCTGTTTTGATTATTCCCCATTGTTCCTCCACACCTCCTTCTTGCCCGTTTGCTAGTGCTTTTCTGAGGTACTCTCTCATTTTCCCAAAGTCAGCCCTCCTAAAGTCCAATACTCTTGCTTTTGTATGGCTTGATTGTATGGCTGTGTTTATCGTGAACCACACAGTTTGGTGGTCACTTGCTCCCAGATGGCTACCACTTCTAAATCTGAGATCCTTTCTCCTTCCCCATTTGAGAGTACCAGGTCTAAGATTGCTCCCTCCCAAATGGGTTCCAACACTAGCTGTCTGAGGCATGCCGCCTGTAGGGCATCAAGAATGACCCTGCTCTTGGATGTGCCTGCAGAAAAGGTACTCCAATTAACATCTGGTATATTCAGGTCCCCCATCAACAATATCTACCCTTTTTCTGCCATTTTAAGAATGCCTTCTATCATTTCCTTGTCCATTTCCTCCCCCTGAGATGAGGGTCTGTACACAACCCCCATGCGGATTGTGGTACAATTTCCTGTCTCCAGGGTGACCCATAGTGACTCATCAACTTCCTGTTTACTCTTTAGTTCTGCTGCTTTAATCTCTTCCCTTATATAGTGAGCTACTACTCCTCCTCTTTTATCCACCCTGTCCCTCCTGTAGACTGTGTATCCTGATATGAAGTTAAAATGAAAGAGACTGAGATGCCCTTGTAAAAAAACAATCCACAACTAACATACCCAAGGATGAAACATGCATTAAGATTATAAAACATAGTTTAGAGGTCACGTGATGGCTGCCTAGGAGTTTGGACGTGTTCCGAGTTGGTTCCTGCACCCCTGTCTCAACTCGATCGATTTACCCATCTTTGACCTGCTTCAGACTGATTATCTTGCTGGTATTTACACTTACAGTGTCAGGGTACAAGTAAAATCGGTAAAATTAGCAAAACGTACCTGTATGGAGGTGGAAATGAGAGCGCTCCCACCACGCTATACACCGCCAACTACCCCGACGAGAGACAAGCAGGCCAAGTGGGCGAAGGCGCAACCGGCTCCTGCCTCGTCCTAATCGACATCTCGGACTACACTTACCGAGGACAAATTCCAGGAGGGCCTTGATTCTTTAAAGGAAATGCTGACTAATCTGTCACTTGACCTTCGCACTATGAATAGCACGGTGGAACAACTGGCAATCCGCAAGGGAGACAATGAGGCCAGGATTTCATCACTTGATGACTGGCATAACTGGACGGACACAGAACTGCCTATTTTGTGCCAAAGGTTCAAAAAAATTGAAGAAAAAATGGAGGATCTAGAGGGTAGGTCCAGAAGGAACAACTTAGTGATTCTTGGTTTTCCTGAGAGGGAAGAGGGCCGGGATCTTATCTCTTTCGTCCAAAAGTTATGTGAAAAGCTCGCCGGTCCCTCTCCTAATGGGCCTACCTATATTGTAGAACTAGCTCATAGGGCTCTCCGCGCAGCTCCCCCACCAGGAGCCCCCCCCAGACCACTGATTTTTCGCTTGTTAAATTTTTTAGATAAACAACATATTCTGAATGCAATCAAGGATATTAAGGAGGCTCAGTGGGAGGGAAAGACCCTTAGAATAGCTCGGGATCTACCCTATACAGTCCAACAGAAGAGGTCTGCACTTCACCCAGTTATTGCTAAAATCATAGTGGCTGGCATAAAGTTCAGAGTCCGATATCCTGCTGTTCTTCAAGTTTACCTGAAAAACCAGTGGTACTCCTATGATACGCTCGAACAAGCAAGAATGGGCCTCCGGGAGTTATTACCAGAACTATTCAAGTGCGGAATATATTATAAACATGGCTTTCTGATCTTGCAGCTGATGAGACAGTGATTATTTTGCAGTAAGACTGCTAGCTTCATACTCGGGCATTATCGAAGGGACAATTGGCAGTGCATACTTGATCCTTGGGGGGGAAAGTACTTTAATTAGCACTCTTTTCTTACTTGGCTAATGTCAGTACCGAGTACTGAAAGTTGTCCTCCTCCCACAGAATCGTGTTTTGACCTCATCCGACTTGGATATGTGGCGGTTATATTTTCTTATTTTCGATCTGAGACCTCCTGATAAAGGAACATTAATTTTCTTATGTTTTATTTTCTCTGAGTGGCTCTGCTCACTATTATGAATCAAAAGATGCATGGACTATGACTTTGTTTGATAATATGAAGAGCGAGCGACATCTAGTGGTTGTTTAATATTATCGCTCCATGGCTAAATATGTTGCTTGGATATTTTGTTATTGTAATGCCTATAATTCCTACAACTAATAGGTCTGAGTTAAATACGAAGGGGCATGACTACTGAATCCACAATCATTCTGATTGAACTCTCAGAATCCCTTTGGAATGCGTATGATGTGTGTTCCCTTTTGGGAACAGTCTTATTATTTTCAGGCATTTTGTAATAGTATTTTAGGAAACCCCACAGTCTTTAATAGGGGATTTGCCTAACAAGATTACTTGGACTGTTTTTTTTATTATTAAGCAACTGCATTTCATTTATTGATTATTTACCTTAGATAGTTACTTCTCCGCTGTGTTAATATTTACAGCTCGATTTATTTGGGGGAGTGCCTTCAGGGAGAAGTGGTCCCTTTATCCCTTAATCCTTGCCCCCCCCTTTTTTTTATTTCAACTGTTTATTATTGGCAGCACTGCCTAAGGTTTCTTCACTATGAGGTTGGGTTGGGACAGGGGGAGGACGGAGCACATGCTCCGGGCAGTTATTTTGGAATCACGTCCCAGATTATCTGGTGTGTCAGTCATTAGGACTGAGGTTGTAGTTAGTGGGATAGGAGGGTGTTATAATGAGAATGTCTTTTTGTCTGACTATATGTTTAGTATTGTTGATGTGGATGTTAATAGTTAGAGGGATTGTATTTAAGGGGTATGGGAGGGGGTGGGGATACTACCATTCTTTGAAAAATTTATTGTGCAGAACATTTCTTTATATATTAGCTAATATGAGGGTAGGAGGGTGGATATGCCTGTTATGTCGAGGAGTCATGTTTTTTTTTTCTGTTTTATCTGGGACAGTCACAAAGGTTAAGATAGGAGTAGTTTTGGTCCCTCTTTGCAGCACATTACTTAATAGGTGCTATGGGTGGTCAATATAACTTTGTTAGCTGGAACATTAAAGGGGCCCAAGACAGACATAAATGACTTACTATCCTAAGACATCTCCAACACTTGAAAGCCCACGTTGTTTGTCTGCAGGAAACACATCTTAAGAGCGAAGATGTTTCACTACTGTGGAGACTCTGGGTGGGACAAGCCTATGGTGCTGGAGCCTCCTCTAGATGGGGAGGCACAGCAATTCTTGTGGCCAGATCAGTCCCATTTATAATGACACAAGAAAGTTGGGACCCACAGGGAAGATATGTTATCCTCCAGGGCACACTCGAATCCTTCCCTATAGTAATAGGCTTGGTATATGGCCCAAATGCAGAGACACTGCAGTTCTTCATTGATTTGATCTCAGTGGTAGTAACCAACCCCCCCTGTGCTAACTGTCTTAGGAGGAGACTGGAATGTTGTTCCACAGTCCGAAATTGATCGTTTGGACAGTAGACAAGTGGGTCTTTCCCCAGCCCAGAGAGCACTAAGAGACCTCATGACAGCTACAGGGACACTGGATGTGTGGAGAGTCGTTAGCCCCAGAGACCGGCAATATACATACTTTTCCCCTCCACATAAAACTTTAGCCCATATAGATTACTTCTTATTAAGTGCTATCTCCCTTCTGGGAGTGATAGATGTAAATATTCACCCTAGGGTTCTATCAGACCATTCTCCGGTTAGGGTTTCCTTTCTCCTAGGACCGGGGCTTAAAAGAGACACCCTTTGGCGCCTCAACACACAGTTACTACAGAAAGCCTCTCTAGTGGAACATACTGAAAACTTTAACTCCACTTTCCTAGAGACAAATGTAGGAACTGTGACCCAGGTGGATCTCATTTGGGCAGCTCTTAAATGTGCACTCCAGGGAGATTTCATTCGTTTAGCATCTACACAAGCAAGACAGAGTAAAGCTCAGTTAGATTCGATTCGACGAGACATAAGAAGTTTAGAACTTTCCCTACATCATACTTCTCCAGGGTCCGATTGGGCCAAGCTGTATCTCCTCCACTCTCAATATGCAGCCATTATGGCTCAAAAAGCTGAGCTCTCTTTACGCCGCACTAAAATGCGGTATTTGGAGTCAGGGGAACAAGACGGGAAACTTCTGGTCCTCAGACTCAGGCAGGCCAAAACTGCAAAATTCGTGGCTAGTCTGCACCCCTCCCCTGAGGAGGATATTATTTCTGATCCGAAGGAAATTACAGCAATCTTTGGTAGTTACTATCAATCACTCTATTTAGCCAATAACCCTTCTACCTCTTTGGGCTGCTCTATAGCGGAATATCTAGATTCGATACCCCTTCTCAATCTCTCATCCCTCCGGACAATTGACCTAGGCTACCCAATTATGATGGCAGAGATAGAACATGCTATTAAACTGCTTTCCCCAGATAAGGCCCCCGGGCCAGATGGTCTCCCTAATAACCTCTACAAGATTTGTTGTGCCCAGTTGGCTCCGTTTCTAGCAAAGGTATATAATTTCTGGTTTGACAAAGAGATGAGGGACATTCTTTCCTTGAGGCCTTGATAACTTTGATTCCCAAGCCCAGTAAGGACCCCTTACATCCCAGCAACTATCGCCCAATTTCCCTTCTCAACTCTGATGTTAAAATATTGGCCCAAATTTTAGCCACTCGTCTTGCACCTCTTATGGGAGAAGTCACCGGGCATGACCAGGTAGGTTTCATGGCGGGCCGCTCCTCGGGAGACCATGTGAGGAAACTCCTGCATCCAATCTTGGCATCGAGGGAGTCCAATGTACCTTCTGCATTGGTCTCCCTTGATGCTGAGAAACCTTTCGATAGGGTTTCTTGGGACTTTCTATTCACCTCCCTTTGTAAGTTCGGGGTCCCCGAAAACTTTCTCCAATGCTTCAAGATTCTGTACTGCAATCCTACAGCTAAGGTTTGGTGCAATGGTTACCTTTCAACCTCATTTCCCCTACAACGAGGAACCCATCAGGGCTGCCCACTTTCCTCACTTTTGTTTAATTTCTGTTTAGAACCCCTTATCCGCAGATTAATTAGTTCTTCTAGCATAACAGGTATTCAACTTGAAGGCAGTAGATACATCCTCTTGGCTTATGCAGATGACTTACTCTTGCACCTGGAAAACCCCATTTCGATTGTGCCTCCCTGCTTGAAGACTTGAGTATTTTCTCATGTGTCTCCTCCTATAAACTCAATATCGCCAAATCCCAGATTTTCCCCCTCAATCACCACCTTACTAAGTCTGAATTTTCGGACTTGGGCTTGACATGGACTCCCCAAACTTTGACTTATTTAGGGATTAAAGTAACTAGAGATGTGCCTTCCATGATAAAAGAGAACCTTAGTAAGTTGATTTCTACACTTAGAGCTGACCTAACTAGGTGGGGTGCTCTACCGATGACTCTCTGGGGCCACATAAATGTCCTTAAAATGAATGTGCTCCCACGGATCTTATATCCAATGGGAATGTTGGGCCTTTTTCTTCCTAAATCCTGGTTCGGCCAATTGCGGAGTATGTTTACTAAGTTTCAATGGAGAAACAAGGGAGTCCGAAGAAGCTGCAGTAAACTTACCACCCCCAAAATGAGAGGCGGCCTTGCCTTCCGAGATCTTTTTACCTACTATGGGGCCCAGAATCTTAGTAAGATGGCTAGATGGATAGATGAGCCTACTAGGCTTCAGGCCAATTCCTATACTCCTACATGGGTTGAAATTGAGACAGCCTTAGCAAAGCGATTCCATTGTTCCCTTCTGGCAATAATATACCAAACCCCTTCCTGTCTCCCAGGTCCTCTCAACAAAAATTCCCCTGTTGGCTGGTCCCTTCGTGCACTGTGTCAGATGCAGATACACCTATCTCTTAACTGGCGCAGCTCGCTAAGTCAGCCCCTTTTTAATAACCCTCATTTTTTGATAAAGAAGTTCACCATCCTATCATCTTTCTGCCCTCGGTCACAACATGGTGTGCTAGGGGACTTCTGCAGTGAGGGCGCTATACTGCCCTATTCCTCTCTTCAAGAGAAATTTCAGTTGACCAATAATGAGGTTTTTAAATACTGGCAAATTAGACATGCTATTTTAGCCTTCTTAGGGCCCAAACCTTGGACCTCCCAACCGCAAGATGATTTACCTGCAGTACTCAATGTAGCGAAACAACAGCACTCTGTTTCTGTTACATATAAACTCTTGCAAAGCCCCGACGTTGCACTCCCGTCAGGGACTTGTTACTACTGGACTCACACACTCTCCTTCCCAGATTCCCCTGACTACTGGAATACAATTTGGAAAACCATATACAAATTCATCAAACAGGACAGATTGAGACTTACTCAATTTAATGTTATGCACAATTTGTATTATACCCCTTTGAGACTGCATATCATTGGAAAATTGGCATCCCCAATTTGCCATCGGTGTGGCGAGAACCTGAGCTCTCTATTCCACATGTTGTGGGAATGTTCAAAGGCTAAAAATTCTGGAGTTCCATTAAAGGCATTTTGGACCCGATGGAATCTTTATTTACTCCAGAGTCTTGCCTTCTGGCTTCTTTCTCACAAGGCACACCCAACACCAGGAAAGCTTATATGACCTTAGTGGCAGCAATAGCTAAGTTGATTATACTTAGGCATTGGAAGGACTATTCCCTGCCTTCGCTCATAGAATGGTACCGTGAGATGTTAATGGCCATCCAACTTGAAAAACACATTGTTGCCATGTGAAATAGGATGGAGGCTTATCAGTCACTATGGGAACCTCTCCTGGCTTTATTATAACTCCAGAAACCTTAGTTGGACACCTTTGTGTCCCTCCCCCCTTTTTTGTGCTTCTGGCATGCAGGCTTTAGGGGGGAGGTGGAGGATTATAAGGTGGGTGGGAGGTTTAGGTGATAGGGGTGTATTAGGTATTGTAATTGTTAGTTGATGCCTGTTGCATTGTTTGTTTTTTCTTTTTCTTTGCAGCTATACCGGATTCACAGTGCTTTCTTATGTATCTTGCTGCCAAAAATCAATAAAGTATATTGCATTAAAAAAATAAAAATAAAACATAGTTCATACAGTGGTGCAAGACAGTACGCAATACAGTATCTTGCAAAATTATTGCAAAATGCTGCAGTATGCTGCAAGGAGCAGTCTAATTTAATGGAAATTAAGCCCTCTAGTCATCCAATATTTTGTGGCATGTCATTTACTGCAAAGTACTGAATTGCATCTTGTCTTGCTCCACTGTATATTATTGATACATAATACAATTCCAGAGAAGGTGGTGAGATAGACTACATAGACAATGACATACAGGTGTCTCTCTTTATTCGGTGGGCTCAAATATTATTCTTCCCAAGTAAGCCTTTTAGTTCTTGTAGCACTGGTAATAGTACTACTACTACTAATACCATTGGCAGTACTACTACTGCTAGTGTCACCACCTGTCCATCTGTACGTTTACTGTCACATCCTGTTGTGCAGTAGTAGGGGGGGCATTAGCACATACATGCTTTGTGCAGCAAGCAGCAGACACCACCACCACTGTTCCCACTGTGGCTGCTACATGCATAGCCAGTGTGCTTCCCACCACCACCAGTGCCATTCTTGCTGCAGCCACCCTTTCAGTAGTCACCACTACTGCAGCCACTGCTACCACTATTCCTATGCCCCTGGCTGAAGCACCTTCTACCCATATCTGTGACCATGAGCACCTTCTAGTGCTGACCAAATGCAATGCTTGATATCATTTTCAGAGTGCTATGTGTGTCATGTGGTGGATCGAGTGTGCCACATGAAGCTTGTGTTGCATTAGTGAGAGCTCAATGTTGGTGGTTGAAGTGTCATTGAGGTGTATGTGGTATACCAGGTTCAATGGGTGATTAATGGTGTTGCTGAAATACTTTTTTAAAGTTTCCTTAAAAAACACCTTTTCTGGCCGAATACCAAATAATGAATACCGAATACTTGGGACCCAAACACCGAATATTTGGCCGAATATTCTGGAAAAGGTATTCGCACAGCCCTACTATGTATGTAACCTAAATGAGAATTTGTAGCTCCCAGTCATATGTTACCATTGAGATGAAGTGTACTCAGTCAAGGAGTGTTTCTGTACTTGTACTTACTGATATGATGTTCTTTTATAATACTCATTAAAAAGATTAACTGCAAAGAAGGACATGGCTAGATGGAGTTGCCTACATCTAATACACTTGGGGTACAGCACATGCATACAAAATTATGGTAGTACCCAGGATCATGTACGTACTGGACAAAATCCCAGTTGCCCTTGGAATAGCAACGCTACATGGGGACACGTTACCTTTTTACTGGGGGAAAGGCCACAGAAGACTGAGCCACAAGAAGCTCTCACAAGATCTGTCTAAAGAATGGTTCTATTTACCTGACTATAATCTAAAAAGGGAGGCCCTAGCAATACACCAACTTGCCAAGACAGATACTGTATATACCCCATGACAGAGCCACAACCTAAATGGGTTAAATGCGAGGAGGCTCTGCTGGGCTCACCCGTGGCCAAGGCTCTCTGCTTTGGCAAAATCCCACAGAATCTTAAGAGCCACTCTTCCATCAAAAACTCGAGTTAAGCCTGGCACTGCACTGCAAAGTTGTCAGACTGGTCCTCAGACACTTCCTCTCTCTTTTCCCAAATGGAACAATAACAAATTACTGATGGGGCCAAAACATTGCAGTGGAAATACTGGCAACACAAAGGGAGCTTGATCCTGCTAGATCTGACAGACAGTAGATTTCTAAAGTCCTTCCAACAACTAAGACCACAATAGTCCCTGTCTCAGAGCCACCACTGGAACATAGAAACATAAACTCTGATGGCTGATAAGGACTGCTTGCCCATGCAGTCTGCCTCTTTTTTGCTATCTACATTCTCACCTCAGACCCTACTTGATCTACAGCTCTTTCTTCCTTTCCCCCTTCCTTTCCCTTATAATTTCCCTGTGCCTATCCCATGCATTCTTGAACCCATCACTGTTTCTGCCCCACCACCTCAGCTGGTAGGCTGTTTCAGGAATCCACCACTCTTTCTGTGAAGAAGTACTTCTTCACATCTGTCCTGAATCTACCCCCTTCCAGCTTCATATCACATCCCCTTGTTCTTGAGTACCTTTTTTCCTGAAACATACTTCCCTCCTGTACCTTATGTACCCCTGTGAGGTATTTAAAGCTCTCTATCATATCCCTTCTCTTTCTTCTATCATATCCCCTCTCCTCCCCCTCTCTTCCAGAGTGTACATGTTGCGGTCCTTTACTCTCTCCTCATAGAACTTTTGATGCAGCCCCAGCAGCACTTTAGTTGCCTCCTCTGGACCACCTTCACTCTGTTTATGTCCTTCCAGAGATGTGGTCTCCAGAAATGGACACACACTACTCTAGCTGGAGTCTTACCAGCAATCTACACAGAGACAACACCACTCCCTCTTTCAGCTGGTGATACCCCTTTCTATACACTCCAGCATCCCACTAGCCCTCCTGATTGCCTTGTTGCACTGCCTGGCCACCTTTAAGTCATCTGATATGATTATCCCCAGGTCTCTTTCTTGCTCAGTCATTGTCAACACCACTCCGCCCATTTGTAATCTGCCCCTGGATTTATGTGCCCAAATGCATTATTTTGCACTTTTTTGCTTTGAAAACCAGCTGCCATACTCTTGACCACTCCTCAGGTTTTCTCAGGTCTCTGCTCATCCTTTCCACCGCACCCCCCGGAGTGTCCATTCTGATGCAGATCTTGGCATCATCGGCAAAGAGGCAGACCTTCCCTTCCAGCTTCTCTACAATGTCACTTATGAAGACATTAAAGAGGACCAGTCCTAGCACTGATCCCTGAGGTACCCCACTGGTCACCCTCCCTTCCTCAGAGCGAACTCTGTTTACTACCACCCTCTGTCACCTATCCCCTAACCAATTTCTTATCCAGTTTACCACCTTCTTACGCACCAATGAGCTACCCAGCTTGATTACGAGTCTTCTATGTGGAATGATGTCAAAAGCTTTACTGAAATCCAGGTAGGCCACATCCACTTCTCCTCCCTGAATTAATTCTTTGGTCACTCAGTCAAAGAAATCTATGAGATTTGTCTGACATGTCCACCCTACTATGAATCCATGCTGCCTCGGGTCCTTTAACTCATTGGATTCAAGATATTCCACAATACTTTCCTTCAGCACTATTTCCATTAACTTTTTTACCACCAATGCCAGACTGACTGACCTACAATTTCTAGCCTTTTCCTGCTACCACTCTTGTGAAGGGGACCACATCTGCCCACCTCCAGTTCTCCAGAACCCCTCCATACAGGGCCAGATTTAACATTACGCAAACTATGCTGGTGTGTAGGGCCCATGATGTTCAAGGGGCCCTCTGTGTCTGAACTGCATGCCACATACTACATATCACCCCCTACTGTTTTACATGCTGGTTTAAGCACTGAAAGGAAGTGCTGAGTTTGTGTTTTTTTCCACTGAGAGGCAGTACTGATCTAAGTCGGTGCCTGTGTCTCCACATCTACCAACCTCCATTTTTTTGATTGGTTTCCTGACAGTCAATTCTCCCAGCCAGGCTGTCTTGTGTTTGCAACAAGGCTGCAGCTGCATTTGGTGCCAAGTGCCATTTTGCAAGTTAAGTAGCTGCAGCCATCTGTCCATTCGATTGATCCCAACAAGTTTTTTTCTTCCTGCAAGTGACACACCAAGTTGGCGAGTGTGGACAACCAAGTGGAAAGGCAAGCTTTCAGGACTCCACATAACCAGAGTCAGAGGGCACAGCCCTGATTGTGGCTTGGGGTGCAGCATAAGGACTTGGAGGCAGCAGCAGACAGGGCAAGGAGATAAGGACCAAGAAGGAGCAGAGCAAGGTTGGTCACAAAAACATTTTAAGAAAATGATTTTTATTTTGAGGTGGGCAGAGGGAAGACTAGTGAGAGGCCAGGGGCACCAAGCCAGACCCAGACAGACTGAGGCATGAGGGAGGTCATCGTAGGGCATGAAGAGTGGAGGAGAGACAAGCCGGCCTGACTGGGGGCCCGAGCAATGAGTCACGACTGTGTTGCTGAGTTAGCTGAGCCAGCACACAGCCTCACACCTACAGACTTCTACTTGATGGTCAGGTAACCCAGTTTGCCAGCTCAGGCCCCAGACAAACAGAAAATGAGTCAGTGTAGTGGTGTAGTGGTGGTGTGATCGAGCCAAAAAAGGACCGGAGCAGACAGAACAGCAGCCAGGCCATGGAAGGAGCAGAGGTCTTCAGCAAAGCAGCAGCAGGTGTGGGAAATGCCACAGGAAAAGGTGATTGTATTGTTTTCACTACTCTATCCTTCCCTGCCTGCTTTAGCTGCCTACAGTATTTAATCTAGTGAGCCTGATGTTTATTTTAGATTAAGTGGTTGATTGGAATCAGGATGTGATGTGCTTGCAGAATGACTGTGTTGTGTGTGTGTGTGTGTGTGTGTGTGTGTGTGTGTGTGTGTGACCACGTCTGATTTTTTTATATTATGCCTGACTGCAGTCAGTGTTTAGGCTACTGGTTTATATGATTCCTGGCAAAAACCTCAGCACTGCCACTGATTGTTGTGCTCTTTCCCACCACTGTGTTCTTGCCAAGAATGTATTTGCTGCTTGTGCCAAACTTGCCAGTGTAGCTCCCTGCCTCCTCCCGATGATATAGGCATATTACGTGATCAGCACACAAAGTCTGTAGTCCATCAGACAGATTTTAACGGAGAAAGCAACCTAGGCTAAGGTTATGGTTAAGGCAATAATTAAGGTCTTGCTTTCCTGAGCTCCAGGGCATGGCTGCTTCTTGCAGTGCTGCCTGTGTGTGTGTGGGGGGGGTAAAGACAGGAATCTAGTAAAATTAAAAAAAAGTTTAAACAAGCTACTCTGCCATGGGTTGTGCAGGTTGCTGACTGCAAGGTACAATTTTTGGGGAAACTGGTGGGTGGTGGGTGGTTGTTGCAGGCATAACTGGTTGAAGTTTTTTTGTGAGACCATGCTGCAGAAGTGTGGATATGCGATACACTGTGCAGCATGCCCATTTCCAACAAATATGTCCCCTAAGGGGTCCCCAAGCACCTACTGTGCTCTCCATCTAAGCCGCCAAGGGTCTCTGAGTTCAGGAACGCATGGGATAGACATAAAGGTAGCTTACAGAAAGGCAAAGGAGGGAGAGGGAATAGCACTAGGTAGGTTCTTGGGCAGACTAGATGGATCTTGCAGTCCCCTTCTTCCATCACTTTCTATGTTTCTATGTTTCTGTTTCTGTATGGACCCACTCTGGGGCACTCTACAAAACTTAATCTCTGCACAAATAAGTTAAGGTGCTTGTTTTGTTCTCTTCATCAGCAGGGTGATGTCAGTGTTCTAATGTTTGTTTAATTTTGAACCTTTAGGGAGAGAATCACACCACTACCTGGTGCAGAGAGTGGCATGATCAATTGAGCATGTTTACCATATTGTTGTATGACGCTAATGCTCATCTGTTGGATAGAAAGCAGCAACTGCAGTATCCAAGTATTAAATGTTTCTTTGACAAGGTTCAAGCGTGTAACCAATGTCTGGGTAGAGGTGAAGGGGGTTCCTGCTCTCCCTCTGTACCGTCCCACCCCTTTTCCCTTTTTAGCCTTACAATCCTACCCTTCGTCTTCCTCTTCTCACTTACATTAAGGTCTTTGCATAGAATGGGGTTACCAAAGTACTGTAATATTCAGTCCATGATTTAAATAAAAGTTAAAATATCCACTACTGTAACAAGTAGTTAATTCCAAAGCTGACCACAAGTAGTGTACTGATAAGTAAATTAACATAAGAAGGTAAAGTGAAGTAATTATTGTTTTTTAGCACTGTTTAGTTCCCAAACTCCACATTTTTACACCAGGTCAATGTGACATAAAGACACACACAATGTACCACTACTTGTCTGCTGGCTTATTTACATTGTCATTTTAATAAAGTGATTGTAAAACCATGCCTGGTTTTGTCCATTTATTATAAGTACCAAAGCAGCTTGATTTACATAGCTTATTGTATTTTTATGCTTTCTCAAAGTTCTTGTGGCACATGCAACATGTGTTGTCTCAGCAAAGAATGCTTGTTGCATGGCCCCAAAAACTTTAAGACAAGCTTCCATTAAAGCGCATTAGGCTGGTGTGCTTTATTCATAGTGTGCCTATTCTGTTGCTGTACTTTTTCAATTGTGATTCTCAACACCCCCCACCCCCCCCGGCAGTTACAGTCCTTAGTTCCAGGCATATTCCGTGTCCTGTGGCCCAGATGTGTATGTGTCATAGCTCACATTCTGTATATGAGCAAATTCTCATGTTTGATTTACTGGATTGGGTCGGAAGTGGGCAGGTGCTAAGTTGGGCTATAAAAGCCAAGGATTTTTCCTTGGAAACCCCTTTTGCCTGTAGTTTTTTCAGCAGAGAGAGCATGTGCCCAGTGCAGATAGTTCCATTGGTGTGCCACACTCGATCTCTAAGAAATGTGCGTGTGCCACAAAAACAGCCCCCCAAAACAGTGAGTCTAGCAGCTGAAGTTTTACTCCATTCTTATACTTGAGAGTGCCATCAAATGTATGTTTTCATGGGTATTGTGGATGTTCTGCTTTGCTCAAGGAGTTCTTAGACATTATCAAGGTTCTGTATTGATCTGTTTGTGCTTTTCTTTTCCTTAGACTTGCAAGAGGGACTTTTATGGCTACACAAAATTTCCTGAGTTTTTATTAATGTTATTCACTTTTTCTCTTAGGTAAAGGGTTATGGTGTATCTCTTAAACTTGGAGGGTTGGGATCTACAGCTTTACTCTTTGTTATGTGCCAAAGGGGATACATGCTCAGCAGATGCACACTAATTTTTTTTTTTTTTTTTTGCATCTAGTATGCTCATACTGAATGTTTTTTTCTCTACAGCAGCCAGAGCAGCCTAACCTATCCCTGTAGTCCCTCAGCAAGCTTTTGGATGTGTAAGGGAAGCTGTGCTCCCTGATTGAGTGTGGGCATTTTTCTTGTAACTCCTGCACAATTTTCTGGGGTTTTCCCCCTGCACAATTTTCTGGGGTTTTCCTGTACATTGCATTGTTTTCTGAGACCACATTTCTTCCATGGAATTACCTGTAGATCTTGGAGCCCTGGGGAAGCTTCTCCCAAACTTTTTTGTGGGCTTTAATGGCCCTAGTCAATAAACAGAGGTATATTTGGGTGCCTAAAATGTGTTAAAGTGTAATTTTTGCCAGGGCGTTGACTGTTTGTCTGTGGGGGATTTGGGAAAGTACAGTGAGACTTTGGGGGTCGCTCCAGATGCACTCAGTCTCACTGCACTTAACTCAGTTTGCTGTATGCTAGGGTAATTCAACAAAGTGCTTTTAAGACTTTTGCTCCATGTGATGCTTGCTCCATACCGTGTTTGTTCCGAGGGGCAGCCAACTTGACCACCTTTTGTGTTGGAGGGGTGCACAAATACTCAGGGAAATCGTCATCTGGAGGGTATTGCTGATAGTTTTATGTGTTGGTGAACATTTTTGTTTTCAAACTATAGGCATTGTAAGAGTTATTAGCAGGGAATGCATTTTTCTGGTGTTTTTGTTTGGGGGCCATTGCGCACATGGGGCTTCCATTGTCTTGGGAGGCCTTGAATGTTACTTTCGATCACTTTCTTGTGCATTGGGGTGTGTGTGCGGAGGTGGGAGTTTTATGTGCATTTCAGTGAATTTAAAAAAAAAAGATGGGGGTTTCAGGCGATGCATGTTTCTGGTGTTTGTTCAGCAAAGGGTGGCAACTGTGCACATGATCCTTCCTTTGTCTTGGGTGCGGTGGCTGGACAAACACACAAAAAAGGACGCATCATCTGGAGGCCTTGAATGTTATTTCTGATTGCTTTCTTGGGCATTGCTCTGTGTGTGTGTGTATGTGTGTGAGTGTGTATAGGGGGTGTCCATGTGTATTTTGGTGACTTTTTCTAAAAAGGAATTGTTTACAGGCAATGCATTTTCCAGTGTGTTCATTCAGCAAGGGGCAGTCATTATACACACAGTGCTTCCTTTGTCTTGGGTGGGGTTGCTGAACAAACGCACATGGAAAGATGCCTAGTCTGGAGACCTTAAATGTTGTTTTTTTGTGTTCCTTTCCTGGCTTTTGCTGTGGTGGTGGTGGTGGGGATTCCATGTGTATTTCTGTAAGTTTTAAAAAAAAGATTGTGGTTCCAGGTGATGCATTTTCCAGTGTGTTTGTTCAGCAATGGGCAGCCACCATGCACAAGGTCCTTCCTTTTGGGTGTGGTGGCTGTACAAACATAAATGGAAAGAGCATTGTGTGGAGGCCTTGAATGTTGTTTTTGACCACTTTCTGGTGCATTGCTGTGGGGGGGGGTAGGGGTTCCTGTGTATTTTGGTGACATTTAAAACAAACTCTAGCCAGAGCCGATAGGGCTATGAAGAACTACCAAATGACCAAAGTTACACATGTGCGTAGAAATTATTCATTGCCCGGGTGTAACTTGACCATTTTTTGGGAGGTGTTGCACCAAATTTTCAGCATGGCCTTTTTTGGACCCCTCCTCAGTGTCATTTTGTTCACTTGTCCCGAAAGGTGATTTCGCAGAGCAAATGCGCTATTCTGTGCCACAAGTGCGAAAACACATTTTGGGCAGGTTGTGGAAAATGACAGCTGTACTGTTTTGAAGGAGGTGTGCAAAAATGGCAATGTTAAAAATTTGGAGTGAAAATGTTAGAAATTGGCGATGTTAGGAGCATGCGTAGAAACTGCACAATGCACTCTCATCAAGAAGTCATTTTTTGAATTTTCACAAATTCTGCAACATGTTGTGACCCCATCTCATGAACAGTGGCACTGTCATTTCATGAATTTGTCCTGAAAGGTGATTCCGTGCAGTGACCACAAAATCACCTTTTGGGACTGAGTAACAAAATGACAGTGACAGTTTTCATGAGCTGGGGTCCCAAGAACCCCATGTTGAAAATTTGGGGCAAAAATTCCAAAAAAATGGCTGATATAGCAGCATAAGTTGAAAACCAGATTGAATGGCAGTATAGCATGCTTACCTTTGATTCTTCAGTTTGTGGCTGGGTGGGGAGGTGGGTGATCAGTGAGAGGGGGGAGGGGGACTGCAGCGATGACGAGGGACCATTTTCTGTTTTAAAGGGGGAAAAAATGCTATTACTGTACGAAGGACCATTTTCTATTTTACAGAAAAGGAAAGAAAAAAACATTTTGGCACACTGGGGTGGGTTCCCAGTGCACCACATTAATGGGTGGAGGGATTGTACAGGATGCCGACATGGGGATTGGGCACCCTGATGTCAGAAACATCTTTGAGCACACTGGGGTGGGCTCCCAGTATGCCAGTTGAGTTGGTGGGGGGCACAGAATGCTGCGGAGCTGGCAGACGATGTCAGGAACTTTACAGTGAATGGCATTTTGCCATTTGCAACATGGCAGCACCTGCAGACCTGCGCATGCTCATGAGTTGTGCTCATGCGTAGTTCATGCACCAGAATGCGGAAGTAACAGCCAAAATAGTGTGGCTGTTATTTCGTAGTGGCCAATCATGGCTGAGGGGTTTAAGCTCTGTTGGGCTTTTGGAAGGATACTTCCAAAAGTCCAATGGGAGGGTCCACAATCTGCCATTTTCAAAGCTACAGAGTGAGCCCAGTAGGGCTGTAAGCTCCGCCCACAGCCCTACAAAGGAGCTGTTTGCAGGTGATCCATTTTCCAGTGTATTTTTTCAGTAAGGGGTGGCCATTCTGTACATGGTGCTTCCTTTGTCTTGGGTGGGGTGGCTGGCGAAACACATGTGGAAAGATGCATCATCAGGAGGCCTTTGACATTTGTGTGGAAATGTGATTAGTTCGAATGTAAGAAAGTACTGTCAGTTTTTCTGTGGTCATTATTTTGTGGTGAATTTTGCATTTTGTTTACTGGCAGGTGAGGCCTTGCAACCATTTTGCCTGCAAAGAAAGTGATGGAGTGCCGCCATTTTGTTTGCTGGCAAATGAGGGCATGCGGTCATTTTGTCTGCAAGGAAAGTGAGGGCATGCAACCATTTCTTTGCAGGCAAGTGAGGGAGTGCAATGATTTTGTCTACTAGGAATGTGATGGCATGTCACCATTTTGTTTGTTGGCAAGTGATAGCATGTAACCATTTTGTTTGCAAGGAAAGTGATGGTATGCCACCATTTTGCTTGCTGGCAAGTGAGGACATGCAACCATTTTGTCTGCAAGGAAAATGTGGGTGTGCAGCAATTTTGTTTGCAGGCAAGTGTGGGCATGCAACCATTTTGTCTGCAAAGAAAGTAAGAGCTTGCAACCATTTTGTTTGCAGGCATGTGGGGTGTGCCACCAATGTTTGCATGACAGTGATGTATGCCACCAGTTTGTCATGTAGTTCCTCCTCTACTCTACTCTACTTTGTGCTGCGTAACTTTGTGCGATGCCCTACTCTCCCTTGTGTGGTGTAACCATGTGTGCTGCTCTAATCTCCTTTGTGTGGTGTAACCATGTTTGCTGCTCTACTCTCCTTCGTGCAGTGTAACCATGTGTGCTGCTCTCTCTGCCTCTTTGTTTTTCATGAGGACATTTTTTATATTTTGCATGTTTTTGATCATGGCATCATATCTATTTTTTTCTTTGCTTCTTACACTTCCCTGTAGTATTTTGGGGAAAGATGGATCAAAGCCGAACACCATGACACCAAACACCACATGTATCTGCTGCTGAATTGCTCTGTGGGGCTCTGAAGAATTGTTTTGCAATGCTCACAGTAAAAGAAAGAAGTCAGCGGTACCAGGATACCTTAAGAAAGGATCCACAGTGCCTCCAGGAACATAAAGAGAAAGCAAAATCACATGTATGGAAGCATACAGAGAACATGACAGAAGAACAATGCCTAATTACTATGGAGAAAAGCCGAATTAGAATGCAGGAATGCAGAAAACAGCAGAAGAACAGGACCTTGGATACTGCCAAACCTTCAGCAACTAAACAAACAGATGAACAAAAAAAAGGGCATAATGGAGAGAAAGAAAGCAAGAACAACACAGGAAGATGGCCTCCAAAAAATGGAAAAGAATAAATGAAAAAATATGATAAAAATACCACAAAGAAAAGAAAACATGGATCACCCTTTCCAGGACCACAACCACCACCATTCCCAGCTTGACAGAACCACAAGTGAGCACGCCTTCCATGACTGCTAGCATCATGTCATCTGTGGCCTTGTATGAAAGTGCAACTCAATGATGGACCCAAGGTCAGGAAGTACAATTTGAAAGTCTGTACAAAGAGCATGGGAAGGCCTGCCTAAGTCCCCAAACCAGTTTGCTGCAATCATCACAAAAGTGTTCACCTTGTCCACACCAAAAAAACAGGATGATCTGTCAAGATTCTGCTGTAGCACCAACCTAGACCAAAGATTAGCGGAAGTCCCTCACCAAAAAATGAATTCAGTGAAACACTGCAACAGGAAGGCTGAAAGAGAATTGAAAAATGAATTCATCATCATGTTTCTTGTACTGAAAACATAGCAACTACTCAGAAGAGCAAGTGCTTGCCTGGGGAGCAGTAGAAGGCAGATGATGAGGGAATCTAAAGGGAACAAGTTAAAAGAAACACCAGGAACACGTGTTAGCAATATAAGATGAGATGAAGAAGAAAGTGCAAGATTTTTTCAATGCATCCGCAACACCACTTATGCACAGGAAGGCATTTTCAAAAAGAACTGGAAAAACAAGATCATTCCTAGATAAAACACTGTAAAAGCTACACCAGGAGTTCTGTGATCAAAACCCAGAAGGAAAAATTGGGCTAACTAAATTTTGCAGTCTCCACCCTGATAATATTAAACTCGCAAGGGAGCAAAAACTAGACTAATGTCTATGTGAGTACTGCACCATTTCAAAACTAAAGCTGCAAGTACTGTAATAAACAGATTTGCCAAACAGAAAAGATCAGAGTGCAAAATTTCCATTATTTATCAAGCAATAGAGCTGACAATGTGCTCAAAGAAGGAAGGAGAAAAATTCTTAAACAAGTACTGTGTAGAAAAGATGTGCAAAATCTGTAGCACACATGCAGTTGACAAAGCACTTGAAAAACTTTTTCATGGACATGGGTCAGAAGAGGTTAAATGGCAACAGTGGGACAGTGTAGCCATTTCCAAGGTCATAAATGGCACAAAAACAAAACAAACAAGAAAAGTTATGAAGAGAAAAGTGGCAACATTTTGAAATCTGGTTGAGGCATTTAAGGAGGAGCTCACGTTTCTGGGTTGACAGCTACATATGGCATGCTGGCAATATCAACAATTCATATCAGTAAAGGATAACATTCCCAAGGGCTAGGTATTGATGGTATTAGATTTTGTGGAGAATTACACATGCAAGTACTAGGATGAAATACAGACATGCCATTGGAACCATGAGCAGACCACTGTTCCCCATGCAGTGATCTATTACAGGTGTGAAATATGCACAGAAACAATTACAGAGTCACTTGTGTTCGTATCTAGTGAACTCAAACATGACCACCACACCATTTAGCATTTTGTCACCATGCCCCATTCCCACCTCAGGAACATCCATGCATTCACTATTGAAAAACTTGTGCTCTTCACAGATGGGTGTGGGAGTCAGTATAAATCAAAGTGGGCCTTCTACAACATATCATTGGCTCCAACACTATATGGCTTCCCAATAGAACAGGCATTTTTTGGATGCAGACATGGAAAAGGGCCCTCAGACAGTGAGAGTGCTGTGGTGAACTCATTTGCAAGCAGAGCGGTCGTGGCAGGCTGTGATTTCAAATGCTGTGCAGCTGTTTCAGTATTGCAGGAAGAATTTAACAAAGGAACCTGTCAGTGAAGGGTGCACTCATTTCCAAAGAACATTCTTCTGAGTCAGGGATGACAAAATTAAAACAAATGCAGGACCAGAGCTAAAAACAATACCTGGCACGTGAAAGGTTCAGAGTGTACAGTCTGTAGCTGAGGGTGTTGTTGCAGTCCGAGACTACAGCTGTTTCTGCAGACCATGCAGAAAGGAGGATGGCCAGTGTGAAAATGCAAGCCATGTTGATGAATGGTAGACAAGGACACTCCAGACTTTACCAGGCTACATGTCTTCAGTGAAGAATAAAGACACTTCTGGGCCCTGTACATTGCCGACTCCTGTCTCCAATGAAACACCTCCCACACCCACTCCCTCATCTGATATTGAGACTACTGTGATGACCAGTAAGTCTGATGTTGCCACCCTGACTAATGAACCAACTGCTGATGTGACAGATTCTACAGTCAACACAAAGACCAGTACATTATCTGGTGCCAGCTTAGCCACCACCACAAGAGAAAAAAAGTATGACCACATACAGACCAGCCAGTTTTATGCCGTTTATTACTTGAGCATATTTTACATTGGACAAGTAACAGCATTTGATCACGTGAAACAAGCATTTACATTTACATTTTTGCAGTGGAGCAGGGATGACAAATTCTCATGGCCATGCCATCAGGACAATGATGTCATAAATGGAAGACACATTTTTTATGGACCAGTAACATTGAAAGGACAAGGAAAATTTGACATATCAACAGACGAACTGAAAACCATCATCGCAAAATATAAAAAACTTA
The DNA here is from genome assembly GCA_016271365.2 of Neoceratodus forsteri. Classification (NCBI taxonomy): domain Eukaryota; kingdom Metazoa; phylum Chordata; order Ceratodontiformes; family Ceratodontidae; genus Neoceratodus; species Neoceratodus forsteri. The sequence continues at coordinate 932,205,719 of CM057453.1, forward strand.
GACAACGTTGAAATTAACACTGTGTTTTAAGGGAAGTATTGTCTTGGAACATTTCTGAATGGTCTGTAATTATGTAAGAGGGTGGGGTAGGGTCAGGTACCCAGGTAAAGGCCACTCACTAGGGGTGGAGGGAGTAAGTAGGTGGAGAAGTTTACAGGAGAATGAATGGTCAGAGTACAGTCGTCGAGACCTGGGTGAAAATTGGGCCCTGGGTGAAGTTACAATGGAAGCTTGAACAGCAACCAGTCTGGTGTTGTGTTTGTGTATCGGTCACATTTTCAGTATCAGGTCATGAAGGAGGAAGGTGCTGGTCAGACACAGTCATCCTTTCAATTGTTACTGGTGCATTTAGATGGCAGGGACCTGTTGGGCATGAAATCTGAGGGGCAAAATTGACAACTGTATGCCCATGAGCTATATGATGGCATGCTTGGTGTTTGAGCAATTCAGTACTGTAATTCTTGCACTGAGCCACCATGCAGTGGGCAGGTAGAGCTGAGGTAGTACATTATTTAGATGACTTCTTTGTGGGAAAGGCCAGTACCAGGAACTGTGCCCAGCTCACGGATGCATTTCAAGTATTATTGCAGAACTGGGTGTGCCACTGGCCCATGAAGAAACCAAAGACCCAGGCATGAGCAAGACGGATAGCAGGGCCCGGGTGTGTTGGTGCCACCTGTGGCCCCTCCTGGGGTACAATGGATAATACAGTCATGGATCATGAACTAATTTGCCCTGAGAACTGCCAGTGGTATGACATTTTTCTAGTACAAGGATGGGTGCCAGTCATGGCATGTCAGTTTAGGCATGTATTGAGCATGAGCTAGGAGAGGCTGGGGGTGAACTTGTAGGAGTTTAACACCCATTCTTTCCGGTTGGGAGAGCATCACATACAAGGGTGGAAGGGATCATGAATGAGCAGATCCAGGACCTCGGGCATTGGCGGTCACAGACTTTTGAAGGTTACATGAGGCGGAACATGCTTTAACCCTGTGTTTTGTTTTTGGCATGTGTCCATTTCCAGAAGAAACAGATTTGGGTGTGCGGTCATTCCTTCGTTCATTGGGTGGCCATCTGTAAAGATCAAATGCAGAAAGGCACAATCTATTTCTTGATCCACAGCAGTGTGACGAGTTATGAAGAAGGTCCAACAGCTTCAGAATATGATGATGCAGCTATTTATGGACACTATTGGGGGTCTGTCCTAAGGCATGATAGTATTAGGATTAGGGAGCCCTTATTGTATGTAAGGTATGGTGTGCACTTGTCCAGCATAGGTTTAGATAGGTTTTTATATGACATACAGCAGGCAGTGGAGAGAATTGTGGCATGACATACTTGTGGGGGGGGTAAGCATTGGGGATAATGCTCACCCTGTGGCAGCACAGTAGTCTTCGTAGTGTGATGGAGAGGGAGTAACAGGGTTGATGCACATAGAGGAACAGGAGATCATGTGTCTTTTGCAGCCATATCACCCTGAGGCTGATGGGAGTGCTGGGACATCTGGCCATGGCTCACCCTTCACAAAGAGGGTGGCAGCTGTGATGCCACGTCAGCCAGTTAAGAGACATCCCTTATGCCCTGGAGGTCAGTTACCGTGAATGGGTTTGCAATGTTAATCTGCTTCCCTCGGGTGAAGGGAAGGCCAGCATTGGTACATATATGCTTGTAACATAGAATACCAACCAAGACTACCTGGCAGCACATGTCACATCGACTTGTAATGGTGGTTTTGTTAGTCAAATAAATGCACGGCTGTGGCCATTTCTCTCCAGTGTTTGGTGTGCATCTCAGTTTGTTTTGGTGGAATGGGGGGGGTGCTTTGCCCTATAAGACAATGTAAGAGCCCACAATTCATAGCAGTGGGTGGGCATTTGTCTGTGGACACATCCCCCGAGTGACACCTGGGTGGGCAGGTAAGGTTAGGTAGCAAGGTAGGGGCTGCCCACTAGGGGCAGATGAGTGTTAGGTAGGTAGGGACATTCCCAGGGAAATGGGTGGTTGGAAGCCAGAGGGGAGGAGCAGGACACTGTTTAATTCAAGTTTCTGAGGGGCTCTCCTTCTTTTTGCTCCTCCCCCGCCAACTGAAAACCCACCCATGCCCCACCCTCGTAACATCAGGGGGAACAGGTAGGACAGTAGGGGCTCACTTCCCAGTAGGGGAGATCGCCTTAGGGGTCAAGAAGGAATTTTCCTTCCCCCCCCCCAAAGGATTTTTCAAGGTTTTTCACCTTCTCTAGTGAGATCAGGTTAGGCAGTAGGCAGGGCAGGTTAGGTTGTCATGGTCATGTATTGGGTGGCAAGTAGTGTTGTGCAAAATTGAAACATTTTGCTGGGCAAAATATTTTGCAGAATTAGTGCATTACACAAAATATTTCACCGGACGAAATGCGAAATTTCACCCACATTTGTGAGTGAAATGTTGCCCCCAAGCCAGCAAAATTTCACCTGTGGGCAAAATTTCACCACTGCAGGCAAAATTTCACCACTGCAGGCAAAATTTCACCATTTTTGGCAGAATTTTGCCACTCACAGGTGAAATTTTGCCATTATTGGTGGACTGCTCAGAGGGCAAAAATGCAGGCGAAATTACTCCGCATTTTTGCAAAACATTTTGTGCAGTGAAATTGCCGATTTTGCCGCAATTTCACCGGTGAAATTTAATTTTGCAACATCTCTAGTGGCAAGGTAGTCTTGGAAGGTTGATGCAGAGGGGAGAACAGGGAATAAAGTGTCTTGTGCAGCCAGATTACCCAGAGGATGACAGGAGTGCTGGGTCATCTGGTCAGGGTTCACTCATCACAAATGGGGTGGCAATTGACACAGCAGCTTCTCTGAATTGGGGATGCCATAGCAGCCAGTCAAGAGCCATCCCTCATGCCTCAGAGACTGGTTACCTCACGTGGGTTTGAAAATGTTAAGCAGCTTCCCTCGGTTGAAAAGAAAGTGGGAGTTGTACATGTATTATAATGAAGAATACCAACCAAGACTACCTGGTAGCGCACGTCACACTGACTTGTTAATGGTGATTTTGTTGATCAAATAAATACACGGTTGCTGCCATTTCACCACAGTGCTTGGTGTGTGTCTCAGTTTGTTTGGGTGGTACGGGGGACTGTACACTACAGTATAAAACAATCTGAAAAAAATGCAATGTTGGAATTGAAACTGATTTTTGGGGGCAATTGCACCTTTAAATGAATATGTATGTAAATACTGTAATTATCTAATGTTTATTGTAAAATGTTTGTAGGATTATAATGATTTGATGATGATAAGTACACTGGTTTGGTGTCTACTGTTGCATGTGCAATACTGGTGTCCACTGTTGCAAGTGCCACACTGTTTGGTGTCCACTGCTGCATGTACCACACTGCATTGCTTTCCTTCAAGTTTCTGTTAGGGAGTTATCTCACTACATGGTTACTTTTTCACCTTTGGGTTAGAGTGTTCAGAAATGCTTATCAGAATTACTCTACTGTGGATCAAAAAAAATTACCCTCATGTCACACTTTGGTAATCTTTTCTCATGAGCAGACCCATTACCTAAGAAATGTCTTGGCCCCTTTTGATATCACCTGGAGTATTCTCTCTTTAGTCTGTGCTTTTGCCCTGCTTATTGGTTTCCCCTGCTTCCCACTGCTTCCCCTAATACACCTCCTTATCCTCTTCCCTCTGCGTCTCATTGTGTCTTATAAATGCAACCCTTTTAGCTTTTATTTTTTCTGCCACCTCTTTCAAGGACCATAGTTGTCACTTTTTCCTCTTGCTTTTACATAGAAACATAGAATTTGATGGCAGATAAGGACCGCTTGGTCCACCCAGTCTGCCCATTTCCCTACCTAATGGATAAGCTGCAGATCCTAGTTAACCAGCAGCCTACTTCTTCCTACCCCCACCTCCTAGAATTGCCTTATGACTGTCCCATGCATGCTTGAATTCCACCACTGTTTTGACTCTACAACCTTCTCCGGAAGGCCGTTCCATGCATCCACAACCCTCTCTGTGAAAAAATATCTTAAATTACCTCTGAGCTGCAGTTCTTCTATCTTCAAATTGTGCCCCCGTTTGCACACCTCTTTTTTTGAAAGATGCTACCCTCTTGGACTTTGTTGATTCCCTTGAGGTACTTGAAAGTTTCTATCATGTCCCCCCTCTCCCTCCCGCCCTCGAGGCTATACATATTAAGCTCATTAAGTCTCTCTTCATATGTCTTCTGGTACAGACCCTACACCATTTTAGATGCCCTCCTCTGGATAGCTTCCATCCTGTCTATGTCTTTGCGGAGATTGGGTCTCCAGAACTGCACGCAGTACTCCAGATGGGTCTCACCAGCTGTCTGTATAGAGGGATAATAACTTCCTGTTTTCTACTGCTGATGCCTCTCCACGCATCCCAGTATCCCCCAGCCCTCCTTGCTGCCCTCTCACATTGCTTGCCCACCTTTAGGTCATCTGATATGACTACCCCAGGTCCCTTTCCATTTTGTTGTTGTTAGTATCTCACCCCCATTGTGTATACTCTTCCCTGGGTTTTTGTTTCCCAGGTGCATTACCTGCACTTCTTAGCATTGAATCTAAGCTGCCATACATTTGACCATTCCTCTAACCTTGCCAAGTCCCTTTTCATCCTTTCCACCCCACCTTGTGCATCAACTCTGTTGCAGATCTTTGTGTCATCTGCAAAGAGACATACTTTCCTTCCAGTCCCTCTGCAATGTCGCTTATAAAGACATTGAAGAGGACTGGTCCTAATACTGAACCCTGCAGTACCCCACTAGTAACCCCCCTTTCTTCAGAGTGGACTCCATTTACTATTACTCTCTGTGTCCTATTCTCCAGCCAATTCTTTACCCAGGCTGTCATCTTGGGACCCACTCCCAGGCTGGCTACTTGTATATTAATCTTTTGTGTGGGACTGTGTCAAATGCCTTGCTAAAGTCTAGGTAGGCCATGTCCACAGCCCCTCCCTGATCTACTACTTTGCTAACTTGCTTGATGCAGAGGTTAATTGACTTTACTATGCCCCCATTTAGCTTGGGCCACATTTCCTCCACCCTCTCTAACTCTTACCCCCCTGCCAGGTCATTCCTGAGGCATTCACTCACCTATATAAAATCTGCCATTATGAAGTCCTGGACCATTGCCATGTGTGGCTTGATTCCATGACCATCTTTATATTGAACCACACCATACAGTGATTGATAGGTTCCAAGTGGCCTCCCACCCTGATATCTTCAACACTGCCCCTGTTAGTGAGTACCAGGTCCTGTATTGCCCTACCATGAGTGGATCACTGACTAGTTGCCTGAGGAATGCCCACTGCAGGGAGTCCAAGATGTCCCTACTTCTAGCTGGAGCCACAGCTGGAAGATTCCAATCTACATCTGGCATACTGAAGGCCCCTACCAGCAACACCTCCCTCTTTTCTATGGTTTTGCCATTAGCTTCCAGCAGTATCTTATGTAACTCCACCCCATGTGCTGGAGGTCTGCAGATCACAACACTGAAAAATAATGACTCCATTCCCCAACTCCTGGGTGGCCCAAAGTACCTCTTCCCCACCCTGATGTCCCTGCATCTCCATCATTTTTAACACTTTTATGCTTTTCTTCACATAAAGCACTTCACCCCTCCTTTTCTTCCCACCCTGTCCTTCCTGAACAGAGTCTAGCTTGGTATGGCCATGTCCCGGTCATGGATTTCAGTGCACCATGACTCAATAATAGTCTCTATATCCACAGCGACCTCTGCAATGATGGCCTCTAGATCTGGAATCTCATTTTCTAGACTTCAAGCATTAACACAATGGCCTTCCAGATTTTGTTAGCCCTCTGCTTGTTACCTCCCCTTTTTACCCCCCTCCTTCACTACTCTTTTTTTTAATGTTACTGTTCCCCCTCTTTCACAGTTACTATCACCCTGCTTTCTTTATTACTTTGCATCCTGGGGGTTCCCCCTCCTGTCAGGATATCTCATCCATCTATTTCAATCTGTGGGAGGGGGTAGTTTCTGCCTCCTCATATCCTTCCACTGCCATGGAGATATTTGCAAATGAAGTATGTTTCACACTGATGATAGGTCATCAATATAAGCCAGCAAAACCCTCCCCACATAATCTTGTACTTCACACAGCAGTGACAACTCAAAGGAAGGCAGGCCTTATATGCAGGACACGGATTAGTCATTCTACCATCACTTCATGGGTCAAGGGTGGGCAAAACAGTTCTTTAGATACATTAGGTAAAAAAGAATGAAGGGGGAGGAGGAACTGCTAGGCTAACAGAGGGAGGCAGGGTAATTGAGGGGGGCAGGCAGAAAGCAGCCATTCTTAATGACTACTTTTGCTCTGTATTTGTGAGAAAAGACAGAGGGTCTTTGCCAGACAGTGGCATTAAGGCAGCTGTAAGGAGAATCCATGAGATGAGGCAGCAAGTGTTTACCGGTGAAAGGTGTTAGAAAGGGCTAGCAGCCTGTAACTTAGATAAGGCCCCAGAACCACATGGGATGCATCTGAGGGTTCTCAAGGAATTGGCAATGGAACCGAATCCCTGGTGGGGCCATTCAGTAGCTCAGTTCAGACAGGGGTAGTTCCAAAAGACTGGTGGGTGACAGATGCTGTCCTGCTCCATAAGGGGGGGGTGGGACAAGGAGCAATAGGATAACTACAGACCTGTCAGTCTTTCCTTTGTTGTGAGTAAACCAATAGGAACATTAGACAAAGAGGATCTTGTAAACTACCTGGAAAGCAATGGACTCCAAGATAGTAAACATCACAGGTTCCTGGCAGGAAGATCCTGCCAAACTAATCTGATAGTATTCTTTGACTGGGTAATAAGGGTAGTGGATAAAGGGGATGCTGTGAATTTACTCTACTTTGGTTTCAGCAAGACTTTCGACTTGATGCCTCACAGAAAGTTGCTGGGGAAGCTAGAAGATCTGGGTACAGCGAAAGACACAGTTAGATGGGTGAGAAACTGGTTGTAAGAAAGACAGCAGAGGGTTGTAGTTAATGGACTCAAATTAGAAGAGAGGAAGGTCACCAGTGGGGTGCCACAAGGATCAGTCTTGAGTCGAGTCCTTTTCAATATGTTCATTACCAACATGGGAGAAGGAATCCAGAGCAAGATGCGTCTCTTTGCAGACAATACTAAACTCTGTGGTAGGGTACACAGTGAGGAGGGGGACAGGGAAATGCAGAGAGATATGCAGAACCTACAGAGGTGGTCAAAGGTTTGGCAGTTGAAATTCAGTGCCAAAAAGTGGAAGGTGATGCACATAGAGAACAACAATCCCAGAAGAAAGTACTGGATGGGAGTGGAGGGGTAAAGCTATGCATGATCTTTGAGGAAAGAGACCTAGAGGTCTTCATCATTGACTCCCTAAAACAATCAAACCAGTGTAACAAGGCCTATAGTGAGCCGAACTGGATGCTGGAGTGTATAGGAAGGGGTATTGATGGCAGAATGATGGAGGTATTACTGCCTCTCTATAGATTACTGGTGAAGCCCCACCTGGAGTACTGTGATCAGTTCTGGAGTCCTCACTCAAGGAAGGATAAGGACAGGCTGGAGGCAGTGCAACATAGGGTGACCAAAATGATTCAGGGCCAGTAGGGCAGATCTTACGATGATCGGCTTAAGGCACTGAACATGTACTCACTGGAGGCCACAGGAGAGAGGGAAGATATGATAGAGACCTTTGAGTTCCTGAAAGGAATGAACAAGGTAAACTGCGAGAAACTATTTAGCATAAGTAGTGGATCAAGAACACATGGGCATGACTGGAAACTGATGGAGGGAGATTCAAGAGGGAAGTGAGAAAGTTTTAATTTATGGAAGGGGTCATGGAGCCATGGAACAATCTGCAGGCTGATGTGGTGTGCACCAAAACTATCAATGGTTTCCAACCCGGCTGGGACATAGTGAAGGGCATAGTGATTGCTCAGGGTGATATTTGTAGGGTGGGAACAAGGAGATTAATAGTGTGGCTTGGAACCCTGTATGGACAATAGGCCCTGTGTTTGTTAGGGTATGTGGGCAGACTAGATGGACAAGTGGTCTTTTTCTGCCATCATTGTCTATGTTGCTATGCTATCATCATGAGGAAAACCTGGTACATATTCTTCAGAAGTTTGATGAGTAGCAAACACTTTACTCAATAAAACTAGGTTTTATTGTATCAAATACTGCAAACATCAGTGTAAAGGCAATTTAAGATGGGGATTACATACATGTTCTACTTTGCTCACCATATAAATCTGTTAGCTAAGGGATTCCTAGATGAGGAAGGCACCACTGTGCAGCCCTGTGTATGTCTAGCCGAAAAAGCCTATAGCCATTTTAGCCATTCTCTGAAGGCACAGCAGCAGTTGCAAAACATTCAGGAATGAAACCACCTCCACCACCTGAAACAAGATGTGGCAACAAGGTGGAAGATCAGAGTTGCTGAAAGAGTGGAGTGACAGAACCTAGCGTTACCGTAAAGGTATATTAATATTTATTTATACTTCTCTTCCTTTTGAAAGTAGCAGGGTAAATGGGGAGAAAAGATCTGTAAGCAGTGGGTGGGGCACTTGAAACTTGGTAGGCAGTGATTGGGTTACCTTGAAACTTGGGTTTTAAATTGCAAGAGGTGGTGTAGGGAATTAAGTCGGGAACTTAATCTTGGGGTGAGTAGATTCAGGAAGCCCTGTGAATCAGGTATTTAATTGTGGGTGGAGCTGATAGAGGCTTAGTGCCTTCTAAAAATTTATTACTACAGGATGTTTTGCTAGCAGCAGCAAAGGGACATAAGAAACACACACACACAGACACACACACACACAAACACGATACTTCCCTCCTACCCACCTGGGGCAAGCTCCACCTTTATAGGGTCTAGGAGGTTATTTTTTAAAATTTCTGTTTTTATTTAGTATGCTTTTTCGTCACAGCCAGCGTTGGGACTTTCAGCCCTGGTCACGGCCCCCTGCCTCCCCCTGCTCCCTTATGAGCCACGCTACCCCCGTGCTCCCTGGCTTACCCCCTAGGGCAGGGTCGTGGCACCGGCAGGGTGTCGCGAATGTCAGTTTGGGTCGGGAGAGTTGGCCTGGGAGCATATCAGAGGCAGCGAGGAGGGCTTCATGGAAGTGCTGGCTGGGGATTTTTTTATGTCCCCAAAAGTACGTTTTTTCCTCTGGGGTGGGGACATGCAATGATGTCCCGTGTCTGCCCAACCCCCATAAATGTCCAGACACTGGTAGTGGCAGACCCCCCGGCCTCTGCCACGGGTCCGTAGTGCACCAGACATTTGTACACCCTCTACCCGGAGAAGGAGAGCAGTCCAGGGGATGCTCCATCCATCTCCCCCCCAGCTGACCCTTCCATGACCCAGGTCCATTCCTGAACCCAGGTTGCCAGCGTTGCAAGCCAAAATACAACTGCTGCACTGATGGGCTAGCAGCTCAAGGGTTGACAGCAGATAGATACTTCCTGTGGAGACGGGAAGGGAGGGTTCACCAGAACACATAGAAACAGCTACAGGGCACAAAGGCAACTAAGCAAGGGTGTTTCTCTACTGAAGGAAAGTAGAGGAGGTAGGAGAGAGAAAGAGGAAGAGAGGGAGAGAGAGAGAGAGAGAGAGAGAGAGAGAGAGAGAGAAAGTACCCTAAAGCAGGAAAGACACTTATAGACATGACGAGAGTGGTGCAGTGCAGCTCTGTGTGGCAGCAGTCTTCAGAGAGACTTTCTGGAGGCTGCAGTGCTCTCCCATCTGCAGACACCTCTCTGGGCTGAAGGCACAGGTTGCTCATCTCCAGACTGAGTCGGTCAGGATTGGGGGGATCTCATCTCCACCCAGGGACCATCAAGTCTGCCCCCATTGCTTCAACGGTTGCCAAGAAAGAGGAGCAGCTGAATGATGGTAGTCTCAGGAAGGATGAGGGTGGTGTGGAAGAGACACATCCCTCCTACAGTTCCGCTCCATAACTCCTATGCTGCTCCTATGGGCACCCACAGTGGTAACCAAGTGGGATGTGGAGGTACTCCATTGCAGATACCCTGGGTGGGGAGGCAGAGGACCCCAGAGGAGAAGGAAGCAACTCCCGGTGGAGGACTTTATCATCAGGAGGGTAGATCTGGGGCCAGGAGGGGAGAGAGTGAGGGAGGTCAAGTGCCTACCTGGCACCACAGCTTGGAGGAATGTCTTAGGAAATCACTGGCACAGAAGGAGAAAAGGGGGGGTGGAGGAACAATGGGAGAATCATAAAGGAGCCATAGTGGATGCAACAAGTCATTGCATTAGGCAAGCAAGCAAACCAAGGAGAAAGAAAAAACTACTATGGTTCTCAAAAGAAGTGGTGAAGAAGGTAAGGGTGAAGAAGGTAAGGGTGAAAAGGGTGTCCTTCTAGAGGTACAAGGAAACTCAGAGGGAAGAAGACAGGGAACTGTATCTGGAAAAGCAGAGGGAGACAGGAAAAGCAGTCAGGAGCACCAAAATGCAAACAGAAGAAAAAATAGTCCAGGCAATAAAAAAAGGGGACAAAAACATTTTCAGGTATGTTACTGAAAGAAGACTTAAGAGTGGGATTGTAAAACTAAAAATGGAAGGAGGGAAGTGTGCAGAGAGGGATCAAGAAAAAGCAAAAATCCTGAACAAGTATTTTTGTTCAGTATTCACAGAAGAAGGGGAAGTTGAGGGACCAAAGTTAGGTGATGGATGCACCACTGGGAGGGAGGTGGACACCAGTCCATTGAAGGAGGAGAGAGTCTTAAAGGAACTTGCTAATCTGAAAGTGGACAAGGCCATGGGGCCGGATGGGATACATCACAGAGTATTGAGAAAACTCGAGTACTGGCAGCACCACTGAAAGCCCTGTTCAACAATTTGCTGGAAACAGGTGTGGTACCAGCAAGGACCCTGGTTTTCGGTTTTTATTGGTAACACTGGTAAAAATCACAGAATCCTGTTTGGTTTGCAGATTTTTAATTCTTATACTGGTGCCTCATGGAAATTGCATGTCACTACACATAATCCCTAAGATTTCAGAATCCTTTTTCATTTTTTTATTTTCTTTTTCTATGCCCCCTTCTCACAGCATCAGTCTCCACTTTTTAGAGACCCTAGGCTGGGAATCCTCTAGCTTCATTCCAGATAATGCTCGGGAGCACCTGTGGACCTTCCCCCATCCTGCCTGGGTTGTACCTCCCAGGTGGGTAGGGAGGGGACTCAGATCACCTCTCCACAGTCCCTTATTGTGTGTCAGGCAGCCCAGTGGTCCCTCATGGAGCCTGGTTATGAAGTCTTGGGCAGCTGGGTCCCTTCTACCAGTGGCCAATGTGAGGTGATTGTTCATGGTTTTCTGGTCTCTGTCCCTGGGGGCACTGGCACTCGAGGGGATCCAAGGAGGTGGTGCACATAGAGACATGCCACTGCTCCAGATCCCAGCTAGCGTCCTCCCCTCCCAATCACTCTGCAGACCCACTGCACCACCACCTGTGGTCACCCAGGTGGTGGTAAAGCAGCAGGACCTACGGCCCGCCCTCCTTGGAGGAGGAGAGCAGCCTCCCAGGTGCTTGATCCTACTACCCCACCAGACCTCCAGCAACCAGAACTCGCTTCCAACCCCAGGTCACTGGCATTGCAAGCAGTAGTGCTACCACAGCAATGGGGGGGCCGGCCCATATTGCAGCATCTTAAAATGAGTGCTGCTGTGCTTCACATTCTTTGTGTTTTGCTGCTTATAGAATCAGTAAGAAAACCACCTGCACTGCTTTGTTGTAACCAGCCATTCAGTTTAACCACCCATGCTTCCCACCAACCTCTCCATCAGCTGAGGACTGCTTTCCTTCCAGAAACCAAAGTTTTCATTTAGTATGTGCCTAAATATCTTTTACTATTTATGTTATACTGGATGATACAAATAAAATACAAGTATCAGCACACATGGGCAGGGCCACTGGATAATTGTGGGAAAAGTAACCTGAAATTGCAGAGATCTTTTGCAAAACTTGCTGGGAAATTGTGGGAGTTCTACTTCAGACCCTGAGTGCTTCATAATAAATCCTTTACTGTTTTCTGCAGAATATATCTGTCAGCATAAACTACTAAATGAATACACTGACACTTTAATATCTTTTAAATATGAAGAAAACCTTTTGTTCCTAACATGAATCCTAAACGGATAAGATGTGTTGCCTCTCTTCCAAAATGTAAAAACATCTGCTTCATACAGTGCTAAATAGATTCTGTTTAGTGAACCACAATATTAAATAAGTCCAGAATAAATACATTTTATCTGTTTCTGGATGTAGAATAAATGAAGCCTGATCAAAAGCTATTTACAGTGCTCAGTCAGCTATTCACCCACTTTGGTGTAAGAAAAAATAAACAGATGGAGTGGAAAATAATTAAGTTTTAGTAAAATGTAAAGTGTTTAATATTCATCATTTGCACTGTAGGTACTGTGCACTATTATTGAAATCATATATTAAACATTATATATGGGTGTTATTACGGCTGTCGGTGTAGCCTAGTGGTTAGAGTAACAAACAGTGATTGAACTGGGTACATCCAGCAGACTTGGTTTTGATTCCAACAACCTCCACTTGCATACTGTGTGACTGTGAGCAAGTCACTTAACCCCCCAGTGCTCCTGTGTCACCCCTGAAAACAGGCAGTTCTGCTTAGTGGGTCTTACCTGGCTTACAAAGACTATATAAAAAATACCAATATATGTCTACTACAGTACATCATACAGTAGTCAGGGTACCATGTAATTTACCTGAGTTTTACTTGGGCTGCAATGATTTTATATAGGTAAAGATAAATGTTCTGATCTATATTATGCATTTTATAAGCTTGTTTTTAGACTTTAGTCAGGTTTTTATTGTATTCCTTGCATGTGAGCATCTAGGTTGTAGATTGCTAAGCGCAGGATCGCTATTACCAACTAGCTTATTCAAGTTTATAATCAGCAGAGTCATCCAAAATCCTCAGTTCTTTGGATGAAAAGTAGTCTGAATGAAGGTATGTTCACAAGGAAGAAACCACCTTACTACTTACAAAAAGACTTCACAGTTAGCACCCCATTTAGGCGAATGGGATCATTTACACCTTTTCTCCCACCTGCTGTTTCAGTCTCTGTGACAAAAAAAGTTTTCTGATAGACTGTAGTATTAGTAGTAGTAGATAAAATGTATTTATACAGTGATACCACCATCAGGGTTATGTATGCCATTTTCTCAAGGCGCACCTTTTTAAAAAAGTTCAAAAGACTGCTTCAACAAAAAAAGCAAATGATAAGCGTTCAAATGTACTTATGCTTGGCCAGTGGATTTTGAAAGCACATTCAATGACACACAGAAGATAAGACCCCAGGGGTTGTATGATGCTGGTGGGCAGAGTGGTGCTCAATTCACATCTGAGCTCAGACATGAAAACTAAGAGACACCCTTTTCATGGAGACCAAGTAAAAAAAAAAGCATCCACATGTTTGGGAGATGCATTATTTTCCATTTGAAGGTCCTCCACTAATCACTTGTGGACTTTTATACTGAAGACACTTTATTTCAAAGAAGCAAATTCAGGCAGGTTTTATTTTGCTCCTCCGACCCCCTGGCCATCCACTCCTTCAGGCCTGTCAAGGCTTCCTACCACTGCTGCTGAGTCCCGACCACCATCATCCACTGGTCTTTATTGCTATGCTACCAGGTAACCCAAAGTAACCCTTCATTGGGTGGACCCCTACCTGTGGGAAGCTACCAGGGAAGGAGGATCACCCCAAAGAGCTTCCTGTGTATCCTGAGCATGGCAGGGGTCAGAACAGACACATATGTCTGGGGCTTTGGGCTTATGGAGGGACCAGCAGCTGTACTCCTGTTGGCCAGTGGGTGTTTTCCCATTGTCTTAGGAGCGTGACAGTCCATATGATGTCAAAGCACAAGCTGACATCCATCACGCTCCCTCCCCCAGTGAGGGCCGACATGTTGCCATGCCTCTGGCCTCCACCAGGGGCCAGCAAACGCTAAGCTGTGCACCCTCCCTCCCTTCCAGGAGAAGGCAAGTGGTCATTGGACACTCAAGCCTTCACCCCCCGGCCATCTCTCCAACACCCAAGTCTGTTCCCGAAACCTGGTCAGCAGTGTCACAGGCAGAAATCCAATTCAGGCAGTTAAGTGATTGATAGGAAAAAACAAAGGTGGTCCATCTTAGTGGTGGTGGTTCAGATTATTTCAAATCTGAGTTATAACAAGCAAAGAGACCAAGTAATTTGTAACTTGTGGATGTGGGGTGTGGGTGTTGAAGAAAGGGGACCATAGTGCTGTCACTACTGCCATCATCCCTGAATGATGTGGACTGCATTGTTGCTACTGCCATCACACATGAGGGTCAGGGCCATAGGGCTTCTGCCATCACCACTGGTGCATGAGGAATGTAGTACTGCTGCTGTTCCACCTGAGGGATGTGGTTCATAGTGTTGAAACTACCATCACACCTGAGGGATGGGGAATGTAATACTGCTGACATCACACCTGAGGGATAGGGGCCATAGTGCTGATACTGCCATCACACCTGAGGAATGGGGAACGTAGTACTGCTGCCATCGAACCTAAGGGATGGGGGCTGCAGTGCTGCTGCTTCCATCACACCTGAGGGAGGGGGCCATAGTGCTGTTGGTGCTGCCATCACACCAGTGGGATGGGGGCCATAGGTTGTTGGTGCTGCTATTGCACCTGAGGGATGGGGGCCATAATGCTGCTTCCCTCACACCTTAGGGATGGGGGCTGTAATGCTGCTACTGCCATCACATCTTGTACCTAAAATAACTTTAAATTGGTACAAGGATGGAATGATGTGCAGTAGTGGAGGTCAAAATTGCTAAAATGCATGTTAGCAGAATTAAAAATTGTTAAATAAAGCACACAAAACCAAACACCGTTAAAACTGGATTTGGGCTTAGCAGACACCAGTGACAATACCATTTTTTACAATGTGCAAAATGGAATTTGCCCTTTCTGAAACCTGGTAAACCAGTGTCCCTGCCAAAGGACTGGAAAAGGGCGAATGTAGTCCCTCTCCACAAAACTGGGAGCAGGGAGGAGGCTGGCAATTACAGGCCAGTGAACCTGACCTCATTCATAGGGAAACTAATGGAATCACTACTAAAAGAAAGTTTTGTAATATATCTCAAATTCAACGGAGCACAGAATTCAAGGCAGCATGGATTCACAGTGGGAAGATCTTGTCAAACAAATCTGATAGATTTCTTTGACTGGGTGACTAAGGAGGTGGATCAGGGAAGGCCAGTGAATATGGCCTACCTGGACTTCAGCAAGGTCTTTAACACTGTCCCACATTGGAGGCTAGTAAACAAGCTGGGAAGCCTGGGAGTGGGTCATCAGTGCTTGGACCAGTCCTCTCTAATGTCTTCATAAGTGACTTTGTAGAGGGGCTAGAAGGGAAAGTGTGTCTCTCTCCAGATGACACTAAAATCTGCAACAGGGTTAACACTCTAGGAGGGATAGAAATAATGAGAAGGGACCTAAGCAAGCTTGAGGAATGGTCAAGGGTGTGGCAGCTAACATTCAATGCAAAGAAGTGCAAGATCATACACTTGGGGCACAGAAATGCACAGGAGGAGTACATGATGAGGGAGGAGGTACTGACGGCCATCAAACAGGAAAGAAACCCAGGAGTAATAATATCTGATGATCTAAAGGTTACCAAACAATGACAGAAGGCAATGAGGCGAGCCAGTGGAATTCTGGGGTGCATAGGGAGAGGTGTCTCCAGCAGAAGGAAGGAAGGAGGGGGTGATGCCACTGTATAGAACATTGGTGAGACGCCAGCCTGCTGGTACAGCGGCATGGTGTCCGCTAGCAATGCCAATGACCTGAGATCAGGAATAGATCTGGGAGTCGGAGGGCTGGCTGGGGCAGAGAATTCTCTGGGGGAGGAGGGGGGAGCTCTTGGCACATTAGCAGCCCCTGGCAGAGGCTGGCAAGCCACAAGGTACTGAAGTCACACAACATGGGAGGTGGGACAGGTGTCAGGTGTGTCCTTTGACATCATTGCAAGACCCACAACCAGGGAAAGTCAAGCATTCATAAAAGTCTGGCACCATGGGTGACACTCCCACCTCTACCGCCACTCCTGTGTGACAAAGGTACGCCGGGGTGGAGTCCTGCTCCTATGGCCCCATCCTGGGGGGTAAGTCAAGGCTAGACACCGAATGTCCTGGGAGGGGTGCCCACCTGGAGGTCCAGCCCAGGGGGGTATGCCCAGGCTGGGGGTGGCAAGAGGGGTGAGAGCTGAAGAGCCTCTGCCCGATTCTGCAGAAGTGGTGGGGTACTGGGCAAAAACAAAAAAAAGAACATTTGTGAGACTTCATCTAGTGTACTGTGTCCAGTTCTGGAGGCCGCATCTCCAGAAGGACATCGACAGAGTAGAAGTGGTTCAGAGAAGAAAGACAAAAATGGTACAGGGTCTTCACCAAAAGTCATATGAGGAGAGACTGGAGGATCTCAATATGTATTCCCTGGAGGAGAGGAGAGGGGAGAGAGAGGGGTATCTTAGAGACTTTCAAATACCTCAAGAGTGTAAATAAGGTTCAAGAGGGTAGCATCTTTAAAAAAAAAAGTTCAAGAACAAGGGGCCATGATATGAAGATGGAGGGTAGATTTGGGGGTAATGCGAGGAAGTATTTTTTCACAGAAAGGGTGGTGGATCCATGGAAAAGACTCCCAACAGAGTTTGTAGGGGCAAAAATGGTAGGGGAATTAAAAAACACATGGGGTTGTCATAAAGGAACTCTAGCAATAGGAAAGAGAGGGTAAGCTGCAGATCATTTAGGATCTGCAGTATATGACACAGATAAGGAAAATGGGTAGACTAGGTGGGCCAAGCGGTCCTTATCTGCCGTCAAATTCTATGCTTCTATGTTTCTAATTCCACTTATTTATTACATGATGCAACAGCTGCTAGAACAACAGAAGTCCATCCACCAATATGCAGCTGAGCATGACATTGGCAAGGGAAAGGCAAACAGCATTCTGAATCAGTGTTGCCTGATGGACACCCTATGCACTATGCTATTGGGTCATATAGGTGTTAAGTGCGGATGCAGCTGGTCTAAACCAGGTACTCTACATCATCTCCCTGACTAACCTATGACTTATTTGCATGGCAGCTCTGTACTAATGGCAAGAAGTATCCCCCTATTGTCAATCCAGCAGAAAGAATGACAGCACATTTCTGGAATGACACACACCTTTTAGAAATGTGTAGAGCTGACCACTACATCCTGGTTACTATTTTGGACCCTCACTTCAAGTAAACATGCAAGACACTCTCTCATACAGAAGAAGGCAGTAAGGATCTGCAGTCCTACAGTATAAAGACTGACTTATCCACCTCTTCTCTGTACATATGACACAAAACAAGGACAGGAGCGCAAATACAACACAAGAAGAACACTTATTATCCCTTGCAATCCCACTGATGGGCCAGAGGGAAGAAGAAGGATCTTAAGGTGTTGCCACTGCTACTGCTTAATGTCGCAGATGTCACCCATTCTTGTCTGCAAGTCAACGGAAACCTAGTAATGTTGCTGCTGCACCCCCCAGAAAGACATGCATTGATGACAAACTACTCTTGGAAGAAGTATTTGACTATAGCTTGATGAGAAAGCATGGTAAGTCATCATCTGATATAGTGGTCCCTGAGATGCCAGCAAACAAAACAGTGCAGGATTATCTGGATGAGAAAGTGCCACTAGCAAAAGGAAATGAGCCTCTTTTGTTCTGGTTCCAAAAGAGCCCATTTGGCCCTCTTTGACACAGATAACTGTTGAACACCTCAGTTGCCTACCTGCAAGTATATACTCAGAGAGAATTTGCAGTGCGCAGGCAAAACTGTCACCAACAAAAGAACGCATCTTTTGAGTAAAGATGTGCGAATTTGCAAAATACTTTGCAAAGTTTCTCAAATTTGTTAAATGCAAAGTAGCTAGTTTGCATAGTTCTTCATGTAGGAAGCTGCCTACTTTACTTAGTGAATAAACACTTCACCTACAAAGAACAATGTGAAGTTTCTATTTCAAGGTTGTATTTCTTACAAATGTTTTTTAATATAAATGCTCCATCCATCCCACCACTAGGCCCCTGCTTTCCCCCTCTCCCTGTACCCATTGAAGCTTAATGTTAAGCCAGGCAGCCCACGCTATCCCTTTCCCCTCCAGAAAAGCAAACCCCCCACTTCCTCTTTCATGTTGCTCTAATTGATCACACAAACCCCTTTCCTTTACTACCCTCTTGCAAACTCGAACTCCCTCCTCTTCCCAAAGACCCAGTCCCCATGTTCTGATGTAAAATCTCTAAAAACAGAAAGCTATCCTTAACTGATATTAGCGCGCATTCTCACTTTTCAACATTTATGAGCCAAATGAAAGGTAAGTAATGTATACATTTTAGTAATTATATTTGATTGGCTGAAAACCAGCCAATCCAGTATTACCACTAAGATATCTTGCACGCATCATTCATTTGTCTCAAATGCCTTCAAGAGTGAGGGCAAACATGCTTACTCTGAAAGGAGGCAATTTTCTTTTTTACATGTTTTCACACTAGAAACTAAGATTAGAGTGCTTTGTGTGAGAAGGGAGTTCAATTTGGCAAGAGGGTGATAAATAGAGAAGGGTTTCGTGTGATTAATTAGATCATCAGGAAGTGTGAGGCCACATGCTTTTGTGTGTGCAGGGAAGGGATGGCATACTAGCGGGCAGCATTGCCTTTACTTCTCTACATACTGTGGGGAAGGAAGGAAGTTGGAGCCTGGCAGGAGGATGGGTTGGGATTTATATTTAAAAACATCTGACATGGAGTTAGGGGAGGGGTTGGATGACACATAGGGTGGGGTGGCTGTATTGTTTATTTTCATTATAAAAAGGAAAAAATGCAGACAGAGTTGGTACAGCTGTGGGGGACTTTGCAAAGGGAAAGGGAAAGGGGAAATTGTTTAACTAGGAAAGGCACATTAAGCTGAAGATTGTTTCCAGGCACGACCTGGGAGCACAAGGAAGTTAAGTCTGCATATTGTGAAGTTCCCTTCTTTGCACCAACTTCACTTGCAAATTAAGACATCACTGCATCTTACCTTTTGGCCCAAAATGTAGAGATGCTCACTTTTTAAAAAAATAACCTGCTCCTTTATCCAAATCATTATTTGCCACAGTTTATGGCTAATAAATCTCCTACATTCCCGTCTGGGCTAAAGACAGGGGATGATGAGGTGGATGGAAGGGCTTCTGTGTCCATTAATCTATTTTGGAACTACCGTAGTAGCATACATGCACTGTGGGATGCTGCACTGCTGTCTTCTGTCACTCTTCTTCAGATTACAGTATTTTGTGAATTTGCAGGCCTACATAGGCCAAATAAATAATTTTATGGAAACACTGGCCATGTAATTGGGGTGTGCAACACATATCCATGGCATAACAGGAAGCCTTGTCCATGTGTGACACTGCCCCAATGTACACAAATTGTGGAACCAGTAGCCTACACTGTGGGATGTTGTGATGATATTTTGTGGGCTTACGTACAGTGTTACACAAATCATTTTATCTGGAGCATTTTTGGACATATACTGTGTGTAGTGATGGGCGAGGTGGGCTCAATCCGCTCCACGAAGTGATTCACAGAGCAAAGGTGGCTTCACGGAGTGCTCCGCAACACGAAGCGGAGTAATTTGGGTTAAAATGGGTAATGCAAAGTCCATTGGAAACACTGATTTTGCGTTACTCCCAGACCACCACTCCACCAAAATCTTAAGCGAAGTGCATTGGGATCAACACACTTCGCCTCACTTCGCCATGTTTTTGAGCTCTGAAGGCAAATTTTGCAGTGATTCATGGGATTTCAGGTCACATGGGCTCTATACTGACCTGCACAACCTCAGTTCGGGGTAATGTGTGAAGGAAGCAATAGGAGACAGTGTGTTCTGAGAGCTGTCTGTGATTGAGACCTTCTAAAAGCTATGAAAAAAGCATTTTTGAATTTTTTTGGGGCCCACCTTTAGTTCAAGGATTGCAGAAAACCCTCCTGTGCTCATATCATCTAGCATTTTTGTTTTTGAGTGGATTTTGAATGTTAGTGTACAACATTGAGTGTGTGTAGTGAAAGACAGTGAAAGTGTGCTTTGGGGGAGGGGTGTATCTGTGGTGTAGGTAGATTTAAGTTGGAGAAATAGTGATGTCTGTTTTTCGGTTAAATTTTTGTTATATAACTGACTGTGTTAATGTACACACAGTAATATTGTCAGTAATTGCTGAAATTTTCTTGCTGATTGTGTGTTGTGTGGATCTGGTGCAGCAGTTCATAATTTCCAGTTGTTTACATTACAATACGTGTCATATTACTGAATTTTTCAATTTGGTTTGCATTACTTGTTCACCATTGTAGACAAACTGTTCTGTGTGTGTGTGAGTGGTGTTGCGTGACATCAAATAATACACCTTTTATTGTGCCACAGACTAGTGTAATTGCAGGGCAGGCGCAGCAGTGTGAATCTGCTAGCCACTGCAGCTGCCTGATTTTGTATTGCGATCATGGTATATGTTCTTTGTTTTGCTGCTTGTACTGCTGTAAAAATATGCAGTCAGTGCCCCCCTACCAGCAAAAGGAATTTTTACCAGACTGGATTGTTTTGTGACCTCATCAGCACCATTGGTTACTGAAGTTGTTTTCATTGCGTGACAGTCTCTATCTGTTGCTGAAGCTACAGTTGTTTTTTTGGCTTTACATCCAGTGTCCCCCCAATCAGAGAGCAAACGTATCAAAATCTAAATTTGGTTATAATATTGTTGTTGAGCCCCCAAAATCCCACAAAGAGATGTGCAAGCAAAGCTGGTTCTCACCATGGCAATGCTGGCAGTAAGATAGTCTGTAGGCGTGGTAGTACACAGATGCAGAAGTGTATTGCTGATGTGAGGAAAGGTATTTCTCCTGCAATGTTTTATTGCCCACTCAGTAGTTTCACTCATAGTTGGAGGAGATGATGTTTTCCCAGCCGGTGGTGTTAGTGTTACTGGTGTTAGTGCTAGTGGTAGTATTAGTATTGGTGCGTCAAGTTCGAATTCTGACCAGTGTACCGTATCCAAAAATATTGAGTGTGAAGTAATGCAAGTGAGTGGCAGCGTAGATGATGTCATACTTCCCAGTAACATCCCAGTAACTGAATCTGAGGATTCTGATAATCATGTCAACGATAACATACAATGTGATATTCCATCCACCGTGGAGGTTAATGTCACGCATTTTCCATGCAGTAATTCACAGTGTGGTCAAAAAATATCAGGTGATGGTGGTGTAGATGATGATGATGATGATGATGAATATGATGATGACAATGATGTTGCTGTTGTTGCAACATGCAGTCCATATGCTAGCATCCAAGCAGAAGATGCGGATGTGTGTGACGTTGATGAATATGATGATAATGTAATTTACCCCAGTTGGGAACTGGAGAAACAGAAATTCAAAGTGGCTGTGTCTGAGTCTGTTTGCAGGAATCCCCTTCCCCCCCGTAAAAACTTTTAATTTACCGGTTTTAGTTGACGATGATGACCCAGTAATAAATATGATAGCTAGTCGTGGTGGTCAGTTGCAATCCAGATGTGCAGTGCCCAAAACATCAAGTGCCCCCCCACTTCAGTGCTTAAAATAACTGACTTAAATAAGCAACATCATGGAAATGTTAAAAGCAGAGCATCACGATCCCTTGTTTGGGATTTTTGTGTTCAAGATGCAAATGATGAGTTACTTGCAATCTGCCAGGTTTGCCATGTGCGTGTGGGTCGAGGTAAAAAGTGGAGCCATCTGGGCACAGGAGGACAGTATACGCATCTTAAGAATAGGCACATGGCACTGTGGACCCAGCACAAGCTGGCAGCTAATACCACAGTGGTGCATTCACCCTCGTCACCGGCAACCATAGCAAGCATGTTATCCCCTTCTGTGACTGTTAAGTCCAGTAGTAAATTAAACGTGTGCAGTAGTGAGGTAATAAGAGCAGAGGATTACTACAGGCATGATGAGGTGAAGGACCATAGTGACTTGGAAGTGTTGTCCAGTGCGAGTGAGAGTAGCAGTTTTGGTGGTGGTGGTGGTGGTGAATGCAGTATGTCTAGTGCAAGTGGTACGTCAACCCCGGTAGGCAAATCTGGCAAAATAACTGCATTTCTGGGTTTGTCATCCTCAGCTGTGCAACCGTCTTCATCAAACATCCACACTCCACCCCCTACCAATGCCATTCATCACAGAGCACAACCATTTGTGATCACACCCCATGTAAAATGTTTAAGTCAGCCCACATTAAAGAGTGCTTTTGCATATAAGCTGAAGTACCCCCCAATCATACAGTGTCACGTGAACTTATTGATGCTGTAATGCTGGCAATTGATCTTTTTCCATTCTCCTTTGTGGAGAATTCTGGGTTCCAGCAGTTTTCTGCACGTGCCTGTCCAAAATGGAAAGTCCCATCCAGGATATACTTTTCTACCCGTGCTGCTCCCGGGTTGTTCCGCACTGTCTCAGACTCAGTAAGACATGCCCTTCAGCATTCCTCCTCTCCATTCATCCATTTAAGTGTGAATATGTGGACAAGTGGCAAAACAGCTGGGAGTTCATATTTGTGTATAATTGCACACTGGGCGCAGGTGCTGGGGGTTGTTTGTGATGTTGGTAGTGTGACTAATCAGTGCAGTAAGGTGGATTGTCGCGGTAGCAATCTTCCAGGAATTCGACACCATGTAACAATTGCTATGCGCAATGTGACCTGTTCATACACTGGTGAGAATATATTGGACGTGGTACTGACTGAAATTGACAAATGGCTAAACCCCCTGTCCCTGAGAGCTGGATTCATAGCAAGTGACAATGAGTCAAATGTGCTGAAATGCATCATGAATGGTGTTTTTTTCATGTTCCAGCATGGCTCATTGTTTAAGTCTTGCGGTTCAGGAGTTTCTGCAGCACTCTGATGTAAAGGAAATGCTGACCATTGCATGACGTATCTGCTGTCACTTTTCAAGATCTGGAAAGGCTCGTGACCAACTGCGGCAGTTGCAGATACAAAACAGCCTGCCTCAGCACCGTTTGAAGCTAGAAGTTGTCACCCGATGGAACTGCACTTTCTACATGGCAGAGAGGTTGTATGAACAATAAAAAGCCATCTCAGAATATCTTGTGATGCACACTAGCTGTGGCAGTTCCGGGGCCTCCATGTCTATGATGACTGAACAGTGGCACCTCATGAACTCTGTAATAACAATTTTGCAGCCTTTTGAACATGTCACACAGGCAGTGAGTGGTAAGTCTGCCTCAATTAGCCAATCAATTCCATTGCTGCGGGTGCTGAGGCAGACATTTGTGAATGTACAGCATGGCCTTGATGTTGCCGGAGATGGTGGTAGCAGTTTGTTGCTGCAACACATGCTGACAGTATTCAACCAGAATCGTCACGTTGTGAGCATTCAGTGTAGTGACAACTTTGCCATAGCAACAATGCTGGACCCACAATACAAACGTGGAATTGCATCAATACTGGAGGGAGGGCCTGAACAGTTAAAAAATATCAGTGGTCAACTGGTGCACTTGGTTCATGGGGCACAGAAGTCATGTGCCAAGGTCAGTAAACCTCAGCAGCATAATCTGGCTGAAGGTGTACCTGTAGGACTATCAAGCATATCCTGCAAGAGGAAGGGGACAGCAGTTCCAGGTGGTCTGTCATCCAAAGTGGCTGGCATCAACCCACTTGGGGAGGCTTTGTCTCAAGTGGGTATCTGTGAAATAAATGATTCGGGAGAACAGGATGATGCATCAACAACTGGACTTGGTGCAGCTCAGAGAATGGTTGAGTCATATTTGTCTGAAAACAGGCATCTGACAATAGCTGAAGATTCTCTTTTGTACTGGAATGGAAAGGTCAGTGAATGGCCAGAGCCGACTGCAGTGGCACTGAAGTACCTCACATGCTCACCCTCCAGTGCACGTGTTGAGAAGGTATTCAGCTCAGCAGGTGCAATAGTCAAGGATCGTTGGGCAAATCTGTCTCCTGCAAATGTTAGTTTGCTAACATTCATTAAAATGAATAAGAGGCACATACCAGCACAGACTGCAACCTCGGTATTCATACCCCGGTCTAGTCATGGTGGTTTTGGTGATGTGGAAATGGACCATCATGGTGGCACTGGCAGTGGCTGCCTGAAATGGCCCACCACTGATGTAGATGATGACACAATGGAGAAAGAATTTCCCAGTGGTCAGACTTCAGACATAGATGACTGTGAGGGTAGCATTCTTTATGAGGATAATGATGTGGTTAATGTTGGCAGGTTTTAACTGAAGTTGTTAAAAGGTGGCATGCCCCCCGGACCATCACCACCGGAACTGATGTTAGCCACTGCCACCACTGAGCATGAGTCTGTCTGCCCCCCTGGACCACCACCACAACCACCGGGACTGATGTTAGCCACTGCCACCACTGAGCATGTGTCTGTCTGCCCCCCGGACCATCACCACCAGGACTGATGTTAGCCATTGCCACCACTGAGCATGAGTCTGTCTGCCCCCCGGACCACCACCACCACCACTGGGACTGATGTTAGCCACTGCCACCACTGAGCATGAGTCTGTCTGCCCCCCGGACCACTGCCACCACCTCCACCACTGGGACTGATGTTAGCCACTGCCACCACTGAGCATGAGTCTGTCTTCCCCCGGACCACCACCACCACCACCGGGACTGATGTTAGCCATTGCCACCACTGAGCATGAGTCTATCTTCCTCCTGGACCACCACCACCACCACCACAGGAACTGATGTTAACCACTGCCACCACTGAGCATGAGTTTGTCCGGACCACCACATCCATCAGCCACAGACACAAAGCTTCTTAATATTTAAACCATAAAGTGAGTTTGTGTACTCATGTTTGTTATGCTGTTTCACTTCCTTTAGTTGTATGTTTTGTTTTATGTAGCTTTTCAGAGCTGGTCAAACACATACGGTACACTTATTTTGTTTTTTTTACAGGTTAACAAAAAAAGTCTCCATTGCTAAAACTTGGTGGGAATGGTACTGCAGCTGTACCGTACAGAGAGAAACCTATGGAATATCCATGTGAAATTCATTCGGATAAGTACGAAGATTTTATTTCATCCATTTTATTGTTTTGGAAAGACTGCAGCAAATGCAACTGACTATGATTCATAAACTAGGTGACATGTATACATCACCAAAACTATTTCTGTAAGATATCATTCATGTACTATATTTTGAACTTGCAGCTGTGCAGCCATGACCATGACAGTGTTGAAAAAGTTGCACACAGGAGCTGGGATATTAAGAGCAGTTGCGCAGTGCACCAGTGTGCTGGAGAGTGATATTCAGTGGCATCAAATGCACAGCGCAAGTTCCAATGGGCCAATGCACAATGGTAATGAATGCATGTGTAAGTGCAGGGGGCGTAGCCATGAATATGCAGTGCAGTGTGTTATTCAATGGCAGGCGAATGGCGCAAGCGTGGAGCAAATGGGACTTGTGCAGAACAGTCTTGAGCACATAAAAAGAAGAAGCAAGCGAGGGAAGAAGGCTTGCGCCACAGGGGAGCCTGAAAGAGGGAGAGCGAGGGGGCAGGCAGAACAGACGAAGGGGACCCACAGAGTGAGAGGCAGGCTGAAAGAGGCACAGAGTGTGGACCAGGGAGCCTGAAACAGCCAGAGTCAGAGGGTGTGAGCATATGTGTGTGTGAGTGAGTGAGTGTGTGTGTGTGTGTGTGTGTGTGTGTGTGTGTGGTTGTGAGACAGGGTGCAAGGCAGCACACAGCGGGTGCCAGTGACACCCAGCACAGGAGGGACTGCACAGGGGCACAGAAAGGTGGGAGGCAAAGGCCACGAACTGCAGGCCAGGCAGCCACAAATAGGGGTGTGCCCAGTGCAGGGGCACAGTCAGCAGCCCACAGCCGGGGGGGGGGCCAGGGGAGTGAGCCGCCCAGGTGGGTGGATGGACAACCCAGGACATGGCCAGTGCCACATTTTAGATGGAGGCAGTAATGAGGGGTGTGAGGAGGCAGCTTGCAGACCAGCTTGGCCGTGGAAGGCCCATCGGTGGTACACTCAGAGCAGGTGGTACCGTGCCTGCATCACCTTCAAACACTATAGTGATACAGAGATCATGAGCTGGTACTGCCTGAACCGGGCAATTCTGAGGTGGCTCTGTGAACTGTGCAGTGAGGAGATGCAAGCACACACAAGATGGAGCCATGCCCTGTCAGTGGAGACGAAGGTCACAGGCGTCATGTGCCTGCTCGCCACAGGTACCTTCCAGAGACCAACAGGGGACACCACAGGCATAACCCAGTTGGCCGCATCACGGCTCCTCACACAATTCCTCAGCACACTACTGCCACATGCTGTGGAGTACATCCATTTCCCCAGCACACAGGCAGAGCGTACAGCAAACATGCAGGAGTTCCACAGGGTGGCAAGGTTGCCTGCCATGCTAGGGACCAATGACTGCACCCATGTTGGCATCCATGCACCACCTGGCCTGGAGGGGGTAGCCTACATAAACAGGAAGGTCTACCCCAGTGTAAACTGGTGGTGTGCAATGCCAGAGGGTACATGATCAATGTATGTGCCACACACCCTGGAGGAGCACATGATGCCCTTATCTGGCACCAGTCAGCACTGTGCCAGAGCTTCGAGAGTGGGGACATCCCCACTGGCCACCTAGTCGGTGAGTATGCTGTGGATGTGATATGTCGGGGAAAGCAGGGCAGGGCGTGGGGGATGCCAGGGCATGGCTGCCAGGGGGTGTGGCTGGGATGGCGGGGGGGTGCAATGACACAGTCCACCATGCTAACCAGACATCTCTACACACAGGTGACAGTGGCTACCCACTCTGGCCATGGCTGCTCACCCTATACCAGCCCTCTTCGACCCCAGCACAGGAGCAATACGATGAGGCACATGCCAGCACACAGAACATCATTGAGCAGGTGTTTGGGCTGCTGAAGGCTTGGTTCTGTTACCTGCACAGGGCTGGCAGTGCCCTACAGTACAGCCCCTGAAAAGGCCTGCGGCCTATTCCTGGCCTGCTGTATACTACACAACATGGCCACCGACTGTGGGATAGCTGTCGAGGTCGAAGAAGGGGACAGCAGTGGGGATGATGTGGCCACCGGGCCTGGTGGTGGGAAGCCCCCCTGGGTGAAGAGAACCCCAGCTGACCAGGTTAGCCCAGCAGCACAGGGACACACTCGCTGAGGAACATTATGGAGCGTGCAGGTAGGTGAACATAGCCACATGCAAGGGCTAGGGCCCAGGGCACAGTGGACAGGCAGCCATGGGTGTGCCCCATGCCAGGGACAGCAGGAGGGGGGTGTGGACAGGCGTGGGGAACTGACACCATTGCAGCATGCAGCACAGGCCTGCACACCATGAACACACACACCCGCACACATGCACACACGCATATGCACACAGGACCCATCATGCCCCTGCCCAGAGGCAGGCACTGGGCATGTGTCAGACACTGAGCGGTGCTGCACAGTGGTAGGCAGTGCTGTGCTGGCATCATCATGCACACGCCACAGTTGCCAGCAGTTGGGCAGGTGGGCACAAGGGCCATGTGCGGCGTCAACCACGGATGCCATGGCCATGGGACACTCACGCCGCACCAATGTGCACACAGGGCAGCAGCATATGGCGGATGCGGAGGTAGGGGGATCAGGAACACTGCACGTTAGCACGGCCACCGCGGACACATGGACGGCCCCACCGAGAATGTACAGCGGATGCAGGTTGAGTGTCGGCCACAGGGGGTGTCACAGATGGTCCCCCAGGGGTGACACTGCGGGACCACGACTGGGTCCTCACAGGTGTCTGCAGGCCCCAAACATGCCCACTCCAGGCATGCTGTGCATGCCCACAGCAGACCCCAGGTTGACACCGTGGGGGTCGCATGATGCCGGGCCCAAGGGGTGGAGAATGCACTCCACGGTGTATGCAGCGGATGGCCATGCACCAGGGAGGCCAGTGGTGCCAGTAAGGCCATGACTGCAGCGGTCAGCCGATTCATGGCTGCGGCCGTGTCCACCTGCATACATATGTTCTCAGCCAGGAGCAGGGTGAAGTCCCTGTCCCGCCGCTCCACTGCCTGGCAAAGCTCCGTGCGGAGCACATGCACCCCTACCAAAACCTGCACCTGCTGCTCAACTGAGGCCCGGAGCAGACGGGTGTGCTCATCTAAGGGATCAGCTCCTTGAGGCACTGGGGCACTGTGCTGACCCACGGGTGTATCTCGACCCCGTGGCCCACGAAGGTGGGCACTGCACAGCAGGACCCTCCTGGGGCTTGGTGTCATGCAGTGCACTGACAGCAAGCACTGCCCCAGGCCCTCCCTTAAAGCCACCCGTCTACTGCTGCTACTCCTCCAGCCGCTGTGCACAGGGTAATACCAGTACAGCTGCACCACCACCACCAGCACTACCACCATCACCGCCAGCCATTGCTGCACCAGTGGCAGCCTTGGCTACACCTGCCACAGTGGCCGGGGTGCAGACAACCACCACCTGGCCACCGACTGTGCTGCCGTGGTGGGAGTGTGGTATGGGTGTCTCCCCTGTGGCCACATCATCGCTGTCCATGATGTAGGTCTCATCGTCATCGGAACTGGACCCCGCCCCGATCTGTTTCTCAGCACACAGGACACCATGCCTGGCGTCATGCTGAAACACAGCCAGGGCCTCATCTGCATCTGCACCACTGGCATCTGGACGCACAGTGGTGCTGCCCTGCAGTCGATCCAGGCCACGGCATCCAGTGGAGGTAGATGGACAGTCCTCCAGAGCCAGGATTGCCACCAGAGTAGACATCCCCACCCCCTGCTGCTGCATGCAGGTGCTCAGGAGCTAAAAGGGAACACAGTTGCATTAGTGTTGCTGGCACCCACCTCTGCCTCCAGGCCCCCTGCCCCATCACAGCCATGCCTACCATACAGTGATGGGCTGCCACCTGTCTGGAATCTTCTGACAGGCATGCCCTAGACTGCGCTGCGCCACATGGTGGCTGCCACCCACCCCTCCTGTGGCATGAGGGTGGGCACGTCAGGCTGACCCCCACTTGTGGTGGTATGTGCTGCCTGTATGGCTGCCACCTTCTCCTTGATCCACCTCCAGTCTGTTCCGACCTTCTTTTTTGCACTCCTGCACAGACCGTTGGTGGCAGCCCTGCTGGTTCACAGCATGGGCCACACCCTCCCATGCTGTTGCCTGGGCCTGTGGAGTACCTGTGGAGCTGCTCAGGAGTGGCTCCTGGTTCAGGTACACCTGGAATAGGGTGTCAGATTCCACCCTGGTGAAGTTGGGCCTGCAGTTGAGTGCAGTCCTATGCTCCTCAGTCTCCTCTCGTTTGGACATGCTTCTTCCTGTGGGGTTGGACATGTGTTAGTCTGGCCTGGTATGTCCCCACCAGCCTCCCAATCCACTGTCTGGCTAGCTCTGTGGCGTGCATCTTACCTCTAAGGGTTGCAGTAGTGGTCCTTAACCTGTGCATTCCCCGGTGCCTTTATAGCACATCACATGCAAATGAGGGGTTGCGCAACTGTAATGATATGCAAATGCAGCCGATGTGCTGTGGATATGCTAACCAGCTGCTTTGCATATAGCGGCTGAATATTGTGTGGTTGAGTATTGTACAATGGAACTGGTCATGCACAAGTCAAGGCGCAACAGTGTGATGTACGTAACAGCCCGTGCCACGTGCATGCGCATGCCGCCATCACGTATGCCAGTGGTGAGGCATACACAACATGCATGATAGGCAGTACAGTACCCATCCGCTATTGCATGTGTGGCGCTTATGTGCTGTATGGCCTACGGCACCTGGGTGCCACAATGCTGATGGCACTCTGGCACCATTACATTGATGGCACCCTTGCGTGATGGGTACCATGGTGCCCATGTACAATGGGGCCGTGTATTGTGGCTCCCACATGGCCGTACCATGCAGCATGCCAGCCTTGCCCGATGACACTGTGGCACAGGGTACGCAGCCCAACCCTTGACCCCACGAGTGATGTTTGCCCCTGTTGGTGCCTTGTTTCATGTGGCAGTGCTGCGTTGACTGAGCCGCGCATCCCCGTGCCTGTGCGATAGGCCGTGGCAGCGCATAGCGGTGCATAGTGTGCACCCCCAGCACATGTGGCACTTGTGCTGCTGGGCACCATTTTACCTTGTCGAGCAAGCTGCAGACATGCCACGCAGAGCAGCACCCCATGCCCCTAACTGGACACAGGTTGAGTTAGTCAACCTTGTGGCCCTAGTGGAGCCACATGCTGGCACCTTGTATGGGCAGGTGCCCCTCAACAGGCCTCTGAAAGAGATGTAGCAGGAGGTGGCTGACAATCTGGAGGAGGCCACAGGTGCGTGGCGCACTTGGGAGCAGTGCAGGCACCGATATGGGGACCTGCAGCGGAGAGCCCTGGAGCAGCTACAGGCAATACAGGCATGCATCCGGAGGGGTGCTCTGCCATGGCCAGGTAAGTGCACAGTGCCTGTGCCAATTCCCATCCATTGGCCTGTGGAGCAGTGCCACTGGCACGCCATGCTGTGGGGGGGCTGGGGCTGCCCACCCTGTTGGGAGTGGTTGTACACCGTGGCTGCCCTGTGCCACTGGCACGCTGTGCATGGTGTCACACTGTGCCAGGAGGGCCTGTAGTGTTGCCCGTTACTGATGTGTCCATCTCCATACTTTTCTCCTAGACCCTGAAGATCGGAGGCGGGCTGCCCTCGCTGGTGCCGTGGCCGGGCCAGATCAGGCCACATGAGGGGGAAGTGCAGCAGTTGCAGGCCACATGGGCGTGGCAGCTGGACAGCCACAAGGTGTGCCTCAGCATGCAGGTAGACACATTTCCTTGCTTCTATGTTGTGCAGGGTGGGCAGCAGGGGTGTGGGTGGGACACGGCCCTCTGTGCACATGGCCTCCTCCAGCTGTGCACTGCCTGCGGTGTTCATTGCACTGCAATGTGGCTATCATGCATGTGGGTGGGTGGCTGCTGCAGGTGGGCTGTGGGTGCACCCGGGTCCTGGCTGTGCCACTGCCAACTGCCTGCATGACCATGTCGCCTGCCTGCCATGGCGGTGGTGTGCTGCACATGGACGGTGTTGGTGTGCAGTGTTTTGCATGGCAGTGGGTCTCCAGGTAGGCAGCTCATGTGGGCGCACTCACCACTGGTGGAAGATTGCCAGCCAAGGGGTGCATGTCATCGATGCCAGCTGCACACAGTGGATGGCCTACAGCATTCCGGACATGCACTCATACGGTGTTCACTCCTTTGTCCTAGGTATCAGACCCAGTGATGTCCATGCATGGCTACTCAGGCAAATCCTGCGGGTATCGACTGCCACACTACAGGTGGTACAACAGCTGGCACTGTCACAGTGCAGACGGCGGTGCCAACACCAGCGTCGGCCTACAGTGGGGCGTGGACGGCCATAGGGCACGTTTGCTGGGGCGACATCCCCTTCCCTGAGCAACCTCCCTTGCCCTCCCTTGTCTCCATCTTTTGCCATTGCCACTGCCCCCGCCTCCCTTCCCTGACCTCCTTGTCTGTGGGTGGTCCCTCCTTTCCCTGTACCTTGTATACATGTATATAGTTTTGTTATGCCTGTTGCAATACATTATTTTTGGTAATCCATCTGAGTCCATGTCTGCTTTGCAGCTGGCATGTGGAGCCATGCTGCAGTGGTGTGCATGGCCGCTGTGTGGTTCATCTGGTGTGGATGAAGGGTTGTACCTGGTGGCATTCCACCATGGGTTGGGTGGGGTGGCTGTGGCCTGTCTTTTCAGGTCATGTGGTATGCGCCTTGTGTGCTGTTTGCCTGTTTGTTGCTGGCTGTTGTCCGGGTGGCATGTTCCCAGACTCCCTGTAGGGGTTGTCAGAGACTGTGCATCAGGGGCCGTTGTTGCCGCCCTGCCACTGTGCCCCACTGAGGTGCACGTGGACAGGGGCCTACCACCTCCTCATGCTCACTGGGTGGTGTGGCCACGTGTACCTACCATGCTTTTCCCCTGGCACACTCAGCACCCTGGCGGTGGGTACCCCTACCCCTGTGGAATGCCACCTGTTGTGCCTGTTGACTTTTCATGTGTGTCCTGGTGCATGCTCCTCTGCACCTTGCATGTTAGTGGCTGATGCTATTGTGCTACTTGGCTTGCTCCCCTGCGCATCCCTGGGTGCGCTGTTGCACTTCATGACATGCTTTCTGGTGCATCCCTGGTTGCACTATGGCACATCTGTATGATATTCAGCTGTATTGTGCAGGCGCATCCTGTCATGTGCAAGTTTTGAATATCATGTCCGATGCACCATGGCGCACTGTGTTTGTGCTGCACCCATCTTGCTCCTGCCTCTGGCACATTTCTGAATATCCCACCCTGGTTGTGTTACTTGACATGATGTGGGTTTGAAATGTTACTTGTCTTGAGATTGAGAACCAGGGAGGGACAAATTACAATTAAGTTGTAAGAAGTCATTCATTTCTTTTTTTAGGAAACTTCCAGATGCTTTTTTGGTCTGTCAAAGTGGCCTTATCCAAAACAGTTCTTCAACATCAGGCACCCCCCTCCCCCAGGCTTGGGCACACATGCAACATGCAACATGCAGAAGTCATTTCATTAGATGACCATGACCATCATTAACAACCGGACTGCAGAAGGATGCAGATGAAATATGAGAAGAAGTAACAAAATAAGAAACCATTACAGACAAACCTACAAATATGCTCCCCCCACGCCCCAAAAATACTTATCTTCACATGCTTGAAAGTTATCCATTTCCAATTTCAATGCAAAAAATTTGCATTGAGCACTGGAATGTGCACACCAGCAGTTTCTGTGACCTGTGATACAGAACAATACCATGAGTACATGTCCATGTCAGCCCCCCTCCTCACCTACAAAATACACAAATCTCTCCCTCTCTCTCTCTATATATATATATATATATATATATATATATATATATATATATATTTATCAACTCACCAAGGTTACTATTAGTGTACAGACAAAGGGCACCCTTCCATCCAGCTGAGATGATCACATTGCATTTGCTCGAATCACCTCGCAGAACACATTGGACCAGCAACAGTACATTCATGGACATAATTGTATTCTGGGGGACTGCATATGTGCTGAAACACTCTCATTTCACTGTGTTATCACTTGTCAATTTTCTGCACACAAGGAGGATGCATTTTGGGCATGCAGAAAAAATCTGGGAACTCTGTGCCACCATTGCGTGCATGACTGAGTGTGCCATTAATTCTGGGGGACTTTGTATGTGCTGAAACACTCTCATTTCACTGTGTTACCACTTGTCAATTTTCTGCACACAAGGCGGATGCATTTTAGGCATGCAGAAAAAATCTGGGGACTCTGTGCCACCACTGCTTGCATGACTGAGTGCACCATTAATTCTGGGGATGCATTTTGTGTGTTGTGTGATTGTGAGCTCATGATGTCATACTGATATTATCAATTAAAGCAGCATTGCAAGAATGTTGTGACAATTTTGAACTGTACTTTTTTATGCTACTTTACATTGCCACAGCCACTAGTTACCTCTGAGTCGTGACTTGAATGATACGCTTCTTTTCACAATTTCTGTCTGCTTTACTTAGTTGACTACTTTTTTCATGTATGAAAAAAAATGAGCATGCCTTTCAATATTGTTCTGACCAGGTTTGTATTTATTTGCAGCTGCTTTTCAATAAATATCGTTCTGCTGTGTCATAAAACACTGCCTGCTGCATAACTGTTAATTTACAACAGAAGTGATATATAACAGCTAACTGATGTGATGGAGTAAGCAGAGGAAAACAATGACAAAGACCTGGTCAGCACCAATTTAAAAGGAATGCTCCTTTCATTATTTCACACATGAAAAACGGTAGTACAGCAGACTCAACTACTGGAAATTCTCATATCATTCCAGTCAGGATGTAAGTAAAGGAAGTTGTAACAGCATTACAAAATATAGGCTAGAGTTCTCAACAGATTGTTGTGCTGCTGCTTTACATAGATTCACCACGTTACATAGTTATGGTGATGCACATAATCTAATATGTGGGCGCCTTACTTCAAGGGGAATCTTTCTTGATCCACATAGTGCAATACATTTCTGTGAAAACTACTTGTAATTTCATTACAGTGTGTCATGTGACACATTCTGTCCCACTTTCTCAGCAATGTTAGGACGTGATGTCAGGGGGAGCACAGGTGCGTGCTCCACTATACTGAATATCCAGCAGTTATCCCAATGTTTCGTTATGTTATAAGATTCACTTTGTGGTGAAATGTGGGAAAGTTTCCACTAACAAGGCTCTTCTTACTGGAAATGTGCCCACATATTTCACCACAAACTAACCATTATAACATAAAGAAACATTTGGAAAGCTGTCAGACAATTGGACATTCACTATAATGGAGTACGCACCCAAGCTCTCCTTGGCATCACGTCCTAACATTGCTGAGAAAGGGGGGCAGAATGTGGTCGGCTTTTCTGAATGGGAATTCCTCCGTCATGTGACACACTGTAATGAAATTACGGGCGGTTTTCACAGAAATGTATTGCACTATGTGGAGCAAGAAAGATTCCTCTGGAAGTAAGGTGACCATATATCAGGTGCAATGCTGTAACTTGGTGAATCTCTTTCATGTCTACTTCACAAGCAAAATAGTTATAGAGCCTCAGTAATGTTTACTTTGTGTTGGGACTCATGAATTGGATTTTAAGTGTTTTGCAAACAGCATGAAGACTGAGCAATGTGAATATGTTGTGCTAAACTGCATGTGTGCCATCACTGTTCTTTCCTGTGTGTGCATACATTGTACAGCTTCAAGCAAACATATATTTGGTAAGACTTGTTGCGTTATCAAGAATAAAGATTACAAAGAATACCTGATGTATATTTTATTGGTACCATCAGCGCCAGTGGACTAAGTGATATGATATTTTTTCAGAGGTATCAGGTAACTGTGCTCCTCAGTCACTCACAGTGCACACATGACTGCGGAGATCATAGCACAAAAAACACATGCTCTCCTAAAATGTATGTGTGCAGTATAGTACATAATGGGACTAAGGTGCACTCTGGCCAGACATTTCTGAAAAAGTATCGTATCACTTAGTCCACTGATCATGATGGTGACAATAAAATATACTGTATTCTGCTCGCTATTCTTTATAGCATAAACACTGCCTGCAACAATTCAGCAACAGCAATATATGTTTGCAACACGCTGCACAATGTCTGATGTCTCACACACACACACACACACACACAGAGGAAACAACACTGACTGCACACATGCAGTTTTACACATCATACTTGCACTGCTCTCAACAGCTTGTCCACAATCACTCCAAAACAAAAAGTAAACATTACTGAGGCACTGCAACTACAGAAGGGAAAATGTGTATTATTAAACAACAACAAAAAAAACACACAAAAACAGTACAGCACAGTAGTGGGGTGGGGGGGCCAGAAAACAATCCCTTAATGTGGCCGTGGGATGCCGAGGTGGTCCAGCAGCCGGTGCAGCATTGTGAGTATTTGCTGCTGCTGTTCTTGGATTGTATCAACCTGCTGCTGCACAGCATCTACCCTTTCATTATTCTACTCCAGGGCCGCCCACACTAGGGCAATGTCAGCCTCTGTTGCAGGGACTGTGGAGGGGTCCACTGCAGGTGGAAACCCAGGTAGTGGTGGTGGTGGAGAGGGTGGTGCTGGTGGCTGTGGTGGTGCAGCTGCTGCACTGGCTCTCCTCCTGCTGCAGTGGTGAGGCACAACTTCAACCCCAGCATCACTCTCTGCCACTGCCACATAAGGGCCAGCGGTTGGACACCTGGTCCTTTCCATGGTAGCCTGCCATTCTGCCTTGTGGTGGTTCAACATGTGGGTGCGCTGGCCACCGGTCCCCAAATGTGTTCCCCAGGGGCCACGGCACACCAGCACACTGCACAAAAGGCACACCATGATTGTGCTGTCTCCCCCCCACAAAGTAAAAAACTCCCACACTGGGGAGCTGTGGGGGAGGGGACCAGATACAGTCCTAGCACCATCTATGTTTTCCTGGGGCACCTCCTGTGGCAGTGGAGGTGGGAAGGGGGTGCTGCTGGAGTCCCTACAGCTGCTACCGGTGGTGGTGGTAGTGGCAGAGTAGGTGGATGCGCAGCTGCCACTAGTGGTACTGGTGGTGCTGCTGTTGCTTCCACAGGGGTAAAGCAACACCCAATAGTAAGGAGTGGTCCAGCAACACACGACTGCCCCTATGTGTGTGCACTCCCCTCCTCTGACCTTGCCCACGGGCCAGCGACTCTCCTTCTCCAGGGTCCATCCTTCCCATACAAGTCCCCGAACCTGACTATAAACAAGTCCAACCACAGCCAATGCCTAGCCTTCACCCAGCGGCCGCACTCACTCTCACACTCCCAGACACACACACACACACACTGACACACACAGTCACACACACACAAAACAAAGCAAAACTTATAAAAAAAATTCACTACCAAAAAAACAATTACAAACACAATACAACAACTAAATAAAGATTTAGCTTTTAAAAAAGCTGTTGTTTTCAGGCACAAAGGCAATAAAGCACTTTCTGACAGTGACACAAAACTGCTCTCCTCTCCACAAAGCCTTCTCCCTCTGACTGCAAAGGAGAAAGTGAAACTGCTTCTCTGACTCACTTCCTTCCTGCCTGGCTAAAGCATGTGACTTACAGTACTGTAAGCCATGTGATGTGTGGGTGGGGGGCTGTCTATTTACTTGTCACTTCACCTTACTTCACATTAAGGCATAATAACAATGCGAAGTAATAATGAGAATGTGTAGTGAGCACTTTGCAGTGCACACTTTGCGTTGTGCTCCGCCAATGCGAAGTGGCCACTTCACGTTCACTTCGCGAGCGGATCTAAAATGCGCCGCATCTCTAAGTGTGTGTACTCGCCTTCTCCATATTTGGTACTGACTGAATGGACATAATTTTTGGAACCAGTAGCCTTCAACGTGGGCCACTGAATCATCCTTCTGATTTGGGTGCTTCATTGCCCAGTACATTATGTTATTTGGCTTTACCCCATTTCCCAATAGTTTGCAATAGTCAGACCAATGGTAAAATTTACCTGGTTTGCCATTCAATGTTTGCATGGTCGAACATTGGGAGGTTTGCACAGCCCTAACTACAGCCAAAGTCAAAGGTGAAATGGGGTGCGGTTTTGCTGCATGGGTTCAAATGAATTTGCTGTGGGGAATGGGACACCAAGCAGCAGAGTTATTCTTAGCCACTTCGGGCTGAATTTCCATGCCACCAGAAAAAAACTGATGTCCTCACAGGCTGGCAGGGCAATTGGTAGGATTTTACTTAATTAGGCAATATTAGTGTGGTGATACACAGTCAGTTAGTTCAGTTTGCATACATAATAAGGGGCTACCATCTGAACTATTTAGATGGTTGGATTACTTCTTTGTCATGTGTGAACATTTCTCTATCATTAGAGATATATCGGTGGGACCCCACATCCTTTATGATCATAATCCTCTACTTCTAAAGCTCGATATGGGGAAAAAAATGAAACAATTCCTCTGGCGATTAAATACCCTTTTGTTAAAAGATCAACAGTTTATAACAATGAAGCGGCATATCCCTCAGATACTCCATGAGAATAGTATGTCCAAGATATTGGCAACAGTACAATGGGATACCCTGAAGACGGTTATTCGCGGGGAAATAATTGCTTACTCAGCTATAAAACGATAGGAAAATGAAGCAAAATACCAAGAATTAGTAAAGTTACTCCAAGAATATCAGCTACTAATATAGAGAGGGAGATAGGGAGTTGCAACTAAAAATTAGAGATGTACAAAGTACACTCCAAAACACAATAGATTGGAAAGTACAACAAACTTTACTTTATTTGAAGCAGGCAAATTATGAGGGGGGGTCCCTGAGGTATGCACCCCCTGCCCTGTAAATTACGAATGCATAAGAAATCTTCTACTAAATTAAAAGTAATACATCCTCAAACTAAAAGGTTAATGCACCAGGAAGAAGAAATTCAGATTTATTTTTCTTATTATTATTATCAAACTCTCCATTGTTTGGAACGGAGTTCAACTTCGGAAGCTAGACAGGCCTTTTTGGCCAATCTGCCCATTCCCCATTTGATTGAGGCTCAAAAAGCCTGGAGGGACACATTAGCGCTGAGGAGATCTTATCTCGTATACAGGCCACTAAAACCCAAAAATGTCCTGTCCTTGATGGATTCAGCTCTGAGTGGTATAAGAACTTTGCAGGACTTTTGCTACACACCATGTTTTCAGTCTTTAGGGAAGTATCTGAGGGAGAGGGACCTCCGCCATCATGGGTTATGTGGTAATTGCACCCATCCCTAAACCAGACAAAGACAGTACAGAGCCTTCCTCCTACTGACCAATCTCAATATTAAATACTGATTACAAAATTGATGTGGTGATTTGGGCATCACGGTTGGAAGGCATATTGCAGACCTTGATACATCCTGATCAAGCGGGATGAATTAAGACTAATAATACAATGTATAATATTCGCTGGGCACTATTGCTGGCTGAATATGTCCATGCCAGAAAGATCCTAGCTGTTTTTCTCAGCCTCGATGCCAAAAAGGCATTTGACAGGGTGCCTGGGATTTTTTATGGGACACCCTGTTGGCCATTCATTTCCCAGACATGTTCATGATTTGGCTCCACACAATTTACTGTGATCCATGAGCCTACTGTATATGAAGGTTAATGGAACAATAACGCCCCCCCCATACAATGACAGCAGGGAATAAGACAGGGTTGCCCTCTTTTCCCACTTTTATTTGCACTATATACGGAACCTTTAGCCGCAGCTGTACATAAAGAGGTTGGGGTAGAGGGCATACCATTGGGTCAAGTTGAATATAAGATTGGACTATTTGCTGATGACATTCTCTTGACATTGTTGTCTCCTGAAGAGTCCATGCCTGCAGTATGGGCTATTTTAGAAAAGTCTGAGAGGTTGGCAGGTTTTAAATTAAACTTGACTACAACTGAAGTGCTGACTTTTAATTTTACCCCTTTGAACTCCCTAAAGCAGAAATTTCTGTTGAAATGGTTCAAGTTGAAAATTAAATATTTGGGGATCTTTATTCCAAGAGATCTAAACAATTTGGAACTAGTCAACTATGAACCTCTTACTCAGACTATCCAAGATGACTTACATAAATGGGATAAAGTAATGCTTTCATTTTTTCCAAATAATAGAAACCATATGTATGACTATATTGCCGAGATTACTCTATTTACAGTATATAAGACTCTCCCATGTTTGCCTGCCCATTTTTATTATATCTGTTGGGATAAAATGCTCTCAAATTTCATCTGGTGTGGACACCGACCTAGAGTTTGGTTCTTGATGCTTCAGTTATCTCTACCTCAGGTGTGAACCTTCCGAATCTTGAGCTTTATGTTAAAGCAGCATTTCTTATGACAGACTTCCTTTGAATGTCACCTCAGTATAAAGCCCCATGGAAGGACATTGAATTTATACTCAATGATCTCCATGATCCAGCCCCTATCCTGTTCTCCACAAATAAATATACTCCTCCACTTAGACATTTCACCCCCATCATGTCACAAACGCATAAGGTATGGTATAGTTTGCAAAATCACTGAACATTTGCAGACATATTTTATTTTACAAGGTTACTATCGGCAGACGAAAGTGTTTTCAGCCTAACTGCTTAGATACTACTTTTAAACACTGGCATCGCTTGGGCCTCCATTTTATATACCAATTCATGAATTCAGAAGGTGTAATCCCTTTCAAGTCTTTACAGAATCATCATGGAGTAACATGGAGGGATAAGTGTAGATATCTGCAGGTTAAAGAGGATCTTCCCCAGTCACTTTGACTTTCATGCATTAATTACCCCTTCTTGCATTGATTCTGGAATTGTATTTCATTACTGTCTGCTGCAGTTAGTTTTTGCATTCTGAACTGCTAAAAACTGAGGGGTGTACCAGAGCTTCTATAGCAAACCTGGTGTTGCTGTGGGCCCAGGATTGTACTGCTGACATCATTGTAGGGCAGAGTCAATTTCACACAAAAAAACCTACTGACAAGGCATTTAGAGTTTGGCATAATGCATTGCTAACAGAGTGTCTTGGGGAAGGGGGAACACAGCATGTACACTAAATACTGGTAGGTTTCCCTTGCAACATTGTTGCAATCGCATGGTACTGTACAGTGTGAGTCACTCCTCTATCCTATTGTGATGTCATTAGGAGCTAGCAGCCCAGCAGCTAAACAGCAGAGGCAAGTGCAGCATGGCTCAAAAACAAATCCAAATTATGGAAGGTAGAGTAAACCTTGGCCATAAATAACAAATGCATACACCTTTTCAGGTCTAGTACTGCATATAATGACTACAAGCTGTAACTTTTTGGAACATCAGGGAAGGTCATCTTTAAGGGTTACATTCACCAACAACCAGAGATAAATACTAGACTACCTTTGCCAAAGTCTCCCTTCCTGAAAATGATAATGCTGCATATTGATGGTACTTTGGAAACGCATTTAATTGGCCAAATCTATAAAATCCTGAGGGACAAACTGGGGGATTCCACTTTGCCTGTTCTGAAGAGTTGGAACAGGGACCTGGGTTCATCAATTACTTTTGATACATGGCTGCACACTGCACTACTGGCTGTTAAAATTACAAATACAGTGTTATGGAGAGACTTTTCCTGGAAATGCAGAAGTAAATATTTCCAAGCTCCAGCATTCCTGTCCAAATATCTTCCGGCACAGTATGGGATCTGTTGGAGAGGTTGCCACCATCAGTTAGCAGATCTGGGACACGTTTTATTTTAGTCTTTGGTAACCGGGTAAGGCCCACTAGGCACAAGTGCCTGTTTTCAGGGGCGACCTGGGAGCACTGGATGGTTAAGTGACTTTTCCAGAGCCACACAGTATGCAAGTGGAGGTTGTGAGAATCAAACTCAGGTCTGGTATGCTGGATGTATCAAGCTCGTTCGCACCTCATTCCTCTAACCTTTA
Source organism: Neoceratodus forsteri (assembly GCA_016271365.2). Classification (NCBI taxonomy): domain Eukaryota; kingdom Metazoa; phylum Chordata; order Ceratodontiformes; family Ceratodontidae; genus Neoceratodus; species Neoceratodus forsteri. The sequence goes on from CM057453.1 coordinate 932,246,898, forward strand.
GGCTATACTGCTAACCCATGTTCTGGTCCTGTCCTTTGCTGACCCCATTTTGGTGTTCCCTTCAGGTTGAGTTACAGGATTGTTTGGGGGAAACAGTAGAATTGACAAATGACATGGTTTCATTGATGATAATGCCCCCATACTCACCCTCCTGGTATAAAACTTTGTTGCCTATTCATTAATTGGTGGCCAAAAAGGCTGTAACTAGGAGATGGATGAAGCCAGCGGTACCAACAATAACAGATTGGAGACAAATTGTAACATCAGTATACCAACTGGAAACATTTACTGCTGGTTTGGCTGATAAGCTACCGGTTTTGAATCAGAGGTGGTAGAGGTGGATATGGTATATGGCCCAAATGGATGGTGCATTTGTTCCATAAAAATACTTGAAAGGGGACCGAGAGAGGACACCGCTCCAGTTGAGTAGGGAAAGGGTGGTTGGAAAGACTGTTACTATAATGAGGTTGTGTTTTCTCTTTCCTGGACTTATTTAGTGCAAGTTGTGAGAATGTCTTACAGACATCAATAAGCAATTTAATATGAGAATGGCATCAATGAAAACGCTTTTTCTGATATCAGCAAGCTCAGTTGCTTCATTGTATAATTGGGACTGTTATAGCTATCTGTATGTTAGTCTCTCAATATAAATAAAAAAAGAACTATTTTGGTGGGAAATGCATTTCAACACTCCTGCAATCTCTTTTCTCTTCTGCACTACTCAATAGACCTTCAGACTCGGTGCAGGCTCCTGGCTAACAGCCCCAGCCCAATAAATGTTTTGGGGCAGTGAACAGCCACCTACAGGCTCCAGGGACTTCTATCCCCACTAAAACCAGGATTATGCTCCCATTTGATCTCTAAACATGGCCCCAGGGGCAAGCAGCAAATGCTTGGGGATTTCTCTTGTATCTCTCACTTTACAATCTTGTAGCCAAGAACTTGATCAGATATATCTTGATATTTCTAAAGACAGTACCTCATTTGACCCCTTAATAGAACTACATGCAGGCAGGGAATTTCTCTATAGATATCATAAAAATTTCAGGACCTATCTGACCATGTATTTTGTTGCAACTGTACCTATTTCTCTGTGGGCAACATCTCTTGGCACTGACTGGCACCCTACCTTTCCTTCTGTACTCTCCTTTGGGGGTCCACCTTCTCCTTTCTGGAAATCCATCATGCAGCAGAAGGCCCTGGGGTACCCCCACACTCGGCTGAAACCCAGGCCCCAAGGAGCCATCAGAACATGCACCTTGAGGGGGCACGACCTTGGCCACATCTCACTCTTTGAACTCCTGACTCCAGCTTCCAACTCCAAGAGTAAGTGTAGCTTCTGCTGCTGCAGCAAGCCCTGTCCCCTTGGCAGTGACATTAGCCCAGCTCGGGGGGAAGGGGGTTAACCCTGTGGTTGTCGGTTAGCAAGCTGTGCAAGCACTGCTGAGGATGTGATTCCACATACTCAGTCATACGCATCCCAGGATGGGGGGTATTACATATGTGACTGGAAAAATCAAGATGCCAAGCAACCAAAACAGCCAGGAACAGGAACTGAAGAAACATTCACCAAATGGGAACCGTTCAGTTTTGTAAAGACAGTTCAGGTCTGATGTTGCCTGATGCCAAAGGTCATGGAGACAGTTTTTGTATTTGTTTGTTTGTTTAGAATCGACAGCGTGTCGGTTATCACAAAATCATGACTGGACTTTGTCAAAATCCTGATCATGTTCTTAAAGATTCACTAGATAGAGCTGGTACACTAGATAGGAAAGCACTTCTCAGACTCAAGAAAAAATGCCCGGCAAGAGGAAAATTTGCTACCAAAAACTGAGCCATTCTGCAAAAATTATGCTAACTTAGCAGAATGAGATGAGAAAAACCTAGGCAAGGTAAGTTTGTTTGTTAGGCCCCCATTCCAAATGGTTCTGGGTGTAGTACAATAAAACAGAAAGATTTACAGGAAAGGCAAAAAACAACAGATACAATATAGTAACAGAAAAACAATAATTGTAACTACCAGTTGATTGGATATCTACCAGTTGATCACGTAGGCTAGATTAAAGAGATATGTTTTTAATATGTGGATCATCAATTTAATATGCTTCTAAAGCATACAAAAAATTTGTGGTAATACTATCACTCCCGAAGTGAAAAATGCCACACTTCAAGAGTGATAATACTATTGTTCAAGTCCCGTAATAGTATCGTTCGGGACCTGAACGATAGTATTATCAGAGAAGGTCAACAGCGTACGCGCCAGTCACTCTGCCCATGTCTCCAAGCTTGCCCTCCGATTGGTCCCTTTTCCTGTATCAGCAGGCAGAAAAAATTAAAAAAACATGGAGGACAGTTTCTCACTAAGCGAGACCGTTTCTACCGAGGATTATTTAAGTCGTTTTTTTTACCTTTACATTGCAAAAAGGGGACATATGGTCATGATCCTACCTTCCCAAACACAGAACAGGTAGGATCTGTGCTAAAACAAAAAAAAAAGTCATCTCCAGCCACAGCCAGTGTATGTGTGATGGAGAGAGTGAGGGAGGGTGCACTGAAACTCTGTTGTACTCGGCCAGCATATAGAAAGTCCTCACTGCACAAAAAACAGTCACAGACAAGAAAACAAACTTTGCATCCATATATTAAAAAAAATAAAGGATAACTCATGGGTATTACCGGTGAGTCATACCATCTCGAGGTTCTGGACACTGTAACCTCTTGAGCTTAGCTCTCAAGGTTCCTATGTGTCCAGAACCTCTCAATGGTATTACTGTCTGGTAATACCCAGTGAGCTATTTATTATTCTCTATTTAGAAAAACATTAAGTTCACTGATGGGGTCCTTCTGGTATCAAGTGGGAGAAAGTGCCATAATAATGGGGGAGCAACCCTACTGAGGGTGGACAGGAGTGTATTTGAACAGATAGTCTTTCAGATAGCTAGGGCACAGATCATGTACTGTATGGCTTTGTAGTAGAGCAGGAGCCAGGTACATTTATTTATGTGCTTGGGTCCAAAAGGTTTGATGACTGTTTCTCATGTAAACAAGCATTTGTTAAAGAGGACCTACCCTGCAGCTTGTAGTCATTATATGCATACTAGACCTGAAAAGGTGTATGCGTTTGTAATTTCTGGCCAAGGTTTACTCTGCCTTCCATAATCTGGATTTGTTTTCGAGCCATGCTGAACTTGCCTTTGCTGTTCAGCTGCTGGGCTGCTAGCGCCTTATGACATCACTGTGGGATAGAGGAGTGACTCACACTGTGCAGTACCATGTGATTGCAACAATGTTGCAAGGGAAAACTACCAGTACTCAGTGTACATGCTATGTTCCCCCTTCCCCAAGACACCCTGTTAGCAATGCATTATGCCAAAATCTAAATGCCTTGTCAGTAGGTTTTTTTGTGTGTGAAATTGACTCTGCCCTACAATGATGTCAGCAGTATAACCCTGGGCCCACAGCAACACCAGGCTTGCTGTAGAAGCTCTGGTACACCCCTCAGTTTTTAGCAGTTCAGAATGCAAAAACTAACTGCAGCAAACAGTAATGAAATACAGTTCCAGAATCAATGCAAGAAGGGGTAATTAATGCATGAAAGTCAAAGTGACTGGGGAAGATCCTCTTTAATGCCAAATGCTGTCTTGATGGCATTGGCATTGGTAGTGTAGGAGTCAGAGATATGCATAATATGAATGGCAATGAAGTATGGAACAGACGTTGACCCAACCCCACCCTGCAGAGACTGACAGGCATTGGGGTGTGCCTTTGGGTCATCGGCCATAACGTTCATGCCATTTCACCTCACCCTACCCTGCAGACACTGACAAGTGTTGAGGTGTGCCTTGGGATGTTCAGGCTTTACATTCACCCCATTCCATAAGGAAATATGCTGAAACGGGTGCAGTATAGGAAAATGGGGTGAACTTTGTGGCTGAAGAGTCCAAGGCACACCTCGATGCCTGTTACTGGCTGCAGGGCGGGGGTGGAATGACATGAGCATTACTGTCAACAATCCCAAATCACACCCCTGATGCCTGTCAGTCCCTACAGGGTAGGGCATTATGGTCAAAAAGCCTAATGCCCTTGGTGTTTCTTGGTATTTTCACTCCAGGTTTTCAACATGGGCTTTTTGTGAACCCACTGCATGAACAGTGACACTATTGGTTTGCTAGCTGAAAGGTGATTTTGCACAACTACTATGCCATTTGACACCACAGGTGTGAAAACACATTTTCGAACAGGATGTGAAAAATGACAGCTGAACTGTTCTTGAGGAGGTGTAAAAAAATGGTAATGTTAAAAACGTGGAGTGAAAATATACCAAAATTGGTGAAGTCATGAGCGTGCGTAGAAATTGCGCAATGGAGACCCATAATACAATTATTTTGGGGATTTTTTACACCAGATTTCCAACACAGGTATTTTGGGACCTCCACTCATGAACAGTGGCACTGTGATTTTCTTAATCTGTGCTCTGACCCACCGCTGCGATGAGTGCCTTCCTGTCAGCAAGATGCCCTACACAACAATTTGACAGAGAAAATACCCTGCTAATCAAACAGAAAAATCCAGACATCCAAGTCAGACACAGGTAAACCTCCCCAGCCCCAAAACAGCCTGGTGGTTTGTGCTCTGAAAGCAGTCAGCCCCAAAATAAGTCAGCTGTGCTTTAAACTCTTCCTGCACTGAAAATCTTAAGAATTGTAACAAACGTAAAACTAGATCCACCTCCCTCTGTTGCTTGAAAGACTGTCTTTTCCTGATAATTCTAAGTTCCTTATTTCACCTTTCAGTTAGAAGTAGCCTCCACCTGCAGAATATCTGCTACAAATCAAAGACAATTGTAAGGTTCACCTCCCTCTGTTGTGAGCACAACTCCGCTTTCTTGCAAATCCTATGTTCAGTATTGCAGCTTCCAGCCAGAGGTAGTTTCAGTTGAAGAATAAAAAGCAATCGGTTTAAATGCTTCATTGGCAAGCTTTTAAACTAGTCAAGGGGGGAGGCACTGATAAGCAGCAGGAAAATCCCAGCCTCTCCCTACAAAACAGGGTACTAAATGAGAAAAAGACTGAGGTAGAAAGGTCAGCGGGGGATGCTGCAACAGAAGGTAAAGCCATCAAAAAAATGGAGAGCAATGAGTGCCAATGCCCGTAGTCTGAGTAACAAGTTTCCTGAATCAGTGGCCTTGATGGAGGAGGAACATCTGGATATCGTGGCAGTCACAGAAACATGGTACACACAAAACCATGACTAGGACATAAACATACCAGGATACACTATCTACAGGAGGGACAGGGAGGGTAAAAGAGGAGGAGGAGGAGGAGTAGCTCTTTACATAAGGGAAGGAATCAAAGCAACAGAACAAAAGGGAAAACAGGGAGGAGAAGAAGCACTGTGGGTAAATTTGGAGACCGGCAATGGCACCGCAATCCGCACAGAGGTTGTATACAGACCCCCTTCTCAGGTGGAGGAAATGGACAAGGAAATAGAAACATAGACTTTGACGGCAGATAAGGACCGCTAGGCCCATCTAGTCTGCCCATTTCTCTACCTACAGGATAGGCCGCAGATCCTAGTTAACCAACAGCCTATATCTTCCTGCCTCCACAAGAATTGCCTTATGTCTGTCCCATGCATTCTTGAATTCTCCCACAGTTTTAGACCCCACAACTTCCTCAGAAAGGCTGTTCCATGCATCCACTACCCTCTCTGTGAAATAATACTTCCTCACATTGCCCCTGAACCGCCCTCCTTCTATCTTTAAATTGTGTCCCCTTGTTCTTGCAAGTCTCTTTTTCTGAAAGATGCTACCCTCTTGGACTTTGTTGATTCCCTTGAGGTACTTGAAAGTTTCTATCATGTCCCCCCTCTCCCTTCTTTCCTCAAGGGTATACATGTTAAGCTCCTTTAGTCTCTCCTCATACGGCTTCTCTTGCAGACCCTGCACCATTTTAGTTGCCCTCCTCTGGACTGCCTCTATCCTGTCTATGTCCTTGCGGAGATGGGGTCTCCAGAACTGGACACAGTATTCCAGATGGGGTCTCACCAACTGTCTGTACAGAGGGATAACAACTTCCTGTTTTCTGCTGCTGATGCCTCTCCTATACATCCCAGTATACCCCGACCCTCCCTACTGCCTTCTCACATTGCTTGCTAACCTTAAGGTCATCTGATATGATTACCCCAGGTCCCTTTCCTGTTTTGTTGTTGTTAATACCTCCCCCATTGTATTCTTCCCTGGGTTCTTGTTTCCCAGGTGCATTATTTCACTTTTTGCATTGAATCCTAGCTGCCATCGTCTGACCATTCCTCCAACCTTGCCAAGTCCCTTTTCATCCTTTCCACGCCTCCTTGTGTATCAACTCTGTTGCAGATCTTTGTGTCATCTGCAAAAGGCATACTTTTCCTTCCAGTCCCTCTGCATTGTCACTGATGAAGACATTAAAGGACTGGACCCAATACTGAACCTCACGGTACCCACTAGTAACGCCCTTTCTTCAAGTGGACTCCATTTACAATTACCTTCTGTGTCCTGTTGTCCAGCCAATGTTTTACCCAGGCTACCACCTGGGACCCACTCCCAAGCTGGTTAATTTGACTAATAATCTTTTGTGTGGGACTGTGTCAAATGCCTTGCTACAAGTCTAGGTAGCTGTCCACAGCCCCTCCCTGGTCTACTACTTTGGTCACCCAGTCAAAAAAATCTATTAGATTCGTCTGACATGACCTTCCGCTGTGAACCCATGCTGCCTTGGATCCTGTGCTCCACTGACCTCTAGGTACTGAACTATTCTTTCCTTCAAGTGACTCCATCACTTTCCTACCACAGAGGTCAGACTGACAGGTCTGTAGTTTCCTGCCTCTGTCTTGGTCCCACTTTTGTGAAGGGGAATCACATCCGCCTTCCTCCAGTCCTCGGGTACCACACCATCCTCCCATGATTTATTAAAAAGAGTAGCCAGTGGTTTCACTAGTTTCTTCCTTAATTCTTTTAGAATTCTGGGGTGAATTCCATCAGGACCCATTGCTTTGTCCACCTTCAGTTTTAGGAGTTCTTGCAGAACCCTTTCTTCTGTGAAAAGACTGGGATGGACCCCCCTATCAAGAGTGCTTCTGTTAATTGGATTAGGCACTTCCCCTCCTCTTTTGTGAATACTGAGCAGATTTGTTCAGTATTCCTGCTTTTCACTGACCCCTCTGCCCACCCACGTTCATTCTATTCAGCCTCACTATCCCTCCCTTTGTCTTTCACTCGCTGATGTACCTATAAAAGGTTTTATCCCCCTTCTTAACTGAGTTGGCTATCTTTTCCCCAGTTTGGGCCTTTGCTATTCTGACTTCCCTCCTGCTTCTTTCTTAACTGTGTACAGCTCTCTGTCCTGCTCCTTCTGTGTTTCCTTATACTTCCGGAATGCTATCTTTTTCTTCCTGCCTTTCACAGCCACCTCTCTTGAGAACCATAGTGGCTTTTTCTTTCATTTTGATTTGTTTATTTGCTTCACACAAAGGCTTGTTGCCTCTGTGATGGCAGTTTTGATAATTCCCCATTGTTGCTCCACACCTCCTTCTAGCCTATTTGCTAGTGCTTTTCTGAGGCACTCTCCCATCTTGCCAAAGTCATGTCTTCCCCCAACACAGACGTTTTACATTTATGTAATAGACTCAGTTTACTTAGTTATTTAATGTATCTAATTTATTTAATAGACTCAGTTTACTTAGTTATTAATGCAATTTATTTAATGTTTCAGATTTGGCTAGCAAGATTTCTCACAAATGGCAGTAGTGATGCATCCTACACACTGATCCCGGAGTTAGCACAGACAGTGGAGATCCACTACCCTTTGATGATACTCACTGGGAAAAAGTAGTTGATGCAAAGGAAAGGGGTTCTAGTCAACCACTTTCAAAGTACAACATAGTGTGTCTTGAATTGCCTCAACAATACTCCAGCAGCCATGGGTATCATTATATCTGCTACAAGAACTTCACTGCATATAAGAGTTCCGGCAAACTTGCAGATGATGAAATTTGAAAAAAAGACATTGTAAAGAGTTATCTAGCAAAATTGCTTCGTTCCCAAGTTCATAGTGCTCTATCTGAATCTGCAGCATCTACATTAGGCATGTTCCCAAATGAATGTATATTTTGCAAATCTTACAAGAAAAGGAATCCTAAGGGGTCAAAGGAGACTTTTTATTATCCTACAACATGTGTTACTTATGGGGCAACAGACAGCATAAAAACACAGCAAAAGAAATGGACGATCAACAAATGGATATGATGGTAGGCAGTATTGATCTCATTGCCAAAGAAGTAAAGTATCACAACAGTTGTAAGAACAAGTATGTAAATGCCCTCAGCCCCGGCTCATGGGCGATCTACACTATATGCAGATGACCTTGTCATCCTAAACAGCTCCCAGGACATCTCTGTCATCACTGCCCAGCTTAACTCTGACTTTGACCTAATCCAAACCTGGCTAAAGGACCATAAGCTTACGGTCAACCTGCAGAAGACTCAGACCATGCTGTTTGGCTTTGCAGTCAAGAAAAAAGCTGACCTTTCCCTTCTAAAGATCTCATGTGCTGATGGGTCCTTTTTGCCAGCTGTTGATCTAGGCAAGTACCTGGGTGTAACACTTGATCCTCAACTAGACTTTGTGGTGCATATATGCAACATATGTAAGGCCTCTAACAGTAAGCTGGGTCTTGTATATAGGGCTAAAAGCTGTCTCACCCTGGCTGCTCATCTCGCCCTAGCCAGGGGGATCCTCCTACCCACACTAAGCTATGGACTAGTCACCTTTGCCTATGTCGCAAAAAGAAAACAGTCTCTCAAAATAGGATACAGCCTACAACAACATCTGTCGCTTTGCACTCTTGGCCCCACACCTCACCCACCAGTGTGAGCTCTACTCCCGGCTTGAGTGGCTTCCACCAGAACAGCACCACACCTTTGTCTTGGGCAACTTTATTGACAATGTGGTCTGAACAGCCACCCCTTTTGCCCTTGCCATATCCCTCTTACCCGCTACCCCTTCCTACCACTTATGATCCAGTGGCTCTCATGTCCTCCTGGCTCCAAAAACTTGCACACAAATGGGTGATCGGGCCTTCGCTGAGTACGCACTCCAGTTATGGAATGTCCTCCCTGCAAGCACTTGCTCCTTCACCTCCCATCCCTCCTTTAAAGCCTCCTTCTGGGGATTCCTCAAATTGGCCTCCATCTGCCTCTGCACTTAATGCCTGTCTGAGTTTGTTACCCTACACCTCTGCTTAAGGAGGAGGGACTCTGCCCCTTACCCACTAGTGAGCTGACAGTCTCTTAGAAGAAATGATTATGATTTTGTTGGGCCCACTCAGGCCCTTCTGACCATTAACCTGTATATGTTAACTGCCCCCCATGCTCTGCCTTGTCCCTCCACTCCCCAACTGTACTAATCATGTTTACCTGCTTCCTTAATCCTTTGGGGTGTAGCAGCCCAGGTATGTTAATTTTTGCCTTCCTTGCCTGAACCATGTGATTGTGTAAAACCTGATGTTCTTGTATTGTTCTTGCTCTCCTTGATACTCTTGAATGTGTACCTTGTACTTGTTTTACAGCTGTTCTGAAGGTCTGAAGAAGCTATGACAAGAACACACACGGATGACCAAGTGCCAGCAAGAAATGAAACACACACAGTAGAAACAAACACAGATAACCAAAGATCAGAAGTTGATGCACATGATCAGGCAGGGCCATCTTTAACATCAAAGGGCAAATGATGCAGAACATCAAAGACAAAGGCTGAAGATTTTGATGAAGACTATTTGCCAAGTGTAAAGAAGCAGATATTGTAGCCAATGGCATGACAGGAACAAGACACTATACCCAGGAGGTGCATTCAAACATCTCAAAGGAAAAGAGCTCTAGATAATGGTGAGACAGACATTCAACCATATTCATCTAGAAAACCAAAAATAAGACAGTATCAATATAAGGTGACAGTAAGCTCTGAACCAAAAAACCTCATGCAAGCTAAGAGAAGGGACGTTGCCTTGATGATATCTTGTGTAAGTGTAGATGCTACGCCAATGTGGCATGGATGGAATGCCCTTGTTTCTGTACATGATCAGAGCAGATCATATCATACATGGACCCTATAGGAAAGCCTTCTACAAGACTTGATGTAGTGCAAGACACCATGAATATTGCTATCAAGGTTATGGATGAATGCCAGGAAGACTATGTGCCTATTACTTATGACTTGGCCATACAAAACCTGCACTACAAATTCAGGCCACAAAGTCCCCGGAATATGATAGACTTTTCATATGTTTTGGATCATTCCATATACAATTAGCATATTTTAAAGGTCTTGGATACCTTCTTAATAGTTCTGGTGGATACCACATTCTTGTTGAAAGTGGTGTACTGGCATTGGGATACCTGAATGGACTTTTTCAAGGAACATTTTTTAATCGGGCAAAGAGGCTTCACCTGATGCTGTCAGCAGCATTCAGAATTAAATATCTGCAGTGCTTTATACAATATAAAGGTTTGTCAGACTTTCCAGACTTAAGCATTGCAGCAGCTACTTAATGACCCATCGCCTTCTTCAGTGGTGGACCTAGAGAATACAACTGAGTTCAAGACATTTATGGAGGCATATGAAATGTTCTCAGATTCCACACACCATGGTGAGCATGGTGCAACTGCCTAATTTTGGCTGCAGTACTGCAGTTTGGTAAAGTTGTACCAACTTTTCTGCCATTCCATCAGGACAAATGACTTGTCTCTCTTTGTATATAACTTGGAGAAGATGGTACCTCTTTACTTCACAACTGGGCACCACAACTATGCCAAGTGGATGACCCTGTACCTTATGAATTTGCTAAACATGGATGAGACCCACCCTGGACTAAGAAAAAAATCTGATAATGGAGCATTAACCATTGAAAGATCAAAGATAAGATTTAGCAGAAATGACATAGACTTGACCTTGGAACAGACAATTAATGCCAATGCTGCATCAAGACTAACCAGGATTTCTTCTTTGACACAGTACATCAACGCACGGAGGAGGTGGAACATTCTGTGGTCAGCTCGAAATAAAATTGTTGGAAGTCTTATGGAAAAAGTTGGTCTTGTCAGCCATGAAGAAGCCAGCCAAGAGCTGAAGAGTTTTAGAGTTAAATGAGATTCAAAGGAGCTAAACAAGCTGTTGAACACAATAGACTCCTCCATGAATCCATTCTGGGATGAGTTTTAGGACAGCAATCTTTATTCAAATAGGTAGTGGAAAAGCAGTATCACAAGAGGTAACAAATGAAGTGTTACAGGTTACTGAGATAGGTACTTGGATGTATCATGTGTTTAGAGACAAATACATTACCAAAGGCAGTAGGTTCGATGAACCCATCAAAAGATACAAGTTGAAGAACTTTGCACATGATGCAATGAAGGTTAAGATTAAGAACAAGGACAAGAAAATCGTCGAGTTGAAAGGAACTCTAGACCTCTTTAGAGGCTTGCTATATCTATCTGCAACTTCAACAGTTGAACTTATGATGGTGTTTGCCTACCTACTAACCCCAGTACTCCTCTCCTTAGGAAACGTTGATGGATCAATGAACACAGCAATGAAGTCAACACTGCTGAAGAAAGTTGAGACCAGAGTCCAAAGAAGCCACACCGATGCTGTAAATGCCACTGTGATTGATGTCCTGTTCTTGATCAGAAGTTTTACAAACCTGCCACCAACATTCCACAGTGTGGCAAAAACCATCCTGTCTCTTGTTTGCTGTACTTCCACAAATGAAGTCCACCTTGTCAATGACTATTACAAGTCACCATCGATCAAAGGTCTTGGACAAGAGAAGGGAGGAAAGCATAGCATCATTCCACTCTTCTATTTCATAACTGGTCCTGACCAAGGCTGTCCAAGAGATTTTGCCAGATCCCTGTCTTTATCTTCATTCAAGACAGCACACCTAGGTTTTCTAGCTACAGCATGGAATTCTGATGTGTACTGTGAAGCTATAGGTGATAAAAAGCTCATGTATACAGTAGGAGAAACTTGTCACTCATACAAAGTGGAAGTTGGACATATGCTCAGACTAGAGTGCAAGGCCTTAAAAGCAAACACGGAGCAGCAGACACAAGAGTCTTGCAACTCATACACTGCATTTGCAGTCAAAATGAGAGTGAAGATGTGCATGTAGTGGTCAGGGCAGATGATACTGATATTCTGGTCATTCTGCTGTATCATGCAGGTCTAAATGATAATCTCAAACTGCACATGGATGTTGGCCATTCAGGGAATAACACAAGAAGATTCATAGCTATTTCCCGCTTGTCAGCAGAGTTAGGCAGACCTGTGTGTGCAGCTCTACTAGGTCTCCATGCACTGACAGGGTGTGACTATTCACCAGCATTAAAGGCAAGAGGAAGGTGTGACCTCTAACAATTATGTAAAAGAATTCAAAGCACACACAGGCATTTGGAAAAATGGGATGTCCACACTTGTCTAAAGAAACTGAGGATACAATTGAGAGCTTTGTGTGTACCTTGTATGGACAGAAAGTAAAGGATGTCAACACAGCCCACTACAGTATGTTCAGCGTCAAGTATCGACCGAGTGACAAAGTTGATTTGCATGATGGTAACGAGCTTGCTTCTGCTCCTTTGATCTTTTCTATAGGTACCCTCTGGCCCTAGCACTTGAGCCAAAAAGGCCTCAAAGGAGTACTTCTCCATCTTCCTGTTTTGGGATCCTCAACAATGATTACAACTGAACAATTCTACTTGGAACTATTACTATCAAGGAAGCCATATTTTCCCTTATTAACAGTTTTAAAGATCTTAAACTGGCCGTCAAGGAACTAACCTGCTGAGTGACCAATGTAGAAGCCAGGATTTCATCGATGAAGGATTGGCAGGCCTGACTGGACACAGAAATGGTTACACTGTGCTGAAACATATCCAAGCTGGTGGACAAAGTAGATGATTTAGAGTGGTACAGTCAAAGAAACAATTTGGTCTTGTTAGGTCTACACAAGGTTGAGGAGGGCCTGAATGTCACTGAATTTTTGCAAACATTCTGTACCAAGATTGTAGGTCCTTCACTCAATGGACCCACTTATGTGATTGAGAGGGTGCATAGAGCACTTCACTCTAAGCTAGCTACTGGTTAACCACCATTATTTTGCAATATTTCTAAAGATATTCTCTCTGGTGGCCCACAGTGGTACTGCAGGCAGGCTAGGAATTTCTTTAGCAATATAACATCAATTTCAGGAAATATCAGGCTGTGCCTTTGGCTGCAATTATACATCCCCACAATGACAACCTTAGGGTGGAGAGCATTAAGTTTATAAGCTGTGTTACCAGCTTTGTAGTGTATATATCCAGTGGTGCTTGGCCCCTCATTTTTAAACTACTAAATTATCTGGACAGAGACTTTATTTTGTGGGAGGTCTGCAAGTTATAAAATCTGCAGTGGGAAGGTAAAAAGCTGCTGCTGGTACATGCGCTCACTTTTAAAGTTCACCAGATGAGAGCAGCTTATCGTCCTATGCAAAATACTGTAGAACTAGAAATATGTGCGTAAAGTTTATATCGCACTTTGAAGACTAGTCACCTGATCGCACCTATATAATATTGCACTGATCACATCAATGTAACTCATGTCTGCAATACTGCTCGACTTGAAGGACAATGGTTGGTTGCAAGCATTTCCAAACTTTCAGCGCAGACTGAGGACTGCAAGAGGGGCTTCGAGCAAGCTGGAATCCTACATGTACACTCTGACTGCCTGAACAGTAATCCTTTTGTTACCGTATTACTGTGTTACACCAAAACTGTGTCTACAATCAAATTGAATTTTTATTTCTTTTACAGATGATGCTAAAGATGATGCTACAGAAGACGACTAAACTGGGAGAGGAGCCTCATGTGCGTTCATGGCATTGTGTCGAATCGAGAATCAAACCCTGATTTCTTTTGTTTTTTGTTTCTGCACCAAATAATTATAAAGTGTTTGCTTCACCTTATCACTTGTTTTTCTCTGTTTTTACTGTATATCCAACTTTTTACACACCAAACAAATGAACTATGAGCAAAGGGGTTTTCACTGGTGATGCAGAAGTAAAAATGACCGATCACATGGTTCTCAATGACGAATCAATTGAATGGGGTCAGTCCCTCCCATCTCGGTGGCGGTGTGCATAGAACTACATGGCAAGATAGAGCTAAGGACAATACAGTATACAAAATTAAGGACAATATACAGTAATGTTTATTACAGTAATGGACAGCAAAGTTTAAATTAAGTCCATTTGGTATGCAAGCTCGAGTGGCGTGGTAGTGGCGTGGTGGCATGGTGTTGTAGCGTGGCGTTGACTTGGAACACATCTCACATCTCACAGTACTGTATCTAGCTACACTGGACAGGTAAGCATTTAAACACAAAATCACACATGCCCCCACAATGCAAAGCACCATGGGCTGCACATGCAAATCACCACAGAATGCCATGCTGGTCCAACTCCAAGCAGAATTGCCTGGTGCCGAAAGGTCTCTCACACAGTCTGCAAAGGGTGCTAACAGAAGACATAGACACGTGTTTCGTCCTACCAGGACTCATCAGTATGCCTCGTCTGTTTGACACCCCAGTGGAATGGACCAGCTACCCCTAAGGCAGTGTGCCTGGGATATATTGTGGTGAACCCATTAAAATAAAAAAACATTTAAAAGACAAAGAACCTCCGTGCACAAACACTGAGGCAAGGGTTACCCCAAAGGGCACCTGGCTGGGAAGCCAAGCCTCAAGAAAACACAAAATCACACATGCCCCCACAATGCAAAGCACCATGGGCTGCACATGCAAATCACCACAGAATGCCATGCTGGTCCAACTCAAGCAGAATGCCTGGTGCGAAAGGCCTCTCACACAGTCTGCAAAGGGTGCTAACAGAAGACATGAACGTGTTTAGTCCTACCAGGACTCATCAGTATGCCTCGTCTGTTTGACACCCCAGTGGAATGGACCAGCTACCCCTAAGGCAGTGTGCCTGGGATATGTGTAGTGAACCCATTAAAATAAAAAAAACATTTAAAAGACAAAGAACCTCCGTGCACAAACACTGAGGCAAGGGTTACCCCAAAGGGCACCTGGCTGGGAAGCCAAGCCTCAAGAAAACACAAAATCACACATGCCCCCACAATGCAAAGCACCATGGGCTGCACATGCAAATCACCACAGAATGCCATGCTGGTCCAACTCCAAGCAGAATTGCATGGTGCCGAAAGGCCTCTCACACAGTCTGCTTGGAGTTGGACCAGCATGGCATTCTGTGGTGATTTGCATGTGCAGCCCATGGTGCTTTGCATTGTGGGGGCATGTGTGATTTTGTGTTTTCTTGAGGCTTGGCTTCCCAGCCAGGTGCCCTTTGGGGTAACCCTTGCCTCAGTGTTTGTGCACGGAGGTTCTTTGTCTTTTAAATGTTTTTTTATTTTAATGGGTTCACCACAATATATCCCAGGCACACTGCCTTAGGGGTAGCTGGTCCATTCCACTGGGGTGTCAAACAGACGAGGCATACTGATGAGTCCTGGTAGGACGAAACACGTGTCTATGTCTTCTGTTAGCACCCTTTGCAGACTGTGTGAGAGGCCTTCCGGCACCATGCAATTCTGCTTGGAGTTGGACCAGCATGGCATTCTGTGATGATTTGCATGTGCAGCCCATGGTGCTTTGCATTGTGGGGGCATATGTGATTTTTGAGGCTTGGCTTCCCAGCCAGGTGCCCTTTGGGGTAACCCTTGCCTCAGTGTTTGTGCACGGAGGTTCTTTGTCTTTTAAATGTTTTTTGTTTTAATGGGTTTACCACAATATATCCCAGGCACACTGCCTTAGGGGTAGCTGGTCCATTCCACTGGGGTGTCAAACAGACGAGGCATACTGATGAGTCCTGGTAGGACGAAACACGTGTCTATGTCTTCTGTTAGCACCCTTTGCAGACTGTGTGAGAGGCCTTTCGGCACCATGCAATTCTGCTTGGAGTTGGACCAGCATGGCATTCTGTGGTGATTTGCATGTGCAGCCCATGGTGCTTTGCATTGTGGGGGCATGTGTGATTTTGTGTTTTCTTGAGGCTTGGCTTCCCAGCCAGGTGCCCTTTGGGGTAACCCTTGCCTCAGTGTTTGTGCACGGAGGTTCTTTGTCTTTTAAATGTTTTTTTATTTTAATGGGTTCACCACAATATATCCCAGGCACACTGCCTTAGGGGTAGCTGGTCCATTCCACTGGGGTGTCAAACAGACGAGGCATACTGCTGAGTCCTGATAGGACGAAACACGTGTCTATGTCTTCTGTTAGCACCCTTTGCAGACTGTGTGAGAGGCCTTTCGGCACCATGCAATTCTGCTTGGAGTTGGACCAGCATGGCATTCTGTGGTGATTTGCATGTGCAGCCCATGGTGCTGAGGCTTGGCTTCCCAGCCAGGTGCCCTTTGGGGTAACCCTTGCCTCAGTGTTTGTGCACGGAGGTTCTTTGTCTTTTAAATGTTTTTTTATTTTAATGGGTTCACCACAATATATCCCAGGCACACTGCCTTAGGGGTAGCTGGTCCATTCCACTGGGGTGTCAAACAGACGAGGCATACTGATGAGTCCTGGTAGGATGAAACACGTGTCTATGTCTTCTGTTAGCACCCTTTGCAGACTGTGTGAGAGGCCTTTCGGCACCATGCAATTCTGCTTGGAGTTGGACCAGCATGGCATTCTGTGGTGATTTGCATGTGCAGCCCATGGTGCTTTGCATTGTGGGGGCATGTGTGATTTTGTGTTTTCTTGAGGCTTGGCTTCCCAGCCAGGTGCCCTTTGGGGTAACCCTTGCCTCAGTGTTTGTGCACGGAGGTTCTTTGTCTTTTAAATGTTTTTTTATTTTAATGGGTTCACCACAATATATCCCAGGCACACTGCCTTAGGGGTAGCTGGTCCATTCCACTGGGTGTCAAACAGGCGAGGCATACTGATGAGTCTGGTAGGAGAAACATGTGTCTATGTCTTTGTTAGCATCCTTTGCAGACTGTGTGAGAGGCCTTTCGGCACCATGCAATTCTGCTTGGAGTTGGACCAGCATGGCATTCTGTGGTGATTTGCATGTGCAGCCCATGGTGCTTTGCATTGTGGGGGCATGTGTGATTTAGTGTTTTCTTGAGGCTTGGCTTCCCAGCCAGGTGCCCTTTGGGGTAACCCTTGCCTCAGTGTTTGTGCACGGAGGTTCTAAGCATTTAAGTTGCTTTATGATATGCAGGTGGGGTAATGAGGTGGTGATGGTGATGGTTCTGGCCAAGATGAAGATGAGGGCAAAGACGAGCAGAGACAAGGCTGTTTACACACATTAATCTTCGCTGCAAAAATAATTTCACTGAACAACACTCTCCAGCGAATATAGTGAAATTATTTTTACAGTGAAATGTTTGAGTTCTACAGTATATTGTCGGCAACACATATTTGCCATTGCATACTTTACCCTGTTCGCCTAGAAGCCTATTTGGCCAAAGGGATCCAGTGTTTTGATTCTGCCATACAAGCTGCAGCAGAATTGCCACAGTTCTTCCCTGAATTATTTGCCAAAATGGGATGGAGCCCAGTCTACAGCCTACAACCTGACTACTGGCTCTAGCACTGAATCCGGAACTCTGCATTTTTTTTACTTAAGATTGTTTCCTTGCTGGTTGGACTTTTGACTCATTTACAGCGATATGCTAGTACGATGTGATTGTTAGAGATCTTTGATAATCTGTTGCCAACCATCGTTAGACTCTAATTATTCAGTGCAGATATTAAGACTACTTAATTATATATTTTTCAACTGGCTCAAAGACGTTTACCATGTTCTGATTTCTATAACAATTTAAACATTAATTCAGTTTTATATTTTCAAAACTATGTGTCCTTATACTGAGAACTATTCAGAGTGAAAGAAGTATTGAGAGAAAATATAGATTTTCTGTCTCTTTAGTTAAGTAGTAATATATGAAGCCTGGACTAATTTTTAGCTACTGTAAGAATTACAGTAACATTTGTGATCTTAGAGCTCCCTCCAGTGGGCTACACTGGTACCCTTTCAAGTGTATTTTAGTTCTTGTGCTACACAGTTTCTTGACATACCTTCTTCTTGCCTAAATTGTGGCCAAGTAAGCTTCATCTATTCAAAATTAATATTATGTTTTATACACTCTTCTTATATCCTGTACATTTATAATGAGTAGCTTTTATTAGCAATTTCTGGCTGGTATTAAACCAGTCCTATCTTTTCCCTGGGATGCTTTATTTTTAAACGGAGGAAGGAGATCCAATTAATTTTTATGTTGGCTCACGCTTGCGCTCCAGCCAACATATTGCATTAGGAGCAGATTTGGAGGTGCAGTCACTGTGGGCGAATGCAGGGTACACATCAGTAGGTGTGTCCCTCATTCCCCAGTAAGACAGCATGCAGGCGCCACAACAGCAAAACGTAATGTGGTGACCACATCTAAGAAAACATCTGCTACAATGAGAAGCAAGCTTCTCATTGCAGCGGCACAGCCTCCCCATGTAAGCATGGTGATGGGGTGCCCCATCCCCCTGTCGCATTCCCTGACCCACTTCATTTGCTGACGGGGAAGCCCACCCCCCATTGGTATAATGACCCCACCAAATGTGTGCCTAGGGGGTGCCAGTCCCCCTCAGCATCATGTGCTCTCCCCTAACAGTCTTCCTTTGCTGATAGGGGGCCCAATCCCCATTGGCTACAGTCCCCCCATCCCTGTTTATTTAGATGAAGGGGGAGCCCGCTCTCCGTCGGCATAATGTCTCCTCCCCATCTGTTGGGTGCCGAGGGGGTGCCCAATCCCCCTGTCAGCTGCAGCCCATACAAAAAATAATCAGATGACACGCTGGGAGCCCACCCCAGCATGCCAAATGTGCCTGAAAAAACAAAAAACGACCTGCGATGTTCCCTTTTTTTTTAAAGAAAATGGTCCTGGCGCGATAATCTTTGGTGGACCAGGAACATGTCTGCACTCTTCAAAGCCGACCGCGAACTGAAGAAATGCCGGTAAGCTGTATAATGGCATAAATGGTTTTTTTTCAACTTTGGTGCAAATCTCGGCCATTTTGGGGAATTCTGACACCAAATTTTCAACATGGGGTTATTGGGACCCCTCCTCATGAATTCAGTCACTGTCATGGTGTTATTCAGTCCAGAAAAGTGATTTCGTGGTCACTGTGTGGAATAATCTTTTAGGATCGATTAATGAAATGTAAACACAGAAACAGAAACATAGACTTTGACGGCAGATAAGGACCGCTTGGCCCGTCTAGTCTTCCCATTTCCCTACCTACAGGATAGGCCACAGATCCTAGTTAACCAACAGCCTATTTCTTTCTACCCCCCACAAGAATTGCCTTATGTCTGTCCCATGCATTCTTGAATTCTCCCACAGTTTTAGACCCCACAACCTCCTTAGGAAGGCTGTTCCATGCATCCACTACCCTCTCTGTGAAAAAATACTTCCTCACATTGCCCATGAACTGCCTCCCCCTCTATCTTTAAATTGTGTCCCCTTGTTCTTCCACGTCTCTTTTTCTGAAAGATCTACCCTCTTGGACTTTGTTGAGTCCACTGAGGTACTTAAAAGTTTCCATCATGTCCCCCCTCTCCCTTCTTTCCTCAAGAGTATACATGTTAAGCTCCTTTAGTCTCTCCTCGTACGGCTTTTCTTGCAGACCCTGCACCATTTTAGTTGCCCTCCTCTGGACTGCCTCTATCCTGTCTATGTCCTTGCAGGAGATGAGGTCTCCAGAACTGGACACAGTATTCAGATGGGGTCTCATCAACTGTCTGTACAGAGGGATAACAACTTCCTGTTTTCTGCTCATGATGCCTCTCCCTATGCATCCAAGTATACCCCCAGCCATAGCCAGTTTTAGGCACCAGCGAATCCTGCAGTTGCTGGGGGCCCCCTGATCATGGGGAGGGGGCCTCCAACTCAAGCAGTTTATGTTATTCATTTTTCATTTTTTTCTTGGGTTCTTAAATCAGCAACAAAGGACTGTGCAGCTCACTGTGATGAGGCATCATTATGTCATGAAACATCTATGACCCAGCCAATAAGAGGAAGATGGGCAACAATGGATGGAATGAGAAAAAAGCCCCAAGGACTACCACTGCTGTCTCCCCTTAAAAAATATAAATATACTACGGGTTGTACTGAAAATAAAATAAAATGATGTGTATATGGGCTACAGTCAAACACATGCGGTAAAAGTGGGCCAAGTGGGGCCCCATGAGTTCACTGATCCTGCTGGGGGCCCCCAAAATCCTAAAGTCGACCCTGCCCCCAGCCCTTCCTACTGCCTTCTCACATTGCTTGCTAACCTTAAGGTCATCTGATATGATTACCTCCAGGTCCCTTTCCTTTTTTGTTGTTGTTACTACCTCCCCCCCATTGTGTATTCTTCCCCTGGGTTCTTGTTTCCCAGGTGCATCATTTTGCACTTCTTTGCATTGAATCTTAGCTGCCATACTTCTGACCATTCCTCCAACCTTGCCAAGTCCCTTCTCATCTTTTCCACACCTCCTTGTGTATCAACCCTGTTGCAGATCTTTGTGTCAACTGCAAAGAGGCATACTTTTCCTTCCAGTCCCTCTGCAATGTCACTTATAAAGACATTATAAAGGACCGGACCCAGTATTGAACCCTGCGGTACCCCACTAGTAACCCCTCTTTCTTCAGAGTGGACTCCATTTACAATTACCTTCTGTGTCCTGTTGTCCAGCCAATGTTTTACCCAGGCTACCACCCTGGGATCCACTCCCAGGTAGGTTAATTTGACTATTAATCTTTTGTGTGGGACTGTGTCAAATGCCTTGCTAAAGTCTAGGAAGGCCATGTCCACAGCCCCTCCCTGGTCTACTACTTTGGTCACCCAGTCAAAGAAATCGATTAGATTCATCTGACATGACCTTCCTGCTGTGAATCTATGCTGCCTTGGGTCCTGTGCCCCACTGGCCTCTAGGTACTCAACAATTCTTTCCTTCAGAAGTGACTCCATCACTTTCCCTACCACAGAGGTCAAACTGACAGGTCTGTAGTTTCCTGCCTCTGTCTTGGTCCAACTTTTGTGAAGGGGAATCACATCCACCTTCCTCCAGTCCTCGGGTACCACACCATCCTCCCATGATTTATTAAAAAGAGTAGGCAGTGGTTTCACTAGTTCCCCTCTTAATTCTTTTAGAATTCTGGGGTGAATTCCATCAGGCCCCATTGCTTTGTTCACCTTCAGTTTTAGGAGTTCTTTCAGAACCCTTTCTTCTATGAAAGGACTGGGATGGACCCCCCTATCAAGAGTGCTTCTGTTAATTGGATTAGGCACTTCCCACTCCTCTTTTGTGAATACTGAGCAGAAATATTCATTCAGTATCCCTGCTTTTTCACTGTCCCCCTCTGCTCTCCCACCGTTCTTTCTATTCAGCCTCCCTTTGTCTTTCTATGCTCACTGATGTACCTAGAAAAGGTTTTATCCCCCTTCTTAACCGAGTTGGCTATCTTTTCCTCAGTTTGGGCCTTTGCTATTCTGACTTCCCTCCCTGCTCCCTTCTGCCTTAACTGGTACAGCTCTCTGTCCTGCTCCTTCTGTGTTTCCTTATACTTCCGGAATGCTATCTTTTTCTCCCTGACTTTCCCAGCCACCTCTTTTGAGAACCATAGTGGCTTTTTCTTTCGTTTTGATTTATTTGCTTCACACAAAAGCTTGTTGCCTCTGTGATGGCAGTTTTTATGATTCCCCATTGTTGCTCCACCCCTCCTTCTAGCCTGTTTGCTAGTGCTTTTCTGAGGCACTCTCCCATCTTGCCAAAGTCAGCCCTTCTGAAGTCCAGTACCCTCACTTTTGTATGGCTTGACTCTGTAGCTGAGTTTAACATGAACCACACTGTTTGATGGTCACTTGCTCCCAGATGGCAACCCACTTCTAGATCTGAGATCCTCTCACTGCCCCCATTTGAGAGTATGAGGTCTAAGACTGCTCCCTCACGAGTGGGTTCCGAAACTAGCTGTCTGAGGCCTGCCACCTGTAGGGCATGACAGTGCCACTGTTCATGAGGGGGCTCTCAAAAAGCCTATGTTGCAAATTTGGGGAAAAAAAACCCCAAAAAATGACTGTTTTATGAGCGTGTGTTGCGCAGTTTCCATGCACACTTGTAACTTTGTGAATCTGCAATATTTTCATACTAGATTTTCAAAATTGGCATTTTCCACACCTCCTCATGAACAGTACAGATGTCATTTTACATATCCTGGCCAAAATGTGTTTTCGCATGTCCGGTGCAGAATAGCATGGTCGCTGTGCAAAATCTGTTTTTCGGGACAGCTTGAGGAAATGATGGTGACACTGTTTATGAGCAGAGGTCCTAAAATGAGTATTTTGAAAATCTGGTGACGAAAGTCCATAAAATTACTGTGTTACAAGCGTGAGTTGCGCAGTTTCCACACACCCTTGTAACTTCGCAAATTTGCCATATTTTCATGCCACATTTCCAACACTGGCATTTTTTTCACCCCTCCTTATGAACAGTACAGCTGTCATTTTTCACATCCTGCCCAAAATGTGTTTTTGCACCTGTGGTGCACAATGGCGTGGTCGCTGTGGGAAATCAACTTTTGGGACAAATTGACAAAATCACAATGTCACTGTTCATGAGGGGAGGTCCCAAAATGCCTATGTTGAAAATGTGGTTAAAAAAATCCCCAAAATAATTGGGTTACAGCCATGTGTTGCACACTTTCTATGGATGCTCATGACTTCACCAATTTTTAATATTTTCACTCCAGATTTTTAATGTTGCCATTTTTTTACACCTCCTCATAAACCATACAGTTGTCAATTTTCACATACTGCCCAAAATGTGTTTTTGTCTCTGTGTCACCAAATGGCATAGCTGCCGTGCAAAACCACCTTTCAGCTAACAAACTGATAGTGCCACTCTTCATGAGGTGAGGTCACAAAAAGCCCATGTTGAAAATCTGGAGTGAAAATACCAACACATGCCTATGGCATTAGGGTTTCCAACTGTAACACCCCACCCTGTACAGACTGACAGGCATCAGGGGTGTGACTTGGGATCATCAGCTGTAATGTTCATGCCATTCCACCTCCACCCCCACCCTGCCACCAGTGACAGGCATTATGGTGTGCCTTGGAGTGTTTGGCCACAACGTTCACCCCATTCTCCCATACTGCACCCACCTCAGCGTATTTCCTTATGGAATGGGGTAAGTATAATGTCCAAAGTCCCCAAAGCACACCACAACACTTGTTAGTGTCTACAGGGTAGGGTGAGGTAAAATGGCATGAGCGTTATAGCTGATGACCCAAAGGCACACCCCAATACCTGTCGGTCTCTGCAGGGTGGGGGTAGGGGTGGGGTTGGAGTCACTTCAATACTTCATGCCATTCCTATTATGCGTCTCTAACTCCTGCAGTACCAATGCCAGCGAGACAACATTCGGCACTGACAAATGCTTGTTCTTATATTGTTACCTCATATTTTCTATTTTGCTTAGCGGTAATTGTTTAAACTTATAGAGGTACCACAGGCAATGTACCAATATTGTTTGATACTGATTGGTATTGTTAACATCACAGTTTGTTGGAATTAGTAGAGAGTTATTGCTAACTAGTAGGGTAGACGGTTGCCTTTTTTGGATAAACTCACAGGATGGGTACAGACAAGGGCTGTCTCCTAGCCATTTTTTTGCAGATCACATGGATATGAGTGGGTGATAGGCCAGGACAGATAATTTTTTACTCTTGCTAGATAATTATAATTTTTTTTAGTTTACTGTTGGTCACTCTGATTTTAATTATGTTGTTTATTGGAGGAAGGGGGAGAGGGTCACCTAGTGCATGGTGATAATTTTGTCTGAGTGCAATATAAGACTGAAAAATCACAATATATGTACAGTGTAGTACATAACGTCTAATACATTGACCATAATTACTTGGAATATTAAGGGGTAGAGAAACAATTCCAAAAAGTACTGTATTTTACTTCACCTAAACACCTTTCATCCTCAGTCTTCTTACAAAAGACAAAATTGTCTACTGACCAAGTGGAAGATCTGAACAAGAGCTGGGTCAAGCAACTGTATAGAGCTGGAAGTAGTTCTTGCCAGAGGGGTGTAGCTATCCTGATTGCTTAGAAAGTGTCCTTAGCCTTTCTAACCAAAATTCAGGATCCAGAAGTGAGATACATATCTGTCCACGTCAGACTGGGCAGTGAGGAAATAGTATTAGGATCACTTTATGGCCCCAATCAGGATATCCCCTAATTTTTTCCTAAATTCACTACAGCTTTGGCCTCTTATGCCAAAGTCTTGACTTCTTATTTATGTATGGTGTGGTTTGACTTCATAAGGCTGGAGCAGGCTGGCTATGTGCCTGGCAGACACTCAAGTGTCCATTTTAGAAAGCTTTTTCATCTTTTCTCTGCATCCAGGGAGGCAGACAGTAATGTGATGTTGGTCTCCCTGGATGTAGAGAAATCATTCAGTCATGTTGCCTGGCCATACCTATTTGCCATTTTATCGAAATGTGGCATCACCCATGAATTTGTTCATTGGATGCGAATGCTATGTACTAAACCTTCAGCCCGGGTCCTTTGTACCAACAAACTTTCAGACATATTTTTCCTAGCTCAGGGTACCAGACAGGGGTGCCCCTTATCTCGCCTTCTTTTCAATTTATATATTGAGCCTTTAACCAGGAAAATAAAATCCTCCTCACTTGTCAAAGGAATATTAACAGAGAATTTAGAATTAAAAATATCTGACTTTGTGGATTTTATTTTGCTATATATATATCTGAATGGCAAACCTCATTATCAGCAGCTTTACAGATTCTATCACAATTTAATCGATTTTCAGGGTACATACTCAGTCTCGATAAAATGGTAGTATATCCATTACCCCCTATTGTAGTAAGAAAGAAATCCTAGATTTGGGTTTCCAGTGGGAACCCTGAGCTTTGGCATATTTAGGTATAAAAGTTACTTGAGAGCTACACTTACTGATGTCCTTAAATTTTGACCCATTACTTAAGCAAATTGAACAGGACTTACATCAATGGCGGCATTTACCCCTGTCACTCTCAGGCAGGTGAACATTCTTAAAATGGATATATTGCCACACTTACTCTATCCCTTGAGCATCTTAAACATAGTTCTCCCTAAAGTTTGGTTCAATAAGATACACTCTACAGTATTTGTACAGACTTTCTGTGGTTGGGCAAGACTCTTCGTAGAGCTTTAATCAAATTATGCAGACCTTGTAACCTGGGAGACCTTCAACTTCCCCATTTACTAGATTATTATTTTACTTTGCACAGGGTGAAATATTTTCAATGTGGTTACCCTCAGACTGCAAGTTCTTATTTACCTAGCTAGTTAAGTACTATATTGAAAAAAATTAGTTGAAGGATATAATCTTTCATTACCCTCTTTATTGTATGTCCCACTGTCTAGTCTGCCAAAAGCTCTTAGATCTACACCCAAAGGTTGGTCAGTGGAAGTGGAAGTGGGTAGCCATCTGGGAACTAGTGACCATTGAACAGTATGGTTTATGATAAACACAGCAGTAGAGTCAAGCCACACAAAGGCAGAGGTACTGGACTTTAGGAGGGCTGACTTTTCCAAAATGGGTGAGTGCCTAAGGAATGCACTAGCAAATGGGCAAGAAGGAGGGGTGGAAGAACAATGGGGATTAATCAAAACTGCCATCACAGAGGCAACAAGCCTTTGTGTGAAGCAAATAAACCAAACAAAACGATGTAAGAAACCACTATAGTTCTCAAAGGAGGTGGCAGGGAAGGTTTGAGAGAAAAAGAAAGCATTCAGGAAGTACAAGGAATCACAGAAGGAGCAGGACAGAGATTGTATCAGTTAAAGCAAAAGGAAGCTGGGAAGGTTGTCAGAACAGCAAAGACCAAAACCGAGGAAAAGATAACCGACTCAGTTGAGAAGGGGGATAAAACCTTTTATAGTTTTATCAGGGAGCGAAGGAAGACCAAGGGAGGGATAGTGAGGCTTAATAAAGGGGCGGGAAGTGGGCAGAGGGTAACTGTAAAAAGGAAGAGATACTAAACAAATATTTTTGCTCAGTATTCACAAGTGAAGAGGGGGAGGTACCTAAACCAAACAATAGAAACACTCTGGATACAGGAGTTGATACCAGCCCATTCACAGAAGAAAGGGTTCTGAAAGAACTCTTAAAACTGAAGGTGGACAAAGCAATGGGGCCTGATGGGATTCATCAAAGAATTCTAAAAGAACTAAGGGTAGAACTAGTGACACCACTGACTACCTTCTTTAACAAATTATGGTAGGATGGGGTGGTACCTGAGGACTGGAGAAGGGCAGATGTGATTCCTCTTCACAAAAGTGGGAGCAGGGCAGAAGCAGGAAACTACAGACCTGTTAGTTTAACCTCAGTGATAGAGAAAATGATGGAATCACTTCTAAAGGAAAGAATTGTTGAGTACCTAGAGGCCAGAGGGGCACAGGACCCAAGGCAGCATGGATTCACAGCAGGAAGGACATGTCAGATGAATCTAATAGATTTCTTTGACTGGGTGACCGTCATCAATCAGTCAGGTCATGGGTCACTCTGAAGAAAGGGGGTTACTATTGGGGTACCATGAGAGTTCATTAGGACAGTCCTCTTCAATGTCTTTATAAGTGACATTGCAGAGGGACTGGAAGAAAAGTATGTCTCTTTGCAGATGACACAAAGATCTGCAACAGAGTTGATACACAAGGTGGGGTGGAAAGGATAAGAAGGGACTTGGCAAGGTTAGAGGAATGGTCAAATGTATGGCAGCTTAGATTCAATGCTAAGAAGTGCAAGGTAATGCACCTGGGAAACAAAAACCCAGGGGAAGAGTACACAATGGGGGATGAGATACTAACAATAACAAAAATGGAAAGGGACCTGTGGGTAGTCATATCAGATGACCTAAAGGTGGGCAAGCAATGTGAGAGGGCATTAAGGAGGGCTGGGGGGATACTGGGATGCACAGGGAGAGGCATCACCCATAGAAAACAGGAAGTTGTTATCCCTCTGTACAGGCAGCTGGTGAGACACCATCTGGAGTACTGCATGTAGTTCTGGAGACCCAATCTCTGCAAAGACATAGACAGGATGGAGGCAGTCCAGAGGAGGGCAACTAAAATAGTGCAGGTCTGCACCAGAAGACATTTAAAGAAAGACTTGAGGAGCTTAATATGTATTGCCTCGAGGAAAGGCGGAGAGGGGTGGACATGATAGAAACTTTCAGGTACCTCAAGGGAAACAACAAAGTCCAAGAGGGTAGCATCTTTCAGAAAAAGAGGTGTGCAAGAACAAGAGGGCACAATTTGAAGATGGGGGGACAGCTCAGAGGTAATGTAAGGATGTAATTTTTTCAGAGGGGGTTGTGGATGCATGAAATGGCCTTCCGGAGGAGGTTGTGGAGTCAAAAACGGTGGTGGAATTCAAGAATGCATGGGACAGTCATAAGGCAAATCTAGGGGGTGGAGGTAGGAAGAAGTAGGCTATTGGTTAACTAGGATCTGCAGCTTATCCATTAGGTAGGGAAATGGGCAGACTGGGTAGGCCAAGCGGTCCTTATCTGCCGTCAAATTCTATGTTTCTATGTTTCTAACTCATTCACAACTTTGTAGATCCCTTCAGCTTTCTTATCAGAAGAACCTTAGCCAACCATTCTTTCAGAATCAGAATTTCCTAACAGCCAATAAATCTTTCACACCAACCAGTTGGAAAGGAAGTGGTCTCAACTCTATTGGGGACTTAGTTAATGATAATGCCATCCTTTCCTTTCCTTTCCTTTCCTTTCCTTTCCTTTCCTTTCCTTTCCTTTCCTTTCCTTTCCTTTCCTTTCCTTTCCTGATTTCAAATCTAAGTCTACTCTCCCGTCACATTCTTTCCTGCAATATACCCAATTTAAACATTGTTTACAAAAATTCTTGGGCACCCCCAGCTGAGACCCATCTCTCACATATAT
This sequence comes from Neoceratodus forsteri, assembly GCA_016271365.2. Lineage (NCBI taxonomy): Eukaryota > Metazoa > Chordata > Ceratodontiformes > Ceratodontidae > Neoceratodus > Neoceratodus forsteri. The sequence goes on from CM057453.1 coordinate 932,274,991, forward strand.
CAGGAAATAAACCAGCAAGTCTGGAATAAGATAGCTCCTACCACCTTTTATTGACAAAATGCCCTCCTGTTGAATAGCCCATTTGGTTATTGGACTCAGATCTGGTCTGATATATATAAATATGTTAAACAGGATTGACTGCAACAGCTTCAATTTAACATATTACAAAATTAGTATTATACTCCATCCAAACTGTTCAAGATGGGCAGGTCACCAAACCCCACATGTATATATTGTGCCCAAGAAAAGGGTACCCTATTACTGTACATATACTTTTGACCTGTCCACAAATTAAATCTTTTTGAATGTTAATCCAGCAGTTCCTGTCCTCTTTTTTTGGTCATTCACACTACTTTACATTGAAAATTTGCATTTTAGGGATCTATGAGTCTATTTTACTCAATATAGATGAAGCATATATGGCACTGATACTGCTGTCATGAAACTACTCATTTTAAGTCATTGGAAAGGCAATTGGGTACCATCACGTGTGGAATGGATCCAAAAATATTTTTAATGCATTAAATGAAGAAAAAGCTACAACCTCTACCAAACCATGTAGGGCATAAATTCCAGGCTTGCTGTCTTCCCTTTTCCTCTACCTTATGAGATGAGCAATGAGAAGATGTTTTTCCTTATTGTACATTTTCATGGTTCTTTTGAATATTGGAGTTAGACATAGTTATGCAGGGTTTTATTTAACTCCAAAAATTGATTAGCGCTTTGCTCTTAAAAGTGCTAAAGCATTATGAAAATGCATAGCACTTGCCTCACTGTGTTTAACAAACATAACACTTCTAGAAAGCCTGTATAAGTGTTTTCTGTACAGTTAGCATTGTCCCAAGAAAAAAAATGCTAATCAATTATTTAAAACCCTGTTATGTCTTAACCCGGACAAAGATAGCAAAACTGTCAAATCTCTAAATTATTCTCCTGAATCCATGCACAGGTTGGGGGTATGTAGTTTGAATGGTTGGGGGTTGTTCATTTGTTATTGTTATGTTATTTTTTGTGATGTTTTTGTGTTATTAGAATCAATGAGTGCAAGTATGTCACGAGTAAGCATTAAGGTACGACAAAGGAGTGTTCTACTGGGGAATTAATGCATGGTTGGGGGGTTATGGTACGAGGCCACAGGCCAAGTGCCTACGACCACCCAACCATGCATTAATCCCACAGTAGGATATGACTTTTGAGTGCCTTAATGCACTTGTAACATGCCAAGTGCAAGGTGAGTATTGTTTAGATAGGGTTTAAGTTGCAATAAAAGACATATCATCTGAAATAGTCATTCTACTTCACAAAACATCGTTTACATGTATCCCTTTGAAACAGTGTGTCTATCTGGAAGCATGCACATGCACATTCTATACTTCACATACATTAATGTTGTGCCTGAAACACCTCTCTAATTATATAACACACATGCATCTTACTTTTAAGTAGAAAACACACATACACGTTGAAAAATGGGTAGTTGTCCCGAGGTGTTTTACTGTTTTCCACACCATTGCTGGCTGAAATTGTTGCTTTTCCCATGGATTCACTACCAGCATGCAGTGCAGGTGGCCTTCCATACTTTGCATACAGAAAACAAAACTACAGATTTTCTATTCCTTTTACATGCACAACAGTTATATCGCTGGCACAATGAAATGACTTAACTCTGGCAGCAAATCCTAACTGTGTGGCTATCTGCTAATGGCTGAGGTGAGCAGAAGAACTGTGCAGAATCTCACATGTGGAGCTGCAATATACTTTTGAGCCTGCCCGATCGCAGGGCAAGGTAAGATTATTTGTGCAAACATCACAGAGGGACACACTACTGCCGGACAGAATGACTGCATGATTTTGCAATGTCCGTTGGGTGGGTGGGTGAGGACTGCAAAAATTTGCATAATTAATTTAAATATAACATATCAATAACAATAGGAAGATTTTAAGCAACATTGGCCCCTTTACCAAAGCAACTGGACTGACAGCATCAATGGATGAAATGGCTGACATACAAAATGAATACTTCAGCTCAGTCTAGAACACCAATAAACCTGAAGTATACAGAGTTAGTAGTCCTTCTATACCTGGAACGATAATCTTTGACCCTAATGATGTCCTTGATTATCAAAGCAAGCTCAAAGTTAATAAATCTCCAGGCCCAGATGGTATGCATCCTAGGGTTTTAAAAGAACTGGCAGATTTACTGGTTTTACCTGTCACTTATATCTTACAAGCCTCCACAGACTCAGGGAAGGTCCCTAATGATTGGAAAATAGCTACAGTTGAACCAATCTTAAAAAAAGGGTCAAGAACAAAGCCTAAGAATTTTAGACCTATTAGCTTAACATCCTGATTGGAAAAGCCATGGAAAGCCTAATTAAAGTCTTAATTTCTGAACATCTAGCTGCTCATGATATAATTGACACTGTACAGCATGGATTTGCAAAATCTAGATCTTGTCAAACTAATTTGCTGACTTTTATGAAAAAGTTAATAGGAACTGGACATAGGTAATACTGTCAATGTAATCTTTATAGATTTTATAAAGCGTTTGACAAATTGCCCCATTATAAATTATTGGCTGTTTTGGAAAATCTTAACTTTCGTGTGAATATTTGTAATTGGGTATCAGACTGGCTTCAGGGTAGAAAGCAGAGAATGACTATAAATGGTGTCCTTTCCAATTGGGCACCATCACCAGTGGTGTCCCCAGGGTTCTGTATTGAGCCCATGCCGTTTTAATATATATATTACTTCTTTAAAAGCAAGCAACCCAAATATTTGGCTGTACAAATTCACCGATGACTGTAGGCTAGGATCTGTAGTAAATACAGAGGAACAGAAGGTAGCTTTACAGGAGGCTCTGTATGAGATCTTGGATTGGACTTCTGGTAGCAAACTTGTATTAAATGCTACCAAATGTAAGGACATGCACCTAGGTAAAAATAATGAAAGGAGGATCTATAATCTGGCTAACTCACAATTGGTAGTTACCAATGAGGAAAGAGATCTTGGGGTTTTAATTACTAATGACCTAAAATTTAGATCCCACTGTAGGGTTCAGACTAAGAAAGCCAATTATAATTTAAACTGTATCCTCAGACACATAGCCAGTAGGGATGCAAAAGTACTTATACCCTCCATAGAGATTTGGTTAGGCCTCATCTGGAGTACTGTGCCCAGGTCTGGTCTCCGAGAATAGGGAGGACATCAATCTGTTGGAGTGAGTTCAAAGACAGCTGTCTAGATCTGTAAAGGGTTTTATAATAAACCATTCCAGGAAAGGTTGGCACCCCTCAATCTATATTCCTTACATTATAGAAGAACTAGGGGAGACCTATGTTTACTATATAGACTGATGGAGGATAATAATCTCTTAGCAGAAATAGGATTTAAGAATAATCTCGGGAGGATCAGTACTAGGAAACATAATAAGGAGCTCCTTCTTCAAACATGGCATCACAAATGGCATAAATCCTGGTTCAGCCATAGAGTGGTGGCATTATGGAACGATCTTCCACATGATGTAGTGAGCAGCTCCAGCATGAATAGTTTCAAAAATGGGCTGGATAGGCTTTTCGAGGACAACATTTTCCAATTTTAAATTAAACCAGGAAATTGCAAGCTTTAAAGGACTAAGGTCTATAAGCTTGATTACACCTATGAAACCTATGAAACTTCTTTTTTCTTAAAATTTGGCCCCTGTCAGTCACATGGAGAAACACAGACAGAGACCGATTACTACACTGTCTCTGTGTGTCTCTGTCTCTCTCGTCTTTTTGGTGTCTCTTTCTGACAATCATCGTGCAGTAGTGAAATCACTGTGAGATGTGTGTGTTTGGCAAAGAATAGAAGTGTTCCCCTGATCATAGCCATGCATTACTAGGGAATTAATGTATGCCTAGTTCCTAGTTTTTAACCAATAGAAATGCTGTATTTGTGATCTTTCATTTCTGCCATGTTACAATTATTATTATTATGTTTCATATTTTATATGTTGGGAAGCTTGTATGTGTTTTGTTTCTATGTCCTTGTTGTATATTTAGTATACATCTCAATAAAATATATTTAATTGCAAAAAAAAGAAGAGAAGGAGTGACCAACATCAGAAGCTTCTCCAAAGGAAAAGCACATGGATGTACATACAGTATTAGAAACATTGAAACAAAAAGAATTAAATGAAGACTTTGACCTGTCACCATTCCTATGAAAAAGTCTCTTTTCTGTGCATACTGGCCCGGATATTCAAAGGGGTTGCACATGGCACAACAGAGTTGTGCTGGCGCAACCCCACATTGCACCCCAGTGGGATATTGAAAGGCTGCCAGGCACAGTGCAATCCCAATGCACGGGAGGCAATGAATGTATGCGGCAGATGCAGGGGTGCCCATGCACATGCGGCCCATCCCGATATTCAGCCGGGATGTGCGGCACATAAGCTGGCATCAGCCCCTGCTGTAGCTGCATAGGGCCTAAAGTTGAGATCAGAGAGGAATAACCCCGGTCACCACAGCTGGGCCGCTGTGTTGCAGGGCACAACACAGCAGCCACCAGCCATGGGTGACCATCCATCCCACAGAACACCTTCCACAAGCACACACATATCTCTGGTAGTCCAGTGGACCCCTCCTGATTCCTGATGGCCTGATAAATGTATTGATAGGCTTTCCTGGTAGTCTAGTGGCTCCCCTTCCTCCTGTGTCCCCAATCGCCAGAATAAGACCATTATTTAAGTCCCTGGTGGTCTAGTGGTACCCCCGCCCATTGCCACGATCGCAGTACAGCACCATATCATATTTCCCTAGTGATCCATTGGCCCACCCCACCCCTCCACCCACACAGAACCCCTTGCCCACCCCACTCCCCCATCATTGACGGAAAGCTGCAACTGGCCCACACACCACCCAGCCACCCACAAAATGACAGGTACAGTATGGGCTTGCAGGGCATGCCCTGCAAGCCCATACATTGTACCTGTCATTCGGGCGGGCAGCCAGGTAAAGGAGGGCAGGTTGTAGCTGCCCGCCAATGAAGGGGAGGGGAGGGAATGGGCAAGGTGTTCCATGTGGGAGGGAGGGTGGGGGGTGCCATTGGATCACCAGGGAAATAAGATATGGCACTGTACCACGATCGCGGCAACAGGTGGCAGGGTACCACCAGACTACCAGAGACTTACATAAAGGTCATCTTCCAGTGATCAGGGACATGGAGGGGGAGGCCACTAGACTACCAGGGCATTGTACTACTGCGTGTAACCATGATTGTGGCTATGGGGCGGGGGATGCCCCAAGACCCCCACCGTGCACACTGCATGTTGTGCAAGGTGCCAGGCACAAGTCGCTGGGCTGCCCCTGCACAAGGCATGCAAATGGGGCCATACTGACATGCAAATGGCCCCATTTGTGTCTTGCATATATAATGGCCTCATTTGCATGCCCGCCACTGAATATCATTGGTGATGCGCCTAGCACACCTGCAATTGCGCTGGCGCATTTCCTCTTGCTCCCTGTCAGTGGCTTGTGCCGGCGCAGTGCCACTGTGCCATGCACAGTCTGTGCCATATTCAATGATGTGCCATGGCGCATCACCACTGAATTACAACTGGTCCTGGCCCCAGCGCATCCCAGTTGCGCTGTGCCCAGGCTTGCGCCCCTGCATGGTGCAGTCTGAATATCTGGGCCCAAGTGTATACATACATGCAAATTGTAACTTGAGTGCCTCAGTGGTACCTTAAGGTACCTCAAGGTTGTCAACTTTTAGATAATGACCACTATCTGTTGAAATTCCATATCTGTTTTGTAGAGCTCAGTCAAGTAAATGCTATGGTACTTCTCCAGTTAGCCATTTAAACTATATAGTGCTGATCAGGTTTGACTTTGATTTGTTATCTGAGGTTCTGATGTTAACTGTACACAGATAACTATGAGCTTAGTTAAGATACATTCATGGTTCTTTAGTAATGAGAATGGAGACTTCTAATCTTTGTTTCCTTGTAAATTTAAATGTATATGATGTCGGACATTTACTTATTTATTCCTTGTACAGCTGGGACAAAAGTCTGCCCTGCTGTGTTACAAATTCACACACAAGGGTGACTGGGCACCCAGGAGCTTCTTGTATTTCAATGCTGCCACCACCTAGCTGACTATTTGAATATCTCAGTCTGGTTTCAGTCCCATGATTGGCCATTGTTAATCCAGTGCAAGGCCTTACTTTTGACAGCAGAACCAACCCATGAGTCATTCCTAGGAACATTTCAGCGCTCTGGATCAGAAACAGGTTACTTCCATACCCAGTATTCATGCTTTTTGGTAGCAGAACACCAGTTTGCTCACTAGAAATGGATGTTACTTGTCCCATGAAACACTGCACAGTCACATAGAATATTAAATACTGTGTATAAATATTTAATGTTAACACTGTAACATAATATATTGTAAAATACAATAGGAATAAAACACTAAATTAAATAGAAAGATTGCAGAAAGAACTACTTCTTTAATATCTAGACTATTACCTAAGCAAGTAATAAGACATGACGGGGTGTGCATTGGACAGTTCTAATGCACGACCAGGGGCATAGTAAGGCATAAGGCCATAAAGCGAGTGCATTCATCTCCTGGCTGTGCATTAGAACTGTCTAATGCACATTCATGGAGTGTCTTATTGTGCTTATAAAATGGATCCCTGTATTAAAAGAAAACCTAAAATCCATATGTTTAAATATTTAAAGACTTAAGTCTGTTGCTTAGTAACAACAAAACAGTTCCTCTGCTTGGTTGCATTGTTAGGCTTTTTTTTTTTGCTTTAGCTCTTTTGTCCTTCATAGGATTCCATTGCTCTAGTTTTCTGTAGTTCTGCAGTCTTATTATAGTGTCCCCTTCCCCCCACCATCACTGAAAAGCAGATTTAAAAACAAACACACCAGTGGAGTTCATCTGAGGTCAAAATAGTAGGCAAGCCACCGACAGAACGGAAGCCATAGAAAAATGTCAGCAGTCGAGTTTAAAAGCTCTCTTTAGTTTTAAATGTCCAATAAGAGATAGTCGTGATATAAGTGGTGCTGTGTCGGTGTACAGGTAGACAGCAGACAGCCCCAGATAATAAATGAACTGCAGGAAGGTTTGTGTGCACTTGAAAAGAAGACGTAACAGACAAATACCCCAAGTGAGCCTTAGCAAGTGCACAGTTTATTCTAAGAAAATAAACAGTGAGGCCCAGATATTCAAAAGGGTTGCGCATGGTGCAACTGTTGCGCCATGCACAACCCACTTATCTTCCAGTGCGATATTTAAAAGGAAAAGTCGCCGCTGAATCCGATGTGCTGGGGCGCATCAGTAATGTGTCACGGAACACAGGTGGGCGATGCCCATGCATAAACCGCACAGCCCGATATTCAGCCGGGCCGTAGCAGGTATGCAGGCGCAGCCCCTGCACCTGCACAAAGTTGCACCTAAAAAAGGGAACAAGTCGAGGCCACCCACAGGTGAGCTGCCACATTGCAGGCGCGCAACACAGCAGCTGCCACCTGTGGGTGGCCATCACCTGTTCCGCCGCACCTAGCGGCGCCCCCATGCCCGATCGCGGGCATCAGTCATCCCCAGTCCAATATCCCTGGTGGTCCAGTGGACGCGATTAGCCTGATCACGGTGGCATTCCTCACCCCAAGTCCGAAATCCCTGGTGATCTAGTGGACCCCACCCCACCCGCCCGCAGGCACCACCCCTCCCCCGTCAGCCAGTGGGGCAGCACCACACACCTGCCTGCACGCCTGCTGCCCGACTGACAGCTCGATAGGGCTGCATGCCCGTGGTTCAGGCATGAGCCAGTAGGCGTACAGTCACTCACCACTAGTCGGTCAGATATGTGAGATGAATTCATTCACATATCTGGACTGACAAGACTATGTATAGCTGCGCCCATTGACTCATGCTCTGAACCAATGGGCATGCAGCCCTACTTAGCTGTCAGTTGGCGGGGGCGGCAGGTGGAGGTGTGGTGCACCGCACCAGCTGATGGAGGGGGAGCGGGTTGGGGGCTCAGTGGGCGGGTGGGGCGGGGGTCCACTAGATCACCAGGATTTCGGACTTGGGGGTGAGGAATGCCGACCGTGATCAGGCTAATCGCGGTCCACTGGACCACCAGGGATATTGGACTTCGGGGGGGGATACAGTGATGCCCGCGATCGGGCTAATCACAGTCCACTGGACCACCAGGGATAGGAGATGTTCTTTGTCCCTTACAGGACATCCCGTGATCGGGCTGCAGGGGGCGTTGGTCCCCGACGGCTGCTGCCTGGAAGGGCACCAGGCGCAAGTTGTTGGGGATCGGCACACATGCATGCTAATGGCATGCAAATGGGGCCATAATCAGATGCAAATGGCCCCCCGTGCACCTTGCATAAATTATGGCCCCATCTGCATGTCACCCTTTGAATATCGCAGGTGCTGTGCATGGCGCAATGGCACTTGCGCCACCGCATCGCAATGCTCCACTCTGACCACTTGCGCTGGCACAGTTCCACTGCGCCATGCACAGTGGGGTGGCCAGGGTGCGATATTCAAAACAGTTGCGCTCATAGCACAACTTGCTGAATATCGCCTGGCCACACCCCGCTAGGTTTTGAGCAGCGACAGACTTGCTCCACAGCCTGGCGAAGCTTGAATATCTTGGCCTGAAAGTTTACACAGTTGAAAGTGCACGGACTACCCCTTGCTTAGGGCTCTGAAGGAAGGTTTGGCCCAGTGAAAACATCTTCACCTTTCCCTTTGGGAGAAAGTTCAAACCCTGCAGATGATGGTCATAAAAAGAACATAAGAAAAGTGTTGGTAGATGGGGACCTGGTCCATCTAGTCTGCCCAAGGTGGCTAGCCCCCCGATTATATTTTTTTCCTAAGTCGCCCACATTGCCAGTCCCTAGCAAGTTTGAATTCCCTTGTGGTCTTCAGTGACATCACTTCTGGTAGCAGGCTGTTCCATGGATCTATCACTCTCTCAGTGAAAAAGTACTTTCTAGAGTTACTTTTAGACTTGCATCCCACTAGACGGAAGTTGTGCCCTCTTGTATATGCATCCTGTTTTCCTGGAAAGGGTTTTCCTTCTGAGTTGTGTTAATTCCCTTGACATACTTAAATATTTCTATCATGCCCCCCGGCCGTTTCTTTTCTGTTCCACAGAGAATAAATTCAACTCTTTGAGTCTTGTCTTGTATGGCTCATGATGCAGCCCCTGCACCATCTTTGTGGCCCTTGTCTGCACCGTCTCCAGATGGTCGATGTTCTTTCTTAGGTGAGGCCTCCAAACTGGACACAGTACTTGATGTGTGGCCTCACCAAGGATCTATACAGGGACATGATAACTTCCTGCTTTCTGCTCATAATACCCCTTCATATGCAAACAAGGATACCACTTGCCTTCTGCGCTACTTTTTGAATTGTTTTCCTACCTTTAAGTCATTGGTAGGTATCACACCCAGATCCTGTTCCATCTTTGTCTCCTCTAATTGATGCCCTTCTAGTATGTACTTTTTTCCTGTGTTCTGCTACCACAGGTGTTTTACCTTACACTTCTTGGCATTAAATTGTAATTGCCAATTTTTGGACCATTCTTCCTTTCTCTTTAGGTCAGCATCCATACCTAAAGCTCCCTCTAGGGTATCCACCCTGTTGCAGAGCTTCGTATTGTCTGTGAACAGGAAAATCTTACCCTCCAGTTCATCGGTGATATCACTGATGAATATGTTGAAGAGGACTAGACCCAGCACCGATCCCTGTAGAATGCCACTGGTCACGCCTCCCTCTCTTGGTAATGCCCCATTGATCAAAACTCTCTGGGTCCTATTCTGCAGCCAGTTTCTAACCCAGTTCACTATCTTCTGTCTAACTCCTGTATGTTCTAGTTTGTTAGCAAGTATCCTGTGGGGAATGGTGTCAAAGGCCTTGCTGACGTCCAGGTACACAACGTCCACCACCCCACCCTGGTCCACTGTTCTGGTAACCCAATCAAAGAAATCAATCATGTTTATCTGGCAGGAGCACCCTGCTGCAAAGCCATGCTGTTCGGGGTAAAGGTTTTCCAGTTTCTTTTAGGTAGTCAACTATTCTCTCCTATAGTAATATCTCCATAATTTTTCCCACTATAGAGGTCAGGCTGACTGGGCAGTAGTTTCCTTCCTCTTCCTAGCTTCTGCTTTTGTGCAGGGGCACAACTGTTGCCTTTTTCCAGTTTTGGGGTACTCTGCCACTTTCCAGAGATAGATTGAATGGTATCCATTGATGATAGTGACTGTAAATGAGCGACTGTCAAGAAAGTGACTCATTTACAGCACTACCCTGTTGAGCTACCCTGTAAGGGTTGCGATGGAATGTGAAGGCAAAGGTAGGGATGAGTGAAGGAGGGTTATGAAGGTGGCCAGAAGGGCAGGTATAGGGAGGAGGGTTTGTGTGGGGTAGTGTGGCCTGCTGCCACTGAGCTAGCCATGTGGTGTGATGGTGAGAGTGGCTAGCTTCGATGCAGCAGGTGCTGGGTTCTGGGCTGGGGACCGGGAAGTATTTTGTTGCTTGTGCTGTGATTTTTTTTTCTGACTGTCTCCCCCTCCCCAACATGCACTACCCTGGAGTTGGTTATATTAAATCAGGCCCCCCCCCCCCGCATACATCCTGTTTTCAGTTGCTGGATGTGGTGTTGCCCAGAAGTGTACCTTGCCTTTGTGCTTTTCAGTGATGTACACTCACTCTAATGGTGATCACACTTTTGTGATTGCCATTATGACATGGACCTAATTGAGCAGCTCAGCTAGTGTTGCAGTTATTTCTTCCTGAAGCTCTTTTAGTATCCTGGGGTGGATACCATCTGACACCATAGCTTTATCCACTTTACGTTTGCCTAGCTCTTCTAAGATCCTCTCTTCGTAGAAGGGGCTTGTGTCTGCCCGCCTCTGTCCTGCTCTGTCTTACTTAGTGTAGGTCCTTGCCAACATCTTCTATTGTGAAGACTGAGCAGAAGAATTTGTTTAGCAACTCTGCTTTGTCTTCATCTTTCTAACCACTGACCTCCTTGTTGCTTGTCAGACTATTCCTCTTTAGGCTTCTTTTTTCTCTTATGTATCTTTAGAAAGTTTTCTAACCCCTGTGCTGTTCTTTCCTCTGCTTGAGCTTTGGCTATCTGAATTGCTTTTCCTGCGTCTTTGTTTGTTCTCTGTCCAGTTATCCTTTTGTTTCCTTGTACTGCTGAAAAGCCCTCTTTTTTTTCCTTGATTTTGGTTGCTACCTTAACCAGAGAGGGTTCTTCCTTCTTTTGTCTTTGCTGATTTGTCTTGTGCATGTCTCAGTGACTATATTTAAAGCATTCTTTAAGTTCTCCCAGCAGTGTTCTGCATCCCCCTTGTTACTGAGGTCAAGCATGATCTTGATCCTGGATTTCATTTTGGGAAAGTTTGCTTTCCTGAAATTAATTACCTTGATTTCTATGTGACTTTTATCATCCTCTTTATTTACTGATAACCAGACTGACCTGTGGTCGCTGGTCCCCAGATTGATACCCACATAAATGTCTGAAATCCTGTTGCTGTTTGTGAGCACCAGGTCAGGGTTGCTTTTCTCTGGTGGGTGAGTCTGCCACCTGATTTAGACCTACTCTCCACAGCATGAACAGGAATTCTTGTGCTTCACTCTGTGACTGCTGTGTATGAGGTCCAGTCCACATCTGGCAGACTGAAGTCCCAGACAAGCAGCAACTCACCCCTGTCTGCCATCACTGAGTTGGCTTCCAGGAGCTCTTTGTGAATTTCACTTTCCTGGGTTGGGGGTCTGTAGATAACTCCCACCCAGAAGAGGGCCTATTCCCCTTCCCCCAGAGTGACCCATAGAGCCTCTGCTTTAATGTGCTTCCTCTGGATTTTTTTTTTTGCACAGATTCCCTCCCTTACATACAAAGCCGCCCCTCCCCTTTCTTTCCCTTCCGGTCTTTTCTAAAGAGTGTGTAACCTGGGATAGTAGTATCCCAGGTGTGGTTGGTGGTGAACCAAGTTTCTGTAACCTTGACCCAGTCCAGTTGTGCCTCTGTCACCAAGGCTGTGAGTTCAGGGATTTTGTTTGGTAGACTACGAGCACTGATGCACATATCCTTCCCCCCTTGGTAGTCCTTTTGCTGTGTACTGTTTCCTTGTTCTGATCCAAATTATTTGTGTCTTAATCGTTTTATACCTCTCTCTAGTGGATCAGGCTGGGCAGTGCCTTTACTATCACTGCTGTTGGTATCTTTTTGGCATTTAGGTGCTGTGGTAGCTGATTCTGGGGAAGGGGTGGTTGGCAACCCTTGCAATGTGAGGGTTGCCTGCAGCTCCTCCCCTCCACTTGGTCCATCCCAAGGTTTTATATTTGATATGGTATTTGTCATTGAAATTAGTTGATACTGCCCAGAAGCAGATTTCTACCATTGTGAAGGACTCTGTCTGAGAGGGGCACCAGGCCAGGTTATCTGCACTTTGATTAATAGCCCCTTGGGCCAAGGGAGGCTTTTGGGCACCTTGGTTTAAGGGATACTACCTGGTGATGAGCGTCATCACATTTGGATGTGGCTTTATGGAGGGTCAGTGTGGGATGTCACTAGATGGGTCTGTTTGGAGTGGGAATTGGAGAGTGGATGGCCTCTTGATCTTGCTCTGTGGGACTCTGCCTAGAGGGTTAATTGGACTCCCACTCAAGCCTATGCCCAACATGTGAGGACAGAGCTTAAGAACTTGCTGGGGCAGACATGGGATGTTCCACTCCCTCCTTGGCCCTTGTTCCATAACCCTGCGCTGCAGAGAGGGGGGTTACCTCTCGATTGGCCCACTTGGGGGAGTGTGGCTTAGAAAGATTAGGAGATCTGTTCTCCCACATTATGTGGTATTTGAAGTTGTGTGCTGAGCTCCAGTGCCAGGCTTCTTTGCTCTCTTCCCATTAGTGGCAGTTTTTGCAACTCCAACATTTGTTGTCCACAGTTATGGGCACTCAACTCCGGCTGCCAGGCAAAGGAATGTGGGAGGATGTGTTAGAACTCGCTGGAGGTGGTAGATTTAAAGGCCTCTCCCAAAGACTGGCTCCATATACCAGACTTTGTTGCATGTGTTCACCCCCTCCACTGACCTACGGAAGGCTAGGTAGGACAATCTGTTAGGCCATGCACTCATGGTCAGGGAATGGGAGTGATGCTGGGCAAATGCATATGGAGCATATAGGGATACAGCAAGGAGATTAATGCAGCTCAAAATGTTACACTTATGGTACCACACTCCAGATCATTTACATAAGATGCACCTTCTTTCAAAGCTGGAGTGCTGGCATTGTGGTGTGCAGGAGGGTACTTTGCCCTATATTCTGTGGTCATGTCCAAGTCTTCAGGCATGATGGACCCAGATATTGGCCTTAATTGAAAGCACTTTGGAGAATGCAGTCCCAAGGAATGCCACCCTAATCATCTTGGGGAATACTGTGTGCTTGCCTGCAGCAGGCCAGCTGATTTATGCATGGTTCATTTCCGCTGTTATGGAGGCTAAGAGATTATTATTTAGATGCTGGTGACTGGTGGAGATTCCCATGCTTCTGGAATGGGAAGACAGTATGTTTAACCCTTACACTGCCAACAGAATTAGAATGTATTGGAGTTCTGGAATGATATATCAGTCTGCAGCCCTGTAAGGGGTAAATTCACTGAATTTGAACGCCTCTCTATTTGTAGCCATTAACCGATACCAGTTTGATGTAGTGGGGGTACCCTCCAACCTTATATGGTACCACTGATATAGGATCTACCACAGGTGAAAGCTGGGATGGAATGGAGATAGCCCCTGGCACTGGGTAATTTGCTCCCTGTATTATCTATTTTTGTGTTTTGATGGTTCTCACAGTGTATACCCTGTCATCCGACATCAGCTTTCTTCCTTACCCTCTTATGACCTGTAGTTGTTTATTGTTCTGTTGCATGTTATATGTTTACTCATATATGAGGACAGTGATCTTTTGGGAGCTGAGCAGCTGACAAGTAGTATGTTGACTGGCATAGTGGCGTACTGATGTTGTATATAGGCACTTACTTATGGGCAAGGACATTGATTTTCAGTTTTTCATGGAAAATCCAGTAAAAATCCAGAATTTGGTCTTTTTATACACTGGTAAGAACAAAGCATTTTATGGAATTTGCCATGTTTTTTACCAGATCAGTGAATCTTCAGAAATTGTATTTCTCTATAAATTCTTTCACATACTAATTTAATTTTCTTTATTTAATTTGAGGTACACTAGCCCTCTTTTATTCTGAATATTTATACACATACCAGTAGGGTACAAGAATAGAACACCAGTAAAAACTAATATTGGCCTTGCAGACACTGGTGACAATAACAGTTTTTCCTATCTTCAAAAAGGAATTTACCCTTTATCAATCATGGTGAACCAGTGTCCCTGCTTATGGGGCACAGATGTAATTACCAGTGCTGGGATACTTGCTTTGTTCTCCTTGTGTTAGTCTGTAATCCAAGGAGCAGGTGAGCAGTCCTGTTCTGGCCAGGGTGGGAGAATTGTACCTTGATGGCTGTTGTGGTAAGCCGAATGTATTCTTTTGTGATGAAACCTCAATAAACTGTACATTTGAAAAAGAAAGTACACTGACTGCAGCTATAGCTGGTACAGCCTGAGCTGCTTGCCACTCACCCAGCACTTTGACTCATCAGGGATCCCTGTTAATTCTTCTCTCGAGGGACATGAACCATCCTGCAGATTTAAATTCAATATACTTCTAAAAGAAAAGTGGATGGCATGTAGCTTGCCAGTCTGAGCTATGAAGCATGCTTAGAGCTCGAGCAGGTGTGCAATCATTTTAAATGGTTTCATTTGAAAACATCCTATATACAGAAACATGGTTGCTCCCTTGATTTTTTGTGACTTGTAGGAGATAATGGTAGTTTACTGTAAATGCTAGAGTGTTGGGCGAGGGAGCGCGTGATGAGGTAGGGGGCAAGCGGGTGAAGCTCAAACGTCTAAGACTCAGAATGGCTGGCATAATGGATTAAATATAAAAAAAGATCAAGAAACTAGTAATGTAAAAGTGATCATGTTGGCAAGTGTATTTTCTATCCTGTTAAACACATCTTAGGAGTTACAGTGACACAAGTTTCTTTCATTCCTGTGGCCAACTGATCAGCATTTTTTTAGGTGTGCACCTCTAATGCATTGATAAGGACCAGTCAGGATGCTGTTTTTTCTTCCTATTTTATAAAAGATCTTACTCAACTGTGTCGCTTCCTCTCTAAGGAACCACATTGCCACTAAAGCCTGAGAGTCAGGGGATGGCATGCTTCCTTTCTTGCAGTGAACATCTGCTATGCTCTACTACAAAACTGAATCTGTCTTTCTGAGATTGGTGTTCCCAGGTTAACTTTCCATGAGATCCACCCATCAATTGTATCACCCTGTCAGTCACAAGGATCAACCCAGCTTTTCACCAATCCTCATGAAGCTGGCCCAAAGTGGTTTCCAGTCTAATATTCATAATTCCAGATACTGTTTTTTTTTTATTTGAAGTTACCTACAAGAAACCCAGCTGTTTCTGTGCTGAGGATAAGGCACCAACACTACAGGATGGTTCATAGAATCCTAGGTTTCCTCAGGCATTTCATTCATCTGGTAAGGTGAGCTATCAGCCAATAATAATTCCAGTCCTTTCTTCTCAATAGTAATCTGCTCACCATAGGGTTCCTTTGTAGTAACCCTCAATGGAGTACAGGCACTAAAATAAAGCCCAATTTAACTTAGTCCTGTTCCTGTGACACTTCATTCAGATCAAACAGTTTTGGTGACTTGTAACCCTTTCTGACCACCTGGTAATGCATCAGAAATATTTGCCAATGAAGTCCCATATCTGATATACATATCTATATTTATTATTTAGTTTTTAAGTAGGTAGACACACTAGAAAATAAATTCATATTTTCATACATGACCTGGGAGAGTACAAAAGAAACAACATTACAATTAATCAGCAATTATGGGTAAAGTAAGCCATAATAAAATTGCAGGTACAGCAGAGCAGGATAAGGCAACCCAAAACAAAATATAATACAAAAAGATTAAATATAGAATAGGTAGTTAATAATAGGCAGTCACAAACAGCAATTTGCTAGCCTAGAATGAAAGCAAATACAATAGACAGTCAATAATTGGCAATGATAAATAACAATTGGACAACCTTGAATGAAAACATCATTACAACATAGGTGTTGGTTAGTTTCTCAGGTACAGTTACAAGCAGAGGAGGCCTGTAAATGTTTTTCTCAGGGCACTTCTGAAGAGACAGTAGGAGGGAATACTTTGTAAGGGCACCATGAGGAAGTTTCTGAATGTTGGTGCAAATGAGGAGAAAGTCTGCTCACTCATTCAGATGGCACACTTAGCAAACATGAAGTAGGGACTTTTCAGAGAAACTGAGAGGGTGAGCTGACCCACTGGCACAGCAATAAAGCTACCTTCTTTGACACCGATGATCTGAGTTTGGTATAGCACTCGGGAGTCAGAGGGCCAGCCGGGGAGGAAGATCGAGTGTATGATGAACTGCTCTCATTCTTTGGGAGGTAGAGGGACACAGATCCCAGCACTTGCCTGACACCTGCTGGAGATCAGGAGTTGGGTAAGGTGGGTTATCAGGATGCGTGGGAAGCATGGCTGCCATGATGCACATTATGTGGGAGCATGCAGTGCAGATCATGATGACACTGCACATCTGTAACTCCTGAGGGATACATAAAAAGGGAAACATAGCACCAACCAGTAGGATGAATCCAGTTTCCAACATGCTCTGCACATGGCTATCCAGGTGACATCTGAACTAACTGGACCCTGCCTCCTGTGGGTTTTGGGGGATCCCATCAACCCTGCCTGGGGCATAAACCCTGGGGGAACAAGCTGGACAGAGGTTAGTCCTGGAGGACACAAGTTTGACAGGGCTGGGAGACTGGAGGATGGTGGCCAGTGAGTACAGGGAGAGAAAAAGAATAAATAAAAAAGAAGGGGGAGATTTAGACCTGATATAGGCTCCACAGGAGCAAAGCAACAGAGGTGGGAGTAGAGGAACTTACGAGTGTTTTTAGGAAACACTCAAGAGCATGAATGCATCTAGTGGGTGGAGCTACCCATCCCAGATAGAATATACATGACACTGGCAAGTGAGATCATTGGAGAACAGTACAAAATGACAAATACTGTTAAATGTCACTACCCATTTAGCCAGCATAGTTTTAGAGGTATGTACAAATGACAGAAGGCAGTAGTATAGACCAGGCAAGAGGACTCCTTTAGTAATGGCAAGTCTGGCCTTCGGGGTAAGTGTGTATCTATTTCTATAGGCTATGCCAAGCTTGGTATTAACTTCCTAACAGATGGTGGGGATATGTGGGAAGAAATTCAATGAGGGGTCAAGAGTAAAGCCAAAGTATTTGAGTTGGTCAGCCAAGGCGAATAAGGAGCCATCGGCTCCACTAAATAGTAGGGCAACCATCCAAGACTTAAGCTTGTCATTAGAACCAAATAGCATAACCTCAGTCTTTTTGGCATTAAGGACCAATTCATTTTTTGTAAGTCAGTTCTAAATATTCTAAAATAACAAATGGTTAGCTTAGCAGTAGAGCTTAGCAATTTTTGCATTTCCTTTAGGGTCACAACCTTCAGGAAAAACTGAAGGAGATTAGGGGAAGTGGAGGAGTTTGGTTAGATGGCTATTTTGATGGGTTGACAAGGAGAAGTACATGCTGTTAAATTAGTCCAAATGATCATTGAAAGCAGTTGCAATAATAACAAGGTTATTACAGTTTATCTCATTAAGGGCCATGCCATTAATGTTTTGTTTAGTGGAACAGTATATCGTTGTTTATAATTCTCTCATATACATGCTAGCCCTTATTTATTCTTTTTTTTTTTTTGCATGAATAATTCATTTTCTTTTTCTAGTTTGCCACAAAATGATTTGTTAAGAAATATGAATTTTGCTATGATTGAGATTGTTATGAATTCGATAAACTGTGTCTCTCCTACCCAATGCAATTCGATAAACTACAGTTTCTTAAATTGTCAATAACAATCTCACCTTGGCGTAGTGCCCTTTTTTGTAAAACACTAGAAGTATGGCCCTTTTTATAGAAGTTTTCGTACCTTGGAATTAGAATTTGTAGTGCTATTTGTATAAAATACTTTATATGATGATTTGGAATTTGAGATGGGTGTTTTTTAATTTAGTATTAATGAACTTACAGTATGCACAGTCTCTCCAGACATAGCTTGCCCAAAGGACATTTTAATACCATTAACATTTTCAAAATGTCATGCACGGGTACAACTCAACCCTTTTCCCCATCCCTAGTGCATCCTGTTTATTGTCTGGTTGTCTCTCCCTCCTCTGAAACCACTACCTTTTCCCTGTATGTGTCCCTTGGTTTGTCATCGTCTATCTTTCTCTACTCTGAAACCTATGTATTGTGTATGTGTGTGTGTGTGTGTGGGGGGGGTAGTCTTCCCTTTTGTGCTTTGGGGTCCCCCTCACTGGCCAGTGTTGGGTAAGTTACTTTTTCTATTACTTTTGGAAACTTGTTCCAGGAAGCTCTGTGCAGTCACTAGCAAGGCTGGAGATGTACTGAAACAAGTAATACACCTTACAGTTGCAATTACTTGTGTCTTTTTATACAAAAAAATAAACCTAAAATGTATCTATAAATGAAACACCACTCATTTGGAATGTTTTGTGCTAACAACTTTGTGCTCAAAGTACCATACTACCAATATTTTGTTTTAAAGCTATTTGCATTTGTTTGTTGAATAAAAAGTAAAAAGAATATAATTTGCTGCTGTTTTTTTCTAATCATAAAAAACTGAAAGGTAAATATAAATGAAACACTACTCATTTTGTAGATATTTTTGTGCTGAACAAATGTGCTCACAGTACCATGCTATCATATTTTGTTTTAAAGTTATTTGCATTTGTTTGTTTAAAAGTGACAGACATTTGAATTTTCTGCTGCTTTTTCTAATTAAAGAAAAACTAAAGGTTTATATAAATGAATCACCACTTACTTTATAGATATTTTTGTGCTGAACAAATGTCGTGCTCACAGTACCGTGCTATCATTTTTTGTTTTAAAGTTATTTGCATTTGTTTGTTGAAAAAGTAACAAAAAATTAATTTTTCTGCTGCTTTTTTTGCTAATAAAAAAAATAAAATGTATCTATAAATGAAACACTACTCATTTTGTAGATATTTATGTGTTGAACAACTTTTGTGCGCAAAGTACCATGTTATTTTTCATTTTAAAGTCATTCTCATTTGAATAAGGCTAGTGGAACTAAAATACATCTGCACAGCTGGCAGCTCTCTCTTCATTGACATCATCAAGGCAGCCATTTTAGGATTCTTAAAGCAGGATTTGTGAATCAGGAGAGGCTGTGTTTAAAATTTTCAAATGCTATGAAACTGAATTTATGCTACTTTAATAAATGCAGTCTCAGTGTAAACTTAAAAAACAGCCTCTCCATTATATGCCAATGAGTCATTTAAAAAAATGTGTAAAAAGATGGTTTAGTTGTCCTTTAATATTTCCCTAGTGTCTAGTGACACTCCCACCCTCCAATTCTCATCCCCGTATTTATTAATTTTTTCCCCTGGTATCCAGTGACACCCCCACCCTCCGATTGCTATCCTCATAGTTAACTGTATTTTTCCCCTAGTGTCTAGTGGCACCCCCCACCCTCTGATAACTGCCCCATTCAGTTTTTTTTATTTTTCTGGTGTCTAATGGCCCCCTGCCCCCTGTACCCCTCTGATTACCATCCTTTTTGAAATAAAGAAAATGGTCCCACAACATCTTTTTCTCCCTTAAAACCTGTAAAAAAAGAAAACAGTCCCTAGCTGATCCGACCTACCTACCCCTATCTCCCACTCAGCACCCACCACCCCACACTCCCCACACACCCTCAATCACCTGAACAGGTCCCAGGTTGAAGATCCACTCTCCCATGGAAGACACATTTTGCTGCTGGAAGCGACAGCTGTTACATGGGAAAGTAAGGTAAGTGGTGTTCAATGTATTTCAATGGGGTTTTCAACTCTGATGCGTAACTTTAATATTTTTGCACACTTCTACACCAAACTTGAAATATGGCTTTTTTGACACCCCACCTCATGAACAATGGCAGTAAAATTCCCCAAATCTGGCCCTAAAGGTGATTTTTCAGTCACTTGGTGAAATCACCTATCATGCAAGACTGGAACTTTTTCACCACCCTTGTTCATGAGGTGGGGTCATAAGAAGGCCATGTTGAAAATGTGGGGTCAGAATATGTAAAAATGGCAAAATTATGTGCATATGTTGAAATTTTACCATGCTCACTTTTAACTTTGTTAAATTTTCAATATAATCATATCTTTGCACCACCTCATGAACATGACAGCTGTCATTTTTCAAATCTTGGCCAAAATGTATTTTCGCGGCTGTGGCATGGAATGATGTTGCAAGTGGTGCGGAATCATGTTTTGGCTGTGATTTGAACATTTTCAGTACCAGGTACATGACATGGGAATAATAAGAAGGTTATGTCAACAATTTGGTGGCTGTTGCCTACAAATTGAAATGCAGACCCCATAAGGCCCTTTGCTCCCACAGGCAAATAAGGATACAATTATACTATCTCAAAAAGCAAGGCCATTCTTTGCAAAATACATTATTAATGCACTATTTAGGGCTAAGACTACAGTGACAAAAGTAGGGAAATGTGATTTTAGGGTTTTCCACCCTAAGTCCCCCCCAAACCTGAAGCAAATCAGAGGTGGAGTCTTCCTTGGGGTTGTCAACCCTGAAGTTCACCCCATTATATATACTAATGAAGCATACACACCTATGTCCTTCACATCTGAGCTTTCTAGAGTTTTCTTGTTAGCACAGTGAGGTGAGATTTAGGGTTGACAACCCCAAGGAAGACCCCACCCCTGATTAGCTACAGATTTGTTGGGGGTTAGTGTTAGAAACCCTAAAATCACATTTCCCTACTTTTGTTGCTGCAGACTTAACTACAGACATTACTATTTTTTGTCAAATGGTCAAAACAGAGTGGAAGTTTGGTCTGAAATTGTTAGGGTATATAGGTCTTCGGTCATAGTGGTGCCTTTTGAAGGTTTGGTGAAAAAAATATTAATCCATTCAGAAGTTATTAAATTTCAAAGTTTCCCATTATTTCCTACAGGATAAGTTAGATGTGAGCCTCGAATCAGGATTCTGTTTTGCAAATGGGTAATCCTGTGCCACAAATGGAAATCCTTTTCATCTGCCACCACAGAAAAAGATTCTTTTCCCAGTTTGTGAAAAAATTTCAGCATCTAAATTTAGTGGTCCCCTTCCCCATTCACCAATTTCCTTCCCCTGTACAACAATCTATTTCCTGGTACTGTAGTTTAGTCTTCATCCCCTTACTGCCAAATAATATGCCCTGGTAATCTAGTGATCTCACCTGCTCCCCAATGTCTGATTGCCATCCCTTATTCCTCCAAATATTCTCTTGTAGTCAAGTGGTTCCACCCCCTCCTTGATCACAATCACCCTCCTCATATTTTTGAAATGTTCCCTAGTAGTCTAGTGGTCTGTCCCATTCTTTATCCCTGTCCCATAATATAGTAAAATCCATAACCCTGGTGGTCCAGAGGACCACCCCCCACTCTCTCAAGAACTGACCCACCACTCTGCTCCTCTCCAACTCAATCCCTAGCTGGTGACCAGCACAGCTCTCCTCTCACCACTGCAGCTGGCCACTAACTGAGCTGTGAATGAATGCGTACTGTATACAGAATGCACTCATTGACAGCTCAGTCAGTGCCCAGCCACGGCTGTGAGTGGAGGGCTGTGTTGGTCGCCGGCTAGGAATTGGGTTGGGGAGCAGGGTGGTTGAGTAGTACCTGAGAGGGTGAGGGTCCACTAGAATACCAGGGTTTTGGATTTTTACTATTTCACGGGACATGGATTGGGGCTAGGGAGGGACCACTAGACTACCAGGAACTAAAAAAAAAAATAATGCTGGGAGGGTGATAGGTGATCAGAGAGGGGTGGGGTGGGACCACTAGACTAGAAGGGAACATTTGTGAAATACCAGGAGGGTGATCAGCAGTCGGGGAAGGGGGTGGGACCACTAGACTACCAGGGCATATTTTTTGACATAAAAGGACTGTGATTGGACATTGGGGGGGACCATTAGATTACATGGGAAATACAATATATGTTTACGTTCGCTTTCACGCATGCGCAAGGAACGTTTTGGGAGAGTAGCACACTTGGAGGTGTGCCTCTCCTACCCAATGCACTGCTCCCTTGAGCAGGCGTGGTGGTTCTGCACCAATGGGTGCAGGAGCTCAGTATGACAGCGGTGTTCCTCTGCTTCAAAGGAAAGCATCGCTGCCATACTGGCGTCACCCGTCACGCACTACCTTCCCCGAGCACGTCCGCCCACCACCAAAGCTTTGGTCCACGCTGGAGCCCACCCAGCATGGCAATGTTGTTTGCCGATGGGGGTGCCCAATCCCCGTCGGGCGCCACGGCCCCCCAGCCATCCTGCCACCACGCTTGGGAGCCCACCCAGCGTGGCAAGCGGTCCATTTACTTTGCCGACAGGTGCCCTAATCCCCATCGGCTCCTCGCCCCCAGCCATCTTCTGCCATGTTGGGAGACCACCCCAGTGTGGCAAAGGTCCCACGTCGTCTTTTGTTATTTTTAACCTGTAAAACAAAACGGTCCCTGGCATCTCCCAGCCCCCCCCACAACCTGCACCCACCACTGCGCACCCAGCCTCCCCACCCCCTCACCCATGCTACCTCCTGGACTCATGCGGTGATCTTGGTGGACCGGGAACACGTCTGCACTCTTCAAAGCCGACTGCGAAATGAGGAAATGCCGGTAAGCTGTATAATGGGCTACATAGGGGGTTTCAACTTTATTGCATATCTCAGTCATTTTGGAATTTTGCACCAAATTTTCAACATGGGGTTTTTGGGACCTTCTCATGAATGATGTCACTGTCATGGCATTATTCGGGGCCTGAAGGGTGATGTCTAGGCATTGCGCAGTCACTGCACGAAATCACCCTTTGGCCTTGAATAACACCATGACAGTGACATCATTCATGAGAAGAGGCCCAAAACCCCATGTTGAAAATTTGCAAAATTCCAAAAATGACTGTTTTATTTAGTGTGCGCAGTTCCTATGCAGGCTCGTGAAGTTCACCTAATTTTCAATATTTTCACTCCAGATTTTCCACATTGCCATTTTACCACATCTCCTCATGAGCAGTACAGCTGTCATTTTCACATCCTGCCCAAAATGTGTTTCTGCCCATGTGGCGCACAATGGCGATGATTGTGTGAACTCAATGTATGGGACACATTAAGAAAATCACAGTGACACTGATCATGAGCAGAGGTCTTAAAATGGCTGTGCTGAAATTTTGGTGAAAAAATTCCTAAAAAGGACTGTTTAATGACTCTGCGTTGCGCAGTTCCTACGCACGCTCGTAAGTTTGCAAATTTTCAATATTTTCACTCCAGATTTTCAACATTGCCATTTTACCACACCTCCTTATGAGCAGTACAGCTGTCATTTTTCACATCCTGCCCAAAACATCCTTCTGCCCATGTAGTGCACAATGGCGCAGTCGGTGTGCGAAATCAATGTATGGGACACAGTAAGAAAATCACAGTGACACTGTTATTGTGTAGAGGTTTTAAATGGCAATGTTGAAAATTTGGTGAAAAAATCCTACAAAGACTGTTTTACGAGTGTGCGTTGCACAGTTCCCACGCACGCTCGTAGGTTTGCGGATTTTCAATATTTCCACTCCAGATTTTAAACATTGCCATTTTACCACACTTCCTTATGAGCAGTACAGCTGTCATTTTTCACATCCTGCCCAAAACGTGTTTCCGCCTATGTAGTGCACAATGGGGGTAGCAACAAGGTCATGCTGACAATTTATTGTGCAAATACCAGCAATCACACAGGGCATTACAGTAAAGCACCATACATGCCAAACACCACTGCAAATACCTGCAAGCGAACGTTCGGCATTGACAAATGCTTGTTTATACAGGGACAATAATCAGTGAATGGGGAGGAGCCACTATACTTCCAGGGAAATGTATATTTTCATACTGGGATGGAGACTGGGAAAGGGGATGGAACCACTAGACTACCACGGAACTGACAAACTCAGGTAAATGTGGTTCAATGTATTTTTAATTTTTCAAATATACCATGTAACAATCAAATTATCCAATAGGATCATAACAAACCAAAACTCAAAACAGGTAAGAAATACTATATATTACAACCAGTTACTAAAAGAGACAACATTAAACAATTAATAGAAGAGCTTACTACCCTAGAACAAGTCACAGCCATAAAGATGAAATATTAATGGCATGAAAATGGAGAAAAAAAACAAAGAGAAATACAAGGACAAAAGACAATCAGAAAAAAAACACGCAACAATGTAATGACTGAAAGAGAGGTAACAATATCAAAAAAGATAAACAGGAGAGGCAGAAAAAGAATGGAACATGAGGAAACTAACCAGCCAGGCAGGAGGGAGCAGGGGGAAGGAATAACAAGCATACCTGGCATACTATGAACAAGCTGGATAACCTGAAAGTCAAGGTGGAAAAAGCAAAAAGTACACTAAAGGCTCCCAGGAACAAAAACAGGAAAAAAAAAAAAGGAGAAAGGTAGTGAGGGCACAGCAGGATGGTCCCAGACCTCACAACCATGATAGCAACTAGGGGCCCCAGTTAAAGAAAATAAGTGCAAAAATATGGCCACAAATCCACAACAGGGACAACATAGACAGTAAAAAATGAATGAAAGGGAGCAAAATAATCGACCAAGAAAAGCCAACCAGATGAAACACCCGTAGAGTTCACACACCTCAGAGACTCCAGCCTGTATACCAGCAAAATGAAAACAGCACAAGGAGGAACAATAGCTAAAGGTATCAACCATTAGGACTATACTGGAGAGTAGTATGTTGGAATTTAGCCAGAAATGGACCCCAAATGGAAAAGTAAGCCTTGACCTTGCCCATTAGCAAATAAGAGGTTCACTTATACCCGGCATAAAGGGACAGAGGACTAAACCACTCTTTATATGCAGGAGGCTGGGGTTCCCTCCAGTGTTTAAGGAGTGCTCTCTTGGCAGTGACCATTGGAACAGAGTGGTTTAATCTTTTGTCCCTTTATGCCTGATATGAGCAAACCTCTCATTTAATAGTGGGCAAGTTGAAGGATTACTTTTCCATTAATCCAAAGGAGCTGAGATCAAGTAAGGCTAGAACCAGTGCGAGGTAAACCAAGAAGGGCAAGTTGGGGATCCTGAATCCCCAAGTTAGGAAAAATCGACAAACAGGTAGCCCCAACTTCACTACAAAAGAGGTCAATAGCAGGGCAGGACCACAAAATATGAGTTAAATTAGCCTGGGGGGAGGAACACCTCCAACAATCACTATGAGGTAAGAGACCTGCCCGATAAAGCCACTGGGGTGTTCTATAGGCCCTATGAAGTATCATAAATTGAATAGAACTGGCCTGCATTTCCTAGGATGCAAAATATGGGTTAGGCCATACCTTAGCCCATTCTTGTGAAGAGATTGTAACTCTGAGCTCCAGCTCCCATTTTTCTCCCAGGACCACTGTGAATAGAGGAGGCCAAGCCTGAGCCCAGAAATGTTGAAACTTACTGGAGAGATGTTGTGCCCCATCCAAGGAAAGGATCCAGTGATCAAGTGCCTGCAGCTGGGAAATAACATGATCTGAAGTGAGTTTACACTGAATCAAATTCTGAATCTGTAAATACTTCCAGAAATGAGTTCTGGGTAGCTGGTATTTGGCTTGGAGAATCTCAAAAGAATAAAGGCAACACGACTGTGGATCAAAAAGGTTTCAAAACACTAAGATACCACAAGCTTCCGAGTCCTTCCAAAACACTGGCTGATTATCTATCAGTAGACCTGGATTGTGCCACAAAGGTCGAAAGGGTGCAGTCTGGTAATCCTAGTCCAGTATCTTTATATATTCTTTTTTATCACATATATGTTTTATTCCATTTTCATGGACAGAAATTTTACAACAAATTGTCACTACTACATCCATCTCAATGATACACTACACACTGCCAGTTAACAAAAATGTGACTAATTTGAGTCACAATAAAACTAATACACTGATAAAGTTAGCCTAATGAAGTACATTCCGTATATTAAAACATAATTGCTACTTTCACCCTCACAGCTGTCCTCTTTAGAAGGCATATGCATGTAATGTGAGAGGTTGTTACCTTTAAAGGCAGTCAGACACATTTATGAATAACATGATCCATACAGGTGAGAGGAAAAAAAAAAAGAGAATTACCAGGAAAAGAGTAGTGAAGAGAGACAGTGAGAGGAGAGCTACCTTTCCCAATCGGATAAGCACACCTCACCCTATACCATTCGGGCTCCTCCAAGTCAGCCCTCAGTTGCAACACACCTGAAAGTAGTGGGTGGGTTGCCTGGAGGTGGAAGGGGTGGCTTTACACAGTGCCGAGTTCAGGAACAAACCCCATTTCAAGTAATAAAAAGATAATTTGCCCTTAGTGGCATATGTTAGCCTTTCAAATGTGGCCAGCCTTGCTATCGCTGAGTGCCAGAAGGAGACGGGGGGGGTTGTGGTTGTCTCCAAGATGAGAACAGCAGCCTCTTTGCTTCTAATAAAGCGACCAACAGCCAGTTTAAATGAGTCCATGGCAGGGAACCAACAGGGGATGGATCCCTCAACAAAAGGAGTAGGTTGGAGATATCAATGGGAACCCCCAATATTCCAGAGCAATCCATTGCTATAGCATTCCAGAATTTTGACAACGTTGGCCATTCCCACATAATATGCAACATATTTGCAGGGGTCTGCCCACATCTCCAACACTGAGCATGCAATAAAATACCCCATGACTGAAGGATCGCAGGCATACGATACCACCTGAGCAAAATCTTAAGTTGGATCTGCTGACTCCTAACATCTTGGTATGCCGAATGGGCAAGGTGGAGACATTTGGACCACGTGTCCCCAGTAATGACAAAATAGAGCTCTTCACTCCACGCCCTCCTACAAGAGTCAGTATGATCTGGTGGTGCTTCCCGTCAGGTATTATAAAATTTACCAGCCATACCTTTTAAATATATTTTATTGTGTAACTGTGCCAACCAGTCCCATTTTGGATCCCTAGAGACTAATGCCTTAGTCGTATGAATTACATTACGGATCTGCAAGTATCTCCAAAAATCCCTGGAAGGTAGGGAATATTTGGCCCTCAATTGTGCAAAAGACATCAAAGCACTGGAATTGTCCATGTACAGATCTTGAATAACGCATATCCCTTTATTTTCCCATTCCATCCAATGGAGCATTTCACTGTCCACTGTAAGAAGTGGATTATGCCAAAATGCCTGGTATCGATGGGGTATGAATCTGGCTGTCTTCGGAGTATTGGAAGCTGCCATAATACTAAACCATGCCCGCCTTGTCTCGCCATGAGTGGAGTGAGTTGAGTGATGGTCCTTCGTGCACCAGTCAAAAGTGTTCCCAAAGGAGTTTTGGCCATTAACTGGACTTCTAATGACACCCATTGCAGTGAGATGGTGCAGGAAGGGACAAACCATTTTGTAGCCTGTACGGAAGTATAGGCCCAATGGTAATCCTGTAGCCATGGGAGTCCTAGACCACCTTTAGTCCAATGCGCCTGCAGCTTTCTGCGGCTCCATCGGGGAGTCTTGCCCTCCCAAATAAAGGAAGCAATTATCTTGTCCAATTTATGAAACACCTGATTAGGCAAGGCAATTGATAAATTTTTAAGTAGATATGCCACTCTGGGTAGTAGTAGCATGCGGATTGTCGCCACCTTTCCAGGAAAAGAGAGATTAAGGTGCTTCCATCTACTAACCTCCACCGAAAGTGAGGAGATTAAAGGATTAAAGTTCTCAGTATAAGATTATGCCATTGAGCCAGAATCTTGATACCAAGGTTGGAGAAGCCAGTTGGGGCCCATGCCAGTGTAAGGTTTTGCAGGCATAGCCTTGTGCAGGCTACATTGAGAGGCATAACTCTAGTCTTGCTCTGGTTAGATCGCAGCCCAGATAGTTGTGCAAATTTGTCTAATATATCCAGAACTTTAGGAATGAGTCCCTAGGGTGGGTCAAAGTTAACAACAAATCATCCACATAAGCATCTGTGAGATACTCCTTTTGGACCACCTTTATACCCTTAACCTCCTCTGAAACATGAAACGTTCGAATGAGTGGGTCTAAGGCTACCAGAAATAGAAGGGGAGACTGGGGGCAGCCTTGCCGGGTGCCCCTCTGCAGGAGAAAGGAAGGAGAGATGTGCTTGTTAGTTAGTAACCTGGCCAAGGGGGCATTATATAGCACCTTAACCCATTGCCAAAAATAATGGCCAAATCCATAATGATGCAAAACCTCGTGTAGATAGGGCCATTCCACTGAATCAAAGGCCTTAGTGAAATCCACCGCTAATGCTGTCATGGGATCCTTGGAGCGCACTGCAATCCACTTCAGGTCTAACACTAGCCTAATATTATCAACTGCAGTTCGCCCTTTCGTAAACCCCACTTGGGAGGGATGAATAATGGATGGCAGTGCCTTTGTTAGCCTCATAGCGAGCACTTTGGCTGCTATCTTGCTGTCTACTGAGATAAGGGAGATTGGCCAATAGTTGGCACAGTTGAGAGGATCATCTGTCTTTTTTGGAATGAGGGTGATCAAAGCCTCCCTCTTCGAAGGTGGAAGGGTACCAACCCCATGGGCTTCTTGCAGCACTGCAACTAAGGGAGCACTAATATCTGCACTCAGCATCTGGTAAAGCTCTGCAGTCATCCCATCTCCCCCCGGAGACCTACCAGGAGACAGCTGGGTCAGGGCTGACGTCACCTCCCCCTCTGTGAATGGCTGGTCCAACGCCCTCTGCACGTCCTCTGGCAGCTGAGGAGTGTCTGCCTTTGTGCACAAATCCCCAATTTGCATCTCTAACTGACTAGGCTGTAAGGTAGAGTGTGTTTACAGCCTCTCATAAAAGTGTTGCATACATGCATTAAGTTTTTGAGATAATGAAACCACCTCACCATCTGTATTTCTAAGGGCATGTATCCTAGAGGCTGCCTGCTGTTTTCTTAATTGATATGCCAACAATTTCCCCTCCTTCTCCCCCTTCCCAATATTGGTGCTTAGATCTAAAAGTGCCCTTGGCCTTCTGATATAATATGGTATTAATATGGTACCTCAGCCTACAATATCCCTAAGAAGATTTGCGTCCGCTCCCTCTCCCCCTGGACCTCTGAACCTAGTCTCAAGTGTTACTAGCCCCAGCTGCAGCTTGTCTAGTTCTGCTCTCTTCAGCTTGTTTTGGTGTGCAGAATAGGCCATGATGTGCCGCCGCAGGACTGCTTTGAACGCCTCCCAAACCGTGGCTGCGGAGGTGTCAACCGAATGATTAAGTGAGAAGTATTCCCTAGTGACTTTCCTCATTTGGTCTCAAAAATCAGGGTCATGAAGAAGAGGGTTGCACCTCCATCTAGTGCCTGATCCTCCCTGACCTGAGGAATTATAACAGCAAGTAACAGGTGCATGGTCTGATACCAGGATATTATGGATTTTAGCACCGGAAATATCTTTAGCTGCAGCAGAATTAGGCAGCCAAAAATCAATCTGGCTGGAGGTGGTATGGACTGCGGAGAAGAATAAGTAGTCACGTCCAGACGGGTTATCTCTTCGCCACAGGTTCACCATGCCCCATTCATATATAATTTCCCACAATGTCCTCCATGCTCTAGGATGCAATTGAGGGGTTATTTTAGATTTTTCCAGGAAGGGATCCAGGACAAAGTTAAAGTCCCCACCCTTAAAGATTGGAATCTGTGGGTGATCCATTGTTAAGGACTCTATAGCTTTGTTGAGATCCAGCAGGATGTCCAGCTGGTCTACATTAGGGCCATACAAGTTATCCAACATCACCCTTCCCTCTGGGAAAATAAACCTGGCCACAATCCAACGACCTTGATTATCGGTAACAACCCATTCCTGAACCCATGAGCATGATTTTTTGATTAGTATTGCCACCCCTTTAAACTTGCTAGTCACTGAGCTTGCTAAAACAGTGCCAACCCATGCTTTTTTAAGCCACTGTACATTTCTTGCAGAGAGATGAGTTTCCTGGATTAAGACAATATCCACCTGCAAGGAATGTAGGTGCTTAAGGACCATAGTTCTTTTGACTGGGTGGTTTAGTCCTTTCACATTCCAAGTTACCAAATTAATACTCCCTTTGTATTCCGTGCCATAGTCTTGGATTTAGAAAAGAAGTCAGTACTCACCATCCAAATCCAGATAAAGTAAAGGAGACAGCAAGAATTCACTGAGTTAGGGATGAGAAGTTGACAGGAAAGATTGAAAGAAGATGATCTGTCCAACAGCACAGCTCCCAGTAACAGCCTAATATGCAAACACAAACAATTATATTAACACTATTAACTGGACAACCTAAAGATGATTGTTCCTCAAAAATAAGTATATACCCACCAAGGAAGTACCCTTTAAAGGAATAGGTAACTTTTACAACAGTCAGAAACTCTTTATATTGAACAACACACTAATCTAAAAGTGAAGAGGTGTATGTGCATTATACCAGCCCCTTGGGAAAGGCAATCAGCAGTGTCGACCTATCACTAAAAGGTGGAATAGAGAGAGAGAAAGCAACCAGAAACTGTCCTTTCCATCCTCAGCAAAACACGACTTGGAGAAATCGTCAGGGGTTAACTAAGTTCCCATTGGTTGAGGGGCAGGAGGAGGGAGGGAGGGAGGGATGGGGGTGAGCTAATGAAAACAGGAAAAAATACTGAAGTGAAGAGTGGAAAAGGCACCCTTAACAGAAGGTGTCCGTATAATCTTTAACTCCACCCAGCCCCCAAGAATAGCTAAATGAGCCTGCCATCTGAACATTCCACCCCCTCCCACCGTTAGCCTAAGGATACTGTAAGGCTTGTACTATGGGTCATCTAACATATGTAGCCCAGCAGGGCAGCTATTCCATAAGGTGGGGGTAGAAGAGCCTCCACTCTTCGATTTAAACCTGAGTTACCCAAGCACTAACACCAGTCCCAAAGGTGGACATTGGGGCTAAATAAATTTACCAGTCTAGCAAGAGAAACCAGAAACATGTAGCCTTTACATTCTATACTGTAACCACACGTAACAGAAGCCTCAGTCTTTAACAATAGTTGCCTCCCTTTGATTCAACGGATGGGCATCCGTGGATGCCACAGCTGCATAGGTCAAAAATCCGGGCTGTACAGGATAGTCCAACAGATTCTGCTTATTTTCGGTATCTAGTTCAGTCTCGGCCCATGAAACATCCGCAGTCGCTTCGATGACCATTTCATCTGGGATTTCACTCAAGTCACTGGAGCACTAAATATCTTCTCTGCTGTACTTGGCCGGTGGTGCACCTCTGACGTCTTTAGTAGGAGAGTCTCATCCACTAAGGGATTGCTGCTACATTCTGTTGGGTTGAACTGCACCTTTTTGGGGTAGTGCTACTGGAATTGCAGGTTCAGCTTCCTTCTGAGGGGCTCTACGAGCAGGTGTTCCCCCCGTCTTGCTATGGGGTGATGGGGGAGACCTAGGGGAGGCATCTGATCATAATGCTATCTGGTCCGTCCTCCTCTCCTCTCCTGGCACATCCCTTGTATTTTTGGTCCGCTGAGTCCCTGATTAATTTTGAGGGCCAGGTACCCATAGCCTCTTGGGAGTTGTGATTTGAATGCTCAGCTGAAGGCAGTATTTATGTACCCATTGTTCAACTTCCCAGGAGGTTTCTGCAGTAATATATCTGCCTTCCCTACAGACATGAAGACAGGCCCGGTTTCTGTACCCGTATTGAAATCCTTGCTCTTATAGCAATTTTTTGAGAGGTAAAAATGCTTTTCTCCGGGCAGCCACCTGTGCTGAAAAGTCCCTGAAGAAGGAGATACGAGCCCCACGCCATATCAGTTCCCCCCTTGTCTCTGGCTGCATTAAGAATTTGTTCTTTAACAGAGTACCGCAGGATGTAAGCTATAATAGGTCTAGGGGGTCCCTGGCGATGCCTGGCCTTGCTTGGAACCCGATGCACCTGCTTCATTTCCACCAGTCCAGTCCATCTGTCCCCTAGGATCCTGGGGATTTCTTCATTTAGAAACCTCTCAGTGTTTTTGCCCTTGATTCCTTCCAGAAATCCAAGAATTCTGATATTATTTCGCCTCCCCCCTGTTCTTCTGATCTTCTGCTCTCCTCCATAAAGTAGCCAATCTCTCCTCATGCTATCCTAATTTCTGCCAAAGATGAGCATTGTTCAATTCAAAATCCTCCAGACACTGTTCCACAACATTCATTTTATCATTGAGCCCTTTAACTTCTGTGACTGTACCTGATAACGTGGTGGTTAATGAGTCAACCCTGGTGAGGAGGGTTTCCAGCAGGGAGGTGATATGCTGTAGATAGGCCCCGACATCTACTGGCTGTATTATATTTTCCCCAGCATTTGGGCTTTGAGACAGTGCACAATTTCTTATTGAATCCATCTCTCTTTGAATAAGCGAGTCCAATATTGCAACTTTCGTATGTTGCTTTGGGCCCCCAGTCCTCGACTACGGCTTTATTCCATATCCTCTGTGCATGATAGTCCAATGGGTATAGCGTTAAAACTCGAAGTACAAGCGGTCCAGATGCCAGAACGTGGCCTACTTTCCTTTTCCCCGCTTTAGCGCGAGTGACACTATGACCAGCGCTACAAGGCTATTGCTGGCTGATTAGGTACTGCTTTTTGCTGCTCGCGGGTTTGGGCTGTCAGCGGGTGTAATTTCGGATTGCAAGAACCCCCGACTAATGGCGGATAGTAGCTTACTGGGGAACAGAGCTTGCAGTCTAGCCGTCCATCTTTCTCGGTGCTGAAACCATGCCCCCCCCCATATCTTTATATATTCACTTCAAATATACTTAGTATAACTTGGCTGGGAAGAGATATCCATGTGTAGGGACCAGTCCGGGAGTACCAGGGCCTGAGGAGCTGGTAGACGGCACATTGCTAATTCCAAGGAAATTCAGTTAGGTAGAGGTGAAGTAAGATGGGGGCATAGCAAAGCAGGGCCTGATGCAAGACAGTAAAATCATAATAGTCATGCAAGCACTAAGGGCTCCACTGTCAACAAAAATAAAAAGAAGGATAGAGGGCAGCCTTGCCGAGTCCCTCTACCTAAGGAAAAATAAGGGATGAGCATGGAATTAGTGAGAACCGCCTCAGTAGGCGACGTATAAAGGAGTTGTACCAGGGAAATAAAAGGAGCTGGGAATCCAAATCTATCCATAGCATCAGAGAAATAGGCCCACTCCACCCTGTTGAATGCCTTTTTGGCATCCAAAGAAGGTGTGGCAGTGAGTTGAGAGGAGGAGCAGGCATACTGTAAGAGATCCAATGTCCTCCGAATGCTATCAGATCCCAGTCTCCCTGGGATGAAACCTACTTGATCCAAATAAATGAGAAAAGGCATTATAGGCTCCATCTGCTTAGCAAGGACCTTTCCAAGATCTTTGTGTCTACATTAAGCAATTAAATTGGTCAGAACTGGGAACAGGATGAAACTCTACTCTCCCACCTCAGCTTCATGATACCCTGCTGATGTGGTCACTTAAGGTCCTCAAACAACTATGTTTATACCTTAAGACCGATTGGTCTAAAGATTAATCCCAACCTATATTGGGAAATCCTACTATTCGAATAGCCGATCACGCCATCCCATTTAATGTCTGTCCCTCACTTTTTTTTAATGGTTGGGTGGCACCTGCTGAAATAATACAGCAATGTTTTTCCTTGTCAGTGTATCACCCATTTAAGCACCTCCAACTTTCTGGTGCACTTGCTAGATTTTTGAGTCCACAACCTTTGATGGTTCAATCTAGTCTTTACTCTTAGAGCTTCAAGGGTTGCTGAGCATCCTCGTTCCATTTCCAAGTTTTATTTGTATTTTCAGCTCAACTATCCTGGTAGTTTTTTGGGAGTATGTTTTTACTGGCAACAAAATCTGAATTTGCAGTTGGATCCCAGAGAGTGGCAAGTGATATGGAAAAGACTTTATAAATATATTAAACAGGACAGGTACCAGTTCACACAATTTTGTATATTACAAAATGTTTATTATACCCCTCAAAACTTGCACCGGATGAGCCGACAGCCTTCGGCTGATTGTTCCCATTGTGGATCCAGGGAGGGCTCCCTTAAACATGTCTTATGGGACTGTCCTAAGGTTATCCCATTTTGGTCCAATATCCATAACTCTCTCAATCCCTGGTTGGGCCTGGACCCCTTTTATACCCCACAGACATGTCTGGTAGGTTACTTTCCAGGTGATATTTTGGGGTCCCATAAGGCATATATGGCTTTAATTTCGATAACCGTCAAGCTTATTATTCTCCATCACTGGCTAGACAATGTTATACCATCACTTTCTGAATGGCAACAGGAAATTCTACAAGCCTTGGCGGTCAAGAAACATATTGCCAAATGTCAGGACAGACGGAGAACTATAGAGAATTTTGGGAGCCCTTGAAGTCCTTTTAACTCAGTAGGGGATATATCTTGCTCGGAAACCCTGTGCATTAGGCCTTGCCATTCTCTACCTGCGCTCTGGGTTGGGGACTGTTGGGGGTTTGGCAGGGGCTTGGGGGGATGGGGTGGCTTATAGTGGAAGGGTTTCTTGGGTTTTCTTTGTCCTTTGTTTTTTTCCTTATTGTATGAGTTGTATTGTGTAGTTGATGTTTTGATTATTCTAGTATTAGATCTATCTGGTCAAATGACATGGATTTTTGGGAAACTTAATAAAGTATATTCAATTAAAAAAAAAGAACTGGGAACAGGAAATGCTATCCTTATCTTTTATAGGAATAAGAGTAATAATAGCCTGAGAAAAGGTAGGCAGAAGGAAGCCTTTTCCTCACACTTCATTAAAAACCAGAGCCAATCATGGGGCTAAAAGATCTGAAAAAGTGGCATAAAAGTTGGTGGGAAAGACTTCCAGACCAGGGGCTTTACCCAATGACATACTAACATCAGAACAAATAGGGTCAGTAAAAGAAGGCAGGAAATGGACAGGAACTTGGGGAAGAAGTAAACCCTCATAAAAAGCGGAGAACTGATCAGGCTTAGTGCAGACCTTAGAGAAGTAATGGGAAACATAGAAATCCTGGAAGGCCTGATTAATATTATTCAGGGCCATCAACACAGTCCCCTGAGAATCAATAATTAAAGGACTATATCTGTCTTGGGCCTGGGCATGTAGATGGACCACCAGCAACTTCCCTGGACACTCTCCAGCATCTCAGTATTTCTGGTTTAGCTTATAAAGAGTGTAATCTGTTTCAGATTGTAATAGGTCTTCAAATTATGTTTTAAGTTGGGTAATTTGGTCCGTAATGGAGGGATTGTGGTGGGGTCCGGGGCCGCTATATGTTCAAAGTTCTTTCATTCCTCTTTAGCCTGCAGGGAGTAGAGACATTGCTTCTTAAGATGGGCCAACTGGGCTATTAGTCTGCCCCACAAAACTGCTTTAAGTGCTTCCCACTGAGTAGCATATGAACCATTCGTAATGTCATTAAAAGGAAAATATTCCTGAATGGCCCAGTGAAGCCAATAGCAGGTTTCTTCCAATTGCAGAAGAGTGGTATTAAGGGTTCATTTATTACACTGAGTAACAGGGGCCTCCCAGGCAAGGAAAAGGGTAACCAGGGCATGATCCAAGACAAAAATATTCCCTAAAGAAGCTCCCCAAGCCCAATGGACAAGATCGGAACAAGTCAATATCACATCAGGTTTGGCAATAGGAGTTATGAGAAGTCAAGTAACATATAAAATCCACCTCAGTCTGGTGAAGAACATGTCAAATATTGTGCAAACTCAGATCCTGGAACAGCATAGACACTTGACTTGCAAAGGCCAGTTCCTGTTGGGAATCAGGTCCTGTTCAATCCCTCTGAGGCTCAAGTGCTAAGTTAATTTCACCCCAAAACAATAGAATCAGGGTTGTCAGGGAGTTCAGCTAACAGAGCCAGATAGAACTGAAGGTCAGGGGCATTGGGAGCATAAACACTCCCCAGTACCAAGGGAGAGCCTAAATAACTGCCTGTCAACAATAAGACCCTCCCCTCTGAGTCTCTATATTCCTGGAAAATACCTAGTTGGAAACCCCTCCTACATAAGATGGTGACACCTAGTTTCCGAGTAGGGTGGGCATTATAATAATACTGGCCAACCCACATACGACACAACTACTTGAAGTCCGCATCCAGAAGGTGGGTCTCCTGCAGGAGGGCTATATCACACTGCAAATCATTAAGATACTGAAGAACCTTTCTTCATTTCCTGGGACAGTTAAGGCCCTGAACATTCCAAGACACAATCTTTAAGTGGTTAACACTTGCCATATCTATGAAACTAGGAGACAAACTAGGACACCACTCCACCCCAACAAACCCCTCTGAAACACCTAAATCCCCTATTCAACTCCCTGCCCATCCCACTTAATATGAAAAAGAACACTTCCCAAAAATAGCTCCAAAGAACACATGGGAGTAGCCAAAAACTAAACCCCTGCCAAAAAGCAGGGAAAATGCACAAAAAGAAAACAGAGGATGTGAAACTCACAGAGAAAGATTCAAGTAGGGTAAGCCCAGTAAAAGGGGCACAAACAAAACAAAAAAGTCTCCAACAAGTGGTCCCACTCCCATTGGAGGCCCACTGGTCACTTTCCTAAGGGGAAGATATTGGGGGCAAATTAGCTGCCATTCACATGGGTCCTGGATGCCTCAAGGGAAAAAATAATGCACTGTGGGAAACTCCTGCTGGCCCCCTGGCTGTCCTCTCCTTGTCTGGCCAAATGGGGCTAATAAAACTAAAGCAATAAGAAGATATATAAAAGCTGAAGCAAATTAAAAAGAAGAAGGAAACCACTGGACAGTAACAAAGGAGGTATCGAAAGAAGGGACTAGCAGAAGGAGATGCTCCCAGTGCCTACTCCTCACATATTCAAAAGAAAGGAAGCCAGAAAATACTATAGATAGAATACAGGCCACAACACAAGAGGAAGAAAGAAATTGAAAAGCAAAGGACTACTGAAGAAAAAATTCCCCATAAGGGAAGAAACATAGAACTCAAGGAGGTATGAAGAACCGGGGAGCCTCAGAACCATCAGGTTATAAAATCCAGAGAGGGTCCCCAGAAAACGAAATAAAACATAAAGAGTCTCAGCAGGTGAACAAACTACTTCCACAACCTCAAAGAACAAACAGCTAAGTAGGAAAAAGACAAGTAGCAAGAGGGATAAGGAAACTAAAAGACACATCATATCATATCATCCCCCTCCAATGATATATTCCTAAAAAATAAAAAAGGGTCCAATTACATTGCAAAGTAAACATTCCACAGTAATAAAGTAAGCAATAACTAGGCTATGTTGGGAGAAAAACAAACCATACCCTCAGAAAGAAAATATACTAATTAAAATAAAAAAACCAATAGAGGAGTAGCCAATTGGAAATATAACCAAACTAACATGCACTGGAGAGGGGGGGGGAACTGCATTGGGGAGGAGTAAAGAAAGACTAGAATAAAAACAACCCCCAGTACAAGGGGATACTCCTAAGAGGACCCGAGATAACAAGCAAGGACTTCAGAAAGTCAATAAGGAGATCCCCACCCATGAAGTATGATATGTTACAGCATTAGATGGGGCAATAGTCGTGTAAAAAGGAAATAACAATGTCCCAAAATATCTGAACTCGAAAGTTCGGAAAAGAGCAGCTGCAACAGGATAGTAACCCCTTAAGTCCCAAATAAAAGTGAAAGTCCACAGAACAGAAGAGTAAAAATGGGGGAGGAAGACGACTCATTGAGGATCCGAGGCATTAGGAGCAAACAGTCCCAGTTCAAGTGGCACTACTCTGCAAGGACTCCAATAAGGATAAGTCCATAAATGGAGAGGCAATTCAACTATCCTGGAGAACATCCCTGAATATGAGAGCAAACTGGGCAAAACAAAGGCAGCAACAAAATCCGAGGCAGCAATAAAGAAGTGTTCAATCATGTAACACTCCGGGAAAGAAAAAATGCAACTCAGTGAAAAAAAACATACAACAACCAGCTCAGTTCAAAGATGGTAGCCTTGCAATGCATCTACAGAAGAAACAGCAAAGCACAGTACCTGTCAACTAGTAGTCGCCAAAGCCAGATCAGTCACTGCAGGGGCTCTTATGTCCATTTGTTCCCCTTGTGACTGAGAAGCAGATTCCAGATAGGGCTCCAACAGAGAAGATCCAAAGTGAACCTTCAGAAAGGTATCAGCCTCCTCTGATGTATGGAACTGCATCCCCCCACCATTGATTGTAGTCACCAAGTAAGCTGGATAAAGAAAAGGCCTAGGTGATCTCATGGCTCCGGAGGCTTTGCTTAATTTGATTGAATTCCTGACATTTCTCTAAAACACTCCTTTGATAAATGGGGTAAAAGGAGATCTGAGAACCATTGATGACTATATTGCAGAGCTCTCGAGCCTTAGCCAAAATAAGGTCTCTAGCTAGATACCACAGCTATTTGAAAATTAGCGGCTGGAGTCGATTAGGGGTGCTCACACTTGCCCGGGGAATGCAGTGGGCTCACTCCACTTCAAAATGTAGTAGGCTGGAGATGGGTCCAAAGATATTGCACTGGATCCTTCCCTTTGGAACCCTCTGGCAAACCAAAAATGCACATGTTTTTTCCTCCAGCCTCACCCCTCTAAATCTTCAAGTTTTGTGGCAAGCTAGGCTATCTGATTTTCCACAGTCTGGAGCCTAACTTATTTATTTTCGTTGGCATTTCCTCTCTAATTTGTTAAATTAAATGACTGTTTTTAAAATGTATTGTATTATGGTTTATGCTGTCATTTTATATTATGTACCTTGGTTATGAAAGGCACTATATAACTAAAGTTGCTTTGCTATGATCCTGAACAGAATTGCATTCCACCTCTGCCACTAAAGAAGTTTCAGTGCAGCAGACATGGTCAGTAAGAGAAGCTAGACTAGTGTGTTATCAGTCACTATGACTTTAATTGCTTCCGCGGATAGAAACATAGAAGTTGATGGCAGAAAAGGACACAAGGTCCATCCAGTCTGCCAGTTTTCTACCTTATGAATGTCACAATTTGTTCAATAAGACATGCCTGGCGTACAGGATCAGGTGGTCTGGCATTCTGTTCTTTAATCGCCGTCATCTTAGAATCCAGTAGCGACTGATGGGAGGTGATTTATCGATTGATTTTTGCATTTCTGGAAGCGCCTGTCCCAGTAACGATACCTGAGCCAACAGTATAGCAACAAAACTTGCCAGTGATAAAGAAAAGCAATGCCCCAAAAAGCAAAAGTGGAGGATGCAGCAGGATTCACAGGAGGCAGCATGGAGCAAAGCAATTAAGTGGTCATCACATCCAGGAAATCACATGACCTCCAGGTTCAATGTATTTCAATGGGGTTTTCAACTCTGGTGCAAAACTTTGTAATTTTTCAAGATTTTGACACCCAATTTTCAACATACCCTTTTTGACACCCCTCGTCATGAACAATGTTGGTGTCATTTCCCAGATCTTGCCTGAAAGGTGCTTTTATAGTCAGTTGGCAAAATCACCTTTTGGGATGGATTTCAAAATGTTCACCATACTTGTTCATGAGGTGGGGTCATAGGGAGGGAGTGTTGACAATTTGGGGTCAAAATGTCTTAAAATGGCAAAGTTCTGTGCATCTGTTGACATTTCGCTACACTCCCTCCCAACTTTCGTAATTTTCAATATTTTCACCCCAAATTGTCAACATCACTATTTCTCTACATCACCTGATGGATGTGACAGCTGTCAGCTTTCAATTCCTGGCCAAAATGTGTTTTGTCACTTGTGCTGTGGAATGAGATTGCAGTGATGCGGAATAACGTTTCGGTGTACGTTTGGAAATTCTCAGCCCAGCATTCATGAAGTGGGATAATAAAAGGCTATGCTGACAATTTGGTTGCTGTTTGGGCTGAAATGGCTGCATCAGCGTGCATGTATAGCTGTATGGAGGAATGGGAGTTCAGGGCCTAGAGGCCCAAGCGTTCCCCTGAGCAAAGAAGGCAACAATTATACTTTCTCAAAAAGTAAAGACATTCTTGGCAAAAAACTTTTATTAATGCACTAGTTAGGTTAAAGTGGCAAAGTAGGAAATGTGGCATTTGGGTTTCCAAACCTAACACCTAGCCCCCACCCTGCAGGCATCCACAGGTGTGGGGTGTGCAGCAGGGTTATGGAATAGGGTGAGGCGTTAGGGATGACAACCCAAGGCACACCACAACTATTGCTGCCTGCAGGGTGGGGGTGGGATGTTAGGTTTGGAAACCCAAATGCCACATTTCCTACTTTGTCACTTAACCCCTAACTCAAGTATCAACAATGCTCTTTTTTGTTGCCAAGAATAGATAGGTAGGTAGATGATAGACAGATACAAAGA
This sequence comes from Neoceratodus forsteri, assembly GCA_016271365.2. Classification (NCBI taxonomy): domain Eukaryota; kingdom Metazoa; phylum Chordata; order Ceratodontiformes; family Ceratodontidae; genus Neoceratodus; species Neoceratodus forsteri. The sequence continues at coordinate 932,315,670 of CM057453.1, forward strand.
AAATGGGCCACTGGTCAAAATAGGTCATGTGACCATACATTAAATCTCTATATACGCATGGCTAAGGACTGGTCCTAACTTCCTGTGTTACCATAGACTGTTTACCTGGCACATAGACTGTAATATCAATAACTGGGCATCTCCTAAGCAGCTTCTTACATTACCTTGGCACAGCTACCTAAGTGAAATCCACACAGAAGAAAAGGAGTAAAATGGAAAACTTTTCTGGCTCTCACAGTGAATGGATTGCTGAAAGTTTCCTGCAAGGTTTACCACCCAGAAAGGCAATTAAGAAAACAGAAACATTTAGAAAATGAAAAAGAAGGTAGGTACTGAATGACTGGGCACAGCAGAAACAAATCCAAGTAGAGTATAAGTCAATTTTACCACAGGATCTGAATACAGTTCTCCGTGAATGATATGCCTTGGTGAGATGCAGTGATAGAACTGAGTACCTACCTGTCACTAACAGCAGGAATGAACCTCTATTTAGGCACTGTAGACATTCAAAGAAACATGAATATTGTAACAGGCTCCAAATTTAAAACAGCTAATAATATTTTCACAGCAGTACTAAAAAGGTACCGTAAGTCTGAAAAAGACAAGGCCTCACATTACAGTAGAATCACCAATGCTGATTTAACAACACTGAGGAACTCTGAGGCACTTTCAACAGCCACAGCACAAGGGTTTGTCAGAAAAGTCTGGCTTGACATCCAGATGTACTTTGCCCGCAGAAGGGGCGGGAGGGCCTCCATGGCCTGACATTTGACTCCTTACAATTATCCAAACAGAGACTGGAGTCTGTTACATAAGCCTGAGCTTTAATGAAAATACAAAGAACCATAAATTGGCCACTGAAATAAAGAAAGTCTTCAAGGATTTATGTTTGAGCAGCCAAAAGATGACATGTGCCCGGTCTCATCTTTTCTAAAGTATGTGTCAAAATGTCCACAGGATGGCAAAGCATTTTACTTGCACCCATGGAAAGTACCTAAACATATCTTAGCCACCAAAACATATTGGTATTCACAAAAGCCGACGGGCATCAACTATCTTGGCAATATGATGCCCCGTCTTTCTTAAGAAGCCGGATTAACAAAAAATTACACAAACCACTGTTTGCGTAGTACCATAGTTCACATACTATCAGATGCAGGACTGGCATCCAGAGATAATGTCTGTAACTGAACATCAATGCCAATAATCTCTCAAAAATTACTGGTCTGCTTTAATTTCTGATAGGCAGCAATGGACTGCCATCATCGGAAATGCCAATAAAATGAAAAAGAACTACCAGTGTGAAATGACAGTGTTATCCAGTCAAGTTGCAAGCACCTCCATAGGCACACAGCACAAAACCATACTAACTATATCTCTCCCCTCTCAACTACTCTGTTCAACATAAGCAATTTAAACATATCAGGTGGAACAGTCCAGTTCATCTGCAATTATGGGAAACAACTGACCAGGTAATCCACATTTAAACATGTGCAAATGTAAATAAATCTCAGACTTTTTAAAAAAACATAATATCTTTAAATTGTTTATATCTCTATAACAGTACAGACAGCAGTGGGCCCAGATGTGCAGAAAGCAGGAACAAAAGGCAAGTAGCGTCTAAGTAAAATATGGGTAAAACAGTGGAAATGCATTCAAAACTGTCAAAACTGTCTCCATTTATAATTTGACTGATTTTTGATTTCTCACCCCCACCACCTCCCCAAGTCCACCATGCCCACAACCATAGAGCTTGATACATGTCTAGCAACAAACCCGTAATGCAAACGGGAGAGAAAAGCAGAAAAATATACTAGGTACAGCTTTCAACATGTCTTGCAGCTTACCATGTGATTTTTTTGCAGCATGAGTTCAGTTTCTGTATGAGTTCACTACAGCACCAAAACAAGCGCCGAAAAGTAAATGAAACTCCACAAAAAAAAAACCAAAAAGTAAAGAACCTGTCCAGTTAAATTTGCAAAACATCTCCCCCAAAAAAGGAAACCGATCTACTAAAAAGTTGTGACTGACATAAACTTACTTTGCTATATTGCTCTATTTCTTTCAGCATGAGATCAGTTTCCCCACGGGCTCACTGCATCACCAAAACAAATGCTGAAAAGAAAAGTCCACAAAAATGACAAAACAGTTAAAACCTCTCCACTTAATTCCCTCAAACACACCCCCCAAAAAAGAAAACCTATTTATTAAAAAGTTGTGCCTACATAAACTTATTACTGTTTTCCTCCATTTTTTGCAGCACAAGTTTGAATTCACTTAAGCACCAAAATGGACACCATAAAGGAAATGAGTAATGGGAGTAGATTTCATTACCATGAGTCTGAATATTTATATATTCAGATGTGCTACCCTTCCTTACCGTTCCTAACTTTTAAACTCTATTTTGCAACAGTTTGTGTTTGTAATGACAGTATAAGGGGATAAAAAGAGAAATGAATAAAAAGTGTTTTGTGTTCCATTGAAATGCATTTTAAAGAGCAACTGATGCCAGCTGACCAAAAGAGCTACATTGCAGAATTAGAATAAGCATACCCCCAGTAAATCTCATACCAAAAACTAGATTTCTGCATTACTTCCTTTTAAAGTTCTGAGCTATTTTGTAACCCTTATTTCACTACCTGTTAAAAACAGCCTGTATCAGTGAAGAGCTGCTGCTGATGTCATCTCAGGACTTCACAGTCTAGTATTCTCTGTCAGCAAGCTTATAGGACCTGTTTCTCCAAAGCTGTAAAGATCATGTGCAATGGTTTTCACAAGTAAAACAAGCAGCACCAGTCAGTAAACATTGCTTTAGAAACTGTGTGTGTTTCAGGTTTTGTAACAAAGCTGACAATATTTTGTTTGTGTGCCTTTTTGTTGTAATGCTTTTTTCCAGGGTTGCTGGATGCTGGGTCATAGCACACTGTTGTGAGGTTTGCACACTGAATAAGTTACTGATGTGGTGAAAGGCTGATATCATTCACACCTATCATTCAATTGAAGCATTTTCTAAGAAAGGCACTTAATAACAATTATTCCATCACATTGTCAATGGGGGTGGGAGAGGTAATACTGTTTTGAAAACTTACTAGAGTTTTAATTTAGTCAGCACAATGTGTTCTCCATGTTAGGCTGTTTTGACATACATTCAGGCTCATCTATGTTGTACTCTATATTAAAATTTCATTTTACCAGAGCCAACACTTCCACCTCAGTAGGAATTAACACATATAAGGCCCTATTAAAACTGTTGTACGCATGAACTGACATAGAAACATAGAAACATATAGAATTTGACGGATAAGGACCGCTTGGCCCACCCAGTCTTCCCATTTCCTTACCTACTGGATAAGCTGCAGATCCTAGTTTACCAGCAGCCTTACTTCTTCCTACCCCACCCCCCAGAATTGCCTTATGACTATCCCATGCATGCTTGAATTCCACCACTGATTTTGACTCCACAACCTCCTCCGAAGGCCATTCCATGCATCCACAACCCTCTCTGTGAAAAAATACTTCCTTAAATTACCTCTGAGCCGCCCCTCTATCTTCAAATTGTGCCCCCTTGTTCTTTACACCTCTTTTTTTGAAAGATGCTACCCTCTTGGACTTTGTTGATTCCCTTGAGGTACTTGAAAGTTTCTATCATGTCCCCCCTCTCCCTCCTTTCCTCGAGGCTATACATTTTAAGCTCCTAAGTCTCTCTTCATATGTCTTCCAGTGCAGACCCTGCACCATTTTAGTTGCCCTCCTCTGGACAGCTTCCATCCTGTCTATGTCTTGCGGAGATTGGGTCTCCAGAACTGCACACAGTACTCCAGATGGGGCCTCACCAGCTGTCTGTACAGAGGGATAATAACTTCCTGTTTTCTACTGGTGATGCCTCTCCCTATGCATCCCAGTATCCCCAACCCTCCTTGCTGCCTTCTCACATTGCTTGCCCACCTTTAGGTCATCTGATATGACTACCCCAGGTCCCTTTCCATTTTTTGTTGTTAGTATCTCACCCCATTGTGTACTCTTCCCTGGATTTTTGTTTCCCAGGTGCATTACCTTGCACTTCTTAGCATTGCATCTAAGCTGCCATACATTTGACCATTCCTCTAACCTTGCAAAGTCCCTTCTCATCCTTTCACCCACCCTGTGCATCAACTCTGTTGCAGATCTTATGTCATCTGCAAAAGACATACTTTTCCTTCAGTCCTTCTGCAATGTCACTTATAAAGACATTGAAGAGGACTGGTCCTAACTCTGAACCTACGGTACCCAGCTAGCAACCCTCCTTTCTTCTGAGTGGACTCCATTTACTATTACTCTCTGTGTCCTATTCTCCAGCCAATTCTTTACAGGCTATCATCTTGGGTCCCACTCCCAGGCTGGCTAACTTATATATTAATCTTTTGTGTGGGACTGTGTCAAATGCCTTGCTAAAGTCTAGGTGAGCCATGTCCACAGCCCCTCCCTGATCTACTACTTTGGTCACCCAGTCAAAGAAATCATCAGATTCATCTGGCATGACCTTCCGCTGTGAATCCATGCTGCCTAGGGTCCTGTGCCCCTCTGGCAGCTAGATGCCTCAACAATTCTTTCCTTTAGAAAATTCCATCATTTCCCTATCACTGAGGTTAAACTAACAGGTCTATAGTTTCCTGCTTCTGCCTTGCTCCCACTTTTGTGAAGGGAATCATCTGCCCTCCTCCAGTCCTGGGTACCCCCCATCCTCCCACTGATTTGTTAAAGAGGGTAGTCAGTGGTGCCACTAGTTCTACCCTCAATTCTTTTAGAATTCTGGGATGAATCCCATCAGGCCCCATTGCTTTGTCCACCTTCAGTTTTAGAGTTCTTTCAGAACCCTTTCTTCTGTAAATGGGCTGGTATCACTTCTGTATCCAGAGTGTTACTACTGTTTGTTTTAGTACCTCCCCTCTTCCTTTGTAAATACTGAGCAAAATATTTGTTTAGTATCTCTGCCTTTCACAGTCTCCCTCTGCCCACCCTCCTCCCTCCCTTTATTAAGCCTCACTATCCCTCCCTTGGTCTTCCTTTGCTCCTGATGTACCTATAAAGGTTTTATCCCCCTTCTTAACTGAGTTGGCTATCTTTTCCTCGGTTTGGGCCTTTGCTGTTCTGACTGCCTTCCAGCCTCCTTTGCTTTAACTGATACAGTTCTCTGTCCTGCTCTGCTGCGATTCCTTGTACTTCCTGAATGCTTTCTTTTCTCTTGAACCTTCACTGCCACTTCCTTTGAGAACCATAGTAGTTTCTTACATCGTCATGTTTTGTTTATTTGCTTCACACAAAGGCTCGTTACCTCTGTGATGGCAGTTTTATTATTCCCATTGTTCTTCCACCCTCCTTCCTGCCCATTTGCTAGTGCATTCCTAGGCACTCACCCATTTAGCAAAGTCAGCCCTCCTAAAGTCCAGTACTTTTGTCTTTGTAGCAAGCAGCTCTATTGCTGTGTTTATTGTGAACCATACTGTTCGATGGTCGCTAGTTCCCAGATGGCTACCCACTTCTACATCTGTAATCCTCTCTCCATCTCCATTTGAGAGTATCAAGTCTAATATTGCTCCCTCTCGAGTGGGCTCCAGTACTAGTTGTCTAAGGCATGCCCCCTGTAGGGCATCTAGAATAACTGCACTCTTCATGGCAGCTGCAACTGCACTCCAGTTAACATCTGGCATATTCAGATCACCCATCAGCAATATCTCCCTTTTTATGCCATTCTAAGTATACTTTCTATCATTTCCTTGTCCATTTCCTCCCCTGAAAGAGGTCTGTCTAACCCTGTGCGGATTGTGGTGCCATTGCCTGCCTCCAAATTTACCCACAGTGCTTCTCCTCCCTGTTTACCCTTTTGTTCTGTTGCTTTTATTCCTTCCCTTATGTAAAGAACTACTCCCCCCTCTTTACCCTCCCTGTCCCTCCTGTAGATAGTGTATCCTGTGTTTACGTCCCAGTCATGGTTTGTGTGTACCATGTTTCTGTGACTGCCACGATATCCAGATGTTCCTCCTCCATCAAGGCCACTAATTCAGGAAGCTTGTTACCTAGACTATGGGCATTGGTACTCATTGCTCTCCATTTTTTGATGGCCTTACCTTCTGTTGCAACATCCCCACTGACCTTCTACTTGGTCTTTTTCTCATTTAGTACCCTGTTTTTGTAGGAGGCTGGGATTTTTCTGCTGCTTGTCAGTGCCTCCCCATTGACTAGTTTAAAAGCTTGCCAATGAAGCATTTAAAACCGATTGCTCAAAAGACTTGTTCCCTTCCTGGACAGATGTAGACCATCCTGCCAGTATAGGCTGGTGTCCCTCCAGGTGGAACCCCAGTCCCCAATGAAGCTAAACCCCTGTGCTTCGCACCATTTTTCAACCATTCATTAAACTGCATGGTGCCAATACCCTGGCCTCCCCATGCCTTTGACAGGCAGCACCTCTGAGAAGGATACTGTGTGTGCTACTTGTCTTAGGCCTCCCAACTCTGCAATGCCCTCCTGCACTGCTCTAACCTCATGATGAGCCAAGTCATTTGTCCCTAGGTGGACAATTCGTCCAGCTCAGAATCCCTTGCAGCTGTTGTGGATCCTGAGGATGCACTTCCTGTCCCTCCAAGCCATGGCACCAGGCAGGCACCTTACTTCAGATTTCCCAGCTCCTCCCAGTTCTATCCCTAATAATTGGAGTCCACAGGGCTGCTTCCATCACTTGTGGTGTCCTCTGCCTCCTGTGGGCCTCCTTGTGACAGTTGTCCTCAGCCTCCTTAGTCTCCTCTGCAAACGGCAGTGAAGTTGCCAATGTTACAGTATTAGCAGTACAGCAACCCCTCACTATAACAAACTAAAAGGAAATATAATCTGTATTTGTTATAGTTCCCTATTTGTTCACGAGGATGCTACTATGCACTACTGTTGGTTGGTGCATATGTCACCTGCACACATCAAACACTTCCCATGTGCCTTATACACTGCCCTGTCAGCAAAATAAAGCTAAAATCAAATAATACCCACATCTTAACTGCTAGCTGAGACTCTAAGTTAAAGACAGCACCTTTAACTGAAACGGCGGCTTAGAGCTTCCATGCCCTTTACAAACACGTCCCCACCCCCAATTTATAGACTCATCACTACAGATATCTATACACAAACTAGTACACTGTGCAATAGTAAAAGCAAAAAGGAAACAGACTGACAAAAAGAAAAACCTGACAACAACAACAACAACAAAACATCTCTCTCCAAAGTCCAGATCTTTTTTGATGCTCTTCCTGCTTTCATAATCACCCCCATCTGACTCACAGATCTCAGCTCCAGCTCCTGCACATCTGACTCCCTCAGTATGATTCAGAACCTACTATGTGTAAAATAAATTCTGTACTGGACAACATAAATTTACTAAGTAAAGATTAGAGTCAGGTGGGGGGAGGAGGGGAAGAGTGTTTATAAAGCACGTGGAATCTCTGGGCCACCATCCATGTTACAGGTGCTGTCTTTAACTTCAAGTCTCAGCTAGCAGTTAAGATGCAGCTATTTTTTTACTTTAGTTTTTAACTTTGTTTTCCTGACAGTACAGTGTGTAAGGCATATGGACAGTGTTTGATGTGTGTGGGGTGACATGTGCACCAGCTGATTACCAATGCAGATAGGAATTCTGAAGAACAGAAATACTGAAACATTGGGAGCCATATGAGGCATTTATTATAGCTGAGTTTTCACTATGCATAGTTCGTTATAGCGGGGGACTACTGTACAACTTTCTAACAGGCACAGTAGAGTAGCATTTCAAATGGCTTCAGCAGCCTGGAGGCATGCTGACTCAACATCCAGCAACCCTTGAAATGCACACATCAAGCGGTATTATAAAATACAATTTTGTCAGCCATGTTGCAAAACCTGAAACACATATAGTTTTTGACAAGCCATTGAGCCGCATGCCAAGGAACGTTTTGGGGAGAATAGGGACAGTTTGAGGTGTGGGACGTCCTGTGCAATGCACTTATTTGTTGAGCAGGCGTGGCGGTCCTGCACCAATGGATGCGAGGTGCTGTGTATGACAGCAGTGGTCTTCACGTCAAAAACCTGCTGTGCTCGCTAGCTCTCCACGCCCCCAAAGCTTTGGTGCCACGCTGGGAGCCCACCCCAGCGTGGCAAATCTTGTTTTGGCCGACGGGGGTGCCCAATCCCCATCAGCTCCACCCCAGCCATCCTTCTGCCATGCTGGAGCCCACCCAGCGTGGCAAACGCCCAGTGTCGCTTTTTTTTTTTAAAACCTGTAAATTAAAACGGTCCCACAGCGCTTCTCCTGGCCCCCCTCCCACAACCCGCACCCACCCACTGCGCACCCTGCCTCCCCACACCCCTCATCACCCCATACTTACCTCCGGAGCTTGGCACGACGATCTTCGGTGGACCGGGAACACGTCTGCACTCTTCAAAGCCGACCGCGAACTGAGGAAATGCCGGTAAGCTGTATAATGGGCTAGATAGGGGGTTTTCAACTTTGCTGCATATCTCAGGCATTTTTGGGAATTTTTGCACCAAATTTTTAACATGGGGTTTTTGGGACCCCTTCTCATGAATGATGTCACTGTCATGGCGTTATTCGGGCCCGAAGGGTGATTTCGCAGTCACTGCATGAAATCACCTTTGTGGGCCTGATTAATGAAATGACACTGCTGAAGCGTTTCATAAGGCGGCTCTCAAAAGCCTAATTTTGAAAATTTGGTGGAAAATTTTAAAATGACCGCTTTTACAAGCTGCATAAGTATAGTTCCTACGCAGGCTCGTAAGTTCTCGAATGTTCAATATTTTCACTCCAGATTTTCAACATTGCCATTTTACCACTCCTTCTTATGAGTAGATCAGCTGTCATTTTTCAGATCTCACCCAAAATGTGTTTCCGCCTATGTAGCGCACAATGGCGCAGTCGGTGCGCGAAATCAATGTATGGGACACATTAAGAAAATCACAGTGACATTGTTCATTAGCAGATGTCTTAAAATGGCTATGTTGAAAATTTGGTGAAAAGATTCCTAAAAATGACTGTTTTATGAGCGTGTGTTGCACAGTTCCTATGCACGCTCATAAGTTTGCGAATTTTCAATATTTTCACTCCAGATTTTCAAAATTGACATTTTACCACACCTTCTCATGACCAGTACAGCTGTCATTTTTCATATCCTGCCTTAAATGTGTTTCCGCCCATGTAGCGCACAATGGCGCAGTCAGTGTGCGAACTCAATGTATGGGACACATTAAGAAAATCACAGTGTCACTGTTCATGAGCAGAGATCTTAAAATGGCTATGTTGAAAATTTGGTGAAAAAATTCCTAAAATAACTTTTACTGACGTCGTTGCAGTCCTTATGCACGCCGTAGTTTTCATGTAATTTTCAATATTTCCACTCTCCAGATTTTCAACATTGTCATTTTACCACACCTCCTTATGAGCAGTACAGCTGTCATTTTTCACATCCTGCTCAAAACATGTTTCCGCCATGGCGCACAATGGCGCAGTTTGCAGCGAATCAATGTATGGGACACATTAAGAAAATCTCAGTGACACTGTTCATGAGCAGAGGTTCCAAAAGCCTATAAGTTGCAAATTTGGTGAAAATGTCAAAAAATGACTGTGTTACGAGCGCGGCGCTATGCGACTTTCCATGCACACTCATAACTCGAGAATTTGAAATATTTTCACTCCAGATTTTCAACACTGGCATTTTTCACAGCTCCTTATGAACAGTACAGCTGACATTTTCACATCCTGGCTGAAATGTGTTTTGCACATCCAGCACACAATGGTGTGGTCAGAGTGAGAAATCAATGCTCAGGACAGATTATGAAAATCACAGTGACACTGTTCATGAGCAGAGGTCCTAAAATGCCTATGTTGAAAATTTGGTGACAAAAGTCCACAAAATGACTATGTCATGAGCGTTCATTGCGCAGTTTCCATGTACGCTCGTAAGTTCGAGAAATTGTTGTATTTTCACTCCAGATGTTCAACATTGCCATCCCTTCACACCTCCCTATGAATGCTACAGCTGTCATTTTTCACATCCTGCCTGAACTGTGTTTTTGCACATGTGGAGCAGAATGGTGTGTCGCCAGGGAAATCAACGCTCAGGACAGATTAATAAAATAACAGTGGTACTGTTCATAAGCAGAGGTCTCAAATGCTTTTATGAGGTGGGGGTAACAAAAAGGTCATGCTGAAAATTTGTAGTGCAAATACCAGCAATCGCACAGGGCATTAGGGTAAAGCACCATACGTGCCAAACACCACTGCAAATACCTGCAAGCGAACATCCGGCATTGACAAATGCTTGTTATACCAATGTTTTTTTAATGGTGCTGGCTGTTTTACTTTAGACAACTGTTGCACATGATCTTCAGCTCAGTTCAGTTTATTGATTGACTAGACATAATTGTCATTACAAAATATTGCACAATACATTTCAGCATACATAAATATACATATAACATTATACATTGTTAAAATCTATAGAGGTACAGTTACCAAGGAATATACAGGGAACTTGAGTAGTGCACTTAAATTGGTATTTCTACCAATAAACTCATTCAGATGTTCATAATTACACTATTGCACATGTCTCTACATCTAAGATTTAGTAACAAATATAAACATCACTATTATAGTAGCCTATTTCTTATTTATAACATGCAGTTTCTTATGTTCTGTCTGTTTATAGAACAATGCAGCACTTTCTGATATCTCAGTATTTTTTGATTTCAATAATGCATTCACTTGATACTTAAGTTCCATGTCTAAAGTTGCTAATACACTACCCAAGTACAGATTTCTTTCTTGAATATAAAAAGCACATAAACTCAATAGATGTAGTAGGTTGTCTTCCCCAAGTTGGCAGTTGAAAATTTGTGAAATATTTTTTTATCATAGAATCCTCTCACATGATCTTTAAAACTTTGGAGAAACAGGTCCTATAAGCTTGCTGAGAGGGGAAAACTAGACTATGAGGTCATGAAATGACATCAGCAGCAGCTCTTCACTGACACAGGCTGTTTTGAACAGGTAGTGCAATCAGGGTTACAAAATAGCTCATAACTTTAAAATGAAGTAACGCAGAAATCTAGTTTTTGGCATGAGATTTACTGGGGGTATGCTTATTTGGATTCTGCAGTGTTGCACTTTTCGTGATCAGAGGCTCTTTAAGAGCAGTAAGAGAATATTATTTGTACAGTTAGCAATGTTTTACGCCTTTTAAAATATCTTAACAGCAATTCTGCTTATCTCTAAAGAGCAGAAAATTGAGAACAAAGAGATAAATAAAAACTTCAGCATTAAGTTTAGGTGCAGTTTTGGAGTTCTAGCAGACTATTATTTTTAGGTGGAATTGATTTTTCACTTTTTAAAACGTCATTTTTTGACAGCATAACTATTTAAATACAAATGTATCTACAAATTTAAGAAGTGAAAGCACAATCTCAATTTACTCTAACAATATTAATTAATGTTTTATCTATCAATTGCAAGTTTAATTGTGGCTCAAAACATCCAATTCCTACATGAATAGGGACTTTTTTTTCAATTTCTGACAGTTTCAATGTTTACGTACTGTCAAATTTTTTGTATCAGTAAAAAAAAGTGAAACCATAACATTGTGATGTCAAGTACTTTATTTGCCATGGTGGCTCATCTTGAAAGTGTGATAAGCCACTTCAGGGTGTGCATTAAAGGAATTTAATGCACTTCCCAGAGGTGTGTAAGGACCTCTGCCTTTAGCCTCGTGCAGTTATTATTTTCGGGGTGCATTAAAATCCTTTTAATGCACACCCTGTCATGGCTTATTACTACATATACTCTATATAAATATATATATATATATATTCTTGGCAAAAACTCAGTTTAATGTATCAGTTAGGTTGTTCCACAGCAACGAAAGTGAGGAAATTCAATGTTAGGTTGCCACCCCTTGCACCCCACCCCCACCCCACCACCACCACCCGCCACCACCAACAGGCATTGGAGTGTGTGTTGGGGTCATCGGTCCTAACTCTCACCCCATCCCATGTGTAAACAAGCTGAGGTGGTGCAGTATAGAAGAATGGTGTGAGAGTTAGGACCGACAACCCCAATGCACACCCTGATGCCTGTTGGTGGGGTTGGGGTGCAAGGGGTGGCAACCAAGTCTGTATCTCAAAGCGTTTCTGAGATACGGGCCCCGAAAGGCATGGCAGATGCCACAATGTTAGTCTATGGGAAAAATCGTCAAGTTCAGAGTATCGTAACTTTGCATCCCTGAAATATTTTTTCACCAAACCACAAAAAGGCACATCTGTGGGATGTTGGCTTTCTTCCTTCCAAATTTCAACCCAAAAGACCAAACTGTTCTTTTGCAGCAGGGTGGCAAAGAATTCCTGGTATTTTGGCCATAGTGTCTCAAAGTAGTGTCATAAATCATGACACTTTCGCAAAAAAAATCAAGAAAGTGCTGCAAGTTTGACACTGCTTTGTGACACTACAGATTACAAAAAAATCAAAAAACATATTTCTGGGGTGTTTAAGCCCCCCCAAAAAGACATGGCTAGCATCCTCAGGGCTTGACTAGGTGAAAGCAAAAAGAATTGTGTCCCTAGAGGGTCCCAAATTTAAATGCCAAGCATTTCTGTGACCACTAACTGAAAAAAATGGCTGACTCATGACACTACAGGGGTCATTTGCAACACTAAAAACTGCATTTGTGACACTGTCAAATATTTTAACTTTTCCCATTGACTATACTGGGAAACTTGTTTTTTGAATAACTTTTGAACCATTTAATATTTTTTCACGAAATCTTGGAAAGGCACATTGGGAACCCCAGCTGCATGTTACCTGAAAGTTTTGGACTGGTTGCACAAACTGTGCAACCTGTAGGCACGAGCAAAGAATGCACAAAAAAGCGTAAATGTGCTATGGAATGTCGCTTTATAACTCAGCAACCGTATATCCCACCGGTATGAAACTTGGCACATCCAGAGATCTATGGTACTGCTCTGTGCCTGCCAAACTTCAGGCTAATCTGTCATATAATGACAAAGTTATTAAGCTGCAAAATTTCACACTTTAACCTTAAATGGGGCACTCAACCCTAATTATAGTGGCACTACCGTGTGTATAAAATGGGTAAGAAAAATAAGTGAAATCCCAGTATCCTGAATGGATGAAACATATCATGTGACAATGCATTATTCCACAACAACGGCACACCTCCCAGTACGATTGCATGCCTGAACTATATTCCAACCCTTAAAACATCCTCACCACTACCCAGATCATTCCACCCCGGCATACACAGGCTGGCACACACTCCCTCCTGGCACACACAGTCCTACCTATAGAGGTGTCCCACACTGCAGACAGTTATCTGGCTGATCCTGTTCATCTTTCTTTATAAGTAAACACTATTAAAAAAAAGCTATCTGGTTGATCCTACAGTTTTCTTTTAGCCACTTAGTGTGTCATTGTGCTTTCACATTTGTCCCTCGGTGATCTGGTTGATCCTGCCATAATTCTGATTGCTGAAAAAACTCATAAAAAAGCTATCTGGTTGATCCTACCATTTTTTCAGCCACTTAGTGTGTCACTGTACTTTCACTTTTGTCCCTCTGTGTAGCGTGACTGCGCGGTGTTCGGTCTGATAAAGAACATGCCAGGAAAGTTAAGTTTTGTTTTAAAATGCTGTCCACTCTGGGTTTTAACATAACTTTTGTGCATTTAGAGAGCGAGAGAAGCTGCAGAGTGTAGAGTAAGGAGAGTGAGTGACTCCATGGCTTCAGAAGACCAGACGGAAGTGTGAGCAAGTGTTGCTTATAGCAACGTTCACTCGCATTTCCATCTGGTCTTCTGAAGCAGTGTAGTCAGTTACTGTCCTCACTGCACACTCCATGGCTTCTCTTTCTCTCTCCAAACACACAAAAATCACATTAAAACCCAGAGCGACAAGATTTAAAGCAAAATGTAGCTTTTGCTACACCTTTCCTGGAACATTCTTTATTGGACCAAGCACTGCTCGGTCATGCTGCACCAAGGGACAAAAGTGAAAGTACAGTGACACACTAAGTGGCTAAAAAATGGCTGGATCAACCAGATAGCTTTTTTATCCATACCTTAGCAATCTAAATTATGACAGGATCAACCAGATCACCTAAATAAAATTATTTCTGCCACACAAGCACTACCAGGATCAACTAGATCATCTAAAAAAATTATTTGTGCCACAGAAGGACTACATTTTTGTCCCCCCCAATATTTGTAGCCAGTTTATAAGATAGTTCACCCACTCTGGGTGTCGGTCATGTTCTGATGTATGCATGCCTTGGGTGGTTGAATGCACTCAGCTTGCAGACTCGTGTCACAACACACATCAAGGCATGCGTATATCAGAGCATAACAGCATATATCTATATATATATATATATATATATATATATATATATATATAGTAACCCTTTAGTGCCACAGATTAAAATATTGAACAGAGTTCCAAAACTTGCATAAATTGCTCTATTTTCCTTGTTGGGTTGTCATACCAATATACTGTATTTAAGTAGTGCAACCATATTACTCCACTTTTTCCAAAATTTACAACTAAAGCATATGATTTCAACAATTCACCAGTTCCAAAGTGTAGCTATATATGCTGTGTATTTTTAAATAGCAGTACTGGATTTGTAGGCAATGAAGGATATTTTATTTATTTATTTCAGTTTGGGATTAATACCTTTGAGTCAAGGACTCGTTTTCAAAGGTTCCACATTAAATTGTTAAAAACAGACATAACAATATAAAATACAGGGTTGACAGTAAAAGGAACATTGAATCATATACACAACCATTAATAGAACAAAAAATACTTCTTTATGCAGATGATGCAGTGATCATAGCATCACATTCGGACCCACTCCTACTCCAAAGCGCACCGCAAAGCACCTTCCTCCAAGCAGAAAAATGGTTCAGTAACCATCGGCTAGTCCTAAACCTGAAAAAAACAAAGTCAATGCTTTTCTCACATCGGCAAAACAGCGCCAAGGATACTCCCCTGCTCATCACCCCTAGCACACTCCACCCACTTGAACAGGTAACAACATAAAAGTACCTGTGCATCACTTTTGACGCAGGCTTTACCTTCCACACCCATCTAAAAACCTTGTCATCAGCCATGAACTCCAGGATTGGGCTCCTCTACTGCCATAAAGACTACGTCCCAGAATTTGCCTTAAAACTGGCCATCACCTCATCCGTGTTGTCACTGGCCAACTACGGACTTCCAATCTATGCAGCTGTAGACCCCACCACCATCTCTAAAGTCCAGACCTCTATTAACAAAGCCTGTAGACTCCTGACCGTCGCACATAGCAGAACTCACACATGCCTGCTATACCCTGCCACAAATATACTCACACTTGAGGAATGGCTGAAATACCACACCTGCCTGCTGGCTAAAAAGTTTCTGTCTGGGCTGTGCCCCCCAGGGGTCTCTGCATCCCTGCAACTGGCCTTCCGGCCTGTGCTAACCCATAACTCCACTAAAGCCACCTTCCTAGTACCCAGAGCTAGGACCTCTCTCTGCCTAAGATCCTTTCATCATAAAGCCCTGGCCTGGTATAACTCCCTCTCAGAGGGAATCACAAAAATTCCCAGGATTGGCCTGTTCAAAATAGCCCTCCGTAAACACATTATTGACAGTCGATGCTGTAATTGCCTGTAGTGGAACGTTACTCTGTCTAGACTAGTCCCCCTAAGTCTTCACTGGGTTCCATGGATGACTAAGTACTGGTTTTTAGGTCTGAGTATGACTCTTCATGAATAACTGTAACAACTGTGTTTGTTTAATGATGCGTAACTCACCTGTATGTATGTATCTCACCTGTATGTAACCTCTGTCTAAACTTCACTTACTTGTTGTGCACCTCCCTCTGACGAGGTACCTTTTGTAAATGAGTCTCTGACTCAAAGGTTGTAAAATGATTATTTTAATAAAAATAAAATAAATAAAAGTCTGAGGTTTTACACATCAATTTAGTACTTAATTACACAAGCATGATTCAAGGAAAGAGAAGGGGTTGGGGGGGTCAGCCAAAAGGTGGCATCGTCAGAGGAGGGGGGAGTAGTGTTCAGCCATGGGGAAACATCATTAGTTACAAGGGGATAGGGTAAGGTGGGGTCCTGGGGAAGGTGATATTCAGTGGAGTGATAATTAAGATAAGGGGTAGGTACAGGGAGACTGTCGGCTAAGTTATTACCACATTAGCACCGGCAGGTACAGGTCATTTTTGAGCTGAGGAAGGTTCTGAGCCCAGTTTTGAAAATACTAATCTTAGGTGTCTCAGAGAGGTTGGTGGGTAGTTCATTGTGCCACTTCGGTCCCTAATACATAATGGAATTTTGGGCAAGTTTCATCCTTTTGAAGGGAATCATCATCCTGTCAGTGGCCGTACCTCAGACAGTTTCGTAGGGACAGCCAGCCTAAAGTGGCCTCCCAGTGTGGAAGACAACAGACCCAGCAGCACCTTTTTTAGAAGCAGGCAGGATGGATAGTGCCCACGAAGGCTGAGTGGGAGCCACCCAGTGTCTTTGTAGAGCATGCAGGTATGGGTGTCAATGGCAGCCCCCAGAGTGAGGTGGCAGGTTTATTGAGGAGCATGCTGATCCTGTTTAGGGCTGTTTTTGTGCCAGCCCCATAAATAGGCAATCCATAGTCTATGGTAGGCAGTATTGAACGTAGTGCCTAGTTTGAGATCATCAGGAGTCACTGAGTGTCTATGACAGCAAAGCACACCCAGCTTTGCATTTGTAATCTTGATAACTGAGTCTATGTGGCTTGAGAAGGTGAGGATGTCATCAAACATGATGCTGAGATATTTGAACTTAGTGACTTGGTCTAGAAGCTCGCCCTTTTGGTTATGTATCAGTAGTGGCAGGTATTTCTTTTTGCTTTGAAAGGTGGTGAAGAGCATACTCTTAGTTTTTTTGACATTTAGCAGTAGTTTGTTTTCTATGAACCATGATTCAAGTTTAAAGAAGCTGCTTTGGATATCTGTTGTGATGGAGTGGAGGTCTTTACCAACTGATATTACTGTATCATCAGCATAGAGAACTGTGCTTGCTGAATATGCTGTAGGTGTGAAGTTGATGAAAATGCTGAAGCGTAGAGGACCAGGGATATTATAACATGAAGAGGCTGTAGCTAAATACTGTATAGCAAGACTTTTAAGCCTTGCCAAATACTGTATAATTTCAACAATTCAACAGCATAGCCGTGTACTGTTTTAAACAGATGTGGAGGATATGCAGACAAACAGATTTGATTGCATCTATAGGTGGCAAACATTTTGAGCTATTGTGGCTAGGTTTAGTAAATCTCTGAAGCCCTGACTCAACATTACAAGTTACAGAATGTCCGGGAGTCAATTTTTAGCATTTTGTCTCTGGCATTTTGTGTTAGCAGCTATAAAGTACAGCTCACTGGTACAGTGGTGTCAGATAGAATGTAATGCTCTTACCGTAGCTTCTGCCTGTGACATGCTGAAAAATACTACAGTACTGAGGGGGATGCTGCTGAGCAACTATTGAGGAAGCAGCAAAACTCCTGAGCTCCCAGGATTTGTTTAAATAATTTCTGTAAAAATCAAATTTTATTGACAAAAAGTGCAAGAGTGGCTGCCTAGTGTGTTCAAGACTGGTAGTATGGGAAAACTTGAGAAGCTAATGCATCCTTGACAGACTTTTTCACTCCTAAGAAGCAGCAGCAACAATGGGAGGTGTGGCCTACATCTTCTGGGGGAGCCACGGACCCTGCTGATCCTCAATCTGAGGAAGTGACCCTAACCTTGTTATAGGTCACTTAAAACAGCTTGTCAAGTTGGTCCAAGATTTGGATAAAAAGCTTGGTAATTTGACTCCATGAGTGTCGGCTTTGGAATCAAGAATGGTCAATTGTGAACAAATGGTCCAGCACACTGAAGTCTAGGTCCTTAATGCCTGTGATGCAATGACATAGCTGATTAAGGAGAATTCACTGTTGTGACAGCATCTGGAGACTGTTGAAAATCAGCCAGGAGAGGAACCTGAGAGTGATAGGATTAACTGAGGCACTGGAGGGAGAGGATTGCCTCAATTTTGTATGTACTTTCTTTCCTACTCTTTTGGGGCTTTCTGAAGATGATCCCCCTCCCCCCATCAATTGAAAAAGCTTATTGCATTACCTCACGATGTGCTGCATCGGATCCCATGGCTTCTAGAACATTGATGTTGGTCTTTATTGTTATCGGTGACTGGAATTGAGCACTGGCTATGGCCAGGACATGGCGGTCTCTTAAATTTGATGAGGACATTATGATGCTGTTCCCAGACCTCTCCTACAGCACCAGAATACTGCATAAGGGATTTGATGGAATCAGGAGTTGGCTCTGGCAGCTAAAGGTCCAGCACCAATTACTGATACCTGCAAAACTTCTTCTAACATGGCAGGAACGTAAGTACCAGTTTAAGGAGCCCAAATTTGCTGACAAAATGATCTGCTGCATCAAACAAGAGATGGCAGGAGCAGGGGATGATGGAAATCCATCAGACAAGGACTGATATTTTGGTCTGTACAGTAAGTCTGGGACTTGAGCTGTGGTTTAGGCTGTACATCAGACTGTGGTAAAGTTGACAGCATAGCTTGGCTTGGCAAGCTGTCTTGAGACAGCAGTCTGGCTGATTCTATACTGCTTGTATGAGTTATATACTTCTGCTCCTGAGCCCTAACTCATTTTTTATTTACTGCTGGTAAAGGGACTTATGCTCCTGACTGGGAGGGGGTCTGTTTATATATTGAGGCCATTTGTTTTATCTTGGCCCCACTTGTGATATACTGCCTGTCTGATCTTTAGGACAATACTTTTGCTGCCTTAAAACTTAAATTTTTTGGACATTTTGCTTAAGGACTTGTCCTGGGAGAGTGGGGAAATTACGTTGAATATGGTATATATGATTGCGCTGGGGGAATCTCTTTCACCACTGTGTTATGCGGGTTACTGTTAGTCTTCTATCACCTATCTTGTGTTTGATTTCCCTTTGTCCTTCCTCAGCTTCATGCGACAGGAATGTTTTACTATTGATGATGTGTATTGTGAGTATTCCCCTATGTTGTAACTTCGAGGGAGGTGTCTTATATGGATACTTTGTAAGAGTATGTTCTGGATCAGAATTGTACTGTTATCTTCCCTGCAGTCACTGTTTTATAAGTTCTGCTTGCAAAATTAATAAATACAAAAAAATACTGCAATATTGCAATATAAACCAATGGCCATTACAATACTCCCAGTTGCCATGCAGAAAAGTGTGATGTGCATCTTGGCTGACTGCACGGTATATCCAGTTTACCCACTTCAGATAAAACTGGAAAGCCATGGAAGAAAATCAAACTAAAAAGTTTTAATCAAGAAAAAAATCTAACCAGACACTTGGAGTGTTGACATGGACAGTTGATCTCTTGGCAATACAACCTTCTTCAGAGCTGGTGACAAACATCATTGTTCATTTACAAACATGGCCTGTAAGCTCACTTCTTTACTTTAGAACAACATTTTTTATCCCTAAATACAAGAGTAACTGCCATAAAGATGGACTTAAAATGAAGCTGTAAATACAGGAATTAAGCAGTGAGTTAAGACTAGAAGACATCTGTGGTTCACAACAATTCAATGAACGTGGTGGACATCCGCATTTTCATACTACTGTAAGAGGATTTAAAGTCCCACAAATATTCACAAGCCTTTGCTGAAGAATTGACTTGTTTTATAGTTGCCAAGAAGCAAGAAACTACGCAAGGTTAATGAGTTAATGCTTTAAACACGCTAAGGATGAGAAGAATACAGAATTTTTATTGTAACGAGCCCCAACTATTGTAGTTACTGTATTAATCCAGAAAGGATGACTATAAGCTAAATATTCATTAGGTTGATTCCATCAGATACATATTCACTAAGGTTAATCTGTTAAAGATATTTTATAAGCACAATAACACCATCCAGGTGACTGATCATATAAAAATATGTAGACTTCTTGGATAATTGAATACATGAGGTAAAAACTCACCCCCAATGTGTACTGTACTTTTGCATGACCAGATATAGTGTATAGAGTATGTTTGACCTCTGTTATAAACATCAGCTAACTGCAAGGTTTAGTTCTCTCCTGTCCAAACCATTCACAGTGACACGTACAGTATACAGTACTGTACAGTATGTACACATGGCTTGGGAAATATGACAAAAAACAGTTCAGACTGAAAAAAATTTAACCTGATTTGGGAGTCAGTAAACCAGCCATTCAGCAGCACTCACTTATAATAACTACATTATGTAATGTATGGCATCTTTAATAACAAAGTTATAAAACTTCACTGCAGGTAAGTGTCTGGTAGTAGCTGTTACCTCCATGGCAGCTGTACCTTGAGATCCTCAGTTTACCTTTTTTCTTTTGTGTTTCTATATATAACATGTAATCACATTCAAGACAAAATTGTTTTTATTATTTTTAAATTAAATTGCATAAAAACAGTGTCTAAGAAATCAGAAACACTCAAAATATGCACATTGTTCCCACTGTGATGGGGTGCATCAGCCATTCAGGGTTAAAATGGGATGCTCCTCATGGCAACTGACACCCCATTTAAACTTCTATGCTGAGGAATACCCACATTGCTTACATCTCCATTCGTTAGGTATGTACTGGAACTGATGTTTTTGCTGATTAATGGATACCTCACTGTGCTTTTAAATGACAGTAAGTGGCATTGTATGCCTTTAAAAGAAATACCATTCTTCACATTTGTAACTGAGTTACTGTCAGTGGAGGGGGTTACTCCTCCTGACATTCAGGGTGGCAGGGCAGGGTTATTACTTCTGTGTTCTCCAGGGGAAGTGAAGGAAGGACATGGATGTTTGGGGATCTCAGAACCACTCCCTTCCCTCTGGGTGTATAGAGTGCAAAAGAAACCAAACTCACTTCCACTTCAAGAACAACTACTGTAGACAGCAACTCCTGTTGAATGAATCACACCAGAGACATAACTGCATTGAAAACAGTGCTGCACTTTTTATTCAATGCTAAACAGTGCTTTCAGGGTCAACTCAGAAATGAAGGTAAACTACTTTTACACTTGTCCTGGAGAGGACACAATTCACTCTTAAAACACAAAAAACTGTTGAAAATCCTTGCACAACAGTTCCTTTCAGTGTGAGGTGGCTAGCATGGTGCCCAAAGTTCTTTCATCCTGGTTCAAGTCCAGACAAAAGGGTCCCAAAGTTCAAGCATACAGATCAGTTTCCACAGTGACACAAAACCTCCCCAGTAAAAAGTCTCTGCAACACAGGAGTCTGAGCCCTGGCAAACATTGTTTCCCACTTCAGCTTCCAGTGAAAAGGGGTCACCCATCTCAGAATCAGGAACTCTGTTCAGGCATAGTGATGAATGATTTAGGGTCTAAATATTTTGACTCTGGTTGGAGTCTTGACTTCAGTTCTTCTGCCATCATAGAATCTCATGGGCTGCTAAATGAAACAGACTTCTCCCCAACGTGGGCATCTCATTTGGTGCTGTTGTGACCATTCTGTGTCCTGGCACTGTCAATCTGGAGAGACTTGGTTAGTACTGGGGCCTAGCTGCCTTGGAGCCTTAGGTGCTCGAGCTGGCCTGGGGTCACCAGAGACTGACACATGACAGGGTTTCTTAGAGAACATCTTGATCCAGGTGAGCAATCCACAGGCTTTGGCCTGGCTGCCTTCATCACGGTCACACACAGTTATAACAGGGAGGGTACTCTCCACACCAGCCTTCAGGCTCCATTTGTCTGAACCTCTAAATCTTCTTCCTCCCCCAAAACTCTCCCGAGAATCTCCTTTTATGCCCTTTTGGTCTATTCCAATCCAATGCCCAAGCTTCTCAGCTGAGGGAACCATTGGGCACAAATCCTGAGACCCCAAAACAGGGGGGCTGGAATACACATTACTGTAATACTGGAACTACATTCATTTAATGAAGAAATACTGAGTTTTGTGACATTTAAAAATATAAAGCTTCTCCTGTTTTAAAAACCCAATCTAAATACCTAAAATGACTAAAATGGGTGTCCACATACTATCACTGGAGTGAGAAAGCCCCAGTAGCCTTAGGATAAGCATTATTTACTGTACCGCCATGACAAGATTAAGGGAAGTGGAAAGGGAACAATGTTACAGGGCCCAGATCTCAAAGGGGGCCCAGAACACAAGCAATTGTGCTCAGTTGTGGAAAATGCTTTGTAAAAATTTACACCATTTGTGCACTTAATGAAAATGACATGAAAGGTGAAAAGTGGAAATAATTTCCTCAATTCCACATTAAACATGTCATTAGTGGGGTTTTCTACTACTAGTTAGAGTTGCAGAAATTTCCTTGAGGTTTCTGAAAATTCTTGCAGAAAGTCCTGCATGATTTTATATGATTACAAACTCAGGATTTTTCCTCTGAGGAAATTGTGTGTAAATGGAGATTTGGCACTGTAGTGAACCCTCCACCCTAACCCACCTTTTGCCCTTTTCCTTTAATTATTGTAAGTCTTCTCCAGCTTGAATTCATAAAAGGGCAGAGAAACCCTTTTTTTTTATTTAAAGGAAATCTTTTGACTGCAAAATAGTCATAGCACTGTACTTGAAAGGCTTGGGTGGCAGAACTGTTCTGGGCCATAAACAACATCATTAATGCTTCCCTTAGGGAGTGTTTAATTTTCATTTATTCTCGGTGTTACGAAACCACACTTTATTGTTCTTATATGGTAAAGTCCTTGCCAACCTGAGCAAAAGGTGCTCCTTATCAATGTGCTAGTCAGATTTTAATTTTTAATTTTTCAAAAAGCAGTCATTTTTTTTATACAGTTACCAGGACATTCACTTACTTGTCAACCCCTCAAAAACCACACTTGTTTCAAAATGATTTGTAGTACAGTTTTATATTTGTATTTTTTACACTCTTATCATTTTTAAAATGTATATCTTTATTTATCTGTGCATGATCTGTCTGTCTGTGCTTGACCTGGTTAGCACTGCTGGCCCACCTGCCCTCACTTCCACTCTTATGTATGCATTCAGAATCATGCACTTGTGCTCACATTCAAACAATCTGAACCTGTATACAAACTTAAACTAATAAAAAAGGAATCTATTTTAGCTTTGCATGTTATTTTTATCACATTGTCAAATTTTTTTCCTGACTGCTGCTCCAAGACTTGAGCAACCCTGAAGTATTTCTCAACTGGCAAGACTGCCTGCCAGCCCACTCCTAATCATGGAAGAAAATGCTCCTATTCAAACATGGAGCTGATGCCATACCTCAGCCCACACACTGTCATTACAGAGCTGTCCTCCTGAGAGCACAACACACAAAAGCCTGCCGTCGCCAGAATGTCAGTGATAGAGAGCCAATAGTGTGCCTCCATCTGTAGGGATGAAATGAATAAAATACCAGTGTTCTGATCAAGAGCCAGTACTATTAGAGCACAGCTGGAATGTGCTATAATTTGGTAAAGTTTATGCATTTATGTATATTTACTAAAAATGAAACACAGATTTATTGATACAAAAGTGCAGGGGCTGCAGTGTTCATTTAGTATGAGTATAAGGCAGACAGGAACCCTTTTAGCATTAATAGGTGGCAGAACTATTTTACCTTATTTTTTAAACTTTAGAATTAATTTGACCATCTTTAAAAGATGCTGTATTACATGTATTATTAAATAAATCTCATTACAAACCCATTTTATATAAGCAATAACATACTCCAGAGCCATTGCTTGTACTAGGTTTACCCCACAGTTAGGGACTGAAGGCACATGGCTTTGCTTTGTGCCTTACTATGCCTCTGACTGTGGTAGTAAACCTAGTATAACCAATGCCCCGTTTTGCCTTATTGCTTAATTATGTGTACACCTTATTAATGAATAGCAGTGTTGCACTGTTTGATCTTTTGTCACCTTCCCCCAGGATGTATCTGGGAGCAAGCTGTTACCAGGTCAATATGTCCTTCCTGGGAAAGGAAGAAAGAAAGAAAGAAAGAAAGAAAGAAAGAAAGAAAGAAAGAAAGAAACTGTGGATAACTGTTCTTATGGTGTTGTGGAAAAGTACAAAATCCACTAAGGTTGCCAAGACCCTATGTGAGCTACAGTATTAGTTGCTATTCATTGCTGACCTCTAGGTGTATACCTTCCTTTTTGTCTCTGCTTTACCACCATACCTATAACTATATTCTCTCTGGCTGCATTGATTTTAAAATTACATAATGATGTCCACACCACCATCCTCCCTAGAAAAACAAACAAACTGTGGCCCAGATATTCAGAAGGTTGCGATGGGCGAACACTGTTGCGCCATGCGCAACCCACTGATGCACCCTGCACGATATTCAAACGGGATTGAGCCTGCACAAATCCCGATGCACCAGAGAGCATCAGTAATGTGCGTGGTGCAGGTGGGGGGATGTGCCCACGCATAATCCGCACATCCCAATATTCAGCCCAGGATTAAGTAAACCCATGCATGCGAACCCCAACCTCGCGCTGCACACAGGTGAGCCAAAAAGGAGCACAGCTGGCCACCCACAGGTCAGCTGCTGTATTGCAGGGCACAACACGGCAGCTGCCACCTGTGGGTGGCCACCCGAGCTCTGGCTGCACCTTCTGGGTGGCACCCCATGCCCGATCACTGGGCATATGTAAAGAAGAATAGTCCTATATCCCTGGTGGTCCAGTAGTGACTGCTTGCAGCCCAATGTGCGGGCATATGTTGAGAAATATAATTGTCCCATATCCCTGGTGATCCAGTGGACTGCTACGCAGCCAGTCGCGGGCATCAGTGAAAAATAATGCAACACCAATCCAACCCTAGTGGTCTAGCGGTACTCCCCTTCTCCACACGCCCACTGAGCCCCACTGCCCTGCTCCCCCTGGTCAGCAGCAGGTGGCAGCTTCCCACATTCCTGACACCTGCTGACTGACACCATAGTAGGCTGTACCACTGATCCACAGCATGAGCCATCGGGCATGCAGCCCGCATTTTTGACTACAGTCTAGATATGTGAATGGATCCATTCCATATCTGGATTTTGTAGTACGGCATGGCTGCATGCCCATTGGCTCACGCCAGGACCAATGGGCGACAGCCCTACCAGATGGTGTGCAGTCAGCAGGCGGTGGGGCAGCAGGCGGTAGGAACTGCCACCGCCGCTGACTGGGGGAGCGGGTGGTGGGACTCAGTGGGCAGGTGGGAGGGGGTACCACCAGACCACCAGGGTTGGATTAGTGTTGCATTATTTTTCACTCGACGCCCACGATCGGCTGCGAGTGGTCCACTACACCACCAGGGATATGGGACATTTATAGTTCTCAACATATGCCCACAATCGGGTTGCAAGCAGTCCACTGACCACCAGGGATAGTGTGTTAAATGTTTTAAACAGACCTATGCCCATGATCGGCTGTGAGTGTCCACTGACCATCGGGATAATGTTAACAGTTTAATAGACCTATGCCCATGATCGGGCTGCAGGCAGTCCACTGGACCACCAGGGATATAGGACGATTCTAATATTCTACTTATGCCTCTGCGATCAGTCAGTGGGACACTTTGGTAGCGATATGCGGGGGCATCCGGTCCCCGGCGGCTATAGCCTGGCGGGGCACCAGGTGCAAGTCGCCAGGGATGGCGCACCTGCATGCAATGGGGTTATAATGGCATGCAAATGGCCCCATTTGCACCTTTGAATGCATTATAGGCCCTATTTGCATGTGCACTTTTGAATATTGAGGTTTTATGCCTTCATTTTTAAGTAATACTCTGATTAATAGCATTTCAACTTGGCTTGATAATCAGTATTAAGTACCACCATGCAGTTTCATTTGGCTATGCATTCTATCACAGTCTTTAATTGGAAACGCCTGCCTAATCAATTAATTGTTCATTGCAGTTCACTGGGAGTAATCAGTGTGTCACTGAGTTAAGTGTATAAAAAATACAAAATCACACATGCCCACACAATGCAAAGCATCATGGGCTGCATATGCAAATCACCACAGAATGTTATGCTGGTTCAACTTTAAGCAGAATTGCATGGTGCCAAAGGCCTCTCACACAGTTTGCAAAGGGTGCTAACAGATGACATAGACACGTGTTTCATCCTACCAGGACTCATCAGTATGCCTCGTCTGTTTGACACCCCCAGTGAAATGAACCATCTACCCTAAGACGGTCTGTCTGGGTTATGTTGCGGTGAACCCATTAAAATAAAAAACTATTTAAAAGACAAAGAACCTCTGTGCGCAAACACTGAGGCAAGGGTTACCCCAAAGGGCATTTGGTTGGGAAGCCAAGTTTCAAGAAAATACAAAATCACACATGCCCACACAATGCAAAGCATCATGGGCTGCATATGCAAATCACCACAGAATGTTATGTTGGTTCAACTTTAAGTAGAATTGCATGGTGCCAAAAGGCCTCTCACACAGTTTGCAAAGGGTGCTAACAGATGACATAGACACATGTTTCGTCCTACCAAGAACTCATCAGTATGCTTCATCTGTTTGACACCCCAGTGGAATGAACCAGCTACCCTAAGACGGTCTGTCTGGGTTATGTTGTGGTGAACCCATTAAAATAAAAAACTATTTAAAAGACAAAGAACCTCTGTGAGCAAACACTGAGGCAAGGGTTACCCCAAAGGGCATTTGTACTGATGAGTCCTGGTAGGACGAAACACGTGTCTATGTCATCTGTTAGCACCCTTTGCAAACTGTGTGAGAGGCCTTTTGGCACCATGCAATTCTGCTTAAAGTTGAACCAGCATAACATTCTGTGGTGATTTGCATATGCAGCCCATGATGCTTTGCACTGTGTGGGCATGTGTGATTTTGTATTTTTTTGAAACTTGGTTTCCCAGTCAAATGCCCTTTGGGGTAACCCTTGCCTCAGTGTTTGCGCATAGAGGTTCTTTGTTCTTTAAGTGTATAAATTAACTGACTGAATTTGTGGTATATTAGCAGGATCAGTTTCCCATGGTCCTCGAGGTTCTCCTTAATTAAGCACTGGGATAAAAGGTCAATTATATTTGGTCATTCCGTACTCTTCCCTTTAGTACAGACTGTCCACAATGGCAGAAGTTGCAGTAGCAGCAGCAGCAGCAGCGATAGCAAGGATTTAGCTTCTTGGCACCCTTGATTTTTTGGTCCTTGACTTCTTGACTTGACTCAAGG
Organism: Neoceratodus forsteri; assembly: GCA_016271365.2. NCBI lineage: Eukaryota > Metazoa > Chordata > Ceratodontiformes > Ceratodontidae > Neoceratodus > Neoceratodus forsteri. The sequence continues at coordinate 932,342,963 of CM057453.1, forward strand.
TAACAAGAATTTTATTATAAACTTTTGTTTTGTTACTACTATCATTATTTACCCGAGACTTCTGTTCTTTCTTTTTGATTCTAGACTCCTGATTGAACTAGACTATCAAACTCTGCTGCTGCTGCTTTTATACAAGTATTGAGAGCTGCTAAATGAAAAGATAGCTACACATACTGGGATAGAGTTTTGCTGTTTGAATTTATATTTTGGGCTTCAGCTTGAAAAAATTACTCTTCTCTAAAAGCCAGTTTACCTCATAGGCTATATCCACTAACAATGGGAAGTAAGTAATTTTCAAAAAAATATTTGGAGCCTCATATACTTGGGAGGTGGACTGTGGTGAATTTGTTTCTTCAGTTGTTTTCCAGTTGATTATAATCCCCCCAGCTTACATTTTCCCCTGACCGTATGACACTGATGAATATTGTGTGTAAGGGAGACTATACCCAAATGCTATCTAATTGACTTTAACTAAATAAGATTTTTTTTAGTATATTTTAAGTGTATTTTTTTGCATTTTTTCTTTCTTTCTTTCTTTTTTCTTATTTTAACTGATATATCCAAACTAAATATTTTGAGGGCTTAGGGGTTAACAGGTTTACAGATTTAGAGATTTAAAGCTTTTAGAGCTCTTAAAACAACAGAATAGCAAACCACTGCAAACAATAGTGATCTATATTTTAGCTGAAGTTCTACTGAGACATCTGAGGAACTAGGGATATTTGAGTTTTGGCACTAGATGTTATTTTTTTTTCTTTTTGGAATCAGATTATATCTTACTTTCCTCAGATTTAACTTTAAGTATATGATTTGCCAAGTCATCATTTTCCACCTTACCTCTTTTATCTCTAAATGTTATGTTCCTGCTTATTTTACTCCAGATTCTCTGAACCTTTTTAGTTTTTCTATTGTTTTGCTTATGAATGTCAAGGTCTGTTTATATATTGCAAAAATGGGTCCCACACTGCTGAGATTCTGACATCTTATCTTTATAGTAATAATATATCCTTTCTTGTTTTGCATTATCAATCATTCGGTTCAGCCATTGTCTTATGTGGTGAGGGTCTTTACCCTTCCAGTTTTGCAATATCAGTTTCTTTGCATTGACCAGGGCTAGGTTTATAAAAGCTTTTTCTCCTTTTTTTTACTTATATTTTATTAATTTTTTCAGTATTTTACATCAAAGCAAAATAACAGCAATAAAGTGAAAAAGATACAAAGATACAAAATAATCATGCTGTTACATTACGATGCATGTCATGTCTAGATCAAACATAAAGGAGGGGGAGGATATTATAATTTTATTCTTAAAAGCTTAACTAGCAGGTTTCTTAGCTGTGCTTTCTTGGTTAACAGGCCTAAAAGCTTTTTTCTCCTGTAGTCATTGCCCTCTCTTCAATAAATGGAGTGCCAAAAATAGTGTTCCTGTGTCAAAGGAATGTCCAGTCCTATTATCACTCCTATTATTGTCCTGATTCTTTTCCAGTATTCTTTAAGAACTGGGCAGGTTATGAACATGTGTTTATTTGTTTCTGTCTTTTTCACACCTACTGTAGGACATTCAATTGGTATTGCTTTTTGTAGCTTACCTGGTGTGTAATATGTTCTGTTGAATTTGCTTTAGTTCATTGTTCTTGGATACTGACCCTACTGTATTTACTATCTCTGTCCATTTCTGATAATTTATTTTCAGTCCTAATATCTCTTTCCAATGATTTCTTTAGATTATATGGAGGTACATGATATGATGATTGAGGGAGGGAAGATACAGGGTAACGTGAGGAACTTCTTCATGGAAGGAGTGGTGGACCCATGGAACAGTCTCCCCCAGGAGGTGGTAGAGGTCAGAACGGTCGGAAGTTTCAAAAATGCATAGGATAAATACAAATGCATCATAGCACTCAGCAGTAAATAAGGGAGAAGGGTAGTTACTCTAAAATGGGAAGACTAAATGGATCATGAGGTCCCCTTTTGCAATCACTTTTCTATGTTTCTATAGTATGTTTCACTTTTTTCTATGTATATAATTAGCTTCTATTAGCACTTTGTATATTTTTCCTATATGTTTATCTGCCCTTTCCTTCAATAAGATTTTTTTCTATTGGTGATCTTTCTGGTGTATTTAAATTTCCTAACTTACTTTTTAGGTAGTGTCTCACTTTAAGACATGTGAGGAAATGGCCTATTTGTAGAGTATATTCATTTTTTAGCACATTCAATTCTTTTATTGACTTATCGTTATACAAGTGTCTCAGTTGTTTTATTTCCTTTTCCTCCCAGATTTTAATATATGGATTATTTTTCATGTTTTATTTCATGTAGTGATGTTATTTATGTATCTAGTGAATGTGTATTTTTCAGTTTTATTATCTTGTGAGTTTCTTGCCATATTCTTATTGATGTGTTTGTGGGTTGTAGCCCTTTTTTGCCACCTTACTGATATCTGGGTTTACTCATAGGAGGCTTCTTAAATCTTGCATTACTGTTTTTTGTTCTTCTATTTTTATCCATGCCATTTCCCTTTTTAGTTGGAACCATCTTAATAATTGTTCTCTTTGTGCTGCTATACAATATAGTTTGATGTTTGGAAGGCCCTGCCCTGCTTGTTCTGGGTGTAGATGAAGTTTTGTAGTGCAATCCTGGGCTTTTTATTTTACCATGTAACTTTTCTTTGCTTACTTTCCCAGTCCTGACATACCTTTTTAGATAACCAAATTGGTAAGACCTGAAAAAAGAAGAGCAGTTTGGGAAGGACATTCATCTTTATTATATTTTCCTCGCCCAATCAGGGTTAGCGGGAGGTGCACCAATTTTTTCTAAATCTTTGCATAATTTTATAAATAATGGTTAATAATTGGTTTGGCATAATTTTGCTCTATTATTATGTATATTTACCCCTAAATACTTAATATTTTCCTTAATAAGAATGTTAAACCTGTTTGTGATTATTTCCATATCTGTTTGGTTATTTATTGGTAAGCTGTCTGTTTTTCCCTAATTTATTTGATAGTTTAAGTATGTGGAGAATGTATCTATTATTCTAAGTAGTGATGGCAAGTATTCTTTGATGTCTTCTAAGTAAATTAAAATGTCATCTGTATATAATGAGATGATGTGTTGCTGATTCTGTATTACTATTCTGTTCAACTGTTTGTTTTCTTTAATGATTTTGGCTAGTGGTTCATAAAGATGGTGAATTGGAGTGGAGAAAGCAGGCAGCCTTGTCTTGTTCCTCTTTGGAGTTTGAGAGGTGTTGATAGTTGATTATTTGTTTTTATCCTTGCTGTTGGGTTGCTGTATATTGATTTGATAATTTTACTGAATTTATTTCCAATGTTCATTCTCTCCAGTGTTACTAAAAAATTCCCAGCTCACTCCATCAAAAGCCTTTTCAGCATCCAACGCTATCAATGCTGTGTTTTTATTTGTGGCTATTTCCATCAGATCTAGTGTATGGCGAATATTGTCTGACAGTTTTCTCCCTCCTATGAACCCAGTTTGATCCTGATGTATGATTTGTGTGATTCTTCTGACAACCTTTTTGCTATTACTTAGTGAGAATTTTATAATCCGTGTTAAGTAGCAAAATGGGTCTTTATGTGCATTTTTCTTGGTCTTTATCAAGTTTTAACAGTAAAATTATTATTGCCTCATTAAATGAATTCAGAAGTGCATCTCCATTTAGAATATTATTAAGGAGTTGGAGCAATACTGGTGTTAATTCATCTTTGAATGTTTTGTAAAACTCCATGATGAAGCCATCTGACCTGGGGCTTTATTGTTTGGCATATATATTATTGTTTCTATTATTTATGTTAACATAATGTTCTTTTCTAGTGCATTTTTAGTTTCTGTATTAACTTTTTTACAATTATTTCTGTTAAATATTCATTCACTTCATCTGTATTTTTAGTGTCCTCTTCTGTAAATAATGTTTATAAAATTCTTAAATGTCATTTATTACTTTTGGGTTTTGATGACTTTGTCCTTGGTTATCCTGTATTGAATTTATTATATTGCTTGCTTTTTCACTTTCGATTTGATGTGCCAATAGTCAATCTGTTTTTTCTCCCAAAAATTAATATTTAGATCTAGCTCTCAGTATAGCTGCTCTAGCTTTTGTTTCTATAATTTAATTTATTTTATCCCTCAGTATTAATATTTTATTCAAGTCCTAACTTGCTTCTGATTGAATGAATTTGGCTTCTGCATCTGTTACTTCAGTTTCTAATTGGTTAGGAATTATTATATCCCTTTTAGTTCTATAAGCTGCATGTGATATGCATGCTCCTCTTAAAACTGCTTTTAAAGCATCCCATTTTTGTTTGAATTGAGGTAGAGGTTTCTCTATTGTTAATTACAAAATGTGCTGTTTCTTTTTTTATTAGATTAATACATACTTTATCCTATAAGAGTACATGTTCTAATTTCCATATTCTTTCTGTTGGCCCACTTTCTTTATTAATTATTATTGTAGTTACTGAAGCATGATTGGACAGCCCTATATTTCCATATATGGTATCTTTAATATTCCACAGTAAATATTTTGATAATAAATAGAAGTCAGTTCTTGAGTGGGTCTTGTTTTGTACTGAATAAAATGAGTATATTTCTTTTAAAGGGTACATTTGCTTGTAAAGATCTATGAGATTGAAATCTGTAAACATGCCTTTAATTATAGCCATTGATTTAATTTTCCTTTCAAGAGATCTTGGGCTTCTGTCTATAAGTTTTAAAGTAATATTGAAATCCCACTAGTATGTATGGTTCTCTAAACTGTGCTAATTCTAAGAAGAGTTTTGTAACAGATTGTGGCATATTCTCATTGGGGCATAAACAGAAGGCAGCATCATGCTTTCATTACCTTTTTTATTGTAACTATAACGTATCTGCCATTCACACCTCCTGCTTGTTTTGTTATGGTATAACCTGTGTTTTCCTTGATAAAAATGGCCGTGCCTATTGTGTTAGTTGAATGACCTGCCCATGCACCCCTTGATTAAAATAGAGTCCTACAGTAATTGAAATCTTTATCTGAAAAGTGTGTTTCTTGTAACATCAATATTTTTATGTTCTTCCTTTTACATACAGAGATTACCTTTCTAATTTGTAATCTTTCTCTCATACTTTGACATTCCATGTCATAATTTTTAATTCTACCATAGTTATCTTTTTATATCTCTTTTTCCTAGAATCTGGAGTTCCTGCGTAGATTGATTAATTTTCTTTCTGTGTTTGCCTTTTTTTATTTGGGCGCATTCTGGTTTTAAGATTTTATTTTTCTTCCTTTGATGTATGTTCCCACCCCCTTCCTGCTATCTCTCCCTCCCCCCTTGAGGTATTCAGGTGGCATCTTTACTGACTTATTTTGTACTGTGTGTGGTGCATAAGTTTTCCCACCCTTAAGCCTCACCCTTTAACCTATCAAAATCACTGATCAAGTTTGCCAGTTGGACAGCAATGCACATCCCAACTGACTCCTTCACCAGTCGACTCTTGGGCTATGTCACTCCTATGCTGGGGTCACATACATTGTCTATATGGTGTGCCCTTTTTATTTATAACTAAGAGTCCCCTTATCCTTTTCAGTGCTTTGCTATATTTGTGAGGATATGTGTGTGCATGTGTGTGTATATATATTCATTGCAAAGCAACTTCATTAATGTATCAGTTTGGGTTGAAGCAACAAAGTAAGGAAATGAGATGTTAGGGATGACACCCTAACACCCCCACCTGACCACCTCCCACCCCACCCCCACTGTCCACTGACCAACAGGCAATGGGGTGTGCCTTAGGGTCATCAGCCCCAACTCTCACCTCATTCCATGTGTAAGAAAGCTGACATGATACAGTATAGGATAATGGGGCAAGAGTTAGGCCTGATGACCCCAAGGGACACCCCTTTGCCTGTTAATCTGTGAAAGGTTGGGGTGGGGTGGTCAGGTGAGGGAGGTGTTATGATTTCAAAGCTAACATCTCATTTCCTTAGTTTTGTCACTTCAACCCTAATAAATGCATTAATGAAGGTTTTTTTTTTTTTGCAAGAGGTTGTCCCCTCACCAAAACCCATGCTTTAGTTTTTACAAAAGACTTCCCTGGGGCAAGTTATAAGGTTTTGTTTTCTCCCTTGCTAAGTAAAAAAATAACAAAATGGCAGTCGATGAACAGGGATTTTCTTATGAAAAGGGATCCCTTTTTGCAATCCCTTTTCATGAGCTGTTTGTGACCAGGAATCTTTGATTAAAACTGTGCATCTATCCCAAAGACTGAACTGAGCATGCTCAGAACCCAAATTTTTAAAATTTATTAACTTTGGAACAGATTAATATTTTTTCACCGAACCAACACTGGATTAGTCCTTAGGATATTCTCTTTCTACCCTGACAATTTCAGGCCAAAATTCCAAACAGTGTGGTTGCAGCACAATGAGGAAAAAACAGGGAAGAATTGTCAAATATTGGTGAAAATACTTTTTCACAATTTGCTGCATGAAATCCACAAATCTGATCAAAATGCAACCTAGCAGCTCAAAAGATCTACCACTCAACACCATCTATGCAAATGTTTGTGCAAATCCATTGAATGGTTGCAAAGTTATTAACATGCAAAATTTGGGGTTTAACATTAAAGTGCCTGCTTAACCCTAACTATAGAGGAGCAACTGCACCTATATATATATATATATATATATATATATATATATATATATATATATATATATATATGTTTTTATTATTGCTTTAATGCAATTTCATTTATACATTTTTGTAAGTAATTTATATAATTTGGGCGGATATTCAAAAGGGTTGCACCATGCGCAATAGGGTTGCGCATGCGCAGGTCCAAAGTGCGCCATTCTGCGATATTCAGCAGGAGGCAGTTGCACCACCGAAAACATGCTGAGCAACAGCGCAATGCAAATGAAGGCATGCACAACCAAAGGGGGTGGATCCATGCATAAAGAGCGCAATGCGATATTCAAAGACTTGCGCAATGCGCAACAGCGGAACAGCCGGAAGTTGCGCCCCAGCGGAAATGAGCCAAAATAAAAAGGCTCAAGGAAGAGGCGCAAGAACGCTACAGGGATGCCAAGTGGGAAGAGAGAAGAGAGAGAAAGACAGACAGTGACAGGCCAGGGCAGGCAAGGGAAGCAGTGTGGGCCATAGGCTGCAGAGGCCAGCGGGGGGTGCCCGGTGCAGTGGAAGTAGCAGTCAGGACAGCGGGGGTAACAGAGCAACATCAGCCGGGGGCAATGCCAGGAGATGGACAGTGGCAGCTTCCACATGGAAGCTGTAATGAGGGGTGAGAATGCAAGGTGCAGGGGATGTGGCGTGGATGGGCCCGTCGGCGGTACGCCCCCAACAGGCAGTACCGTGCTCGCATCAGCTTTGAGCTGTACACAGATGTAGAGATCGTGGGCTGGTACCGCCTGAACAGGGCAATACTGAGGCGGCTCTGTGAGCTGTGCAGTGATGTGATGCAGGCACCCTCATGACGGAGTCACGCTCTGTCAGTGGAGACCAAGGTGACAGCCTGCATGTGCCTGCTCGCCACGGGCACCTTCCAGAGGCCAACAGGGGACACCACAGGTATCACACAGTCGGCCACGTCACGCATCCCACAATTCCTCAGCGCACTGCTGCTACATGCTGTGGAGCACATCCATTTCCCCAGCACCGCGGCAGAGCGTACAGCAAACATGCAGGAGTTCCACAGGGTAGCACGATGCCTGGCACTGGGGCCATAGACTGCACCCATGTGGCCATTCACTGACGCCACTGGCCCCAATGGGGCCGCATATAGAACAGAAAGGGCTTCTCCAGTGTCAACTGCCAGGTGGTGTGTGATGCCACTGGGCGTATAATCAATGTCTGTGCCACACACCCTGGTGGAGCACATGATGCCTTCATATGGCATCAGTCCACACTGTGCCATCGATTTGAGAGTGGAGACATCCCCACAGGCCATCTAGTGGGTGAGTACGCATGTAGGAAATGCAAACACAGGGCAAGAGTGGGAATGCCACAGGTGCCATGGTAGTGGCACACAGGGATATGGGCAATATGGACCTGAACATGATACTGATCTCCACTATCTCCACACAGGTGACAGTGGATACCCACTCTGTCCCTGGCTGCTCACACATATCGGCAGCCCCATGACCCCATTGCAGCAATGCTATAATGAGGCACATGCCACACACAACATCATTGAGCGGGTGTTTGGGATGCTCAAGGCATGCTTGATGCCTAGACACCTCCGGTGCCCTACAGTACAGCCCCTCAAAGGCCTGTGGGATATTCCTGGCCTGTTGTATCCTGCACAACATGGCCAACGACTGTGTGATAGCCCTACAGGTTGAAGAGGGGGACAGCGATAGGGACGCCAGCGGCGCCGGTGTTGATGGTGATGAGCAGCCCCCCCTTGGACGGCGGGACCTCCGACTGATCCGGCAGGCCCAGCTGCACCGGGACACCATCACGGAGGAGCATTATGCACGACACAGGTAAGTCAAGGGCCATGTGCAAGCAACACTGTCCTGGCACAACCCACAGGCACACAGAGTAACACACCAGGGGTGCATGATGACAAGGGAGTGGAAAGGACCAGGCACACAAACACACCATCAGGAGAGGGGAACAGTCATATAGACACACACACACACACACACACACACACACACAAGGCACAAGCGTACATGGGCAGGTGCAGCAGAGCAGGAACAGACATGGCAAACACACAGATCCACAGACCACACCCACCACCTGTACTGTCCAAGTAATGCGTGTGTCAGATGCTGGGCACCCTTGCACCTTGGTGTACAGTACAATGCAGGCATCATCATGCACACGCACCTGTGGACAGCAGTCGGATGGTGTGCAGGTGGTCCGTATGTCGGCGTGATGTGCAGGGCACCCACCAGTGCACTGCCCACCATGACACACAGTGCACACAGGGCAGCACCAGACAGGGCCCACACTGGGAGACAGGTCAGTCATGTTGCACCATTCCATGGCCACCGTGGATGCGTGGGCGGCCCCGCCGTGACCCAACAGCACTGGCAGGCTGAGCAGGGGACACATGGGGTGGCACCGATGGACCACCAGGGGTCCCACTGTGCGATCGCGACCTTGTCTGCAGTGGGGTCTGTAGTATGCCAAACATACCTGCACCAGGGGTGCTTGGGATGCCCACAGCAGAACCCGGCGTCGACAGGCTTGGTGTCGCATGACGCCGGGAATGGGAAGTGGAGAGCGTACTGTGTGGGGTGCGCGGTACAGGAGCACCTGCTTGTGTGCCCAATGCAGCCATGACAGCGACCAATGCCTGGGTCTGCCTGTCAATGGTGGTGGTCACATCCATCTGCATATGGACCATCTCTGCACGGTCCAGAGCACAGTCCCTGCTGTGCCACTCCACAGCCACACACAGTGCCTCCACGGACATTGCAACCCACCTTTGCTGCTGTACTGATTCTCGCAGCAGGCGGGTGTGCTCTTCAAATGGGTACTCTGCCACAATGGCATCCTGTCCCCCCAGGGTATGGAAGGTCCTGATGCTCAACACCCCTTGAGGGTGGGCGCTGTTCACCAGGACCACAATGGGCATATCAAGGTGGTGGGCATGTGCCACCGCTGGACACTGTACCCCAGACCTGGTGGGTGACTGCTGCTGCTGCCCTCCAACTGCTGTGCCCCAGGGACCACTCTGCTCCACTGCTGTGGCGCAACAGTGCCAGACACCTGCACAGCCACCGGTGCTGCCCCACTGTGCTGACAGGCACAGCCTGGGACTGTGCCGACATGCTGGCACACACGTTGGAACCAGCTAGGCCCAGGGGCATGTGCTGGCCTGCTGTGTGTCCATCATGGGACACACACATGTCACTGCCCATTGCAGTCCTTGCATCATCAATGGTGCAGGTATGTGCTACAGCCACAGTCACAGCGTGCTGGCATGCTTGCATGCCAGACTGCTGAGACACAGGCTGTGCACCCCCACACCTGACTCACCGACACCAGAGTTGGCAGCCCGGCTGCATGCGTGGTGCAGTGCATGCTGGCTGGTGACAGAGGTGGATGGACCTCCTCCATGTCCAGCAGGTCTTCCTCACTGCCTGGACCCACCACCACCATCCCCTGAAGATGAACAGGATCTGTAACAGAAAGAGAGGACATGTGAGTGCATGTGAACAATCTCCCCAACACCACCACCATGTCATACCTGCAGTGATGGGCTTCCACCTGTCTGGAATCCACCTCCTGGTACGCCCTCAATAGCACTCTGCTGCATTGATGCAGCCAGTCGGTCCTCAGCCGGGTCAGCTCCACCACGCTGGCTGGCCCCCGCCAGTGCCAGCACGTGCCGCCTGAGGGCTGCCACCTCTCCTTCACCCTCCTCGGTGTGTCCCCATCTTTTTGCATTCCTGCATGGGCTGGTGGCTTCTGTGCAGGTTCACTGCCCGACTACCCCATCCCATGCAGCTGCATGGGCCAGAGGGTGCCCGCCGTCCATTCAGTAGTGACTCCTCCTCCAGGTAGGCCTGGAAGAGGGCCTCTGTCTCCGCCGTGGTGAAGTTGGGCCTCCTCCTCCCCCACCATCCTCACCCTCACCTTGGCTCTGCTCGGTCATGGCGATCTGTATAGGTGGAAGTGGACACCTGTCACTGTGCAGTCTACAGCGTTATCCCATGACCATTGTCCAGAACATCACACAGCATGCAACCCACCTCTCACCTGCAGTAACGAATCTAGCCAGCGCGGCATGTCGCACATTTATAGCGCAATGCATGCAAATTAGGGTGGAGCAACTGTAATGAGATGCAAATCACGCCACTCGCCTTTGAATAACTGATCAGATGATTTGCATGTGTTGGCTGAATATCGCCCGTTGCGATTTACTATCTGGTTGAGCGGCTGAGCCAATGGCGCAGATCTGTGACTGTGTGGTACACTGCATTGCGCATGCCAGGTAGCTTGCGGGCGTCTGCCGCGCTGATGACGTGCTGTGCGCATGATCGGCAATTCAGGCCATGGCCACCATTGTGCCAGTGGCGCTACGGCACTGGGCGCCATATGGCGCTGTGGCACTACTGCGCCAATCTACTGTGGCACTGGCCGCAGGTGATCGGTCACGCAGGATGCGTAGATGTCAGATGGTGCTGTGCGTGGCCTTGTGTCATAGACCCCTGACCTGGTGTCTGACCTTTGCCCCCTGGCGCTGTTCGGCTGCCATGTGTACGGCTCTATTGCTCTGTTTGGTGACAGCGGTATGTGAACCGATGGTGCTATATGAACAGCGCGATTGGAACCTATGGTGGTCTATTGTGCAACATTTCCACTTGGGGTTGCAGTGCTGCGGGGCGCCATATTGCCTGCTGTACGACCCCAAATATGGCACACAGGAGAGCTCCCCAATGGAGCCAGGTGGAGGTGGCCAACCTGGTGGCCCTGGTTGAGCCCCACTTTGAGGCACTGTACGGGGATGAGCCCCTCACCATGGCCCGCACCCAGGTGTGGCTGCAGGTGGCCACTGACCTGGTGAGGGTCACAGGGTGGTGCCGGTCTGCAGAGCAGTGCAGGCATAGGTTTAGTGACCTCCGCAGGAGGGAGCCAGAAGTGCTGCGACACCTCAGGTCACGTGCCAGGAGGGGCGTTGTGCCTAGGCCAGGTGGGTGTACCATCTATGCACCTGTATTCTCCGTAGGGGTGTGACTGTGTTTTGGTGGCGGTGCATGGGGGATGGCTCTGCCATGGTTGGCTGTGTCAGTGTGTGCAGGTGTGAGATGCATGGGTCTGGCTGTGTGGGCAGGCACACTCACTGGGGCAGGGGGCAGTCTGCTTTGGGGTCACACTGATGTTTTCTCAACATTTGTCACCCACAGGCCTGGCGGAGAGGATGCAGGCACAGGCTGAGGAGGGCCATGGCAGGGCCCAGGTGACGGACGGAGGAGATGTGAGGGGTGGGCCACAGCAGCAGCAGCAGCAGCAGCCACAGCTGCTTGATGAGTGTGAGTATCATTACATCATGGATGCTATTGCATGCTGGAGGGGGTGGACATGACCACCAGCCATGGACAACACAACCATGCACGACACAGACAACAGTCATCACTGTCCAGTGTCACTGCACGTCTGTGTGTGCGTCACTGGTGGTCCATGCATGCACTGGGCACATGGCTGTGGAACTGGCATCCCACCACATTGCCACGTCACTTGACAGCCTTGTTTGTGCTGTGATGGACATGGGCAGTGTGTGTGTGTGCAGTGGTGCACATAGCTGGTGCTGCCTGGTTGGGCATGTCATGTGCATGGTCACTGTGGGTGGGTGCATACCATCACAGGTGTGGGGCACTGGGCTATATGCCTTGCAGGATGGGTGGTGTTCAGGGTTGTGGACAGTCACAGCCATTGACTGTGTTCCTTTTCCTGGCCTCAGCATCCTACACAGGATGGACCATGCCTCAGCGGCTGACCAGGGATCCATCGCGATGCATGACATCCTCCGGGACATTCAGCGCCATGGGGTCAGGCGATAGGCGGAGCGACAGGGACAGCACCAGACAGCAGCAGACCAGCCTACAAGGTGCTAAATGTGCTTCCCCTTCCCACTTCACCCATCCTCCCACCTGCCTTCCTCTCCCAGTTGTTCACCCTTTCCTTTGCCCACCCCTACCTTGTACCCTACCCTCCTTGTCTTGTACATATCTGTATATAGTTTTGTTCTTGATCTTGGTGTTGTAATTTCTGTTTTCCAATATATATATATTTTGTTATGAATACTGTGGTGGTCTCTGATTTGCAGCTGGCTATGGTTGCTCAGTTGCAGTGGTGTGCATGCCATCTGGGGTGGTATGATCCTGGGTATGTGTGTGTGTGTGAGTGTGTGTGTGTGCATGGGGAGGTGTCTCCGGTGTGGCAGTGACTTTCAGTCGGTCTTGCCATCTGCTGCCGCCCACTGCTGGGTGCCCAGGGTGGGTCTGGCTTGTATGGTTCTATGCTACACGAGGTTGACGTGTGCCGGGGGGGGATGCATTGTGTTTACTGCAGTGACAGTCACTGCACATGGGTGATGTCTTGGGGTCACGGTGCAGGGTGTGCTGTGCAGACGGGGGGCTGCTGTGCACTGTGTTTGTCAACCCCCTGTGTGTGGCAGTCTCAGCCTGACAGTGGTTGTGCTGGGGCGTCATGGCCCTGCTGTGCTTTGTTGGCTTGTCCCCATGGGCCAGTGGATCATCCATCCCTCCCCCAGTGATGCTGTGCTTGGGGTGTGCGGGTGTCTTGTTGGTTCTGCAGTGTGTTCCTGTGCCCATGTGTGGCATGGCTGGCGGTGGGCCCCAGCCTGCCTCCTGGTTGTGCAGTTTCATTGCTTGCTGCTGGGGTGGGGGCTCTGCTTGCGCTATAGCACCTCTGGACTGCTCAGCTGGGGGCTTGATTGCGCTATGGTGCAACCTTTCTGCTCAGCTTCCCCTTCCTGGTTGCGCTATGGCACGGTTGTGCGATATTCAGACGTGGCTGCTTGCGCAATTTGTTTTGCTCATGTCTGAATGTCGGCGTCTGTTGCGCCTGTCGCAATTGACGTGCTTGCTCCTGCTGATGCACTTTTTTGACGCAGTTTGAATATCCGGCCCTTTGTGTTTTTCCCTTATTGTTGAGTTCCTCTTTCAGTGCTTTTTATTATTAACTTGCAGGTTCTTCTGCTGTTGATGTTCCTCCAGGGTCTTCTGTCGGTATATTTCTTATTACCTTTCTGCTTCTCTTGAGGAAGTGAAAATTCTAGTCCTTCACTGCAGGGTAACCTTTAGCTTTGTTGGTGGTATTATCATAAAATGAATTTGGTGTTGTATAAGCATTGCTTTTGCAGTGCTGGAGACTTTCCTTTTTTCCACCACCTCTGGTGGAAAATCTGGGTATACTTGAATTGTAATGTTACCCATTTTAAGACCTTTCTCTAGTCTTGCCTTTCTGAGAATTTCCTCCTTATCTCTGAAAATGATGGGGTTTTATAAAAACAAATCTTGGTTGATTGCCTTTATAATTAGGGTTATTAGATATCCTATAGGCTCTGTCAAGTTCCACTTTTTGTTCAGGGTAAGATCATTATCTGGCCTCAGTAACTATTTTCTCAAAACATTCCAAAGGTTTTGATCCCTTTGAGTCTTCTGGGATACCCCCAAGTCTTCTCTCATCTTGTTTTTGTCTCCAGCTCCTTAATTTTAAGTTTTAGGGCTTCCAATTCTTTAGTACTTGTTTCTATTGTTTTTTGTACAGGTTGTATTTTTCCCTCCATTATGTTTTGCCTTGACTCTAATTCATCTGTTCATTTAGCCAGCAAATCCATTTTCTTTGACAGAGCTGAAACTGATTCATTTAACCCAGTAATTGACAAGTTGATATTCACAAAGCCTTGCCTAACTTCATTTATGAATGCTTCCTGTACTGATGCTTTGTTTATTTCTTGTGTTGTTTGCCTTTTTCTCTCCCACAACATAGACTATTTGTTTCAGTGCATTTTCTGCACCATTCCCTTCTGTATTTGTTTTTTTTTTTTGGTCTTTTTTGTGTTTTGTTTCATTATTTTCACCATATCTGCTTTCTTTATCTCTGTTTCACTACTCCTATTGGTCACAATGCTCTGCTGCTCCTGGTTCCCACTAGCTCCCTTTTCTTCTTTGCTTATTGATTCTCTGGCTTCTGTAGTTCTTCATGCCCTGGTATCACTGTCATCCATTTTGTTTGTTTTAAAATGTATTTTTTAAAGTTGCTCCTTCTATGTTTTGTCCTGCAGCCTAATTGTAGCACTGCTGTTTCTATTTTCAGTCCTTCACTCTTTTATGTCCTGTGCACTATCCGAGTGCTTGCTGTCCTCCATTTCCATAGTTGCTTGAACTCTTACTGGCTGGCTTTTGTTGTTAAACAGGGCCAGTGGTGTTTTTGCTAAAGTGTAATGGATTTCAGTATTAGTTAAACTTTTTGTTGCAGTTCTGTTAACTTTTTTTTTTGCTTTGGGGATACACTCTTCTTTTGACTTGGAGTTTTAGCAGTGTGTTTTTCCTCTTGCTCACTGTCTACTGGGCTATTGGACCCTGTGGGTATGTTATCCTGTGGTGAGTATTCTTTTGCTGCTATATTATTTGACTTAAAGAAGAAGTTTTAAGTGTCACTTTGTTAGAATGACCTGGTATTTCTTTTTCAGTATTGTTTTAGAGCTAGAGCTAGTTACACATGGTACATCAAGTGCTGCTCTTCTCCTGGTAATCCTTACATGCTCATTTTCTGAAAGTACTTTATGCGTTTGGATTTTGCTAATTTTAATCAACTCCTTTGCTTCCTTAACTGTTCTAAACTTCTTCGACATTCCAATTTGATTTAAACATTGCTTATATAAATCAAATTATTCTTACCTGCTGTTTTCCTTATCAGGTTTTAAAACACAAGGTACACACACAAATACTTCCCCTGTTGTATTGTTTCATCTTCTTTTCTTTTTTTTCTTGTTAGAGCAGCATTAGTTTTGTATTTAGGACAATTCTTTTTTTTTCTTTTTCTTTAAGGGCCATTTGCATCTCTTCACAGTTGCATCTTTTGCTCCTGGCTGAAGTGCTGCCTTTTAGCTGACTAGACTTTTGGCTATCTAACAGGCTCTAGATGTTAATAAATATATAGACTATCATAGTAATGGTGTTTTAGTACTATTTTAGCACTATTATAATACTTCTACAGAATCCTTTTAAAAGACATTTCTATATAACCCTTTACAGGTGTTCTCAAATTTCAAATTTGCCATAGTATTAACATTTTCCTTTTTGAGGCAATTTCATCAATAAGTTCTTATTTTACAATTTCAAAATTGTATTTGTTTTATTTTCTTTTTTTCTTTTCAGAATTATTATATAAAAGAAAAGCATTGGCCCTGGACCTTTCTATATTTTGGACACATCCAAACTGACTTACTTTTTAAATTTCTACAAGTTTTTTATAATGAGGACTCATTAAATGACACCTACAAGGACTTCAGACCGATATTAACTAAAATGTAACCAGGATCCAGGATACAGGATAAAGGCTATCTTCTGGAAACTTTTGGCTGTTTGGTGATATTAATTTATTTATTAACAAGACAGATTTGATCCAGAAATGTTATTCTGTTTAAAGTATGACATAAAGTTTTGTTGAAAGAGAGTATTATAGTATTTTATTGTACTGCTTTGTATTATATTGCATTATTGTATTATACATTACTGTATTATACTAGTTTGTATACCTGATTGTATTTTACTACATTATTCCACTAAACTTTAGTTGGTGCTTAGTTGGTGCATAGCATAGTGGGTACTAGGAGTGGAAAAAATAGGTCCCCCTCACCTCTGAATAGTTTAAGAATAGATACACCCAAACAAACATGTAAGAACAATAGAAAATCTGTTGCAACTAAAAACATATAACAAACTGGAGACACAAATAAAACAAACAAAATAAGCAAAAGGAGGGAGATCTCTTTCAGCCCCAAATTACTAAATTTCTGGACTGTGCAACTTCAACTCCAGTTGCTCCTCCTGTTATTATAACATCTGGAGAGACGGAAGTTGTGATTTTGGACAGCCCAGCTAAGGAGAAAGCTGCAAAGCCAATAGAATTTCTTTGTCTACATTAGATTCAAATACCTCTAAAAAAGCAATTTCTTATAATGTACCATGTGAAGTTTTTGACTTGCATTCGCTGATCTTTTCACCTTCTATATATTCATCGAATAGTGTTATTGAAACTGATCTAATGGTACATCATGGAGAATATGAGTCACTCACTTATGAAAATTCACCTGTGACAGAATTTCTGCTGGTTTCTGACAATTTAGTCCTAGTAATTCAGGACTTAGATAATAACACAGTGAGAATAAAAAAAAAAAGTTGCCACTAATTCTGTGATTAAAAAATAATCTTAGGGCATCAAATGAAAGCAATCAATCAGCTTTCCTAGATTTGAATATGGGGAATATCTTAGATACACCTGTATAAATAACACATAATAAAGTATTATGTGTCTAAGGATAACTTTGTGTCTTCTTCAACCTTGTCTAATAAATACTGGAGATTATAAAACAGCCTTATTATGCCAGTATAATTGTATTGGAAAATCTCTGGGCGGTTAAAGAAGAAATATCCAGCCTCAGATCAGATGTTGCACATAATCAAACTATTTTTTCATATCTCACAGAATCAAAAGATAAACTTGAATCACCAGATCTGGTACTTCACTATGAGACTGATATTGAAGAACTAACTAAAATTACATTACATTAAAGCTATTCAAGTTAATTTACCACAACTGTTCTCGAGAGATGATTCAGTAATTATAATAGATACACTAAATTAACAAAATCCTCAGAAGAAGAAATGTAAAAGTAAGACCTAAAATGGAAAAGTTATTAAAAAGAAGGGAAACAGCAAAACTGACAGAGAACAACTTCTGGTAGATATATTCCTGCCTATTACAGCTACCATGGAGACTGACCTTCTAAGAATTTTGAGCCTGTTCTTAGTAATGTTGCTTTACTTAGTACAAATGATCATGAGGTTTTAATTCCCCTAGAAACTATGACCCATGGGGAGAGTAAGTTGAAACATGAAACTATTAAAAAAATGTAATACAGCTGTCCTGGTGTTGCAGAGGGCTGAGACATTTACCTTACTTAATGTATTGCCAATGACCCAGGGTTCAGGATTACCTTGGGTTGTTGAGGGGAGCTGGCATGGGGGGAGGGTGGTGTAGAATTGAGCAGCCTAATGGCAGCTTTCATCTCTGGGGAGGTTGGTTCCCCTCCCCATGTAGTTCCACCACCACTGAGTGGAGGTGCAGTGGTGGCATAGATGGGAGGGGGTGACACATAGGGATGGTGTCTTGAATAGCGGCATGCATGTACCTCCACATGTGCACATGCACACCTGAGACAGTCGGTGGGTGAAAAAACAGGGGTAAAAACCTACAAAATATAAATAAAAAAATAGAAATCTAATACACCTGATGAAATGCTTTCTGTAAATATTACAAATAATCATGTCATAACTTTTTTTGGCCCAGAAACAAATGGAGAACAATATGAGATACTTATGGAGATTTATGGAATTCAGAAACCAACACTGAAAACCTCTGAAAATTTAAAGAAATGGATGTTTCATTTATTACACACTTCCTCTTCTACAGAATATATTTTCATAACTCATCCTCCCAATCCCTTGTACTCAGATTGTGTCCCTTTATACTTTGATTCCTCAGAGCTGGCATCTTATATCTGGGCTCAAGCATCAACTTTGCAATTACAAGGAACTGATATATGCCCCCCCCCCAAAGAGTTCCATTTTATCTTAAGAACCAATACCCTGAAGAAATAAGACAGGAACAAACAGAAGATAAAATGAGGGCTCATAGGATTGAAAAGGCCATCAATAAATTTATGGAATCACATGAACAACATAGAAAAGATAGAACTCTCTTTTTGGGTCGAGAGTGGCATGTAGTAAACCGATTGCAAGGATTAAGAAAGAGATAGCCTCTTTTTTTTACCTGCACCATCAATATTAATTTGGAAAGAGACAGAATATAATGGCTTGTAATTCATGATGCAATTAATGATTGTCCACAAATTGATGTTTTATTTAAAAATTCTGATCTTGCAGAAGCAATTTTAAACAATTCATCTGTACTAGATGGATTTGGCTTGTTATTTACTGATTTGACTGGAGAGATTGCACACAGAAATTAGCAGATTTTAGAGCTAATAATCCAATTCAGGTGGAATTGCAACGTAACTGTATTAATCAGAAACAACTGGAAATGTCTACACAGAATCGGTCTGCATTACTACAAGATCCATCTAGTGCATGACCAGAACTCAGTCTCCAATCTATTGCACAGTGTTTGTCTCCTAAACCAGAATACTTATCAATATTATCATGGAACATCGAAGGTACAGCACTCATATTCACTGATCCTGAAATAAAAGCCTTTTTAATGGCCTATGACATATTGTGTTTACAAGAAACATAGTCAACAGATGTTTGTCCTCCTAAATTAGCAGTTTATACTTCATATGTATGCCCAGCTTTGAAACTTGAAAGGAAAGGTAGAAATCAGGCAGGATTAGCTATTTACTTGAAAACGTTACACAACTTTCAGGTAACAAAACTAGATTATGATACCTCTCTTTTTTCTGGTACTGGAAATTAATAACAACTGTATAAAGCTTATTCTTGTGAATGCTTACATTTCTCCAAAAACAAGCAGTATTTAACATGAAAATATCTGGAAATTGATGGCAGAGACCCTTGAAAAATTATTGTCTAAGTATGAATCTCATGCTTTTGTAATAGCTGGAGACTTAAGTGCCAGGATCCCTAACATGAACATTTCACAAGAGGCTGGAAATGTATTTATTCTTACCCCTAATCTTATTAATCCATCTTTGAATGTAGCAAGGACATCCATAGACAGTAAGACTAATGGTCAGGGTCTAACGCTGAGTGAAATAATGCTCCAATTGAATTTGTTAAATGGTCATACCAAGGGAGACCCTCAGGGTGAGTTCACCTACATGGGCCCCTTGGGCTCCTCTGTTATTGATTTAGTGTGGATTAATTATGAGGCAGCAGAAAAATTGCAAGGTCTGAATGTTTTGAGGAGTCCAGACTCAGCACACATCCTTATACTAACTACTTTTTATTTACAAACAACTGCAGTTTGTAGAAGATCTTCTATAAAGGAATGAACTTTAGAAGTTCTTAATTTAAAAAGAATTAGATGGAACAATGACTCAGTCAGAGACTTTCATACATTACTTAATTCTGAATTCATTCTTATCCTTCGATCAGACATAGTCATGAATACATCTAAAGTAGATATGACTGCACTTCAGTCTTGGTTAGCACTTATTAACTTTCTCAAATCATTATTTAAAGCATCTAAAGTCTTGAGGCATACTACATCTGCATGGTTCAATAGGAAGTGTAAATCATTAAAGAAAGAGTTTAATAGGGTGGTAAGATACCTCAAAAGAAATAAAACTAGAACAAATCTCACTGCCTTAAGTAGAGAAAAGAAATATATAAAAAAGCTCTAGGAACTGAAAAGGAAAAAAAATATAGGACCTTGATGTGGAATAAGTTATGGAAATCTTTTATGGATAAGAACTCAAAGACTTTTTGGACTCTAGTAGAAGTAAGGGTTAGAAACAATATGCGACTTTCCTTGAGGTACATGTCATGCCTCTTGTATGGGAGAGATACTATAATTCTTTACATTTTTCAACACTAGAAGAATTAAGACCTGTTACTTTAACTGCCTCCCTACAAACATCTGGAAACCCTAGACCTTTACTAATTTACCCAGATGAAATCTGGATAGCACTCTACTATTAAATTCAACAGTGCCCCCATCCCAGATCAGATATTGGCTGATCTTTATAAGACATTTCCAGATTGGTGGTTTCCTATATTAGTGGATATTGTTAATAGATTTTTGCAGGGCAAAGAGTTCCCAGACAGTTGAAAGGGGAGTATTATTTATCCCATTCATAAAACAGGTCAATTAAAGGATCCTAGCATGTACCGTTCAATTAGTCTCATTGATGCCTCTCAGAAAATATTTGCCAAAATAATAATGCAATGATTAGACAATTGCATACATGATAACTGCTTATTAGATGAGTCCCAGAATGGGCTTTGTCATAACCATTCCACTATACAACATGGCTATCTCTTCAATCATTTAATCTACAAATATCCACAGATTAAAAAGTGAAATTATATAGTTGTTTTGTAGACTTAAAAGCTGAATTCAACAGTATTAGTCATAAAATTCTTTGGCAGAAAAAACAGAATCTTGGCATAGATCCATACCTATTGGATACTTTGATCACACTACATAGTGATACTTAGATACAAGTACAGTTTAATCAGTTTGGTAACCTAATATCTAGAATTAAGACAAAGTTGGGGGTAAGACGGGGATGTTTACTTGCACCTATTTTGTTTAATATATATTTATATATATATATATATATATATATATATATAATTCCATTATAACCCAATTATGTAATACAAACTTCCATTCCCCCAAAATATTTAGTACTAATTTTAGCTGTCTGGCTCATGCATATGACATTGTATTAATGTTAACTTCTTTATTAGGTCTGCAGAGAAAACTGAGTCATTGTGTTTCTCTAAGTAACAGCAATAATATGAACATAGAGGCAAGACTAACATGGTAGCGTTTGGTAACAAATCTAAGAAGACCCTAAAATTATACATAGGTAATCCAAAAATAGAAGCAACCTGATAGGTATGATTATTTAGGACTGAGATTTTCAGACAATCATTCATGGACAGCCCACTTGAAACAACTAGAAAATTAAACATATGTAGCATTTAATGCATTTAAAGGTTTAATGCAAAATTGGGCAATGGGACAATCGAGGGATAATTAACAGTCATCAATACCAAAATCAAAATGAGCATTTTATGTGCAGCTGAAATATAGGGCTCTGCTCCTCTAAAATATTAACTTTGGAGGTTGCTCTGAATAAAATTCAGTTCCTCCAGAAATATTAAGGGCAGAGCTTGGCCAGTTCTCATTAATCACATTACCAAAAGAAAAATGTATGATATCTGTCTTGGACCTTCTCTGACTACCTGAAAAAAGATATTCTAGACAATGCCTGAAAGAAGAAATAGATTATATTATGAAGGGAGTTTTGTATTCTTCAATTAGAATAATTAGAGTATTCCTTTTACCTCTTGGTTTGGGCAACCTATTATATGAAATATATTCCAGACGTAAGCTGGAGGTCATTTCCCAAATCAAATCAAGAGTAAGAGAAATTGCCACTGCCTAGGATTTCTCCCATATTTCTACACTAAAACTATTTATTTGGTATAGACAAATTAAATCAAAACATAATTTGGAGTATTATTTGACCTATAAAATCCTAGGGATCAAAGAACCATTACCAAATATAGAATGGAACGTTATAATGCCAATTACTTTCATTATAGGCAGAAGAGACCTGGTATCTTGTCTGAATATTGTAGATGTGGCATTAAAGTAGCTGATGATCTAAAGCACATCACTTTGTTTTGTCCTATATACCAGAGCCCGAGAGAATACTGACTAGCGCCTCTATTGGCCAATTATAATTAGGGATGTAAGTTTGTCATGGATGAGGTTTTAATGACTCATTGTTTGTTCATGAAATCATTAGTAAACAGTAGTAAATGTTGTGGCACTGTCATCATTGCTACATTCTGATGACACTAGTGAAAGTCATGGAAGTCCTGAATAAAGATCAAACATCATGGAATCAATGACGTGTATGACTGCCATGACAACCTTACATCCCTAATTATAATATATTGTCAGAACAAATTATTTGTGATCTGTATAATACTTGTGATTCATCAAACCTTGGTCAGATTGGTTGCATTTTTGAAATCTACTAAGTTATAATCATTCAATTTATGGTATATTTGGATCTCTCTTTTTTGCAGTGATTGGCTTTTCCCCCTGCTTTTTGGAATATGAGATTATGGGTACCTATACATATGGGAGTGTAGGTAGCCAGACCTGAACCCATGTGGTCATGTATTTCCTGTTTACTCCTGGTCCAGGATAGCTAAACGACAGATCCTAATTGATCACCTCATATTAATATTGTTGTTTGTATCACATCTAGATATTGGGTTCTGATTATGATATAATGCCAGAATACCAATGAACTGCAAAAGGAATACTACTAATGTGGAGTCATGTAATTTGACTAGAATAATGTTTGATGATTTAATATCTGGACTCAATAACAGCGAACAATAATTTAGCTATGTTTTCATAAAATAATGGTTATCTCTGATGTATGTATGCACTGCTCAGAGCAAAATAAATTTGCTCAAAACATTTAGGTATCAAAACTCAATCTAACTAAGCAAATCAGTCAAATGTATTTTTCAGAAGGTTATCAAATGCCTGTAAGGAATATTAATATAGAGGACTGATCTAGTTACTCATATTGAAGATGTTTTTAAAGCTTTTTAATAAATATGATATTGTATATTTTATATATATTCTTTCTAATTATCTCTTGCATTTTTAAATATTCTGTTAGTTATGTATTGTGTGAAAACATTTTTGTCGACCAACAAAGAAAGAAATTGAAACTGAAATGAAACTGATTTGTTTCAGGCCTTGATCAAACCGTCCCTCCCCTCCTAGCAATGTTCAATGAGACATGGGCCAACAAGCACCTACTGTACTCCTTACCCTCAATAAAGCCATCATCACTCTCAGACCCAAAGAAGACAATGACCCCATGGACTGCTAGATACTGGCCTATACCCTTATCTACTCTAATTAAATTATGGCTAAAGCCCTCACCTCCCACCTGGAAAATGTTCTCCCCCTCTTAATCCATTCAGCACAGGCAGGCTTCCTGATGGACACATCCAGTACTGACACATTAGAACCGTGCTGAACCTTTTATGGTGTTGCAAAAAGTATGGACTCTCATGTCAAGCCTAGAGGCAGATTTTCAAAAAGCATTCAAATCTTTTGAGGGGCTAGCTTCACCAAATCATAAGGGCATTTGGATTTAAGCCTGAATTCTGTGACTGGATTCACATGCTACATGCAGCCCTCTTTGATTCTATTCTCACAAACAGGATCATGTCCACTCCCCTCTTTTTCCCCACTGAGACACCAGGAAGGGCTACCACCCTATCACCATTGCTATTCGTCTTAGCCTAAAAACCCTCACTAGGGTCCTACAGGATTTCAATGAAGTCCACAGTATATGAGTAGGTGACAAGGATTGCCTCATGAACCTCTATGTAGACAACCTGTTTCTCACCGTCCCTAACCCTGCTACCTTACTACCTCTTCTCATATCAACCCTTAACAGTTTTGCCCATCTTTCAGGCCTTGGGGTAATTTGGCCAGAGATAGTAATGCTCCCCATGAAGAGTTTGTGCTACCAGACCTGTTGTTCAGCCACACAAATTAGGTGGGCTGAGACTTCTGTTACATACTATTTAGATGGTTTGCCCTATCTTCTGCAATTTTGCTTCTCCTCATTGGTGACCAGGAAGCTTGGTGGACAATCTAACTTACCTTCATACAGAAAACTGAAGCTGTTAAAATATTTATTGTCCCTAAATGTATTTATTGT
Organism: Neoceratodus forsteri; assembly: GCA_016271365.2. NCBI lineage: Eukaryota > Metazoa > Chordata > Ceratodontiformes > Ceratodontidae > Neoceratodus > Neoceratodus forsteri. The sequence goes on from CM057453.1 coordinate 932,367,173, forward strand.
TTCAGCCACTTCCCTATCCAGGTAGAAGAATATATGTTCAAATTAATTGATCGTATTATAGGGCAGTTAGATTCACACATCTAGTACGGATGGAAAGATTATCTCTGTATAGTACTGGGATCTCAAGGTTTTCAGACCACACCCATTACATGACTATTCCTTTGGCACAACCCTCTCATCTTTGAACTGGCAAAATAGCCTAAAGGCTAGAGCAGTGATCCGTGAATAAGTTTGGTGCATTCAGCAGACCTTGGTTTGATTCTTATATTCTTTACTGGCATTCTGTGTGACCTTGAGACACTCACTTAACCTCTCTGTACTCCCATGTCAAATCTGGAAATGAGCTTCAGCTTGGGGACTTCCAGTGACATCAGCACCCTTATGACTGCCTGACTTAACATGTCTGTGTAGCTCAAGCCCATTAAACCTCCTCAGCACTAACTTTACTGCTTTAAATTGATACAGACAAGTGATGGAGAATTACCTGAAACCATGTAGAGATATGATTGGCAGAAACCAGTGCCAGGAAGGACAGATGGCAGAGGATTGCTCCAGACCAGGCCGACTACGATCGCGCCCAGGCCTCCGACTCCCTTGACTCAGTGGAACCGGAGCACATCTCACCCACAAGTACACCAAAAAAAGGCAAAAAATTGGACACTATATTGAAACAACTATGAGCCTTCAGAGAGGCTATCACCCAAAAACTAGATGATGTCCATTCTGTCATTAAAGAGTTCCTACACAGCACTGATGAGATGGAGACCCAACTTTGTACAACCAACTGGCGGGTCAACTAACTTGAACAAATTAATTTACAATTGGCAACCACTCAGGACAAAATACAAGACTGCCAAGTAGATGCCGAGAGTACAGCCAGGTGCAAAAACATACATCTCTGTGAGCTGCCTGAAGGTATTGAGCAGTCTGCCTTGGATACCTTTTTCAACCACTTCTTTAAAATGGCCCTGCACCTCGATCCTGCTTGGCCTCTGGAGACTGAGCAGGCTCAGAGCACCCTGGGCCCTAAACCCCCAGACCCAGGACCAAATAAGTCGTTCTCTTGAAAGCCCAGCGAATTAAGAAGGTAACATTTATGACGTACAAGGTTTTCTTTGATAATGACAATCCCCCTAAACTATGAAAAAACAGCATCTGCACATACCTGTGCTGCATGCCTTGTGAAGACAACAGCTGATATTCCAGATGCCATTTCCTGCCAGACTAGTAGTTTTCTTCACGAGGGCCAACAGCAGTTTGAGTCAGCAGAGGAGGCAATAGCTGCCTTACAAGAACGTGGGATCCAGATCGAGAGAAGACAGCATGGTACCCCTCCCCCAGTGTCCCCCACAGATTACATGGATGGTGGCTGGATTGGACAGACAGAGGCATGTGGAAGTGACTCTGAAGGATGTTGTTGCATAGCTGAAAGTATTCCAACAACAGCCTGATGTGGAAGACTGCAGACAGACACTTGAATCTTGCCCTTATATCCTTTATTCTGCTTAGTAATTTTACTGGTGGGTGCAATTGGGGGTGTTGAAGTATTTGCTGGTATTGGCACATCTCTTTTCCCATACTTTTTCCTTTTTGCTGTCTTCGCCATGATCCAGACATGTTCTCTCTCTGCACCCCTCTCATGAGCTCCCTGCATGTTGCTTGCTCCTGTATTTGCAACTGAATATATGATGACTTTTTCTCTTCCCTGTCGCATGGTTGCCTTTATACTGGCAGATTGTGCAGATGGTGAGAAAGCCACAGAGCCACTGGATGTGGTTTGAAACTGTGCTCCTGTGTATTTTTTTCTGCTTTCCACTGGAATGGAGGGCAAGCCAGGCCCTTGTGATGCCCACGGCCCCCATGCTCCAACTCCTGTGTGGGGACTGGCTTGAACAGCTACTCCTTTCATTTCTGTCTGGCCCTCCCCATGCTTCTCTGATGCAACAGACGGCACTGCTGAAGTTGTTTCTTGATTCTACAGGTGGTGAGTGCTTTAGTTACAGTGGCTGCTGCATAGTGTTCTCTGTGCCCCCCCCCATATCGCTGCTATACAGTACTCAGATGTTCCCTACCAGTCCATATGGGTTTGAAGCCTGCAGGATTACTCAGCCCCTCTCAGTCTGTAATCAGTAGGGTTGAAGACAAGGACTTCCCTCACCTGTCACAAGAGCTAGATGCACCCCCCCAACACTGTATCCTCCCCACTGTTGCTGCACCCACCAACCCTGTCCAGTTTACAGATTCTAATGAAGGACTCTCCCTAGCCTATGGACATTATGATGGACTTTCTGTTCTACTGGAGTGGTCCCGACCCAAGCACTCACCTCCCTGAGTGCTGCAAAATACCTTAATTGCCTAGCACTATTAGTGGGCAGATTGATCCCCCACCTTGCCCTTTGTCTTCTCCACATCATCTGCTAGGGCTTTACGTGATGACTGGATGTAGCAGTCTCTAACTGCCACTTATAGGTGATTCTGATGTCAATCCCTCCTTATTGCTTCCCCTTCCTTGACTTACATGCCACCACAAGGGACATTTACCCCCCACCCTACACTACTGCACTCTTCCTTGGGGTCAGTACCCTCCTGCTTTTCCTTTCCCACTGGAGCTTCAGCTCTTCAAAGGCCATAGCTTTGTAGCTTCATTTGCTCTGGACCTCCCGGAGGGCCATACAAAGCTCTCTGCCTCAGGTCACAGGGAACCCCCCCTTCAGTGGTGCCCCTGCCTTGGAAACCCAGAACTCCTCCAGTCCTCTGCACATTGTTGTAGTTCACTGTTATCAAAACTGTCCAAGAAAAAGGAGTGTGCTCTGGCAGATTCATGAGGTCCGGTGCTGGATTGAACTGCTAATTCCGTTAAAACTGTTCAAACAGACCAAGAGAGCTGGGCAGTCAGGTGAGTGCACTGAAATTTCTTAGTAACCACACTAGAGTCCAACACTCGTCTTTCAGTGCTTTATTAAATCAAATTTAATAAACAAAGTGATGGGCTAGTGATAGCTACTGAACACCCCAGCACTTCAGCCATTTACTGTTATCTGTTTTTCTGTGTTGTTGTTGCAGTTAGGCAGCAAAGATATACCAGCTTAGGCACAGGCAGTCTCAGGATGTTGAAGGATAAAGTAAACAATCTTGCTTTACTCTCTAGGTAGATTTTCTTGTATCAGCTACTGGTCTAAGTTGGGGGTTGGGAGTTAGGGAGGGGGATTATTTTGTGTATTATTGTAGTGGTTATGGTAGTTATTATTGTTTGATTGTAGTTTGTTTGTTGCTTGATTGTTGTATCTTTAAACCCAGTAAAATGTAATAAATTTAAAAAAAGGATGAAGTAAATAATCCCACTATGACTTTGGAAGGAGGTTGCTGGTGTGGGCAATACCAACTTATGAGTACGCCAATAATCGGATCACTAAATTCCGTATCTCTATAGTGAATGGGCATAACTGAAAAAAGATCCTGACCCTTATTATAAGGATCAGGATCCAGGCCAAAGTTCTGATTAAAATCAGAACCTTTTGTAAAATGTTAGGAAAACTGAAATTCTGCCATAAAATTGCATAAAACAGCACTGAGATTTATGACACACACCTGGAATTGAAAACAGCATTTCAGGAAAGGAAAACTGGGAGCTTATGGCACTGATGTACTGGTCAATTGAATACGTGACAGTCATGCAGTTGACCTCTGTTCCCCAGTCCCTGCCTCTGTACTGGTGTAATTATATATTTTTTTAATTAATGCCTGCCAGAAAAGAAAAAGCACAGTAGTCTAGTAACACAGAAACATAGAAAATGATGGCAGAACTAGACCGAGGGTTCATCTAGTCTGCCCATGAGTTTCCGAGATCTTCTACTGGTCCCAGAACCTAACCCCCCTTGTGAAATTTATCCATCCCTGTTACATTGCTTTCCCTTTCTCTGTCCCACTCCAGCATGAATGCTGCTACTGCCCTAGCTCCCACTACTTCAGCAGGCAGGCTATTCCATGGATACATAACTTTTTCAGAAAAGTAGTGTTTCCTTAGATGTCTCCTGAAGCTCCCTCCCTGCAACTTCCATTCATGACCTCTAGTAGTTGAGCTGTTGACCCTGTTAAACATTTCAGTGTAGGGCACTCTATTAATACCGCTCATGAATTTGAATGACTCAATCATATTCCCTCTCTCCATTCTCGTTTCAAGTAAGTACGTTTAGTGACTTTAGGCACTCTTTGTACAAGAGCCTTTGAAGATCCTGATTCATCTTTGTCGCCCTTTTCTGTATGGCATCTAGCCTATCCTTGTCCTTCCTAAGGTGTGGACTCTAAACTGGATGCAATACTCCAGGTGAGGCCTCACCAGGGACCTATGGAGGGGAAGGATCACCTCCTGCCTCCTACTGTCAAATCTCCTACCTATACAACTCCACATTCTGTTTGCTTGGCTATATGCTTTGTTGCATTGGATTGTTTGCTTGAGAGTGTCACATATGATGACCTCCAGGTCTCTTTCTTTTTGTGAGGTACTGAGCCTGACCCCATTGAGCCAATAGTCTGTCTTTGGGTTACTTTTTCCCAGATGCATCACTTTGCACTTTTTCACATAAAACCTCAGCTGCCAGACATTAGACCATTTTTCTACTCTGTGGAGGTCTTTTTGTAGGTTCCTAACTGCTCCTGCACTGTCAGCCCTCTCACTGAGTTTTGTGTTATCCCCGAAGTGGATGAGCTTGCCCTGTATTCCCTCACCAATGTCGCTTAAGAACATGTTAAATAGGACCTGGCCCAAGACTAATCCCTGTGCTACTATGCTTGTGACCTCTCTTTCAGTTGATCCTATCCCATTGACAACCACTCTCTGTCTTCTATCCTTGAACCAATTTACTACCCATCTGACAATGCTCTTAGCAGTGTCTAGGTCCTTCAATTTCTTCAACAGGTGACTATACGGCACCAAGTCAAAGGCCTTGCTAAAATCGAAGTAGAAGAGGTCCACTGGATGGCCATTATCCAATTCCTTGATTACCCAGTCAAAAAATATAATGAGGTTCATTTTGCATGATCTGCTTACCACAAACCCATTTTGCTGCTGTCCTAAAGGCCATTCTCTTTCAGGTACTCTAGGAGGTCCTGCTTGATTATGGCCTCCATAAGTTTCCCCACGACAGATGTGAGGCTACCCGATTTATAATTTCCAGCCTGTTCCCTGCTCCTCCCCTTGTGGAGTGGTACCACATCTGCTTTCCTCCAGTCACCTGGCATGTCACCCATCTGTAGTGATCAGTTAAACAAATGTGCCAAGGAGCCAACCAGCTCCTCAGCCTGCTCCCTCTGTACTCTCAGGTGCAGCCCATCTGGCCCAGGTGCTTTGTCCACCTATAGGTGCGTCAGTGCCTCCCTGACCCTGCCGGTGGTAATTATTGGTGTTCCCATTTGCAAGATACCCTTATCAGCTGCCCTGAGGTCACTTTCAGGCATCAGTGCAGTATTCTCCTTGATGAATACTGAACAAAGGAAGCTGTTCAAAACAGTAGCTTTCAGTCCCTCATCCTCAATGATCCTGACATCTTCTACTAGCCTAACCATCCCTCCTCTTGTCTTTTTTCCTGAATGTAATGGAAAAAGTGTTTATTCCCAGTTTTGACTCCCTTAGCAATCTGAAGCTCGGCTGCCACCTTAGCTTGTCTTACCATCATTTTTGATTCCTTATTTTTCTGAATGTATTTGTCACATAATGTTGTGTGAAACTGGAAAATTTAGTGTAATTCACGCAATTCTCAAAATATTTCTCAGGGCGAAATGTGAAATTTCACCCCCTGAAGTGAGCAAAATTTCACCTGCAAACCAGGGAAAATTGCCACCTGTGGGAGAAATGTCACCACCCATGATGAAATTTTGCTACCTGGGGGTATAATTTTGCCTCCCACAGGCAAAATGTAAAGTGGTCACTGGCCAAAGTTCTCCCTGGTGTCTAGTGGTCCCCCCTGCCCCCCCAGCCACTCATTGGCCCAAATTATTCTTCCTGCTGGATCCTCCCCGGCTGATCACCATCCACGATTGAATAAAGCCCCCCACGATGACCTGGAGCCCTCATGTCCTTTTAAAAAAAAAAAAATAAAACCCACACTCCCTGGTGTCTAGTGGTCCTGCCCCCAGCTGATCACGGCCATCATTGAATTAAGCCCTTTTCCCCAGTTACTCTGGCCCCCTCATTTCCTTTATTAAAAAATAATATTAATCATACCCACACTCTCTGGTGTCTCGTGGACCCCTCCCACCCTGTCATCATGAGCCAGCCCCACCCCAGTCTCCCCCATACCCGATCAGGCCACTGGCTCAGCCCTCCACTCACCTCCATGGCTGGCAACCTGACCGAGCACTTCAATGAATGAGCGCATGCTTACAAGCACATGCTCATTCATTGGCGAACTCGAGATCAGGCCGCCAGCCAAGGAGGTGAGTGAAGGGCTGTGCCGGCGGCCTGATCAGGGTACAGGGGGAGGGATGGTGCTAGCTCATGATGATAGGTTAGGTGGGGTCCCCTAGACACCAGGAGAGGGGATTGAATTTTTTTTAGGATTGGGTGTCCGGGGAAAATAATGAGTTAACTGGGGGCTTGATTTATTCACTTAATGGCCTGGTGATTGTCTGGGGAAGGGGGGACCACTAGACACCAGGGAGAATTATTTTTTTTTTCAATTTTCGTATTAGTGGTGGCCGGTGGGTGAAATTACGAAACTTCATTGCAATTTCGCAAAACATTTCACACTGCGAAATTGCCAATTTCACCACTATTTTACTGGTGAAATTTTATTTCATTGCAACTCTGTTGTCACAGTCACTTTCCTTCTGATTCCTTTTATATTTGTGGAAGCTTCTCACTTGATCCTGATAGCTTCTTTGACCTTTATTGTAAACCATATGGGCCTTTTGTGCTTGTTTCTTTTTGTTAGTGAGCTAATGCAAAGTTTCACAGCATCCAAGATGGACTGCTTAATCAGCCCCCAGATGCCTTCTACTTCAAACTTTTTCTCAAACCTGGTCAGTTTGTCCCTGATTAGTTATTACATTTTTTCAAAGTTAGCTCCTTTAAAGTTCAAGACCTCCACCCCAGATTGAGATTTTACATCCCCAAGGGATAGCTCAAACCAGACAGAGTTGTGGCCACTATTGACTAGTGGTTCCCCAACCTTAACAGCCTCAACTACCTCAGAGTTAGTGAGGACTACATCCAGGATGGCTTCCTGCCTGGTTGGTATGCTAGCCAGTTGGGTAAGATGGCAGTCTTGTAAGGCTTCTAGCACAGTTTGGCTTCTTGAGGTTCTAGCCACTGGAATACCCCAGTCGACATCAGGCATGTTTAGGTCGCTGACCACCACCATCTCCCCCCTTCTATGTCATGCCTCATATTTCTTCTAGTAGTTCACCGTCCCTCTCTTCTGACTGTCACTTTAGTCTGTATATTAACCCTATATAGACTTTCTTACCTGATGCAGCGCTGAGCTGCACCCACAGGGATTCTACACCTCCCTTTTTTGTTAATGTTTTATGAAGTGGCTTTTATCCCTACCTGAACATATACCGCCACCCCCCAATCCTTTCCTATCCATCCTAAAGAGAGAGTAGCCTGGGACCAAGAGACCCCAATCATTGTTCTCTGTGGCCCACTTCTCCATGATGGCCATCATGTCCACTTTTGTGTCTGCCATTAGTAGCTGTAGAGCACTGATTTTTGTTTCCCAGGCTTCTAGCATTTGAGCACACTCCCCTCTATGAACCCGTAGGAGTATCTCCCTTCCATACTTTTTGATTCTTTAGCTGATTAACAATTGTCTTACCTCATTTTTTGCCCCTGCGAATCCTCTTGCGATCCCTGTGATAGTTCACTATTTGTGGGGGAGTGCTGGCTCAGTTCCCATCTTTTGTGCTGGTACTGATAGGTTCCTTAGCCTCAAACTCCCTCTCACCCAGTTTAAACATCCAATATGGACATCAAACTTCTGTCCAAGCAATCTCACCCCTTCCTTGGTAAGGTGTAGTCCATCATATTTCAAAAACTTCCTCTCCCAGAAGTTTCCCCAGTACCCATGAAGAGGTATCCTTTTTCTAGACACCAACTTTGTAACCAGGAATTGAATTCTTCAGTCTACTTGCTTCTGACCCTGTCAGTACTCCCACCTTTGCCCCACACCAGGAGAATCTCAGAGAAGTCCAGGGTGGTCAACCAAGCAGCCAATCGATTGCCCAGTTTTGCCAGGCTTTGCTTGGCCTCCTCTACGGACTGATTCACCAGGTCATTTGTTCTAAGATGGACTAAAACTCCAAGGCCATCCCTGCTCTCTCCGCCATCCTCCAGATGCATTCACTGTCTCATTTTGCAGAGGCCAGGGGAGGCATCTGGCTGCCACATTTGATTGTGCATTTTTGCTCAGTTGAGCCTCTACTCCTTTTATCATGGAGTCCCCCACAACGAGTATTTGCTTACTCCTATTTTTACTGCATTTTACTCTGTCATCACCAGCTGCCATTCCGGCCCCTTGACTGACATGCCATTCCCACACTTGCAGGCAGGATCCTGTACACTCACCAGGGGTGTAAAGTAGTTAGTGGTAGGATGGTCTTGGCATGAACGGGTTCATCTGGTCCATTCTGATAATTTTGCCCCCCAACCACCACCACCACCACACCACTTCCATCCCCCTGGACCGATGGGTCTCAGAGGGAGTGGACTTGGACTTGGAGTGGGAGAATTCCAGAACTGCTGTAGGGTCTTGTAGCAACTTCTTCTCTTTGAGGCTAAAAGAGATCACTTCCCCAAGAGGATAGGTACTTTATTGAGAAGAATACCACTGTCACGAGGGGCGACCAGGTCAAGTGGAATTTTGTTTTATTTAGTAGGGAGCATGCAGCAATGGAAGGAGCAGTAGGCCATGACATGTAATATACTGACAACAGCAACAAAACCCACAGGCAAACTGGGAAGCATGAGATGCAACTATACAGTCGGCCTTCCTTTCCCCCTGCCAGGTTGATTGATTTTTTTTTTCTTTTGTTCCCCTTTTATGAGCACTTGCAGGGCAGGCTTAATTTGATTTAGAAACAACAGAAGGCAGAGGAGAGGTTTAAAAAACTTGATGAGATACAGCTGAGAGAGCACTCACAGCTCCCTCTCTTGGTCTCCCTCCCTCCCCCTTGCCAGTCCCTAGATTTGTTTTTTCATTTTTTTGTTTGTTCCTTTTTTTAGCTGCTTGGTTTTTTTGGCTTTTTTTTAAATAAAAGGCACTGCAGCAAACTTTACGGCACAAGGCACTGAGCAGAAGTTTGAAAATCACAACAAGAAAAGACTGACATCAGGCAGTAAAGCTCCATCTGTACTCAACTAAGTCACTCTCAGCTACGCATTGTCTGAGTCCCACTGCACACAGCCTTATATACCTCAGTACCACCTGACCAACATTAGCACAGTAGCTGCTGGTCAGGTGAGTGAGGTTTATCTTCTGTGTTGCACAAGTGCATTGTCTCTCCTGACTCAGTGTACCACCCCCAACTTGAGCCAGGAGGAGGAAGCAGCATGAAAACCATACGTTTTTAGTAGCTACTATAGCCCACAAATAAAAGATAGCACAGGTCAGTGCTTCAGCCCCCCCAACCACGCTGCCTTCCCTTAGTGCTTGCCATGCCAACCAGAGCTGATTCTGTCTAAGGTTTCTGGAGGAACAAGCTACCCTATACAGCATGTATTTGCTTTGCACTATTATATAAATGTAAAAGCCTGCCAACTCACTGAGTAGTCATGACTCCTGTCCTGGCCTGACCCATCACGAAGATAATAATGTTTTGTAGAATACAAAAATGTTTGTTCTGTTGTTTTATTTGGGCATATAAGTGGCTGTCGCTATTTATGGTGGTCACTTTGATATGGCTCACCCTTTTGACTTCGGGTGGTTTTTCAGTTGCTCTTGTTGGATGGTGAGATAAAAGACACGCTTATATCACATAAAAGCGTCTGAAGCACTGACCTGTGCTACATTCTATTCCCCATGGAATTAATGTGTCTAATGAAGACTGCAGCAATACCTTGAGCCCATGCACAGTGTGACTGATGAGTGTGACAGAGTCTGACATGTCCTTCCTTATCTGCCCTTCCCATTGCTGCTAGACACTGACTGGGTCAGCTACTGAAGGGGAACACTGACGACTAGTCCTGTATGCAGCAGTGGGATCCCGAGTCCCAACATGTAGGTTTGTCAACAGCAGCAGCAGAATGGGTAGACGGAGCAGCCAAGTGAAGCTGGCAGTACTGTACCAGAAACCTGCCCTCTGATTAAAGTCAGTCCTGTTTTTGCAGAGAGCTTAGTTGAGATGTAATGAGTGAGTGAATCTCATAATTTAAGTCAGTTGAGCCACCTTCTAATTATTAGAAGGTGGCTCAGCTGACTTAAATTATGAGATTCCATCACTTATTACATCTCAGCTAAGCTCCCTGCAAGATGGGACCAACTTTAATCAGAAAACAGGTCCCTGTATCTGTCAGTGGTGCCAACTTTACTCGGCTCCAGGTGGAATGCTGCTCTCCGCTGTATTTAAATGGTCACACATGGCGGACCCAGACTCAGTACAATTATACTGTACAGTAGGTCCTTATTGATCCAGGTCTACTGGGCTGCATTGGCTCTGGGGGGTTCTGATTTTAGGCAGGACTGTCCGCCCATGCCGAATCCTTATCCTGGGGGTCACCTTAGAACCAGCCTGATGAGCTGGCCTAAACAGCAAATATACTCCATTAACATTCCAATGGATTAAACAATCTGGTGAAATGAGCTAAGTTTTTTTCTGTCATATGGAAAGACACCCAAATATTGTGCATTTACAAGAGATGCAACTTACCCAACTGGAAAGCCCTAAATTTGTTAAATTTGGCTACTCCGCAGCATATTCCTCCACCTATATGAATGGTAAGAGATGCGGTGTAATCATACTTTTTGCTAAACATCTAGCCTCCCAAGAAATTAAAATGGTCAAGGATAAACAGGGTTGCTATGTGTTAGTACAGGGTGAGATTGTTGGTTCCCATCTCACTGTAGTCACATGGTATTTCCCCCAGGGTCTGGTACCCAATGTATCAAAAGGACAGTGAGTGATCCAGATTCTGGATCACAAGCAAGGGTTCCTCCTGACCCAGCAAAAGACTCTACTGCCACCCGCTTGTGCAGGTCCATTGCTGAGCATAAAAATTTTCACGGACTTGTGGCTTTTCTGGGCTTGGCTGATGTGTGGAGGGAGCTGCATTGTCATCAACAGGGTTTTTCCCATTTCTCAATCACCTGTGGTGTGCATATTTATGGAACACATGCAAACAGAGAAGAGAAAGAAGTAAGTACCTCAGATGGGACTTGAACCCAGGCCACCCAGAATACCACTGTCGCACAACTGGAACAATATTCCAGGTAGCCAGGGTTTAACTCCCAGCTGAGGCACTTACAGTACTCCTCTCTCGCATCTGTTTGTGTGTGTTCCATAAATATGAACAGAACACCACACTGTTATGATTGAAAAATGTAATTACTGTATCTGTACATCATTAGGTTGTGCATTGAAGAAAGAGTAATGTGCTCCAGTATGGCCCAGTTTCTATTTGCATTGGTGGTGAAGCTGGTAGCACAACAGGAACAGTATTCCAGGCAGCCTGGGTTCAAGTCCCAGCTGAGGCACTTAGTTCTTTCTCTCCTCTGTTTGTATCTTTTCCCATTTCTCCTATACACACCAAACTTATAACTGCATAGATTATATTTTTGCACACACGGATGACCTCCACCATGTCTCTTTCTGTCATATGGGCCCAATGTCTTTCTCTGACCATACCTTTATAGTCACAGAGGTGGACCTGGGGCCTTTTCACAGAGCAACAAATTGTCACCTGGACATCTTTCACTTTAAGGACGAAAGGTTCCTGGACCTGGTCTGCATGCAGATTCAAAATATAATTAGCTATAATGAGTCCTCTTCAGTGCTCCTGGCTATAGTCTAGGACATGGTGAAGGTGGTTCTGAGAGGTCATCTTTTCAACTTTGTGGTTCAGAAAGAAAAAGAGTGGAAGGCTCACTGAGCAGACCTCATGGGCACACTCACCTTTCTGCAACAACAGCACCACCAGGGTGTGCATGCAGACTCTACATTGCTTACCAAGACTAAAAAACAACTAGATGACCTCACCCTAGAACAAACAGAAAAAACCTTAATGTATCTCAGGCAAAAATGTTATGATGGAAGCCCTAGAGCAGCATGACGTCTTGCTCATAGAGTGAGAGGATTCTGACAGAGAGCCACAATAATGAAAATCAAACACCCTGAGACACATAATAACCAGAGACATTGGCTCCATAGCAGGAACCTTCACCACCAATTAGAAACAATTGTATACCTCAGACCCTGCCCCAGACTAGACCAGCCTCAAAGTTTTTCTGGCCAACATTCATCTGCCCCAGCTTAGTAGAGATGCTAAAGAAGTATTAGTAGCTCCCATTTCAGAACTGGAGATGCAAGAGTCACTCAGATGCCTAAAGGTTGAGAAATACCCAGGCCCAGATGCCTGTTTGGTAGAGTTTTAAAAAAATATTCTCAGGAGCTCTTCCCTCGCTTCCTCATAGTGGCTAACTCTTTCATGGATGGGGTCACTCCTCCGCCATCATGGATTTCTGCAGTAATTTCCATTACACCCAAAGTGCTTTGACTACTTTAAGTCTTATAGGTTAATATTGGTGTTAAACACCGACTATAAGCCCTTTTTGTCTATACTTGCGAAAACATTAGATGCCCTTCTACCCCAAGTAATTCACCCTGATCAGATGGGTTTTGTTAGATCCAGGTGAACAATGCATAGCACTAAGAGGTCACTCTGCATCCTTCACCATGCCGCAGTGACTGGCTTTCACCTATTTGCCCTCAGTCTCAGTCTCAGCTCAGAAAGTGTTTGACCCTGTGTCTTAGACCTTTCTCTGCACTTCACTGTTATGGTTTGGCTCCCCCTCCTTTATAGACCTGGTGTTCCATATTTATAATACACTGCAGGCACAGGTCTGTGCTATCACCTGTCCTTATGGTTCAAGCTGCACAGGGGCACCCATCAGGGCTGTCCCCCTCATCTCTTCTTTTCATCCTTTTGTATTTAGCCTCTGGCACAGTCTATCCAGCAACATGATAATATAATATACAAGGGTAACAAGCGCAAGATGGACAGAGCACCACATCATGTTATATGCGAACGATGTCCTTTTGTACCTGTCTGCTCTGGACACTGATCTCCCAGCCACCTGCTCCCTTTTACAGTCCTGTGGGACTCTCTCAGGATACAAGCTTAATGAGAAAAAGAAGGAGGTCCTTACTGTAAAGTTATTGTCCACTTGCCCCACCTGAAGACCCAGTTTCCATTTTGCTGGGGACTGCAATAAATGAAAGTCTTGGGGATCAATCTAACAAGCAATGCTTCTCCCCTATTCCAGGTTAAACAAGCAGAACTGAATAGGTGGTTGGTGCTGCCACTCTCTTTGGAGAGAAGGGTAGTGACTACTAAAATGATGGTTCTCAGCAAATTTTTTTACCTATTTCAGTCACTGGCTATCCCAGTTGATACCAGACACTGGACTATGTGGTGGAAAATGTCCTCTAGGTTTTGTGGCACAGCCAACTCACAGGAGCAAGCTATGCCACCCTTTGTGAGATAAAAGATCAGGGAGTCCTGGTCCTACTTGACCTCTCCCTATATTATGAGGCAGTGCAATTGCAGCCTATTCTACATTGGCTCAGAAATGGCCCGATGCAGCACTGGGCACATCTGGTACTTCCTAAATCCTGCCCGTGAGAAGAGAATTCTAGATTGACTCCTGTGTCCCACCCTTGTAGATTACAAGTCCTCTTTTGTTACAATTCCATTTGATAGATGGAAACCATGGATAACTCGTGCAAACCCGAAGTAGTAGCTTTTTTGTTACCACTTCACCTCCACAGGGACTTTGCCCCAGCAAAGGGGGACTCAGGATGCAAGATCTGTTACCACTGAGGTCTCATGTACCTCTTTCCAGTTCCTACAGGGCCTAGGGATGAAAAGTTTTCAAACTTTGAAGAACAGCTTTGATCTTCCACAGACTGACATGTTTTGGTATTTTCAAGCCGGGCACTTGTCCTGCACTAGATCCACAGAGGCATTGTCCTTGACACCAGTAACCCCCTAATAAGACCAATAATCTCAGGATTGATGGGAGATAATATCCACCACCTCATCTCATGGTTATGTACTGTGCTTTACAGTTTACAACAACCCCCCACCATCAGGTGTTCAATATGTGGAATCATGTACTTGAGCAGTCACTGACCCTGGAGCAATGGAAGAATGCCTGCACTAATACACACAGAATATTCACCTCTATGGCCTGGAGAGAATTCAGCTGGAAGTTTCTGGTTCAGTACTTTTTGACACCAGTCCAACAGGTTCATAGGAACACAGCACAAACTGGTCTCTGTTGGAGGCAGTGTGAGAGCGGGCAGGCAGAGCATTACCACATCTTTTGGAAATGCCCCCAGTTGACTGCTTTCTGTGTCAAACTTAAGGAGACCCTGAAGAAAATCTTCTCTCCAAGCATCTCTGAACATTTCCTTTTCACATTATACCCATTGGGCCTCCAGGATCTCAACTAACAAGTACCTCCTAGGGATCCTTCTCATGTAACAAAGAAGTATATCATGAAAAGACGGCTAACAGCAATACAGGAATGGGCCTCCCTGGAGAATGAATGCCACATACAAAATGGGAATCTTAACTTATACATTGAGTCAGCAGAGATAGAACAATCATAATAGGCTGAATAGATGGCTTCTGTACATTTAGGGATACAAATTGTGTACCCTGACGTTGATTGTTACATGGGGAGGGAGAATGCTGGAACAGAGCACAAGATGCCTATGCTGCCACACTGCACTCTGCTCAGATTGTCTAAGCCTAATGAATATCTGATCATATTACTTGTACTGCTGTCTACTGCTTGCTGTACTGTTTATTATTGTTGTATTGCCTTGCCTCTTTATATGCAAACACCTCAATAAACGTTCAGTATATATATATAAAAAAGAAATAAGCTTCAGCTCAGTTTGTTTTTTTCTGGCCAAAATCTGTAACAAAAAAAAAAACTTAACCAGTAGCAGGACTCTCTTTTGAACATCTTGGTAATCTCCTTTTACCTTTCAAGACATACTTATTTCTTTCTAGTAGCTCACTGAGTGATACCAGTTGCCTATCATTGACATCTGGAAGTACCTACAGATCAGGGAGGGCCGCAGTCCTTATGTACCCACTGTTCTTTTCTCCAGACCACTAGGTCAGCAAAACACGAAGTGTGTCACAGCCTGGGTATGTTCCCCAGAAGGATGGCTGGCAAGGTATACAAATCTATCCAGGCCACCTGGCCTGAGAACTAGAGCTCCATCAGCCCTTTGGATACATGTTTGAAACTCGTTAACACTGCCTGCAATGATTCTTAAATTGAATTGAATTTATTTATGTTTAAACAGGATAATATCATTGGGCAAAGCTTATTTATACGATCATCCTGTACCATTCATATGATTTCAAGATCACAATATACTGTATAATACATTCAGTCTTAACATTTGCACATACAGTAACACATATTAGCAACCCCATGCTACATATTGTACATTCCTAATTTACATGAAAATTGACACTACTTAAATAAAGCATCTTTAAAACCGTTTTGTTGGTAGGTTATGCATGTCTGTCAGAAGATGATTCAGTTGTGTTGTGGCCATATAACAAACACACATGTGGGTGAATCATGATTTCACTTTACATACCAATAGCCTTCTGTCCTCAACTTCCCTGAGTGCATACTTGGTATGGGGTAAAGGTGGCAGCATGGAAAGAATCAGACTGGAGGAAATAGATAAATTCAACAACTGGTTAAAGAGCTGGTGCCAGACAAGAGGCTTCCATTTTATCGGATCCTGGAGGAATTTCTGGGATAGGTCACTCTTTGAACAGGATGGACTTCACCTCACACAAGAGGGAACAAGAGCACTGACCCAGAAGATGGAAGTTTACTTGAATCATTTAAACTAATCATAGGGGTGGGTAAGGCATGGAAACAGGCAGTGTGCCATGTCAAACCCTCCCCCAACAGGAAAACTGAGAGAAAATGTGAGTGCACCAATCACATTAGGACAAACAAAGCATACAACAAAGGGCCAGCATCAGAAAAATGACACAGGAAACAACTGGCAGGATAAAGGGAAACAAAATTGCCCAACAAGAATCATGATGCTAGCTCATGGCGAGGAGTCTGCCTCAATGCTAGGAGCCTGGGCATCAAGATCAGTGACCACCAGTCTCTAGTGGCACATACAAATGTCGATCTGGTAGCTGTTACCAATAGCTGGGCCAAGGACAGCAACGAATGAGACCTGGCCAGCCCAGGCTACACACTGTTTAGAAGGGACAGACAAGTGGGGAGAGTCGGGGGGGTTGTCCTCTATGTGAGGGAGGGCATCGAAGCAATGGAGGATGAAAGCACCAAGGCTAGAGAGGGAAGCTTGGAGTCACTCTG
Organism: Neoceratodus forsteri; assembly: GCA_016271365.2. NCBI lineage: Eukaryota > Metazoa > Chordata > Ceratodontiformes > Ceratodontidae > Neoceratodus > Neoceratodus forsteri. The sequence goes on from CM057453.1 coordinate 932,383,762, forward strand.
GGTCCACTTAGCTACCAATGCAGGAAAGAAATTGCCCATGGGTGTGATATACAGACTCCCAGGGCAGGGAGAGAGGAAAGATGAACAATCGGCTGAAGAGTTACGAAAGATAGCTGGTAAAGGTGACATAGTGGTGGTTGGGGACCTTAACCTGCCAGATGTAGACTGGAATATCCCAGCAGCCAAGATCTGCAGAAGTCAGGCTTTACTGGGACACATTCCAGGACTGCCTACTGTCTCAACTAGTGAAGGACCTGACCAGGGGGATGCTATCTCAGATCTGATCCTGACAAACTCTGAAGAAATTAGATCTGTGAGGATGGAAGAACCCTTGTCAAATGGCGATCACAATACAGTCTGTTTTGAAATAACCACGGGCATTATTAAAACCACCTCAAGCACAGAGGTGCTGTGCTTTCAGAAGGCTGATTTTGGTAGACTGAGGCAGATAGTGAGGGGAGAAGCTAACAAACATCAGAGACAAGCCAGACGTGGAAGAAATATATGGAAAGATATTAGGGATACCGTTCTAGAGGCAACAAGACTCTGTATCAGGACTACAACAAAGTAAAATAGATTTAAAAGACCACCATGGTTCTCCCATCCAGTAAGAGAGGCAATCAGGGACAAACGGAATGCATACAAATGGTTCAGGCAACATAAAGGAACAGGGAGTGGGATGGGAGGATTACACTCAGAACAGTAAGGAGTCCAAGAAAATAGTGAGGGAGACCAAGGTAGCAAAAAAGCTTCAAATTGCTCATGGAGTCAAAACAGGGGAGAAAACCTTTTTCCACTATATCAGCTAAAAAAAGAAGAATGGGAGAGGAATTGTAAGATTAAAAGTGGGGGGTGAGGCTCTGGAGGACAGCGAACAAAAAGTCGAGGCCCTAAATGAATACTTTTGCTCAGTATTCATGAAGGGAGAATCAGGGCCCACTGCCAGACAGCAGTATCAAAGCCGAGACCAAAGGGGTTCAGAGAATGTGCACCCAGTAGTTCACCACAGACAGGGTCAGAAAGGCCTTTCAGACATCGGACCCGATCAAGGCCCTGGCCCTGATGGTTTACACTGTAGAGTGCTCAGGGAGCTTGCAGAATGGCTGGCAGTGGCTCTCACGCACCTTTCAACAGGACAGTGGAGTCAGGGGCAGTTCCAGGCAACTGGAGGTTGGCTGACATGGTGCCACTGCACAAGAGTGGAGATAGGGAAGATACTGGTAAATATAGGCCAGTCAGCCTCACATCAGTAGTGGGTAAACTTATGGAGGCCCTTATCAAGTAAGATCTAGTGGAATACCTCAGAGTAAATCACCTCCAGAACTACAAACAACATGAGTTTGTGATGGGCAGGTCGTGTCAAATTAAACTTATTATTTTGTTTGATGAAGTAACCAAGGAGCTGGACAGGGGTCATGCAGTGGACTTGCTTTACTTTGACTTCAGTAAGGCATTTGACACAGTCCCACATAGAATTCTCTTGAAAAAGCTGGAAGACCTTGGGGTAGGTGAACAGATAGTAAAGTGGGTTTGGAGTTGGCTGAGGGACAGAAAACAAAGGGTGGTAGTAAATGGGGTGAAATCTAATGAGAGGCAGGTCACTAGTGGGGTGTCTCAGAAGCCAGTCCTAGGGCTGGACCTCTTCAATGTATTCATTGGTGACATCAGGAAGGGCACGCATTTATTTTATTTATTGATTGATTTCTAGGATTAAACACCTTTGAGCTGGGAGCTCGTTTACAAAGGTTCCACGTCAGTGGGAGGGAAGACAATAATTACAAAGGTTGTACAAACAAGAGTGTAAAAACATGACAATAATTACAAAGGTTATACCAACAAGAGTGTAAAAAAATGACAATAATGGGTACAATATCATAGGTTTGAGTACACAGTAAGCAATTAATGTGGGCAAACTTGAGCTTAGTTGGCAAACAAATAGTTGGAGATAGGCAGATAGGAGTTAGAGAGGAGCTAAAGGAGAAAGTGGGTAGGGAAGGGGGTGAGAGTGAGAAGAGGAAAAAGGGCAGCAGTCATTGACATTGTCATACTGAGGGGGTGGGAGGGAGTGGGGGGTGGGTAGAAGGCAGCCAGGGCCATGCCAGTGCAGGGAGTCACTAAGTGGCAGGACAGAGAGGGGGTGGGAGGGAGTGAGGAGGGTGGGTAGAAGGTGGCAAGGTGCCATGCCAGTGCAGGGAGCCGCTAAGTGGCAGGACAGAGACTGTTGGCAAGGGGGACTAGGTGTTGCAGTCACAGGTGCTGGATGCAAATGGCAACATCACCCTGTTTGCAAATGACACAAAACTCAGCAGAAGAGTGGATAGTGTGGAGGGAGTCAGACAACTGCAGGAGAACCTTAAGGAGTTGGAAAGGTGGTCACAAATATTTCAGCTGTGGATCTCGAGGGCCATTCAGAGCCAGCCCTCCCCTTAGCAGGAGCACCGCTGCTACTCCCATGAGAGCCCAGCCAGGTAGCTGTGGGTCACGAGGGCCATTCGTAAGCCAGCCTTCCCCCTTAGCAGGAGCACCACTGCTACCCACTGTGAGAGCCCAGCCAGGCAGCTGTGAGTCACGAGGGCCATTCAGAAGCCAGCCCTCCCCCTTTGCAGGAGCACTGCTGCTACCCCCCATGAGAGCCCAGCCAGGTACGGTATGCAGATTGCGATTTCAGAGCATCAGAGCCAGCCTTTTCAAACGGCGTGTGTGTTGTCTAACAAAGGGCCTAGCTGCTTTGGTGCCAATTTCAATTTAAAAACAGACTTTCCACTTTAATTGTCAGTGTAGCATTGCAAATAGTTTTTGCCATTGCCTTTTTTCCTGTAAAGCCTTCAGTGTTTGTACTAGATCCAATTTTAGCTTTAAGAGAATTACGGTGTGTAAAGTTCATTTTATTGTTTTTTTAGCAAGCCAGTTGGTTACCTTAACACGCAGGGTTTTAAAGCAGCCTAGTGCGAATCAGCCCAAATTATTCTCAGCACTAATTAATTCTAACTGTGGGATTGTTAGCCATTCAAGTAGCCAGCTCAGTATGCCTGTACTCCCCTTATTGTAAGCAGCACCAACTGTGGGAATCAAATTGTTTAAGGAAGCACACCAGTCTGCCTCCATTTTAAAAGTGCATCTAAGCTCATGTGCCAATCCAGCTTTGCTGCTACGACACTAATTCGTACCTGTTGCACCGTGAAAAGGCCCCCATACTCCTGGAGCAGCTCTCAAAAAAGGAAAAAAAAAAGGAAAAAAAGAAATTTACAACCAACTAATATTGAGCTAGCAATTTCTCTGTGAGCTGTACTCTTACACCAAATGTTATTGTACCTTAGCATCTGCTCCTCCTCCTCTGACTGTTGCCTTATAAATTCCCTTCTCTCTCTTTTCTCAGGCAGCTGTGGGTCACGAGGGCCATTCGGATGCCAGCCCTACCCTTAGCAGGAGCACCGCTGCTACCCTCTGTGACAGCCCAGCCAGGTACGATGTGCAGATCGCAATTTCAGAGCATCAGCACCAGCCTTTTCAAATGGTGTGTGTGTGTGTGTGTGTGTGTGTGTGTGTGTTTAGCCCCACCAGCGCTGTGCGCCGGCTGCACCACCACCCCCTCCACCACCCTTGGTCAGCAAAATGTTTTATAGGGTTATCCATGTGACTCTTCACAGCCTATCAGTCCACTCTCCTATTAGCAGCTTATCTGCTGTCACCTCTAGAGGCCGCTTCACCCAGTTCCTGACTGGATTGACAATAAGCAGCATGATACCTTTGTATCTCTCATTAATTTGCCTGTCAATTCCACTAGCCTCCCTCCCTCCCCCTATCTAACCCCAATTGCAACCAAACCCCCCTCCTGCATACTTCTGCTCAGCTCCCCACCCCTTCTTTCAACCTCCACCCTGGTACGGTTGCTCCATGGCCCCATGAACAATTGGGTTCTTGGTGCTACCATTCTGCCTCCCTTCTTTCACTTGGGGCAACCAGTGCTTTACATCACTGCTTTCTGTGGCACTCCACCTACCCCACACGAACTCCATTCTATCCACAGGCCCAAATCTTCCTGGCCTAAAACCAAACAGTTTATAGTGCTGGTACTCCTATTGGCAGGGGATATTGAAGCAAACCCTGGACCCACCACTCCCAACCCGTCCGTTCTGATTACTCTCTCCAGAGGTCTCAAAGTACTGCATCTCAACATCTGCAGCATCCTAAACAAATTAACTGTGCTGCAACCCATCATCCTATCATTATGCCCAGGTGTTCTTATCATATCTGAGACATGGTTAAAGCCCCACCATGCAGATGCCTAATTAACTATCCCCGGCTACTCAATCACTAGGCACGACCACCAGGGCAACAAAAGAGGTGGAGGCATTGCCATGTACATCTCCACCAGGCTTCAGCTCACCCCAGTACAGCTACCCTCACTTTCACCAGCAATAGACTCATTACTAATCAAACTATCACTTCCTTACTCCACCCCAGTGTATGTTGCTGGCTTCTACTGTGCCCCTGGCACCCCTCTGCCCAGCGTCCTTGACCATCTGGATACACTAAAGTCATCAGCAACTGCAGGAGAGCTCCACATTCTCGGAGACTTCAACTTCAATTGGCTTGCCAAAGACAGCGCCAAGTTGTGTACTAAAATAAATGCTCTAAACCTCACCCAGCAAATCTCTCGATCCACTCATCTAAACCATAAAATGCAGAACCACTCCCTCCTGGACTGGACCCTTACCTCACACCCACACAGGATTACGGCAGCTGGTCTGCTCCCAGACTCCCTAAGCAACCACCACATGACCTACATGGTCAGAAAAGTACACAGACCCATCGCACCCCCCCCAGGATGCTGCTCACTAGATCCTACAAATCTCTAGATCTAGTGTCTCTCCTGTTTGAGCTGGCACATGTTGATTGGTCCTTCACCCCTAAGGCCTCTTTCATTGACTATGCACTCGAAAACTTTAAGGCCAGATTCCTCGCAGTGTGGGACACCCATGCTCCTCTCGGAAAAAAAGGGGTCAGGGGCTATCGCCTACCCTGTGTCTCTGCCTCTATCATTAACCAATTCCATGCAAGGGACCAGGTGTGGAAAACACATAAGACAACAGGCACCCAATCATCTCTCCAATGTTACCGTGCCCTCTGCAACTCCTTCACTAAACTTATATGCCAGGCAAAAACAAATTATTTCAAGATGGCTTTCAACTCAAACTTCTGGAAAACTATCAGATCCCTACTCTCCCCCCCTGCCCAACCACCGACCCTGACCCTAACCATCCAAGGCTCTACTGTCTCTGATTCTGGTGAAGTGGCCTCTGCCTTCAATACCTTCTTCACCAGCTGTGCGGACTCTCTCCTATCAGCTCTCCCACACCCACCCATGCTGCTTACTCCCCCGTAAATGCCACCCACCACCCACCACCCAGCCCTCCACTTTCTTTTTTCACCTAGTCTCCCCGGCCAAGTGCTAAAAGCACTGCGGGCTCTCAATCCCAACAAAGGCAAATGCCCTATGGAACAGGATGCCAAAATGTTACACCTGTCGGCTCCTGCCATCGCTGCCCTGCTGGCCAACCTTTTCAATCTCTCTTTTTCAATAGCTGAAATCCCAGCTGACTGGAAGCAGACAATAGTCATCCCCCCTCCCCAAAGGTGGTGATCCCTCCTCGCCGGGCATTTACTGCCCCATCTCCCTCCTCCCCATTCTGGCCAAACTGCAGGAACATCTTGCTCTCACCCAACTCTCCACCTATCTAGACGCATCCTCCTTCTTCACCCCCTATCAGTCTGGTTTTCGTAAATCGCACTCACCCATCACCTCCCTACTAAGGATCACTGATGCCATCCTCACTGGCATGGATAAAGGGCACATCATCTCAGCCATTTTCATTGACCTGGCTAAGGCCTTTGATACTGTATCCCACTCCCTGCTGCTAGCCAAATTAAAGGATGATGGACTCTGTGGTCCTGCCACCAGCTGGTTTCAATCATACCTGACAGGCAGACACCAATCTGTAAAAATTGGCCCACACACCTCCAACCCCCTGCCAGTCACTACTGGAGTTCCCCAAGGCTCAGTCCTGAGCCCGGTACTTTTCTCCATTTTCTTAAATGATCTCCTATTGGCCTGCCCACGCACATCCATTCACGTGTATGCTGATGACACTGTACTGTATGCCACAGGCCCCTCCACTGCTGTAGTGGCCTCTGCACTACAATAGGACTTCAAAGCAGTTTAACACTGGTTCCGCTCCAATCAGCTGTTCCTTAATGCCAAGAAAACCATCTCGCTAACCTTAGGTTCGCAGGCAAGACTCTCCCATCTAGCTGTCCGCCCCATCTACCAAAGCATTGGCGGGACCCCCCTACAAGCATGCACCTCCTTCAGATACCTCGGGGTCTGGCTCAACCAGCACCATGATTTCTCCACACACATCGAATTGGTTCACAAGAAACTGCATCCTAAACTTGGTGCCTTATATCGCAACAATGGTTGTATCTCCCCATCATCCCAGAAGGAAATTGTTCAAAAGATGATTCTACCATTACTTGACTATGGCGATGTAGTCTACGACTCTGCTCCCCTCTCCTCCCTAGCCAGTCTGGACATAGTCTTCCATTCCTTCTGTTGTTTCATCCTGGAATGCCCACAAATGACTCACCACTGCGACCTCTACAACTCCTTAGCCCTGCCTCACTCCAGACCCGCAGGCAGGTCCACTGTGCTAGGTCCATAGCTAAATACTGGGATCAGTCCCTTCCCCACTACCTTGGATCCACCCTCTCAACCCAACCACCACCACCAGCATACTCCCTCAGGAGCGTTAACTCCAGGCTTTTGCATATCCCATTTATGGGCTTATCCAAAGGTCAAGCTGCTTTCAAATACCGTATGCCCAAACTTTGGAATGCTTTGCCTGCCACCGTTAGGCATACCACAGACTCTCAGCATCTCAACCTCCTCCTCCATACTCATTTCTCCAGCAGGTGTACATGCACCTAGCACAAGCAAATGGGGCTCTGGTCGATGCCATACACATGGGGTCAAGTTGTGGACTTCATCCCAGCTCCTCCATCCTTATGTGGTGATTTTGGTCAAACGAGGTCAAAGCTGGTTAATGCTGCTTACTCTGTAACCTTTGGTCCCATGGCATGTGTACTTGGCTCTAATTTTGCATATTATTACTGTTTGCTAAGACTGTTACTCCTCTTAGCCTTGTGAGAACTGTATTTCCCTAAACAATGGTTCTATGTCAACTGAATGATCTGTAACTGTCTTGCTTTATATGTCTGTATTAAGTACTCCTTTCTCCTTACCTCCAGGATGCATCTGGAATTGAGTGGTCCCCAATTCAGTATGCTTTCCTGATAAAACTCTTAAATAAATGAATAAATTAAACTTCAAAGTTAAGAAGTGTAAGGTGATGCACCTGGGTATGGCCAACCCCAAGAAAGAATATTGCCTAAACAGAGTCCAGCTGGGCTCCTCTGCTGAGGAACATGATCTGGAAGTCATTATTAGGGATGACCTCAAGTAGCAAAGTCAGTGCACTAAGGCTTACAGCAGGGCTAGCAGGGTGTTAGGATCCATTGGCAGAGAGATAGACAGCAGGGACGGGGAGGTGATACTACCACTTTACTGGTCATTAGTGAGGCCTTATCTGGAGTACTGTGTACAATTCTGGAGACCTCACCTAAGAAAGGACATTGATAGACTGGAAGTGGTTCAGAGAAGGGCACAAAAATGATACATGGCCTTCTGGAAATCACCTATGAAGTGAGACATGGGGCTCTGAAATTGTACTCGCTAGAGACTAGGAGGGAAAGAGGGGATATGATTGAGACCTTCAAGTTCCTTAAAGGCATCAACAAGGTGCCAGAAGTGCAGCTTTTTACCAGGAACGTCAATTCTACTACAAGAGGGCACGAGTGGAAATTGAAGGGTGGAGTGTTCAAGAGGGATATCAGAAAATATTACTTCTCAGAGAGGGTGGTAGAACCTTGGAATAGATTACCTCCTGAAGTGGTGGCTGCAAAGTCAGTATCAAGCTTTAAGCAAGGGTGGGACAAGTACTGGGAACAAACACATGGCACTGGCAAGGGCTAGGCTGGGTGCCTAGGAGGACAGAACACAATAGGTCCTGAGATACATCACTTGGGGAGACTCGATGGACCACAAGTCCCCTTCTGCCATCATCTTCTATGTTTCTATTTTTATAACCAGGTTTTTTGTTACCATAAATAGCTGGGATACACACCTTTTACACATTTATGTAACAAACCAAACCAGTTTGTTTTATTCCTTATATTAAGTATCATCCAATTGAACTTCAAAAAAAAGAGAACAATGGTGCCTTTTTCATGGGGGAAAAATGGTTCCAAGTGTAAATCTTGTTACCCTATAGTACGTATGATTCAATACAAGTAGAGCTGTCTTGTTTGTTTAACAATGAATAATGCTTTCATAAAGGATAGTGTTTATGTTTTCTTAATGTTCCAAGTTTTTGTGATAAATTTGTACATAGCTTATTAATATGAGGAGCACATTTTAACTCGGAACCTACTTATAACCTCAGGTACTTATAGATACTGATGTGCTGTAGGGTTGAAGGAAGATTTTGCGCAGTGACTGCAAAATCACCTTTGGGCCCAAATAACGCCATGACAGTGACATCATTCATGAGAAGGGGTCCCAAAAACCCCATGTTGAAAATTTGATGCAAAAATTCCAAAAATTCCTGAGATATGCAATAAAGTTGAAAAACCCCTATCTAGCCCATTATACAGCTTACCGGCATTTCCTCAGTTGCGGCGGCTTTGAAGAGTGCAGACGTGTTCCCAGTCCACCAAAATCTTCCTTCAGGCCTGAATAATGCCATGACAGTGACATCATTCATGAGAAGGGGTCCCAAAAACCCCATGTTGAAAATTTGGTGCAAAAATTCCTCAAAATGACTGTTTTACGAGCGTGCGTTGCGCAGTTCCTACGCAGACTCGTAAGTTCGCAAATTTTCAATATTTTCACTCCAGATTTTCAACATTGCCATTTTACCACACCTTCTTATGAGTAGTACAGCTGTCATTTTTCACATCTCACCCAAAATGTGTTTCCGCCCATGTAGCGCACAATGGCGCAGTTGGTGTGCGAAATCAATGTACAGGACAAATTAAGAAAATCACAGTGACACTGTTCATGAGCAGAGGTCTTAAAATGGCTATGTTGAAAATTTGGTGAAACAATTCCAAAAATGACTGTTTTACGAGCGTGCGTTGCGCAGTTCTTACGCACGCTCGTAAGTTCACAAATTTTCAATATTTTCACTCCAGATTTTCAACATTGCCATTTTACCACACCTTCTTATGAGTAGTATAGCTGTCACTTTTTACATCTTGCCCAAAATGTGCTTCCGCCCATGTAGCGCACAATGGCACAGTCAATGTGCAAATTCAATGTATGGGACACATTAAGAAAATCACAGTGACACTGTTCATGAGCAGAGGTCTTAAAATGGCTATGTTGAAAATTTGGTGAAAAAATTCTTAAAAATGACTGTTTTACGAGCGTGCGTTGTGCAGTTCCTATGCATGCTCATAAGTTTGCGAATTTAATATTTTCACTCCAGATTTTCAACGTTGCCATTTTATATACTTCTTATGAACAGTACAGCTGCCATTTTTCATATGTAACGCCCAAAATGTTTTTCCACACATGTAGTGCACAATGGTGCTGTTGGTGTCGCGAAAGCAATGTTTAGGACAGATTAAGAAAATCACAGTTACACTGTTCATGAGCAGCGGTCTTAAAATGGCTATGTTGAAAATTTGGTGACAAAGTCCATAAAATGACTGTGTTACGAGTGAGGTACTGCACAGTTTCCATGCACCCTCGTAAGTTCATGACTTTGTAATATTTTCAGTCCAGATTTTCACCAGTGACATTTTTCCACACTTCCTTATGAACAGTACAGCTGCTTTTTTCACAACGTAGCTGAAGTGTGTGTTCACACTTTCAGCGCAGAGATGCGTGGTCGCTGTGGGAAATCATTGTTCGGCACAGATAAAGAAAATCACAGTGACACTGTTCATGATCGGAGGCACCAAAATACCTGAGTTGACAATCTGCTGTAAAAAATCCCCAACCTAATTATATTACGGGTGTGCGTTGCACAGTTTCTATGTATGCTCATGACTTCACCATTTTTTTAAATATTTTTACTGCAGATTTGCAACATTGCCATTTTTTACACCTCCCCATGAACAGTACAGCTGTCATTTTTTACATCCTGTTCGGAATGTTTTTGCACCTGTGGTGCTAAATGCTGTAGTCGCTGTGCATAAGCAGCTTTCGTCTAACAAAGTGATATTCCCCCTGTTCGTGAGGTGAGGTCACAAAAAAAACATGTTGAAAATTTGGAGTGAAAATACCAATGAATGCCTGAGATATTGGGGTTTCCAACCATAACACCCAACCCTGTAGAAAGAATGACAGGCATCAGGGGTGTGACTTGGGATTCTTATCTGTAATGCTCATACCATTCCACACCCTGCAGTCAGTGAGAGGCATCGAGGGATGCCTTGGACTCTTCGGCCCCAAAGTTCACCCCATTCTCCTGTATCACATCCATCTCACCATATTTTCTAATGAAATGGGGTGCGCATAAGGGCAAAGACCCCAAGGAACACCGTGACACTTGTCAGTGTCTGCAGGGTGGGGTGTGGTGAAATGGCATGGCCGTTATGCCTGATGACCCAAACATACACCCCAATGCCTGTCACTCTCTGCAGGGTGGTGGTGGGGTTGGCTTCAGTTCAATACTTCACTGCCATTCCTATTATGCAGCTCTGTAACTTCTACACTACCACTGCCAATGCCAGCAAGCAAACATTCGGCATTGACAAATGCTTGTTTATACTACAGTATCAAAAGCCTTAGATCCATGAACTCCACTTGCAGTCAGCTGATGAATAATAAAGTTCTTTATAAAATGGGCAGGTAAATACCTGCATCCTGATTGATTGCTACCTGTGTATCAAATCTGTTTGTTGCACAGGAAGAAACAAGTATCCTTGAAACAGGACGCAGGACAACATAAATCAAAGTGCCAAATCGAACATTAATTTTTTTAAACGCTGCCATTTTATTCTGTTTAACTGAGGAACCATTCAGATCAAATTAACAACAAAAACAAGTAATGTAGCCTCACTAAGCATTGTGAATAACTAAGTACATGAATGATAATCTTCAAAGTAAAAAATAAAGCTTTGTCTCACAATGAGGTGCCATGAGTTTCCTGACTTAGTTTAACCTGATACTATCTCTGGGTATGAACTGTGGTTCCCATGGTGCTGCCCCCCTCTCGCCATTCACTTGCTGCATGCTCAATCCAGCCAAGCCAGGCTGTTCCTATTCTGCAACTATTAAATCATAAAATGGGCTGATTTTTTTTTGTGAAAAAGCAGTTTGAAAGACTGCATTTCAGTGCTGTTTGAAAGATTGTGCTCGCACTGATCCCCCCGCCATACACTGTCATGCTAATCAAGTGATAACACTTTTTCTAAAAACAAATGCAATTACTTAACTTACTTACATTGATAGTATTAAGTATTAGATTAAACAGATAACTCAGCCTGCCAATGCTTCCATCTTGTGCACTTCTCTCTGTAGCTGCCCCACTGTCCTGCTCTCTGATCTCCTATTCCCAAAAACGGACACTAAAAAAGTCAAATAAAATAAAAAACATTGTGCCTGCATTGCAGACTTTTAGCCTACCTCTCTCCGGGGAACTAATCAAAACTACACAAATGAAACAACTACAACTACAGAAGCCTAATTAGGACAAAAGACCTACAGCAAGCAAACAGACAAACAAAAAAAATACAGTACTATCAGGCAGAGGAACTATTATATAAAACATGTTTACTTTTTTAATATTTAAAATGGTTAATTTAAATTATTTCTTTATTCTAAAATATAGGAACCCATTTTACAAGTGCAATAAGACACTCTGGGGTGTGAATTGAACAAATGTGACTGCACTTCCAAGGGTTGAAGGCCATCGGTCTGCTGCCTTATGCCTTACAATGCCCCTGCATGTGCGGTCATATCTGTTTGATGCACATCCCATCGCATCTGATTGCTTACTCGTCACTGGTATTGCACCCTTCAAGCATGGTTTGGTATGGGCAATCTCCCACATTCTCATTACTAGAGGTGTAACAAGGATAATGCCAACCTATTGTATATCATCTGGGAATGTTCTCTTTTGGGCCCTTTCTGGCCAGGGGTAATTGGCAACTGCAGTGCTGTCCTGGACATTCACATTTCTCCTTCCTTTGGTCTATTTCTCCTGGATGACATTTCCATGCTCCATCTTCTACCTAGTGCCACCATACCTGGCTATTTACAGCCACCCTAGAAACAAAATATCTCATACTCAAGAACTGGTGACAACCTGCACCTCCCTCCCTCCATCCCTCCACTGTGGCCTTGCCTGACTTGCTTGTTTAACTATCTTTGAACAACTCATAATGTCATTCACCCATGATGAAGAATACCAGATCAAACAGGGTCCCCATCTAAAGTTTCACAATTGCAGTGGTTAATCCTCTCCTAGCAGAGTCTTCACTTCCCCGTGTTCACAAAATGGGAGAAGTTAATGGAAGTTTGGACCACGCTACAATTATGATGTATTACAGTTGCTGTTTTGGGGCCCTACTTACTTGGAATTACTGTTACCTTGATTTTGTCAGATAATGTCAATATTTTTCACTTCTGGTCATGAATGTGTTGCTTGTAAACTTAAAATCTTTAATAAAGAATGTTGTTATAAAAACAAAAGGCACACAAATGCATTCATACACACTCAGAGATACACACTATATAGATGCATACACATACACTCAGATGTATACATGTGGAAATACTCACAATCATACACACATGGACATACACACACACACACACACACACACTCACACATTAATGCAAGTATACACATATACCTTTCTCCCTACTTCCCTTAATACTCTGCTGCTGACTTCAGCGGGGACATCATTGTGCCTCACTGAAGAGCCTGAAAGCCCCATCTTTATCCCACATAGAAGCCAGGATAATTTGAAAGGGGAAAAAGCTTTGCTAGGCCCAATGGCCACATTGTGCTACCCCCTCCCCCACACCAGCAGGAGCTAGAAAAGTGATAAGTGGGGTAGTGTTCTCAGGGCCCCATGGTTTATTCTCTGCCTCTCTTTCAACCATGAGCAGGACCTGGGACAGGGGTTGATGGCTTACTGTGGACTTGAAGGCCCAGTTGGGTGCTCCACTCCCACCAACAGCAAGAGTCAGGGATGGCATGCATGGGGACTACATAAATATCCTCATGGTCTGACTGTTTGCCCCCTCCACCCCTGCAGAAGGGGTCAGGATCAGAGCAGCCTGTTGTTCACTTTCTCATCCCCTTGCTGGCAGCAGGCTCTGTGACCAACTGAGAGAGGGCTGAATCAAGGGCCCAGCTGAATCAAGGGCCCAGCTGAATCAAGAGCCCAGCTGAATCAAGGGCCCAGCAGCCTCTTTGATTCCTTTCTTTTTCTCCCCCACAACAGCAGAAGCTCAATCAAGGGTCTGACAGCCCAACGACTTGCTTTCGTCTCACCTTCCCCCCCATGATGGCAACAAGAACATGCAGGGACTAAATCAAGAGCTCAACCTTCCAATTTTCTTGCATGCTTTCCCTACCATCAGTGCTCACTTTACAAACTGTATGAATCAGCTGCCATGCACTGAAGTGGAACTGTTGTGGTGCAGTAGCTCAGGGGCTAACTCACGTGCAGTCATCACCATGGAAGCAGAACTCCTATGGAAAGTGATGTGGAACTGGTGGGGGATGCCATGGAATCAGGCTGCTGAAAAAAACACTCTGCCAAGCTTACCAAAATATTTCATTATCCATCCTGCTATAGTGGCCAAGCCTATGCCAGTCCATGATCACTTCATTATTTTTGTTACCACCAACCAACCTTGACACCTGACTCACGGGGATCCTCAGCATGATCAGTTACCCCCACTCTATCTTACTTTCCATGTGGTCCTCTAACATCACTTTGGGTACCAGGACACTCCTGGCACCAACTCCTCCAATCATTGGCCACCACAGCTGTTTGACAAGGGTGGGGCAGTCTGACATGTGTTTAAAGAAATCTGCAGACAAAGAAGGCATTGCACTACATAACCAGGTACAGTACTGGGGATACTCCTCACAGCTGGACCAGGCCAGACACAGTCAGAAAAATACAAAAATCTTCAAAAACACAGTTCTTTTAATGTATTGTCTCTTTAAATCTCAGTCTGTATGAAAAAAAAGTCACAGACTGGTTCTGCAAAACCTAACCAGCAAAAAATAATAGATTCACTTCAACAACAGAATCTCAATCAAAGAAATAAGGAACTTCAGCTTTACAGGCAGTTTCTCTCTCTCTCTCTCTCTCTCTCTCTCTTTCTTTCTTTTTCTCTCTCTCTTGGTCTGTCTGTCTGTCTGGTAATCTGCCTTTTTATGGCTGCATAGTGAAAGCAGTGCCAATGTATAGTGAAGGGGAGGAGGAGGAGAGGAAAAAGGGGGTTTGGAGGGGTGACAGAATACCAAATTCATCATGAAGGTTTGTTGCACGGAGAGTGGAGTTGATAAGCACTGTTATACAATGGCAAATATATTTCTTGAGCTCAGTCAGTGGGTGCCTGGAACAGTGATGTTATATGAGTGTAACATCACTGTATCAAGTACAGGCACACACACAACCATATGACACACCCAAAAATCACACTGCCTCTCCTCACTGAATCTCACTGGGATCTCTCTTCCTTTGTGCAACTACAATGCCCAAACAGAAAAAAAAAAACTAATTCCACCCTTCCACTATGCCAGAACTGGTTTTTAAACATCTGTGCTCCTGTGACAATATGCAAGAAACTGCAGCTCTGAGCAGCTTCACAGAACAAAGACCACACACATAAATTTAAACTGTCGGCAGCGGCACACAACTACAACTCCCAATTATACCCACATCCTCTGATCCCCAACCTGCTCCTCTGCAACCCAAGTAAATCCACACAGAACAACACGAACCGCTGCTCCCAGTCAGTG
Source organism: Neoceratodus forsteri (assembly GCA_016271365.2). NCBI lineage: Eukaryota > Metazoa > Chordata > Ceratodontiformes > Ceratodontidae > Neoceratodus > Neoceratodus forsteri. Next base: position 932,398,881 of record CM057453.1, read on the forward strand.
CTGCACTCCCAGAGGTGACTCACCTCCACTAAAACAGAAGTCCAAAAGGATAGTGCACACACTAAGGTTTCCTATGCAGGACATGAGATGAAAGAATGTCACAATCACAGTTATAGATGAATTCAAGTAAATACTTTATTAATTTCTTTTCATGCCACATACAATTTCAAAATGGAATTAGCAAATACGTCAGAACGTGCCCCTAGCACCTCAACTCTCATGAGTCTTCAGAGGGGGGTGCTGCTTTAAGGGAACACGTGAGCGTTTAAATCATACACCATGAATATTTAATTCTTCTCTGTGATGTCACTACTACTAAAAAGGTACATTTCATTTTTTCCCTTTTTTTGGTGATATCAGTGGTAACTCTAAAAGAATATCTAAATTAAACCCCAAGGGGTATATTATTATTCTTCACAACTTAGTGACATTTTATTTTTTCAAATTCTAACAGTAGAAATCTTAATAAAATACCAGTCTTTAAGTTAGACCCCCAAACGGGGTATTATGTTTCACACCTTAGTGCCACATAATAAATATTTAAAAAAATGCAAAAAACCTTAATTAAATTAGTGAAATCAATAGATCCTGGAAAGGCTGATACCAATACAGCCAATCAGAGCTCCAATAAAATTCATTCCAGACAGCATGGAGTTCCAGGACCACGCTTGATGACATAACCAGAGATCCTAGAGGAAAGAAAAGAATAAATTAGGACAGGATATGTGATGAACTTTTTTATATTATATTAAGGCCTGTAAATGGATTCAGTTCATTCTTCTTTTATCTTCTTTTCATTTTTAAGAAAATATGTATACAATGAATCAAATTTCCATCAAACATTACAGATAAACAGGAGTGTTTAAAAACTGCATATATTTTAAAGTTCCTTACATTACTGTGATTTCTCATTTTTCCAAAAAGGGTTTTATATCCCATTTCTCATTCAAGCCTGTTGGTCTAACACTTTAAAGTTTAAATATCCACATGCTTTCTTGTTGTAATAATAAGTTAGGTCTGTCCCCACCCAGAAGTGGAGGTGGCACCCATTCAATGCCCATAAATTGTAAGTGTTCTGGGGATGAATCATGGTATTGGGAAAAATGTATACCTACTGAAGTGTCTTGATGGTCACTTATGATTGACCTGACATACTCCTGGATACATTGCTTAAGAGGTCGGACTGTCTTCCCAGTGTATAACAGATTACAGGGATACCAGAGAGCATAAATAACATAAGAGGTGTCACATGTTATTAGTTGCTTGATGTCAACTGTGAGACCCTCTATCTTAGGGTGATGAAAAGTTTTGTCAGGATGGGCAAATTTACATATATTACATCTTTTACAACTAAAAAACATTGGTCCTTTTTGCTAGCCACATTTTTTCATTTCTAGTTGTACTTTTCTTCAAACGACTATGGACCAGCTTATCTTTCAAGTTGCAAGCCATGTTAAAAGTAACACTGGGTTTGTTTCCAACTGCCATTCCCACTTCCTCATCCCCTAATAGAATTGGTCAGTTTTTATATAGGATATTGCCAATTCAACCTGCAAGTTCATTATATTCAGTCATGAAAGTGCAGGGGATCTTATTCTCTTGGCTGTCCCTTTGTTTGGTGAATAAACTTTTCCTGTCCATCGTCCTTACCCTTTCTCTGGAGTTTTGTAATTACTCCCAATCATAACCCCTTTTATGAAACCTTTGCAAAAGTTCCTTTGCTCGTTTTTCAAAGTCAGGACCTGTGCTAAAATTTCTTCTGATAGATATAAATTGGCTATATAGGATTGTTTTCTTTAGGTTAGGTTGGTGGGCATTTTCTTAGTGTAGTACTGAGTTAGTAGTTGTGTCCATTCTAAATGTTTTTGTTCTAATGACATATTCAACATCAGACTCTTGATGTATAGTTAAGTGTAAATCCCAAAAATCTAGGGCAGTCTTGTCATTTTTAAAAGTAAAATTCAAATTTAGACCATTTTTGTTAAGCCATTCCATAAAGTTTTGCACTTCTGTTAGTTCCCCTTTCCAAATGCATACCACGTCATCTATAAAACTATACCATTTCACAATATGATTGAAGTATGGGTTAACATTATTATTTAAGACTGTGGTTTTCTCCCACTTACTAATAAACAGATTTGCATAGTTGGGTGCCATTGAGGCACCCATAGTTGTGCCACATTTTTGTTCATAAAATGTGCCTTCAAAGTCGAAAAAATTTTGTTTCAAAGTGAATTCTAGACAAATCAAAATAAATCTTATGGGTACTTCAAATGTTCTTGGTAAAGGTCCAAAAACCTTTTTATGGCATGTAACCCATCAGTATGACATATAGATGTATAGAGTGACTCCACGTCTATCCCTAGCCAACTAAAATCTTTTTCCCATGTGATGTCCTGAAGTTTCCTTAAAAGATCACTTGTGTCTCTGATGTATGATTCTACTAACCAGTGGTTGTAGGAAGAAATCTACAAATTGTCTTAGGTTCCGAGTAATAGAGACAACCCCCGAGACTATGGGTCTGCCCAGTGGGAAGTCCCTATTTTTGTCAACATTTGGGAGTATGTAGAAGCCTGATACGATTGGACATTCTTTCCACAAGTATTCATATTCCCCTTCAGAAATATATCCCTTGTTCACTGCATCCATTAGTAAACAGCTCAGGTCCTTCCGATATTGAATTGCTGGATTAGAGGATAGTTTTTTATAGTCTTCTGTGTTGTTCAAAAGTCCCATCACTATTTCTTTGTACTGTATTTTGTCCAACACAGCAATGTTGCCACCTTTATCAGTGGGTTTTATCACCACTGATTCTTCCAATGACGGTATTTTCAATGCTTCCCGTCCTTGTTTAGTAAAGTTATACCTATGGGTGTCAGTATGTTGTTTAACAAAGCAATGATTTGTTTAGTTACTGTTTTCTCATATGTACAGATAGCTGCATTACATGTTTTGGGACAAAATTTTGAATTAGGTCGAAACAAAGACTTTCTCATTTTTTTTCCAGTCCTGATTTATACCCAGCATTCCATTACCTTTAGAACCAGTAAAAGATGTTACATCTGGTTCTGATTCTATGTCATGTTCTCGTAATAGTTCATCACAGCTGGTTCTGATTCTATGTCATGTTCTCTTAATAGTTCATCTACTGCATCCCAAGCCAGGTTCATTTCAGGTGATTCAGGGTCTCTGGCGGGCTCCAAACCCGCATTGATGCTTCCCCAAAAAACTCTTTTATTCTGGTAGATATTAAGCCTTCATCCACACCTCTATTCAAATTCAATCTGGTCATCTCTCTGATAAGTAAATTTAGGTCTGTATCATCCAGTCAATACAGTGAGTTTTCAGCAGGCAAACCCATTTCCAAACCCCAATCAACGTTTCCCATCTGAATGTCTCTGGTAAAGTGTAATGTGGAAGTGAAGTTTCCTAAAGAATTTGTTAAGCTCTACAAAAATATGAAACTCATTTATAATAGGTATTGAAATAAATGTAAGGCCTCTCTTTAAGATCGATTCCTGATGTTGATTCAAAGTCAGTTTCGAAAGATTCAATATCTGTTAGCAATGTCCTTTCTCCTCTCCCTCAGGATTCTTTCAGTGCCTACACTTATTCCTTCCTCCACGCCGGCCCCTTCTGGTCTTTTTCCTTTTCCTTTCTCTGTTGCTGTGTATGCTTCCGAAAATCCTGATGTCTTCCAAAATTCTGTTCTTTTGATGAATCCTCTGTTCTATTTTTGCCTGTCTGTGAATTTCGTTTGTCTTTTCTGGCAAACCTCACTCTTGATCTCATCTGCCCCTGCTCTGTGATCTGGGCCTGTTCCAGTTCAAAATATCTCCTCTCTGATAGTCCGCTTTGTCTCTATTGAGTTTGGTAACTTTCCTCTTTATAACCTCTCTTTCATGTGTTTTAATTCTTGTATTTAGCTGTGTATTGAAATCTGAGTATTCCACACTTTCTTTAAAGCCTACTGCAATGGCCTTTGCTGCTTCTAGTTCCTTTATTAATTCAATGTGCTTGCTCAAATCATCCCTTATCAATAATTCAATGAAAATTCTAGAGCACTCTGCTGCAGCTTTCAACCACTCATCTTTGAACTGGAACTCCTCTAGCCTACACGAGGGAGTAATTGAAATTCTTAACCTCTGGGTGCCTGATCGCATTCCTGGTATTCTTCTAGGGTACTGATGTTACACGTGAGCTCAATCTCCTTAATAAGTAATTTCTCCAACTTTAGAAAAGCAGCTCTTACACTCTCGTTATTCATAATGTTTTCTGTACCTGTATCTGAGTTAAATTTATTCCATAGTTTTCTCCTTCTTTCATTGAATGAATCCTGCTCCATTCATTCCCATCCAAATCCAGCATTGTCTCCTGAGTCAGCTTCTGTTCCTATGTGACTCATCCTGCTACACAAAGTTTACTGAGTAGCACACATGCCAGATTTCGAAAGACGGGTGATTCTCAAAAGTCCTTATCGACTGGAACGTCATCCCCTGTGATGGCACATTCTGCAGTGAAATAGCACCAAAAGTAAATCCACAGAGAACACCGCAAACCACTTCTCCCAGTCAGTGCTGCACTCCCAGAGGTGGCTCACCGCCACAAAAACAAAAGTCCAAAAGGGTAGTGCGCACACTAAGGCTTCCTATGCAAAGCATGAGATTAAAGAATGTCACAATCACAGTTATAGATAAATTCAAGTAAATACTTTACTAATTTTTATGTTTGCTTGCACGCATGTACAAGAAACATAGTGCCATCATCGGAGATTTCGGAGGTGTGTCACCTCCTCCTCCAATTCAGTCAGTGTGTTGGCAGGCGCGGCCCCTGTAAGCCAATGCTTGCTGGAGTTGTCTATGACAAGCTCCAAAATGCAGTGGCATACAGTTGAAAGGGGGAGCTACGCTTGAGTGAGCAGCGATAAGATATAGGCTGCTCACGCCAGCTACCCCCTACACAGATGCCCGCATGGCGATGCGCACCCCGGCATGCAAGCACTGTATAGCCGATGGGGTGCTCAATCCTTGGTTGCTGCTCCCCCACCACCCCCAAAGCCTTCAAATGCCACACTGGGTGCCCACCCAGCGTGGCAAGTAATATATACTGATGGGGGTGCTCAATCCCATCATTGCCACTGTCCTAACCCCAGTAGTAAGTACCATGCTGGGAGCCCACCCCAACGTGGCAAGCGATTCTTAGGCCGACGGGGTGCCTAATCCCCGTCGCTGAACGCCCTCGAATCGTCCTTGTGCCATGCCGGAGCCCACCCAGCGTGGCAAATGTCCTACGTAATCCTTTTTTTTTTGTACCCTGTAAAGAAAAGGTCCCACGTAGTCTCCCCCCCTCCCACAACCCGCACCCACTCCGCACCCTGCCTCCCCACCCCCCAACCCTCACCACACTTGCTCTCCGGAGCTCGGCGCAGTATCTTCGTGGATCAGAACACGCCTGCACTCTTCAAAGCCGACCCGAACTGAGGAAATGCCGGTAAGCTGTATAATAGGCTAGATGGGGGTTTCAACTTTGTTACATATCTCAGGCATTTGAAATTTTGCACCAAATTTTCAACATGGGGTTTTGGGACCCCTTCTCGTGATTGATGTCACTGTCATGGCGTTATTAGGGCCCCAAGGTGGTTTCGCGTCACTCATGAAATCACCCGCTTCAGGCCTGAATAATGCCATGGCAATCGTCATGAAGAGGTCAAGCTCATCGAATGATATAATTCAAAAATAACATTTCAGTGTGCGTTGCGCGGACTTACCACGGGCTCGTGGTTCGCTGAATTTCAATATTTTCACTCCAGATTTCCAACATTGCCATTTGCCACACCTTCTTATGAGCAGTACAGCTGTCATTTTCACATCTCACCCAAACATGATTCCGCCATGTAGCGCACAATGGCGCAGTCAGTGTCAAATCAATGTCGGGATAAATTAAAAATCACAGTGACACTGTTCATGAACAAAGGTCTTAAAATGGCTATGTTTGAAAATTTGGTGAAAAATTCAAAAATGACATTTCACGAGCATCGTTGTGACAGTTCCTTCGCACTTAAGTTAGCTAATTTTCAATATTTTCACTCCAGATTTTCAACATTGCCATTTTGCCACACCTTCTTGTAGAGTAGTACAGCTGTCATTTTCATCTCACCCAAACGTGTTTCCTCCCATGTAGCGCACAATGGCGCAGGTAGATGTCAAAATCAATGTACAGGATAAATTAAGAAAATCACAGTGACACTGTTCATGAGCAAAGGTCTTAAAATGGCTATGTTGAAAATTTGGTGAAAAAATTCCAAAAATGACTGTTTTACGGCGTCGTTGTACAGTTCCTCACTGCGCTTGTAAGTTGAATTTTCTATATTTCACTCAGTTTCCAACATTGCCATTTATTACACTTCCTTATGAACAGTACAGCTGCAATTTTCATATGTTGCCCAAAATGTGTTTTCGCATATGGCGCACAATGGTCTGTTGGTGTCTTGAAAGCAATGTTAGAGACAGATTAAGAAAATCACAGTTACACTGTTCATGAGCAGAGGTCTTAAAATGGCTATGTTTGAAATTTGGTGACAAAGCCCATACAATGACTGTGATACGAGTGAGCATTGCGCAGTTTCCACGCACCCTCGTTACTTCATGACTTTGTAATATTTTCAGTCCAGATTTTCACCAGTGACATTTTTCCACACTTCCTTATGAACAGTACAGCTGTCATTTTCACAACATGACTGAAGTGTGTTTTCACAGTTTCAGCGCAGAGATGCGTGGTAGCTGTTGGAAATCATTGTTCGCACAGATAAAGAAAACACAGTGACACTGTTCATGATCAGAGGCACCAAAATGCCTGAGTTGACAATCTGCTGTAAAAACCCAACCTAATTATATTATGGTGTGTCGTTGCACAGTTTCTATGTCGCTCGTGACTTCACCATTTTTTTAATATTTTTAGTACAGATTTGCAACATTGCATTTTTACACCTCCCCATGAACAGTACAGCTGTCATTTTTACATCCTGTTCGAATGTTTTGCACCTGTGGTGCTAACTGCGTAGTCACTGTGCATAAGCAGCTCGCTAACAAACTGATATTCCCCTGTTCATGAGGTGGGACACAAAACAAACATGTTGAAGATTTGGACTGAAAATACCAACGAATGCCTGAGGTATTAGGGTTTCCAACTATAACGCCCAACCCTGTAGAAAATGACAGGCATCAAGGGTGTGACTTGGGATTCTTGCCTGTGATGCTCATACCATTCCACACCTGCAGTCAGTGAGAGGCATCGAGGTATGCCTTGGACTCTTCGGCCCCAACTTCACCCCTTCTCTATGTCGCACCCATCTCACCGTATTCCCTAATGAAATGGGGTGCGCATAGAACCCAAAGACCCCAAGGAACACCGTGACACTTGTCAGTGTCTACAGGGTGGGTGGTGAAATGGCATGGCCGTTATGCCTGATGACCCAAATGCACACCCCAATGCCTGTCACTCTCTGCAGGGTGGTGGTGGGGTTGGCTTCAGTTCAATACTTCACTGCCATTCCTATTACACAGCTCTGTAACTTCTACACTACCACTGCCAATGCCAGCAAGCAAACATTCGGCATTGACAAATGCTTGTTTTTCATGCCACATACAATTTCAAACTGGAATCAGAAAATATGTCAGAACATGCCCCTAGTGCCTCGACTCTCATAAGCCTTCAGAGGGGGTGCTGCTTAAAGGGAACATATGAGCATTTAAACCATACTTCATGAATATTTAATTCTACTCTACTCTAATTTTCTTCTCCCTCTGCAACTTACCAGCAGTGGCATTTGAGTAGTCCCTTTACCTAATGCACAATCAGTTCACCATCCGTCCCCTGAACAAACCGCACCTTTTCCACATTTAAATCAAGTGCCATACTGAGCGCCTTCTCCTCAGTGTAGCAAGCATGCCCACACATCCTCTGGTCCATGATCTATATCAGATTCAGATACTGACCTGTCTGAAGTCACCAGTGCTGTCAACTGTTCTTCACTTGTGTACTCTATTGTTCTCCTAGTACAAATCACAAATCCTACAAACTGTTCTGGGAGAATCTAGAAAACAAATAGTAAAAATCATCGGCACCTCACATGTTAGCATGGCAGCTCAAATGGTATCATGTGTGCAGTTCAAAAGTGCTGCGCTTCCACTCAGTAACTGTGATCAATTGAAAAGTAGTGGTTAATTAATGCTCATTTTTATTTCAAAAAAGTACATCAGTACAACCTACAGTAAGGGAAGGAAGCAGCAGCAAGAACAGTAAATCCAAACCAGCAATGAGAAACGAGGTGGGGGGCAAGTGTCACAGATAGAAAAACAGACATAGAGACAGCACACAAAGAACATCACCACCACAGCACCACCTGCTGAACAACCAGCAAAACTAACTTCTTTTTCTTTAAATAGCCTTCCACACTAATAAATCACTAAAAAAATTTAAAAGTGTAATTATTGTAATTTTTTTTAATTCTGAATATAATGAGCCATTGTGTAATAGCAATAAAGCACACCAGGGTGTGTGTTACTGTGTAATAATGTCACTCCTTGGGTGTTGAATGCACTCAGCCTGCAGCCTTGTGCTTTGACCACTCAAGGCTTGACATTATTACACAATAGTGTACATCCTGTCATGCCTTAATGCTTAATTATGCATGAATTAGTGTCTACTCCCTCTCTGTCAGCCCCCTACCCCAGCAACAGAGTTGCTCTTTTTGTCTCTCTCCCCATAGACTTGTCAATCTACTTCCAATGCCTAGCCAGCATGAATCAGTTCTTTACCTCCCTCCCTCCCCTCTGTGTCTGTTTCTCTGTCCCTTCCTCCTGCAGGCACTTTATTTTCTTCCCTCTGCCTGGTTGCAGCCTCCTGCTGACTACCCCCTCCCCTCCTCATTATGTCTGTCCCCCCATCATGGTATCTGACTCTGCCATCCTGCACAGTCACAGTATCTGACCCCCCCCCCCACCTCCCGGTCTGGTCATGGCATCTTGCTGACTCTCCTCTCCCTACACTGGCTGTGACATGTAAGACGGGGAGGAAGTGTCCAAGATATGGAATCCCTAGCTACTGAAAATTTGTTCAGTGAAGTCTGCCTCGTTGCTGCCTCCTGCCAACTTCTTCCTCCTATGTTAGGTCTATCCCACACTCCTCTGTCACAGTGTCCAACTCCACCCCCCACACACACACAGTTGCAGAGTCTCACTCTCCTCCCCCTTGCCCAGTCATGGCATCTTGCTGACTCTTCCTTCCCCCAGCAGATGTAGCATCTAAGGTGGAGAGGAGGAAGTGTCCAAGATTTGGAATGCATAGCTCCTGAGGATTTGTTCCATGAAGATCCAGGCTACAGATAGAAGAGCAGATACCCTTGCAGACTGTATTGGGAAGACGTCTGCTTAATGAAACAGAATCAGAGGGAACCAATGTCAGAAAACAAATAAATGAGAGTGGAGTTCCTAAGCAAGAGTTTCTGAACCTGCACAATAACAAGCTGAATTCCCAATTACTAACTGGAACTTCCCCATGTTGGCTTTTTACTACCCTGAACTTCCATCTGGCACAGTTGAACTAATTGGAATAATATTAGACTGTACTTTCTTACTATAACTTGTACTGTCATTCTCAGGCTGCAATATTACTCACCTAAGTATTCATCAGGTGCAGTTTAATCTGCCTGAGTATCTTCAAGCTGTAATTGTATGGATCTGGTGATCACTAGGATGTGGTTCAGAAAAGCATAGAATATAATTCTGTTTTATACAACACAGTTGACAAGTGACTATGTGAAGGGGCACTATGGAGAACACCTTCAAAACAACCTCATATCCTGGTGTAATTCTATAGTGATTTACTCCCTTTTGATCTCTCCCCTCCCTGTCCACATACTCATCCAATCTGGCAGCTTAGCCATTTCTGACTTTCCTGAAGTCGCTGCTGTTTTTAATTATTCAGTTCATGGGCCAGACTCACAAAACTTTGCCCCTGCACAATCTGGGTTTTGTACCAAAGTGGTATTCACAAAAGCCTGGTTTGCACTCTTAAATCAGATTTATTTCAGGGCAACATGTTCCAGGGTCTGCAATGCAAATGAGGGAGAGGGGACCTGCATAGCAACGCTTTCCCATTCACAATGTATTTGCCCTGCACAAGGGCCTTTTGCAAGCCCCCTTGCAAGGATCAAATACCACTGACCCAGACCTTGCATTAAACCTGCACAATCCTAATGGCTGGTGGTGGTACTGTGGCACCCCCTGTCCATTGCCCATCGCTGTCCCATCGATAATACAAAATTGTCCTTGGTAGTCCAGTGGTCCCTCCGCTGTTTGCCAATTGCCAGCCCATTATGATAACAATAATTACCCTGGTGGTCTAGTGATCCCTTCCCCCACCCAATGACTGTTGCATGATAAGTAAAGTAAGTCCCTGGTGTCCAGTGGTCCCTCACCCCACCCGATGTCCATCCAGTTATAATAAATAAAAGTCCCTGGTGTCCAGCGTTTTCTCCCCCCCCACCCGATACCTGTCCAGATATAAGAAAAGGAAGTCCCTAGTGGCTTGTGGTCCTACCCTCCACTCGATCGCTGGCCTGACTGTACAAAACCACAGTCCCTGGTGGCTAACAGTCCCACCCCCCACCTCATCCCTGGGCCAACTGTACAAAACCACAGTCCCTGGTGACTAGTGGTCCCACACCCCCACCTGGTTCATGGCCCGACTGTACAAAACCACAGTCCCTGGTGGCTAGAGGTCCTACCCCCCACCAGCACCCATGCCTGCAACAGTGTCCCTGGCATCTAGCAGTCCCTCCCCCACCCAAAGCCCTGCCCAGAAAACCAAGAAATGTCCCTGATGTCTGGTGTTCCCTCCCTTGTCCCTGGTAGCAACCGTCCACCCCCCACGGCACTCACGCTGGTGCAAGATGTCTCCCCCTCTCCAAACAGAGAGCCTGGACCCATGTACAGTACAGTACAGTGCTCTACACCCTCCTGCCTATCTCTCATTGGTGGCAGTGGCCCCCCTCCCTCCTGCACCATCTAGAACCCCCACATCACCCATAACTGATCTTCGGTGCTGCATTCATGGAACAGCAAGTGTCACAGTCCTCCACGCATTCCACCATGGCTGCTCACCATCCATCTGGGGCTGAGAGCATGCAGCTCATTTATAGGGTGTTCACCCTATAAATAAGCTGTGTGCTCCCAGCAACAGTTGGATGGCAAACAGTCAAGATGGAATGTATGGAGGGCTGTGTCACTTGCCATTCCATGATCGTGGCACCAATGATCAGGTACGGGTGATAGGGGGTTGTTGGTGCCGCCAGATGGAGGGAGGTCACTGCCAGCAATGAGAGATTTGCAGGGGGTGCAGAGCACTGTACTGTACATTTACTGGGTCTCTCTGTTTGGGAGGGAGACATCTTTGTACTGGTGGTGAGCACTGTGAGGGTAGGGTGGGCTTGTCACACCGGAGATCGGAGAGAGACCACTAGACAGCAGGGGCACTTCTTCATTTTCTTCAGGCAGGGCTTTGGGTGGGGGAAGGGACCACTGATACCAGGGACACTATTGCAGGCATGGGTGCAGGTAGTGGTGGGACCACTAGCCACCAGGGACTGCGGTTCTGACAATCAGGCAAGGGATTGGGTGGGGGGACTGCTAGACACCAGAGACTTCCTTTTCTTATTTCTGGACAGGTGTTCGTTGGGGGGAGGGACCACTAAACACCAGGAAATTTTATTTATTATAACAGGACAGACATCAGGTGGTGGGAGGGACCACTGGGCACCAGGGACTTACTCTTCTTATCAGGGGATGGGTGTCAGATGGGGAGGGACTACTAGACTACCAGGGTAATTACTGTTATCATAATGGTCCAGCAATCGGGGAGGGGAGCAGGACCATTAGATTACCAAGGACAATTTTTGCTATTACCAACAGGCAGGCGATGGGCAAATGGGAGGGACCACTAGACTACCAGGGACGATATTTGCTACTACCAATAGGCTGATGATTAGTGAACAGGGAAGGGTGAGGGACCACTAGACTATCAGGGACAATTCTTGTATTATGAAGCGTATGACAGTTGGTGATCGGGGCAGGGGGGAGACTACCAGAGACACTTTTTGTTATTACCAACAGACCATCAATCAGCAAACAGGGGTGGGGGGAGGGACCACTGGACATCAGGGACTTATATTTATTTTAACAGGATTGGTGGAGGATGGGTGGAGAGACCACTGGACACCTGGGTATGTTATTTATTATAACGGGATGGATGGTGGGTGGAGGGATGGACCACTAGTCACCAGGGTGACTTCTGTCAATTGTCTTTGGCTAGTGATCAGTGATTGTGAAGGGAGGACCACTACCACCAGGAAAACTAAAACTTTTTTACCAGGTCCGTGATCCATGATCTGCGATTGGAGGGGGACCACTACCACTAGGGAAACTTCTATTTTATTTACTGGGCCGGCAATCAATGTTTGGGGGTGAGGGAACCACTACCACAAGGGAAACCTACACCTTTTTTTACTGGGCCTTGTGATCAGCGATGGGGGCACACGACACTACATGGACACAGGGCTGCCTTTAGGGCAGGGACTGGGGGGTACTAGCCTCTGTTGCAGCCCACGTAAATTGGCCCATAATGAGTATGCAAATAGTCACCTAGCATCTTGCATGCCCAATGGGCTTATTTACACAGGTACATTTGTGAATTGGGAATAGCGCACCAATGCTATCTCTTGCGGGGCCATTCACGTGGCTGTGAGTTGGGGTGGTGCTAGTTGGGTATTGCTGGTGGTACAGGGGTTACCACCAATGCGACCTAGCCCTATTCACAGTCACGTAGCATGGTGCCCTATCTGACTGCGAATGGCACATTTTTACAACTGGGCAATTGCAAATCACAATGCAAAATTTTGCACTGCCATTTGCAGTTTTCTGTGAATCTGGCCACATACCTCCTAACTTTCTGATACTGAAATGGGACAATCTGGGATACTGGCCCTCGTAATGTGAGACATCATGAAACATGAAGATAACAACGCAGACTACTGAACAAAGTAACACATTTTGAGTTTAATTTGGATTTAGCGTCTTAGAATTTTATGACTTTTCTGCCCTAAGATCTTAATTTGTTGCCCCTTTTCTGTGAGGTCAGAACCATGTCCTTATAGGACGGATGTGGCTCAGAGCAATTTGCTTTCCATAGGTACACAGTCTGGATCTGTCTGTTTCTAAAATTACAGAACAGAGGCATCACTGAGCCGCACAAAGAAGCGTAAAATTTTGCAAAGCTTAAGACATTTATTAAGTGCTTACAAGCAAAAGACTGAGCCCCAGCCCACTTTGGGCACCCACATGTTCTTCCGGGGGGGACCTTCTGAGAAATGGGCATTTTAAATATTCAAAATCACTACTGTGTGTCATTTATTAAGTGTGTTATATGGACTCAGGAACTAACCAAACAATCAGCACAGTTTTACTGAGTTATTATTAGGGAAATAACTAAATAAAGTACACCAGCTAGGTAGGAATAAACTAGGAAATTTACACATAAAAAAGTTGAAGTGCTCTAAAATTGTGCAATGACAAAAGATGATTGTCCTATGAAAATCCCCAATACTGTACTTGGGGCAAATAGTACCAGTGGACACAATGAAAAACACTTCATTCAGAGATACTGGATTTCTTATACATTTTACATAAAGAGATAGGTGAATATTTAATATTGACATTCTGAACAGTAAATTATCTACATACTCAAAAATTATGCAACTTAAAGATGATTGCATATAGTTACAATGTATGAGAAATCAGAAACAATCATTATTTCAAAATAGGTTTCAAGTTCAATATTTCACTAAGTACTCTCCATGCGAGGAAGTCCATATTAAAAATCCATCTTGACTCATGTTTCCTAAAGAGATTTCATGGACTAAAGGCACCAGTTTTGGGATATGGTACCTTAAGTCTGTGATAGTCCCTCTGTGTAATTTGTAACATTTTATGATTAGCCTTTTTTTAAGAGGTAAGGGATCATAGTTTGGCCTCGACAAGGTGGCCAGCTGATCCCTTCCACTTTCTGATTCTGTTATTTGTCCCTGCGTTCAGGCACATAGTGACGTGAAGCAAGGGAAAGTGTGGGGCCGAGCCCCATTGAAATGAATGGGACTGATTTTTTCCCCTTACTTTTTAATATATTGAGGGCGACTTGGAGATTAATAAGGGCCACAGACTGACTAACATGGCCCTTGTTAGTCAATCGACCATTATCAATCTCCAAGTCGCCATCATAATCTATTAAAAAGTAAGGAAAAACCAGTCCCATTCATCTCATTTCATTGGGGCTCACCCCTGTGCTGTCCCTTGCTTCACATCACTATGTGCCTGAGCACAGAGGCATGTAACTGAATCAGAAAGTGGAAAGGATCGGCTCTTTTTGTGTAACTAGATCACTTACCACTTGAAAAAGGATGCGCATAAAATGTTACAAATTACAAAGAGGGACTATTGTGGACCTAAGGTACTGTATCCTAAAAGTGATACCTTAGGTCATAAACTGACCTAAATCACTCCATCAGTATGGTCTGAAATAACAGATCTGCAATATCACACACTGGCACTGCACAATTTTTATATTTATATTTATACAATAGGGCTGAGCATGTAACCTTGACAATAAAAACATGTATTCTCATTGCAGTGGAATAACTCTGTGATGACATAGACACTGTGGCCCAGATATTCGAAAGAGTTGAGCCATGCACAATAGGGTTGCGCCTGCACAAGTCCGAAAATTGCGCCATTCTGCGATATTCAGCAGGAGGTAGTTGCACCCCCCAAATCACACTGAGCAACAGCGCAATGATAATGAATGCATGTGCATCTGAAGGGGGAGGAACCATGCATAAATGGCGCAGTGCGATATTTAACAACATGCACCATGCGCAGTAGGAGAGCAAGTGGAAGTTACGCCATAGCGGAAATGAGCCAAAATAAAAGGAGCAAGGGAGAGGTGCAAGAACGCTACAGGGAAGCCACATGACAGCCAAAAATAGCAGGGAAAACTGGGCAGCAGGGACACACAGGGCCAGGCAGGAAAGGGCACCTGGAAGCAACAGGCACAGGGGAAGGTGTGGGGAGACAGTGCAGAAGGGGGAAGTACACCACACAGCAGTGAGGCCAGCACAGGCAGGTGTTCCCGGTGCAGGGGAAGTAGCAGCCAGGACAGCGGGGGAATCAGAAACAGCTGCTGGGGGGGGTGAACACAAGCCAGGGACATGGCCAGTGCCACCATCCAGATGGAGGCCGTAATGGGGGGTGAGAAGGTGGGCAGCAGGGGGTGGCCGTGGAAGAGCCCATCGGTGGTATGCCCCCAATAGGCAGTACTGAAGCCGCACCAGCTTCGAGCTGTACAGTGATACTGATTGTGGGCTGGTACTGCCTGAATCGGGCAATTCTGAGGTGGCTCTGTGAGCTGTGCAGTGATGTGATGAGTACCCAATACGAGCGGAGCCATGCCCTGTCAGTGGAGACGTAGCAGCTTGCATGTGCTTGCTCACCACGGGTACCTTCCAGAGACCAACTGGGGACACCACAGGCATAACCCAGTCGGCCACATCATGCCACCTCACCCAATTCCTTATTGCACTGCTGCCACATGCTGCAGAGTACATCCATTTCCCCAGCACACTGGTGAAGTGCACAGCAAACATACAGGAGTTCCACAGGGTAGCACATATGCATGGCATGCTGGGGTAATAGACTACGCCCATGTGGCCATCCGCACACCACCTGGTCCCAAGGGGGCCGCATATATAAATCACAAGGGCTATGCCAGCATCAACTGCCAGGTGGTGTGCGATGCCAGGGGGCACATAATCAATGTCTGTGCCATGCACCCTGGAGGAGCACATGATGCCTTCATCTGGCACCAGTCGGCACTGTGTCACAGATTCAAGAGTGGGGATATCCCTACTGGCCACCTAGTGGGTGAGTATGCAAACCACATGGACAATCATAGGGCCGGGGGGCATGGTCAGAGGTGACATGGGTAGTGGCCTACATGGCCCGGGGCAGGGCGATGCTGATCACCAAACTAACCTCCACCTTCTACACACGGTGACAGTGGATACCCACTCCATCCCTGGCTGCTCACACCCTACCAGCGGCCCGTGACCCCATCACAGCAACACTACAATGAGACACACGCCACTACACGTAATGTCATCGAGCGGGTGTTTGGGATGCTGAAGGCACATTTCTGTTGCCTGGACACCTCCGGCAGTGCCCTACAGTACAGCCCCTCAAAGGTCTGCGGGCTATCCCTGGCCTGTTGCATCCTGCACAACATGGCCCACAAATGTGGGATAGCTGTACAGGTCGAAGAGGGGGACAGCGATGGGGACGATGAGGATGCTGGTGACAATGTTGATGGGTAGCCCCTCCTTGGGCGACTGGACCCCCGACTGCTCCGGCTGGCACAGCTGCACTGGGAAACCATCACGGAGGAGCACTTCAGCCAACTCAGGTAAGTCATGGGGCCACGTGCAACCAACAGTGGCTAAGTCACAACCCACAAACACGCATGGACACACACCAGGGGTGCATTCCATGAAGGGAAGTGGCCGGGCATGGAACCACACACACAACCAGGGATGGGTGAGGTCTAACATGCCATGTGGATGTTACACACACACACACACACACACACACACACAAATACACACATGCACAAAGGCTAGGAAGCACACCAACCCAGGAACGCCATCCTAGCCACACATATCCACAGACCACCACGCTGCCTGTCCTTGTGCGTGTGTCAGATGCTGAGCACCATTGCACATTGGTGTACAGCGCAATGCAGGCATCATCATGCACACGCAACTGCGGACAGCAGCTGGGAGGGTGTGCAGATGGACTGTGTGTCAGCGTGCAGGGCCGGGTACCCACCCGTGCACTGCCCACTGAAAGACACAATGCACACAGGGCAGCACCAGACAGTAGCCGTGTTGGGAGACAGGTCAGTCACATGCCACAGTGCCCCGGCCACCACGGATGCGTGGGTGGCCCCGCTGAGACCCGCCAGCACTGACAGGCTGACCACTGGCCTCATGGGGTGGCACCGATGGTCCCCCAGGGGTTCCACTGCATGAACACGACCGTGATCGCGCAGGGGTCTGCAGCACACCAAACATGCCTGCGCCAGGCGTGCTCGGGATGCCCACAGCTGAACCCGGTGTTGACAAGGAGGGTGTCGCATGACACCGGGAACAGGGTGGACAGTGCTGCAGTGGTGTCTCGGCGTATGGGCACATGACTGTGTGCCCATTTGGCCATGACGGCAGTGAATGCCTGTGTCTGCCCTGTCAATGCAGCGGTCACATCCTCTCGCAACTGGTCCATCCCTGCCAGGATCAGAGCGGTGTCTCTGCTGCAACGCTCCTCTGCCCACTCCAGAGCTGCATGCAGTGCATCCACCAATGTCGCAAGCCGCATCTGCTGGTAGACTGATGCTTGCAGTATGCGGTTGTGCTCATCCAAGAGGTCATCTGCCTCCTCAGCATCCTGTCCCTCAGGGTGTGCATGGCCATGATGCCCAGCACCCCTTGACGGTGGGCGCTGCACACCAGGACCAGGTCTGGGCATGTCCACAGGCGGTGCACTGATGCCGCCCCTTGACCCTGTACCCCCAAGCCCATTGGCCGACTGCTGATGCTGCCCCTCCAGCTGCCGCTCACCAGGGCTCACTGGTGCTGCCGCAGTGGCCACAATAGTCCCACTGTCCTGTACACACACCAGTGCTGCCCCACTGGTGGTGACAGGCACAGGCTGGGACTGTGATGACATGCAGACCTCCACGGCAGCACCACCCACAGCCATGGTCACAATGTTACCTGCGGTGTGGCCATCCCCTGGCACACACGTGTCACTGCCCATGCCGTTAGTGACATCATCATCGGTGACGGACCCGGCACCAGTCAGAGTTACAGCATGCTGGCATCCATGGACGCTGGCACGTTGGGACATGGGCAGGGCCTCCTCCGCACCTATTCCAACAACATCACTCTGGACAGCCAGTCGGGCCCACTGTCACACTGAGCCACATATATCTGTGGAGGTGGAAGGGCCCTCCTCCATCTCCATCTGACTGTCCTCACTGGACAGGCCCACCACTGCTTACCCATGCAGATGCTCAGGATCTGTAAGGGAAAACAAAGGTGCATTACTGCATGTTAGCTACCCTGCCACCCCCCAATAGACAGACCATGACCTACCATGCAGTGATGGGCCACCACCCAGAACACCCTCAATGGCACTACGCTGCATGCTTCCAGCAACCCTCTCCTTCTGTGGGGTCAGGTGTACCACCTCCGGCTGTCCCTCACCTGTCGCAGCTCGTGCTGCCCTGATGGCAGCCACCTTCTCCTTTATTCTCCTCCTGTCTGTGCCCATCTTCTTCTTGCACTCCCGCACAGAGCGCTGGTGGCTGCCATGCAGGTTCACTGCACGCGTCACCTCCTCCCATGCAGCAGCACGGGCCTGTGGTGTTCCCTGCCATCTGCTGAGAAGCGGCTCCTGATCCAGGTAGGCATTAAACAGGGCATCGGTCTTGGCCTTAGTGAAATTAGGCCTCCTCCTCCTCCTCCCACCACTGTGTTCCTCCTCTCCCACAACTCGCTCGGTCATTATTTAATCTGTAAGAATGAAAGCTGTTACCTGTGACTGTGCAGTCCCATGCATGTCCCAAGATCCACAGTCCACACTCCCAAACAGCATGCAACTCACCAATAGACTGCAGTAACCGACTTTGGCCAGTGCAGCCCAATGTCACACTTTTGTAGCGCAACCCATGCAAATGAGGCGAGGCGCAACTTTAAGTGGATGCAAATTGCAGTGTTGTGCCATTGAATGGCTGATTAGATGATTTGCATATGACCACTGAATATCGCGGGCTGTTGCACTTTGCGTGTTGTGTTGAGAGTGCTGAGCCAGGCGCAGTTCTGTGACATGCACAGTACACACCTCACTGTGCATGCCGGGTTGGCGCGGGCATCTGCTGCACTGCTGATGTGCTGTGCTGCGAGGAAGCAATGCAGGGCATAGCCACCATTGTGTCAGTGGTGCTACAGCGATGTTCACCTGCGGCGCTGTGGCACTGGGCCATCATAGGCGCATTGGAGCGGCAACACGGTAGTCGCTACTGGGTAGCATACAGGCATCAATCACGCTACATGCATTGGGTTCCAATGGCACTGTGCCTGTCCGTGCGCCAGAGCCCCTTGACCCTGTGCCCGACCTTTGTCCCCTAGGTGCCATGCATCAGGCATGGGTGCACCACTATCACGCTGTTCGGTGACAGCGCGATAGGGAATGGCAGCGCTGTTCCACGCAGCATCTGCACATGGTGGAGCCGCACTGCAGAGCACTATTTTGAGCCAACTGAGCAAGTAGAATGGTGCAGAGGAGGGCTGCACAGTGGACCCAAGTAGAACTGGCCAACCTAGTGGCCATAGTAGAACCACTCTATGGCCCACAGTTTGGGGAGGCACCCCTGGACAGGTCCAGGAGAAAGGTGTGGGAGGAGGTGGCATGCAATGGAGGAGGCCACAGGAAGGGGGCGGACAGCAGAGCAGTGCCACCACAGGTATGGCGACCTGTGGAGGAGGGAACCAGACCTGCTTGCCTGCCTGCGGTCACGTGCCAGGAGGGGCACGGTGCCACGGCCAGGTAGGTGTTACGTCCACACACTTTTATCTTCCATATGGGTATCACGGTTGTATGTGTCCGGAACATGGGGGAGGGACCATCCGGTGTTGGCTATGGTGGTGTTATCAGGGTGTGGGGTGGGTGGTCTGGCTGAGTGGAGTGCACACACATGGGGGGCAGGGGACTTGCAACAGGATTGTACTGATGTTCCTCTCTCCATGTTTGCACCACAGGGCCAGAGGAGAGGCGTCTAGCCCAGGAGATGCAGCACCAGCAGGAAGACAGGGCAGCTAGGAGGGGCAACGGTCAACAGCGCCTGAGGGACCGGCCCAATGATGGTGAGTGCCATAGCTCCATGATTGCTATTGCATGCTGTGTAACAGGGTGGGCAGCGGGGCATGGCCACCATCCATTGACACCACTGCCATGCACGCAACTTGTTACAGTCAGCACTGTCCAGTGACACTGCATGTCTGGGAGTGCATCGATGGTGGTCTATGCGTGCACTGGGTACATGGCTGTGCCACTGCCTTCGCACCACATAGCCATGTCACTAAACAGCCATGGTGGTGCTGTGCATGACTGGCCAGTGGGTGTGCAGCGGTCCACATGGCTGTATGTGCCTGGGTGGGCAGGTCTTGTGGACGTGATCACTGTGGGTGGTCACACCATCACAGAGGCATGTCCCAGACGTATGCCATGCACAGTGAGTGGGCTGTGTGGGCTGTGCATTCACTCCTATTGACTGTGCTCCCTTGTCCTAGGTGTCCACCAGCTACAGGAGATGAGGGAGGCATTGAGGGAGATCTTCAATGTGGCCAGGGCTTCTTTGGAGATCCTGCAACGGATTGACCAGCTTGGGGTCCGAAGAAGGCACCGGAGGCGGAGCAGCCAGAGCGGGGAGCGGGGCTCCCATTGATCATCTCTCTGCCCCTGATAGCTCCTACCCCCCTGGACCCACCCTCACACCCCTCCTTTCCTGTCCCATTTGTTCACCCCTGCCCCTTACCCACTCCCACCTTATTTGTGGCCCTCCCCCCAACTTTGTACATAGTTTTGTAAATAGTTCCTTTTGATATGTTTTTTGAATACAAATATTTTGATATGAATACTGTGGTGGTCTCTGGTTTGCAGTGGGCTATAGGTGCTCAGCTGCAGTGGTGTGCATGGCCTTGGGGGTGGTGTAGTCATGGGTATGTGTGTGTGTCCGTGGGGAGGTGACTATGGTGTGGGGTAGCTATCAGTCAGTGTCTGTGGTGTGTGTGTTGTACCCTGTGCACTGGATGACTGTGTGCAGTGGTCCATGGTGCATGCTCTGTGTCCATGGCACCCCTGTCAGCCCATCCATGGCCTGTGCAGCTGACACCCTCGCATGTCTGTGACCTGCACGGTCTGCTGGCATGTCAGTGGTGGCTATCCATGCAGGGCAGCCACTGTACCCGTCACAATGCTGGGTTGCCTCCTGTCACTGCTGTGGTGCATGTCTGCCTTGGGTGACACTGTGGCCTCCGCAGTTGTTGTCCCACCTCCATGCTGTGGCTTGTGTGTGTTGCAGGGGATGTGCACCACTGTCTGTGACTTGTGCTCCAGGCAAATGATGGTGGCGTACATGTCCACAGTGCCTGTGCAGGGTGGCTGGCACCCCTGTGCCATGGAGGACTGCAGGCTGTGTGTACACAGTTTCCATGGGCCCATGCTGGGGGCTTGGTTGCCCCGCTACTGCGTCCCTGTGTTGTTGTGCCCTTGGGTATGGGTGGGTGTTTGTCCATGCACTGTGTGGCATCCGGTGTGGTGCATGCTTCCACACACCACTGTGGGTGTCTGCGCTGGCTGTTGTGGCCAGTGCTGGGTGAGGTGTGTCCTTGGAAGGGTGTGCAGGGTGCTGGCACCACTGGTGGTGGTGTCCAGGCATGCCCTATCCCGTAATAGAATTACCTCGTGTGCCGGCCTTGCTGAGTCGGTCTCAGCTGTACCTCGGGGGCTGTGCATGGTGGCACTGTGTGCATGTGCCATTGCATCGCTGGTGCTGCCACCCACTGATGGGTGCTCATGGTGGGGCTGCCTTGCATGGTTCTGTGGTGCACAGGGTTGCATTGTCACAGTGAGGGTGGTGGCATGCATGGGGTTTCCTGCAGTGGTGGGCGCTGCTCCTGGGCAGGGTGTCTGGAGTCATGGTGGGGTGTGCTCTGTATTGGGGATGGTGTGGCATGGGGTGGTCAGCCCTCCTTGTGTGCCAGTCACAGCTTGCGAGGGGGTGTGATGGGGCACCATGGCCCGGCTGTGGGTTGCTTGCTTGTCTCCATGGGCCAGTGGTTATTCTAGCCCTCCCCCAGTTGTGCAGTGCATGGGGTGTGGGGGCAATGTCTGTTCTGCTGTGTGTTCCTCTGCCCATCTGTGGCATGGGTGGTGGGCCCCTGCCTCCCTGGTTGTGCAGTTGCATTGCTGCCCTGCTGCTGGGGGGCATCCCTGGTTGCGCTATGGCACCTCTGGACTGCTCAGCTGAACATCCCTTGTTGCGCTATGGTGCATCAGATCTGCTCAGCTTCCCCTCCCTAGTTGCGCTATGGTGCAGGTGGTGCAATATTCAGTCGTCGGCTGTAGGCGCAGGTTGGCCGGCTCAGTTTTTGAATATCGCGCCACTTGCGCTGCTCCTGCTATTTTTCACTTTTTGGGCACAGTTTGAATATCTGGGCCAGTGGATTTATTTCCTGATAAATCCACAGTGTCTACATCACCAGCAAATATACTCACAATGGTGATGTCACCAGAGTCAGACTATCTACACTGCAGCCTGCATGTAATAGCTTCAGTTACTCTTTCTCACTGAATCCTGCAACTAACTCAATTAGCATTGTAAAAGACAATCACCTGTGTCCCATAGTTATTCAGACAATCCTAGCCCATTACTGTGCTGCTCTAATCTTCAAACCAGCCTCCTTCATAAACCAGTTTATCTTTCTGGGTGCTGACTGCAACAGTTTCTCTGTCTCAGTGAAGCCTGCAACTTACTGAATAAACAGTCTGTTTCTCACTCCTAGCTGCAGGTAACACAGTTATCATTGCAAATCACATGCACCTGTTCCTTATACTATCTAACACTCCCAGCCTATTCAGAAACACTTACACACACACTCAGACCACACACAAACAGTGCTGTCAGTATAGCCTAGAAGTTAGAGTAACAAGCAATGAACCAACTTCCTACATCCAGCAACCCAGACCAGTGTTTAATTCTCATAACTTCCATTTCAATATTGTGTGACTCTAAACAAATCACTTAACTGCCCAGTGCTCCCAGCCCCCCCCCAAAAAAAAAACTTACCCAATTACCAAAATAAAGTAAACAGGAGAGAACACAGAAAAAAAAAGTTCCTAAAATGTACTAGCCCTATTGTATAAATTGCACACATGATGTGCGACTTGTGGAATATGGCAAACATTTGCACTCGTGCAGAGTGAACTGCAAACATTCACTCTGCACTCATGCAAATATTTGCCATATTCCACAGTCGCCCATCATGTATCCTCTATTTATATATATATATATATTTTTTTTATCACTACTGTTACCTTTCTTACCTAGTATAGACCAGCTGGGGTCCTGCTTTTACCCATTTCCGCAGCTGGGTGGACTCGAGCACTGACAGATTAAGTGACTTGACAAGGGTCACACAGCAAGTAATTGGCTCTAGCAGTGTTTGAACTTTTTATCTTACAGTGCTCCAACCACAAGACCACATTGCCTCGATATTTTTTCCAGCTAGGCTCACTCTGCATTTCTAAATAGAAACATAGAATTTGTCATCAGAAAAGAACTGCTTGGCCTACCCAGTCTGCCCAGACTAATAATGGGGACAAACAGCAGACATAATGGAGGAAAGAAACTGTGCTCTTTGTGTAGTGTGTGATGTCAACTGTAGCATGAACAGTTTTAAATGATTGTATTTCAAGAACTGCATTGCTACAGTTGAGATCTTTCCTGGTCAACGACTACTCAAAACATTTTCTTGCCTCCATTATTTCTGCTGTTTGTCCCCATTATTAGTCTGGGCAGACTGGATAGGACAAGCTGTCCTTTTCAGTATCTGAGTTGCCCCTTCCCCCCCATCCCGTTACAGCATTCTGCTGACCCTCTCTACCTCCTGGGGACATGACGTCTAATGGGGGAGAGAGGAAGTGTTCAAGATTTGGAATCCCCAGCTTCTGAGGAGTTGTTTGGTGAAGATCCAGGCTACAGAAAGAAGAGCAGATACACACGTGAGCTGTGTTGGGCAGCCTTCTGCTGGGCTGAGACTGTTGAGGACCATTTCTTTTGTGCTCAAGCTTAGAGGATTCACTCTGGACTTGCTCAGTAGTCCCAAGATGGGTCCTACTGCTCTGTATAGTCCCTGCAAGGGCGAGACTACTGGGGTGTTTTTTTTGTTTTGTTTTTTGCTACACCGAGTAACTACATGCAGCAGGCCAGCTGACTGGAGAGGAACAAACTCAGAAGGTGAAGCAGCACAATGAATCACATCCTTTCTCAGTTCTCTAAACTCACTGAAGAGGGCCTGGAGAACCAGTGGCACAGGATCAGGTAAAGGCTTAGTCCAATTTATCTAAATAAAAGTGCGCACCCACCCTGTGGTGCTCGGGGCTTGGAGCTGAGTAACTCTTTGTTTTTACAATAATAACCCAGCTAAGATTAAATATCTTGGAGAAATGACATGCTAAGCAACTTGCTTGGGGTCAAACAGTGGGCTTTTACCTCCAGAGGGGTTCAAACCTATGATTTTTGAGGTTCCCAAGCCTCTGCTCTAACCACTTGACAACAGGGTCTCCTTTCCCTGCTGTGCTCAGTATGTACACCCAACACTCAAATGCCAGTGTGGAGCTGGGCTGCTAATACCAGCAGCTCAGCCCCGTCAGTGAGTGGAGAGCTGGTGCTTTACTGGCGTTAGTTGGAATTATACTGCCCATAGGAGGCTTTGAGTATCATAATTCATAAACTGGAGTTCTACATGATTTAAAACATCCCAGATGACTGATAGTGCGAGTGTGTGGAGTGACTATATATGTCACATTCATTGGTGTAGTGACTTCTGTCACACAAGGCATTGAGGCAAGACAGAGTGTGAAAGGATGTTTCACAATATGATCCTGTGGAATCTGTTTATTTTGGAAGATAAAAATTGCTGCTTGTGGATCCTACGTTTGTCTTCTCTTTAGAAAGGTTATTTTCCACAAATTGGGATACTGTGGTATCAATCAGCTTGATCAAACTTAGTGGTAGATTTAGTACAAAAGACTTGTGATTTTGAGAGGCAACTCAAATTCTACCCTTGTAATTTTTTTTTTTTTTTTTGTAATTTATGAATTGGCTCAGATGTCAACATTATTTATGCAGCTTATTTTTGTTATTTTATGATTTATCTACCCAGGATAGCCCAGTTGAGAAGCAGCTTCTTTGTTTTTGTTGGGGGGTGGTCCTCTACCCTGTTTTACAGCTGAATGGTGCTAAAACAGGGAGGTCTAGAGCATCAACTGCTTGAGGCCACACAGTGAAACAGTGACTATGTTGTGGGATTCCATCCTATGATCTCTGGTTGTGTGTCTATACAACCTGAAATTTGTTCACATTTTGCATACTGCTTTGGATGCATTATACATACCCTAGGTGAATACATTGAAAAACTGGTTAAAAGCAGTATTACATCTCATGTGTTCTGTCTTAGAGAAACGATAATGTAAAAATGTGTTACAGCAGATCCGCCCCTAAAAGTAAATATTGCATCTCAGCATGTCTGTCCTGGGCAAAATACACTGAAAACCTGCTTGAGAACAGGACTGAAAACGAGGTATTGCATTTTAAACATGGTATTCGGGGTAAATGCAGTGTCAAAATGTGTAAAACCAGCATCTTCACTAAAATGAGATACTTCATTTCAGTTAACCTGTACTGGGCAAATACATGGGAAATATGGATACAAGCAGGACCCCACAGAAAACCAGATACTGCATCTCAGCTGGGTTGTCATACATACATACATACATTTCGCAAGTCTTCATTGAAAACAACATATTACATCTCAGCTGGGCCAGCCTGGAATCAGCTGCTCTATCCTGACTAAGTTGTCAGTGATTTCTCTGCCTTTAGTATTACCCCCTCCTCCCTGATCCTTCAAAATCATTATCCCTGGTGTCTACTGGCACGCCATCCCCTATCTGTCCCACTGCCAATATCCCTAGTGACTGGTGGTACCCACAACACCCACTTCACCCGAAACTCCCACTCTAGTCCCAAAATACCACTGGCACATATTCGCTACTGACCTCCACAGCCAGGCACCATTTGCAGCATGGAAATCTGTATCCCTATACAAGTAGCCACAATAATACACTACTTTCTAGAACTCTAATTAAACGAATTCCCTTGTGTATATGCAACTTTTGTAATGACTACTTGTATATGTTTATGTGTGTTTCTGTGTCTGTATGCACACATGCATGTATAGCTGTGTACTGTATGTGGCTGTGTCCACAAGGGTGGCTATATTCAAAGGGAAGGGGGGTACTGTATGACCAGAGTAAACAACAGCTACTGCTACATTATAATTTTTAAGGTTCTCTTTTTTATTGTGATGTAAGTCTGGAATTTTAATATCACAATAACATAACAAAAAATTCAAACCCAGTCCACACCTTCTTTGTCTCTTATCAGGGTAATATATTATCAGTTATTTTGGCTATGAGCAGATCTTGGTTAGTGTCTCTGGGACACACACATGAGCTTCATTGAGCAGCTCATTACATAGGAGGGGATCAGCTTAGGTGCACATTAGCTCATTAATCAGCAGCTGAGTGCTTCACAGATACTGTAAGTCAATGGTTTAAAGGGCCCAACATTTCCACAATAGAGGTTTGATTGAATTTTTCTTATATTGCAGTTTTTCTTTGCTCAAAGTACAGAAATAACACATTCAGATAAACAGAAAAACCATACAGTTCTTGAAGATCCAAATCTTCCTTCAACCCCTATTTCAGCTCTGTAAGTGCAAAGACCCTTAGCACCTTGCAGGGATGATACGCATAATCGGTGTACATCCATTCTCATGGCAGGTACATTCAAACATATAAACTCCATATGATAAGGTCTCTACACTCTCTGCTGCACATTTGAAAAACAAGAGCCAGCAGTTCTCTCCAGGTGTTAGACACTGCAACACATTTTTATGTTTGCTTGTGTGCATGCGCAAGAAACATTATGTGGCAGCTTAGGAGAGAAGTGGGTTGTGGAGGTGCGACAGTGTGGCAGCTAACAGAGACATTACATTTGGGGGCTTGGCAGTAGTGCACCAATGGAGGCACAGTGTGCTAACGACACTAGCTTCCAAAAGTGCCACCAACTTGTAACGTTCTCGCCGCAACAATCAGGGCCCACCTCGTCATTGTAGCCTCAGCCATTCTGCTGCAATGAGGGAGCGACCCGTCATTGCTGGGTGGAATGTTGCCTACTGTAATATTTTTTGTGAACATGGCGGTGGCTTGAAACAATGTTCACAAACAATATTAATCAGCCCCCACTGCCGAGGGGGTGCCCAATCCCCCTCGGCAGCATGTGCCCCCCAACAACAGTCTTTGTTTGCCGAAGGGCCCCAATCCCCGTCAGCTTCAGTCCCCGTCCCAGTTTAAGTTGCCGATGGGGGAACCCACACCCCGTCAGCATAATGTCCTCCCTCCCAGTTTGATTTGCTGACAGGAGAGCCCACTCCACATCAGCACAATGTCCCCCCCACAAAAAAAGTAGGTTTGTGCTGAGGGGGGTGCCCAATCCTCCTTGGCTCTTGCGCCCCCTGTATGTGCCGACGGGAGTGCCCAATCCCCCATCAGCTACAGCCGCCCCCCAAAAAAAAACACTTAGTTGGCACACTGGAGCCCAACCCAGTATGCCAAATGTCCTTGTTAAAAAAGAAAACCATCCTGCAATATTTTTTTTTGTTTTGTTTTACCTGAAAATCAGAAACGGTTCCTTGTTGAGTCCAGTGGCTCCACCTCCCACCCGCACCCACCCTCTGCACACCTACCTCCCCACACCCCTCACCCCATACCTACCTCCAGAGTACAGCGTGACGATCTTCGGTGGACTGGGAACATGTCTGCACTCTTGAAAGCTGACCGCGAACTGAAAAAATGCCGGTAAGCTGTATAACGGCATAAATAGGGTTTGTTCAACTTTGGTGCATATCTCAGTCATTTTTGGGAATTGTAGCACCAAATTTTCAAGATGGGGTTATTGGGACACCTCATCATGAAGTCAGCCACTGTCATGGCGTTATTTGGTCCTGAAAGGTGATTTCGCGGTCACTGCGTAGAATCGCCTTTTGGGACCAACTAATGAAATGACAGTGCCAGGGTTCATGAGGTAGCCTCTCAAAAAGTCTATGTTGTAAATTTGGTGGAATAAATCCAAGAAATTACTGTTTTACAAGGGTGCATTGCGCAGTTGCTAAGCACACTCCTTGTAACTTTGCGAATTTGCAATATTTTTACTTCAGATTTTCAACATTTCCATTTTTCCACACCTCCTTATGAACAGTACAGCTGTCATTTTTTCACATCCTGGCCGAAATGTGTTTTCACACTTCTGGCACAGAATAGCACGGTCACTGTGGGAAATCAGTGTTCAGGACACATTACAAAATTCACAGTGTCAATGTTCATGAGCAGAGGTCCTAAAATGCCTATGTTAAAAATTTGGTGACAAAAGTCTATAAAATGACTGTGTTACGAGGGTGCGTTGCCCAATTTCCACGCACGCTCATTACTTCACACATTTGCAATATTTTCACTCCAGATTTTCAACGTTCCCATTTTTCCAGCCCTCCTTATGAACAGTACAGCTGTCATTTTTCACATCCTGGCCAAAATGTGTTTTCGCACTTCCGGCTCAGAATAGTGTGGTTGCTGTGGGAAATCAATGTTCAGGACACATTAAGAAAATTGCAGTGACACTGTTCATGAGCAGAGGTCCTAAAATGCCTATGTTGAAAATCTGGTGACGAACGTCCATAAAATGACTGTGTTACACGCATGCGTTGCACAGTTTCCACGTATGCTCGGAAGTGCGAGCATTTTTTTTTTTATCTCCACTTTATTTTCTCACCTGCAGCTACAGTCCTGCCATACATCCAGTCACCACTCCAATCTTCACCACTGACCCCAAAGCTGACATGCCCAGCTGGCATATGCAGCTATGACCATCGAGAGAGGGGCTCCCCCTTCAGCCCCCGTGCACGGCGAGGATCCACTACTGGCACACGCCTATTTCAGGCATCGTCAGCCAGTGAAGCGAGCGGCCATCAAGCTGCCGTGGACCATGCTGCCTTTTTCCTCTTTTCCCAATGGGAGCACGGACATGCAATGATGTCGCGCACCTGCATGCAGATGTCTGCCGTGCTCCCCCACCTACAGATCACCAGCACCACCGCAGTTTCTCCGGGCATCACCAGGGACCACCAGAGCGCAGTGTGCACCCACCCCTTTACCCCAGAGCTAGGAGAGCTGTCATCAGATGCTCTATCCTAGTCCTTCCCTGCCGACCTCCGACAGCCCAGGCTCATTCCCGAACCCGGGTCACTGGTGTGGAGCGAGGTGTGGCGTCCAGCGCCTCAACCCTCAGTGCCACTCAGCTGGCTCAAGTACAAGCATTTTTAATATTCCCACTATAGATTTTCAACATTGCCATCTCTTCACACCTCCCTATGGATGATACAGCTGTCATTCTTCACATCCTGCCCGATCTGTGTTTTCATTCATGTGGCACAGAATGGCACTGTCGCTGTTGGAAATCAATGTTCGGGACACATTCACAAAATCACACTGTCACTCTTCATGAGAAGAGGTCCCAAATGCTTTCATGAGGTGGAGTCACAAAAAGGCCATGTTGAAAATTTGTAGTGTAAATACCAACAAACGCCCGAGGCATTAGGATTTCTAACCATAATGTCCTACCCTGTACAGACTGACAGGCATTGGGGTGTGCCTTTGGATTGCTGATTGTACTGTTCATGCCATCCCACCCTCACCCCCCAACCACTGACAGGCATCGAGGTGTACCATGGACTCTTTGGCCCCAGACTTCACCCCATTCTCCTATGCTGCACCCATTTCAGTGTATGTCCTTATGGAATGGGGTGACTGTAAAGCCAAACACCCTAAGGCACACCTCAACATGCGTCGATATCTGCAGAATAGGGTGAGATGACAAGGCATGACCGTCATGGGCAACGACCCAAACACTTACCCCAATGCCTGTCCATCTCTACAGTATGGAGGTGGGCTTGGCGTGAACTTCAGTACTTCACTGCCATTCCTATTCTGCATTTGTCTAACTCCTGCATTTCCATTGCTAATACCAGCACGCAAACATTCGGCATTGACAAATGCTTGTTAATAATGAAACTCAGATGGATCATGTTGCCCTTCCCCCATTGACTGTCAGACAACACTTTGCTGAGTACAACCATGAAGTCAATAGGTAGTAAGCTTCTAAATTTTAATAGTTTAATGAAAATAAAATCTTAATGGTTGTTTAATGCCACAATGCTCAAAATAATGTTACCCGTGAACACTTCACTTGCTAATCATAAAATGGAAAGTGTAGGATGGTTTAAATGGAAGGGACTATGTCATGTATTTGTTTTTGAAGGAAAATCAAAAAGTGGCAACAACAGTAATTGTGTCCAGCACAAGTTAAAATTGAGGTTGTTAGGCATCCTTTAAGAATCCCTTCAGTAGCACCACCACCATTGTTGAATTGGTAAAGCATGAAATCTATTGATTTGAGCATGTTCTTAAGATGAGTGATAGAAGAGAGAAGTGGTTCCTTCCTGGTGCATGCTTTGAAGTACTGCAAAGTGATGACCCAGTACTGTCAGAAGCTATCAGAAAAGACAGGGCCTTCCCTGCCCTGCATTTGGAGAGAGGCTGGATTACTACACCCCCTTTTTGTGGGTGTAATTTTTAATTTAATTTTTGGTATGTATGATGCAATAAAAATCTGCCAGATCAGGAGCTGTTTTTGTTTTCGATATGTATTTCATCCTCCTGCATTCTTAAGTTCTTATCAACTCCGACCCACCCAGACCCATCACCCGTCTTCTTTGGGGCTCACCTGTAGGGCCAGAGGAGGAGGAGGAGAAGACCATCTTCACCCCCACAGGTGTCCATATCCAGATGTCCACAGCCTGCCCATTTGGTGTTGTTGGGCCTGTGGCTAGTCTGTGTGTCAGCAAGTCATCACTGATGTTTTTCAGCCATGGTTTTTGTTCCCTTCCTGCTCCCCTGACAGCTGGCAGTAAATCTACGAGCAAGCCTGTGCATGTAGGTAGCACTCTCCTATGGAGGAGACAAGCTCCCCAAGTCCACTGCAGGGTTGCTATAGTGGCAGAACCAGCAGCATTTACCATCCCAGCTGGAAGTGCTGCCACACAGTAGTGCCACCTCAGCCCTCAGCCCCCTGACCCTCAGCCCTGAGTCTGCTACAGAGTCCTGAATGCAGGTCTCTGGAGTTGAAGCATGTAATGGTTCCACTTTGCTATTGGGCAGCCCCAGATCAGGAGTTTTGAACAAGACTCACCTTTAGCCATTGGAAGACTTTCACGCCTACTCATAATGTAATCATCCAGTCCCCTGCGGTAACTAGAATCCTATCAGTATGAGTGTTAGGAAGGTAGCAGGCAGCTGGTAGGGAGCTCTTTAGGTGCTCCTTACATATTGGAATCATTGTTTACTGAATTAGCCTGAGGGAAGAATGATTAGGTCATTCAGAACTCTCACAGCAGCATAAGTCACACTGTGTGGACAGCTGCGCTGGGGAGCTTAGAATGCTGAGTTGGTCTGAGTCAGAGCCTGAGTGAGGAGGTGAGAGTGGCAGAAGGACTGCCAGTCGGGCTCTGAGGTGAGGGCCCAGCATTTCTCACTCTAATGGAGTGTCATTTCTAGCTTCCAGTGAAGTGGTAGAGACCAGTGCTACAGCAGGATTTCCTGATTTCTACTCCCAGTGAAGTGGAAGGAACTATTTGTTCTCAGTGGACTCAAGGGGCAATCCTCTGAAGGTTCTGGGTGTGTTTCAGCTGCCTTTGAAAGGACTTTGAGAGACTGTTTGATCTGCTACCCAGGAGAATGATTTTGTCTTTTGTTGTTCTATGCCCAGTGGACAGGAAAACCAGTTTGTGAGTACTGTTGTAGGAGACAAGATCTCCACGTACTGTAGGGGAATCATTAGTCTGGGGTGTGTGTGTGCCCATAGATAAGGCTGGATTGCACCTGTCAGTGCCCCTAGTTCACACAAGTGACCGAATTTTCTGTTAAACTGTTCACCCAAGTGAGTGTAGCTTGTTCTTTGGTCACCCCAGTGTGCGACGAGGTTAAAGTGTGGGACCTCTAGCATT
Source organism: Neoceratodus forsteri (assembly GCA_016271365.2). Taxonomy (NCBI): domain Eukaryota; kingdom Metazoa; phylum Chordata; order Ceratodontiformes; family Ceratodontidae; genus Neoceratodus; species Neoceratodus forsteri. The sequence goes on from CM057453.1 coordinate 932,431,057, forward strand.
TCAGTGGGAAACGGGGGGGGGGGGGGATCAATGGTGTAACCCTGAAGAATGGCAGAGATTGTTGGTTGGGGCCAAGAGTGGGAGGAATGCCATCTAAGTGCTTACAAGGCAGGGCTTCCTGGTTCGTAAAGGGCACCAGTGTGACAGGGTGACCCCTGTCATAGTGGACACACCCATGAGATAAATTGAAACCCCTTCCCCAAGCAGTTTATATGTTTTGTATAATGTCCAACTTGCTGCTTGCCTGGTTATAACAAAATTAAGAGTACAGTTACAAAACTAAGAGGGCAGTTTTAATAGAAGAACAAAAGTTTGTGTCTTTTTTTTCTTGATGTTTGCAGCCCTCTTTTAAGATATATTTTGTAGCAGACAGCATGAGGCAATATGACCCTGCAAAAGGGTTTAGGAGAGCACAGAATGTTCTGACCTCAGCTCTGACCTTTCCAATGTTGTAAACAAATGATGTAATGTACTCCAGGTGGCTGTCAAATAACTGTTCTCTATGGAGCAACAGTGCCCCCTAGTGGCTACTTTTATGTTTTGTCTGCTGCTAATCAAAAGGCAGGGGAAATTGTTTTTCCAGCTTCTAGTAAACTTATAAAAAGCCTTATCTCAGTGCTGAGAGAAGATAAATAGGGTGGCCAGATGAACACTGACTGAGGAAGGTGAAAGAACTTCTTCTAGTGTGTGCTTTCACACTGTTTGATTTATACTAGGCTGAAGGAAAGCCTTAGAAACTATTGAAGCTAAGCAGTTGTCTAACTTACCATTTTGGTTTCTGTATATTTTACTTGATGAAAATAAAATAAGTGCAACCATGCATTTTTTATGCGCCTGATTTGTGATCTGCCTGAAATTGTGTTCTCTAAAACCCATGCCTGGTGACATATGGTGCCCAGAAGTGAGATCTGACTGGACGTCTGAGGAAACAGGGGGAGTCCAGTCAGTTGGTAACATACCTGGTACCTAGGATACATGGCAGAGGTGCATGGCACCAGAGATGAGGAGAACAGCAGCTGATGGAGATGATGACCTGGGAGAGGCACCATGGATGGTACGAGATGGATCCGATGGCCAAATGGAGACCCTGATATGACTCCTTCACTGGATGAGTGGGAGATGGCTGGAGGCTGATAGATGCCAGAGAGAGGCAGAATGCAGATGCCAGGAGCTACTTGAGAGGTCCCACTCACAGGATATCAAGGAAGAATCGATGGAGCAGGATCCATGGGCTCAGGAGGAGGAGGAGGACCCCCTGATAGAGCATTTGCAACCAAAGTTTGTGGAGATCCCTTTGTTGTCCATTTTTCTGGGCTTCTATTTGGTGGAGGACAGGGAAAGAGAAGAGGAGACCCCAGGTGAGACTTTAACTTGCAATGCATTACTGGGGCAGAATACTTAAAGCAAGATGGAAGAAGCCATTTTGGCTGAAGGGACTTTTGCATGTTTTAAACCACTTCCTATGAAAAATGATTGTTCTCCTGATGTTGACTGGGGAAAGTTGCAGGTGGGGGACCCTGAGGTACCCCAGTTAAGGGAATATGTAAAAATCAAGGATGGAAGACAGGTTAATGGTGACTTAGGGGACAGGTTATGGTGGTATGAACATAGGAAAGAAGTACTATATCATACGTGGCCCAACCCCTGGATGAAGCAAGTGGATGCCCAAGTAGTGGTGCCCATGGCATGTAGGAAAAAGGTGATGGAGAATGCGCACTCCAGTCACTCAGGGCATCTGAGCAATGGGAAGGTATTGGCTAGACTCACCTCGTATTTCTATTGGCCGGGTATGTACAGGCAAGTGCCAGCATATTATAAGACCTGTTATAGGGGCAGACAGATAGCGACCACTGATAATGATGTGGGAGGAGTAACCCAGAGGGTGAAGGGCAAGAGATGGCACCCTTGGAGGAGGGGGAGACTCCCACATAGAACAGAAGAGACAAGGTGGTAGCCAACATCACTAGTAGTGTATACAGTTTGATACATAAACCCAGAGGTTAAGGACAGGCTGTTAGGCATACAGTGTGGTATGTTACTAGCCTACCTTTAAATGTCTAAGTTGGGATAGCGTAAGGTAGTTCTTTCCCCCTCCTAAGGCAGTTCTACAGTACGCTGGATTGTTCAGCCATTCAAATGTTCAAATGTATCTGGTCAGGAAAAGTCAGAAGATGGTATAAAACTACTGTTGATAGTTCTTTCTCCTGGTATATGTAATGTTTTGTAATTTACTAATGTAGCAAACATGCAAAACTGTCTCAGGGTATTTGTACTGTTATGAACAGGATACTTTACAATTTTTTTTTTAAAGGAACCCTGCGATGGAGCTTTTGGTGAGAGTGGGCTGAAGCGCCACACCCTTCCAGGGTGTTAGTTGCAATTTGAACAACCATAGGACGGCTGCCCTCTTATGCGGAGAGGATGTGTGACAGGGTGACCCCTGTCATAGTGGACACCCTTGGGATAAAATTGAAACCCCTTCCCCAAGCAGTTTATATGTTTTGTATAATGTCCAACTTGTTGCTTGCCTGGTTATAACAAAACTAAGAGTACAGTTACAAAATTAAGAGGGTAGTTTTAATAGAAGAACAAAAGTTTGTGTCTGCTTTTTCTTGAAGTTAGCAGCCCTCTTCTAAGATATATTTTGCAGCAGACAGCATGAGGTAATATGACCCAGCTAGAGAGTTTAGGAGAGCACAGAATGTTCTGATTTCAGCTCTGACCTTTCCAGTGTTATAAACAAATTATGCAATGTGCTGCAGGTGGCTGTCAAATAACTGTTTTCTATGGAGCAACAGTGGCCCCTAGTGGCTACTTTTATGTTATGTCTGCTGTTAATCAAAAGACAGGGGAAATTGTTTTTCCAGCTTCTAGTGAGCTTATAAAAAGCCCTACCTCAGTGCTGAGAGAGGATAGATAGGGTGGTCAGTTGAATACTGACCGAGGAAGGTAAAAGACCTCCTTGTAGTGTTTGTTTTCACACTGTTTGATTCATGCTAGGCTGAAGGAAAGCCTTAGAAACTGTTGAAACTAGGCAGTTGTCTAACTTACCATTTTGCTTTCTGTATATTTTACTTGAAAATAAAATGATAAGTGCAACCATGCATTTTTTAGGCACCTGATTTGTGGTCCACCTGAAATTGTGTTTTCCTAAACCCACGCCCGGTGACAACCAGTTATACATGAGCAAGGGCCAACCTGCAGGTTTAGGTGTGTGGCTGAGTTTCACTAAATTGTACATATGTTCGAAGAAGAGTTCTGAGTGTGTGGCTTAGATTCACTAAATGACACTCATGGGAGGAAAATGTCTGGGTGCATGGCCAGGTGTCCACTAGACGCACCATTTGGGAACTTGGGAAGAAGATTTTTGATTTTTTTGTGTGTTCATGAACTGTACTGTGTGCAAGAAGAGTTTCTGAAATGTATCTGTCCTGCCCAGACTGACCCTTGGGGGTCCACTTCTGCTTTAAATTTCCATTTGTTGAATAAATCCATACTGCACAATCCCAGTTAATGTTCTGGACATTCTGATTATGGCTTCTGGTTGTTGGATTTACTGGGTCCCCCTCAGCAGTTTAGGTCTAGCATATGCATAGCAGCCTCCACCTGTGACCTGGGTTGTGATTTTTTTACACAAGGTTCATGTTGTATTTTTTCTGTACTCCCACCCCTTTCTTCCTCTATAAAATGAGCCAGGTATACATCCTAACGCCAAGGGTGGTGCCAAACCTTTTGTAAAGTAAATTGGTATGCCAGTAAGTGGGTACCAGTGCTCCAGATTTTAATGGGGAAGGGGGTCCTAACTAGTTTAAAAAGTGGCCTGGGGGTTATAATAAGAAACTCAATAAGTTGCCATCATCATATGATTATTTCCTCTCAAGGGGGATTTACATAATTAATTCACAGTTTCTTTGCTTGAGTTATGCCCATCTCCTTACTCATGGAAATAAACTGAATATTTGAAGACCAGTCCCTGTGTATCATAGTCTATGTATTACAGCTGCAAAGCAGGTCTGCAAACTCAGTTAGACATGTTTGACTGTGTGTGTGCCTAACCCTTTATGGACCAACTGGATTTGGGGGAAGTGGTCAAAAAATAGCCCAAACTGGTCCATCTACATCATGTTGAACTGGTAGATATTGGTGGGCTGCAAACTGATAATGTACCCTTACTATTGTTTCAGTTTTACTCCCACAGCATCCTTCTGCCAAACTGCGCCCTTACTTAAAAGTGAGCACTCTAGAACCTTGCCAATGCTAGAAGAGTGCAAACATAATTTTATTTATATCTTTATTTATTTATTTGTTTTAGTTTTTGATAACAAGATAAGTATACTAGGCAATAAAATGATTATTTTTAGGAATGACACAGATAATACAGAGTACACAGTGCAAGTACAGACCCTGGTTAACATGACAGTAGTGTGTTAATAATTAAGCACAATCCAGGAAATTCAGAAGATATTTCACATAAAAATAGCATCATTTAACATAATTGGTACAAACCAGGAGTCACAGAGTACATTCCATATTAAACTATAAGGCTGACAGCCATGCACTGCATAAGGTGACCTAACAGGCAAGCAGACATAACTGGTACAGTGAATCAACCCAAACTAAAAGAAAGTACAGGCTGATTGACTTAGACATTGTAAAGGCCTTCAACAGCTCCTTCTCCAGCCCAGGCGGACCCTGCCCCCCATCCCACCTGACAATCCCCTCTCCGGTGAAACCACCTGGGACAACACACAATCCCAGTTTCACCTTAAGCTCATCAGACTTCCCAAAGTACTGCCCCTCCTGCTCAGGATTAACCCTGATTCCTCACCAGGACATGATCTGCTTGAACCTAGACTGCTGAGGGCTGCTACCCCTGCCATTGCCCTCCCTGTCACTTGGCTCATCAACAGATCCTTCTTGAGGGCACAGTCCCAAGTAGATGGAAAGTAGGCACCATAGTCCCGGTTCACAAAAAAGGGCCTAAGGACAAAGTGGGGAACTTTAGACCCTTTTCCATCCTCTGCCCTCTCAGGAAAGTTCAGGAGAGACTGGTCCACAACCAGCTACATGACTACCTAGAGCATCACTCCCTCCTAGCCAATATTCAACAAGGCTTCAGGAAAGGCCACGGCACAGACACGGCCCTCATCCAGCTCACATCTGTTGCTCTCAACACCATGAACCAAGGCTCTCTCACTGGCGCCCTATTTGTTGACCTATCAAAGGCTTTTGACCTAGTCAACCACAGCCTACTGCTTGCCAAACTTCGCCTCCTCGGTCTAGATGAACTCTTTCATTCCTGGTTTGAGAGCTATCTACTAAACAGAAGTCAAAAAGTCACCTGAAGGGGAACACAGTCCAGCGTCCGTCCAGTGGTCTCAGGGTACCCCAGGGCTCAGTCCTGGGCCCTTTGCTCTTTACTGTCTTTGTCAATGACATAGAGTTGGCACGTGGGCCAAGTAATCTCATCATCTATGATGATGACACCATTGTGTACTACAGTGACCCGGTACCCAGTGTCATCACTGCTAAACTCCAATCTAGTCTCACTACACTTGAAGCCTGGTTCTCTGCAAAGTCTCTATTACTGAATGAGGAGAAAACAAAGGCTGTCCTGTTTGGGCCCAGGCATCTCAGCCTGGACAGGAGTGACCTTCTTCAGCTTAAACTGAACCAGGGGAAGCGGGTCGAGATCCTTGATAGGATCAAATACCTGGGGATACTTCTTAACCAGGAACTGTTCTACAAGCCCCACATCGACTCACTAACCAAGTCCATCCACCAGAGACTCCGGACTTTCTATCGACAGGGAAACCCTCACTGACGCTGGTTCATGAAAGCAATGTCTAACTGCAACCTCCCCACCTCTTCTATGGGGCCCCTGCTGCAGTTCCTATGAGAAGGGGAACTCAGAAAACTTATGGTGCTTACCACAGAGTTTACGCTTTGCCTGAAACTCTCCTCCCAGGAGTCATCTCCTGTGAGGTCCTTGCAGACCTCCACTGGTCACCTTACGCCACAAACTGGCCCTACCCACCTTCTGCCTGACCTGGGCACCCACCTCCGCTCACCCTCCCTCCTCGCCTCCGTACGTTAAACCCCAGAGTGCAAAGCAGAGAAATGATCTTCATCCAGCTGGCCCTAACCATCCCCCGAATATGCACCAACCGGTAAGCGCCATTCTCTTTATGCTGCCCGCACTGTGGAACACGCCCCAGCTAATCTGGTGAGAGGCCCACTCTTCAAGGATTCAAAGCCGCCTTAAGGTCTACCTGCTGGAACTTAGCCTATGTGGCTGTACTCGTTAGTCCTCCTTCCTCCTATCAGACCTAATGCTTCTGTCATGCCCTGTTGATGTATGGTTGAATTACGACCCCTACTAACACTGTATTGTTACAATTGCTTCACCTGATTTTTCTACCTATAATTACTGCCTCTCCAGTTGCTTCTGTCTCGCCTCCAATCCTTGTACTACTGTCTGATGTATGTAATATTGCTGTATGTAATTTAACCCCAGGTCACCCCTGAAAAAGAGACCAGAGGTCTCAGTGGGTTTACCTAGTCATCAAAATCTAAATAAATAAATAAAGTAACACTTATTTAAAGCCCGGGGGGAAACAGAGTACCTGGTCTGATGAGGAAGCTGGTTCCAGAATCAGGAAGCTGAATAAAAGAAAGCTGTTTGACCCATTCTGGTGAAGTACCTAGACTCTTGAAGTAAAAGGGTATCACCAAGTTATGGATTATAAGGCGTTGAAGGGACCTGTAACATAATTATCTGAATAATTCCCTGCTTGGCAGTCATCTCATATGATCAGTGTATGTTATCATTGTCCTTATATGCCCTAAGATGTAATTCCATGTGAATACTGATTGCTCCTTTCTATAATGTGTTTTTGTTTAAATTACCTACTTCTACCCCTCAATGTTCATGTACTACAATGCATCAAACTAAATGCACTACTTATTTTGTATTTTCCTCTTCGATACATTGCTATGTTCATGTTTTGTTTCTCTCCACTGTAATTTTGTAACACAATGTATTTCTACAGTATGTATACTGTATTTGGTTGTAACCTCCTGTGTGGCACCTGAAAATAGGCATTTAATTGCCTAGTGTGCTTACCGGTTAACAAAAACTAAATAAATAGTAGACAATCAGGTGGTGGATTTGGACCTGATCAGTTTGTCAAGGAAGTAGTCCATAATACAGGAATGCTTGGATGAAAGGCAAACCCATCCCAGGGAAGAATAAAGAATCAATGATAAGTGAAATGAGCAGCAGCAGTAACAAGCGGCAGATACAATTATATGCCACATCTCATTTAGCCAGCATAGGCTTACAGGAATTGAAGTAGACTGGCAAACAGTAATTAAAGTTGGGCAGTAAGACACCGTTGGCTAAGGCCAGGTGGGTTTTAGGGGTGAAGCTGGATGTCATCCTGTAACCAAGGTCTCGTTTAGCATGAACTGATTTACAGGTGTATGAGACATATGAACATACAAAATAACAAGCAGAAGAAGGCCTTATGGTCTATCTAGTCTGCTTGATTGTGGAAACCCTGATCCAGCAATTACTGTGGGTTCCCAAACCCTGAAGCTCCCCTTCATCCTGTCCCACCCCCTCCTATATCCCCTGCCTCCTTTTGAGTTATGACCGCGGACAGGAATTCATTCCACCCCATCACTAATCACTCTGTAAAGAAGTGTCTCCTGACTTCCTTCTTGAACTCCTGTCAGCTTATAGCAGTGCCCCCTTGTGGTCTTGTTCCCACTGAGACAAATGAGGTCCCCTATATCCACCCTGTTAATATCTTTCAGGTACTTGAAGGTTTCAATCATGTCCCCTCTCTCCTAGAGTAAGTACATGTTAAGTTGTCTCACCTGTCCTTGTATGCCTTTCCCTGCTGCCTTGAACCATTTTCTTTGCCTCCTCTGTACTGTCTTGAGCTGCTGGATATCCTTTTTCAGGTAGGGGCTCCAGTATTGTACGCTGTACTCCAGGTATGGATGTACCAAGGATCTATACAGTGGCATTGTAACCTCCTCCTTTTTGCTTGTGACCCCCCTCACAATACAGTCCAGCACTCTCTTTGCCTTGGCTGCTGCCTTCTTACACTGCATAGCCTGTTTTAGGTCACTGGTGATGGCTATTCCTCAAGTTCTTTTCCTCCTCTGATTTGGTGATCTTGACCCCCCTACCCCGTACTAGGTCCTCAGACTCCTTCTTCCTATGTGCATGATTTTGCACTTGTTCACACTGAGCCTGAGCTGCCATATGCCAGACCACCTTTATAGCTTCACTAGGTCTTCTTCTAGGTCCCGCACTGTATCTCCTCATCCATGTTCACCTTCCCACAGAGCATAGAGTTGTCAGCAAAGAGGCATGTTTTGCCTTTAATGCTGACTCCTAAGTCATTTATGGACACATTAAATAACACCGGGCTGAGCACTGATCCCTGCAGGACCCCACAGGTGATTTCTCTCATACTGAAGAGATCCCCCAGCACTACCCTTTGTGTCTTACCTCCAAGACAAGTTGCCATTCATCCTCTTAATTTACTTCCCTTCCCTATGTCATTCAATTTGGGTACCATTTCAAAGGCCTTGCTAAAATCCAAGTATAGTACATTATATAAACAGCTTGACTCTTGTTTACTGCCTTTGTTGGCCAGTCAAAGAAACTAATCAGATTGGTTTGACAGGATCTCCATAATATGAACCCATGCTGTTTCTTGTCCTAGAGTGCATTCTCCTCCAGGAAACTAGCTAGCCTTTTCTTCAGAATGGTCTTCATTAGTTTACCAACAATGGAGGTCAGACTTATAAGCCTGTAGTTTCCAGGGTCATCTCTTGTGCAGTGGTACCATGTGTGTGGTTCTCCACTCCTGTGTTAACACCCACATATCCAGTGAGCTGTTTAATAGATCTGCCAGTGGACCTGCCAGTTCCACTGCCAGAGCCCTCAACACCCATGGCAGTTTCCAATTGGACCTAGGGATTTGTTTACCTTCGGAGATATGAGCCTTTTCATAATCCTGTGCTCTGTTATCCTGTCCTCAGTCATTATCCCCCCACCCTCACTCTTCCTTTATGGCACTAGGCCATCCTTTTTTTTAGTAAAGACAGAGCAGAAGTATTCGTTAAATAGGTGTGCCTTCTCTTTACTGCTTTTCACCAATCCCCCCCTTTTCAACTTCACTATTCCTTCCTTCATGTTCTTCTTCTCACTGATATACTATAAGAATGCTTTTTTCTCCCTTCTTGATACCTTCTGCAGCTTGTAACTCCTTTCTAGCCTCTACTTACCTGATCATCCTTCTTGCCTCCTCAGCTTTCTCCAAATATTCCTCCCTTTCTTTCTCTCTTCGGGACTTCCTATACTTCCTGTAAGTGGCCTGTAAGTGGCCCTATTTTCTCTCACTCCCTGGTCCATGTTCCTATTGAACCAACTTGGTCTCCTGGCTTTGGAGTTTTTTCCTTTCTGTCTAATATATCCTGTAGTCGCAGCTGCAACCCCCTTCTTGATCACTGCCCACTTTTGATCCCCCTCCATGCCATCTTTGAGACTTGCTAGGTATCCCCTCAGTATCCGTCCCATCCTACTATAATCGCCTTTTCTGAAGTCTAACATTTTCCATCTTAGTACTTGTGGATTCCTTACCCATATCCACTCAGAACCACATCATTCAGTGGTCACTGTTTCCCAAGGACTTCTCTATCTTTATGTCCAAAATATAATCTCTGCTAGGTAATACCAAGTCCAGGTGGCAACATCTCATGTAGGTTGGGTCACCCCCTGAACCAAGAACCAATCCAAGACTGTCTCCAGGGACAACTGGCTCCAGGCACAGGCAGTGGACAGGACTCTCCAATCCACCTAAGGCACATTGAAGTCTCCCACTACCACCGCCTCACCTCTGTCTGCTGCTATCCTGATCATGGTTCCCAGCTCTCTGTCCTCCTTGTTCTCATTCAGTGGCCTATAAACTACACCCAGCTTCAATTTCTGTCCTGTTGCTGTTTGAAGTTGTAATCACAGTACCTCTGCCTTTCCTTCTCCTTATTCTTCCCTGATGGCAGTGATGCCTTTTCTGGCATATAGTGCTAACCCCTACTTTTCCTTTCTCTGCGTCCCTTCTGTAGTGGGTAAATCTGCAGATGGAGAGGTCCCAGTCATGGTTCAGGGTAGCCCATGTCTCTGTGAGTGTTACTTCTGGCATTGAGGAACACCACCCTCTGCCAGCCCTGAGTCCCCCTTCTTATTTGTCCTTGTGCCTCTCCTCACTTCTGCCTAACTACCCCTTCCCATTTCTACTCTTAGTCCTCCACCATGATTTCCTTTCCCCCAGCCCTTCTCTCTTCCTCCCACTCTAATCTCTCATTTTCCTGACCCCTCTTTGCATTTTACCTGAATGCCCTTTCCTTTAGAAACCCCCACCCCATGCTCCCCTTCCAATTTCCCTACTTCCCTTCTTCCCTGACCTCTCCTTGTTTTTCACTTGGGTAACCCTGAGTGCTGTGACCCTTTCTGGCCTCCCCTTCAGTTTAAATTCAAGGTCCTTCTAATGTATTCCCCAATTCATTCCCTCAGTATCCCGGATCCCCTCTGGCTTAGATGCAGCCTATTGGGTGCATAGAAGGTTTTATTGTCCCAGGTTCTTCCACAGTTTCTTATGTACCCAAATCCCTCTTCCTGACACCATTCCTTCAGCCTGCAAGTAAAACCCACTGTTCTGCATTTCCTAGCTCTGCTGGCTGTAGGCACCAGTAGCACTTTCAGGAAGGCTACTGACCATGCCTCCCCCCCAACAAGCCTACCCCACTGCCCTGACCCTCTTCTGCACTGTCCCTACCTCGAATGCCACTAGGTCATTTGTACCTAGATGTACTACCACATGAGGCTTCCTCTCATACCCTCTAGGAGTGGGTCTACCAATGGGCATATGCATACTGCTGTCATACCTGAAAGGAACACCACTCTCCTATCTTGCTGTACTCCTCACCTCTTAGCTCATCTTACCCCCTTCACTACTGAATCCCCAAGTACTATGACCCTACTGCCACCTTTCCCTTTCACTAACCCCTACCTGCTGAAACTACTCTTCCAATTCCATCTTCCTTACTGCCCCCTGATTGCCACTTCTCCCACTGCCTAGTCCTGTGCTACATCTGTCTGCTAATAGACCTCACTCCCTTTCTCTGCTATCTCCCTGCCGCCCCTGCTTCAGTTGAACTCTGTCCTCATTTCCACCTCTCTACCACTCCCCAGACACCCCCTTCTGCTCCTGTTTCCCTTACCTTGCCTCCTTCCCCCTCCTCATCCACTGCAACCTCTGCTGACCCCCCCCCATGGACTATCCATCCCTCCTTTACCTGTGCTCCACCTACCACACTCAATGACTGGCACTGATTCTTTATTGGTGCCACTGTGGGTTCCTCCACATGCACATGGGCAGAAAAATCAGGGAAAGGGTCCAAAGTGACTTCAAGATCTTTAAGAGGATACATCCTCAAGTAGAGATCCAGCCAGGCAGGAGACCATGAGGCTATAAGATCCTGAGCGGAGCTTATGTTTCGAACCAAAGGGTATGTTTTTGTTTTCCAAGAGTTCAAACAAGCTCACTCAGATTCAGCCAGCTCTGGATATTACCAAAGTCCATGTTAATATACTGGTTTAGGATTGCTAGATTGCGGGAGCTGAAGTAAACACCAGGTTGTCAGCATAGAGGTTTCTGCAGTGCACAAAGAACTGAGGAAGGTCATTAATAAATAGGGATAATAGTAATTGACTGAGAATGGAACTTAGGAGAACACTAACAGAGATATGTAGCAAGCTTGAAACAGAATTTCTGATCAATCTCTACTGTCATCAGCTAACATTTCAGCTCTATAGTGTGTGTGTGTGTGTGTGTGTGTGTGTGTGTGTGTGTGTATTACATGGATTGAGATGGCCACCACAAATACTGCTTCTGGGTGGGATAAAATAGTTCCACTTTGTGTCTAATCAGTACATGACAATGAATACACATGGCTAGATAAACTTCCCTACCAAAAGTATAGAACTAGAGATTTAGCTCTGCATATCAGTACACCTGTCTAATCAGTGTTTCTAATACATGTTTAGCTAATAACAAATGACCCCCACCCCCATCCCAGAGACAGCAAGCAGTTTAGGGCAGGCAGCAAAGTGAAGTTAGTCTCTCTCTCCAAAATAACCTGAAGAAAAAAAAACTGATGTCTACCCCAAGCATATCAAAGCCCCCCAAAAAAAATATATAACCTGCAGCAACAAAGTCAGCTGTATCACTTTATGTCAAAAAGAATAAGAACAAACATTTAACGACAGGTTTTCAAAAGGGTTGGATGTGAAGAAAAAATTACTCACCTTAGTAATGTTGTTTCTTCTAATGGAGTCTTGCTATATTCTGACATATGCAGTGAGTCCCAACCTTCAAACTGCCCCGGAGATGAAAGAGTTAACTTTCCATGCCAGGCATGGAACTCTGAGCTCGAGCTCGGTTGAGACTCTGTCTGTTGTTCTTCAAACTCAAACAGTCAGATCTTTATGAGCTAAACTCATTAAGGTCCTGTGTGGAAGCTGTAAACCTACACTAGCCAACTGGCTACTAAACATAAAACACATTTTTTGGTCCCAAAACAAAGACTCAAGTCAGGAGACCCAAAAATGAAAAACACAACACCAACTCACCCCAAGAAAAGAAGGGGTGAAAACAAAAAGGTGGGCACCTATTAAGTGCCAACACTGCACTGCCCACCTACATCCAAAAAACAGAGGTTCTGAGAGGGGCAGGCAGTAGGGGAGGCCAGAATATAGCAAGACTCCATTAGAAGAAACAACATTACTAAGGTGAGTAATTTTTTCTTCAAACAACATGAAGTCTTGCTATATTCTGACATATGCAGACTACAAAGCAGTCCTCCATGGAGGAGGGACAGAACCTACTTAGGAAATAGGCTCTGAAGCACAGTTGTGCCAAACCAAGCATCACTCCTAGCCTGGATGTCCAGGGAATAATGCTTGGTTAAGGTGTGAACTGTTTTCCAGGTAGCTGCTTGACATATCTCTAGAATAGGATGTCCCTGGCAGCAGCCAGGAAGCAGCTGTACCTCTGGTAGAGTGAGCCCTCAGGCCTGAGGGAGGAACCTTACCCAGTTTTTCATAGCAAAATTGGATACAAGAGACAATCCACCTGGCAATGGATCTTTAAGTGGCAGGTTTCCCTTTACCAACCTCACCATAAGTGAGGAACAGTTGGAGGGAGTCAAACCTCTGACCATTGGTACGCTCTATGTAGTAACTAAGGGCTCTTTTCACATCTAAACTGTGCAGCCTCCTCTCACCAGAGGAGGAGGAATGGTCAGTGAAGTACACTGGAAGAGACATAGATTGATTAAGATGGAAATCTGAAACCACCTTAGGCAAGAACTTCCTGTTAGTCCTGAGGACCACCTTATCTCTATGAAAGGAGATAAAATCAGGCTCCACTGACAAAGCTTGTAATTCACTTATGTGTCTGCAGAAGTGATGGCTACCAGAAACACAGTCTTCCAAGTCAAGTACTTAAGCTCTGCCTGAAGATAAAGGCTCAAAGGGGTTGCATAAGCTGAGTAATGCAAACATTGAGGTCCCAGGCAGGGGCAGGGCCCTGAATGGAGGGTTGGTGAAGCAATCCCTTGAAAAACTTGGAGAATACAGGGTGAGCTGAAGAGAAGAGGGCTTACCTGCTGAAATAAAGCAGACACAGCTGCCAGATGCACTTTCAGTGTAGCTGGTCTCAGCCCCAAGCTATTTAAGTGGACCATATAATCAAGGACTGTGGGCAGATCAGCAGATTCTGGGGAAATATGCTTCCCAGAGCACCATATGGAAAATCTTTTCCATTTTGAATTATAAGTAGCCCTGGTGGAAGGTTTTCTAGAAGCCTTCAGGATATCAATTACACCTTGGGAGAGGTGTAAATTAGCAAACTCTAACTCTTCAAGAACCAGGCCTTGAGATTGAGAGATTTGAGGTTCGGGTACCAAACCCTCCCCTGAACACAGGTTAACAGGTTGTAATTCCTCGGAAGACACAGGGGAAGATGGACTGCTAAGGACAGTAGGAGTGGATACCAGGGCTGTCTGGCCCAGTCTGGAGCAATCAGGATCATCTTGCAGGGTTGAGATCTGATTTTGACTAGCACTTTGAACAGGAGAGGAAGGAAAGCATAGAGAAACTTCCTTCCCAATTGAGAACTAAGGCATCCAGGGGACTGAGCCCAACACTGGGGCCTGCAGCAAAAGGAAGTTGATGATTGTCTGGGGCTGCAAAAGATCTATCTGCAGGGTGCCCCATCTGGAAAATATCACCTCAAGGCCAGGGGTCCAGTGACCATTCGTGATGGCCCGGAAATCCTACAGAGAGCATCTGCCAGGACATTGTCCTTGCCTGGGAGATGAACTGCCATGAGGGAGGTGTTCAGGGAGTAAGCCAGAGACCACAACTTCATTGCTTCGGTGCACAAGGCCATAGACCGAGTGCCTCCTTGCTTGTTGATGTACCACATTGTGGTGGTGTTGTCTGTTCTGACCTGTACAACTTTGTTCTGAACAGATTTGGAAAAAGCTTGAAGTGCTAGAAATACTGATCTGAGTTCCAACAGATTGATATGGAGCAGAGATTCCTGAGGGGACCACAACCCCTAGGTGGTGAGGTCGCCCATGTGAGCCCCCCACCCCAAGAGGGAGGCATCTGTAGTAAGGATTAAAGAGTGAGACTGAGTGACAAATGGGACCCCTTGTCTCAGATTGTTCTGATCCTGCCACCACTGCAGGGCCTGGATCAGGGTTTGAGTTACTGGGATCAATTTGGTCAGAGGGTCCTTCCTTTGAGACCAAAAGGCTCTCAAATGGAACTGAAAGTCCCTCATCTGAAATCTTGCTCCCTGCACTACTGCTGTAGAAGCAGCCATGTGCCCCAGGTGCTGTAGAAAATGCCTTGCTGGTAGAGACACCTGCAGGGTGAATGAGGAGGCCAGAGACACCAGGGTCCTTGCCCTGTCCAGGGGAAGGAAGGCTCTGGCCTTTACAATGTCTAGCTCTGTACCTATGAAGGTGAGGAGCTGGACAGGCTCTAGAACTGACTTTGAAGATGTAGAAGGAAACCCAAAGAAGTGAGCAGTTGTTGAGTTATCTGTAAGTGTAACTTGACTTGGTCTGGGGACTGGCCTACTATGAGCCAGTCGTCCAGGTAGGAAGATGGCAATCTTCTGCCTCTTAGAAAAGCAACCATTACTGCCAGGCATTTTGTGAATACCCTTGGAGCAGAAGTGAGGCCAAAGGGCATTGCTCTGAACTGGTAATGGCCTGAGGGCAGCTCAACCTGAGGTACTTTCAATGGGAGCTTCTGGCGAGAATATGGAAGTAGGCATCCTTGAGGTCCAGGGACACTAGCCAGTCCCTGGCCTTAGAGAGGGTAGAATAATTCCCAGAGTCACCATTTGAATTTTGGTTTTTAAAGGTGCTTGTTTAAGTATCTGAGATCCAGGATGGGCTGCCATTTTCCTGTCTTTTTTGGGGTAAGGAAGTACCTGGAATACAACCCTTTGCCCTGGTGTAGGGGTGGAACCCTTTCCACAGCTCTGAGCGCTAGGAGGGAGGAGACCTCTGCCTCTAAGTCAAGTGCCTCTGATGGATTTGCAGGCAGAAAGGATCTGGTTCTCATCTTTGGAAACTTTTTGAAGCTGAGAACCAGTCCTTGGCTTACTACTTCCAGGACCCATTTGTCTGATGTCAGAGACTCCCAGTCCTGGACAAAGTAAGCCAGCCTGCCCCCTACAGGTAGCTGAGAAACGGCCCTGGCAACCCCATCAGGGTGCCTGTTTGGCAGAGGCTTTGGGCTGAGGGGTGGAAGCAGGTCTGCTTGTACCCAGTCTGCCTCTCCCTCTAAAGAACCCCGTCTTGGCATAAGCAGAAGAGGAGGCCTGGGCTTGGTAAAAAGGCATATGAAAAGGCCTGCCCCTGCCCCTGCCCGGGAAGCTGCCTTTGAGGAGTGGCCTGCCTTTCCTTGGCCTGTGCACTCCTATAGGTGGTCCTATACTCATCCATTTTCTTCATGTAATTCTCTGTTTGCTCCCCGAACAGAGAATTACCCACAACAGGAAAATCCATGGCCTTAGTCTGGGTATCCTGTGACAGGCTAGTACATCTGAGCCAAGCCATTCTTCGAAGTGCCACAGATGTAGCCATGACTCTAGATGACACATCATTGGAGTCCACTGCAGCATGGAATTACATCTTGGATGCCTCAATACCATCAGCAGCCACCTGCTCCAGCTCCTTGGCAAGCTGGCCAGGGACCTGTTTTGCTAGGGCCATAACAGTGTCCCATCTGGATTTTTGATACCTAGCCGTGTAGGCCATATAATTGGCCTGTCTGAGTCCCAAGGATGCTGCCATGTACTGTTTCTTTGCCATGGCATCAATCCTCCTGGAGTATTGTCCGGGGGGGTGTGAAGCCAAGAGAATGTTTGCCTTATCACAGGCTGCAGCCTGCACTACCCCAACATGGCTGCATTGTTGTGTAAGGAGCTCCGTATCAGAGCCTGACAATGTATACCTCTTGTCCATTCTCTTATCCACAGGAGGTATAGTGTTAGGAGTCTTTAAAATCTTAAATGTCTGTTTCCCAAAAGATTTGTGCAAGGGAATAGACAGCCTCCTAGACTATGGGATATCCATCATTTCCACATAGTCAGGCTTCTCCTGGTCATCCACAGCTTCTTCCATAGGAAGCTGGAGGGTTTCAGCCACTTTTTTATAAAACATGAAATAGGAAGGGGACTCAGAAAGCCTGGGAGGAGACACCCCTGAAGGTCTGTCTGGGGAGATGTCCGGGTCAATGGGCACATCCAGACTTTCAAATCCACATTCACTTTCCTCATACTCCTCTTCCTCCTCCTCCTCCGGTTCATAAAACTCCTCTAACTCATACTCTTGAACCGGTGGAACCGACCTAACCGAGCACCTGCCTGATGGTGCCGGTTCGGTCGGAACCAGGGAAAGCGACTGGACGATTTTGATCGCTTTGGCTATCTCTTCAGTGGTTGGAGAGGAAAGTTTTGGCTCCACACCAGCTGATTTTTCTTTTCTAGTTCTTTTAGCCGGAACCGATTCCTCAGAATCGGCTCTCCTTGTGCCCGAAGAAGTCTCGCCCTGGTCAGAGGGCACTCCTTCTGGTTCAGTTTGAACCGAACCGGGCTGGCCATCCGGTTCAGCGGACTTTTTGGCCTCCCTTTCCCTGAGCCTACCAGCTCTCTTTTCTAGGGTAGCTGCAGGGAAATTTTTGCAAATCTGGCAGTCTGCATTGAGGTGGTCAAACCCCAGACAATAAACACAGGTGGTGTGGGGGTCAGTCTTGGAAAAGACTTCCGCACACACACTACAGTGTTGAAACCCAGTGGGTCCGGTTTTTCTTATGGGTTTCTCAGACATAGTGCCAGTCCTAACCAAACTTACCCTTTTATGGCAATCCACCAGGCAAGACCCTCTTATCGGTTCCCAACCGTGTCATGGGTCGTGGAAAAAAACGTAATAAAATCTGTTTTTTTTTAGAACTGATAAGAACCGCTAACCACACTCTAAAAGCACAATTTAAGATTTTTAAACAACTTGATCGGTTCAAACCGAACCGATAAACTGTTTACAAGTTCCACGCAGAATAGAATAAAATAAAACCTGTCTAGTACTCACAAATACCACAGACAGAGACTGAACCGTCAGGTTACGGTTTAAATTCGGTCAAAAACCGAGAAAAGCGGTACTTTAACCGACAAATTGAACCGAGCAGAAGGAGAAATCTCCGGAACGACTGTTCAGTGAGGCAGAGTAAAGAATCTGATGGTTTGAGTTTGAAGAACAACAGACAGAGTCTCAACCGAGCTTGAGCTCAGCGTTCCATGTCTGGCATGGAAAGTTAACTCTTTCATCTCCGTGGCAGTTCGAAGGTTGGGACTCACTGCATATGTCAGAATACAGCAAGACTTCATGTTGTTTGAATGACAATGCATGCTGCTCCTCCATATGCATTTGCCTGACTGTCTCTCAGCAGTCCTGTGGTTATTTTCCAAAAAATGTATCAGTTTGCAACAAAAAGTTAGTATTTGCAGTAAAAAATGATCCTGTATACAGTATGATATGTGTAATTTTTTGCTGCAGTCAAGTTTTTTTTTTTGGAAATGAAATTCAGAGGCAGTCAGACCATTTAGTAGTTGGTCTAAGAGTTAGGTTGAATTTCCTCTAGAAACTAGTAGTGAGAAAATAATAACTGCCAGCACCACTGCTCCAAGTAAAACAAGCATTTGTCAATGCCGAATGTTGTCTCACTGGCATTGGCATTGGTAGTGCCAGAGTTAGAGATGCATAAATAGGAATGGCAGTGAAGTACTGAAGTGACACCAACCCCACCCCCACCCTGCAGAGACCAACAGGCATTGGGGTGTGCCTTTGGGTCATCAGCTATAACGCTCATGCCATTTTACCTCACCATACCCTGTAGACACTGACAAGTGTTGTGGTGTGCTTTGGGGTCTTTGGGCATTATACTTACCACATTCCATAAGGAAATATGCTAAGGTGGGTGCAGTATAGAAGAATGGGGTGAACTTTGTGGTTGAACACTGCAAGGCACACCACGATGTGTGTCACTGGCTGCAGGGTGGGGGTGGGGGTGGGGGTGGAATAGGGAGCATTACAGCTGATGATCCCAAGTCAGACCCCTGATGCCTGTCAGTCTGCATAGGGTGGGGTGCTACAGTTGGAAACCCTAATGCCATAGGCGTGTGTTGGTATTTTCATTCCAGATTTTCAACATGGACTTTTTGTGACCCCACCTCATAAAGAACGGCACTATCAGTCTGTTAGCCATTTGGTGACAGAGGTACGAAAACACATTTTAGACAGTATGTAAAAAATGAGAACTGTATTGTTCATAAGGAGGTATAAAAAAATGGCAACGTTGAAAATCTGGGGTGAAAATATGAAAAATCGGCGAAGTCATGAGCATGCATAGAAACTGTGCAACACACGTCCGTAACCAAATTATTTTTGGGATTTTTTTAACCACATTTTCAACATAGGCATTTTGGGACCTCCCCTCATGAACAGTGACACTGTGATTTTGTTAATTTGTCCCAAAAGTTGATTTCCCACAATGACCATGCCATTGTGCACCACAGGTGTGAAAACACGTTTTGGGTAGGATGTAAAAAATGACAGCTATACTGTTCATAAGGAGGTGTAAAAAAAATGCCAGTGTTGAAAATGTGGCATGAAAATATTGCAAATTTGCGAAGTTACAAGGGTGCATGGGAACTGCGCAATACCTACTTGTAACACAGTCATTTTATAGACTTTTGACACCAAATTTTCAACATAGGCATTTTAGGACCTCTGCTCATGGACAGTGTCACCGTCATTTCCTCAAACTGTCCTGAAAACTGATTTTGTGCAGCGACCTCGCTATTCTGCGCTGCACATGCGAAAACATATTTCAGCCAGGATATGTAAAATGACAGCTATACTGTCCATAAGGAGGTGTGGAAAAATTCAAATTTTTAAAATTTGGAAGGAAAATATTACAAATTCACGAAATTACGAGCGTGCATGAAAACTGCACAATGCACGCTCGTAAAACAGCCATTTTTTTGGATTATTTCCACCAAATTTGCAAGATAGGCTTTTTGAGAGCCCCCCTCATGAACAGTGGCACTGTCATTTCGTTACTCAGTCTTGAAAGGTGATTCCGTGCAGTGACTGCGAAATCACCTTTCAGGACCAAATAATGCCATGACAGTGACTAAATTTATGAGGAGAGGTCCCAATAACCCCGTGTTGAAAATTTGGTGTCAAAATTCCCAAAAATGCCTGAGATATGCACCAAAGTTAAAAAAAAACCCTATTTATGCCATTATGCAGCTTACAGGCATTTCTTCAGTTCGTGGTCGTTTTTCAAGAGTGCAGACATGTTCCTGGTCCACTGAAGATCATTGCGCCAGACTCCACAGGTAAGTATGGGGTGAGGGGGGTATGGGGAGGCAGGGTGTGCAGAGGGTAGGCGCGGGTTAGGGAAGGGGGCATGGAGACGGCAATGGATCGTTTTCTGTTTTACAGGTGAAAAAAAAAACATTGCAAAATGTGTTTTTTTTTTTCAGGGACATTTGGCATACTGGGGTGGACTCCCAGCATGCTGACTGATTGTTTTTGGGAGGGGAGGGCTGTAGCCGATGGGAATTGCACCCATTGGTACATACAAAGGGGGGTCAAGAGCGGAGGGGACTGGGCACCCTCGGCACACACAACAGATTGGGGGACATTATGCCGATGGGGAGGGCCCTCCATCAGCAAAGAAAAAAACTGTTGGGAGAGCACATGATGCCAAGGAGGATTTGGGCACCCCCTCGCACACACTTGGGGGTCATTATGCCACGAGGAGGGATCCTGTAGCAAATGAAGTGGGTCAGGGCATGCGACAGGGGGATTAAGCACCCCTGAAGTCAGGTGGCGGCAGTCAGTGCCGCCATGTTTATGTCGGGAGGCGTGTTATTGTGCTGCTGCAATGAGAAGCTTGCTTCTCATTGCAGCGGACCTTTTCTCAGATCTGGTGGCCACATTCTGAATTGCTGGTGTAGCGCCTGCATGCTGGCTGATTGGGGAATGAGGGACGCACCTACTGATGCGTCCCCTGCATTCGCCTACAGTGACCACACCTCCAAATCTGCTACTACTGCAATGTGTTGACTCATGCGTGTAGCGTTGTGGAAAAATTACAGTTAGTAAATTATCAATTACAGATACTTAGAAAGGAGACGAACGGGGACGAGGCTGATGGCGGAAGAATTTAATGATTATAACAATAATCACAGCGAGAGATTACAAGTGGTACATTCTTCATTCTTCAAAATAACAGTGTGTGCTGGCTTGCTTATATAGTGGAAGACAGTATCATCATTTTTTATGGTTTTCTATGATTGGTTCAAAACAAGTACAAACATCAACTTACAAGGCAATATTCCTTTGGTATATGTATGAGCTCATCCTTGGTCAGCACAAGTATAGATAGTGTACATTCTATTATTATATATGGCTAGTAACAGTTGTCATTACCAGTTACCAAGGTCTAGGAGGAAAAATAGGTTTGGACTTAGGAATGTGCATACAAGCATTTTGGCCTGTCCTGATAAGAATAAACACTAGAGATAATCAGAAGGGTAATTTGGACTCTATCCTGTGTTTCTGTCTTGCAGACACATAAGACAACTGTTTGCTATTACTTACATGGTCAGCACAAATGTCAAAAGGCACTTTAATATTGCAACTTGTGGCTTAGTTTGTCTTGTGGCTTCACAAGTTTTATATGATCCAATCATATAGGTCAACATTTGTTACACACACACATTATGTTTTAGACCAAAATGAGGTTTAGGCTGAAATATAGGGACAAATTTCTTTATCCCTTGTTACAAGCCCCCCTTGGCCCTATATTTCCTAATTATTATTTGTGCAACAATGCAGCTCCTCGGAGCATGTACATCTCATTATGTACTTTACAAATAGTAAGTCTTAAGCGACACAGGCCTATAATTACCAAGAACACTAAGACCACTTGCAACAGAAGTACATCTTTAAAAGACAGGACTCCTAAGGGCCCCCCTGCATAGCTATAAATCAAGTGCTCATTATCACTCTCACTGAGCAATTTATTTACAACTGCTTGTGCCTTATGGGCAGTATTTTGGATTTGTATCAAATGAGTATTTTTCCAGTTTAGAAGTGACTGCACGTTAAGAGACAGGAGAGGTATCACAGCTCCAAATGATGGCTCATACTTGTTAATATCATATGTTTGGTATGGGGTATCAAATGTCACATTATAACTCTCATCCTCCAGGTTGGTAATAGGGTGCAACACCTTGTCACCAATATATACGTTATGTTTGGGAATAATACAAAAGTTTGGGTTGTGAATGGTACACATTTGTCCTTTATAAAATAAGATGGGTGTAGTTGTAACAACACAGTATTGGTTAGTACCATTATAGGTTACAACTACTTGTGGGGTATACCACCATCTTAACTGGACGGGGCACCAGGCAGTATTATTTTCAGCTTGACCCATGGGAATTTCCCCACAGTTGGGTTGTGTTTGTGACATGACGTCACACTGGCATATCCATTGACTATTTATTTCCTCACAGCAATGTAAGTTTGGCGCTACCCAGGACCCATCATTGCTGCATACTAGGATCTCTGGGGGCGAGACTCGATATGCATAATACTGGCCTTGTAAATACCCTACAGAGTGTACTTTTACTATTTGGGAATACACCTCCTTGTTATACTCAACTTGAGGTAGTCTTACCACGAGGGACACCCTCATGGTGCAACTAAGCGTACTGTTAGGTCTAAACACTTGTGGTTTAACATATACTTTGGTTACCTTGCGAATCCACCACATAGGTGGGGCTCGAGATTTAATACAAAAAGTTATACACTTACTATCATTAACATTAAGGCAATCTGGACAATACCACAATTTTAGCTGTACGTCAGAAATTTGATTAGGCAATTGATTATGAGTAATCTCCTGTAACAATTGACTAACTTGAGTTAACACATAAAATCCATAAGCACTACACACTATAGCTTTATTTATGGTATTATTAAAAACATTTTTATTATGTTTAACCACAACTTCATTAATTTTGTGCTCTACCTCTTTAAACAGGCGGCCTACCTCATGTATATTGTACACAGATAAACGCTCTTCCATTGCCAAACCTTGCTGGCCTAATGTAAGTGGTAGCAAGACCCTTTCTCCTGTGTTAGTATTAAACTGGTCTTGGTACCCCCTTAATGGCCTCAAGATCTGCCATATTCCATATGCTCATTCCTGATCCAAAAAAGTCCAGCCAGATCTCCCCACAGATCTCACTTCTTTTTAGTATTACTAACCCTTTCTTTACTAATAAGAGGGGCCATCATACTCCCTGTTTTGGCATGGAAGGCACTTAACATGTCAATTAACATGGTGGCATAAAACTTTAACACACCAGTGTCTGCACAACTACTGTTAACATTTACATTCCAACCAGAAAAATCTAAGTTTATCTGCACTCTACTGTACTTTACATTATTTACAAGTATTTGATCAATAGGTGTTGATGTAAGTCCACTCTCTGGCCCTGTTGTCACATTTGGGCATTCGGTTGGTGTTACAGTTAAGTATATGGCATCTGAGACTGCAAAATGTAATGAGTTGTTTACACCAGCATAGTTACAAACACTATTATCACCCCAAAGACAGTAGGACAGAGTTAACACATAAACACCATTGTCCTTTGGTGTGGCTCTGTTTATAACAAGAGACCAATTTTTCTGTTCCCAGTCCATGTAGCTTTGCTGTGATCCAGTCTTGAGCTCTGAGGCACAGCTGGACCAGCTGTTAAGTATGTCCACACACCAATTTGTAGATATTAGAGTACGGTTGTTTTTAGTCCAGGTGGCTTTCCATGCTCGTGTCGTGTAGGTGTTTGTATCAACAGGGTCCCAGTTCCAACTGATTAACAGTGTAATGGACTGTTCATACTCACACGTGACATTAGTCTGTTCCACATTAATGTGCAGAAAGTCTTATGGCTGCCACCAAGCCGATGATAATGATGTCTTGTGTCTTCATGGCTATAAACATCAAGTGTAGTATTTTAATTTTTCAACCAGCTTTGTTTGACACTTTTTTACACCAATCAACATGTACCCAGAATTCTTGTTTCCTATACCTCTCAGCTTCTTCCGTATGCCCAGTTTTTTTGGGGCATATTCCCTTTTTAATCTATGTTTTAGCCATTTGGAGTCTAACATTAGTAGATACTGCTCTTGTTGATGTCGGGTTGCAGCTGACATAGCTCCCCCAGCTGCGGTCATTCCCTGTGTGCTTACAGGTGCCATTTGAATGGTTACTGTCCCGCCCCTTTTTCCAGTAAGGAGCTCATCTAACTCATCTTGTTTTTCCTGTAACTCCTGGATCTTGCTTGCAGCATCCTGGAGTTCAGTGTACAGGCACCTAGCTTCACTAGCATGTTCTTGTGACTGTTGGTCTAACTTAATTTGTAAGAGGGCATTATTTCCGTCTAACAGACACAAATCTCCCTGTTCTTTTATTAACTGTTCCCTAAAATTAATACACTGCTGTTCTAACTCTTGGTGTTGATCTATTGGGACGCTATCTTTATACTTTGATGTTAATTCTTCAAGTTGTTGTTGCAACTTAGCATTTTGATCCCTTTCATCCCTCAACTGAGCTACTTCTTTATTTTGGCGACACACAATAGTCTGATTATACTGCCACAACCCTTGCAATGCATTTGCAAAGATTTCCTTTTCATTTTTTACTCACTCATTACGAAGGGACACTTGCTGAGTAAATACAATTGTGCCTGTTGATCATCAGGCACTGGTTTGTATGCTTCCCCCTTTAGGTGTTTTCCTAGAAAACAGCCTATTATTGTTTCCATACTCATTCTTCTTATCTTTTTGCCTGCCTAGTCTTTACAGCCGGGTGCACCCGTGCACTGGTGCCTTGGTCTGTCTGGCTATGTCTTACGGCTCCCTTGTGAGGTCCGGCTTGCAAGTCCCAGCACCTTCACTTACCTACTCTGCCCCATGAGTTCCTACAGAGTTAAGCATTACTTTTTATTTTAAACAATTTGAGAAGCATACAAAGCATACATCACCTGATTGTCAAGTGGTTGTGGCTGTCTGTGTGTAGCTTCGTCTCTTGCTTTAAGCCAGCAGTACCATGTCTCCGAGCATCGTCACCTTCTTATTGGGGCTCGCAGACTAACCAACCAGCAGTTAGGCGAACTCCTCACATGCAGCACCAGCAATCCGAATCTTTAAGGCACCAATTGTAGCGTTGTGGAAAAATTACAGTTAGTAAATTATCTATTACAGATACTTAGAAAGGTGACGAATGGAGATGAGACTGAAGGCGGAAGAATTTAATGATTATAACAATAATCACAGCGAGAGATTACAAGTGGTACATTCTTCATTCTTCAAAATAACAGTGTGTGCTGGCTTGCTTATATAGTGGAAGACAGTATCATCATTTTCTATGGTTTTCTATGATTGGTTCAAAACAAGTACAAACATCAACTTACAAGGCAATACTCCTTTGGTATATGTATGAGCTCATCCTTGGTCAGCACAAGTATAGATAGTGTACATTCTATTATTATATATGGCTAGTAACAGTTGTCACTACCAGTTACCAAGGTCTAGGAGGAAAAATAGGTTTGGACTTAGGAATGTGCATACAAGCATTTTGGCCTGTCCTGATAAGAATAAACACTAGAGGTAATCAGAAGGGTAATTTGGACTCTATCCTGTGTTTCTGTCTTGCAGACACATAAGACAACTGTTTGCTATTACTTACATGGTCAGCACAAATGTCAAAAGGCACTTTAATATTGCAACTTGTGACTTAGTTTGTCTTGTGGCTTCACAAGTTTTATATGATCCAATCATATAGGTCAACATTTGTTACACACACACACATTATGTTTTAGACCAAAATGAGGTTTTAGGCTGAAATATAGGGACAAATTTCTTTATCCCTTGTTACAGTGCGCAAGCGTGAGCCAACATAAAAAGGCTCTATTTGTGCAATTGACCACTGCCACAGCTTGGGCATGCAAACCTCAACCAGTTTCACAGATTATTTATTTATTTATATTTATTTAATTGAAGAGTTTCACCAGGAAAGGCGTACTGAGCTGAAATAGCTCATTTCCCCGGGGGGGGGGGGATTACAGTATGAATAAAAAGGCAGTGTACAGTAAATTTAAGAAGCACATACACAAGAAATTTACAGGTAATATACAGATAATTACACATATGTGCACTCAACCCAAAGTACATTAGAGTGACAATACAGGTAACAAACAGGTAATACACATACATGTCATCCAGACTGAGCCAGCACATGCAGACATGTAGAAGATTGAGGAGCAGGTACAAGAGGGAGTGGTGAGTTCAGACATAAAGGGTGGAAGAGAGAAGGAGGTTGAAGCAGACTGGATGCATAATGGGAGTGAGTTCCAGAGTTTGGAGAAGCAGTAGGAGAAAGCAGGTTGACCAGCTAAGGAGGATATGGGTGGGAGAGCAAGAGAGCAGAAAGCGGAGCTGTGAAGGGCATAGTGGGAGGGTAGGGGCAGGGAGATGATGGAGAATAGGCAGGAAGGGAGGGAACCCAGCCAGTATTTGGCTATGAAAGTAGTGCAGTGGGCCAAGCATCTGTCCTCCAGTGAGGGGGAAGGAGAGGGAAGTATAGAGAGAGACAGCAGTGGTGAGTTCAAGGTGGAGCATCCAGTGCAAAGCAGCAGAAGAAGTAGAAAAGTGGGTCCAGGTAGGACAGGGTGGAGTAAGGAGCGACACTATAGACAATGTCTCCTTAGTCAAATAGAGACAAAATCATTTTCTGAACAACGGCTTTGCTGGCTAACAGAGGGATGCAGTTGTGGTAGCAGTAAAGCACTCCGAGTTTGGGATGGACTTTTTTGTGAGAAGCATCCACATGTTCAGAAAAGTTGAGGTGGCTGTCTAGGCAGACCCCGAGGTATTTGAAAGATGAGACGACTTCAATGGCAGACCCATCCAAGGTACAGAAGAAGTGTGGAGCAACAATCCTGGTGAGTTTTTGTCTAGAGCCAAAGGTCATGGATACCATTTTCTTGGCGTTTAGAGCCAGCTGATTTGTCTGGAACCAGTGCTGAACATTATCAAAGTCCAGTTGTTGTCAGAGCAGCAAATCAAAGGGAGAGGGGCTGGAGGCAAACAGGGCTGTATCATCAGTGCACATATGCATGGACGCTGAAGTGCAAGCAGCAGGGAGATCATTTAAGAAAACTGAAATGATTATCGGACCAATGACGGAGCCTTGGGGGACACCAGTACTGACTGGAAGCGGGGGGAGTGGAGTTACCAGCTATAACTGATTGAGTCCTGCCTTCAAGGTAGGAGTGGAACCAGTTAGTGGCGGGTTGGAGAGCCCTGCTGCAGCAAGGTTTGTGAGGAGGAGGCAATGGGTAACGGTGTCAAAGGCTTTGGCCAGATTAACAAAAATGGCTGAGGTAATATGGCCCTAATCCATACTGGAAAGAATGGAGTCAGTAAGCTGGAAGAGGGAGATGGAGGTGTAGTGGGATTTACTGAACCAAGACTGGTAAGAGGTAAAGAAAGATCTGGAGTCAAGGAAGGGGGAGAGTTAAGATAAAACCAGGTGCTCCTGGAGTTTAGACAGAGTGGGAAGGACAGATATTGGGTGATAGTTACCTGGGTTACAGGAGTCACCACCTTTAGAGAGTGGTATAACGGTGGCATGTTTCCAGGCTCCAGGGACAGAGCCAAGGGAGAAAGAGAGAGTAAGGAGAGAGGAGACCGGGAGAGTGATTGCTGGGGCAGAGAGATGGAGGAGTTTAAGGTTGAGGCCATCAGGACTTTTACCCTTGTTAGGGCTAAGGTCTAGGACAGCCTTGAAGGTGACTGGAGGTGAGATGGGAGAGAAGGAGAAAAGAGGGGACAGAGAAGGGTGGCTAGGTTTTGGGATGGAGACAGTGGAGGTGCTGGGGGGAGGGAGGGAGGAGAGAATAGTGGAAGCAGAGGAGGTGAAGTAGGTGTTGAACTCAATGGCCACTGAGAGAGGGTCAGAGATAGGGACATCATTCACTTTAAGGCCCTGGACACACTACAGAACTGTTTTTAAAAAACATTTTTAAAACCAGTTTAGCTAAACCATTTCAGTGCAGCCACACTACTCAGTAACCATTTTTGAAAATGGTTTAGTGTGGCCACACTGCTATGTTAAACCTGTTCTCCTTGTAACTACTGTATTTTGTGTTAAGTCCAACACACAGAACTGTGCTTGCCTGGACACACTGCATCTAGAACTGTTTTAGTTAAACCATTACAGCTTAAAACACTTTTACTCCTGGACAGACCTGTAAGTAAAACCATGCTAGCTCCAAAACATTCTTAAAAATCGTTTTAAGACTAGGTATCTAGCAGGGTTTAAAAACACTGTTGTTAAAATGTTTAAGGGGCTTGTAGTCTGTCTGCAAACAGTGCTAGGAGGATTTAAACTGTTTTAGGGTACTTAAACCATTTTAAGCTCCCCAGTGTGTCCAGGGCCTAAGATTACTGCATCCTCAGGAGGATGCGTTTCTTCACTTGTACCAGTAGTACTGATAGCTGCTATTTTCTCGTTTGAATTTACACTGGGCACACTGAGCAGATTGGAGCTGGAACTGCTTTTTCTGTTAAACTAGCACTGGGCAGGTCTGTGACAGATCCTTTTGAAACACCTGCCCTCTGTCTTCTGAAGGAATATTAGGGCTGAAAAACAATACCAGTTTTGTTCCTTGTTAAACAGCAGATCAATGTTATCCCTGCACAATCTGCAGAAGAAAAAATCAACAAACTCAGGTCTACCACTTTATAACAAGGTTCATAGATAACCCTTTGTATTCTACAAATAACCAAAACACATGATTCAACTTCTCTCTCTGTAAGTTCATTAGATTCTTCCACAAAGGTGCTGCTTTTGTGGTTTGAGGAATTGAAATAATTTAGTATTTTAAAAATGAGTAATCACCAGGTAGGCCACATCAAAAGACATCTGCGGTGTCATCTGTAAAAACAGTGCAGAACAAAGAGGGCATGCACACCAACAACCGCTCACAGGCTCCTACGTAATGACATACAGTATACTGTAACGTGCGGTAACAGTTCTTCAGAAAGAAACTTCCTTTTATTTTCAGTGCATCAACATAAGTGTCAGTGCTGTTTAAAAAGTGCAGGCAGACTCATGGTGCGGATGGGGAGCCACATAGAATGCTGAAACAATGTCCACAGTTTTAATGTTTCACACTACTACCTGCTGCAATTTTTCAAGGGTAAGTTGCCACTTAGGGATTGCTGCTTTTATAACAGCTACTTTAAAGAGACAGATTTATCATCATCCTGTGTAATTATAAAACCATCAGGAATCCACCAAGTTTTTCCCTACATGGCCAATGAATAATACACAAATTGTGCAAAAAAAGTGAAGAAGAAAAATAGTCACTACCTCTAAAACATTTTGGGATAAGGCAGAGCACTTAAACAGCTGAAATAATAATTACATATAAAAAATAAATGATAGGCAACTGTGAATCACAAGGCTACAGTTTCAGCATGGGGTTCTGGTGACATCATAAAAAAATGAGAGGGAAGCTAAGTGGTTTATAAATGCCACTAGAACCCTGAGATGGAATTACAGAAGCTAAGTGGTTTATAAATAAGCAATAATACCCTAGAGGGTGAGCAGTTTTGGACTATAATAATTGGGGAGCAATTTTTTCAATGGGCTCAACCAGTTATTATTTGCCATAATAACCAGCTGAGTATTACAACGAACATGCACTGCATTCACACTGAGCATGAGCCCCGTACTCAAAGCCATGCAGCTGTTCTCAGCAATGATTCATGCTGCTGCTGTGAAAAACTTTCCCTGGCTACATAACAAAAAAAAATATAAATATCTCCGGTGTTGGCTTGGAGCCTGGAGTGTAGCCATAGCAGGCAGTTTGACATACTTTTCCACCCAGTCTATCCCACTTAAGATTTAACATCGTTCGGGCATTGTGCTGTAGTGGGGAGGGGGGAAGGAAGAGACAGGGGCTGACATTTCACAACGGACACTGCCAGACAACCCGCACAATGGGTCACCTTACAAAGGCCTTATCAGCCAGGAGGGTTAGAGTATGTGAGGGGCTACTGCCCAGCCGGTAAGACTCTAATTTGTTGTTAGAAACCGGAGGGGTTGGGGGGGGCTTGTATCTCATTTGCACAGTATTGCTAATAGACTGAACTGGCACCCTTCTGATATCACAGAATCTGGTTGGAAAAAAATTGCTCCCCAGAAATTATACAAAATAAGGTATGGGGTGGTGTGGTTACTCTTATTTAATGCACACCTTCAGGGTGGGATGCTTTTATAAACCCCTCAAGCTTCACTCTCAAGGTTTATGTAGCATCCTACCCATCAGGTGTGCATTAATTTCTCGAAATGCACACCACCCCATACATTATTCTTTATATCCTGGACTGCTTAGGGGCATAATGAGGCTGGATGCCACAAGTAGAGGGCTTTATAGCTCCTGGAAGGTCCGGTATAGCCCATATTGCTCACCCTTGAGGGTATTATTGCACTTAGAAAATGGGTTATAGGTTACATTTTTGAAAAATATTTATATATTTATATATATGTAAAAAACAATTACAATTTAATTTTCTGGTAAGGTAGTCCCTTTACTGGTAGAATCAGCAGTAGAGGCTGCTGCTGTTTTTTTGTGTGAATAGTTTCTTTCCTATAAGCATCTACTCCAGCTTATGCTTGCTTGCTGCTTTGTCTCCATCCCCCCCCCCCCACATACAAAACAGTGGAGAACCATTTATATTACTTGCTTTTCAGAGCACCCAGTCAGAACAGGGGAATGTAGCATGCTGAACTCCATGTCAACAGAGGTGACTTTCTTCTTCTTTACCTTCAAGTTTCAAATGTGGCACAAGTCTCCAGTGCCAGTTTCAAGGCACGCAGTCACTTGAACATTAGAGACCACAGAAACAATGAGAGTGTGTGTGGTCGGCTGGGAGGTTCTGCTTTATGCAGCATGACCAAACTGGTGGGAGTGGGAGGCACAAAATATGAAAATAAAACACCAAAGGAGATAGGTTGTGTTCATTCATTCACTCGTTAAGTGAGTTCAGAAAAATGGCGGTCAGGACAGTTGTGCTTTCTGATTGTTGTAAGTGAGGTTTGGAGAACTGTTTATTTATTCTTCCTTCCAAACCACTCCAGAGTATGACTGCCCTCTTTTTTATTTGAAAATGTTTACTTGACACTAGCGGCAGTTCTTGCTTAGATGGATGACTAAGCTGTCGGGGTGGGGCACTGTATTTACTAAAGAGGACCTCTCTCTCTTTCTCTCGCTGAGTGAGAGAAACAAAATGGTGGTATTTTCAAATTGAATGTTGTATGGCCACATAATTTTTAATGGTAAACAGGCAGTCAGAGACTAGGACTCATTACTGCCCAGTCTGTGTTGCCCGATACCGGACCGCGTAAATAGTGGCCTAAGCCAATCAGCTTCTAAGATTTCCACAACCCATTTTCTAAATGCCACTAGAACCCTGAGATGGAATTACAAGCCTTGTAATTCACGGTTAGACTATTTTTTTATTTTGTATACTATCAGGTCAAACTCTGTTTAACAGGCTTTAAAACGTTTACAGATTAATGAAGCTATTTCCTTGTCTGTAGAATGTGAAGCAAGAGGCATTGTTGACCTCAACATGTTCTACAGTAAGTGAAACATCCTTGATAGTCTGAGTGACACAGATATTCTAAACAACGCCATAATACACAGTTCTGACATCACAACTATGAACTACAGGATTTCTGACAGAGCAGCTGTGAAGTATAACAAAAAAGTGTAGGGACTATTTGCGAATTACAAGAATTTGCCATATATTGTATTCTGTCTGATACATGATACAGTATATATAAAAAAATTGGTGTGTATATTAGACAACAAAAGATCCAGTTGAAGAATTTGAAGATAAACCTCTGAATGAAACATATAAAGATAAAAGGTATATAGCTACATAGGACATAGGGTCCAAGCTATCTGCAAGAACTTCTGAATCCTTACTCCCCCGGCTGTCCCCTCCGCTCAGCTGACAAGGGGTTGTTAGAGATTCCCAGGGTATGGCTGAAAACATCTGGGGCCCTTGCTTTTATGTATGTAGCTCCTACCCTGTGGAACTCTCTACCTCGTCAGATTCGAGAGTGCAGGACGGTGGAGAGCTTCAAGACGGCCTTAAAAACACATCTGTTTCATTTGGCATATGTTGACTATGCAGAATAATTCTGTTTGTACTTTCATGTAATGTTGGAACATGTAGTTTTTTAATATTTTATTGATTTTAGTATTTTATTACTGCACAGCGCTTTGGTTTTGGAATTGTGCTTTACAAATAAAGTTTATTATTATTATTATTGTTATTAAACATATTTTCACAAGCTTTAGTACAAAGACAGTCATGGGGCCCATTTTTCCAAAGGTATTTGCCATTGACACAGAATAGGAGAAAACCTTTTGAAAGCGGAAAGGAACCATATTAAACTATGAATGGGGGCAGTACTATACAGTCATTGCGAACAGGCCACATTCTGGTCCCCAATTCAGAAATCTAAAAGGATTCTCTCCTACCCAGAGCTGTCTCAAAGCTTCCACCCCAAGTGCTCAGTTGAAGTTTTTAAACCCCATGATTTTGACATTGTGCTCCCCTTGATTCCAGACACCTGCCAAATGTTTCTCATTGTATTATCCATGCGCCCATTGTGCAGGACCTCAATATTCTCCTCCTTTCAGACATTTAGCTCTCAGCTGGTTCTTCCCACGTAAAATGCTTCACACAAGTAAACAAGGAGATAGAGAACTCCTATGGTGACACAAGTAACGGTATGCTTTTCTAGCATCTCCCTGCCCATTCTAGCGTTCATTAAAGATTTTGAGTCATTTATGTTTGGGCAATATTTGCACCTACCACAATGGTAGCTTGCATTGGTAACCCCCTAGAATAGCACTGCCAGAATAGTGCCAGTCAACTGAGCGCTAGTCTGGATAGCGCTACCATGGACAGTGAGAGGGGATTTACAGCGCTTGCAGTAAGTGGTCCCTAGGTCGCTGGCTCTGGTGCTGACAGTAGACAAGGGCACCAGAATCCAGAAGGCTGGCCGAGCAGCTGCTCTGGTATGGAGGGCTGAGGCATAGAGCAGCTTGGCCAGACGGCAGTGAAGACCAGGGTTCTAATCCTGGTGTCCTTAGATTTTGATGATCGGGACTTTGTTTTTTTTACAAGGGGCCGTGGAAACAGTATTCCATGTCCCGACAAATTTCATCTTGCCCCATGATCTGCCCCCCCCCAGAGTGAGAATCCTTTAGTCTGGGGGGGTGGGGGCAGAGCCACCCACAAAAACAAAAAAGACGGCATTTTTGCCACACAGTTCTTGACCATGTTGTTCTGATCAGCAATGTTCCAACCCAGTGCCCTTCCATTCCGGGGAGTGGGGGTGTTGTCAAAATTCATGTAAAGAAAAAGAATCAGCATTTATAAAGTGCTTTTCATACACATTGTATCCCAAAGCATTTTACAAGCAATGCTAGACTGGTAGTGAATTGACAGAACATGTGGTAGCCATTTGCTTACCACCACCCACACACCACCTTGGACAATTGCATGAACTAGTTTTATGGGAAGAGGAATACTGACCAGGACACTAGGGAAATTCTCCTACTCTGCCAGTAGGGGGCTTGACTTCCTGAGAACAGAGCAGAGGAGCACAGTTTGGAGCTGGACAGCAGGAGATGGGGAAGCGCTGATGTGGTAGGGGAGATGGCTTCCTCCCCTGTACACATGGATGCAATGGATACTGCTTCAGTGGCCACTGTGTCTTGCAACCCGGTGAGTGAGGAGGTGCGTGAGGTAGGGGAGAGGGTCTCCTCCCCAACCCCAGCTAATTTAGAGACCCAGAGTGACTGCATAGATTTTTCACCGATTATGTCTGGAACAGAGGTTGCTACTTGTAGTTTGCAGGATGCCGAATTGCTGGTCGGCTTGGAAATTATTAGAGAGGAAAGCTGCAATCAGGAAAGTGGAGGCTTTATTGAGCTTGGTCCAGAGTTGGAGAAAGTAGAACAAGAGCTTGTACAGGCACCGCAAGGTGCATTTCCATGGAACAAAGCCGGTGAGTACGAGGGAGGGAGGGAGGGAGAGAGAGAGAGAGAGAGAGACAGACAGACAGAGACAGAGACAGAATAAATACCCGGATGCCTGGGTGAAAAAGAGGTTGGTGATTTAAACTGTTTTGAAATGTATACAGAAGTAAATGTTGCAAGTACAAGTGCCAAAAATACTGAGAGGAAAAACTTTGGGGATGGCACATACGTCTAGGAAAGGAGATACGGTGGCAAAAGCCGTGGGCTGGGTTCATATGGAAAAAGGATTGTCACCATACCCACAAGACCCTAAAATTCAAGAGTACAACAGCATGGCTATTACAGGGACCGGGGAAATGTTTCAGAAAGAGATTATACACCCTTCGGGTTACATGGACAGCGATAGTGCAATTGCAGTAACTGAGGCCAACTAAGTAACCAGGACCATCCACAGAAAACTTGGCACCTTGTACCGAATAAAAGACCAGCTTATCCCAGGGGCTAGATTGGCAATTTCCTCCAGTGTCCTGCTCCCTACTCTTACGTATGCTTCCCCAGTACTACAGGGCATGCCTAAGCAAGAGTTCAACCAGCTACAGGTACTGTACAATAAAGTTCCATGGTTTGCTACTCAGGATCACCCAAGAAGCCACTCCTGCGCTACACTTGCCCAGCTGCAGTGGCCTTCCTTTGCTTCTCGACTTCAGTACCCCCTACTCTGTCTTGCGTTTAAAGTACTGAGTCCAGCTGCTCCACCTAGCCTTAAAGGGACCATCTCCCTCAAGCACAATTCTCGGGCGCTCAGGATCTCGGGCCAGATTCTACTTGAAATCCCCAGAGTCAGGACAAATGCTGGTGGCAGATCATTCTCCTCTACAGCCCCCTACTTGTGGAATAACCTTCCACCCTCTGTACAGGAAGCCCCTTCTCTATCAAATGTTCACACTAGGCTCAAGGGCCACATGACTGAGACCAGCACTTGTCACTGTCATGGTATAGGGTAGTCTTCCTCCAGTCCATTAAGCAATGCCTACCATCCCCTCTTAGTCATACAAACAGGCAATCAAGGCTTGGCCTTGTCTCAAACAGTCACTTCTCATATGTCAATTAAGGTTCTGACCTACTGACTCACTGTGTAACTGTGTTATTGCTTTTTCTGTAACCTGGTTAATAAATGTTCTTCTCTGTAAAATGTTGTACCTGACTAAATGTCTCTGTACTGCATCCCGGGTCGCCCCTGAAAAAGGGACCTTCGAGGCTCAGTGGGCCTACCTGGAAAACAAAATTTAATAAATAAAAATAAATAAGGCAGCAGATACAAATCCCATGGGCACTAACACAGTGAGTAAAAATGACAAAAGTAACTCTAGAGCAGGGGTTCTCAAATGGTGAGGCCATCCTCCTTGGGGAGGCCCCAACCTGTTCCAGGGGTGGCTCAAGCAAGTCTGAAAAAGTACTGTATTTATACTTTGAGTTTTAGATATTTTGTGTGAAGGGATGAAGCAAACTGAACAAGGATAAATAGTAGGTGAATTTATGTATTTGTTTACAAATCGGTGACCAGGGAAGGCACACTGAAAAGAGGCTCATTACAGGTGTACCCGGTAAAGGGTAGGGAGTGAATACAATTCAAAAGATATCTGCAAAACAGTCAAACAATACAACATGAACAATAGAGCAAACTATGAACAAGAGGAGGGAGGAGTTAAATGATCCTGAGAAGTTGCTTAAGAGAAGTGTAAGAGGAGGAGAGACAGAGGTGGACAAAAAAGTTATTCCAGATAGTGAGGAAACAGAGAAAGCAATCTGACCCATAAGGGTTCTGCAACAAGGCTTTAACAATGATTCTGAAGTCAAAGGTTGGCCTCTGGAGGGGGATTATAATAAGCTGAATAAAATGAGAGCCAGCTATTCAGAAGTTTCACTTTATTCCTGATATGCTATGAAAAGTATTCTATTTTTCCATGGGGAGGCCCAAGATTATTTCAGTTTTTGGGGGAGGCTCAAGATCTTTTCCATGGCCTGGGGGAGGCTCACTATGATGAAGTCTGAGAACTAATGCTCTAGAGCTAGTACAAATAAACAAATCTTGGAAAACAAAAGTATTAATGAAATAAAATTGACACAGGAGGTGCCTGCTCTGATGGAAAATAATAGAAACATATCTGTGGGTTTGGGAATAGAAACATTACAGGATCCTGCAAAGCAGAAAATGTTTAAACCCCTTCTGAGAATGGCTGATTTATTTAAGACTAGTTACTAGTGAACCTGTGCCAAGGAGAAATGCCATTCGTTTAATGTATAAAGGAGGCCTGGAGAACCCCCTGATAGGGTGTTTATTGGGAGAAATTTATTGAAGGCTCATTGAAATTCTATGCTTTGTAGGTGTTTGCCCTGATCCACACTGATGATTTTAATTACGATGTGAGCTTTAAAACAGTGGAAGCTCTGGACAGATTTTGGGTGAAGTATAATGCTTTAAAGGATTCACCTGTGTGGGCCCCCTTTTTAGCTATCCCCATTACAAAACCTGCAGTAAGAACCATTACTATACTGTTTAAGAATGAGGGAGTGGATATAGCTGACATTTTATATTGGTTAATACAGCGTTGTAAAGTTCTGGAACATCCTACTCCAGTTATTGACTCAGAACAGTTCTGGACAGGAGGTTGGAAAGTTAAATGCAAACTGATCATTGCTAACAGTGGAATTGTTTACCTGACCAGATGTTTCTTTTTGGGGAAAGATAGAGGCTCCTTGTTCTACCTGGGACAACCCAAATCATGCCATAAATGTGGCTCTAGGTTGCACCTTAGTAATGCGTGCAATTCACCTAAATGCTCCCATTGTTTGGAAATTGGCCACTTTTCCACAAACTGCAAGAACTTGTTTAGATGTAATTTATGTATTCATGACCAGGTCCACCTTGCAAATGAGCCTTGCTCAATGGTGCCCACCTGGATAAGTAAAGATTGTACATCTGCTGACTTCTTCAATTGTAAAATAATGCTGTTTTTATATTTATTTCAACCTTGTACTGTACTGTATACACTGTATATACTTTTTCTTCCTTGTATATTATTGCTTTTTGTATACCTGCTTCTGCCTTGGCTGCTCTGACCAACTTGGTGCACTTGTTACGTGCTCTCTTAAAAAGACACCAATCCAGGTCGTTCTTGCTTCTTCTGGCTTTTTTCCATAAAGTATCCCTTTCTAACTGGGAAGCTTTGAGCTCAGGTGAGAACCAACGGCAGGTGCTGCTCCTGACCCACACCTTAACCAAGGGTGCATGCTTATTTAAAGCCTCACTTAAAATATCGTAAAAAATAGTATATGCCCTGTTAACCATTTTGGCTAGGAAGAATTCCTGCAATCACGATGAATGTTTCAAGTCATGGACATAAGTAAACAAATCAAAGTTGCGTTTGCACCTCTTAATAGAGAACGTTGCCACAAACTGTGGGTTGTGCACGGATCTAATGGTGGTGATTATACAATGATCGCTAATGTCTGAGAAAAATGTTCCGACATGACAGAACAGGTGTGGCTTGCTAGCCAAAATTACATCTAAGAGGGATCTGTTGTTAAGGTTCTTTTTATTTGGGTGAGTAGGCTCGTCAATGAGTTGCACTAGCCCTAGAGTGTCACAAAAGGATTTCAAGGGAGTTGATGCACTTGATAGCCAATCATAGTTCAGGTCACCAAGAATAATTGTTTCCAAGGAACTGAGCCCCAGTACAGAACTGAGGTGAGGGGCATACAGGGGAACTTAATACATCTCAGAGAATTGTTTTTTTAGAGGTCAAATGGGGGAGGAAACAGGGTCAGTATTAAATTTAGACCTAAGGAAAGCCTTTGATTTTCTTTCTCAGGAATATTTATTCTCCACTTTATTACATTATGGTATTCCACCCAAATATGTAAACTGGATTAGAAGTTTATATAAAGAAGCAACAGTAGTCCTGAGAGTAAATGGATGGGGAGGGGACAATTTAGGGTGTGTAGAGGGGTAAGACAGGGGTGCCCTATGAGTCCCTTGTTGTACGTGTTTGGCATAGACCCATTGCTTCAATGAATAAAGAATGATCCTGAGATTCAATGACTGCATCTTTCAGGGACAACTCCACCATTGAAAGTTTTGGCATATGCAGACGATGTGGTAATAACAATTCAGGAAACCACAGAGGAAAGTGTGTTATAGAACCATCTTCAGGAGTTTTCAGAAGCTTCAGGTTCTAGTATTAATAAAGAAAAAAGTGTTGGATGTCAGTTGGGTAATGCGGTTCAGACACAGCATCATTTTGCAGGGATAGCCCTGACAAGTGAACCCATCACAAAACTGGGTATTAAGTTTGGGAAGGGAAATTCTGCGGTTTTGAATTGGAAAGTACAGTTGAAAAAAGCAGAAGGAACAATAGCAAGATGGGTGCATGGATCAATATCAAAACAAGCAAGCATTTGTCAATGCAGAATGTTGTCGCGCTGACATTGGCAGTGGCGGAAATGGAGAGGCATAGCGCTGTGAGTTTATTAATGTGTCCCAAAAGGTGATTTTGCACAGCGAGTACGCCACTGTGCGGCAGAGCTGCGGAAATGCGTTATGGGCAGGCTGTGGAAAATGGCAGCTGGACTGTTGATAATGAGGTGTGCACAAATGCCAGTGGTGAAAATGTGGCATGAAAATATTGCAGATTGACAAAGTTACAAGGGTGCGTGGAAACTGCGCAATGCACGCTAGCAACACAGTCATTGTCTGGACTTTCACCACCAAATTTTCAACATAGGCATTTTAGGACCTCTGCTGATGAATAGTATCACCGTCATTTCCTGAAAGTGTCCCAAAAAGTGATTTTGCACAGTGACTGTGCAATTCTGTACCGGACGTGCGAAAACACATTTCAGCCAGCTGTTCTGTTCATAAGGAGGTATGGAAAAATGCCAATGATGAACAGCTGGAGTGAAAGTATTACAAATTCACAAAGTCATGAGCGTGCATGCAAACTGCGCAATGCACGCTCGTAAAACACTCCTTTTATTGACTTTTGTCCCTAAATTTTCCAACATAGGCATTTAAGACATCTGCTAATGAACAGTGTCACTGCCATTTTCATAATGTGTCTCGAACACGGGCTTTCCACAGCGACCACGCTATTTGCGCTGGAACTGCAAAAACAGATTTTGGTCAGGATGTGAAAATGACAGCTGTACTTTTCATTAGGAGGTGTAGAACAATGGCACTGTTGAAAATGTGGAGTGAAAATATAAATTGCGAACTTATGAGCGTGCGTGCAAACTGCGCAACACACGCTCGTAACACAGTCATTTTATGGAGTATTGTCACCAAATTTTCAACACAGGCATTTTAGGACCTCTGCTCATGAACAGTGTCACTGTCATTTTAGTAATGTGTCCCAATCAGTGATTTCGCACAATGACCGCGCTATTCTGTGCCAGAAGTGCGAAAACCCATTTCGGCAAGGATGTGAAAAATGACAGCTATACAGCTCACAAGAAGGTGTGGTAAAATGCCAATGTTGAGAATGTGGCATGAAAATATTGCAAATACACTAACTTACGTGCATGCATTGCGCAGTTGCTATGCATGCTTGTAAAACAGTCATTTTACGGAGTATTGTCACCAAATTTTCAACACAGGCATTTTAGGACCTCTGCTCATGAACAGTGTCACTGTCATTTTCATAATAAGTCCCAAACACTGATTTTGCACAGTGACCACGCTATTCTGCGCCGGAAGTGTGAAAACACATTTCGGGCAGGATGTGAAAAACGACAGCTGTACAGTTCACAAGAAGGTGTGGTAAAATGCCAATGTTGAGAATCTGGCCTGAAAATAGTGTGAATGCACTAACTTATGAGCATGCATTGTGCAGTTGCTACACACGCTCGTAAAACAGTCATTTTTTGGATTTTTCTCACCAAATTTGCAACATAGGCTTTTTGAGAGCCCCTCTCATGAACAGTGGCACTGTCATTTTGTAACTCTGTCCTGAAAGGTGATTCCACACAGTGACTGCGAAATCATCTTTTGGGACTGAATAATGCCATGACAGTGCAAGAATTCATGAGAAGGGTTCCCAAAAAACCCATGTTGAAACTTTGGGGCCAACATTCACAAAAATGCCCGAGATATGCATTAAAGTTGAAAAAAACCCTATTCATTCCATTATACAGCTTACCGGCATTTTTTCAGTTCGCGGTCGGCTTTGAAGAGTGCAGATGTGCTCCCGTTCCACAGAAGATTGTCGCGCCGAACTCCGCAGGTAAGTATGGGGTGAGGGGGTGAGGGGAGACAGGGTGCACAGTGGGTGGGTGCAGGTGAGGGAAGGGGGGCATTGAGACTATGAGGGCCCCTTTTTATTTTACAGGGAAAAAAAAGTGGAGAAACCCATCGAGGGACAGTTTTTTTCTTTGCAGGGGATTTGGCATGCTGGGGTGGGCTCCCAGCATGCCACCTAACTGTTTGGGGGGGTGTCTGTAGCCGACAGGGGATTGGGCACCCTTGTCAGTACACAATACAGGGGGGCAGGAGGAAGTAATGCCAACTGGGATTGAGCACCCCAATCAGCACACAAAGAAAGGGGGGGCATGAGCAGAGAGGATTGGGCACCCCTCAGCATTCAACAATTGGGGGTTTATGCCGGACGGGGAGTGGGCTCCCCCGTCGGCACACTAAGAAAGCAGGTGGGGTTACCGACAGGGGGATTGGGCACCCCCAAAGTCGGCAGTACTTAGGAGGCCACCCGTTCGCCCACCATGCACATAATGGTGGCGAGCATGGCAAGAAAAGGACCGCTGCATATGACGAGCTTTGCTCTGATTGCAGCAGACCTTTTCTTAGATGTGCTCACCACATTATGTATGCATGGTGTGGCGCCAGCATGCAGGCTGATTGGGGAATGTGGGAGGCACCTACTGGTGCATGCCCTGCATTCGCCCAACAGCGACCCCACCTCCAATGCTGCAGTGTCCCATGATGTTGGCTGCACAAGTGCGCCAACATAAAAAGGATTTTTCTGATAAAAAATATGATCATGCCTATATTATTATATATAGGATAAAGTATGGGGTGCAGTGTGTTATGAGAATTTAACACACTCCCGAGTTGTTGGATGGCACATAAACCCCAAGGGCGAAGCCCGAGGGGTTTATGATAGCCATCCAACAATGAGGGTGTGTGTTAAATTCGAGTAAAAGACACTGCACCCCATACTTTGTTATATATAATTGAAGGGTTTCATTTTTTTCTGGTAGGTTTTGAAACTAAAAAAAAGAAACTGGAGCCTTACTTCGTGGTGAGTAAATGATTTAATGAGGAACAGAGAACTGCAGATTTATTACCTAACTCTAAATATTTAAGTATTTAAGAAGAAAACTAAAGAAATAAATAACTGTCCTTATCGTTGCTGTCCTTTTCCATGAAGCGACTGTTTTCAAGTGCTGGCATCATTTGACCTGCAGGGGAAAGGTGAGGGTTGAAAGGGAGAGTTGTTAGGGAGCATGGTAAAAGTGTGCAGTGTAGCAGTTTGTAGTATTCTAGGAAAACTGAATAAAATGAAAGAGCAAATGTTTTGTTGGACGTGAATTACCCTATTTGGAGCTGTACTGAGCGAATGCCACTGAGGAGGTGAGCTGCTGTGGACACTGTTTGTGTGAGAAAACAGACACTGTGAGGCTGGCACTGACTTTCTCTTTCTATCTCGAGCATTAGCATTGGAAGAAGCCACGTGAATGCCGTAACACCCACTCAGGTGTTACAATATTTAACACACTTTTTTTCCATTGAAAAAAATGGAACCCAGTAATTATATGTAAGTTACATCTACCCCCCCTCAAAGGAATTGATAACAAGGATATTTAGTCTCTTTTTTTAGAGCACTATGGGGGAGTAGACTGAATTCTGTTAAAAGAAATATTACGTATCGGAGCATTCAGGAAGGAGGATAGATATGATACACCCCGTGGCCTTTTATTATAGTATTTTCCTTTTCTATAACATCATGGAACCACATAAGAATCCAAATAAAGGATGGTATATGTCATTAATGGACTGGGCTGCACCATGTATGAGAGCCTGAGAAATTAAGAAAAGCAGACTGTTAAATAAAATTCAAGTTATACCTGAAGAAGTGAAAGGAATGTTTCAATAGATTATAACATGGAAAGTGGAATATAATGCAGTTGAGTTCCAAGATAGGAACACAATTTATGGAGCTATGGTGAAAGCACAATGAACGGAAGCAACAGTGTTACCCTAATGTATTGCTCAACAAAGCCAAGAGATTTTCCAGCAATTATCAAATAAAAGAATACCAGTATTTGCTTGGGATGTGCTTTGGTTAACCATTCATGGTAAATTAAATGTTAAGAATAATAACAAACACAAGGCACTTCAGGAGTGATCTTGCCTATGGCAGGGGTGTAACCAGATTTTGGAAACCCAGGAACATTTATTTTTGGATTGTACATATGCAAAACAGTTTTGGGAACTGATAGCAGATTATTGGGAAATTCAGCTGTTTAAGACTAGTGTATATATGGAATTGATATATGCTACACAGTCTCCAAGTTGGGATCAGTTCACAAAGAAAATTTGCAAGTTTGGTTTGCATTCCTAAAGTATTATTTGTGGCAAGCCAGATGTAAGGGGTGTTACAGCAACATTTTGTGCTTCAAGAGGTGTTATTATGAACTGTACAGGTGGCAATCAGGCAAATCTATGAAAAAGATATGGAAAAATGCTCAAACAATCAAATGCGTCAATTATGGAAAGCTTGTGATAATATTTTATGGAAACAGTAAAGTAACTAGTTGAGAAGATATAACATAGTCAGTTAAAGAGCGCATTGTAACTAAAAAGAAAACATTAACTTGATCAAGAAATATTTCTCCCTTTTTCCCCAACAAAATTCCCCTACTCTTCCTGTAGAGCGAACTGCCGGTCATTTGCACGATGGCCAGTCCTGGTAAGGAGTCGGAGAGGATGGAGTTTGAGGAGGCTGTGGAAAGGGTCTCATTGCTGGCCTCAACATTGTTAGAAACCAAAGAAGTTTTTGATGCTAAAGGTTCTACAGAACTACTAACTGCTTCTGCAATAATTGTAGAGTCGGTAGCCACCAATCCTTGTCAATAGACAACAATGAAATGGTAACTTCAACAAATAACTCAATGGAACTTGAAGCAATTAAATTACAAAAACTGATGCTTGCTGAAGAAGAATGTTTTAGAGCCAAACAACTGCAACTGGCAGCTGCATTAAACTTGATTCGAACCTCAGAGACTGAAGGACGAACGGGCCTCCTTGACAATGGAGCCACAGCCTATAGTACTCACATAGTAACCAAAACTGGACCTGACATTCTAGTACCTTCCCAGCTGCAATTCAGATTTAACAAGGGCAATATAATATTTCAAACATCTCCTCATGATCAGAGTAAAGCTACAGTATTTACATTTGCAGCTGCACCAAAATCAGGACCAAATATCAAGCAACAGGACCACTTGTGCCAGAAGGCACCTAAAATATAAACAGGACTGATTTCAAAGTTCAAACCTTGATCAATGGACCCAGCAATTTTGACAGCAGGCTGGCAAAAGACCCAGGAACCTAACAAAGAAACTACAGAAACTGCATTACCGGAACCTCAGGAAAATGCCACAGATTTTACTTCATCGATTTCTCCAGGGTCAGAATCGATACTCCAGGCGACTACGGAGCATGCTGCTGCCATCTTTACAGCTGGAGCAATGGAAAGGAGTGGATGGAGTGCAGAACACATCGAGGTACAACTTCAGCATTCTGGAACCGCGGCAGGAATGGCACACACAGGGGCTTCTACTCTTGGACTAAGATGCCCTCCGGGAACTACCACGGAACAAATGGAATGGTCAGTCGACAAGGCACTACAGGCAGTGGGTTGGGTGAGATCTCCCATAACAGGAGCATGGGAGTCAGGTCCAATGCCACCACAGAAGCTTACAGCTGCAGAAACAACGCTTCCTACTGCCACAGGTACAAAACATTTTGCTAACACACTACAACCAGCTGGCATGCAGGCAGATAATATAGAA
Organism: Neoceratodus forsteri; assembly: GCA_016271365.2. Classification (NCBI taxonomy): domain Eukaryota; kingdom Metazoa; phylum Chordata; order Ceratodontiformes; family Ceratodontidae; genus Neoceratodus; species Neoceratodus forsteri. Next base: position 932,475,027 of record CM057453.1, read on the forward strand.
AATGCTGCTTCTCCTCTAGCATTACCTGAAGAATTGTTATTAACTCAAAATCCAAATTTAAATGTGGCCTCCCATACTGAAAATGAAATATCCCAATCGGACAAAGCCATGGACATTTCTAGACAGGACAGGCACACTCCCCAGTCAGAAATCTCCTCTCCTCACTCTACAGTATCTTCAAGGGGCAATAATCAATCTGCCAACAATGCAATCAAGGAAGCACCTTTGAATAAAATCAACAGAGGGAATCCTCAACCATTTGCTTCCCTTTTTCATAACCCAATTTTTCCTGCAAAATCACATAATGCAGTCCATTTACTTTATAAGGGAGGCTTGGACATGTTACCAGACAGAGTATTTGTTGCAAAGACACTTTGAAAGATTCTATGCATTTTTTCACTAATGAAATATATGCCCTGATCCATGTATCAGGAGAAACTGCCTTTGACATTAGCTTTAAGCTAAATGCAGGTCTACAGAGATTTTGGTTAAAATTTCGTAAAGTAAAACATACACCCCTATGGGCCCCTTTTGAGGCAATTCCCTTTACGAAGCCTGCATATAAAACAATCACTATTTTATTTCAGAATGAGGGGATCAGTGTGACTGATCTTACATACTAATTGAAACAAAGATGCACAGTTTTGGGGAACCCAGAAGCCATCATTGATATGGAGCACATCTGGACAGGAGGCTGGAAAATTAGGGTGATGTTGAGATCAGCAAACGAAGGACTACAACACTTACCTAATTGTTTCTTTCTGGGCAGGGATAGGGGAGTACTATTTTATGCAGAACAACCAAAAGCCTGCTATACATGTGGCTCTATAGGTCACCTGAGCAGTCTTTGTGATCAACTAAAATGTAATTTCTGCTAGGAGTTGGGACATACAAGTAGAAATTGTGTTAATGAATATAAATGCAATTTATGTGACAAGGTGGGTCATTCATACCAAAGCTGTAAATGGGCAGCTCATAATCATGCAGACCCCACAGATGATGAGGAGCAAAGGCTGTTAATTGCAGTAGCACACAGAGCCACCTTCCCCACAGTACCACCTACACTCATACACCCCCCAATTTCTGAAGCTCAGTGCACGGACAGACATGAACAAAATCCTATCACTCCCCCTCAATAGGAAGCCCTTATGGAAGTACTCTCAGCACCTGTGTTAGAAGAGGTAGAGCAGTCCTCAAATCCTACTCTGACAGTTTCTGCACCCCTTACTGCAGAATACAAAGCTATGCCCCCCCCTTCCAGCAGGTTAAAGGAAAGTGCAGCAAGGGGACACAAGGTGCAGTCAGTCATGAAGACAACCGACATCTAAAGTGCCAAAAACACAAGAATTTCCTTTAACCAACAAATTTGAGGCCCTCCATAATACTCCTGAAGCTTTGGATGCAGACTCAGAGGACTCCACTTTGTTGTAATCTCAGCCAGACCTAGCATCAGACATAGAGATAAGTGACCAAGAATCACAAAACCCAACCCTAGACCAGAGGAATAGCCATAGTAAAAAACCTTCCATACAACCCAGAAGGTCCAAACAGCAGAAATTAAAACCACCTTGGAAAAAAAAGGGATGTTTCTTTTTTTCTGAGTAAACATATCCACACCTCACCACTCACAGAGAAAACACTCTTTCACTTTGTACTGTTAATGTTAACAGTATTAAGAGTTGCAGGAAAAGGCAGGCAGTGTTCATTCATTTACACAATAGTCGGACAGATATTATTTTTCTACAAGACACAAGAATACACGCCATTCCAGAAGTTCAAAGGGTAACAAAAGCATGGCACACTGGCCCCGCCTTCTGGTTAGTTTTAACTGAAACTTGTTCAGGGGTGAGTATTCTCTTTAAAAACTTGATTGAATTCCTGTTGATAAAATTAATTGATTAAAGTCCAGGAAGGGCACTGTTGCTTGACATCAAAATACAAAATAACTATTACAAATTAATCAATATTTACACACCACAATCACAAGCAGACATGATTGCTTTATTTAAAGGAATACAACCATACCTTTATTCCTCATATTTTGCAATATTTGGGGAGATTTTAATTGTGGTTTGGACCTACATGATAGGGGTAAACAAGCTGCAATGAAGAACATTTTTTGTGATATATCTACTTTGAAGAAAATAATCCACCATGCATCTTTAAAAGATACACATTATGCTGACACTGGACAGCCTGAACCTACCTTTCAGAAAGGTCAGTTGGTCACTTGTATAGATTTGTTCTTCTTATCTACCTCCATTTCCATAGCATCAGCCTATCTGAAAGAAGTGGAATTCTCAGATCATAAGCTACTAGGCCTCAATTTGGGAGCCATCTCTCAAGTTACAAACGATCCTGGTTACTGGAAGTTTAATTCATCTCTACTTACACATCAGTTTTTTGTACAAAATATTCACTATTTTTTGGCCTTCAAAAAGACAGTCTTTGAGATGTGTGATACTCCAGCTCAGTGGTGGGAAGATACCAAACAGGATTTATGAACTTTTCAAAGATGTAATAGTAAAGCACGCATAGACAGGGAATACTTACAATATCTGCAGAATCGGCAACACTTGCAGAAAATAGACTTTGGTTAGAAGCATTACACATAATTTCACTGTCCAAATACAAGAAACAAGCATTTGTCAATGCCGAACATTCGCTAGCAGGTATTTGCAGTGGTGTTTGGCATGTATGGTGCTTTACCCTAATGCTCTGTGCGATTGCTGGTATTTGCACAATAAATTGTCAGCATGATCTTTTTGTTACCCCCATTGTGCGCTACATAGGCGGAAACACATTTTGGGCAGGATGTGAAAAATGACAGCTGTATTGCTCATAAGGAAGTGTGGCAAAATGCCAATGTTGAAAATCTGGAGTGGAAATATTGAAAATTCGCAAACCTCTGACGTGCATAGTAAACTGAGCATGCAGCTCATAAAACAGTCATTTTAGAATTTTTCACCAAATTTTCAACATTGCCATTTTAAAACCTCTGCTAATGAACAGTGTCACTGTGATTTTCTTACTATGTCCCATACATTGATTTGCACCGACTAGCCATTGTGCACTACATGGGGAAAGATGTTTTGGGCAGGATGTGAAAATGACAGCTGTACTGCTCATAAGAAGGTGTGGTAAAATGGCAGTGTTGAAATCTGGAATGAAAATATTGGAAATTCATGAAACTTACAGTGCATAGGAACTACATAGCAGAGACTCATAAAACAGTCATTTTAGAAATTTTTCACCAAATTTTCAGCACAGCCATTTTAAGACCTCTGTTCATGATCAGTGTTACTGTGATTTTCTTAATGTGTCCCATACATTGAGTTCACACACCGACTGCGCCATTATATACGCTACATAAGGAAAGACATTTTGGGTGAGATGTGAAAAATGACAGCTGTACAACTCATAAGAAGGTGTGATAAAATAGCAATGTTGAAAATCTGGAGTGAAAATATTGAAAATTTGCGAACTTACAAGCCTGCGTAGGAACTGCTCAACGCATGCTCGTAAAACAGTCATTTTTTTGAATTTTTGCACCAAATTTTCAACATGGGGTTTTTGGGACCTCTTCTCATGAAAGATGTCACTGTCATGGTGTTATTCAAGGCCAAAGGGTGATTTCACACAGTGCCTGTGAAATCACCCTTGCGGCGAATAACGCCATGACAGTATTATCATTCATGAAGAGTCCCAAAAACCCATGTTAATTGGTGCCAAATCAACCGAAAACTGAGAATATCTAATAAAGTTGAAACCCCTATATAGCCCATTATACAGCTTACTGGCATTTCCTCAGCTCATGAGTCGGCTTTGAAGAGTGCAGGCGTGTTCCAGTCCACCAAAGATCATCAGCGCCGGAGTCTGGAGGTAAGTATGGGGTGGTGGAGGTGTGGGAGGCTGGGTGCATAGTGGGTGGAGTGCGGGTTGTGGGAGGGGGTTGGGAGGCAGCGCGAGACCATTTTGTTTACAGGGAAAAGAAAAAAACAAAAGATGATGTGGGATGTTTGCCATGCTGGGGTGGGCTCCCAGCACTGGCAGAAAATAAGGGGGTCGAGGGAGCTAACGGGGGATTGGGCACCCCGTCGACAAACTCACGCGGGGGGGCTGAGGGCCCGGCCGGGGATTGGGCACCCGTCAGCAAAACAAACCAATGGTTTTGCCACGCTGGGCTGGGCTTCCAGCGTGGCAGCAGGATAACGAGGGGTGCCATGGAGCCGATGGGGATTGGGCACCCCGTGTTAAACAAACAACATTTTCCACGCTGGGGTGGGCTCCCAGCATGGCAGGAAAGCTTGGGGGTGGCGTGGCGCGTGGGGGCCGGCGTGATGGAGGGGCGGCGGTGGCGCTCAGTATGGCAGCGGTGTTTTCCTTTGAAGCAGAGGAACACCGCTGTCATACTGAGCTCCTGCACCCATTGGTGCAGGACCGCCACATCTACTCTAGGGAGCAGTGCATTGGATGGGAGAAGCACACCTCCAAGTGTGCTACTCTCCCAAAACGTTCCTTGCGCATGCGTTCAAGCGAACGTAATAAAGCAATCCATGCTTCAGTACCATCTGAAACAACGTGATACCATGCAAAAACAATAGTCTTTTAGTACACAAGATGCAGCACATATTATATGCCCCTTTCTAAGTTGCAAAGCGAGAATTGCCCATAAATGTACAGGATGGACTCTTTGATTGATAGAGATGGTACAGTATATTCAGATAATCAAAGCATTATTTGGATAGTCACTCAGCATGCTACAACTTTGTTTTCAGCCAAACCTACAGATCAGGCAATTGTGGCACATTGTTTAAGTATTTTGAAACTCCAAACTGTCCTTCTTATATATTAAAGATATCATTAAAAATATTTCCCCAACAGAAGTTGAAATGGCTCTTCACTCTTTTAAAACCAATAAAGTACCAATAAAGATGGTCTTACGACTGAGTTATATAAAAATTCTAGGTCCAGTGTTAGCTTCTGAACTTGCACAGGTTTTTACTTCTGTGCTTCATGACTTTTCCATACCCTTACAAATGTCTGATGGATTGTTAAAATGTGTGCATAAAAAGGAGATAAGAAAGATATAAAAAACTGGAGACATTAATCTCAGTAACATAGATTTTAAGATCTTAACAAAAATTTTAAATACAAGATTATTGCAAGCTACCTGTTTTTTAATTACTCCTGCTCAATCATGTTAAATTCCAGAATGAAAGCTATGAGACCAATTAATTCTCTTACACAAAAAAATAGAACAAGACAACAGAGAAGAGAGTAGAATGATTTTTACTTTCTTTGGATCAACAGCAAGCATTTGATACTTCAAAGCACACCTATTTATGGCAAATACTTCAACATTATGGCATCTCAAAGGTTTTCATCAGCTGGTTACAAAGTTTGTACAAGACAACTACAGTTGCCCCCCTCATTAATGGGTGGTGTGGCCCTATGATACCCATCCAAAAAGGGGTAAGATGGGGTACTCTCTGAGTCCCCTACTCTATGTTTTTAGTAATGATTTCTTGTTGAGGGCTCTGAACTCCTCACAAAATATAGCAAAAATACAGATGGGGTAATTACTGTCCCATATGTTGCTATGGCATATGCAGATGATATCTGCATTCTGGTTAAGAATCATACATCTGCAAAGAATGCTTTAAATGTTTGCAAAGAATATGGTATATTTTCAGGGGCCACATTAAATATTCAAAAATGTATAGGGTGACAGCTTACAAGCACAGGAGATAGGCAACAGTCTATAGCAGGTACTACAATACTGGGTATAACATTTGGCTCTAGCCCTCTTTACCTCCTTAATTGGGAATCTAAGATAGTTAAAGGTCAACAATTAGTAAAAAATGGAATCAATGGCAAATTAGTAAGACTAAAAGGGTATAGCTAATTATGACCTTTTTAATTCCAGTATTTCTCTGTATTAGTTATTTGTTTCCACCTCCCAGTTCCTCGGAAACCACTCTATTAAGTATATTTTTTCATGCAGTCTGGGAAAGCCATTTGAACCCCTTAAAAAGAAATATCTCATACTTATCAGTAAAACAGGGAGGCTTACTGATGATAAATCCACTGGTTTTCTATTATAGTGTGTGTGTGTGTGTGTGTGTGTGTGTGTGTGTGTATATATATATATATATATATATATCTATAATGACAAATGTAAGGCCTTTATTATTACAAGTAGAAAGAATTTTAACTCCTTTACATAGTTATCACCCATGGTTCTTGGTTGTTTCACGGCAAACTGGCAATCAGTGTATAATTCCCAAATGACAACAGCCCCCCCAATACCTGAGAGAAGATTTTGTAAAACTTAAATCATGGAATATTACAAGTCAGATGGTTCTTACCAACCATAGAAAGTTAGTATGTTCCAAGAAACAATTGTTTTTCCAGACTGTCCACCCAACTTTCTTTCTGACCACATTGAATTACTTAATAATACCAGGATTCCTGATAAAATGAGCGATATACATTGGTTATGCTGTCACAAGAAACTAAACATCAAAGCTAATCAGAAACATAAGAAACAACAAGACAGACTCTACTCTAGATACAATTGTATACAACAACTGGAGACCATGCACCATTAGTTCTTTACATGTACTGTAGCTATATTTCTGGGTTTTGGGAACTAGGGGCTGAGAGATGGAAGGAGAATTGTTTTAGATCAGTGAATTATGTTACTCTAATCTATGGGGAATTTGATAGGGCCGTGGAAAAAGTGAGATAGGAGTACTATGAATATGGTCTTCACTGTTATGAAATGGTACATCTGGAATTCCAGATGTCTTTTTACTCTCCGACAGAAAGACATTTCACATTCGGAACTACTGCAAAAAATTACTTCTGAATTGAAAAGTATCTACTATCAGGAAGCTAAAGCTGTTAATGGAACTGTATTGAACAAACAATGGAGGAACTTATCTTGGATCACAGAGACAGATGTGCCTATTACTTAATTTCTTTTGAGCTACTTATTAATTTAGTCATTTAAAAAAGAAACATAGATCCAAAGATGTAAAAAAAATGACAAGTTATTTAAAAAAATAGAGGGGAGAAACTAGAGGTTACAATGTTCAATTAAGAATGTTACTAAGGAACAGTCTGTTAATTCATTTCAGCTTTAAAACGTATGATTTTTTTTGTACACATAGAATGTCACCGAGCACTTTGTGAAGGTAACAAAGCTGGCTTAGATGTGTGACAAATGTTATTATGATTTTCTGTATCTTCTTATCTTTGTTGCTTTTAGTCTTTAAGTATTTTTTTTTTTTCTTTGTGATATTCAATAAAAACAAATTCCCCTACTCTTGCAGCCTGGACAGGATACAGGAGGTGACCTGACTAGAGGACCTATTGATGGACTCTAGGATCCCCTGTAAAATGTGGGATATAGTGTGGCTATATGTCCATGGTAAATTAAATGTGAGGGGCAATTTATGACATAAAAATATGGAGGAACATTTTTGTACTTGGCCCTCTTGTATTAAAATATTTGAATCCATGGACCATCTTTTTTTGAATGACCCTTTATTATGGAGCTTTGGAATGCATTGTATCACCACTGGAATGTTTGTTTGTTTTTGCAGCTCAATCCTGCTGTTTTTTTTTTTTGGTATTTTCCCAGCCGCTTGGCATGCTTTTAATGCCAGCAGTCTAAATGTGGTCATTGTTTGTCTAAAGTTTTAGATTTGACAAGCCCACTGTAAATTAGTTCTACAGCAACTCACAATGTCACAAGAAGTGTTGTTCTCTGTACTCTATGAGGTATCTGTGATTTGGGGTGTTGAATTAAAGGGGTTTCCTCCTGCTACATACTCTGAAAAGTGGACGAAGTTAAAGTGGCTTGTATGATTTGTTTTTCAGCAATTTGTTTATGTGTGTAGAAACTGATAGTGAGTTGAACTGATCTGATTTTTGTATTCATTGTATAAAGAGGGTTGCCCATCTTAAAGGGCAGACCACGTTGTCCCTATGACCCAGACAGGAATTAGTGGAGGCTGGGGGGGGGGATTATCCACAGTGAGGTCACAAGGTAGGCGATGGAAGGAGAGAGGTGGGAATGTAGATTGGCAGCCAAGGATTGGTAGGCAAGGGGGCAGCTAAAAGAGGGTTTAAAAAGGGCTGCACAGGAGCAGGAGGTCACAATTTGCTCCAGTGAAATGTCTTTGGAAGCACAGCAGTTCGTCGGATTAGTACAGATTTTGGCCATGGGTGTGTTAGTTTTGGAGCTATTTGGAGTTTAAAATATATATATATGGTTCGTACAGCAAAAGGTTGGATAAAGTTAAATAAATTTCAGCAGCAGTAAGTATCGCAAAGCCGACCCATGTAAAAGAAGAACTGTGAAGGGGGAAGCAGTACTACTCAGAGGTAAGGTAGCAGAAGGTATTGTTTTCAGGCATGGCATCGTGGTGCATAAGAGACATATGTAAGTGTTTGTGGCCGTTGGGAGCAAATATATACAGGAATTGGCTAAGCGAGTCACCAAGGCAAAAGGCAGCATTTGCAGCCGACGTGTATTGGTAAGGAATACAGCAGGAGTGGCTCAGGGGGTTTTGTAGGTCGAGCAGGCGGGAGAAGTGACAAGCGGTTGGTCACTAGAGAGCCCAGGTGTTGGACAGTGAGAGCACCTATAAGCGACAGATTTCAGTGAGGAGGTTGGGCTGCAAGAGCTCCCAAGAGGTTTCTGGCAAGGGGAGTAAGTGGAGGCACATGGGTTGGGGATTAGTAGATGAGGCGGTGAGGAGAGAAGGGTAAAGGGAATGGAGGAGTGCTAGCAAAGGCTAGCACCATGGGGAATACGGATTCAGGAAGTGGGAGAATGGGCTCCCAGTGGTAGGGGAAGTGAGGAAGAAAGTGAGAACAGCTAGGGGACAGTTGACAACAATTGGCTTCTAGGCATGTTGAAGCAGGCGATACATTGTGAGATAGCGATGTAAGTGCTAAAGACGGTTGTTTTCAAGAGGGGAGAGTGAGTGGAATGAGCAAGAAGACTGGACCTACCATGTGGGATAGCATCTGATGTCATCACCTCATGGTAGAAGGCCCGGGGGGGCAAGGACACAGATCCCGGGAGGCTGGAAGAGACAAGGAACAGGGGGGACACAGTCCTCGTGGAGGATGAAGGATACAAGCCCCAGAAATAGAGTTTTTTCCTACACCAGCTCCGGAAGAAGGGGTGCACAATACAGGACACGGGGAGAAGGGGCTACAGCTAGCAGGAAAGCAAGCAGCGGGTGAGAGAGTCAGTAGGGGAGGCGGGGAGGGAGAGCGAGCAGGATGAATAAGAGCCTGGGCCTACTGCGTGGGATGGTGTCTGAATTCATCATCACGCGGAAGAAGACCCGGGGGGGGGGTGAGACAGGGAAAAATAAATAAATGGGCCACAATGGCAATAAAAAAAAAAAGGGGGTTTGGGACAGACGTTTTATTAATTTCACAGTACAATGCTCCCATACAAAGGGAGGGTACGCCCCTGGTTTGGCATAAGGGACAAAGGAAGGCACAAATTCAGATAGGCTGATCCCTTATGTATAACAAAAAATATATATATATAAAGACAGCCAGTATTATGAAGGGTACACAGGCTTGGTTTGGGTGCCATTATGGCTCCTGGTGTAGCGGCTGACCCTCTAATCACTCGCATGGGTGGCAGGTGCCTCACAACATCCAGGGTGGTTCCAGGTATGGAAGCAGGCTCATAAGAGCTGGGGCAACTGCCTGGAGGGAGGCGGACACAGCCCTGTGTCGGGGGAGGCTCACAAAGCATGGGCACAGTAGGCACAAGAAGGTGCCGGGACGGGAAACTGGAGCAAGGGGATAACAATAGAGAGGCAGGGGAATAAAGGGCCAAATCTTCTGATTAAATGTTGTGTCAACACACACCTGGTGTGGTGTTGGATATCATCAGTCAAGATTAAGTCCAAAAAGATAATGTATGTGTGCAAGCGCAGTTGTTTGGTATGGTTTTAGGAGCTGCAAGCACCATTATTACCTAGTGCATGACTCGTCTGAGGAATAAAAAGGGGGAATCTCGAGACACAAAAAAAAAATAGAAATGAGTGAAATTTACATTGATGGCATGTCTTTTTCTGTTTAGTAGGTGTATGAGAAGATGGCACCAAAGAAAGGGAAGCCAAATAAGGAGGAGTGTTATCGAGCAGTCATGGACTTGGTGGAAAAGGCCAACCGGCTATTAGAGGTGGCGGAACCAGACGGGGTTAAGCAAGGTACTGATAGGAAGGGGGAGGCAGGTGAAGGGACAGGGGAAAGAAAAGAGGGCCCCAAAGCGACCACGGGTGCCGGAGCCCGGGCCCGAAGAGCTGGTTCCAGCTCTGGAAATGCCCTGAGATCTGCCCCCTAATAACACAATACCTTCTCCTGCTGTCTGCCCCACACTGACACCAGTGCCCCTCACCCCGCTGGCCCCACCGCTAGGGCCAGTACCTACAGCAGCACCAGGAGATCCCACACCGGTCCAGTGGCCCGCAACCAAGCCCAGCAGGTAATCGAATGGTAACATTCGAAAGCAGTGTAAAGCAATATGTGGAGCAGATGCTAAAAAGCATGGGGAAGAACGGGCTTGGGTAAGTGGAGAAAGCATTAGGTGAAATAAAAGGGGCAGGGGCAAGTGTGGGGAGTGGGGGTGGAGGGCCCACTCCCAGCAGGGAAGTGGGAGCACCAGGGGTCAGACTAGCTGATCACGTGCCGACTGCCATAAAGGAGAAAATATGGAAAGGGGACTATATTGACATATTCACCTTATGAACGTGGACAACATAGACAAGCTTGAGGAAAGGGACAGCTTTGAGAAGAAGGATATGGCGGTGGCAGTAGTGCTGTTAGGAAAGGGAGAAGAGGACAAAGCAGGCAAAGGGAAGACTTGGGACAACTGGTCCACAGACTTTACTTATTTCATGGCCATCGCCATCGAGAAGAAGCTGGAGTTAGCAACCCCTCTTTTGACCTACTCCCTAATCATCAAGAACGCGTACAAAAAAGAGGTGCATAGTTGGCTGAGATACGACGAGAAATTCAGAAAGAGGATGGCACATTTTGGGGATGTAAAATGGGATTCGCGGCAGATAGACCTGTGGCTAGAAATTTATATGGGCCCAACAGACAAGGAGGCCAGGAGAAAGGAGAGGGGAACAGTGTTAAAGGCCTGTTGGGGATACAATCAGGCATTTTGTTCTTGGCCTAATTGCCGATTCTGGCACGTTTGCTCAAAATGCGGGGGGCACCATCCAGCGACAAAGTGCAGATACAGCTGGGAAAAGAACAGTGGAGGACAGGAGCATGTGCACCAACAGCCCTTTGGGGCAAACCAGGGTGCATTCTGGGGCCAGCAGTGGGGGAGGAGAAGCAGAGGCAGGGCAAGTGGGGGAGGAAGGGGTCACTCATACCAGACCCGGTACCAGGACAACTGAGGTTGCGAGGGGCAACTTTAGCTTGGTGCGGACACCAATCAGGGTGGCTGCAATCCAGGAAGGTTTGGTGGGTTACCCCGACCAGGTGGCAGCCAAGGAGCTGGGAACAGGTTTTCATTTAGGTTTTGGTTTAAAGTATCGGCGTTGTTGGAAGGGACAAAGGCAGAGAACCTTAAGTCTACTCAAGGGAAAAGGGCTATGCTAGCATGATTAATTCAAAAGGATGTGACAGCGGGATGGGTGGAGAGCCCTTTTGAATCACCTCTGCTGTCAAACCTACGGGTATCTCTATTGGGTTTGGTCCCCAAAAAACAACTGGGTGATTACAGGGTGATACACCACCTTTCATACCCAGAAGGGGACTCGGTTAATGATGCCATAGGGGAGGAAGACAGCAGGGTTGCTTATGCCACGTTGGAAAAGGCAGTGTGACTTATTAGGGCTAAGCAGGAGGCGTGGCTGGCAAGGACGGATATAGAATCCGCATTCCGGCCACTACCGGTACATCCGGCAGATTAGGACCTGTTAGGTTTCCAGATAGAAGGCCGTACTACTTTGACAAGGCCATGCCTATGGGGTGCTCGATAGCATGTGCCACGTTTGAGATGTTTAGTACCTGGTTGCAGTGGTTGTTGCAGAGGAGGTTTGGGTACCGGACAGTAGTGCATTACCTCGATGACTTCTTGTTCATAGGGAAGGGGAAGGCAGAGAGGAGATGGAGAAGAAGCTGTGTGATTTCAAGGCCTTATGTCAGGAGGTGGGGGTGCCTTTAGTGGAAGACAAAACAGAAGGGCCACTCCAGAAGATGGAGTTTTTGTGTTTGGAGCTGGACACGGTGCAGGAGCTGTACCGGTTACCAGAGCAGAAGGTCAAAAAACTACAGATGTTGTTAAAGCAGATTGGCAGGGGCAGGAGGGTACAGCTCTGACAGGCTCAGCAGCTAATGAGGCATCTGAACTTCGCATGTAAGGCCATTGCACCGGGACACACGTTTACACAGCGGCTCGCATGGGCAATGAGAAGGGCAAAGCAGCCCCATCACTGGATAGACCTAAATAAAGGTACTAGAGAAGACATGACAGTGTGGGAGCACTTCTTGCAGGCATACAATGGGCAGACATTTTGGCAGGAGGTGGCTTTACAACACAAACCTTCAGCTTTACACAGATGCAGCGGGGGGGTGGGAATGGGAGGGTACTTTCAGGGTAAGTGGTTCACGGAACCATGGCCCGAAGAATGGGCTGAAGGGAAAGTAACGAAGGACATAACGTTCTTAGAAATATTTCCCATATGGGTGGCAATGGTTGTATGGGGTAGGGAGCTTCGGAACATGCAGGTCACATTTTGGAGTGATAATCAGGCAGTAGTGGAGGTGCTGAACAAAAAGCGTACCAGGTCAGAGAGGGTAACAGGGGTTTTAAGGAGAATGGTGTGTTTAGGATTGACTCTGAATATGTCATTCAGGGCTAAGCACATTGATGGAGTGGAAAACGTGATAGCTGACTGCCTCTCCCACTTGCAGATGGACAAATTCTGGACCGTCGCACCCGGAGCGGAGACCGAGGGGACTTCCATTCCAGCGTTATGGACAATTGGATCAGGGGAGAAGAAATATTGTTCTGGAACTCCTGGGCCCCAAGGACCCATAGAGCTTATGAGACATGATGGAGGGCATTTCAGAAATTTCGAGAACAATACGGCAGACAGGTAAATGGTGCAGTAACACAGGAACAGGTGGCTAGGTTTATAGTGAAGGCATGGCAACAGGGTGGGGTGCATGCCACTATGGGGGTGCATTTGGCAGCCATAGGACAAGTATGCAGCTTAAAAGGGTGGGGGAACCCCACGAAAAGCAACCTGACTCGCAGAATGATGCAGGGTTGGGCCCGGGGGACAAACAAGAAACAAGACAGTAGGAAACCAATAGGGGAGAGCCTGCTGGCAAGGCTAGTGGGGGCACTGCACAACATAGCTAGCTCAAGTAGCGAGGCATTGTTGTTTCAAGCCCTGTACCTGACTATGTATGGTGGGGCTTTCAGGTTAAGCTAGGTAGTGGGGCATAGTGGGAAGAACGACGGAGGGGGACTGCAATGAGAAGATATAGAGTGGAGCGCGGCAGCAGTGGTAATAAAGTTAAGATGATCAAAAACAGACCAAAAGGGTCAGGGTGACACAGTATGCTTAGGGAAGCATAGCAACACAACCATTTGCCCGGTGGAAGCCTTGCAAGTGTACGCATCGGGGTGGCCTACAGGTGAATGGTCCAATCTATTCATACATGGTAATGGGAAACCAGTCACCGGATATCAGGTGTCGGCCGTGCTGCGCAAGGGCCTTAGATTTTTGGGTGAACCCTTGGAAGGTTACTCTTCACATTCATTCAGGATTGGGGCAGCATTAGAGTTGGCTGCACAGGGGGGCACAGCAGGGGCAATCATGGAGAAAAGGAAGTGGAAGTCTGAACATTATAAGAAATACATACGCAAGGTTCCACAATAATGTTGATTCTTTTGTCTCCCATAGCAGGTATGGTGGGGGGTAGGAAGACATGCATTTGCTAACAATAGTATGTTTTTCACATACAGGCAAAACCAAGAGGCTAGAGGCATAGATTTGTGGTCTTTTATCCACTGGGCGGAGAAGTGGGCAACCAGGAGACAAGAGTGAAAGCAGTTGTACCTGAATATTGATGCCATCCGGTTGAGGTGGAAAGGCCAAAGGGGAAAGTAGTGAGCACAGTTACGGCTGGAACTGAGGGAGGTCAGGAAGGTCCATGGGAGACCAAACCTCATCATCATACATCTGGGTGGCAATGATTTGGGGACACGGCCATGGCTGGACTTATTTTACCACATAAAAAAGGATGTGGAATCAATTAAACAATGGTGGCCTGAAGTGACTTTGGCCTGGTCAGATATAACCCCTAGTAGGGTGTGGCGGAATGTGGACAGCCACAAAGGTATGGAGTGGGCTAGGAAAAGGATGAACGCACGAGTGGGCAGGTTATTCGAGACCCTGGGGGGAGTGGTAATTCACTACGCAATTCAAGAAAGGGTAGACGAATATTTCCGGGGAGATGGGGTACACCTCTCAGACCTGGGACTGACACTGTTTAACCAAGAAATGACTAACTCCATTGAGGGTGGATAGGACAAAGAGAACTGGCTAATACAGCATGCAGTTAAAAAAAGGGGGGAGGAGAAAAAGGGGAGAAGTCCACCGTCCATCGCAAGCTGGAGGTGGACTAGCGGAAAAAGGAGGATTAGGACAGGAAAGAACAGAGGAGTTTTTAAAGGAAAACAGGACAAAGGACACAGGGTGATAGGACAGAGGCAGGGGTACACTCATACCCTTGACAACAAAGAGGAAGAAAGGGGCCCCCCCATGACATACGTCTGGGGGGACAAAAGGAAAAGTGATTGACACAATGTATATATATGTATAATTATAATCAAATATGATTGAATTGTGTGTAAAAGACAATGAGAGTGATCATTTATTGTAAAGATGGAAACTGGAGTCTCAGTAAGCTTTTCCTGAACGCAGCAACCACAAACATTCTTGTCTGTGTCTTTATTGGCGGGGTTCTGGGGTCAAAGAGGGTTGCCCATCTTAAAGGGCAGACCACATTACCCCTATGACCCAGACAGGAATTAGTGGAGGCTGGGGGGGGGGGATTATCCACAGTGAGGTCACAAGATAGGAGGTGGAAGGAGAGAGGTGGGAACGTAGGATGGCAGCCAAGGATTGGTAGGGCCGCGCAAGGGGCTGGGCTAACAGAGGGTTTAAAAAGGGCTGCACAGGAGCAGGAGGTCACAATTTGCTCCAGAGGAATTTCCCACCCACCGTCCCCATAGGAAGTAGCAGAAGGAGCGCTGTGGTTATTGGAGCACAGTGCAACACTGTGGCAGGTGGAGCACAGTGGTTAGGGGCTACAATTTATGGGCAGACTGGGTGGGCCATAGGCCCTTATCTGCTGACACTGTCTATGTATCTATGTATCAGACTGCAGGAGGTGGACTGCAGAGAATATGGGACAGAAAAAGGAGGATTAGGACAGGAAAGAACAGAGGAGTTTTTAAAGAAAACAGGACAAAGAACACAGGGTGATAGGACAGAGGCAGGGGTACGGTGTTTACGCTCGTACCCTTGACAACAAAGAGGAAGAAAGGGGGCCCCCCATGACATACGTCTGGGGGCACAAAAGGAAAAGTGATCGACACAATGTATATATGTGTATAATTATAATCAATAATGATTGAACTGTGTGTAAAAGACAATGAGAGTGATCATTTATTGTAAAGATGGAAACTGGAGTCTCAGTAAACTTTTGCCGAATGCAGCAACCCCAAACATTCTTGTCTGTGTCGTTATTGGTGGGGTTCTGGGAACAATGTCCTTCAGATTTCTAATAAAAATTCCCCTAATCTTGCAAAAAGTGCCTTTGGTTCATTTACTTCCACCTGTACATCACCAGAGATAGGCAGAAGGGACATTGGTTTAGCATCTCATCTGAAGGATGGCGTATCCTGACAGTACAGCACCCCATAGTACTTCACTCAGGTACCAGCATCTAGGTATGAGTCCAATGCTGGTGTGGGACTAGAACCCACATCCTTCTGGCCCAGAGGCAGATGTGCTACCAACTGAGCAATGCTGACATGTTATGTGATTGTTGTCTGCCTCAGAACCTGTTGGTAACTGCTAACCACTTGGTCCCAAATGTTTTTTACATTCCTGTATAACATAGAGGCATTTTTCAATGAGTTTTCATAAGCTGTTTTTTCATATCCATTATTCTTGCTGGGTGCACGACCACCTTTGCAACCCTGACATGGTCACATTCTCCGATGTTTGTGTTCTCCCCAACACCTAAGTGATTTCTTGAGAATGGGAGCAAATTACTGCTGTCAGCCGCCCCCCCCACACACCCCCAAAACATTCTGTGACATTGGAAGCCTATCCTAGGTGTTGATAACCCCTCAACCCCAAAAAATATTAACCAACACTACAGACCAACCCCAATGTCCAAAATGTTCTAGTCTGGCATCGGGAGCACATCCCTGATACCAGCTTAACATTTCCCATCTCCCTAAACTTAAAGACAGGCACCAAGAATCAAGCCACAAGGCTAGTAAACATCCTCCATTCAAGTCCCAGTTGGCGGCTGAGCTCTAAGCAGTGTTTCCACTGATTTCCATTACCAGTATGCTGGAAAACACCCTTAGCTGGAATAATCTTGTCAGTCAAGATGACTAACAGACATAAACATACTAAAGCTACCATCTCCTCACAAAAAGAGGTAACAGGCAATATTATGCAATATTGTGAGCAGCAGGAGAGATGTCCCTTTGTACCTGGTTCTGTTACCAGATCTGCAGTCACGGCCTCAGGTTCCAGCCTCACTGAGAATGCACCAGAGATGCTGACCAGAAAAGAAACAGTGACCGCTACAGACCCATTATAACTAAAAATGAGAGGGTTTTTACAATTCAAATGCAAAATTCAATGTATCAACAGTTTACTGGGAATAAATGAAGACAGTATGGCACCTCTGGAGCTTTCAGTTTCTAAATACAATCACGTTTGGAAATTGCTGCAAATAAAAGTAGACTGAATGGAGAATCACTACTGGTGTCAAAACTTTAAACTGGTTGACTTGGAGGAAGGCTGTATATAATTACAAGAATGAAAACTGTACAGCAAAGATCATTACAGCGACAATTTCAGTGCTGTCGCTGTAATGGTCCCGCTGTATACCGGCACTGGTCCCGCCAGTGTTTCGCCCCTTCCAAAATCAACTCCAAATCAGAGTTAATTATAAAAAAATCGGGGGGGGGTGCAGGGGGCAGAGCTCTCATAAAAAAACATTAACTTCATGATGGGTGAAATTTCGACAGTCGAAATTTCGTCCGTCGCTGTAGTGGCTTTCGACAACTTTGTTGTTGAAGCGCTTTGAAGGAACCGAAGAAGGCATAGCGAAGCAGCATCCAGAAATGTTTCTTGCTGAGCTTTTCAACACCTTGCTAAGCAACCAGTGGTAGCACCAAAAATTGAGCTTGTTTGTTTTGTTTATTTAATCTCATAGTCCATGGGCCTAAAATCTGTTTTCATGAGCAACCACAGTACATAAAAACTTACAAATTCACAACTATGAGTAACATGTAACACATGTACAGTAAATACATAATAATTGCAAAACACAAACCAGGTAATGTAACAAACACTAGCATGCAAAGAATGCTAATTTATAAAGCATTCGTATTCACTCTCTAAGAACAAATAATTTCTCAAAGCCTGTGTAAAGCTAAACATGGTGACTTCAAAACATTCAAACATTGTCAAAAGTGTATTAAAAAATATTGGTAGGGTAAGTTATAAAGCATAGTTTTTTGACCAACTGATGTTGACAGGGTACATTGTGCAGTTATTCCCCTCCACTTGATGCTCACCTATTCCCAATGGTTTTGCTCTAGTTCCTTCACTACACAGAGAAAGAGTCTATTGTATGGAAGGCCAGGAAAGAAGGTTTTATTCCATGGCAAGGTAAAAAAATTTTGGTATATCCTGATATCAGCGAGGACCTCCAGAATAAACTTTAAGAGGTTGAGGAGGTCAAAGAGCCACTGCATAGGAAAAAAGTTTCCCTTCACGCTTCTAATGCTGGCAAACCGTTGTCTCTTTATTGATGGTAAGCCTCATTTTTTTGTGGATCCCTGCAAGATGAAAGAAGCCATAGATCAATTGCCAATCCAGTGAGAACAATTATTACCAGTGTGGTATGTAATCTTGTTAACTCTTTGACAATGTCCCTCCACCACCAGTTTTGCAGTCATTGCACCTCCAGATTACACAGTTTACTTCTGGGGTTCTTTTCTAGTGTTGCTATTATTTCCCTGATTATAGCTCCCCCTGCCTTTTTGCACACTAAGAAGTTTTATGCAATAGGCATGGACATAAATCCTATGTGATAAATGTGAGCTACTATGAGATAAATTCAAAATGTTACATTTATACACATAGTAGACACATCATCACAGATTTATATACATAGAAGATTATGTTACAGTCACTCCAGAACTCATTTAGAATGTTCAGTCTCAGTACCAGTACTAACTATATTCAAATGTAAATAACTTTAAAATGAAAAAAGATAGCATAGTACTGTTAGCATGAAAGTTGTGCAGCACAAAATTATGTACAAAATGAGTGGTATTTCATTTATAGATACCTTACAGATTTTTTTATAATTAGCAAAAAAGAGCAGAAAATGCAATTTTTTTGTTCACTTTTTTAAAAACATAGGCAAAAAAGATAAACAATCAAAAGCAAATGTCCCTGCACTGACAGAAAGCATCCCTATTGCATAAATGAAATATACAATGGTGACCTGTCAGATAAATGATTTATCTACACTTGTGCTGTTTGACCTCGGACATCTCACTCATGGCTTACGCCACTCGTGAGGTTACCCGAGGTCAAACAGCACTTGTGTAGATAAATCATTTATCTGACAGCTCACCATTATATATCCCTTATATACTTAGAGTGGCCTCTTTGTAGTTGAGGTAATTTTATTCAGTTCTGGAGTACTCGAAGACAGCAGACTGAGATATGTCTTACTAAGGTCAGGGTTGAGCACAAACTAGCTGTGGTTTTGGCTGTACCATGGAAGGTAACACTATTACTTCCCTTCTGCCTACTGCAAATTTGTTTAGATTGCAGTGTGGTGCTACTGTAGGTCAATAAAGTGGGGCTGTTTGGATATTTTGTGAGCTTCCCATGTGGTAGAAGAACTTTGTGGGGCCCTAGTTTGAGCCTCACCACTAGTGAAGAAATGTACTCCATTACTACTGTTGCTCACCTCTTTTCCTTGCTCATGGCTCTGGCTATACAGCACTCTCTGAAAACAAGGCTATTGGGACTTTTGGCCTGCCATGTTGGCACTTTTCTTTTCTAAAAGATATAAGTGTAAGTCTGTCTGTAACCCAATATTTCCCCCCTCTATTGTCCCATTGTTATTCTACTGTTCTGGTATTACAGTGTTATTTTTTGTTGTTGTCTATATATACGCTTCACCCTATACTATGGGGTCCTTTAGTCAAGGCCCCTAGAATTCTGCAGCCACATAATTTTGTGCAGAACTTACAACCTACCACAGAGTATCTGCATTGCCACAGAATTCACTGTTCTTGGTAATTGTTTATTAATATTTATAGTTTTTTCCATAGCACCTGGTTCCCTTTCACTCCTTTGATATTCAAAACCCCTCCATGCTTACCATGTGATGTTAACAATGACGTCACATTATACATTAGCTAATGACAGGGCTGCATTCTGCCACAGAAATAAGTAGTCATTTATCTACCACTGCTCCCACTCCCTGAGGAAGTGGCACATCACATGAGTTACTGTGCTATTTGCTTAACCTGTACTGCGGCCTAATAACATTTTCAGTCTCAAGTTATTACACTGGGGCCATCTTAAACAAACACTTGACAATAGCCTAGACCTGTTAACTAAGTACCTTACTTTGTACAAATTTATTTGTGCCTTTAAGGTATAGAAAGCCTTCTGAAATGAATAACTGGTAAAATGAATTAATCTGTCTAAAACAATTGTGCCCAGAAAGATGAAATATAATGATGTGTAGACATATTGAAAGAACAGACGTGTTAAATGAATAACTGGGCTGTACACATTTTTGCCAGGGTTATTGACTACATGTTATTATGGGTGGTTAGAATTGCCTAAAACTTATGAAGAAACATGTACAGTGCTGGCCATTGTGCCATCGGGTAGCATGCTGTAAAACTCCTCCACTGCCACAGGTTTTTGACATGAGGACATGTTCCATAATCTGGCTGAGGAGCCTGTCCCTTTTCTTTTTTGGGTCTGGCTATCACTTATCCTGGTGGATAAGGTCTCATACAGTTATATGAGGGGACACTCTGTTGAGTACATGCAGACCACAAACACATTTATCAAAGGTATAATTGATTGGACTTGAGTGTCCAAGTTAGCTTAAAATACAGCAGAGTTAACACTTTGGAACCCAGGGTTCTTGGACTGAACACTGCACTTTATAGTCTCACTGGGTGAGGGACTAAAAATAGTATTAAAGCAGGTACTGGTTATAGGTTTAGTTCTTAACAAGGCAGTAGTAATATCGCTTTAGCTAGGTCTGCGCCGTCCTTGTTGTAAGTGAAGTAAACAGCAGGTGCTTGTTTGTTGTTGTTAGTACTGAAGTTATAGTACTGTCATAATGTTACCAAGTGTTAGTACAGTACTTTAATGTTTGAGTATTTGTTGTCCAGTCTCACACTCAGTGTTCTGATTCACATAGTTTCTACATTTAATTGTCCTTCCAACCTGTACTGTCATGAGATAGAGGTCAGGGCCCAGGAATGTGGTGTAGATGTGTTAATGGACCCTTGTTTAAGTACTGAGTCTCTCTTTTGTGCCAGTTTTGCTCTAAGAGATTATGGGCTGAACCCATTAATGTTAGAAATTGGAACATTAAGGTACTTAATCATCCATAATGAAAAAATGGGTGCTAACATATTTAAACAAGCATTTGTCAATGCCGAATGTTGATTGCGCTGGTGTGTTGAGCTCGCTCACTGCCCCTCTGTCACTTGCTCAGTCTGTTTCTCCCAATGCTGCAAGCTGCTGGTTTGTACTGAGCTCCTGCCTGCATTGGCACCTTGTTCTGCCCACTACGATATCCGCAGCTGTCCCAACACAGCTGCGTTGAGGTGGCTCACTCCCCCCTCTCTCACTCACTCATTCTGTTTCTCCCGGTGCTGCAGGCTGCCCTTTTGTACTGGGCTCATGCCTCTGTTGGTGGCTTTTTCTGCCCACAGAGAAATCTGCAGCAGTCCCAACATAGGTCTGCTGAGCCTGCTGAGTCCCCCTCTCTCACTCACTCATTCCGTTTCTGCCGGTGCTGCAGGCTACCCTTTTGTACTGGGCTCCTGCCTATGTTGGCACCTTTTTCTGCCCACAAAGAAATCCACAGCTGTCCCAACAGAGCTCCATTGAGGGCGCTCACTCCCCATGTGTCACTACTCATTCTGTTTCTCCTGGCGCTGCAGCTTTCCCTTTTGTACTGGGCTCCTGGCTCTGTTGGCACCTTTTTCTGCCCACAAAGAAATCTGCAGCAGTCCCGACAATGCTCTGTTGAGCTCGCTCAGTCCCCTTCTCTCACTCGCTCATTCCGTTTCTGGTGGCTTTGCAGGCTGCCCTTTTCTATTGGGCTCCTGCCCGCGTTGCCGCCATTTGCAGCAGTTACAATACAGCTCCGTTGAGCTCGCTCACTTCCCCTCTCTCACTCGCTCATTCTGGTTTTCCTGCCACTGCAGGCTGCCATTTTGTACTGGGCCACTGCATGCATTGCTGCCTTTTTCTGCCCACAAACAAATCTGCAGCAGTCCCAACAGAGCTCCTTTGAGCTCACTCACTTCCCCTCCCTCACTCGCTCATTCTGTGTCTCCTGCCACTGAAGGCTGCCCTTTTGTACTGGGCTCCTGCCTGCATTGGTGGCTTGTTCTGGCCAGAAAGAAATCTGAAGCAGTCCCAACACAGCTCCATTGAGCTCGCTTACTCCCCCTGTCTCACTCACTCATTCCGTTTCTGCCAGTGCTGCAAGCTGGCCTTTTGTACGGGGCTCCTGCCTACGTTGCCACATTTTCTGCCCACAAAGAAATTCACAGCAATTACAATAGAGCTCCATTGAGTTCACTCACTACCGCTCTGTCACTCACTCATTCTGTTTCTCTTGGCGCTGTAGGCTGCACTTCTGTACGGGGCTGCTGGCTGCATTG
Source organism: Neoceratodus forsteri (assembly GCA_016271365.2). Taxonomy (NCBI): domain Eukaryota; kingdom Metazoa; phylum Chordata; order Ceratodontiformes; family Ceratodontidae; genus Neoceratodus; species Neoceratodus forsteri. The sequence goes on from CM057453.1 coordinate 932,497,309, forward strand.
GCACCTTTGTCTGTCCACAAATAAATCCGCAGCTGTACTGACAAAGCTCCATTGAGGTCGCTCAGTCTCCCTCTGTCACACGCTCATTCTGTTTGTCCTGGTGCTGCAAGCAGCCCTTTTGTCCGGGGCTCCTGCCTGCATTGGCGCCTTTTTCTGCCAACAAAGAAATCCTCAGCAGTCCTGATAGAGCTCTGTTGAGCTCACTCAGTCCCCCTGTCTTACTCACTCATGCTGTTTCTCCACTACTGCAGGCTGGCCTTTTCTACTGGGCCCCTGCCTGCATTGACGCCTTTTTCTGCCTACAAAGAAATCCGCAGCAGTCCTGACAGCGCTCCGGTGAGTTTGCTCACTCCCCCTCCCTCACTCACTCTCTCGTTCTGTTTCTCCCAGTGCTGCAGGCTGCCCTTTTGTACTGGCCTCTTGCATTGGGGCCTTTTTCTGCCCACAAACAAATCTGGAGCAGTCCTGACAGAGCTCAGTTGAGCCTGGTCACTCCCCCCTCTCACTCGTTCCATCTTAATCTATCCCAAACACTGATGTCCCACAGCGACCATGCTATTCTCCATCAGGAGTGCAAAAACATATTTTAGCCAGGATGTGAGCTGTACTGTTCATAAAGAGGTGTGAAAGAATGCCACTGTTGAAAATGTGGTGTGAAAATATTACAAATTTGCGAAGTTACAAGAGTGCATGGAAACAGTTGAAGGCACGCTAGTAACATAGTCATGTTATGGAGTTTTGACACCAAATTTCAAACATAGGGATTTTAGGACCTCTGCTCATGAACAGTGCCACTGTCATTTTCTTAATCTGTCCCGAACATTGATTTCCCACAGCAACCAAGTTATTCTGTGCCACAACTGTGAAACCACATTTCAATCAGGATGTGAAAAAATGACAGCTGTACTGCTCATAAGGAGGTGTGAAAAATTGTCATTGTTGAAAATGTGGCATGACAATATTATGAATCTGCAAACTTACAAGGGTGTGTGGAAAGTGTGCAACGCACCCTTGTAACACAGTCATTTGATGGGCTATCATCACCAAATTTTCAACATAGGCATTTTAGGACCTCTGCTCATGAACAGTATCACTGTCATTTTATTACTCTGTTCTGGACAGTGATTTCCCACAGTGACTGCTCTATTCTGCGCCGGAACTGCGAAAACATATTTTGGTCAGGATGGGAAAAATGACAGCTGCAACGTTCATAAGTAGGTGTGGGAAAATGGCAATGTTGAAAATCTGGAGTGAAAATATTATACAGTCGCGAAGTTACGAGCGTGCGTGGAAACTGCGCAACGCATGCTAGTAACACAGTCATTTTATGGAGTATCATTACCAAATTTTCAACATAGCCATTTCAGGACCTCTACTCATGAACAGTGTCACTGTTATTTTCTTAATCTGTCCTGAACATTGATTTCCGACAGCAACCCATGCTATTCTGCGCCGGAAGTGCGAAAACACATTTCCACCAGGATGTGAACAATGACAGCTGTACTGTTCACAAGGAGGTGTGACAAAATGCCAATGTTGAAAATCTGGTATCAAAATATTGCAAATTCACGAAGTCACGAGCGTGCGTAGCAACTGTGCAGCGCACACTCGTAAAACAGTCATTTTTGGAAATTTTTTCCAGCAAATTTGCAACATAGGCTTTTTGAGAGCCCACCTTTGAACACTGGCACTGTCGTTTCATTAATCGTCCCCCAAAGGTGATTCCACACAGTGACCGCAAAATCACCTTTTGAGGCTGATTAACGCCATGACAGTTGAAGTTTTCATGAGGAGGTGTCCCAAAAACCCCATGTTGAAATTTGGTGAAAAAATTCCAAAAAATGCCTGAGATATGCAGCAAAGTTGAAAACCCCCTATTTACTCCATTATACAGCTTACCGGCATTTCCTCAGTTCGCTGTCACCTTTGAAGAGTGTGACGTGTTCCCGGTCCACCGAAGATTCATCCTGCCAGACTCCAGGGGTAGAGTATGGTGTGAGGGGGTGTGGGAAGGCAGGGTGCGCGGTGAAATTGAGCACGGGTTGCGGGGGTCTAGGAGACACTGAGGACGTTTTTTCTTTCAGGTTGAAAAAAAAGAACAACGTGGGACAGTTTTGCATTTCACAGGGCATTTGCGCGCTGGGGTGGGCTCCCAGCATGCCTCCGAGTCTAGCTTTTGAGGCGCTGGCCGATGGGAGTTAGGCACCCCGCGACCAAACAACAAAGGGGATTCCTTTCTGCCGATGGGATTGGGCACCCTGTCTGCAAATAACAAAGGGAGGGAATTCCTTTTGCTGATGGGGATTGGGCACCCCATAAGCGGAACAATGAAAAGGGGGTCACATTATGCCAACAGGGAGTGGGCTCCCCATCGGCAGATAAACATTGGGGGGTTATATTGCTTGTGAACAGGCGGTAACCCACCGCCATGTTCTGAAACAATATCAGGCTTACTCAGATCCACCCTGCAATGGCGGTGGCTCCCTCATTGCAGCGGATGGACTACACTGCAATAGGCGGCTCCTGATTGCAGCAGCTGATTTCATCACAGAAGTTTGTCGCGAGCGTTCCAAACTTGTGTCACCAGCAGCCTGCAACGACATTGGGGGAAGCGGGACAAGCCTTTCCAGGCTGTGGGGGCATTGGCCACAACAGTGCCGTGTCTCCACAGCCTGCTTCTCAGCAAGCTGTGCCAATATGTTTCTTGCACTGCACACAATCAACATAAAAAGGAACATTTGAGTATTGTGCTGCTCTAAGAAACGCACCTATGGTACACCAAACAAGTTAAGCTCTGGAGGGATTGGGCTGAGCAGGTGGTTAGTGTCTCGTACACCAGCTGTGTGAAAGGAATTGAGATTCTAATAAATAATAACCGCCCTGTGCAGATATCTGCTGCTAGGAAATTGGCTTTAAAATATCAGAACTCTGATTGGCTGCCAGGGGTACATTAACATATGGTAAAAGCCCTCTGAATAACAAGTACTACCCTATAGTGCCCCTTCACCAATATCCTAGTGCCCACCCTGCTTGTTCATTGGCCAAAACCTGCCAATTAAATTTGAAGTTGGCACCATTTTTATTCTGTCACTTACCGAGAGATACCATCCATAGCCAGTCAGCCCAACCACACATGCAGGGCACGATGACCACAACCATTTTGCAAAAAGAAACCATCTTAAATAATTTCATCTCAAATAGCCAGTACATTTTCTCTTCTTAATACAGGTAAAGCAGTTTAAGCTGTCTTTTATACTTGTCCACACGCCCCTCCCCCACTCCTGTTCCATCACTGATCCTCAGTCAATCTTCCAGAAAACAGCACCAAAAGCTCACAAATGCATCTGCTTTTCACAGGTTTCATTTTTGTCTTCCTGCTACCTTGGTCAACCAGCGACTTGACCTACTACAAATTCTATGGACCTTCCATTCATACTCAGCTGCTCTACAGTGTAGTCGCCTGACCACCACCTCTGCTCCTCTTCCGAGTTTGAAACCATTCAGCTACTTCGTAGAATGGCCACCCACTCGCCATCCTCTCCCCATCTTTCATTCATTCAGAATTTATACTGCAACCATCCTCAGCAATGTAGCTCAAAACTAATGTGAAATTCAAAGGCAAGCTAACAAAAGGTACCTGTACATAGCAGGCTTCTTTCTCTCCTCACAGCTCGCCCAACCACCACCACTGCACGGTGGACAGATTCCTCGATCAACAAATGAAGCCATGAATGAAAGTATGAATAACAATCAATGAACAAATGAAAATCTAAAAAAAAAAAAAACAATTTAAGTAAAGCCCAGTGTATCTGTGTGTGTGTGTGTGTGTGTGTGTGTGTGTGTGGAGGGGTGACTAAGACAAGGCTAAAAAAAAAAAACACCATTCCAAAGCAGGCAGAGGAACTATTTTATTACAAACTAATCAAACACCTAACAGTTTTAACACTTAAAAAAATTATTTTTTAAAGACATTATTTAATACAGTTGTCCATTTTCTAAGCACAATAATACCCTCCAGGATGGGGGTATGGGCAATACTGGACCTTCCCAGGGCTATAAGGCCTTCTGCCTGCGGCATTAGGTCTCATTATGCCTCTGGGTGGTCTGGTATTGCCCAATACCGCCCACCCTGTCAGGTGTTATTGTTTGCTTAAATGCAATATAACAATTCAACGGGTGTCGCTCTCTGACCACTTGCATGGCAGGGATATTTACAATACATTTTCAGTACTTATGGGCCAACTTACAAAGGCTGGGAGATTAGATCTTGTTACTATTCCAGGCAAAGGGCAATCTTATTTGGGAAGGGGACTTCAGTTTAATCACTGACCCTATTCTAGATCGCTCTTCCACAAAGCCAACAAACAACAGATTTTGGGACATAGGAGATTTGGAGATTTTGTCTTCCAACTGTATGTGATTACTTATTTCACTCAATGATAAACCAGTCTCACATGACAATCGACATGCTTTATCTGAGCTCAGAGATGTGTACACAAGTGTTTTCTGCAATGTGTCACCCTACATTACTTTTTGGATCATGCTCATTTAAAACTTAACTCGGAAGCAAATTTGGAATGTTCCCCTATACGACCATGGACCTTTAACCCAGTTTTGGTAAACAATGCTCAATTTGTAGCACAATGAGACACCGAGATAAAGGAGTATCTCTCCTTTAATACAGGAACAGTGGTGACATCTGGGGTTCTGTGAATCTCACTGCAGATATATATTAGGGGTAGGCAATCAGAAATTGAAAAAAGTACTGTGCATTACAGCTTGATACCTTGAAGAAGGAAATCAAGGAATTGGAGTTAGGGCATAAAAGAATGCAGACAAAAATTTATACAGGAAGATTTTCAACCTTAGAATGAGATACAATTAACTAAATTTTTAACAGTTAGAAAAAGTCTTTATGAGTCAAAAGGCTAGGTACTATGAGAACAGCAATACAGTATGTACAACTATTTACTAGCGGTCCAGTTAAAAAAGAAGAAACTCAAAAGCACATTTCTTATCTCTCCACCACAAATGGAAGGAAATTTATTGGTCAAAAAGATATCAACAAGGAATATGTAGCATATTATACTAAATTATACTCAAAGGGGGAGGGCACATAGCGCATGATGTTCTTTGGGATGACCCCGATATGACTGGGTTAGATATACCATGGCTGAACGATGAAGATCGAGCTGCTTTGAAACATCCCATCGTGCTGCAAGAAGTTCTCAAAGCTATGGTGTCATTAAACTCTGGTAAGGCCCCTGGCCTGAACAGCATAACAGTTGAAATGTATAAAAGGGTGGCTTCCATAGTTTTGCCTTCTTTGAGTGACACATTAGTAGAGGCTCAGAGGGAAGGCCATTTGCCTGCCTCTTCTTTTGAGGCTAGAATAGTATTAAAGGATACCTAAACAACATTTTGACAACAAACTATTCAAAACTCTGACTCCGTAGGTGACTAAAGGAAAGGCTGCTGTACTCATTAAGGCTAAAACTACATATATATAATTTACCTAAATGTGGTTCCAGAGCATTTGAATATTGTAAAATCAGCCTTCTAATTTAAAAAAAAATGTCTTACCTGCTTCCTAAAATGGCCACCAAATGTGTTATGTGATGACATCATTTGAGCCAAAGTCAGAAAGATATATGGCTCTCTATAGTGCTAACTAGTTATTTGTTCCCTTTATATAGAATTGTTTCACCCAAAAGGTCAAAACCATGTGCATTATTTTGTATAATACACATGTTAGGCTATGTTTCTGTTCATTTTGTTTATTTTAACATGCTGAAATTGTGTTTTAATCCAACCGACTTTCTCTGTGGCAAACCACAGTGCAGTACAAATCTTGAATAACCTGGTGGTCTAGTGGTTATGGTGGATCCAAGATGCTACACTGGGGATGCTGGGGTGGTGTGCATGCCTAATATATACTTTTTAACATTTTTTATTAAACCTTTATATTTTCTGCTATTATTTTCTAGTATGTTTTTGACAGAACCTACAAATGTAATCCATAGTTTGAATGTAAACATTTGTACAATCAATAAATCAGACTTCTTCAACAAAGTGAAATGCAGCAGCAGCACGCAATTACATTACTGTGTGTGTGTGGGGGGGTGTAGCCACACCCCTCACCACCCCCAGAGACACCACTTTTTTGTTACAAAGTTCTTGTTCAGTCCCATGTTAGAGTTCATACTTTCTTGAAACTCAAATATATGCTTGTCTTGTCTTCTTTTTTTCCATGGGAAATAATAATAATAAGAAGAATCAGCATTTATATAGTGGTTTTCATACACATTGTATCCAAAAGTGCTTTACAAGCAATACTAGACTGGTAGTGAAGTGACTGAACATGTAGTGGCAGCCATTTCATACATTAATATCTACACACAGCTTTGGACAATTGCATGAACTGGTTTTATGGGAAGGGAAATGTTGGCCAGGACAATGGGGTAAGGTAATGATCCAGGTGCTGGCAGCCTCATCTTATTTCTCACAGTAATCTGCTCATATTTCACTCATCTGTCTTCCCCCTTCCCTGAATATAGCAGTACCTTGCAAGAGTGGCCTTCTCAGTCCCCCTCTGGTATTCATTCGTCACTATTCCTCCTCACACCGAAAACTGGCAAGCTCATCACCCTTCTGCATCATGAATGCAAGTAGTAGAGTCCCCGTTTTATTTTGACATATCAGATATAAACATGTCTTTCCAGTAAGTCAGGCTGATAGCAACAGGGAACAAGGGGAATGATGGGTTTTCCTATCCTTAAAAGATCTAGGCTACCTTTGATTAGGCATTGCTAAATGATGGGTGTGCACATCACTATGCACATCATTTAATAGTGCCTGATCATAGGTGGCTTAGATCTTATATGGGTAGGAAAGCCTATTTTTTCACTTGTGCAATGCAGCTTTCAGCCTGGCTTACCAGAAGATCATGTTTATTATTAATATGTAAAAATAACATGGTGAACTGTACTAACCACATTCATGATGCAGAAAGGAGTGAACTCACCAGTTTTGAGTGAGAGTCAGGTGAGAAGAATGAATGCCAGAGAGGGACTGAAGAAGCCATTCCAGCAGGGTATAGCTATGTTCAGATTAGTTGAAGACATGAAGGAGGACGTTGAGCAAATCACTGTGAGATCTGAAATGTGGGGCTGCCAACATCGTGATCACTACCTGACTGTGGATGAGAGTAGCCAGCGATGACAAATACTCAGAGTGGCAGGGCTGCTCCTAAACTGTTACTTGAATTCAGTGTAGGGAGATTACCCTCAGGTGTGTGTGTGGGGGGGTGTTGACGTTTGTTAGGACAGTATTGAGGGAGTTGTGTATAGCTCATTCAAGATTTGGAAGGGTGGTAGCCAGAAAAATCGCATTGTGGAGTAGAGCACAGAAAATCACTGGAGAAGAATTGCTGGGAACTGCCCTGCAGGGTTCTGCAGATCACAGGTAAAGGAGTAGACTGACAATGGAAGTTGGGTGGATTTGCTCAAGGTATTAGTATGCTTCTCCTGCTAATAATATCGTTACCCATTCTAAGTGCAGCCCTTATGAGGGCATAAACAGCAGTTTTTCTGATGGGTCATGATGCTTATTGCTTGGCCCTCCAGAAAAACCTAGTTGTTGGTTAATGAGGTGGGAAAAAACACAACAGAGGAACTGTACATACTACTGTCACTGTGCAGAAGGGTGGTGATCCACTCAATGTTTACTGTGGGAGCAGAAGTCAAACACTGAGAATGTGGACTGGAGACTGATTTGGGAGGCATTTTTTAACAGTGCCAGCTGATGATGCATATTGGTATAGGTGTGCACAACTCTCTGAGGTACAAGATTACAATCTGAGGTGTGATAATTCTCTTTATAAGACCGTAAGCACATATGCGGCACCAGGCAGTACTAAGGACAGGGTATGGACGGTGGGGTGTTCAACAGAAGGCAGGTTAGGTGCAGGGGGTTCACATGGAAAAAGAAAGCCTTATTTGTGGATTAATGAGAGCATGGGCTTTGGAACTGAACCAGGCCAGTACTTTGCTCTGTGACCCTGAGCAAGTCATTACACTTCCTTGTGCTCCCAGGCCACACCTGTAAACAAGCTTTCAGCTTAGTGTGTATCTCCTGGCTAACAAAAAAACAAAATTCAGTGCATCACATAACCATTAGATCATCAGGTAATTTAAGTGTTGTACTGTAATGCAGTTTGCCAAGGAAAAAGTCAGCTGGATTGCAAAACATTGTCCACAAGTTAAAGTAAACTAAATGAACAAAATCATAGCCTAACATGCGTACTGATCAAAATAATCCACAAGTTAATATATGGTGTTGATCATTCTGGTACAACAATTCAAAACAAAGGGGGAAAGAAGAACTAGTAAGCACTATAGAAATACTTGTGGGTCTCTGTCTTTGGCTCAAATGATGTCATCATGACTCATCACTTAACAGACTTAGCAGCTATCTTAGGGAGAAACCAAGGCTGTTTTTTGAAAGTGAAAGGCTGATGTTTACATTTTTCAAAAGCTATGAAACTGCATTTATATTATTTGCATAAATGCAGTTTTAGCATAAATGTAAACAGAAACCTCTACTTTACCTTGTTATGAAGCCAGATTTTGGAGTTTGAAATTTTAAAAAACTGCTTGTTTAGGTACCCTTTAATTATTAAGCCAGGGAAAAAAAAGTGATGTCATCTTATAGACCTAACAGAGATTTAAAAATATATTCCTGAATCTTGACATTCAGATTGGAGTTTTTTTGCCCAGGCTGGTAAGAGCTGGTCAGATAGGCTTTGTGGGGGAAGAACAGCATCCCACAATTTCAGGATCCTTTTGCATGTATTTGATTGGGGAGCAGAGAACCCTGGAGATAGGCCAGTAATTATTTCACTCAACACAGAGAAAGCTTTTGACTGCATTGAGTGAGACCATCTATAAAGCATTATGGAACTGATAGGCCTGTGAGAGAATTCTATTAACATGGTCAAAGTATTATATCAAAATCTGAGAGTGACAGCAAAAATGAATAGCTGGCTGTCTAGACCTTTTACACTTCACAGAGCTACCAGGCAGGAGTGGTCCTTGTCCCCTATGCTGTTTGATCTAGCTATTGACCCCTTAGTGTGGGCAATAAAGTCTAACCCTTCAAATTAAGGCTATAGCAATGAATGGAACCTTGCCAGTTGTGTCTATATATGCAGATGTCCACCCATCAAGAAGAATCATGACCAGCTCTATTACACACAATTCAGTAGTTGGGGAATAGCTCTGGTTATAACATTAATTGGGGCAAGTCCACAGTGATGCCTATTAGCCTATATGCTATAAAACAGGAACTAAAAACGTTGCCTTTTCAGTGGATTCAAACTGGATTTAGGTATTTGGGAGTCAATATCACTCCATGAGTTAAGGATCTTTTTAAGGCTAACTACCCCTCTCCCCCACCCACTTCTCTAGCTGGTCAAATCCCACCTTGAACAATGGTAGATTTTATCTCTGTCATCAACTGGTCAAGATAATGTATTAAAAATATTGGTAATGCCTAAATGTACCTTTATAAGGTTCTCCCAATCAAGATTCTCAAACATTTTTTTTTTTTTGCTAAACTGAGGGCGGTCTTCACCCCATGGCTTTGGAAGAGCAAGGTGGTGAGAATAAAGTTACAAATACTTTCATATCCATTTCATTGGGGTGGCCTGGGAATACTAAATATGGAATACTATTATTGGGTTGCACAGGTGGCAATGTGGTAGAGATGGTATGATCCTAATAGTGCAGCTATGAGGAGTGCACTAGATCATGTCTGGACAGATCAACCTACTCTTACTGATCTACTGAGGCAGTGAAGCACACTGGTTAGGGGCTCTGAGCTGCAAACCTGGACATGTGATTTTGAATCCCACCGCCTCCGTAGAAACATAGAAACATAGATTTTGACAGCAGATAAGGACAGCTTGGCCCACCCAGTCTGCCCATTTCCCTACCTAATGGATAAGCTGAAGATCCTAGTTAACCAGCAGCCTACTTCTTCCTACCCCCACCCCATAGAATTGCCTTATGACTGTCCCATGCATGCTTGAATTCCACCACTGTTTTTAACTCCACAACCTCCTCGGAAGACGTTCCATGCATCCACAACCTCTCTGTGAAAAATACTTCCTTAAATTACCTCTGAGCAGCCCCTTATATCTTCAAATTGTGCCCTTGTTCTTGCACACCTCTTTTTTGAAAGATGCTACCCTCTTGGACTTTGTTGAATCCCTTGAGGTACTTGAAAGTTTCTATCATGTCCCCCCTCTCCCTCCTTTCCTCGAGGCTATACATATTCAGCTCCTTAAGTCTCTCTTCATATGTCTTCTGGTGAAGACCCTGCACCATTTTAGTTGCCCTCCTCTGGACAGCCTCCATCTTGTCTATGTCTTTGTGGAGTTGGGTCTCCCAGAACTGCACGCAGTACTCCAGATGGGGTCTCACCAACTATCTTTACAGAGGATAATAGCTTCCTGTTTTCTACTGGTGATGCCTCTCCTGTGCATCCCAGTATCCCCCAACCCTCCTTGCTGCCCTCTCACATTGCTTGCCCACCTTTAGGCCATCTGATATGACTACCCCAGGTCCCTTTCCATTTTGCTGTTGTTAGTATCTCACCCCCATTGTGTACTCTTCCCTGGGTTTTGTTTCCCAGGTGCATTACCTTGCACTTCTTAGCATTGAATCTAAGCTGCCATACATTTGACCATTCCTCTAACCTTGCCAAGTCCCTTCTTATCCTTTCCACCCCACCTTGTGCATCAACTCTGTTGCAGATCTTTGTGTCATCTGCAAAGAGACATACTTTTTCCTTCCAGTCCCTCTGCAGTATAAACATAAAGACATTGAAAGCACGATCTAATAGCTGAACCCTGCGGTACCCCACTAGTAACCCCCTTTCTTCAGAGTGGACTCCATTTGCTATTACTCTCTGTGTCCTATTCTCCAGCCAATTCTTTACCCAGGCTGTCATCTTGGGACCCACTCCCAGGCTGGCTAACTTGTATATTAATCTTTTGTGTGGGACTGTGTCAAATGCCTTGCTAAAGTCTAGGTAGGCCATGTCCACAGCCCCTCCCTGATCTACTACTTTGGTCACCCAGTCAAAGAAATCTATCAGATTTGTCTGGCATGACCTTCCCGCTGTGAATCCATGCTGCCTTGGGTCCTGAGCCCCTCTGGCCTCTAGATACTCAACAGTTCTTTCCTTCAGAAGTGATTCCATCATGCCTACTGTGTAACCATGAGCAAGTCACTTAACTTCCTTCTGTTCCAAGGTCGAACCTGGAAGCAATCTTCGATTTAGTGTGCCTTTCCTGGTTAAACAATTGCCTCTTTCCCCTTACTTTATGGCTTTAATACACAAAATGTAAAAAGTTGCCAAAAGGAACCCAGTGCTGGAACATTTGGCATGGATTTGGCACAGTGTGCATCTTCACTTCAGAGCAAGGGTGAGCACAGGGGTACTTTTATTTGGGATAGCCCAGTGGCTCTCATACTACTGGAAGAGAAGAAGTTTAGGGTATGAAAGGAGTGGAGTATACTACTTATGGGACATCTTTGGGATCAGAGAACGTTTTGCAGTTTCAAACAGCTGATGGAGAGGTATCACATCCCTGCCCACCATCTTGTTAAATATTTACAGATAAGGCATTATCTGTGCTCTGTTTTGTAGAGGGAGCTAGAGCCTGTCCCTCCATCTTCAGTGGCCTTGGCATTGGATGAGGTGGGTGGCAGCTTTTGACTCATATCAGCGTTGTGTCAAAAAAATATAGCCAATCCACTGCCTCTGACTTCTAGAGCCAGATTAAAATAGCAAACTTGGCTTGGACATTTCCAATGAGAACTGGGCAGATAAACAGGAGGAAGGTATCCGAATCCCTATTCCCAATAAATTAAAAGTTTTGCAGTATATGTTCCTACAACTGGCCTATTATGTACCAGAAAGGCTGAAAGGTTTTTCCAATGCATATGATGGAGGTTGTCCAAGATGTGGGGTAAATGGTGCCCACATGTCGAAAATGTAATTGCTTTGCTCCAGACTTTATACTTATTGGGCTCAGATTTTGGACATGATGGGGAGATGTTGCACTTCAGTTAGGTCTTTTCCCTATAGTTATCCCCTTGAGGGATATGGATGAATTAGAAGATATATCCCCGTGTTAGTATAAATGTTTATATCTTGCCATGGCAGGTGCACAGTTGATGATTATGCGGGCATGAAAGAATACTACACCTCCTAATTATAGAGAATGGCTCCATAATATGTAGAACATACCACATTAGAGAAAATAATCTATAGCACCTGGGTTGGAATGGAGCATGGGAGAAAACTGGGTTGGACTTTATCACGCATGTTGAATCTCACAGCTAGCTGAACCTGAACATGCAAAGTCACTATATTGTCACTGTAATGTAGTCATTATAGTTTTATAAACATAATCTTTGGTGAGACTTTCATGTTTTGGACTTAACATTTTGAATTATGTTATGTAACCCATATGTTAGACTGCCAACTATATTGCATTGTTTGTTTCAAAATTCAATAAGATATTTTGGAAAAAAAAAAAATCCTCCCATCCCCCACAACCCTCAGCAAAGTGATATTACAGTGCTGAGAGCACTTCCCCAGTGTTAGCAACCATCAAATTGATACACTGGTACTAAAAACACATCTTCAGAGCTGGGTAGGCATTCTCTACCCCCCACCCCAAAGTTACAGACTTGCAGTGAACGCCCATCCCCAGTGCCATTAGAAACCCACCCAACCCCAAATACCAATTATCCCCGTAGATGGCAGACACCTGAAACCCTCCACTCAATTCCTCAGCCAGCCACAATCTGAACATATAACTGCATAGTGTGATTCTGTAACTACACAAACACTGCATGTGTTTCATAAATCACCAGTACAATTTGCTGCCAGTTTAAGAAATAATATCTATTTACTAAACTGCACTTTGCTATAATATGTTCATATGGCAGATGACAAAGGAGGTGAGGGAAGGGCTTGTGCCATCCACTCTATGGATGATGTCTCTGCATGGCAGGGACTGCCTGACTTGTGGTAGGGTAAGGAAGGCAGGGTGAAGGTACCACTGAAGGTCATGGTGCATATCATTTGGGTTAGGGTATGGGAGAAGGTATAACTGGCCCTAGAAACACCCTGACTGGGGTATAGCAATGAGTGGAATACCACTAGACAATAGGGAATGCTTAGCTTGGGGTAGGGAAATGGGGGTGCCACTGCATGCCAGGGACTGACTGGTGTGGGACAGATGAGACAGAAGGTGCCATTTGATGCCAGGGACCACTTAACCTATGGTAGGGTGAGAGATGGTCGTGTCATTTAACACCAGAGGCTAACTGACATGGGCCAGGGAGAGGGAAGGGGTGCCACAGGAAGCCAGAGACTGGTTAACATAGGGCAAAGTGAAGGGGTACTACTGGATGTCAAGGATCACTTTGCATTAGGCATGGTGAGGGAGGGCAGGGCCACTGAACACCAGGGACTACTTGTCATGGGTTATGCTGAGGGAGGGGTGCCACCATATGTGAGACATAAGGTAGGGTGAGAGCAGGTAGCATCACTGGACACCAGGAACTACTTATCATGGCACAGGGTGAGGGAGGGATGTGACTGAATGCCATGGATTGTTTTGCTTGGGGGTGCCATATTATGTCAGGGATCACTTTGCATTGGGTATGGTGATGGAGGGTTGTGCCACTAAACAGCAGGGACTACTTGTCATAGGATATGGTGAGGGATTGGGGGCAACTGGATGCCAGGAACCATTTGGAAAAGGGTGACTGAAAGTGGTACCTGTATGCCAGAGAAGACTAGAAATGGGATAGCATGAGGGAGGGCAGCACCACTGGAAAGCAGAAACTATTTGCAATGGACAGTGTGAGGAAGGGCTGTGAGGAAGGACTGCCACTGGACACAGGGACTGCTTGACTTGGAGCAGGGTAAGGGGAGGTGGTCACTAATAGATGCTAGGGATTGACTGGTGTGGGACAGGGTGAGAGAGTGCCACTAGACACCAGGGACTGCTTGACACAGGGTCAGCATAAGGGAGGGATGCAACTGGATACCTTGGATTGTTTGGCATTGGGTGGGGTGAGTGAGGGAGATGCCACTCGATTCAAGACACTACTTGTCATAGGTAGGCAGTGTCATGGGGTTCCAGGGACTGTTTGACATGGGATCAAGTGCCACTGGGCTCCAGGCACTGATTTATATCATAGTAGGGTGAGGGGAAGGGTGATTCTGAACATCAGGAACTGCTCATTATGTTGTGATGAGAGAAAGGTGGGCACCACTGGATGCCCAGGACTGCTTGGCATGGGTCAGGGTGAGGAATGGGGTGCCACTTGATGGCAGGACTGGATTAGCATGGGGAGGTGTGAGGAAGGGATGAGAATGGACACCAGGGATTGATCTGTGGAAGAGGCATTCCCAATAACAACTAGTGAGCTTCTGTTATTGAAAGGGTTTTGCAGAACTGCATTGACTATGTGGAATAGTTTTCCACAAGTGGCTTTTATTATAATGCAATAGTTTTCCTGGTCAGTGGTAAAATAGCCAACATTTTCTGGAAAAATGCAGTTTCAAGGCCAGTGTTCCAAAATATTAGGTGAAGTTCTCTCTCTTTGTTTCTGGTTGTCATTTATGGTAAAACTTCCATGCTATACAGCAGGTACATTTCTTAGTAGTAGTAGTAGTGATCTGCTTAACTGTTTTAACAGCGAGCAGTAAAACCATGAGTTTTATTAAAGACCAGTTTTGGAAAACTAGTTGACATACTCATTGCAGTTGTGCCCAACCCTTTGCCATCGAGCTTTCTAAAATAAAACTAGGGCCTACTAAGGAGTGCATTGCATTTATACCCTAAAGGGCACTTTGTGTCTCCCTGGAATCCCTGCCACAATATCCTTTTGAAAAGGATGCATTTTTTACAAAGGGTGTTTGTCTATCTAGTTATCTTATTCATTTCAAAAATTTTCTGTAATGCGTAAGTTATCTGTAATGCGTAAGTTATGGTTGCACCACAGATTGTAACAAGCTGGGAAATGCAATGTTAGTAGACAAGGTCCACTGAGCTGTGTTGAATGGCATTCATTAGGATGTGCCCAAGAGGTGGATAAGCAGAAAAGGGGCAAAATTCAGCAGACGGGCAGACAGCAAGGAGAACTAGGGATAAATGACAACCAAGGAAGGGGCTGGAGTAGAACAGTGAAACAGCCTAGGGAGGTCAAATCATGGAAAGCCATGTGTGCAAATGCCAGGAGCCTTAGCAACAAGATGGAAGATCTGGAGGCTGTCATGTTGCAGTCAGACCTGGACATTGTGGCCATCACTGAAACCTGGTGTAATGATAACCACGACTGGGAGATGGCCATACCTGCTTCAGCATATTCAGAAGAGACAGAGCAGGCAGGAAGGGAGGAGGAGTGGCACTGTATGTGAAAAAATGACATAAAGGCCACAGAGATCCAGGAGGAACAAAATGGGGAGAGATGCGTGGGTTAAGCTGGAAAGGGAAAATGGGACAGCCATCCGCGCAGGTGTGGTCTATAGACCACCAGCCCAGGAAGGAAGAAACAGATAGGGAGCTGATGCTAGCCATCAAAGGATGGCAGACAAAGAGTGAGGTAGTACTGGTTGGAGACTTCAATATTCCAGACGTGGACTGGAGCATCCCAGCAGCAGCATCAACTAGAGCAGATTTATCCTGGACTCCCTTCAGGGGTGCCTTCCTCAAGCAACTGGTCATGGAACCAACTCGACAGAAGGCAATACTGGACCTTGTGTCTCACAAACAGGGACAGTGTGATGGGGTAACAGTGGGGGAGCACCTGGGAAACAGTGACCACCAGTCATTGTGGTTTGAAATCAAAGAAGAGCAGAACCAAACCACACAAAAACACGTATCCTGGATTTTAGGGAAGACTTTGGGAAAATGGGGAGATACTTGAAAGAGGCATTAAGGGAATGGGACAGGAATCAGGGGTTGAGGAACAGTGGGCAGTATTTAAAATGGAGATTACAAGAACAACAGAATTATGCATTAAGCAGGTTAGCAAGAGGAAAAGGAAGGGGACCATTATGGTTTTCAAGAGGTAAAGAAAGTGAAGGCCAAAAGATTGCATTCAGGCAATACAAAAGACACAGGCAGAAGGGGATAGGGAGAAGTACCAGGAGAAGCAAAGGGAGGCAGGGAGGTCAGTAAGGAAGCTAAAGCTCAGACAGAAGAGCACATTGCAAAATCAGTGGGTAGAGGACACAAACCTTTTACAGGTACATAAGTGAAAAAGAAAGACAAAGGGAGGGATAGTGAGACTGAAGGGGAGGATGGGGCACGTGGAGGGTGACAACAGTAAAGCTGACATATTGAACAGGTATTTCTGCTCAGTCTTTACTGAGGAAGAGGAGGGTAATGGGTCTGAAGGAGTACAAAGGGTGAGAATGTGCAGAAATGGACACAAGTCCCTTTACGAGAAAGGGTCCTGAAGGAACTGGAAGTAATAAGAGTTGATAAAGCAATGGGGCCAGATGGGATGCACCCAGGGTCCTTAAAGAACTAAGAGGTGGTGGCTGAACCTCTGGCTATCCTGTTTAGCGATCACTGGAAACAGGGAGGTACCAAAGACTCGAGGACAGCAGATGTAGTCCCCTTATACAAAAGTGGGAACAAAGAGGAAGCAGGGAACTACAGACCAGTCAGCCTCACCTTGGTAGTGGGGAAGATCATGGAAGCACTACTGAAGGAGAGAGTGGTGGAACATCTGTTTGTCAATGGACTACAGGACCCAAGGCAGCATGGTTTCACCAGGGGGAGGTCATGTCAGACCAACCTCGTTGAATTTTTTGACTGGGTGACTAGGGAGGTGGATCAGGGAGGGCAGTGGACATGGCCTATCTGGACTTCAGCAAGGCCTTTGACACTGTGCCACATAGAAGACTATTACACAAACTGGGGAATATGGGTGTGGGCAGGACAGTAGTGTGGTGGGTAGGTAACTGGCTGGGTGGCAGGACACAGAGGGTGGTGGTAAATGGCTGTCACTCCACAGAGGGAAGAGTGACCAGTGGGGTACCACAGGGATCAGTGCTGGGACCGGTCCTATTCAACATCTTCAACAGTGACATTGCGCAGGACCTAGAAGGCAGAATTTCACTGTTAGCTGATGACACAAAGCTCTGTAACAAGTAGACACAACAGAGGGTGTAGACAGAATGAGAAGCAACCTGCAGAAACTTGAAGAATGGTCAGGGTTTGGCAGTTGAAATTCAATGCAAAGAAGTGCAAGATAATGCATATGGGGCACAAAACCCTGGCACAATATATCAGTTGGGGCGGGTGAGGATATAGCATGCACCAAGCAGGAAGGATCTTGGGTTATCATCTCTGATGACCTCAAGGTAGGAAACAGTGTGACAAGGCAGCAGGTAAAGCAAATAGGATGCTGGGATGTATGTAGGCAGGGGCATCGCCAGCAGGAAAGGAGGTCATAATTCGCTATACAAGACACTAGTGAGGCCCCACCTGGAGTACAGTGTACAGTTCTGGAGACCATACCTATGTAAGGACATAGACAGGGTAGAGAAGGTTCAGAGGAGGGCAACAAAGATGGTGCATGGATTGCATCACAAGTCCTATGAAGACAGGTTGAAGGAACTGAACTTGTACTGACTGGAGGAGAGGAGGGAGAGAGGGGATATGATAGAGACATACAAGTATCTTACAGGGAGGAACAGGGTGCAGGAAAACACTATTTTTAAGCGAAAAAGATGTTCCAGGACTAGAGGGCATGGGATGAAGTTGGAGGGAGGACGATTCAGAGGAAACTAGAGAAAGAATTTCTTCACAGAACGGGTGGTGGACAAGTGGAACACCCTGCCAGAGGCAGTAGTGGGGGCTGAAACAATCACGGAATTTAAGAATGCATGGGATAGACATAAAGGAATTCTGGAGGTCAGGGTTAAGGGGCAACAGACTTCTAGGAAAACAAACTGAACTTACAGGCTCAAATGGGCAGACTCGGTGGGCCATAGGCCCTTATCTGCCGACACTGTCTATGTATCTATGTATCTATGATTTGAAGGATCATGCGATGTGGCATTGCCAGCACCTTAACTTCAGCACTGTATGTCCAGGCACATAAAAACTACTAACACAGTAATACTTGGATACTTGGTTCCAAAGTGAGGACAATGCCAACGCTATGTCTCATGCTCGTTCAGACCTTGAGGTCAGGCCACAGAATCAACAAGGCTCTGTGGATATTTTTACCCTACCATTGCAGTTCCTTACTTTGTACACTTTGTGTTGCAACCCCAGCATGCATTAGCATAGGTTTTTTGCAAGTAATCTTCTTTATTTCTGAGGCAGATTGTACCCCGTGTCTGAAGCTAGCTAAGAGGTAACTTGTGGGGCACTTCCTCGTAGCCTGAAGCTAGCTAGGAGACAACTTGAGGGGCACTGCCTCACAGCCTGAAGCTAGCTAAGAGGTAACTTGTGGGACATTGCCTCACAGCCTGAAGCTAGTTAGGAGGTAACTTGTTGGGTCACTGTCTCGGAGCCTGCAGCTAGCTAAGTAGGTAACTTTGAGGCACTGCCTCAGAGCCTGAAGCTAGCTAAGTAGGTAACTTTTGCGGCACTGTCTCAGAGCCTGAAGCTAGCTAAGTAGGTAACTTTTGGGGCACTGCCTTAAATCTTTATGATCCCCACTGGCCACCTGAGTCCTTTATGAGCTACCACCCTTTTTAAAAATGAAAGCCAGAGAGTGGTCTTCACACAAGAAAGAGAAACCTATGAGATTTTAAACATTAGAAGAGTAGGTACAGAAAGGGTCACCTTGTCATTGATGATCAGGCTTAATCACAACTAGGATGATTTTTGAAACAACAAACTCCTTAAATCAAGGAATAAAGACAGAACCTGAATAAGAAAATAGAGTAACTTTAAAATGATTTGCCGTGTGCATTGAGTATCATCAGGTGGTGCCCTAAATACTGTTTGATTCTGATATTGGTCACACAAAAGTTGCATCCCTGCAACATTAAAAAAGTATATAAAATGTGATAAAACCTCAGTTGAAGAACCAGTGTTGAGTGTGATATCTTCTTAACTACAAAATGATCAGGAGAGGT
Organism: Neoceratodus forsteri; assembly: GCA_016271365.2. Taxonomy (NCBI): domain Eukaryota; kingdom Metazoa; phylum Chordata; order Ceratodontiformes; family Ceratodontidae; genus Neoceratodus; species Neoceratodus forsteri. The sequence goes on from CM057453.1 coordinate 932,516,506, forward strand.
GTGGCCATCTCCTATTTAGCATGCTCCTCCATGTCCAGCAGTGAGCCCTTATGGGTCCTCATTTGGTTTACAAAAAAGAAGCCAGAGAATGGTCTTCACAGAAGACAGATAGAGAAAGGAATGAGATCCCAGCTTGCATATGCAGGTTAAGATTAAAAGTGTAGGTACCTGACTTACTGTATTGCGGGTTCCCCTTGTCTTTGACAGCCAGGCTTATATAAGGTTTGGATGTCCTTTTACAAGCCTGATATCTTTGGAATTAGTGAAACATGGTTGAAACCTCATATTCCTGACTTAGTGTGCTCAATTCATTCTTCCTTCAAACCAGGTAGTGAGCTACTAGTTTATTATAAAAGTCACCTTAAATGCTGGCCCAATGGCATGGAGGGCTGAGGTGCTGAGTGCCTTTCCTGCCACCACACTGGTGACCCGGGTTTGGGAACAGATTCAGGTCACTGAGGGTCAGCTAGGGTGGGAGAGGATCAAGCATTCCAGGTACTACTCTCCTCTCCCGGGGAGGGGTGGCCAGCTGACTTAGTCTATGACTGTCACGGGGTGGAGGCTCAGTGGTAGTGCAGGTCCAAGTAGCTTGAGGGATGGGCTGTGATTCTGCAGGACAGGTGCACCTCGATGCACATGTCCTGATGTCTCACCACAGCAGGAGAAGGAAGAACAAGGAAAAATTGTGGAAAGAGGGCACATGAAGCCTTGTCCACCCCCCTGTGGTCCACTCTACCTCCTGACTGCAGGAGCAATTCTGGATTGTGTACCGAGGGAGGACAGCTCTCCCCCTCATGGTCCCGCTGTGGGGGAAATCCATAGAGGACTTGACTCCACTAAGTCAGGGGAGGTGGGCCTTGGTTGTGGGGAGTGGGGACAGGGCTGAGAATCTGATCTCCTTCCCCAGGTGAGAAAAAGCAATAAGAACAGAAGGCAACTTTAAAAAAATACTTTTGTGTTCAGCTGTCCTTTACAATCCCCCTGTAAAAATACTTAATTCACTCCTCTTGCTAGGCAATACTAAAAAGCTGTACCTAATATGTGTATATATCCCCTTTACTACTGGCTATGCTGATCTGTCTCACTAAATTACAGTCCACCCCCCTCCCTGCCCCCATAAAAATACTAAACTGAACATGTCTCACTAAACTGAACATGCTAGTATGCATGTCAAGAACAACAAATTGTTAATAATGGGGGACATAAATCAGGATTGGTCTGGGCTAAAATCTAAACCCCATGATTCTGCCATTATTAGATTGAACCCAAGTCAGCTTATTTCAGACCCTACAAGAGTGTCTGGTAGAGGTGATCATCACTTCTTGATTGATTGGATCCTTTCAATTAGAAAGGATAGAATCTCATCTGTGTGTTTTTTGCTGATTCTTTAATGACCCCTCTACTACCCAATGTATATAGCGGGCTTGTTACCCTAAACTTACCCCAAGAATAGTTCAGGTACATGACTTTTGTAAGATAAACCTTTATAATGGTATGACTGATCTATCCCTCATTGATAGGTCCACACTGTTTAATACTACTGGTATTTCCTCTGCTTTGTCCTCCGTAGACAAATTTAGTGAAACCAAGACAGGTATGCTTCCACTATTAAGTGGAGATTGAAGGGGGCATCAAGAAAATGGATCACTAGTGAGTTGTCTCTGTTGAAAGCTAAGAAAAAATGTTGATCTCAATTTAAAGCCTCATCTCTCTGACTAGGAAGAGTATTGAAAACTAAGAAATGCTCCCAAGAGGACCATTAGAGTAACTAAGAGCCCATTCTGTGAAGACATCATCACTGCTTCTATTGGGGACCCACATAGTTTCTGTTGTCACATTAATAATCATCTGTCCTTGAAAGGAATAATTCTAAATGAAGTGTTTTATGCCAATCTGGTCACAAATACAAATGCCTTTGATCTTCCCTTCGTAGACCGATCTGCCTATACCGTACCTGTCTCTCTTCTAATCTGCATGAGGATACTGATTTACTATCATCTATCTGATTCTATCAATCTTGCCACCTAACATTTCTACCTAAGGGCTGTGAGCTGCTCTAATGTTCATAATTTATTATTGTCAATAATAACTAGCAATAGTGTCGGCTCTGATGGGGTGGAACTCAGACTCCTTAAACTTGTTACCCCTCCCTAGTGATATCTCTTAGCCATATTTTTAATTCACCCCTCACCTCAGGTGCAATTCCTGATGTTTTGAAAACTGCTAGAATTGTCCCAGTTTAGAAGAAAGGTGATCCACTGCATAGTAATATGTATCCTCCTGTTACTATTTCAGTACTTAATAAAGGTCTAAAAAAATGATTCGTTTCTCAATTTATTACCTATTTGCTTAACAATAATCCTTTGTCCCTTGCTCAGCATGGATTTAGAAACAGTCATCGCACATCCAACACATTTGTTAAACTCACTAATGATATTTGTGGTGCGATGGATAGAGGTCAACTAATGGGACCTGTGTTTGTGGATTTCACTAAAACTTTCCACCTCATTGATCATTCCCTTCTGTATTCCAAGTTACTTGCCTTGCGTATCTCTCCTGCTGCTGTGACTTTGTTTAATAGCTAATCCAGCGGTCACAAACATTTTGTAAAAATTGATCACTTCTCATCTGCCTCAGCTACTTCCAAGCTGATGTTCCCCAAGTGTAGACTCTTGGTCCTTTGCTTTATCCTGCTGTAGCAACAATCTCCCCCTTGTTCCTTGCTTCTGTTCCTCTTTATTGTGTGACAGTCGTATTGTCCTTTACTGTTCTTCTCCCTTCTTGCTTGACATAAATAACTATCTGAACTCTGACTTACTTATGGTACAGTGATGGCTGTCAAACAGCACTTAAATTCTGTGTAGAACCAGCCTTTGTTGTTTGCCTGTGGTCGTCATCTCTGGGTTAATGCTATCCCAGTTGGAACAAGTCATATGGATCAAGTATTTCCTGTAGGAATCACTCTGTATGCCTCACTAGATTTTTCTTGCTATATTGCCACTGTCTGTAGGAATGTTAATTATAATCTGGGCCTTGTCTATAGAATGCAACATAACCTTATTCCCAGTGCTCGTTTGGCAGTTGCTGATGGTATCCTAATGCCTGGCCTGAACTATGGCCTGCTAGCTTTTCCATTATGTCTGGGAAAGGCATAGTGAGCCAAAGCTGATTTCCAGATATGTCCCAGGAGCACAGGAAGGTTAAATGATTTGCTAAGGGTCACAAAATATAGATGTGGAGGGATTTTATGTTTGTTTTGCTGGCTGTTCATCTGCCAGCCATTGGTCACCAACACGCTCCACACTGCACCCTTCACCATGGGACAGACCCTACCCCAGAACATCCAGCTTACATCCCAGGGGTGGGGCTGTCAAGGAGGAGGAGGTACACTCCCCCTGTTGAATGCGAGTAGGTAGAATGGGAACAGGAACCCGGGCAACAGTGCACAGTCTGCTACATGGTGCGGACATCATCCTGCAGAGGTGGAACCTCAGATTTTTCAGTTTTTTTCCCTATGAGGCATGTCATGGGAATTGAACCATATCTGTTGGAAGTACCAGGCTCATGCATTTCTTATTCCTCAAACCTCTAGGCTATACTGCCAGTCATTGTAGTCCAGTACTCTTCCAGCGTGTGCCTCAAAATAGGCATTGTATGTCTAGTGTACTTACCAGGTAATCAAAAACTAAATAAATAAGGTCAAGAAACAGGGTGGTGCCATAATGCAGAGCAGAGGATCCCTCATCCCTATGTTTACAACTACACCTGGTTGTTTAGTGGTCCTCCAACCACTGATAATTGATATCATTATTTCCTGGTAAACACCCCCCCAAATGTCCATCCATGTTATGCAGTCCACCCTGATAGTCCTGCTGCTCCCCAACCCTCAGCCAGTGAGCCAACATCCCCTTCCGATGGCAGCTGGCATTCCCCCACCACTCACCACAGTTTGACATGCACAGCCAATACTCTGAAAGGTCTGGCTGACACTGCACTAAGTCCAGGAGATGTGATGATTTTTGGACATGTTTAACTTTTGTTCATATTTTGGCACATTTTAGACATTTATTGCACAAATTTTCAGGGAGACTAAGACACCATGCCTCCTCATGACTGCATAACTGCTGAATTTTAAATCCAACCCAAAATGTGTTTTTTTTGGGGGGTAACTTCCAAAACACATTTTGAGTTAGATTTATTAGGTCACACTTTTGTGATCGTCAGGAGGGGTGGTGACTTAACTGACCTGAAAATCTGGGCAACAAATTAATTTATTTGCTTTTGTTAACCAGGCAAGCACACTAGACAACCAAGTGCCTGTTTTCAGGTGCGACCCAGGAGAGTTACATCGCATACAGGAAACATAATTCAGAGTCAAGGTAACAAACAGGAGCCACAAGCTCCAACAGGTGGGAGGTACGGCTCATGCTCAAACATGGTAAGGCAAGCAGTCAAGCAATAGGTTACAAAAAACAACATAGGGAGTCAGAGATAAATAACATAACTATAAACTAATCGCATCTCAAAATGACAATTGGAGAAATAACACAACAAGGTTAACATCAAGAATTGTTGCAGTACAAGTTAGTAATAACCTTAAAAAATAATCTCCTAACATGGGAGATAGTTAATACTATACAGAAGGAGGAGGGTACTGATAAGACAGGTTCACCATACAAAGAGGGGGACAGTCAGTGCTTTAGCCAGTTTCTCAAGGGAATTCAACAGCAGCCATTCAGACAGCTCTCAAGTCTCCCCCCTCCAGAGAGTCAGGAGAGGTAGACAGTACGTTGGGTCTATGTGGAACATAGACAGGCTGAAGCAGACTTGAGGAAGCTCCATAGGAATGTTTTAAAGCAGTGGTGGGAGGGAGAGGCACGAACTGGGGCAGGAAGGGAGTTCCACATTTTTGGCGCGTGGACGGAGAAGGCCTGGTCACCTGTGAGGGTGCGGGTCCTGGGAACCAGTCGGGTCTGTGAAGCACAAGATCTGAGATGGTAGGCAGGGGTTGTGTGTTTAAGGGGAAGGGCAAGTACAGAGGGAGTGGCTGTTCTGACTATGTTATTGAAAAAGTTGCCAAGGACAAAGGCGCGGTGCTTTTCGGGGGGGGAAGCCACTCCAGCCGTGAATGGAGCTCACATTGATGCGTAAGGCAGGGGCAGATAGTGCGAAGTGGCATATATTGTTGTAGGCAGTGTCCCATTTCGTAAGACTTGAGTATGGTACAGGAGCAAAGGCAATGAGCCCATAGCAAAGTGTGGGAAGAAGTATCCCCCTGGCTATAGCAAGTCGGGCGGCCGGGGTGAGGCAGTCCTTGGCTCTGTAGGCAAGGCCAAGCTTGCCATTTGAGGCTTTACACACATTCCGAATATGTGTGGTGAGATCAAGTTGAGGATCAAGGGTAACCCCTAGATACTTGGCCGAGTCAATGACTGACAGGATGGAGCCATTTGCTCCACAGATTTTTAGGGGTGCCAGACAGGAAGAGGTGTTAGCCACTGACCCGAATAGCATGGTCTGGGTCTTCTTCAGGTTGATGATAAGCTTGTGGCCCTCAAGCCAGTTCTGGATATGATCGAAATTGGAGTTCAGCCTAGAGCTGATGATGTTGATATCACGGGAGCTGGTCAGGACTATGAGGTCATCAGCATATAAAGTTGGAAGCCCATGGGTAATAGCGGAGGGCAGTTCATTAATGAACAGAGAAAACTGAATGGGACCAAGGACAGAACCCTGTGGAACCCCGATGTTAGCTGGGGAGAGGGCTGAGATGGTGTGGTTGAAGCAGGTGCATTGCTGCCTACCCGCAAGGTAGTTGGAGAACCATTCGAGGGCTCTGTGGGAGAATCCGAGGGACTGCAATGTGGAGTGAAGGAGGGAGTGGTCAACCCGATCGGAGGCCTTGAAAAGATCGACGAATACGGCCCTGGTCAGGTTACCTTGGTCAGTCGTGGATCTGATCTCAGATGTAACCACGGCAAGCACCGTTGAAGTACTGTGCCCTTTTCTGAAGCCATGTTGGGCAGGGGAGAGAACAGTGTAACCATGGAGGTAGTGGGAGAGTTGGGAAGTAACTGCCTTTTCGAGGAGCTTGCTGGTGGCAGACAGTATTGCAATGGGGCGATAATTATTGATATCTTTGGGGTCACCTTGTTTGTAAACAGGGACCACCTTGGCAATCTTCCATACATCAGGGATGATCCCCGAGATGAGGGAAGAGTTAAAGACATGAGCAACTGGTCTGGTGAGGAGGGGAGCCCCAAGGCTAAGGAGTTTTGGCTCGAGGCAGTCATATCCAGCCCCCGTGTGGTGGGAGAGTCCAGCCAGGAGTTCCTGAGTCTCACCAACTGTGATCCACTGCAAAAGGGGCTCAGACACAAAAAAGTGAAAAAATCTTCTAAAGGCAGCATTTCCCCTGCCTGAGAAAGATCAGTTTGGTTTAAGCCCCGGGGCTTGTTTGGTGTCCTCACAGTTTGTGTATTTTTGTTTTGGTTTTTTGCTCACCTGGCAATTTAATAAATATTTTTGCAACAGCCTTGAAACTGGTTCTACTGTTCCTCAAGTACAATCATTTGTGGTGTAGGAGAAAAACTGCCTGACGTGCAAAGTGATATAATGGAACAGGTGCAGAGCAGAGTTTGCACATGCAAAGTCTGTTCCATTACACTGCCATAGGACTGCAGGCAGCGAAGGGACAAAGTCCATCAAAAGTCTCCTGCTGGCCTAGGGAGGAGGGGACAGCTGCTGGAAAGGCAAAGAAAAGCCTTACAGTCACAGGGCAAAGCTGTTTGCTCCTGAGACACACAGCTCCATATTGAAACCATAATATACAAATAACCACTTTCCACATGGATGGGGTGCAGATGACATTGTCACATCATTATAACCTCATTATAATATAAGGAGAAAACATTTGCTTCTCCAAAGTGATGCTGGCCAAGTGATCCACATTGCAGCCTATGGTCAATGGTACTACTGGTTCAACAAAGGCCACAGCACACAGCACCATATCTCTCAACATTCCCTCATTATGGAGACATCACTAATTGTCTCCCATTAAAGTGCTCGATCTCACATCTGCCCCACATGGGATTGGTGCTGCTCACACACAGCAGGTGCTGTCAATGCAGACATGTATAGTAGAATGTAATAAAATGACAATATGCCAAAGCAAAGTTTAACTGTGCACAATGTAGGTGTGGCAACATAACGAGCCAGGCAGCTTCTTTGGGAACACTCACTGAGAGAATACTCCAGACACCAATTTAAATTAAATGAAATCAGCAACAAACAAAAAATCCAAGAGCTTTAATTCAACTTTACAAAGTGATCATTGCAGTTTAGTCTCTGGCTTTTTTAAAACCAAAAAGAAAACTCTTTGTTTTTCTGTTATGCACCCCCCCCCGTTGGGCTCAGGTGTTGCTTGTTAACATTCTCCCTCCAACATTCCTCCCCCTCACCCTGAGGGACTACCAGCATTTACAACATGCAGAACCCTGAGGTCTTAGTAGAGCCAACTCCAAAACAGAGAGATTTGCTTCAAATCCCCTCCCACCCCTGCCAAAACCTGTGCTGGTGTGGGGTTTTGATGGTGTTGATGAATATAATTCACTGCCCCCTCGTTATCTCCTGGTATTCACTTGCATGCCTCTGCCATGGATGACAAATCCCTACTCTATGGCATAGGTTTCTCCAAGTTCCCTCACCCCTATTCCCCTTTTTTCTATGACCCCTTGCCTTAACCTTCCTCTACCTTCTTCTGGTTTTCTACTCCGCTTTCCACCCCCCACTGTCCCTTCCCCATTCTCCTACCATCCTCCCCCTATCCACCACGTTCAGCCCCTTTTTTCCCCTTTGGTTCCCCCCTAGCCTATTACTAAGTTTGACAAAGCCATTGGCTGCTTATCTTACTGCTCCACCCCTCTCCCCTCCCCCCCCCTTTTCTTTCCTACATTATTTCTTAATGCTTAGTTATTGGTAATACTAGACTATAATTTGCAGTGTTTTCCTATTGTTTACTAGCCTTTTATGGTTATTTTGTCATGTCTAGATTATCTCTGTTAGTATTCATATGTCTGTTTGTAACCCCTACCCACTGACGTGGAACATTTGTAAAAGAGTGTACAGCGTTCAAAGGTGTTATAATCCTAGACTAAAATAAATAAAAATAGGGAACATGATGGACATTTACTCCATCACAGTAGTGTTAGGTAGAAGGCCATTACCAGCTTGTCTTGGCTTTGCTGTGTCCCTTCCTGCTTCTGCTCTGTGCTCAGTGCATGTTAAAAAAAAATGTTTCACTCCTTAAATTGTCCATGCTAACAGGCATTTTGCACATCAAAATCAGTTTCTACAATGTGTTTTCGCATGGTATGCATAACTTAACTCTGCCCCTTGTTTTCCTATGCAAACTATTGCCTTTGCACAAGAGTACAAATGGTTTGTTCTGTGCCTTTAAAATTCCTTCCATTGTGGACCTGTGAGTGCAAAGCTGGTCACAGTGGTGTTTGCAATGCGCAAACACACATTGTACTGTGCAAAGCATTCCATTATGCCACCCTAAGTCTGTGACCATGACCTCTACAGTATTTACTCTAAGTCCAAGGTGAATAAAAATATTAAAGCACTGAACTGGTCATAGGGCCCTGGAATATTGTTGTGTAGAGAGAGTAATCTAGGCAGCTGCCTGTTAGAAAGCGAAGGTTCCCATGGCAGCTACACCCCCTGACAAGGATTCCAGAAAGCTGACCCACATGGCACAGACGGCCTATACTACCTCAACACTACTCTTGAGGCAGGTAGACTACCTAAGCTACACTACTCACTTCTAGCAGGCACTGTGCAATATAGCCCTGCTTATGTGTGATAGCTTGCCTTTGCTCAGAAAGACCCACCTGACACATGCTGTGAGAAATGGTCTATAAACTACAAAGTACAAATCCGCATGGCATGTTGTCTCTGATCTGGAAGAGGAAGAAGCTGAGCTTATGGAGTATCATCCAGTTAATCTCTGAAAATATGTATGGACTTTTCAAGATGAAATTAGTGGGTTTTTTCTTTCTGGCTATGGCGAGCTATGCTCTTGACTTATCAGGATGTTAAAATATGTCATAGGCTTAAAATTTAAAGAATTAATTTGAGGTTGGGAAGTAGAAGCTTGGAGCACTTACAAAGTATAAGATTTATGGGTTTGTTTGTTTTTTAAGCTCTAAAATATTATTAATTATTTGGTATTTTTCTTTATACCCCTCTAAAAAAGAAGAAAATTCTTGTTTTTGTGCTTCATTGAGATGACTTTATTAAGTAAATATTTTTGTCTTAATGTTTTTCTATGTGATATTATCTTATAATTTCATTTCTTATCTTAAGGAAATAAAAAAATGAAGTATAAAAAAAATCTGCATGGCAAGAACAGAGAATGCTGGGAAGATACAAAGGTGCTGAGGTCCTGCAGGAGGGACTAAAGAGTTAGGAAACTTGCAAAAGGTGTTATCTGATGGGGAGACAGATGATGTATGGAGAGACCCATAAAGAAACAAAGGAAAATGGGTGCATACAGTGAAAAATAATAGCAAAAGACAGAGTAGCAGAGAAGTAATTTAAGAAACATATAAAAAAATAGGTGCAGTAAAGGTGGAAGATAGAGAGATAGATTACAAAGATAGATAGATACATAGATAGATAGAAAGATAGATAGATAGATAGACAGAAGGGAGGTGCTGTTAGGGGGGCAGCTAAAGTTCCTTCAGTTCCCTGTGGTGGCCTAGGGGACTAAATTAACATATTGGTGGCCCAGATGAGCTGGGTTACTTCAGGCTTCTTTGGGAAGTAACTGCCCACTTCTTTTAAAAATAGATCTCTGGGGTCTAGTGGGTTCAGGGAGGGCTTCTCAAGGGCTTCTATCTCCCTTGGTCCACCGCCATCTTGGTATCTCTTTGACTGGAGGAGCGAAGGAGCTGGAAAGCATGGACCATGCTTGTTTAAACTGCTATGGCTATCAGTTGACTCCCTGTCTTGAGGAAATGCAGCAGAGCTACAAGTTACAGCCCCATGTGGGGTGGTGGAAGGATTAAAAGTGGCAGAACCACCAACATGAACTGCTGCTCCTGTGGCTGTTTAAAGCCCAGTGCAGGACGTAAGAGAAGTGGGACTGGAGCAGCTAACTTTTAATAGTAAACTTCACGTGGACCAGACACCCTTCCACATCAACAAACTACCATTAAAAGTGGTGCACTTTGATTCAAGACTAAAAACTTGTAACATAAAGCAGCAAAACGGGTTAATAATGTACAGACTACTAAAATGGGTCTGATTAGCAAGAGTGACTGAACACCCCAATATTTTCACTGAAATACCTCATTTTCATCAGGAACTCCCTCCACTTAACACTCTTACAGTGCAGATGCCCAGATCAAACAAAATTAGGAAAATCTTCCGTTTCCCTTCACTGCCCCATAGCTACAATTAGTCAAACTTGGACAAAGCAGACATGTGTCCCCAGAGAGAGGACTCAGACCTAACAGCACCATAACTCTCTGAATCACTCAGCAACATCTTTAAAGTCTCTGCACTATCTGTTCCCCTCCATCTGGTTATTGCTCTACTCCCTCTGCCCTGGCATCTATCTCTGTTGTGTGACCTCTGATTGCATCCACTTTGCCACAGCACAGCCCCAGAAAAGAGCAGGTTGACTGGCCAGCAAAGCCAGTGAATTAGTTGTGTAAGAAGCTCCCAGTGCCAGCCACAGGGAGGGGGGTAGAGAGACGCAACACGCAGCAGGAGACACGAGTGTACAGTGCTGTTCCTGCAGCTAACGTTGGGCACCCAGTCATGTGTTAAGGCTCAAATGGGATGGAGGTGGAAGCAAATGTGGCAGAGCCACAAATGTAATGTGCAGCTATGTTAGAAGACCTGAGAAGGGCAGTAAGAGAAGTGGGAGAAGAGCTACCTAACTGGCAGAGCTGCTGAATTAGGAAGCAGCTCCAGTGCCTGTGTCTATGGCACAGGTAGCAACGTTATGAGCAAGTGGTTGGGAGTTATAATGCTTAAAGCTGAAAACTGTTGTATGATCAAGATAATGCCAATATCATTGATAAAGCCTGGTGGGAACTGGACTAGGAAAAATGATCTTGTGAGCTTGAGACATCAGTCCACAGTAAGTGTCATCAATATGGCCAAAATGTATGCAATTATTGAAGTAGTGTAATCCCTTTAAAAAGTGTGCATCCTGTTGGTCTGGTGCTGCTGAAGGCTGAGGTGCTGGATGCCACACCTCCTACTGTTGATGGCCCAGGTCTGGGAACAGACTTTGGCTACCTGGGGTTGGATGGAGGGGAGAGAATCAAGTATCCGAGGGACTGCTCTCCTCTTTTGGAGAGACTTGTGTGTCAGCCCATCCTCTGACGGCCCCCAGATGGAAGCCTGGTGGTAGTGCAGACTAGGGCGGCATGGCATGGGAGGGTCTATGGCCTGGTGAGTTGTGCATGCTTCCACATGCATGCTCACAGCAGCCTTAGGAGGGAAGGGAGAAAAGTGGAGCTGGGGCTACATGAAGTCCTGCCTGCCCATCTGTGGACCCACACTGCCACCTGAAACTTGCAGTCCAAACTGGATCATATTCTGGGTTAAGGAGGACAACCCCCCTCTTCCCTGATCCTGCCACGGGGGGGGAGGATCTATTGGGGTGCCCAACTACAAGTAGTACTGGGAGAGGCAGACATCAGTCTATGGGACAGGGACAGGGCTGAGAAGCTGCCCCAGATTCTGCAGGAGAAAAAGTTAAATGGAAAGAAAAAGTGTTATTCCCTGAGTAGACATGCATCATTACACAGGTCACGCACCACTGACTGTTTTCTAATTTCCAGCCATGTCATTGGCTCACACAGCCAGTCATATCTCCAGAATTTGCTGTTCTACAGATCATTCCATAATGTTGGACTTGCATTCTACAAGTGAACATGAAAATGAAGTACTTGTACAGTACTATTTTTTTTTCAGGATCTTCTTTTCTGACCACAAAAATTCCCCCTCCTACCCTTACCTGCCTTCCAGGGAAATACGTGTTGCTCACCCTACAACAGATACAGTTGAACCCCTGGTTTTATTGAGGCTTTCTGTTGTGTGTTTGTGTTGGGGAGGGTAAATATTCTGACAGTAGAATCCTGTGGCAGTTTGAATTCTTGCATTCCACTATAATAAAAACATTCCACCTATTGAATGCGTAGAAAGGTAGATAATTGACAAGAGGTAAGAGACTAGTTCTGGTACTTTTAAAACACCTAGGGCTGGATTCACAAAGCTTTCAGAAAGTGCAAAACCTTCCCTAAGTCCCCAAAACTACTGTAGCTATGGAAAAAAAAGGGAGATTGCTCTAAGTGCTATTCACAAAAACCTCCGCAGCTGCGGGAAAAAAAACACTACGGACTGTGGGAAAAAGTGCAGCTGTGGAAGTCCCTGAGGAAAAAAAAGTGTGAGATAAGTGAGGCACAGCTCCTGAAAGGCTATTCTCAGCCAGTTTTTTTCTGCAGTTGCAGGAATAAATGTTACACACAGTGGAATGAGGTGTAACTCTCCCTCAGTAAACTGCAGTAGTGCCCCAATAATTGGAATCAATTAAGGTGGAGGTGAGGCACAGGTAATAGCATCCCAGATAGTATAGCAGTGGCTGATGTTACAGCAACAAATGCACACATTGCCATGATATAGCAACAGGCAACAACCACCAGACCCAGTGCAGCCAATGACAGAGCCCCACAGACAGTAGAGCCTGACCAGCCTGCAGTGAGTGCTACCCCTGCAGGCCACAGGAACACCCCAGGGAGGGATGACCAGCAGTGACAGTCGGCCACCGTGGTGCCATGATATTGCTGGTACCTGTGGTGCTGCAGTGGTCCCAGTTGAGGGACTGGTTGCAGGTCTTTTTGTGTGTGCTGTCAGCTTCATATTATGGCAGCAATGTTAAAGTCTGCTGCCTCAGCTACTGAGTTTTACTATTGCTGTGCATCCTCAGCCATTTCCGCAGCTGCAGATCCGAAGTTGCGGATTCACAGCACTTGCGCAATTCCCACAGCTGCTGAATTGCCGCATCTGTGCCACATTTTGCAGAAATCCTCAGCTGTGTTGGTTTTCTTTAAGAATACCGCGCAACTGCATTTCTGCACTGCTGCAAGCCTTTTTCCCACAGATGCGGGATTTTTGGCTTTCTTTGTGAATCCTGCCCCTGGTTTTTAATAAACAAAGTATGGCTTTTTTTTTTTTAATTTCACAGCTTACCCATTTCATTAGCACTATAAGACATGCCAGGGTGTAGGTTTTTAGTAATAAATACACGTTACGGAGCACTGTGAGGCACTAGGTATTCAATTCTGGCTTTGTTGACTTGAAGTCCAAGTTGCTGAAGCATACAGCTCAATGCATAGTGGCTCCTCTAACCAAGGTCTTTAATCTTTCTGGGATTTGCCCAAGACATTTGGAAAGTTTCATATATTATTCCTGTTTTTACATCTGGTGATCCCAGTGTTAATGGTTATTATCATTGGATTGCTATTTTATGTACATTGGGGAAACTGCTCAAAAATGCTGTGTCTACCCAAGTTACAGATGAACATATGAAATGCCAGCAGAAACAGGCCTCACAGTCTATCGAGCCTGCTTGATTTTGCAGCTAGCCCCTCGACTTGCAGCTGCCCCACCCCCCTCCCTTCTGATAACCGCCTCCCTCACTCTGTCCCACCCTCTCTTAAATCCTCTTACCATTCTACATGATACCACCTCCTCAGGCAGAGTATTCCACTTATCTACCACCCTTTCTATGAAAAAGTGTCTCCTGATTTCCCTTCTGAATCTCCCCCCTCCAATCTCAGTTGGTGCCCTCTTGTGTCCCTCACCCTTCCGATCTGAAGAATCCCTTCTGTATTAATCCTATTAATGCCCTTTAGGTACTTAAAGGTTTCGATCATATCCCCCCCCCATTCATCCTCTCTTCCAAGGAATTCATTTGCAGCTCTTCCTGCCTGTCCTCGTAGGATTTTCCCTCAAGTCCTTGTATCATCTTCGTTGCCCTATGCTGCACCCCCTCCAGCAATCTGATGTCCCTCTTCAGGAATGGACACCAGTACTGCATGCAGTATTCTGGGTGAAGCCTGACCAGTGACCTGTACAGGGGTAGGATCACTTCTCTGTGCCTGGAGGAGATTCCCCTCGCTATTCACCCCAGCATCTTATCAGTTATCAATCATTAAGCATTGGTGACTGGAACTGAGAAGGTGGAACTTGCACAGTTAGTTCAGAAGATGGTAATTGATGGTTTGGGATCTTTAGTATAAGCAGGGTGATGATGGCAGTATCATTCACAAGCATGGAAACACAAATTTAAAATAAAAAAACAAACACTTGTACAATATTATTTATTTATTTATTCAATTTTGGTAACCAGGTAGGCCCACTGAGCCCCAAAGGTCCCTTTTTCAGGGGCGACCCAGATTTAGTTACAGAGGTATACAGGTACAACATTTAGTTACAGAGGTATACAGGTACAACATTTAGTTACAGTGGAATATAGGTACAGCAAAGAAACAAGTGCAGAGCAATACAAGGAGAGTAAATACTGGGATAAACAGTGCTGACAGTGTGCCACAATTAATTTACAGGGGATGTCAATTACAGGAATATGCTGGGGTAGAAGTGTAGCAATCAGGAGGGAAGGTAACACTTTATACAGCAGTGCATGTCTAGGCTAGTGAGGAACTGCCCTAAGGCAATATAAATAAGTGCTGGTCATCACTCATCCACACTTACCTTCACGCATGTGATGGCCATGCTGTGAATGCAGTATGACACTATTACCCACAGGGAGAACAACCATATCAGCAGGTCATACAGGGGGCATGAGACAGATGAGAAGATGCAGCTTGAAAACCACTAATGTCCTAAGGTTCCATCAATTGTTATTGAATTGTGAATCAGCAGCAGCAGGGCATCTATCAGTTCAATTGTGTCTGGTTCTTTGGGGCAGCAGCACCCCATGAAGGAGGAGGAGGAGAAGGAGACACAGAAGGATGGACCAGATGGAGCAACAGCAGGGCAGCTATTAGTTCACTCTGGTTGGGTTCTTTGGGGAGGTAGCACACCATGGAAGAGGAGGAGGCACAGGAAGATGGGCCAGATACAGCAGTAGTCGTAGCAAGGAAGCTATAGTTATCAGTTCAATCTAGTTTGGTTCTTTGGAGCAACAGCACACAATGGAAGAGGAGGAGGAGAAGTAATTGATTGGACACATCTACTTGCGGTACATAAAGTTGTCTTGAGTGTCCGAAGCTGAATTTGAATCATACAGGATTTCCCCATTTAGTTCTGTGGAATTTTATTCTATGGTACATTAGAACTGCAGAATAGTATTCCACTACACATTGTTGATGATGTTTTTAATGCCTCGGAATACTGTTCCATGGTTCTTTAACAGTGTTCAATGTAAATGGAGGAACTGGTAGTGTTATCTGTGTGATTGCATTCAGCGGTTCCACCACATCGTCAAGCAGTTTAACAGGAGAGGAGAGTGGTTTAAAATTACTCAGCAACAGTGGTTGAAAACTACTCAGCATCAATAAGCATCAACCATGGCTGGCAAAAGTGCCACCATTACCACCAGCAGCTGGTGCTGTGGAATTCCATTTTCTTATACGCAGCATTTTAAACTTATTTCTGGCCTTTGTGGAAAGGCTAAAATGTCTGCACAAGTGGCAGGCAGAGATCATCATGTCAGCAATCCCAGTATTGTTCTTGATGTAGTCCTGTACTACTAATTAAGGCAGTGGGCAAAGCATGACACATGAGTAAATAACTCATCTTCAATGATCTTGGAAATATTCCTTCCATTGTTGATGGAAATAAACACTACTGTCATGCTCTGCAACATCAGTCACTCGTCAATCTGAGCTTGCAGCTCACTTAGTATATTTATTGCAGACATGCTGAGTGTGGCTTGCTCTTGCACACCAGCAAGGGAGGTAGTTAAAGCAGTAAGAGAATTACAGGGCTTTGCAGATAAATTAGGGAAATGAGCCTAGTGGGCCATAATACACACACACGAGGAGGCAGCCCCAGGCCCACTGCTTCACATATCTATGGCAAGGCGCACAATGTCTAAAGCACAGTGGCTAATGGAATGAGATACAAAGGATTTCATATATATATATGTGTGTGTGTGTGTGGACAGTATTCAAGAGACTTGGGTGTGCACTTAAAATAAGGTCTGTATTTCACTTATAATTTATTAAAAATACAGAATTTGTGCTCTGTACTGTTGCCAATATGGTCAAGAGATAGTGTGCATAAAAAAAGTGTATATGCATTTTTATTTTATTGTGACAACATTTTAATAATGAAAATAGCCTTAAAAAAGGCAACGATTTGTGACATGGTTGTGCTACACATCTTGGTGACCATTAAATTTGCTGTATTTAAAACACAATACTAAAGCTTTCTTTTTTAGTGGACAGAGTGGATGTGTAACTATACCCCAGTGATTATTGATTTTATGCAGATGTAATTACATTTACATGACACCACATGTAATTTATTACTTTCGTGCATTACAGTGGTGTCTTTTATAGCTGCATAACTTCTTTTGTGTATTCTGCCTTTATGCATTGAGGGTTTTTTCAGTGTCAGTTCACATTGCTTAATGTGTTTTCCCCCACACAAATCTGCAGTCTTAATGCAATGGTAAATAAAGTCTGCTAGGAGCAGCAGCATCAAAAGCTGTGGCTCTTGCTGTCATGTCCATGTTACCCACGTGGATGATGATGATGCTGGTATTGGTACAAATAGCTGGGACCCAAAGGTGACATCAGGCATTCAGTTTTGGTACTCTGACTCTAAGCAAAACTGTTCTCTTCCTGCTGCTTCTCCCGTTTATCATTCTTAATAACTGGTAGAATGAAGTGTTGTCCATTTTAAATTTGGTGTGCTGTACATGAGTTTGGACAGACCTCAGAGGTCTCCAGTCACTAGAAAACATGATCTTCAGTATTCTGCTATAAAACAGCAAGTTAAAATTCTGGGAGGCATATTAAATAGTGATTGGCTAAAGTGCAGCTGTTGTTCTGTGTCATTTTGGAGACAGAAAAAGTAGGGTATTCATCTGAATACTTCATGGTCCTGCTGCTTGTGAAGGGCCCCTCTTCAAAATAGAGGATGATTGGATTATTGTGTTATGCAGCACAATGAGTATATTTTAAAGTTTTGTTTGGGAAGTATATCAGCAGAACTTCCCTCTGCTTCTAGCACTTTGTGAATGGGGCTTATAAAATGGGTTAGAAAAATCCAGAATCCTGATTGGCTAAAACCTAGTTTCAGCTGTGTCCTTATCAGCATGTATTGTGCCAACCGGCACTATCTTCCTCTGCCCGACCCCATTACAAAAACAAATCAGTGAGATGTGCTAACTGAAAACAAAAACATACACTGGCACACCTCACCTCGCAATACCGTGAAACGGCATCTCCCTCACAGCAGCTACAGGCTAGCACACACCATCCAGCAGCAGCACTGTAAAATGCTGCACCTTTCAAACAGCTGCCAGCTTATGTACCATCTCCAGATAGTAACTTTCAAACTGTTATTTCACACCACTTCACCGTTATTTTTTTTTTATAAAGAAAAAAGTCTAACCTGTAGCGCTATACAAAACCCAGCTCCACTGAAGTGACCAAAAAGCGAGGCAGCACTTTCAAATCCCAGGAACGTCAGCCAACTCTCTAAAATCCCAATTCAGATATATAGCTATCCTGCCAAAGAGGCAACTCCTTTCGATAAATTAAAAAACACTCTTCACCCTCCACTGCTACTTTCAGAAACGAGCCTCACATCAGAAGGCTGCCATTTTACAAAACGAAAATCCGAACCGTACAATATGGCGGTCACCAGCAGACACGCTCACTCACACACAAGCGGACAATAAAACAAATCACAAAAAATTCCCCAAACTAAAAAAAAAATGGCAAAAAATTAACACTATCTGACATCTGCTATTCTTCCACACCACAGCAAGGAAGGCAGCAAACCCAAATAAACAGCTGTATATTTTAGTACCGTACAGATCCACCAAAGTCCTGCATTTCCTACGTCCATTTCTAATCCACAAATTGGCATCTCGTCCCCTAAAAACAGTCGGGACACATGCACTCAACAACATATGAAGTGCTCAGTCTTCCAAAAAGCACATAATACAGTATGAATTTAAAAAAAAAAAGAAAGTAACCTTAAACAAAATAGCCTATCTCTACTTTTAGTGAGGGACCTAAAATGGGACTATTTTTCACTTTATCTCCTATTAAAACATTTTTTTTATATTTATATTTTACACATTTTTTTTTTTCTTTTCCTTAGAACAATTACTTTGGGACCCATTTTATAAGCACAATAATACACTCCGAAGTGTGGGTTACGTGCTGATAAGAGCACGTCCAGGGGCATAAAGCACTCAGTGCAAGCACCTCATGCCTTAGTACACCCCTGGGCATGCTCTTATCAGCACGTAACCCACACCTCATCATGTGTTATTGCCTGCATATTAAATAGTATCATTTAAAGTTGTGTTTGGGAAGTATATCAGCAGAACTTTCTTTTGGTGCAGTTAGTGTTCAAATGGGGTATATTAAACAGTATATTTTAAAGTTTTGTTTAGGAAGTGTATCAGCTGAACTTTTCTCTGGTGCTGGCACTGTTTAAATATAGCATATTAAAAACTATCTGGCTATAGTGCAGCAGTTGTGTTCTATCATCTTTGGGGGCAAAAAAGTTAAATTTGTGTGTTCTCTCATGGCCCAGCTGTTTGTAAAGGGCCCCTCTTCAAAATGGGGCTGTGCATATATGTGACCAGTCTATTCAAATAGAGTTTTGTTTCAGATTTATAGTGTTTTGTTGACAATCCATCCAGTGGGTTTTTCATTGTATAATTAGATTTTTTCAGAATATTGCTAATATTGGTGACCTTTCCCCTGGTGATGACTTTAATCATGTTTAAATGGGGAAAAACAACACCTGCGGGGTTCCTACTGGTAAATTTTAAGAATGTGTATTTGTCGAATGAATGCTGTACCTGTTGATGTGATGATGGCTCTATTTTAGAAGTGTGTATGTGGAATGAATATAAAAACTGCACTCTTAAAATGTTTTAAATAAAAATAAATGCAATTTGTGAGAGATGCTTGTAATTTTTGGAAAGAAGGGGTGATGCTGGCTCTGGTTAAGGTAGGTGTGTGTGTGGTGTTATTTTAAAATTATAAAGTTGCCTTTCTTGATGTAAGATTATAAAGGAGCATCACTGTACTGGCACAATGAACTAGGGGATCAGGTGTGGGTGGTGTCATAATATATTGGAACTGTTTGAAATAAATAAAATATTACAGCAATGGGGCCTATCTCAAAAATGCTCCTTATGGCATTGGTCAGTTCATTTGAGGTTATGGGAGGTTACCATGTGTAGGAATGAGACTGCTTCTAAACTAGACATCAAGTGGTGCCATAATATGTTGGAACTGTTTAAGAACAAAAGAATACAGCACTTGGGCCTACCTCAAAATGGCTGCTCATGGCATGGGGGGTTACCATGTGTAATAACTGGATCATTGCCTCAGTGTACTAGTGCCTATAGGGCAACATCATTGTTTTGGATTCATCTGGCAAAAACATTTTCTTGATTTATTTATAATAAGGCTGCTTCTAAATTCAATGTCAAGTGATGTCACAATATGTTGAAACTGTTTAAAAATAAAAAATTGCAGCACTTGGGCTTACCTCAGAAAGGCTGCTCATTGCATTGCTTAGTACATTCAGGGGTATGGGAGGCATACCATGTGTAGTACTGGAATCTGGTCATTGCCTGGGTGTACTAGTGTCTGTTGGGCAACATGAGTGCTTTGGATTCATCTGGCAAAAACATTTAGCAGATTTATTTATAATGAGACTGCCTATAAATTAAATGTCTAGTGTTGGCATAATATCTTGGAACTGTTTGAAAATAAAAAATACATCACCTGGACCTGACTCAAGTAGTTTGGATGTGGCATTCCATGTGCAGTACAAGAATCCTGCAGCAGCGGTATCCCTGTGATGCACATGGTGGTGAGCACTGGGTAGGCCTGTGTGATATTTTGGCATCATTTTCCCCATAATGACTGGTACTGGGTTGCCAGGGGATGCCACGCAGTGCCTGCATCTACAGATATCAACACCAAACAGCTTGTCTGGGTGCTTTCTGGTTGGTAACTGTGGTTGGGTCTGCCCTCAGTTTGACTCTGTGGCAGTACAGTGATGTCAAAATGACCCCTGATGTGGCTCAGGCCCGCCATGTAACATCCAGCTGTCTCTTGCCTTGCTTTTGATTGTTCATGGGGAACTATGGTATATTGTTTTGACTTGTAGAGCAGTTTGGATGTGGCATTCCATGTGCAGAACAAGAACCCTGCTGCAGAGGCATCCCTGTGATGCATGTGGTGGTGAGCTTAGAGTGGGCCTGTGTGACATTTTGGCATCATTTTCCCCTCAATGGCTGGCATGGGGTTGCCAGGAAGCATCATGTGGCACCTTCATCCATAGTTCTCAGTACCAAACAGCTTGCCTGGGTGCTTTCTGGTTGTTAATTGTGGTTGGTCCTCTCCTCAGTCTGACTCTGCAGAGCTAGAGTGATGTCAAAATGGCCCCTGATGTGGCATGGTACTTATCAATGTGTATTGGCTGTTTGGTTGATAATAAGCCATTAGTAAAAGTTGTACCATGTATTTCACATGTTGCATTGCTACTGCAGTGTCCGTGTTACCCACAGTAGTTAGTATGCAACAGAGATGGTCACATAATAAATCAAGTACAACAAAGTGATTTGTTCATGTTTATCTTTCTACTTAACTTCCAGCTTAAGTGTGAAAGGCATGTAGACTGGACATAAACAGTATAAGCATGAAGTAATGAAACTTTGGTAACCTCTTGTTTGTATTATTAGTGCTGTCTACATTGGAGGATAGATAACAACACATACTTTAGGTATGGAAGAACATCAAATTATTAGATGTTGCAAATGAATACACTTAAAAAGAAGACAGAGACACTGAATTTGAAAATTGTATTTATTACTAGAAATTGGAAATAATGCATAATGGACACCAAGTTACCCACAAAAGTAGTTTACGTGTCATAAATAACCGTGCCATTTTTCTAAACTTAGAAATACAGAACTATCTTTATATTTTGTATTATGCAACTACCACATATATACATTAAAATTAAGGTTGAGTCATGCCTAATTATAAAATATTTTTTGAGTGTATGAATATCGCACTTTATCTCTCAAATACTGTCCACACAGCTATGAAACTTGGCTTCCCAGCCAAATGCCCTTTGGGGTAACCCTTGCCTCAGTGTTTATGCACAGAGGTTCTTTGTCTTTTTTATATATATATATATATATATATATATATATATAAATATGCATGCAATAGGCATGGACATAAATTCTATGTGATAAATCTGAGCTACTATGTCTATAAACGTGAAATCTCACATTTATACACATAGTAGACACATCATCACAGATTTATACACGTAGGCCCGGATATTCAGACTGCGCCAGACTGTGGCGCAATCCTGGAATAGCGCAACTTGGCTGCGAGAGGGGCACTGATAGAGTGATAGTCAATGGAGCTGTGCCATGGCACAGCAAAGTTGAATATCGCACCCTGTCCACCCGCAGTGCAAATAGCCAGAGTGGAGCAGGGGGATGCGCTAGGCGCAAATCCGTGATTTTTAAAAGTGCACATGCAAATGAGGCCATAATGCATGCAAGGTGCAAATGGGGCCATTTGCATGTCATTATTGCCCCATTTACTTGCAGGTGCACCGATCCCAAGCGACTTGCGCCTGGCACCCTGCCAGGCTGTAGCCATCGGGGACCGACACCCCTGCACAGCACGGCAAAGTGCCTCACTGCCCGACCGCAGGCATAAGTTGAATAAAATCCATGTCCTATATCCCTAGTGGTCCGAGTGCTGCCCCTTCCCCACCACCCACTGAGCCCCTGCCCCATTCCCCCGGTCAGCGGCAGGTGGCAGGACCCACCCACCTGCCACCCTGCCGTCCGCCGACTGACACCGTATGATAGGGCTGTAAACCCATTGATCCACAGCGTGAACCAATGGGCTTGCAGCCTATACCATACTACAGTCCAGATATGTGAATGGATCCATTCCACATATCTGGTCTGTGTAATGCATTACAAGCTGCCGCCCGATAGCCATGCTTCGGACCAGCCGGGATGTACAGCCCCACTGTACAGTGTCAGTTGGCGGGCAGCAGGGCAGCAGGTGGGTGGAGTGCCGCTGCACGACGCCGACTGGGGAATGGGGCGTGGGGCCCAGTGGACGTGGATTTTATTCAACTTATGCCCACGATCGGGCTGCAAGTGGTCCACTGGACCACCAGGGATATTGGATGTTTACTTTGTATACTTAAGCCCGTGATCAGGTGTGTAGCAGTCCACTGGACCACCAGGGATATTGGACATCTATTTCTACTACAGATGCCCACAATTGGGCATGGGGGGTGCCACCACAAAGGTGCAGCTGGAGCTCGGGTGGCCACCCACAGGTGACAGCTGCCTTGTTGCGCCCTGCAATATGGCAGCTCACCTGTGGGTGGCCAGCCATTGTTCCTTTTTTTTTTTGGCTCACCTGTGTGCAGCGCAAGTAGGGGTTGTGCATGCATGGGCTCAGCACATCCCGTGCTGAATATCAGGATGTGTGGAGTATGCATGGGCACATACCCCCACCTGCGCTGCATACATTACTGATGTGCTCCGGTGCATCGGGGTTTGTGCCAGGCACAATCTCCATTTGAATATCGTGCCAGAGTGCTTCAGTGGGTTTCGCATGGCACAACACTGTTGTGCCATGTGCAACCCTTCTGAATATCCAGGCCATAGCCGATATGTAGCAATCACTCTGGAACTCATTTAGAATGATCTGCCTCAGTACCAGTACTAACTATATTCAAATGCAAATAACTTTAAAATGAAAAAAGATAGCATAGTATTGTGAGCATGAAAGTTGTTCAGCACACAGTTATCTACAAAATGAGTGGTGTTTCATTTATAGATACCTTGTAGATTTATTTGTGATTAGCAAAAAACAGCAGAAAATTCAATTATTCTGTTCACTTTTGACAAACAAATAGTGGATACATGATGGGCAGGAGTGGGATATGGAAAATATTCTCACTCCTGCAGAGTGAGCTCTGTATTCACACAAGTGCCAAAGGCACGAATGAGAATGTACAGCTCACTCTGCAGGACTGAGAATAATTTCCATATCCCACGATCTGCACATCATGTGTGCAATTTATACCATGGGGGTGAGAGCTTTAGGAACATTTTTTTCTGCTTCTGTGTGTTTTCTGCTCATTCTGTGTGTGGTGTGAGTGTGTATGTGTGTGTGTTGTTCTGAATGGACTGGGAGTCAGATGCACAATGGGATGCAGGTGAGTCTGTTTTGCAAAGCTAATTGAGTAAGTTGCAGATTCAGTGAGAAAGAAAAGCTGTTGCAGGTAGCACTGAGAAAGAGAAACTTCTTTGTGAAGGAGTTTCATTTAGAATTCAGGTTGTTTTGAAGCTGAGATCAGCACAGTAATGGACTAGGAGTGTTAGAAACACAATGGGACACAGGTGACAGTGTTTTGCAAAGCTAGTTGAGTAAGTTGCAGCTTCAGTGAGAAAGAGAACTGTTTTCTGAAGCAGTTTCATATAGAATGCAAGCTGCAGTGAAGATATGCTCACTCTGGTGTGGAAATAATACAGGATAGTCTACTGAGAAAGCTGTCACCCCCATGGTATATATATATATATATATATATATATATATATATATATATATATATATAAAGGGATATACAATGGTGAGCTTTCAGAGAAATGATTTAGCTACACAAGTGCTGTTTGACCTCAGTTAACTTCACGAGTGGCATAAGCCACGAGTGAGATGTCCGAGGTCAAACAGCATGAGTGCAGATAAATCATTTATCTGACAGCTCACCATTGTATATTTCATTTATGCAATAGGGATGGTTTCTGTCAGTGCAGGGACATTTGCTGTTGATTGTTTATCTTTTTTTGCATATGTTTGTCAAAAAAGTGAACAGAAAAATTGCGTTTTCTGCTTTTTTGCTAATTATAAATAAATCTACAAGGTATCTATAAATGAAACACCACTCATTTTGTAGATAACTCTGTGCTGAACAACTTTCATGTTCACAGCACTGTGCTATCTTTTTTCGTTTTAAAGTTATTTGCATTTGAATGTAGTTAGTACTGGTACTGAGGCTGAACATTCTAAATGAGTTCCGAAGTGATTGTGACATATCTACTATGTATATAAATATGTGATGATGTGTCTACTATGTGTATAAATGTAAAATTTAGAATTTATCTCATAGTAGCTCAGATTTATCACATAGGATTTTTGTCCACACCTATTGCATGAATGCAAATAACTTTAAAATGATTGAAAGTACTGTGTGCATAGAAGTTGTTCAGCACAAAAATACCTACAAAATGAGTGGTGTTTCATTTATAAATACCTTTTAGTTTTTTTTATAATTAGCAAAAAAAACCAGCAGAAAATTCAATTTTGTATCTACTTTTTCAACAAACAAATGCAAATAACTTTAAAATGAAAAAAAAATAGCATGGCACTGTGAGCATGCCATTCGTTCAGCACAAAGTTTTCTACCAAATAAGTGGTGTTTCAATTAATAGCAACCACTACACTAGGCGGACATACACTAGGAAAGTTAACAAAAAGTTGTTCCATAAGTTTTTCCATTAACTGGAAAATGTTGTTCTGCTGCAGTAGTGACATCTGCATTGCAGCAGAATGACGTTTCGTTCAGATGAAGTATGGACGTCACACAGATCTGATCGTGCACTGCAAAAGTGTCAGCTAGTTCCATTCCACATTGTGTGCCTTCCCCATTAATAACAATCGCCATAATAACGATCATCATAAGTTTAAAAAAAATCAAGCTGAAACACACAGCACACACAAACATCACAGCCATAATTAAGCAACATTAGTAAGCAGTGTAGTGATGGCAGCCACGGTTTATTCTAAGCCTGTATCTGATTACCAGCAGTTTATACTGGAGCAAGAAAATTAGAAAAACTGAAAATGATCCTAGTCTCATACACAGCTTCCTCAGAGATAACAACGAGCACAGGTCCCTCCAAGTTATCCCACCCACAGTGCTAGATCTGTTGTTGGAAGAATTAATTTATGAAATAAAAAGGCTAGATGGATCCAAATACGAACCATCCATACTGAGAGGAATGCTAGGTAATGTGAACAGACACCACGAGAAGTGTGGGTGTTAAGAATTAATTTTCAGATCAAAAGACACTGCTTTACTATAGACTATTAAAACACTATCTGCCAAGCAAAAGTTCTTGAAAAAAATAAGTAAAAAGAATAAACCCAACCATGCAAAGACTCTCACAGAGACTGACGTTGAAAAATAATACAGCACAGGAACTCTGGGCTTGCATAACCCCACTGCCCACCTGAACCTAAACTCTTTTAACGTGGGTCTCTACTTTCCTCTGAGGACTACAGAACAGTACCATCTAAAGTGGGGTGACCTACAACTTTGCAAGGGCACAGATGGTGCTACATATTTGGAGTATAATGAGAGGCAAACTAAGACCAGATCTGGAGAAAATGAAAGGGACGTCAGGCCTGTCAAACCATGGATGTACCAGAGACCAGACCTAGACAGAAATTCCATATCTGCATACATTAAGTACAAATCTGAAAGACCCCCAAAATGCTGGAGCCTGATGTCCCCTTTTATCTAGCCCCAAATGTAAGTTATAGGCCAGGGATATCACATTGGTTCCAATCCATGGCAGTTGGGAAGGAATAAGATTCAGGCAATGATGAAAACCATAAAAGTGTCAGCTGGACTCCCAGAGACTAAAAAAATCACTAACCATTCCACGAGGAAAACGTCCGAAAATTCAGAGACTTATTGATCACAATTTCCCACCAACAGAGGTTGCTCAGGTATCTGGTCACAGAAATCTTCAATCTATTAACAACTACTTGTGCCTCTCTGAGGAGAAACACAAGAGAAATTCTTTAGTTTTTTCCAGCACCACCACGCATACTCTGGCTCACCTACTCCAACAACATGTACAGCATTGGTATCCACATCAGTGCAAGCCTCCTCAGAACAGTGGAGCCAACAGCCACTTACAGAGCTTTTGAACGTGCAGACTTTTGGGAGTGGATGCATTTTTAATAAAGTGGTAACTAAACATTGCGAACCCCTCTGGAGCTACAAAATGCTACAAAATGGAAATGTATAGACATAATCCATAACACCTCTTTTGACCGACTAAGATGAGTTTGATTGGCACTTCCAGCTTCCAGTCATTTTTTTTTCCGCAGTAGCAACCAATATGGGCAAATGTTTCTGTGGGAAAATAGAGGGAGGGGGTGACAGTTGGAGTTACAGTTTGTAGGGTAGTCAGCTCCCTAAATCAGTGTTATGGACTTGTGTTGGTTCTGGGTTGTGGGGCGGGGGTTGCCTTGTCTGCCGCTGTGGGCATTGCCATTGCAGTTCCTACAAGAAGAAAAACAATGGTAGTAGAGGAAGGCTCATAGATTAAGCAGCAGAAGTAAGTGAAATATTTTCTCTAATGGTATTTCCCCTTCCTTTGTTCTATGTCTCAACAGGTTGCCAAATGATGCCATTGCTGGAGATCAGCAGTTCAGGAAAGAAACATGTCCTGAAAATATTTCTCTAAGGCTTACAGTGATGTTTTTGTTTCTAGTTGTGATAGATTGTCCTTTTTTGTTTATGCTGCATTCAGATAATAAATGGTGATGATTGTTTAACAATGTGTATGTGGTGTTTCTTCTGCAAGGAGTTGTTCATATACTAGATAGAACAGTGTATGGCAACCCTAACACAACACGGCTACTCTTCCCCCCCATGGTTTCTATGATGACTGAGGGACCTCTTGAGCTTCGCTCTTGAGGTCATAAGTCATTATAGAAACCACCTGTGTGAAGAATAACCTTGTTGTGTATGGGATGCCATACACTATCCTAAATATTTTGTTTTTTGGACTGTGTTTCAATTATTTTAGGTTGCACTAGTGGTGGGGTGCAGATAGGGAACATGATGTGACAGATGACTGGGCTAAATTATTAATACCCAGGGATGTTCTCATGCTTTCCACCTTTGTGATTTAACCAGAAATCAAAGTAGCCTGTTTGGAATCTTTATTGGCAGGGGTGCTGGTGTCAGGAAGCAATATGCTGTTGCTAATGCTACTGTTGCTGTTGTCTATGCCCCAGACCATTGCCTTGTCAACATCACCCCTTGCCCTGTGACCAAAAATAGGTCGACTCAATATCATTTGAGCTTTCCTGTCATGTTGTTGCTACTTAATTGTTTTGTTTTCATATGGCTAAGCTGACTTATAGTCCCAAAATGTGACCCAGCTTTGACATGGACAACTCAAGTGTTGCAGATCTAGCAAACTACAAAGTTCTCATGTGTGAGATCTGTGACAAAAAAATTCCACACTGAAGAGCTGGATTATGCCACTGGCTGATGCTTCCTAAAACATGGCATTTGAACATGGTGAGGGGACATGACTGGGCCTGCACCTCTGACATTATCGCCACCCATGCCTTCAATGCGACCTCATATAACATAGTCCCCTTGTTGCTCATCATGGCTCTGTTTTTTTTTGTCATCTTGGATGCACCCTTATCAGACTTCTCACACTGCCTTCTCTTCCTCCCACTCTTCACATTCATGGTTCATTTTTCATTTATAGAACAAATTCTTGAGGGCCTCTTTCTCTGGCTCCCAGTCTAAATCCAGTTTGATATCCTGGACTGTAACTAACTCTACTGTCCCCTTTATTTACATCCTTCACTCCATCATCTACCTCCTCCAGTGCCTCATCCTCCATCTCTTCTAACAACTCACACTGAGAATCGTCCCAGAGGATTTCTGACTGAGTCTCAGATTTCACAGTTGCTTGACTCTGAGAATCCTCCCCTCCCTGTGATTGGGACATCTGAAGCATTGCTGCTACTTCACTTACCAATTAGTTTGTAACATGACTGTGCTACAAAGTCACACTAGTCCTACTACCAGTGATTAAATTCCACCATCAGCAGATGGTACAACAGCAGCAATTTGCCTTACTGGAACTGTGGACTGCAGGGGGGCTGTGAAGTACACCTGTAAGAAGATACTGCTCTGCTACTGTCTGCACGGGCAGCTCGTCCCTTGCATCTCCCACAGATGGAACTCAATTGGACAATATCATGCCCTGAGCCACACTTCTTCATAATGATACACTTATTTTTCAAGATCAGAAACAGAAACAATTTCCTGTGTTATAAGGAAAATAGTCTGCTTGTGAACATTTTTTATTCAAAGCAGCAATCTATTTCAAATGTCAGAAGTATTTTTGTGGTGGCACACCAGCAGGTAATTTTTAACACTGCACCTGTTCATTAGGGCACCAAATACTGAAATTCGCCTCCCCCTCCCCAAGGTCCGCCCCCCCAGAGTTGGTATATTTAGAAAGTGGGGTGGGGGCACAGCCCCCCAAAAAGAGAGGGGATGACGACTTTGCAACCTGGTGCCCTAATGACTGGGTGCACTGCTGCCAGTGTTCAGAACAGGTGGAACCAATTTGTAGGTATCTGAGTGTATTATAGGGGCAAGAAAGCACCCCTCTAGTTAGGGTTGAGTAGCCTGTTTAATGTTAAATCTCAAATTATGCACATTAATATCTTTGGCTTTCTTTGACAGAATGAGCTGAAATTTTGCATGCGTTGTCTAGGAGGCAAAATCTTGATTTGTGGAAATGTGTGTAATGGCAGCTTATGTGATTTCTGAGATCTGCATGTGTCATTTTAAGAAAAAAAAAATTTTTTCCTATACTTAACAGTTTTTTTTTTTTTTTGCTCTTGCCTACAGCCTACATGGAAAGGAATTGTTTCCCAGCCTTGCAGGGTACATGTCATGTCCCAAGATAGTGCCTTTGACAGGTCTGATGAAAAAATATTAAGGGATTCCAGAGTTATAAGACTTTATATTTTAGTGTTTTTCAACCTGTGCTTGCACAGTAGGGTTTTTCAGATAATGTTTTGTGGTGAAAGTAAAAAAAAATGATACTAGAAATGCCTGTTTTGCTTTTGGGCCACTTGTCTGGCATGGCACCAAACATTTTTTTTTTGTGCAGTGTTAACCACCATCTTGTTTACCTTTTTCACGAACCAACAAACATGGAAAAAAACACAAAAATGCTGTGATTTTCATAAACAAACATCTGAACCTAACTAAATAGGACCCGTTTAGCCAGATTCTGATGTTCAGTTTTACATATTGTCCCACATACAGTATATGTTTACTGGGCACCAAAATCTCGGGTGCCCAGCTTAGCTACTACAGCACTTCCCCAGGTTCTCTGCATGAAAACAGCTGGATTTTCTTAACTTCTGCAGCTGCATCTGGAACTCATGCTGCTGACTGCAGTTGCAGGTGTGAGACATCCTTTTCCCTGGTGTCTCGTGGCACCCCCCACCCAATGATCGCTGTCCCTGGTGTCTAGTGGCATCCCCTACTCACCGATCATGATCCCCGGCATCTGGTGGCACCCCCCACCCTCCAATCACTGTCCCTGGCATCTAGTGGCACCCCCCACTCTCCAATTGCTGTTCCCCTCAGCAGCCTGTTCTTTTATTTATAATGCTGACATCAGGGTTGGGGACCAATCCATGTATCAGAATTGCAAACCCTCCCCAAGAAGTGTGTGACACTGAGGAGACCACCCCAGTGTCCCTAAATATTTATTGTACTTGTCTCTGTGACAAGAAAACAGCCCCCAATGTCTTTTTTTTTAATTGAAAAAATGAAACTGGTCCCTCATCATCCCCGCCTTCCCCTTCCCCATCCTGACTGTCCCACTGAGTACCCACCACCCCACACCCTCTTTAACCTATACGTTCCACTGGAGGTCATCAGCTGTCATCTTCTGTGGGCTAGGACATGTCTGTACTCTTCAAAGCTGAATCATGAAATGAGGAATCAAGGCAAGTGCGTTTTAATGTATTTCAATTGGGTTTTGAGCTTATGTTCATAACTTCGCCATTTTTAGGACTTTTTTCACCAGATTTTCAGTATAGCCTTTTTGGAATCCCACCTCATGAACACTGTCACTGCCATTTCATTAATCTGGCCTGGAAGGTGATTTCAGGATTGCTGCACTGCACAAAATCACCTTTCAGGACAGAATTATGTAACTTCGCCACTAGTTTTCATGAGGTGGGGTCCCAAAAAGGCCATGTTGAAAATGTGGTGAAAAAATTCCTAAAAATGGCAGAGTTATGTGCATTCATTGGCATTTTTCTATGCATGTGCATAACTTCAGTAATTTTCAATTTTTTGACTCCAAATTTTCAACATGGCCAATTTTTCATAGCACCTCGTGAACAGTACAGCTGTCATTCTATACATCCTCTTTGAAATGCATTTTTGCCCCTGTGGCATGGAATGGCATTTTGCCATGGATTTGAAATTTTTCAGCTGTTGTGTTTGTGAGGTGAGGTCATAAGAAAGGCTATGTTGAAAATCTGTGGTCAAAATATGAAGAAATGCCAAAGTTATGACCATTCTTTGTAATTTTGTTATGCATGCTCATAACTTTGGAAATTTGCAATATTTTGACCCCAGATTTTCAACATAGCCATCTTATTACCCCACCTCATGTATGTCACAACTGTCAGTTTTCAAATCCTGGCCAAAATATGTTTTTGCACCTTTGGTGCAAAATGGCTTTGCAGTTGCACAGAATTACATTTTGGCAGGAATTTGAAAATTTTCTGTACTGGGTACATGAGTTAGGGTAATAAGAAGGCTATGCTGACAGTTTGGTCACTGTTGTCTTATAAACGGAAAGTACAGGGCCCTCCTCGATTACATACATATATGCATCTATGAATGAGAAAATCCAGCACTCTAGACTCCAAAGAAATTCAGTGAGAGTATTTTTTATTGTTATAAAATCAAATTAAAATGAGTTGAAAGTACTTACAAAATGAAATTTGCAAAAATGCACACAAAGTGATTTCAGCTTCCACACAAGTATCCCAGTCTTGTGGACTTGAGGCTGGGATACTTGTGGGGAAGCTGAAATCACTTTGTGTGCTTTTTTGCAAATTTAATTTTTTAAGTACTTTCAACTCAATTTAATTTGATTTTATGAAAATAAAAAAAAAATACTCTCATTGAGTTTCTTTGGAGTCTGGAGTGCAGGATTTTCTTATTCATTGGTATTTTGCATTTTTACAGCACCCACTTCATCCTGGAAGTGCTGCCTGATTGTGTTACTATATATGCATCTATGGATGGATGGGTGTGCAGGGCCTGGAGGGACCTTTGCTCCCATAGGCAAATAAGTATATAATTATACTATCTCAAAAAGTAAGGAAACAAATTGCTAAAAAATGCTTTAATGCTCTAGTTAGGATAAAGCCACACAAAAGCAGGGAAGTATGGCATTAGGGTTTTAAAAGCTAATATCCCACACCCACCTTGCACACACCAACAGGCATCAGGGGGGTGCCTTGGGGTCATCGGCCCTAATGTTCACCCCATTACATAAGTAAATAAGCTGAGATGAGTACAGTATAGGAGAATGGGGTGAGTGTTAGGGTCAGTGACCCCAAGGCACACCTCCGACACCTTTTGGTGTGTGCAGGGTGGGTGTGGGGTGTTAGCTTTTAAAACCCTAAAGCTGCATTTCCCTAACTTTGTGGCTTTATCCCTAACTACAGTATTAACACAGTTTTTTGCAGTGTATATAATATATATCTCAAAAAGACACAGTTTACTTTATGTCAGACTCTGACTGAAAATCTGTCTCTCTGTCTCTCTCTCTCTCTCTCTGTGCAGCAAGTGATCATCTAGGCTCCACCGCAATAACTTGGAGGGAAAACACAGCTGCAGCAGACAAATAAAAAACACACACTTATATACTCAAAAACTATAAACCAAGAAAATAATACACACTCCACAAAAACCAGTATAACTCTTACAACAATCCTGTAGTAAAAGTACTCAAAGAATCAATCTTTTGGAGATTTTAAAGCATACAGTAGTTCCTTTTGTAACAACAGCAGAACAGATCCTTCTCTCTCATATGCTTAGAAGGTCTACATTGAGCTAAGGGAGTCACATGGGTACATTTGATGTGAAACGCAGCCACATGTCTCCACTTCCTAACCCTCACAAGATTACCCATGGAACTGTATTCTGCACATATATTTCTGTGGAAGGTGACAATGCACTTTTGATGATTTAAGTGATATAGCAGAACATAAGTTGGAAACATAGAGGGCACAATTTATGATCAGGTTACTCGTCCTCAAGCCTAAAATATTGAAATTTGCATATTTTCTATTAAATTTAACAATTGTACTACATGTAATCTAGGTAGAATTGTTTTAGAAAATTCTGCTCAGAATATAAAGACATCCGTGGAATATTATTGTGCAGTAATGGACTGAGGAGCATATTCCACAGTATTTCGCTGTGGAATTCCACCATTCCACTTTCGATGAGATTAGCAGAATAGAAGCAGAATTTCCCAAAATTCAACAAAATTCCATTCTGCTGGAATTTTAAAATTCCACACAGCCACACTGTATGCACATTCTGGTTATATGCAGAAAAATAGCATGTGCTAGTTCCAGTCTTATGTATTAAATGATAAAATATTTGCTTGTATACACATGGAATTTTAGTTGAATGCAAACTTTTTCTACCTCACAGGGGCCTTCAGTCATTAATGTCAATCACTCCTGTTAAACAGATGCTAACGGTACTGCTAGAGTTTAAAAACATGTACGTTTTAGTCAGGTTTCAGTCATTCTGTTTGTCAGAGCCAGCAGCCCTGAAGAAACCAAACAGCTGAAATAGTTCAAAGTGTTCATCATTTGGTGAATTCATATGTTTTAAGTAAGCATTATTGCACAACAGGGTGTGCTGATAATGTGGATTAACACACAACTTGGGGGAGTTGTGAGGCATAAGGCTGCAGGCCGAGTACTCTCACAGCCCCTGGGGTGTGCATTAATGCACTTATAACATGGGTTGTGTTTAAACAGCAAAAAAATGACAAAAGATGTTTTCTTGCTATTTAAATAGCAAAAAAGGGACTGTATCCTTCCACCTTGCAAAATAGTCCCTAACAAATAATGCATCCTGCATTGCTGTTATGTACATAGAAACATCACAGATACACTACTGAAATGATCTGTAACATTTCTTGTGCATTACATGCTGTCCTACACATCCTACAAGATGCAGAAGACCCCCGCCCCGAAGCACACACACACACACACACATACACACAGGACACTGCTGCAAGTATCAATTATGCACTGTGTCAGTGTGTGTGTGCATGTGTGTCTCTCCTCTTTTTCTCTCTCTTTCTCTCTCTCTCTCGCTCTCTCTCTCTCTCATGAACACTGTCTCACACTCTCTCCAGTGTTGAGAGACACCACATTGCAACACGTCACAGACGCCATGCGGAGAACTTGCACACTGTCCCCATACCCATTTCACTTACTGCCATCATGTTGGGCTCACTTTTGCAGCACCAGCCTCTGCTGCCGCTGTCTCCCTCTCTCTCTCTCTCTCCACACCACACCACATGGGACTCTTCCTGACTGACCAGACCTCCAACAATAACTAAACAGTTCTGTCCTACAGTCATA
The DNA here is from genome assembly GCA_016271365.2 of Neoceratodus forsteri. Taxonomy (NCBI): domain Eukaryota; kingdom Metazoa; phylum Chordata; order Ceratodontiformes; family Ceratodontidae; genus Neoceratodus; species Neoceratodus forsteri. Next base: position 932,550,360 of record CM057453.1, read on the forward strand.
GCACACTGACCAAACTGAATATGCAACAAGAAGAAACAACCTGTCTGTGGCTCTCTCTGTGTCTCCTTGCTGCATATCTCTCTCCCCCCAACCGCGCAGGGTTCAGCTTCTCTCTATCTCTCTCTCCTGCACCACTCTGAGTGACATGCGATACTTGTCTGAGGATTTCATTGCACAACCCACTGTTGCTCTCTACACTGCTGACACAGAAGTCTAAAACTTAAGAATCTACAGACTTCTGTACTATGGGGGAAGGAACAGAGAGAGAGGGACAATCTTGCCAGCTCACAATGTGGAGAGAGAGAGAAGAAGAGAGCACTGTGCACAAATTGTGAATGACAAGCTGCGGTCTCCTTGCTCAGTGGCTCTCTCTTTCTCTCTCCCCCTCCCCCTCTCATTAGTGCTTTGTCTCTCTCACACATGCCTGTCACTGTGACTCCCGCTATTGGTGAGCAAAGGAAAGGGAGCCACGTTCATTTGACCAGGTGGCAGCCACTTCTGCCCTGAACACTGACTCAGTCTATGGGAGGAAAGGAGAGAGAGACACTGAGAGACATACATATTGTCCCTGGCTCGCGTTGTGCAAAGGAAGAGAGACAGCACACTGCAGCAACTGTGAATGAAAATCCATCTCCCTCCCTCTCTCTGTCTCTGTCTCTCTCTCTCTCTCCCCCCTCTGGCTCTCTTGGAGATGGGAACAGGAGCAGGTGGACAACACTGTAACCTGTGCTTTGCTTGGTGGGGGTGGGGCCACAGGAGGCATAGCTGCAGGTTGTCGGCGCAGTTCTGCCTCTCTCTCCCCCCACACCCTTAACATCCTATGGAGATTGGACAGAGCCGCATCACAAATGTTGGGGGAGGGGCACAAACAGGAGCACCGCACTCTGCTCAACCTGTGCTTTCTTTTGGGGGGCTAAAGGGGCTGGAGGCATTGCTGCGGGCTCTGGCACTGCTTCTGACCACTCACACTGTTTCAGGTGGGGGGGTGAGAACACTCACAGTGCCACAAACTGCATGCACTATTCCCTGTGGCTTACAGTGCAGGAGACAACACAGCAAATGACACCACTGGGGCTCTCAATAACCGTGACTCCCAAAGATGGGGACCGGAAAATTGGGGGGGCCCAACACTTAACACAATACAACATAGCGCTAATTCGGTGGGTGTTCAGGGCTACTACCAGAATTCGTCAAAGCACTGTGCGGTCTCTGCTGTTCAGGGGGAGTGGACATCATCTCCACACTCCCTGCTCTCACAGTCACTCTCTCTCTCTCTCTCTCTCTCTCTCTCTCTCTCTCTCTCCAATTTGCACACCTGCTATGACTGAAGAGAGATTGAGAGATGCAGATGGAACAATAGCATGGCTCTTTCTCTAGAGGGGACACAGCAGACAGGTTCTGCAGCACTGAATTGCCATCCTGCTCTGTCTCACGCTCTCTCTCTCTCTCTCTCTCTCTATAATATTGCATTTCTGCAGTGCTGCTCTGAAGAGAACTGTGGGAACTTCCCTGTCTGCTTGGTCCCCGGAGGTCCGTAGGGTAGGTGGGTGGGAAGTTAAACACTGGCAAGGGGGGAAAAATTCACTTTAAGACTACAGCACACTCACAGTGACAGCAGGACAGAAGTGATCTGTATAGGGCAGGGGAAAACAGATGCCCATGTCTACCACTTTACCACACCTGCATTTCTGCAATTCTTCTGTGGGGGAAAATAATTGTGCAAAAGCATCTCTGTGTTGTGCAGTAACACTGCCAGTTGCTTAGTGAAGATTGCAAATGGCTGCCTAAGCAAAAATTATTTTCCCCTACACAACAAGTGCAGGTCTACCCAGGGATCTCAGATCTGGGGGACCTCTTCACCCTAGCTGTGCCAATAATGTGCATTATTGCACATCCAGGTGACAGGTCCTGTACCAATCAAGAAACTCCCTCAACCTTTCCATGTAATAAATGAGTATGATGCATTGAGTAAAGGTAAAAAGGAGTAGTTAGTGAGAAAAAGTGTTTTGCTGAATGGCTGTATTTTTTTTAATACAAGTTCAGTTGTATGCCATTTTGGATGTATGCTCAAAGGAAAACAGAGAAGAGTAGGAACCTGTGAAAGAGCCATGTGTGATGACTGAGATGCTGAATGAATACTTTATTTCTAGTGTTCACCAAGGGTCCCCTGGTGGTAGGAAGGCACTCACTAGGGCAGCCCATGGCATCCAAGGTAGCCATGATGCATTCTGCAGACATCACACTCACCCTTTTAGCTGACTCATGTCTGTCAAAGATCAAGTCTTGTACATAAGAAGGTGTTGACAGAATGCACCCTTGGACATTGTGGCATTAAAGGAACAAATCAGTGGGGCTACTTGCATTATTCCTTCAGAGTCTCTGTACAGATGCAGTGCGAGATCCCATATTTTGAAGGGGAAGGAAACATGGGGCCAGATATTCAAAGCTTTTCGTGTTGTGCAAACTGTTTACGCAGGTTTAGCGCGGGATTAGCGCGGGCCTGCCATATTCAAAAGGCCACATAGTGCCGGCAAAGTGCATTAGCACTGGGCAAACCATAATTATATGCAAGGGGCAAAGTGAACATGAATACAGGCACTATGAGATATTCAGCGACTAGTGCCGCGCTGAGGTGTTTAGCGTGACATAGTGCGACCCTTAGCGCGGTACAAATTACTGCCCAGGAAAAGCTGGTCTTAACCCTGGGCAAACAGTTTTTCATGTCATTGGTGCACTGCGTGGTGTTAGCATGGGATTAGCGTGGTTTGTGTGACCCTAACATAAGAGCATGACACTTAGAAAATGCCAGACATGGAGGATGCATACTCCTCACTGAAGGCACCACCATGATGCCAACAGTTGCCACCAGTCCCAGCCAAGCACAGACAGTAAGGGGTGATCCCACCCACAGAGGACATCATGGTAGTGTGGCCATACAGCGCACACCTGCAGACCATACGTCTGTGGTGACCAACAGATGCCAGCACACACATGCAGCACTGTGGGCATGGTGGCAGTTGAGGGGAGGGTGTACGGGTGGCCAGACCTCACCACAGCCCAGGTGTGGCCACAAGGCTGGGACACATCATGCAGCATACATTGGCCAGTAGTGGGAATACCGCACCGCCAGTGTGCCTGTCGGATCTTACATGCCCCCCAACCACATACGGCACGACTGTACAGATGCCACAGCACACACAGCTGGCCACGTATATGTCACTGTGAGCATCCCATGCCACAGGTGTATCATCTGTGGAGCACACAGCAGCAAAACAGCACTGTCCACTGTCAGTACTCACCTGCAAGCTGGTCCAGTCACTGTGTACAGTGCAGTGGTCATCACTGCCCTACATACCATAGGCATTGCTGTGTCCCTCACACTACCGGACCCATTGCTACTGTAGTGTCTGCTGTGCACTGTAGAATGGCCTACAGTGTGACAGTCGCATGCAGCACCATCACCGCCTGTGCCTATGCTGTGTTGTCCCCTGGGGGCACACAGTGCTATGCTGTACTGCATACATGTAGCCTGCAGCAACCATCATGCACTGTCAGACTGACCTACAGGTGGAGCTGCGGCCAGACCTGGCCAGCCCCTGTACTTCCAGACTGACCTACAGGTGGAGCTACGGGACTCTGCAGTAACGCTGGGATAACTGCATGCAAATCAGGGAATAATGGGATGCTAATTTGGCTGTTTGCCCAGACACTACCTAAGTGGGCTTATTTGCATGTCGCTTTTGAATATGGCAAATCTTAGCACCGGGCAAACAGCTTAACTCCGTGCTAAAGCCATGCTAACGTGTTAGCATGGCGCTAACGGTTTGGGGAATATTATACAGTTTTGATCGCTGTTCTTTCACATCTGCTGCTCCCTGCAGCTGTACTGGGTCCACGCATTTGCTGGCACACACATTGGCCACATACTGCATCTCTACCTGCCCTCACGTCGCTGTGCACTGTGTTGTTGTAATGGTTTGCACTTCCTGGTTGCTATATTCAGTGCTGTCTTTTTCCAGGGCTACGTTTACCCTGCACTCCCAGCCCAGTTCGCACGGCTTTATTCCCATGCTATATTCAGAAGCTGTTTCCCCCGGGCTATTCCTTTTGAATATAGCTTGCTTTGTGCTCCAGGCTAAGTTTGCCCACCAGACAGTGTTAACTTATCCCAGAGGCAAAGTTTTGAATATCTGGCCCATTACATCTACCTATAAAACTGGAATTGGGAGGTTCCACTCCACAATACCACCAGCAATAACAAAAACTATATCATGGTTAGTTAAGAAACATACTTTTAATCTGGCTGATCCTGTCATGATCCTGATTGTGCACGTAACATCAAAAGTCCCCCACCACCACATACATATACACACACACACACACATTTGGCCTCATCAACAAAATCAGTTGCAGAGGACTTTCTATAACAGCAAACCTGGCAATGTGGATACTGTGGCATGTGACAGTTCTTATACTACCTGTACCATTCTCTTCCCCAGTGGCAAGTACTTTCTGTTTGACACAGGGATGAGGAGAATTGGTACTGACAGCAAGAGCAGCATTACATGCTGCAATTATCCTCATCACCAGACCAGCTGTAGATATCCCCCCACAGCTGGTTTAATCAATAACATCTGCTGCAGGTGCATCTTGGTTATGTGCACTATCATGATGACCAGCAGGAAGTGGCAAAACCAACCAGATTTAGTAGTAGCAGTAAACATTTTATTCATTTTATAAATAATGAATTGGTAACTCAACTGAGCTGAGACTCATTTCCAGTGAGATCCATAAAATTTTGCATACATTAATTACAATTCCACATATATGAGAAATGAAAACATACAAAAATCAACATAATACAAAACTGCAAACATACAAACAATACACCAACTATACATACATATATCATACAATATAATATTGCACTATCTCCCACTATCTAGACTGGTACAGTACCTTTTTCTTTTATCATTTAAGATTCCTTTACCTTCCTTAACACGAAACAATTCTTAATCTGTCTCACCCTTCTTTTACCTTCATTAATCTTAATCTCTACCAGTAATAAATTACAAAGAGACAGTCCTCAATGAAAAATTACCTCTGCCCATATTTGTATGATATTTTGGTGGCAAATATTCTATTCCTCCTGTTGATGTAAGACTCAATTTTATCCTTCTTTCCTGCAAACAATCTTTAATATATCCTGGTACTTTATCAGAAAAACATTTTTCCATATATAACAGTACATGTAGGGACCTCCTTTCCCCCAATGTATACCATCCTAAAGTGTGATATAAATCCTCCGTATGTATCAATCTTGGTGTCATTGTTGAAGTAGGCTTCTGAACCAACCAAGGTATAGAAATATTTTTTTCTGGTAGCTTTGTAGTTCAGAATCTCTTGGTCCAGTATTTGAATTCCGAAGTACATGTGATAGTGGTTGTGGGAGATTGATACCAATGTTTAATGGGGAGGTCTAGAGAGGCCAGATTTTTATTTAGAACAAACAGGGAACTAATGTAGAATGATCAACCAGTACCCAGATACATACCATATTCTGTTGTCCCTGACACCCTCACGGTGCAACTACATAAAGACGATTCACCAGGTTGTGGTACGGTGAGCAGAGTGCATGATCAGAGATCAGGAATGCAAGTAGTAGCTCATGACCCAGCCCAAATAAATTCTCACATTGCAGTAGAAGGAACACTTAACCATGATTAACTCGTGATTGTTTTCTCCACAAAGTTTATTTCTACCTTGTTATGACTCAGGCTGGCTTCCCAGTCCTGTTCCATTCCCAGATCCCCAATGGCCTCCCCTGGAACTCATCTGATATTGAAAGTTCCTCCCACAGCCTTTCCACCATGGCTGGGCCAGATGGGAAGGGCTGTCCTCCCCCCAGAGACATTATCCAGAGGGGACCTTGGTCCCCGAGTGGCAGAGCAGATTTGGGGACAGGTGAGGCAGGCAGAGCATTATTAAGTCCTTGCTACCATTTTTCCATTTTTTTCCCTGCCCCTACTGCAGTATGTGATTGTGTGTTGTCTGGAGGCACATTCACATCATGTTACTGCGGCCAATCTGCTTCTAGTACCTCAGCTGCAGCACCATCAGATCTCCACCTGTTAGTAAGCAAGGGCACGGCTAACAAGCCTCCCTTCCCTGGGAGAGCAGAGCAGTCCCTCAGACACTCAATCCTCTCCTGCTCCTGCTGACCCCAAGCACCCTGAGTATGCTACTAAACCTGGGTCACCATCATGACAGGAGGTATGGTGCCCAGTGCCTCCACTGTCCATGCCACTGGGCTGTCATATGACTTAGTTACTTAGTGCATTTTACTCAGTGCCTTGAACTGCTCAGTGAGGTTGCGCAGAACAGTTTCCAGTACTCCCATGGATAAAACTTCTGTATTCTCCACAGTTGTCCTGGTTGGTTCTATAGGGCTGTTTTGAATATCTGTGTTTTTATTTTTCAAGTTTTGGCTTAGAAAGGTTCTCTGATCCAAAGCTGATTTCCGGGTGCTCCCTGGAAGCACAGGGAAATGAAGTGGCTTGTTTAGGGTCACACAGCATGCAAGCAGAGGTTGTGGAAACCTAGGTCTGCTGAGTCTGCATAATCAGCCCTAAACTCAAACCTCTAGGCTATGCTGCCTCCATTTAGGTTACACTGCTACCCATGTGCCAGTCCTTCAAAAACAGAAGTTTTTTTTATCATGCTTTTCATACACAAAACACACCTATATATCCCAAATGCTAAACAAATGAATAAATTAGATGCAGTTATGAAATTGGTAAAAAAAAATCCAGAAATCTGATTGGTCAAGGAGCTTGGAACCCAGTGCTAATATCTCAGCACAACAGCATTGGAAAAAGATCTGTGTCCTCTTTACCTGCCCAGCCACTAGGATATCACTACTCATCTGATCAGGGCTTAAATGCTCATAGCAAGCATGGCTGCTGTGTCATCACTTTCACAGAGCAGTGCATTGTTTTACCCTTAGTCCCTGTCATTAACAACTATCACCATAATGCTGGTCATGTAGATTTTTGTTATATTAAATATGATGACCAAGAGTCTGCAAATGGCTTCAAATGTGTATGTGTGGAATTTAAAACAAAATTTCCGATGAACTGCACATCCGCTTGCTCAGAAGCTGCCCTGTCATTATTTAAATAAGCTTCTACCTTCAGCCACACAGGGCCATGAATATTTATAATACTTATTTTTAATTGAAACCAGTACCTTGTTGTTTGTACCTATTTTTAGTTATCGTGAGCCTGATCAAAGTTACAGCACACTTCGCACTCACTCCCTCTCTTCTTTTTTTTTTTTATTTAGTATGATTTTTCTTGCTGCCTGCCGCCATTACCTCAGCCTCCGTCATGGCCACCTCCGTTCTCACTCCCCCATTATCTGTGACTCCCTGGTATCCCCTGGCTTGCTCCCCAGGGTGGAGTTGTGGCACTGGCCCTCCTTAGTGCCGCAGTTGATGGGATATGTCAGGGAGCCAGTCTGGGAGCTCATCAGAGCAGAGGGGCAGGCTTCATCTAGGCAGCAGGCAGCAGTGTTTTTCCCCCCCTGTAAGCAGGGGTGGGGATGTGCTGTGATGACCGATGACCGGCATCTGCCCCGCCCCTCGTACTACGTTCTGGTGTCAGTCGCTGTGGTACCCCCAGCCTGTGCTAGGAGTTCATCAAGCACCAGTCACACTCCCTTCCCTTCCCCCCTTCCCCGGAGAAGGAGAACAGTCCTTGGGATGCTCCATCCTTCTCCCCCCAGCCAGCCCTCTGATGTTCCGGGTCCATCCCCTAATCCAGGTCACTGGGATCACAAGTGGAAATCCAACCACTATGCTGATGGGCCGCTACTCCCTCTCTTCTGAAAGTGCTGCTGACTGTTGCTCAGTCCTGTCTCTGCTGCAGCCAAACATGCCTCAGTGCTCCTACTACTTGCTTCAGCTCTCATAAACTGACAGTGTTGCACCCCCAAAAAAACTGTTGTCCACTGATTCACCTTGAAACTCCAATAACATAGAAACATAGAAACACAGAATTTGACGGCGGATAAGGACTGCTTGGCCCACCCAGTCTGCCCATTTCCCTACCTGACGTATAAGCTGCAGATTCTAGTTAATCAACAGTTTACTTCCTCCTACCCCTAATTTTTTTATACATTTACTGACTGTCACCATCCAGGATGCGCTGTCAATCCAAGCTTCAAACTAGTAAATTCTTTAAAAACAAAATGGGAGTCACAATTACATACAATCCACTTCCTCTTAGTGGCATTCCTTGGGACCAATATCAGCCATATACTGACCACTCCCCCTCTCACTAAAGCTGCTGTATCCCCTCACTGTTGCCCTTACATTAATATATATAACTGATACCAATAGACAACACTAATTGTTGGCTCCACCTTCTGGACAAAAGCCACACAGCAATGCACACACAGGACTACTTTTCGTGTTGCTTGACCGCATGTGCAAGAAACACATTGTGTCAGCTTCCTTCACAAGCAGGTTATGGAGGTGTGGCCGTGTTGTGCCAAATGGCAGCAGTCCATTCTAGGGCTGGTCTCTGGCATGGTGAATAGAGGAGCATGCTGTAGATGACCGCAGTTAATGAGCATGCCACTATGATCAAAGAAACTGGCCACTGCAATCAGGGAGTGCCACATCACTGCACAATCAGCTGTTTTTGCTGCAGGGCATCCCTGACTGTAGCAGCCAATTACAGCTATATTGTGTGGTGTTCCCATGGTGACGGCTTCTCTGTCGGCCTCTCACAGTCCCCACGAGGCCGACGGAAAGCAGCCACCCGCCATTCAGTGTGCCTTCCTGGTGAAACATTTCAATAAATAAAAGAAAAGCTGAAGGGGGGTATCCAATCCCCCTGTCAGCATGCACCCTCAATCCCCATTGGCATGAAGTGCCCCCATTTGTTGTGTGCCAAGATGGTGCCCAATCCCCCTCGGCTAATGCACACTCTCCCCCCAAGCACAAGCACTGTGTATGGCCAACAGGGTGCCCAATCCCCATTGCCTCCAGCACACACCCCAAAAAAAGAAGCACCCAGATGTGTCAGCATGCTGGGAGTCCACCCAAGCATGCAAAAAAGCATCCCATGTTGTCTATATATTTTTAAAACCTGTAAAAACAGAAAACGGTCCCTTGTGGTCTTTTGTGCCCCCCCCCAACCCACATCGATCCACTGCACACCCACCTCCCCACACACACCCCACCCCATACTTACCTCTGGAGCCTGGCACGACAATCTTCGATGGACCAGGAACACGTCTGCACTCTTCAAAGCCGACTGCGAACTAAAGAAATGCTGATAAGCTGTATAATGGCATAAATAGGGTTTTTTTCAACTTAGGTGGATATCTTGGCCATTTTTTGGAATGTTGTCACCAAATTTTCAACATGGGGTTCTTGGGACCCCATCTCATGAACTCAATCACTGTCATTTTGTTATTCTCTCCTGAAAGGTGATTTCACGATCACTGTGCGGAACCACCTTTCTGGACCAATTAATGAAATGACAGTGTCAAAGTTCATGAGGTAGGCCCCCAAAAACTCTATGCTGAAAATTCCCAAAAATGACTGTTTTACAAGCATGCATTGCGCAGTTCCTGCGCATGCTTGTAACTTTGAGAATTTTTAATATTTTCACTTCAGATTTTCAACATTACCATTTGACTATACCTCCTTATGAATAGTACAACTGTCATTTTTCACATTTCACCCAAAATGTGCTTTTGTATATGTAGAGCACATGGTGCAGCTGGTGCGCGAAATCCATGTTCAGGACAGATTAAGAAAATCACAGTGACAGTGTTTATGAGCAGAGGTCTTAAAAATGAAAATTTGGTGACAAAAGTCCATAAAATGCCTGTATTATAAGTGTGCAATGCGCACTTTCCACGTAACCTTGTAACTTCACGAATTTGTAATATTTTTACTCCAGATTTTCAACATTGCTATTTTTCCACACCTCCTTATGAACAGTATAGCTGTCATTTTTCACATCCTGGCCAAAATGTGTTTTCGTACTTCTGATGCAGAATAGTGCAGTCGCTGTGGGAAATCGATGTTTGGGACACAATAAGAAAATCACAGTGACACTGTTCATGAGTGGAGGTCCCAAAATGCCTATATTGAAAGTCTGGTGTAAAGAATCCCCACAATAATTACATTACGGGTGTGCGTTGTGCAGTTTCTACGCATGCTCATGGCTTCACCAGTTTTTTTATAGTTTTACTCCAGATTTTCAACATTTTCATTTTTTTTACACCTTCTCATGAACAGTACAGCTGTCATTTTTCACATCCTGTTCAAAATGTGTTTTCACACCTGTGGCTCCAAATGGTGGTGTTGCTGTGCAAAATCATCTTTCAGCTAACTAACTGATAGTGTCACTGTTCATGCGGTGGGGTCACAAAAAGCCCATGTTGAAAACATTGGAGTAAAAATACCAAGAATGCCCAGGGCATTAGGGTTTCCAACCATATCGCCCTACCCTGTAGGGACTGACAGGCATCAGGGGTGTGACTTGGGAATGTCAACAATAGTGCTCATGCCATTCCAACCCCACCCCCACCCTGAAGCCAGTGACAGGCATCGAGGTGCGCCTTGGACTGTTTAGCCCCAGAGTTCACCCCATTCTCCTATACTATGGGCAGACTGGATGGGCCTTGCGGTCCTTATCTTCTGTTAGCTTCTATGTTTCTATGTTCTATACTGCTCCCATTTCAGCATATTTCCTTATGGAATGAGGTGAGTGTAAAGCCCGAACACCCAAGGCACACCTCGACACTTGTCAGTGTCTGCAGGGTAGGGTGAGGTGAAATGTCATGACTGTTATGAGTGATGACCCAAAGGCACACCCCAATGCCTGTCCATCTCTGCAGGGTGGGAGTGGAGTTCATGTCAGTTCAATACTTCACTGCCATTCCTATACTGCATCTGTCTAACTCCTGCATTTCCACTGCTAATGCCAGCAAGCAACCATTCGGTCTTGACAAATGCTTGTGTTTATGTTAAATTCATCCTCTGTCACCTATTCTCTGGCTGTTCTGTGAGAGAGACAGAGTGTGGTGAAGGAACAATGATCCCTAGTGGGTGTTTTATTTCAGTTCTATTATTGAATTATCTTACTGAATTTATCATTTTGGTGACTGTTATTACCCCCTCAAGTGCGTATGAGTCTGGTCACCCCAAGATGCATGGCTAATGGACCTACAAGATGTAGGGTAAAGGCCCCCCTATCAGGTGCAGTGATTGCCCCCCGGTACATGGACTGGCCCATCATCCTCCAAGTAGTGTGTTCTGGTTCCCATGCCAGCCTCAGGGTACTAATCTAGCCCAATTTTATTGTACTGGATCCCCACCCCCATGTACAGTGTACTGGTTTCATCCCCCCTCCATGTGAATGCTTCTGGTCCACCAAGTGCATGGTACAGGGCCTCCCCCTGTGTTCAGGTTACGGACCCTCCCCATGTTGGGTTGCTGTCCCTCCCCCAAATGCATGGTTCTGGTCACTTCCCAGGAGCAGGGCACTGTTCCCCCACATGTGCATGGTAGTGGTCCAACCACATGAGCAGTGAATTACTCTCCCCCCCCAGTACTGGTACCAGTCCCCCAATATGATGGGTACTCGGCCCCCTCAGGTGTACAGGTCTGGTCACCCCCAGGTGCATGGGAAATGGTCCCTAAGACGCAGAGTACTGGCCCCATCAGAGGCAGTGATTGGTCCCCCAGGTTCAGAGACCAGCCAATCATCCATCAAGTAGTGTGTACTGGTCCCAACTGCATTGTCAGGCTGCTGCCCCCCCCACCACCACCATGTATTGTGTACTGGTGCCCAGCTCAATGTCAGTGAACTGGTCCCCCCACCCTCATGTGCAGCACATTGGTTCCACCCTCCCTCTCCCCATGTGCACGGTTCTGGTCCCTCCCCAACAGTGCATGATACTGGGCCCTTCCTCCACCCCCTCATGTTCAGGGTACTGTCCCACCCCATCTCCCCACAGGTGCTGGTATCTGCCACCCCCCCAGGTGCAGGGTTCTGGATCAGCCCAACCAGCAGGGTATTGCTCTCCCCTTCCCCATGTACTGGTAATGGTCCCCCCCAAGGTGACAGGTACCCCCTCCCTAGGTGTGTAGGTGTCTGGTGGCTCAACTCTCAGGTGCACTGGGAAATGGTCCCTCATGATGTAGGGTACTGGCACCCCATTAGGGAAAGTGATTGGACCCCCACCCCCCAGTTTCCCATCAATCCCAAGTAGTGTGTACTGGTCACCACCTCAGAGTCAGATTACTGGCACCCCCTCCACTCCCCACTTACAGAGTACTGGTTACCCCACCTCACTCTCCCCATGTGCACAGTTCTGGTCCACCAGGTGCATGGTACTTGGCCCTTCCCCAACCCCCATGTTAAGGGTACTGTCCCACCCCACCACCCCACAGGTGTAGCTATCGGTCCCCTCCTTCAGATGCAGGATTCTAGTTCAACCCAACTAGCAGTGAATTGCTTCCACCCTCCCTCATGTTTTGGTACTAGCCCACCCCAAGGTGATGGGTACTTGCCCCCACCCATTGGGAGTAAGTTTCTGGTCAACTCCCAGTTGCAAGGGGAAATGGTCAGCCAAGATGCATGGAACTCGCACCCCATTAGGGGAGGTGTTTGGTCCCCCCTGCCCCGTTTCCCATCATCCTCCAATGAATGTCTGCTGGTTCCTACCTCAGTGTTATCAATATTATTAATCGATAAAACCCAGCAGTTTAAACTATATGAATTACAGAGGTAGCCTAAAAGCTACTATAAGTCAGGCTAAATAAGTGTGCTTTCAATGTGATTTTAAAAATTTGGACGGTCAGGCAGTCTTGCACCCGGCAAGGTAGAGAATTCCACAGGGTCGGGGCCACAAAACTAAAAGACCAGGCTCCAGATGTTTTTAAATGGACCCTGGGAATCTCTAGCAATTCCCTGTTGGTGGATCGGAAAGGGAGGAGAGGGCAGTAAGGGCGAAGGAGATCTTGCAATTAACTAGTTCCCTGATCGTGTAGGGCTTTATATGTCAGCAAACTGACCTTGAAGGTGATCCGCCACTGTACTGGCAGCCAGTGCAGTCCGTGGAACACAGGCGTTATATGACTGGTCCTAGAAGAACCCATCAATAGTCTGGCTGCTGCATTCTGCACTAGCTGCAGGCGGCGGATATCAACCCCCGGTAGCCCTAGGTAAAGGGAGTTGTAGTAGTCAAGTCGGGAGGTAACAAAGGCGTGGACCAAAGTTGGAAGATCGGTGGGAGGAACCAAATGTATCACCTGGGCAATATTCCTCAGATGGTAAAAAGAGGTTTTGACTACTGCCACCACCTGAGATTTCAAGGTTAGGCCATCGTCAAAAATAATGCCCAGGTTCCGCACACAGTCTGAGGCAGTCAGCTGTACACCCCCAAGCCACAACCCAGAGGGTAATCCTACCAACATACCCACCTCTCAAAGATCTGGGTCCACAACCAGCACCTCAGTTTTAGCTCTGTTCAACCTAATCCAACTCGCACTCATCCAGTCTTGGATCTCAGCTAGACAGTTGTTAAATACTTAGAGGAACACATCCTGATCAGTTACAAAGGACATGTACAGCTGAGTATCATCTGCATAGCAGTGAAAACTCAAATCGTAGCACCTAATGATCTCTCCCAATGGCAGCATATACACTGCAAACAACATGGGAGACAGAATGGAACCCTGACGTACCCCACAGTACAGGGAGAGAGGGCCCGAGGAATAAACTCCAGACTCCACTCTGAGTCCTGCCCTCAAGGAAAGATCGAAACCATCTGAGGACTGTACCAGACAGTCCACAAATGAACTGCAGGAGTTCCAACAGTGTTCTATGATCAACAGTGTCAAATGCTGCAGAGAAAGATCGAAAAGAGCCAATATGGAATGGGTCCTACAATCTCTTGCTATCAGGAGATCATTTAATACCCGAGCAAGGGCTGTCTCAGTGCTATGTCTCTTCCTAAATCCTGACTGGAGAAAATCATAGACATTGTGGCTGGTCAAAAGGTCATCCAACTGCAATGCAACAACCTTCTCAATGACCCTACCCACAAAGGGCGGGTTAGAGACAGATCTGTAGTTCGCCAAACAATCCGGGTCCGGGGGGGGTTTAAGGAGGGGCCAAATAACTGCCTCCTTCAGGGGATCCGGAAAGATCCCCCTCTCCAATGACCTCCAGACTATTTCGGCAAGAACCAGGCTAGATTTCTCTATTCATCCTACTAGGAGGCATGTGGGGCTAGGATCAAAACTACAGCAGGTTGGTCGCAACATCTGGATGACCATCACAGTGTCAGTGATTGTAGGTCAGTGAAAGTCAGATCAAGTAAACTGAGGGCCTGCCATCTCCAGCCGACCACCGCAGCTCCCATTAGAGGGGCCAGACAGATGCCAGGTCTGATTGTGGTAACCTTATCTGTGAGGAACTGAGCAAACTCGTCACACTGTTCTTGTGAAAAAGCACTCACAGGCTGAAGACAGATTGGATTGCACATCTGGTCCCATCGCTATGTCCACCTTCAATTTAGTCAGCTCCTGCAGGACTCTTTTGCCTGTGAATGGACTATCGTCCATCTCTTCACCCCCTTGGCAACTGCTGTACTGCTGTGGCCCTTGCACCTCCTCCTTCTGTGACTACTAACAGAAAGACACGGGGATGTCTTGAGGGGGGCACATGACAGTTCTTAGGCATGGTGTTTTCACTTCCAAATACCTAAACAGCACATATAAGCAAGCAACATTTGGCATTGACAAATGCTTGTTCTTTTTCTGCTTTGTTTAATTATTTTTTTTACCCGTTAAATATTACAAAAATGTCTTTCTAAAAAAAAAGTGTACCAGTATTTGAGGAAGAATCATCATTTATACAGCACTTTTCATATACACTATATCCCAAAGCACTTTACAGCAATGTTAGACTGGTAGTGAAGTGACTGAACATGTAGTGGTAGACATTTTGCACATAGAAACATAGACTTTGATGGCAGATAAGAACCACTTGGCCCTCCCAGTCTGCCCATTTCCCTACCTATTGGATAAGCTGCAGATCCTAGTTAAAGGACAAATAAATAGGTGTTTTGGGGTACCTGTTGTGTTTGTTCCGATTCATTGTGTTGATGTAGGATCCACTGAAAGGACTGCCTGTGAATTTTGGTGTAAATCCGCCGTTTATTTTAACAGTAAAATGCTCCGTAACAGTGTAAACGTATTTATGCATTTTCTCGCCGATTTCAGCAAGACTGCTCGTGCACGCGTCCGTACGTCGTGCGTGATTACATCAGTGTAGCGAGAGCTACTATCCTTCAAGTGTAATGCGGAACATGTTTTATGAAATATATAATGTGTTTCTGAATGTGATCGCGCACAACAGTACCCAAAAAGCCCTATTTCTCATGATTCAATATTAAGCTGAGCCACATCATTTTATAAAGTATATTTTCAGAAACAGCACGATTTATTCCTGTCATCCAAGTGTAACGCGGCACGTTTCCTCGTGTTTCCATGCGTTGTCCCTTGAACTAACCACTGTATTTCAAGTCAGTTTCCCTGAATATGTGGTCAGCATCTGTCAATGTGTTCCTGTATGTTACAGGCACAGTGCTTTGCTGAATATTTGGTGATTCTTTGCAGTTACACTTTGCACAGTTCTATGTTCGTTATCAATGTACCAGTGCTCCCCCACTCCCTTGCACACAGATACATCATCATGACCGTGATTCCTTATTTCCCTTTTTTTTTTTTTTACAAAGACTGTGTTAGTGATCAAGTGCCCGATGTATGTATTACTGTTTGGGGTACAATTTGTGATGTGCACGTGTGGATTTTGTACTTATTTTATCACTAACGAGAGGGACTCCTTCATTGACCATCACTGTTGAATGTCCTTTGGCATGTAGAGTGAGTGTTCTCTACACCTGCATTTTGCCACCCCCGTTTCTTTACATCTGTGTGAAATACTTTATTTTAAATGTGTTATTGTTTACATGCCCCCCCCGTCACCCATGACATGTTTCACTGCATCTCAGGTTGGCCTAATGGAGTAAAACTGATTTATTTGCATAGATATCTGTTTCATGGACTGGAATAAAGCTGTTATAATAAAGTCTGTGTGGCAATGTGTTCCAATGTTTTCTTTAGGTTTTTCTAATAAAACATTGTTTTGCAAGCACTCAAGTGTCATGTCTTCTTTTGTACTGTGTATGGAGTGTGTTCACTCATTTGATTGGATGGTGGTAATGGAATGTTTATTGTATCACATAATTCTGGAGGGAAAATCAAGACTAAACAAGCAAAACAGCCATTTTTAGTCAAATAGCTGTTCTAGTCTGTTAGCTTTAGGTATTGTTCTGTGACAGTACTTTAGGTATCCATCTATATTTTTGAGATCTCTAATTATCTTACCAGTCATGCCATATTGTGTAGTATTTGGGTGCAAAAACAAAAGCAGTCGTGGTTGTGGTATTCATTTTTTCAAGTTTCCACATGTCAAGTCACAGTGTAAGGCATGGGTACATTTTTGTAAATGTAAAGATTTCAAACCCTCAAAGTATAGCTGCATTTGCCCTGTTCACTTTGAGCGCTCGGCATATGAACGTGACCCACAGAAGCTCGAGGCACTTGGATGGACTGGAGCAAAACCCAAGTTACGTCCTGATGCAATGCCCACTATTTTTTCCTCATCATCCGAGTCAGTGACCACTTCATCGCCCAAGAAACGTTCTGCGTTTCAGAAGCGTCGACGACTGGAGGTGAGTTTCCTGAATTTGTACTATTCTGTCATGTTACTGCACTTTGTAGCATGTGTCAATGAGCTTGGCATAGTGGTAGCAGGTGTGATCATCGGAAAGTTGTCACATGGTCACGTGTGTGTGTGTGTGTGTCTGTGTGTGTGTGTGTGTGATGTTGTCTGTAAAAGTGTGAGCAAGTCTGTGTAAGTATGTGTGTGAGAGGTGGATACAGCTATTTATGTCTGCCAACGTGGATAGAAGGGTTTTTGTACTGGAAATGTTACTCCAGGAATTAAAGTTTGGCAAGTCCGATATCGGTGCTGTCAGCTGGTTCGGTGGGTACAGGTGTTATCCACCTGGAATACTGTATACATTGATTGCCACCTGGCAAGGTGGATACATGGGTGTGCCGTAATGGAAATGTGCATACAGTTGTTTGCAGCAGTGTTTCTGTGTGTGTGTGTGAATGTGTGTGTGTGTCTTTGTGCTTGTAAGCTTGTTTGTGTATGCTACTGTGTTCCAATGTTTGTGAAAGGTGGATACAGGAATTACCAGTTGTCAGGGTTGTTAC
Source organism: Neoceratodus forsteri (assembly GCA_016271365.2). Classification (NCBI taxonomy): domain Eukaryota; kingdom Metazoa; phylum Chordata; order Ceratodontiformes; family Ceratodontidae; genus Neoceratodus; species Neoceratodus forsteri. The sequence continues at coordinate 932,567,740 of CM057453.1, forward strand.
AGGTTGCCCTGGCAGGGAAGTGTGGATACTGGGGTTGAAAGAAGGAGAGGTTGATGCACGACTCTCCGCTTGCCAATGTGCAGACACTGTGTCTCTGCCTGTAAAGGTGTCAACAGGGATTGTCACCTGGCAAGGTTGATACACTGGGTTGTCACCTGTAAAGGTTGATACGGGGGAAAGCCATACCTGAAAATTCAGACACAGTATTTATGGCATGGCAAGGTGGATGAAGGGTTTGATGTATTAGAAGATGTCATCACTGGTTTGCCACATGTAAATAGCTGTCAACTCTTGTCATACTGGATACAGGGGGTTCTCACCTAGCAAGGTTTATACAGGTTGTCCATGTCTGTAAATGGGTATCCAGAGGTTGCGGCCTTGCAAGGTGTCTGAAGGGTTTGTCATCCTGCCAGGTGTAGACAGTGGGTATATGCCTTGAAAGGTTGTTACAGGTCATGCACGCATGGAAATGTGGATACATACGGCCGGCCCATCAGCGCAGTGGTAGCGCTACTGCTCGCGACGCTGGTGACCCGGGTTTGGGAACAAGCCTGGAGGGCTGGCAGGTGGGAGAAGGCTGAGCGTCTGTGGACTGTTCACCTTCTCCAGGTAGGAAGGGAGGGGGGTCAAGATTCGCTAATTGACTGACCCCAGGCAGAGACCTGTGGTACAGCAAGTGCTTAGCCACTCCAGGAGGGTCAGGCATGCCAGACGTCGGTGGAGCTCTGCCTTGACATCAGGACGCATGGCTCTTTTGACATCCGGAGAAGGAGATCAATGCAAGGGATGCTCAATCCTTCTTCCCCCCCCAGCAGCCCTCTGAGGACCTGAGTCCTTTCCCAAACCCGGGGTTGGTGGCATCAGAAGTGGAAATCCAACCGCTGCGCCGGTGGGCTGGCACAAAGCACCTTCTTAAGTATTACACTCCTGTTAAATGACAATGTTACAAAGTTTGTGTATGGCCATGCTTGTACTTGTGAATGTAAAAAAAAATTACTGTATTATATTACTATCATGGCATTCATGTTTCTTTTCTTGTCTGTACAGTTCTGTGAATCTGTTCTGTCACGCATTCCAACGCTGACTTTGCAAGAAGACTGTTCCCCATCTACTTCTGCTACATATGTTGTAGCTCCACCTAGCATTGCGATTGAGTCACAGGAAAGTATGATGGATATACCCAGTGACAAGATTGCCACTGTCATGGATGTACTGCCTATGCGCACTGAGGATATTGTGTGTGATGTTACCAGGGATTACCAAGGTGGAACAATGGAAATGATTTATGAGAACCCAAACAGTTCATACCTTGTATCTGACTGCTCCATTGAGTGTCAAGAAAGGAGCCTGGTTTTGCATGTTCCTGGTATGTCGACCTCCATGTCTGATTCTTCTTCATTTTTGCAAATTCCTAACAGTCGTTCATCTGTTAGAAGTGTAAAGACACAAGCTAATATCAAACCACAGCAGAGGACACGATGTATTCAGACATCCTTGCCAGCTGGTGAATCACAAGCAAAGTGCTGCATGGTGTGTGTTGCCATACAGTGCAGCGTTGAACATTTAGATGCAGTTGATGGGTGCCGGGAAATGAATGTTGATGACAGTGAATGTGAATCAGATAGTGAAATCCAGTCATTGCCTGATGCCAGCTGTGTCGCACTGGATTCTGATTATGATCCGGCAATGCCTCATGAACGAAAGACCAAAACAAGAGAGCGAGACTCGGAAAAAAAAGTGCATATGCGCATTGATGCAACATATGAAGATGAGAAATATTTCATGGTTGCCGAGAGCTGCCTCACATTACTTTTCCAGACCTGTAATGTTTGCAAATCGTCTACCACCACGATCATAAATAGAGTTGTTGGAACAATGATTGAGGTACTGTCGACATGCACTCGTGGTCACTTAAGAAGATGGTCAAGCCAGCAGATGCATGACACAATGCCCATTGGTAATCTTCTTTGCTGTAACGCTGTCTTCTGTTCTGGAATACCTCCAAGTAAAGCTTTGCGGATGGTCACTCAAATGCACATGCCTGCAGTATCATTGGTAACATACCATAACATTCAGTGCAGTTACATTGTTCCAGCCATTCAGAGTGTGTGGCACTGCCATCAAGAAGCCATTCTTCAGGAGATAGTGATCGCCATTGATTCTTGGCGAGATGGTGGTGATTCGCTTGGCCATTCGGCCAAATATGGTCTGTACTCTTTAATGGATCTTCAGACAAAGACAGTCATCAGCATCAGCCTGATACAGGTAACTTTTTTTTTGCTGTTATGGATAATGAGGTGATCGAGTTAGGTACTTCACCATGCCCATTGTCCTTATGTAAGGACCTGGCCTTGTGCATAATAGCAGCAAACACCAGTGGTTGCTGTTGTCAAATGAGAAAAGCTGAAATACTGATTTTGTCTTCTTTTTAATTTTTTGAATAGAGTTCAGAGGTGAAGAATTCATCTGCGATGGAGTTAGAAGGTCTGACACGGGGTCTGAAGTTCCTGCAAGATCGTGGATGCAACATATCCCAGCTGGTCACGGACAGGCATGTCCAAGTCCGCGCATACATGCACAAGTCACAGCCAACCATAAAACACTATTTCAACATCTGGCACATGTCTAAAGTTAAGTATAACTACCTATTTCATGTGCACGTCATGTCTGCCATACTGTATATAGTGGGTGTCACGCTGTACTGCCGTCATTGGTGGTGGGTGATGATTGACAGTCGGGTGTTAAATAAATGTATTTCATTGACACTGGAGTGTTAACTAAATGTTGATTTTCAGATTTCTTTAACACCAGTGACAATAAACACATTTATTTTACTGTTTATTCATTCAAACCTATTGCATATGTAAGCAATAAGACATGACAGGGTGTGCAAGAAACAAATTTTCCTACGCATCCATGTGTGTATTAAGACACAAAGCTTTGGCCCACTTCCTTTAGCCCCTGCCATTCCGTGACATTCCATGTCTTATAGATATTTGCCTTTTTACTGGCAGACCTTTTTCCCCCACACATTGAAATATATATACACATACATGGGATATAACATGGCCTGACTGAAGATATCATATTTATCTTCATGAGAGGCCAGTGATATCATCATATGTCGTGAGTGGCAAATCCACAAATGACATATCTTGATGTCACTGAGCTCAAGTGAAGATAAATATGACGTCTTCAGTCAGGCCATGTCATGTTCTGTTTATATCTGGCTGATCCTGCAAGTACTTTAAAAAAAAATGTATTTTAAATTCTTATCAGGTTGATCCTGCCACTCTGAGCACTTTCTCTTTCCCTCTGTATGGCATTAATTAGAAGGCACTATGTACACTGATGTTGGTTATATTGTCCGATGTTTTCTAGAAAGGCACCTTGACTTCACAAAATCAGAAAACACTGTGCTTTATGCACAGCTTAGAGTTGTTAGTTGGAAAAAGCTACTGACTGCAGACACACTGCAGCTAGCAAGTTCGTGGCTTCACAACAGCAGAGGGAAGTGCGAGCATTTGTTGCCTAGCAACAGACGCTCGCACTTCCCTCTACTGTTCCAAAGCTGCCGACTCACTTGCTTCAGTCCGTGTGCAGTCAGCAGCTTTTTTCAACAAAGAACCCTAAGCTGTGCATAAAGCACAGTGTTTTCTGATTTTGTGAAGTCAAGGTGCCTTCTAGAAAACGTTTCACAATATAACAACCATTGGTGTAGATAGTGCTCGGCCTGCCTACATACAGAGGTAAACAGAAACTGCTCAGAGTGGCAGGATCAACCAGAGAAGTATTTCAAATGTGTATTTTTGGGAAAATAATGGCAGGATCAACCAGATAATTACACAGATGACCTGAGAGCTGCATATGTGGGGGTGGGGTTGGGGTAGAGAGACAGCCACAGGCAGTACATTGCTAGTGGGACATTCTTTCAGTTTGACAATGATGACATATAGGAATGCTGGGATATCAATTTTTATCCCCTGCATTTATACAAAAACATATGTGGTGTGTGTGTATGTGTGTATGGTATGTATGTGTGTGTGTGTGTATGTATGTATATGTGTATATATATATATATATATATATATATATATATATATATATAGATATACATACATATATGATGAATGCTTGCTTCAACATATAAGCTGCTGAGATGTTTTAACTCCTGATGGAGTGTTTATGATTCCTATGTAGGAGTGGGTAAGAAATTGGAGCAAACTGCAAAGAAGAAGGACTGTGGCATCATAAGACCGTGGATTAAGTCCATTACAAACCACATGTTTTGGGTGGCATGACTCAACAACGATAATAGCGATGGAACCATTGAGTGTTGGTTGAGTGTCTCCAATCATATCTCGAATGTTCACTCAAATCATGGTGACATTTTTTAGGAATGCTTACATCCTCCCATCACAGACAGTGATAAAGCTTGGTTGTGACCAGGTATGATAGTGATTGTACCCCTATAGTCCAATCAAGCAATCCAATGGTTACTGGCAAATGTTTGTAACACACAGATCTTTCCTTGTAGGCAGTGTAGTGCTTAAGGTTGTCCGAAACATTGTCAGCAATCCATACTTAACCCGTGATATACGCCATGTTTCGCCAGCCTACCAAACCTATGCTTTTGAAGTGTATCACAGTGTTGTGTGCCATTTTGCACCAAAATTTTTCCACTTCTTCTACTCAGCTATGTATGCAAGGTATTACTCATGTGCTGTGCATTAATTGCTGTGTAGAAGTTATGTTAGAACAATATGACTGCTATCTTCCAACTATCTGTGTTATAGGTAACATTATGTGTATTTCCATCTTTTAGCATTTGGCGTGGACGTACTGCATTATTTTACAATTCTGGTGCATGAATCCTTTCCATCATTGCAGCGTTTTGATTTCTGGTTGCGCCTCCAGTGACCATGGTTCCAGAATGGACTTGGGGAGCTGTAGGGCCAGTCAGGAAGAGAAGGTTTGACCGTCCGTAGACTGCTTGCTTGCTCTCTGGGGAGGGGATACAATTGAGGTCTTCAAATGTCTCAAGGGAATGAATAGAGTGAGCCTTGAGGGTGTGCTTCATCAAAGTGAGGTAGGGTCCAACAGGGTACCCTCAATGAGGCTGGCCGTGGGGAGAATAAGGTGGGCAAACAAGGAGACGCTACTTCTCTGACAGGGTGCTGGAGCCCTGGAATGCCTCTCCATGGCATTGGCATCTGGCACAACTGTGTAGATTGTTTGAGAAGGGCTGGATAGGTATACGGTGCATCCCAGAGCACCGCTGGGTGTTGGGGGTGGGAGACCTTGTAGGGAGGGAGCGGGTGTTATAATGGTGTTCTGAGTATGCACTGATCACCGAGACGAGTCAATACACCATGCGCCTAATCTGATGGTTTGTTACTATGTTAGGACAAGAAGTTGTGTATTAACATGACCGAACTGACCTTGATTAATGGTAACAGTTATTGATGAGTGTGGCTGTTGAGTAATGGATTGTTCATGAATCCGATTTTCTTATCTCACATCTCTATAATAGGTCAACTGTTTCACCTTGCAACACTTGTAACTGTGCTGCAATGTATACCTACTTTTCAGAAATGGGGCTTGAGTTGACTTTGCCTAACACTTTCCTTCACTTTCTGTAACAGGCACATCCTCGCTGTGTTACACTCAATGAGAACATTACAAGAAAGCAGGCAGTAACTATAGATGGTACACCACAGTACCGTCCACTTTTCCTAAGATGAAGAAAGGAGAGGAAGCCATTGTAAACCAATAAAGACTGTAGCTACTTACGGTAAAAGGGTGGGGCAGAGATTGTGACAGGAAAAGTAGGGTATTTGAGGGGTGGTGGGTAACTGTATCCCAGGAAACTGACTTGTCTACTGTTGGTGGGCCAGGGATGTAGCTGGACATGTGTACAATGTGTGTAGGTTGCTGCTTTCCCACTGATTGCTCACTCTTCTCTCTCTCTCTCTCTGTCCTTTCCCACTGCAAATGCATAGTCACATAAAGTAGAGGGTGGACGGTGCACTAATTAGCACTCAGCACCAAGAACTGAGATGCAGACAGAGGTCACTGCAGCAGGTTGCAACACTGCATTTGTTATTGGCGCACTGTGGCAGATTAAAAGATGGGTACAGCAAGAAAAATACCAGATGTCTACACAGCCAGTGTCTACGCTGTGTGACTCGGATATGAATGTCTGCTCTCCTACTCAGTCCCAAAATGTTTAAAAACATTTGTTTTAGGTTCATTGACTTCAGCTCATACATTATAGGCATATGCCCCAGTGCATGCAGTACTGCACATGATGCTGAAGTATGAAAGCACTAATTGCATGTGGTAATGACTTCATAATCTTGAAGGTGATTGCTTACTGTCACTGTCGGCAGTAACTATTGTCATGTAGCACATGTGCCTCATTGTGTGTCTCATTTACCAGACTATGTGCTGGAGATATGGCGTGAAGTTATCAGATCCAGAGAACACCCGTCCTACCGTATGGCAAGGGCATTGTACGAGGAAGTTTCTGTACCACCACCTCTATGGTCTAAATACAATCACCCCTGCAAGCAGGAACTCATAGAACGTCACTGTACCAGATTCAGTGTGCAACAACAACATTGACCCTGTGATTGGAGAAATAATGTAATTTATGCAATGCAGCTATTTTTCTAATTGTCTTTGAAGTCATGTACATAAAGCTGTGTAGCAGTAACATTCAGGGGATTAGCATTTGTAATGATGCCACTATATGTTACAGTGTTAGGAAACATATACTTTGGGGTATGTATCAGTGGCAATACTGTACTTTGAGACTACGTTACAGTCCATGCTACAAATGCCACTGCACTTGCCATCTGGGCAAGTGTCATAAAAATGATGCATTACATGAACTTTCACACGTGCGGTACTGGTACAACATCACAACCTGGATGTTTCTCAGCTGTGTTACTTATTCGTCTTTGCTTATGTTTTAAAATTTATTAAAGTCACAGGCAGAGGGCCTTATACACAGTCAAAGGTCCATTATATTCCGTTAACCCCAACACTGGAGGGTATTATTACAGTTAGAAAATGGGCAATAGTTAACAGTTTTATGTTATGTTTTAAAAAAAAAAAGGAACATAAAAAACATTACAAATAACTTGCAAGTCAGTTTTGTTGTAAAGTACTTCCTTTGGCATAGTTGCCAGTATATGGTGCTGCTCTGTTGCCAGTGGGGGTGCTGCCATTAGTGATGTGCATGTCTTCTTCACCCCAACCCCCCATTTCGGAATGTGATATAATCTGTGGTGCTCTCTGCTGTTGCTGAATATGAACTGTATCAGCGATTTGTGTGTGTAGGTGATGGAAGCAATTAGATGTTCCCACCCACATCTGGAAGGCAGTCATCCGACGTCTTCCCCTACATGTGAGCCCTGCATGTTGCAGTGCCTCTGGTATCCACTGATGACTGCTGCGATGCCGGGCTGTCCCTGGAATCCTCCACGAGAGAGGAGATCATTCCTCTGGACGCTCAATTCTTTACCTCCCCTGCTGACCACTGGTGGTCCCGGCTCGTTCCCGAACCCGGGTCACCGGCATGACGTGAGGTGTGGCGTCCAGCACCTCAACCCTCAGCACCACGGGGCTGGACTCATCACTGTGTTCTTTGAGTGTGACCAAAATCATTTCACTAAGTTTTTGTTCTTTCTAAAAGCAGATTAAAATACGATTACACTTGTCACTGATACAGTTTATTAGATTTAGTACTTATGCTGATTCAGATACAGATGAGTACAGCAACTGTATTATTTGTTGACAATTAATGCACAGAATGTACAGTTGATCATTAAAGGGACAAGATGATCAACATATATTATATGTAAATTCAAATCACACATTGAACCAATACTATTGTAACAAACACAGTTCAATGATTACAGTGCCTGTTAACCTACAATTTTAGATGGTTACCATAATTAGTGCAATCTTTTTCTTTGAAAATCAACTCACTATGTGTGACTAGTAACCAGTAACATAATAAATGATCAGCACTTTATATGTGACCAGTAAATATTATGTAACTGATAACCATGTCTTTACAAATCACTTTGGGCATAATGATGGCTGTATTTTCTTGCCAGAGTCGGCAGCAAAAAGGGGACATTGGCTGCATCAGTGGGTAGTGGGCTGAACGTGGGTCTGTTTTCAGGCCACTGTTGGGGGTAAGGCAGGAGAGTTCGGCTGCATCAGCAGCAAGGGAAGCACGACCAGAGGGAAGAGAAGTGCGGATGGAGGTGTAGTACAGTGGAAAGCGGTCCACCGCTGTTGGTGGTGAAAACAGTACAGGAGAGTGCTGAGGGAGTGAAAGAGCTGTGATTGGAAGCAGAGGATGTCAAAGGAATCTGCCAGACACTGAGGTGGAGTTACAGGGACAGTTCCAGCTGTGAAAGGAGAGAGAGGAATTGGAGGGTTCCACCAGGGTGTTAGGTGCACATATGGAGGAGACAGGGGTTTGGAAAAAGAAGGATGGGAGGAGTGGGCAGATGGGGTTCGGTGCAATAACTGTGGTGCAACGTGGGAAGAAGAGGGGTTGTTAGCCCTTGATAGCCTGCTTCTGAGCTACGAAGGGACAGCTGTGTTGAAGAGTAAAATGGACAAAGTAGAAATGAGGGAACCTAGAGACAACAGGGAGGGGTCCAATGGTGAGGATAGGGAACCAGTGCAGTAAGGCAGTAGGGAAGGGAAATGTTATGCTTGCCTGCATTGCAAGGGGCTTTACCAGCTGAAGGAGAGAGGTGTTACTGCCGCTGCACAGAACTATGGTGCTGCCACACCTGCAATATGGGGTGCAGCTGTGTATACTGCATCTACGGAGGGATGTTGAGATGATGGAGTGGATTCAGAGAACAGCAAGTAAGATGGTGAGAGGGAAGCAAGGGAAACCATATGAGCAGAGGTGGAGGAGCGAATCTTTTCCCATTACAGCCTAGAAGGTAGAGGGGGACATGATTAAGACTTTTAAGTAATTAAAAGGATAAATACAATTAAGGAGGAGGCGTGTTCAAAAAGGTGGATGGAGACAACCACGGCGGGACTTAGCCGTAAAGTGGGAAATACAGTGTAGCAGTGTCAGAGGCAGTTCTTCATGGAGAGAGTGGTGGAGTCCTGGAACATACTGCCAGAGGATGTGGTGGATCAGCAATGGTGGTGATTCAAGACAGCAGAATATGACTGCATTCTGTGGTGCAGCTAACCCATTGGCAACAGTCATCGGATACGGCAAAGTTAGATGGTTTGAAAAAAACTGCCATGAAACAAAGTTGGGCTAACATTAGAACCCTACAAAGTCAGCTTGCAAACAAAACAAAAAAGAATCATGCAGACAGGCAGCATGCAGTATGAGGTATGGACACCATGGTGTCTCTGGTCCCTCAACACACCTGCTGAATTCGGTACCAGCAATGGTACAGCAGTTTCTGTTCTATAGTGGTCCCCTACCTCAACATCAACAATCACTGATGTTATGCCGTCTGCCACCACTCACACAATAGGGCTATTACAGTGCAACATAATCTTGCATGTACTGGCTCCCCCCCCCTTAGTCCTCCCAACACCTGGCTCAAACCACCACCATGACCAGTACTGGCCAAAAAGCACAGCACTCAATAATCCTCAACAGCTGGATGCACAACACAGCTGTCATGAATAAGCACGTTGCCAAGCTCAGGGTATGTGATAATTCATTGTAACAGTGACTGTGGCCTTCTTTGTGATCACTAACCTTATTAAATGGATATGTTGTGTACAACAAAACAGTTGTATAATTTGGTCTGCTATGCAACACAACACATAATATCATTAGTTGTGGACCCAAGTTTAACAATAAACTGAACGTTACATTGCAATGTATAACAAACTAATAACATGTATTTAGATAACAGTTAGTCCTCAGCAGCATGGCGTGGTTCTTTGAAGCCTGTATAGTCTTCTGATGGGACGCAGCCCTAATTGCAGACACGACACAGGAAAGCTAGAACTCTTGATTATGTCTTCCGGGCGACCAGATCCACCACACAAATTTGCGATATGCCACAAGTGAGGCATCATTATATGGCGTAAACAGAAACATACATTGAGTGGAACATGATACATGAGGAACTACCAATAAAGGATAGTCATGACCTGTGAGGGAGTAGAGGCAAACACAGAGGGGACATGATTGGGTCCTTCAAGTACTTGAAAGGAATAACAAAGGTGGAGAATGACAATCTCTTTACTTAACTTCCTTGCTTACTACTTGACAGCAGAAACAGGCCACACAGTCTGTCAAATCTGCTGGAGTGTGCAGCTAGCACCTACCTTTTTTTAGCTGCTGCTCTACACCCCCTTCACAATCCCCCCTCCCCACTCAGGTGAATGCCAACCGACCTTGCACTAGATAACGCTGTTGGTGAATGGGTGATATTTGCCATGACACTGGTCAAATTACCAGATTATTTTCGTTAAGTGCCATGGTATCTTTAACACCCACTTGAACTACCACCGGAACATGCATATGGTACCTCGGTTTAACGTCTCATCCAAAGACGGCACAACACAAGTGCAGCATCACTGTCATGCTGCACCACAGTGTGAATATTGTGATGTGTGGGAATGGAACACTCAGCCATCTCACAACACAAGTGTCATGTGCAGGAATTGAACTCATGGACCTCTGACAAGACTCTGCTCAACCAGCCTCACAGGTGAGTGTGCTACCTGCTGAGATGCTCGGCACGGTTGAAACTTGATTTTGTGAGGAACGATGGGAGCACAGGATTCTGCTAGGAGCTAGGTTTAGGAGGGGTCAGGAAAGCACTTTGAACGCTGTGATCATACAGTTGAAATTTTCAGAGGCAAATGTTAATCCACTTTATTACATAGGGGTATTGATTATGTGGTACATGTTGCATCTAGAAGTGCTATTCAGTATGACAATGCAGTTTCAAAATTGGGGGTAAGGATAACATGGGGTGGTTTGTGATTATAGAATTGCAAACTACAGTATAAGGCTACAAGCCCCTCAATAGGATACACTACAATTAACATTAATAGGAACATACAACGAACCAGGAGAAGAAGGCAATTTTGTCTGTCTAGTCTGCTCGTATTGCCGCATCCACAGTTTGAAGTACTGCCCCTGCCCTCCATTCACACTCCTCCCATCCTCCCTACCCAGAATCCTTACCTTCCCTTTATGCCTATCCCAGTCTCTGTTAAAGCTCTCCACTGTCTTCAACAAGATCACCTCTTCCGGCAGCGCATTCCAAGTGTCCACCATCCTCTCTGTGAAGAAGTGCTAACTGACCTCCCTCCTAAACCTCCCACCCTCCAGCTTACAATTGTGGCCTCGTGGTTATGGTTGACACTCAGCTTAAAGAGACTCTCCTTATCCACTTATTTATCCCTTTCATGCACTTGAAGGTCACAATCATGTTTCTCTCCTTTCTCTCTATCCTGTCTTCAGTGAGTGCATGTTCAGTGCCCTCAGTGCCCTCTCCCATATGCCTACCTTGTGACCCGCTATCATCTCTGTAGCCGCATTATCTGGACCTTCTCCAGCAGGTTAATTAATGACTTTATTTGCTGGCAGTTTTGCATGCTTGTTTGTCCATATGAGTTCTACAGTCGCCTCCAATATTACAACAATGTGTATAATTCACAATCTTCATGAAGTATACATCAGTATTACTAAGAAAAGAATAATTAAAGAATATGACGTTGCTGAGGATATAGGTAAATTTTACCAACATACTCAATTTAACATTGGGTGAGTAGACCAATAAGGACTGAAAATTATAATGATGTTGGCAAGAAACAAAGCAACTGCAGTAACGCTTCTGCTTCACTCATGAACTACTGGAGTTATCTACTGATGTGGGGTAACGAGACTGAAGGACATGTGAGGGATGCCTGACATTCCAATGGGCACCTCACATACTGTTTTACTGAAGGTCATCTTTTCAATGGTGATGTACTGACCATGGGCGGAGTATCAAGCAATACCAAACTGATGCAGTACAGAGTCGGTGATCAATAGAGGCCATTGGGTAATGCAGAAGACTCAAACAAGGTTCCAACAAAACTGGTTGCTGTGCTTACATTAAACAGTAACAAGCAGGTGGCTCATAACTGAGTCTAAATGGTGCTTGTTGTGGTGGGGGGCGCCGTTGTATCGTGGGACATGTTGTATTTGGATGTTGGGTCAGCAGGGACTCCTGGCATACATACAAAGTAAAGAAAACGGCCAATGTCACAAACAGTTTATGTGAATGATGCTTCCACCTGTGCACCAACGCCAACCAGGTTTCATAACAAACTAGGTAGCTGGGGTGCAGTCACGATTAGGTGTGAGTAATGAGAAGAGAGAGGTGGGTACCCTATCCCAAGTAGGGTGCAGTCAAGTTCAAGTTTATTGCAGGAAAACTCCATTGAGCAAGCTCATTCAGGGAGGTCCTGATATATATATATATATATATATATATATATATATATATATATACTAAGCAATGTACAATACAGATAGATAATAACAGTAAATACATGAAATCGCATTACATGATGGAGGCTGAATATACATACATACAAGGCTCTACAATGACAAGCGCAGGTGGTGAACACTAATTTAACACAGGAAATTAATCACAGGTTGCATACTGATAAATGAAACATAAGGACTGATGTATGTAATAATATATATTTTGCAGCTAGGACAAACAGAATACAAGTGATAAGGGGTAGGAGTGATTTGATAGTGTAGCATTGGAACTTATTCATTGGGAGGCCAGGAGTAGATGGGGAGGGAAAGCAGGTAACATGGTAAGGCAATTATATCTTACCTGTGTATTAAAATGGCACACGTGGGGAGGGGACAGATTTAATGACAGTTACAGGTGTCTTTTATTTTGGCTGAACTTAGCAATTTGTAAAAGTTGATTGAAACTTTGCTAGTTAGTTTCAGTTCAGATTGCAATTGATTCCAAATGGAGGGAAGGGCATATGCAATAGCACATTTACTAAAGGAGATCCGCGTCCTTGGTATATCAAGCATAATGCCTGTATTACTGACATCACCGAATGGAGGTTTGGAGATGGAGCAGGCAGACAACAGAGTGACTGGAATGGAGGGGGTGCAATGTTATGTGTCAACATGTGTTTTCCCAGTCTTGGCGTGCAGAGGGTACACTGAGATCAGTCTTACGAGTTGCCTGTACTTTGTCTGAAGCAAGCCAGAGCATGAATGGGCATCATGCAGCCTCTGTATGTGTGTGTTTCTGTCTTAACCCCCACCCGAGACACTGTGGGTGTGCAGTGTTTCAGCACCTCTAAAAAGCACAGGGAGATAATAAAATGAGGAGACAGACAGCAGGAAAACATTAAAAAGCACAATAACGAGATCGACCTGCTTTTGATTTACAGCAGTAGGCCTGTTTACCATTAAGTAATGTTAGTACGGTTATTTTAAGCGTTATACTGTGGCATAACACCAAAAAGTGTGGTACTGCAGCCAGAAATAGTGGAAGAACACAAAATAGTTTCCACATTTTGTGACTATAATTCCACAATTTTTGTTCCATTTCTCTACACATACAGCCCACATTATAAGCACAGTGACACAAGACACAGTGTGCCATTACAGGGGATTAATCAACACCTCAGGTGCTGTGAGGACACTCTGCCTGCAGCCTCATGCATTACAATGAATCAGAGGTGTTTATTATCCCAAATAACCACACACTAGTTGTGGGTTATTGCTTTACAAAATATATATAGAGAAAAAGTAAAATGTAATACATCATATACTCACTGCTCAGAGGAATGGCATCGCCTAGAGGTCCCTCCATAAATTCATATTCATAATACGATACCAGAATCACATTTCAGCTGAGACAGTTCTCCTGAAGCAATCAAGTTCAGTGATGCAGGCAGCCTCTTCCTCTTCACATTTGGCCATCACAGCAGTCACCTCATGGCAGCAAATGCACTCCACCAATGTCTCCATTCTAGTACAGTTGCCACACTGGCACCTGCAAAACCAAAGGTTAGATGTAATAGGGCACAGTACCGATAGTCAGAATGAATGCTATCATATTTCAGGGTCCAGTTACTGCATCAAACTGTATTGCACTAAACACTGTTCTGGGTACACACAACATGTAACTGTGACACGAATATGGAAGTGTTGTGCGTATTAGCACCACATCTTAACATGAATGCCATACATGCCATTGTACTGCAGTATGGCTGCCTGGTTACCATGGCAGTACAGTGTCCAGTCCTGCCCGTAGCACCATACTAAAGATGGCCCCCCAGGTCATATCCTGCTTCACGTAACTGAACAGCAATACTCCTCAGCAGTGCCCCATTCCCTGTCCATACCACATCGCTGTGATAATTCAAACACCCAATCCATGATGGTCAAGTGCCCCCCCCCCACACTACCACACCCATGTAGGCAACCGAACCCCACCAAAGTTCCATGTCCCAGCAGTGGATGTGTGTAGGCGCCCAGCAGAACCCACCCTCAGTCATCCTCAGCTGCCTGACGACTAAGCTGTCAGTGAATGACAGCATATACTATGGCTGTCAAGCAGTTGGACTGTCAATGTGTACCGTAAGCTGTCATTCACGTCGTGGTGAGTGACTTTGTGTTGCCTACCTCGGTGGGAGAAATGGCCTATGGCAGGGGTGGGGGGCACTACTGTACCATGGAGTATTTACAGTATATTATCATTAATGGACTATGGGCAGGGAGGGTATCCACTACAGTACCAGGTATTGGTTAGGTGTTCTTCATTTGTTACAGAAGGGAATATGACCAGGGAGGGGGGAACACTATACTAAAGAACACAAAATAAGGAGATTCACACAGAACAAATTAAACAACATGATAAACAATTTATTCAAACACACATATAACCACTCCCCCATGCTTCAACCACTATACTACCAAGGAATGGTTTTTAGTCGTGTACTTATAGGCAGGGAGGGGCAGTAGATTACAAGCAGGGCCCCTACTTTTCTGCGGCACAGTGAGCCAAGTTCTGCGGCAAGGCTACCATTTGCCGCAGAACTTCTGTGGCGGTGGTTTGTAATTTCTTCGGAAGTTCTGCGGCACTAACAAACTACCACATCACAGTGACAGCTTGTCATCCTGACTTCACTTTCATGGCAGTTTTTATAGCAATCAGGATGGTGGAAAGCACAGTAACACTAGTTCAAAAAATAACAGACTTATAAAAATAATTTTATGCCTAAAAAAGTAAAACAAATGTCTCTCTCTTAAGGTCCTAGCCTGTTAAATAAATGACATATGCAGAGGGGTTCTTATGTGATAAATAAGGTATTTCTATATGCATGCTATCTATCCCACTAATGAGGTCTCCACTGTCTATCACATATATGTTTGTATGTGCTTTCTACACCACTCATGAGGTTCCCACTGTGTATCACTTATATATTTATATGCAATCTGTAACATACATACAAATGTGTGTGTGTGTGTGTGTGTGTGTGTGTATATATATATATATATGTATTTTTATTTCCATGAACCTGCATCCTCATTCATACAGGTCCCATTAGAAATGGAATAGAGGGGTTATTGCAAAACTCATTTTTGATGTCAACCTGCTTTCCCTGACACACTGCATAACACCATCAGGCCATGACATGCATGTGAACCGATTGTGAGACAGAGCTCTCCAGACCAGCACAATGTGTTCACCATGTGACAGAACACTGTACCATACCTTCCCAGGCTCCGAGCAGTGATGTGTTCCACCAATCCTTGTGCTACCCAGCCAGCTCCCAGAGCTAATCTCTGAACCTGAGTTGCCGGCACGGAAACACAGCATGCTACCCTCTGGCCCAACAGCTGTCACTGCACACAACATTCCTCCATAACTTTTAGGTGATTCTATCAACCAATGACAATATGTAATCAATAACCCTGGCAAAAATGCGTACAGTGCAATTATTTAACAGTTATATTCTTTCAACAGGTCTACACATTATTATATTCCACTTTTCTGGGCATAATTACTTTATTTTTCTTAAAAATGACAGTTAAATTCATTTTACCAGTTATTCATTTCAGATGGCATCTCTATGCCTTAAAGGCACAAATAGGTTTGTACAGAGTGAGGTATGGACTTAACAGGTCTGTGCTATTGACAAGGTTTTGTTTAAGTTGGCCCTAGTGCAATAATGTAAGACTGAAAATTGTATCAGGCTGTAGTGCAGGTTGAATAAATATCACCATGCCTGATGTGCTGTGCCACCATCTCTGGCAGTGGGAGCTGTGGTAGATAAGTGACTGTTCATTTCTGTTGCAGATTGCACCATTTCTTTAGCTAATGTATGACATTATAGCAATGAAAACATCACTTTCTGAGCTTATAGGGGGTTTAGGATATAAAAAGAGGGGAAAGGAACCAGATTTTATGGAAAAACAGATATATTAATAAAAAATCAACAAGAAGAGTGAATTCTGCGGCACACGAAAGTTCTGATAGATTGAAAGTTTCTGAAAATTCTGTGTCCATAGAAGTTCTAGAGCCTTGACTACAAGGCACTGGTTAGGTGTGTGGTGGATTCATTGCAGAACAGGATACGGGCAGGAGGGTGACCAATAGACTACCAGGGAATGGTTTGTGCTGTGTATTACCAAATACAGGCAGGGAAGGGGATGTTTGGTGCATTCAGCCCTTGCAGGGAGCAGTATGCATTCGGTCAGGCACATCCCTGCTAGGGGAATACAAATGGGGCCATAATAACATGCAAATGGATACATTGAGCCTTGCATGCCGAATTGGCCTATTTGCATGTCTGGGGCTGTGAATACAAACATCTTCCCAACATGACCGGGGAAGCAGCCCCACATCTAGGGATGGTCGCAATTGTGGTATGCACAGTGCAGATATACCGAGGGGCATCTTCAGGCACTTGCTCTATGAATACCACAGTTTTGTGTAGGTACAGGTCAGGGGCCTGGTACAGATGCAATGCAAGGAGCACATCTCATTTTAGAATTTCCACATATATGTAACGGGCACGTGGTAAATATGGAGTACTTGCTAACACTGTGAACATCAATGGACTGTTAGGAAATGCCATTGCATTCCATATGTAAACAATGTGAACACATGTAAATGAATGTCAATGGTCGACGTGCAATGAAAACAAGGGGGTGCCACAATAAGAAACAACAACTACAAGACTTTGTATCAGGTCTTTCTTTACATAAAACAAATGGAAAGTGAAACACTGGCTAAGTAACTTGTGGAATTACACAGTACATCCTAACAGGAAAAAAATGAACAGGATGTCTATACAAATCATAGGCACTGAATAAATAATTGCACACGTACCATGAACATTAATTAAATGTGTTGGCATTGTGTTCTTATGCTATGCAGTACACCAACACAAATAAAGTTTACATGCATTCTTTAACATAATTAAAACATATACTGCATATGTGAGGGGTACTGCTGTGAGGTGGGATATGAAAGAATGTCATTCCTGATGTGAACTAGCACTTACGGGGAACTGGTACATAAGGAGACACATAAGGGGGCTATAGCCATTGCAGACAACAGGCTTGCCATTACTGTTGCTTTCTGAAGCAACTGTACCATAACTGAAATACATGCTTGCACAGAACATCACAAACCCTAATCTTTCAGATAAATAAAAAAAAAAGGGTACTGCCATGAACAGTAATGCATGGATAGCCGAAACAGTCATTCGCCCACCATTGGCTCTGTTCTTTAATGGTCCGGCCACCCACAGCTACTTCAGAGCTGTCTGTTTCATCTTCGGAAGTACTTGCATCGGCTGCAGCAGCATCTGCCGAAACTTCAGACCGCAGAGGCTCAAACATGTGTGTGGCTGAGCAACAGCCAACAAATCAAATTCCTCACTAAGGTCAGGAACATCCATCTCGGCCATACTTGCACTGCTTCCTCCCATTCAAGTCGCGCTACAATGACGTCATCGTCTCACAATGCGCATGCGCAGGACTCGCGACCAGGGATTCCTCATTAGTGTGGAGTTGAAGACAGGCATCCTAGAACAATAAAATATAGAGCCCAATTCTAAAAAAAGGAAAAGAAATTAAGGAATTTGGACTCCTCACACCAAACAACAACAGCAAATGCTGTACATTTGTCCACAATGGTGAGTCAAACACACGCTGAATGAAAATGTCTGTTTATTTGTCCTTTAACCAACAGCCTACTTCCTCCTACCCCCCACCAGAATTGCCTTATGTCTGTCCCATGCATTCTTGCACATCAACAACCCCACACACAGCCTTGGGAAATAGCATAAACCAGTTTTATGGGAAGGAAAATGTTGGCCAGGACACCACGGAAAATCCCCTACGCATGTGAAAAGAGCCTTGGGCTCTTTTACTTCCACCTGCACACCCACTAGGACAGTGCCAGAGAGGGGTAAAAGGGTTCTTAGTTTAATTTTAATGTCCCATCCAAAGGACAGCACACCACAACAGTACAGCAGCCCCAGTACTGCCCTTGAGTGCCAATGTTTAAGGTATGTGCCCAATCCCGGTATGGGACTAGAACCCACAACCTTCTGGCCCAGTTGCAGATGTGCTACCAACTGAGCCCTGGTAACACTTTGCTCATGAGAATAAGCCGATTTCATAATTGCAATAAGGTACTCCAGGGGGTGCACTGTGCTGGGATAATGGCACTTATTGGGTGTTGGAAGCACTCAGCCTCATGCTTCTATACATCCAAGGCATGCTGTTATCCCAGCATAATGCACTCCCTGTTGTACCTTATTGCTTAAGTAATGCAGGAACTGTACAGGGTATGGAGTATGCTGCATGTGCACACGCAAAGACAGACGCAGACACACACACACACACACAAACACACACACACTGCATTAGAGCAAGTGTTACTGAGACAGAGAGAGAAAGAGAGGGAGACTGAATGTTGACAAGAACATCAAGGATTATGCCTCTATTCATTTGTAAAGTTCCATGGGATCTTAGAGTTCAAACAGAAATATTCAGAATGGTTCTCAATTTAATGTATCATCTGAAGGATTAGACCTCTAACAGTGCAGTTCAGCCCCTAATAACAAAGAAGAACTCCCAGCAGCAGCAATTCGTTTCAGATGATAGGAAGAAAGCTTGCTCACTAGCAAAAACTTTTGTTTTATAAGTTAATTTATTTATTAATTCTTTATTTTTTGTTTACCAGGTAGGTGAACTAGACAAGAGCATTTCCTATTTTCAGGCATGACCCGGGAGAGTTACTGTACAGACAACATGAGCAGCAATAACAGGTAATACAACATTACAAAACATAGGGCCAACACAGGATGGCTGTTCTGGTGCAAGAGGCTCCAAGCATGAGGTCAGGGTGAGAGGACCACACAGTGGAGCTGAGTGGTTCTGTCTACCCAAACCTCATGCAGGAGAAGCCTGCTTTACCATAAAAAACACCCTGCAGAGGCTCTATTAACTTATTATAAATCGCTCAAGTTAACTAGAGTGATTGATAATTAGCTAGCGTGACTGATAATAAGTGTTAAATACATTGTTTTGAAAAAAACAACAGTAAGACACCCTCTACCTGGCTGTGAAGTGGAGCGTTCCACTTCTAACATTACTGCACGAGAGACCATGGTACATTTGATAACAGGTATGGTGGCCTTGTGTGCTGATTGGCTAATAGCGCACAAGTGATTTTTTTTTTTTAAACAAAAACTTATGAAAGCAAAGCAAAGATAACCAGTACCGCAAACAGGGACAACCCACAGGTAACCCAGTGTTTTGCTACCTAGAAGCCCTTAGTGCAGTACTGCAGTGCCATTGCTGGGTATTAGCCCAAGTGCCTGGCTTGGAACTGGGACCCCTGCCCTGATCATCCGATCTTCCTGATCCAGAGGCAAGTGGGCTGCCAGATGAGTCCCAGACTTCAGCAACTATATCAGCAACAAAGCATAAAGGAGTTTGGAGCTGATTCAAGATACATTTACTGAAGTAGATAAAATGTGAGGAGAGTAACTGGGATTTCTGCCAGGGTGGTGCAGAATCAGGTTCCTTTATTGGGAAGCTTCCAAATGATCATGAAGGCTTGGTCAGCTTATCTTAGCCAGCACTGGCAACCCACAGCTGTAAATAAGATTACAATAAAGTCACAGCCCTGCTGCTACCAGAGAATACTAGATATAAAGGGTGGGCGGAGGAAGGGAAGTAAGGATTAATAAAATCCGGGGACAGGAACAGGATGAACCTAATTTCAGCTGACTTGTAGACTTCTATAGCAATAAACATGTGGCTTGACAACTGATTCTGTCTTCTGTAGTTTGGCAAAGTGCACATTAACATGATTTATGACACCACCCAGATGAAAGCTTTGTGTAAATATATACATAGTTCTGTATTACGGTACTGGAAGTCTAAAAGGGTGTGCATTTTGCTTTTGTGATATTCTGAAGTTTATACTAAAGCTGGAGTGCTGCAGAACTGAGAGTACAGTACTGTATATAATGAATGATACATATAGTGTGATATACTGATTTGGGGTATAGTTTGCTAAAAGTCACTGTCCATATGTTGAGGTGTCTAACCGTTATGTGTTGAGACATACTGTAGCAGGGCTGGGTATACTGCTAGGGATGCTCAGTGGTTTGGACAGGGGAACCAAATGTGAACAACCCTAAACAACAGCTGTCTGAGGAAGTGGTGATAATTCTAAATATGGTGTGATTTCCAAACTCTCCCTTTTGGATTAACGTTCTTGTACATTTTGGGTGGCACAGTGCTGGAGGTGCTAGAACCTTCCTAAAGCCGCACCATGCTACAGCACAGAGAAATGAATAAGCAGATGTACACTGATGGACAAAGATCTGGCTTTTTTGTACTGCACATATCCTTAGTAATAACAAACATGAAGAAGAGAAATACAACACAGATACAGTATAAACAACTTCAAGTGATAAGTTGAATGTAAATATTGCATTTTCATTGTCTTCCTGGCAGGTAACGCCCTTTTTACAGAGGTGCACAGGTCACTAGTAAATAAATCATAGTCCACATCAGCAGTGGACCCTAATTACCGACGATTCCGAATTAAGCTGTTACAGTCCTTTCATTATTAATATGGATGCATGTATGAAAAGGTAACTCTTGTCTTTTACAATTCTGTTTGTCCTAATGCTATTCAGGAACTGAGTTAATAATCCAATGCTTCTGACATCACAATCTGTGATGAAAATAAGTGAACTCTGGTCCAAGAGGGGAAAACTTAATACAAATACTACAGCAGCCTGAAGTTGTTTTGATCCACATACTGGGTTCTGTGCAATGCCCCAAGATTAAACAATGAACTAACTCAGACATCCTTCTTACAAGACTACAATTTTTCCAGCACTTTATCCTCCCTCACACATCCCGCCAACACTCTTGCCCTGGTTCCCCTTTATTTACTTTGTATTCTCCCTTCCCCACCCCTTTTTTGCATAACCCCCTAAAGAGTTTCCTTCTCTTCTCCCCCCCTCCTCTTCTCCTAATCCCTCATGTGACATTCAGCTTTTGGACTTGACCACATCATAAACCATATAGCACAAAACCTGTTTTTAAGGGTTTTCTTCCCCCTTTTGGGCTTAAGAGAACATGAGTTTACATGCTCCCAACTAGGTTATTTATGGACCCTGGAGACTTTGCAGACTTTTGAACAGTTAATGAGTTATATCGGGGCTCTGCTCTCTCATCCTTAATTATTTTCTCATATCTATCTTGATGTGTTTACTGTACATTGATGGGACCATGAATAAATAATTATGAAAAAAATGACTGCTTGGAAAGACTGTGGCTTTTACCTCATAGTGCTGTGCTACGAAGCAGATTGTCACTATGCAATCAAGTCTCGAATGTTTGTAGTTAGACATTCTCAGGTAGTATATATCCCTCCATGCCAGACAGAAATGAGATATATGTAGATCATGACCAGACTATGACTTATAAACAGGTTTAAAAGGCTCTCTTAATCCAGTTTGCATCCAAATTATCACAGCTGTAAGTGAAAACATTGTACTGATGGCCTGCTAAAGCAATTCATCAGAATATATGTAAATAAAAACAAAGGTAATCCTGGATTTAAAAAAAATGGTGTTCTAGGCCAGCCCAGTGGTGCTGAGGGCTGATGCATTGGTAGCCTTACATCATGGCACACTGACAACCCGTCTTCGGGAATGAGCACGGGTTGCCGGGGATGGGCAGGGAAGGAGCTGGACTGAGCTTCCGACGGACTGATCTCCAGCTCCGGGGAGGGGGGGTGCTTGCAGTTGGTGTGCATCTGACCCCTGGTGGAGGCTAGGGATCAGCTCAACACTGCCGCTGTAACATGGGGGCGAGAGCCTGGCAGATACCTAGTGGGGATGCCTGCATGTGCCCATCACCGGCGGCATTGCACGCCATGCTCTCACAGGCAGAAAAAGTGAAAGATCCTGGTGGCTGGTCATGGTGGCTTGATGACTGCCCCTCCAATGCTTGTCCCTGGAGGTAACACCCTGACCTAGCTCTGTTCTGGTGGGTGAGTAGGGGGCTCCTCGCATCCCCACCATGGAGAGTAAGCCTTGGGATATGCAGAGGGTGAGGGCCTGAAGGGGAGAAGCACAGGGGATGGTGGCTGGATGAAGAGCCGAACAGGGCCAGGGGGAGGAGAGAAAAAGATAAAAAAAAAAAATGGTGTTTTAAAGTTTCCTCTATGCACAAATGCATATAATAAAGCTGCAGTCTTTGGCCACATGTAACTTTTTTTATACTGTATGTCCAGCTCCTAGGTTGACTGGTTTTGCCCAGCAAAAATGTGACATGGAAGGCACAGTGAGAAAGGGTGCTTGAAATAAGTTATTTCTGTAGCACAGTCGTTTAAAAAAGTTTGATTATTAAGACTCCAGTCTTGTGTGCTTATTTTATTGTTTTTCTTTGGGGGATTTGCATTTCTGCTTGTTGGTGACCTTGCAATTATGGTTCTGAATGTAACAACTAGGGCCAGTTATTGAAATATGGGTAAAAGCAGAGTGCAAAGGTTTGCACTGTGCTTGCACTACGTCCAGCCTAGAGGATGCTATATTCAGTCGAATAGAACACTAGTGCTATTAGACTGAAAAAGGACCATGTTGGTGCAGAGCTAAGTCTTGTAGCACTGCCCTGACATGGATGTGGGCTGAATACAGCCCATAGGGAACTGGAGGCAACTACACCCCTGGACCTGATAGCACCAGGAGCCATGGCATGATATTTAGCCCATAACATGGAAATGAGCCCGTTGGGCATGGAAGGCACTAAGGGGCCAATTTGCGCTCCTTTGCATTGGAAGTGGTGGCAAGCTAGCACTCCACCTGAGGCCAGTTGCCACATCAGGTATGGTGGCAACTGGCCCCTGAAACCCCAATTGCTTGTCCCCATAATATGCATGATTCCCTGGTGTTCAGTGACACCCCCACCCTCCAACCCTTTCCCCACAATCATATTGTTTTCCCTGGTGCTTAGTGACACCCCCGCCCTCTGATTATCCATCTTGGTATATGTTTGTTTTTCTCTGGTATCTAGTGGCACCCTCTGCCCCTGATCTCACACATCCCAGTACATGTTTACTGTTACCCCTTGTCTAGTGGCGTATACCATTACCACAGTGACAGAAATACCACGAAGACTATTACAGCGACAAAATCGTCAGTTGCTGCAATGGTCTGTGGTATTGTCAACACTGCTTTCTCTAAGGTTTCACCCCCTCCCAGAAACAACTCTGACTCAGAGTTGATAATCTGTAATGCAGGCAGTGTGGGGTACAGAGCCCCCCGCATGGGGGTACAGGAGGTGAAGCCCCCCCACAAGAAACACTTGCTTCCCCTGACAGCACAATGACAACTGTCAGCATTATGCCATCGATGTAATGCCGATCAACAAAATTCCTGTCGATGCAGCTTGGTGGAACCATCTAGTGGCACCCACTACCCTCTGATTACCCATACCAGTACATATGTGTTGTTTGCTGGTGTCTAGTGGCACTCCCTAACTGTTTAATCACCTGTCCCACTACATGTAGATTTTTTCCCTGGTGCCTAGTGGCAGCCCTGCCTTCCAATCACCCATCCTATCACATTTTTGTTTTTCCCTTGTGTCTAGTGGCACCCCGCCACCCTCTGATCCCCCATCCTGGTACATGTGTGTTGTTTTCTGTTGTCTAGTGGCATCCCCTGCCCTCTGATCACCCATCCTGGTTCATTTGTGTTGTTCCCTGTTGTCTAGTGGCATCTCCTGCCGTCTGATCATCCATACTGGTACATGTTTGTTGTTTGCTAATGTTTAGTGCACCACTGCCCTCTGATAACCTGTCCCGATAATTGCTACTTTTTCCCTGGTACCTAATGGTAACTTGTACCTTCCAGTCGCCCATCACTGTACCACTGACAAAGTCCCTGGTGTCTAGTTGTACCACCCCTCCCGCTGATGTCATCTTGCTCCATGATGGCTAGTGCCATCCCCGCACTGCCTGCACTGAGCACACCACCCTGCCACCCCATACCTATGTCACCAGTGCCACACTGGGGATCCAATATTGTGACCAACAAAGCCCTCCTCTCTCCACCTCAGCTGACTGCTGTATGAGATGACAGGGAGTGCACATACTGTCTACAGCAGTACATGCACTCCCTGTCATTCCATATGGTGGCTGGCCGAGGTGGTGAGAGGAGGACTGTTTCAGTCACTCTGTTGAATTTCCTGTGCAGCACTAGCAACATATGTATGGGGGGTGGCAGGGTGGTGTGCTTGGTGCTGTGGTGGGGCTGTTAGCCACTGTGGAACAATGAGGCATTGATGACGGGTGCTTGGCATATGGGGGGTACCACTAGATACCAGTGGTATGATGATCACAATCAGAGGGTGGTGGGTAACACTGGACACCCAGGCAATCACTATTAGTATGGTGATGGGTGATCAGAGGGTAGGGGGTGCCACTGGACACCAGGGAAATGCAGCCTTTACCGGAATGGGGATTGAAGGGTGAGGTGATACCACTAGACACCAGGGAAACCAATTTTATTAGTGGAATGGGAGATGGGACAGGTGGGTGGGTTACCACTTGACACAAGGCATCCATCGATGCAATGGGCCAGGATTGGGGGTAATGAAGGGTGGCCAGCTGCAGTACCTCAGCCAGCCACCAAGGCCTTGTGCCCTGTTAAGTCATGGTTTTCAAAGGTGGTAACCTACACCCATTGCATTTACCGCTTTGGCAGACCTCTCAGTTTCCTGCTGCACCCGTATGCAGGGGAGGACCCCCTCATTTGCATGGGTGCAGCGGTAACTTAGCACACAGGCATTGATGGGTTTTGCTTGCATTGTGGAGGTGTCTGAATATAGACACCACCCATGAATTGGGTGCTAAATCTGGTTTATTTATTTTTATTTTATTCCTTTTGGTATCTGGTTAAGTCCCACTAGGCACAATGCCTGTTTCTAGGGGTGAGCAGGGAGCACTGGGTGGTTAAGTGACTTGTTCGGGGTCGCACACTATGCAAGTGGAGATTGTGGGAATCATACACAGGTCTCCTGGATGTACCAAACTCATCCACAGCTCATTACTCTAACCTCTAGGCTACACTACCAGCCCTGTGGTTAGTGCAGAAAAACACCCTTTTGCTCCTGAGCAATCTTTTGAATATCTGGCCCCTGGTGTCCTATGTTATTACACTCAGAACTAGGCTTTTAATGTCATTTTTGTAGTATATTTAGCAAAACTACACTGTGCCCCCTTGCTATGCATCTACCTCATGGCATGCTATCCAAGTAGGGTTTTGTGAGGTCACTTCCTGTAGGAGCTTAAACCCTTTATTTTCTCTGCCCCCCACTCATGTCCATTGTTCCATGATGTTCATTCAGAACTTCCAGGCCCTTCCCCCAACAGGAAGCCGAACAGGCAGCGGGATTCCTGGGACTTCTGAGTGTACAGGTCCAGGCTGGATATGAAAGATGTTGTTTTTGGCTGCTATTGTGTCCCTTTGCCAGTGGCACCTGAGAGAGGAGTCATCACCATTCCCACCTTCTATCACCATTGTTACATTCGCAATCATTTGCCCCTGTGTTACGATGGGAACTGGCACTGAATTTCTACACTCAGGAATATGGTACAGTTTCTGTGTCTTCCTTCCTGGAACTTCTGCAAAACTGATGCATACCATCTTTCTGCTGAAATACATGTAGCACTATGGGAGGGGGTGATTGTTATGTCCATTTTACTGGATTTGGGCACCACACCTGATTGTGTCCTTGTTTGCTATCAGCCAGGTGTGTGTTGTGTCCATTTACATTAGTTTCCAGTTAAGTGTTTCATCACCTTATGATTTCCTGGCGTGGCTTGAGCTGGTTGATTTTCAACAACAGGTAGTATCATATTTATTGTTTAGATTGCACAAAAAATGTTTATTTCAATTTTCTGGGTTGCAAAGCAATATCAGGGAATTTTAAATCATGACTGCATGGTTCAAACATGGCTGGATGTCAAGCACCCCACTGTTTGGGGCATGACTTTCAGCCATGTTGACACCATGCGGGGGGCGGGTGTTGAGCAACTGATTTTCAACCATGTTGAGGCCATGTTGTTGTTGTGTGTGTGTGTGTCCTTCTCCATTTTGTTTTTACCATAGTGGCTATGTGTGTTTCTCCATTTTGTTTTCACTCCTGTGGCTATGTGTGTGCTCCTGAGTTTTGTTTTCACCCATGCTGCTGTGTATGTACCTCCATTTTGTTTTCACCCCTGCAGATGTGATTTGTCTTCACCTTCCAGTTTTCTTTTTCCCACTCATTTTGTTTCCATTCATACATTTTTCACCCTTCCTTTTTCCATCCCTCATTTTTACAGCTGCGGTGGGCATAGTCCTGCAGACATTTTGCTTTGAGAAAAGGACTCCCTGCATAAATTACCTTCCAAACAACTTGATAGAGTGTTAAAAATAGTATCCTCCACTGAAGCCTCATTACTACGCTGCCTGTGTTTGTATGGGAGCTTGAGAGCACTATTTTTCCTCTGGCTTAAGAAGTTAATTGAGCCCTCCCCAGTATTGTCTTTTTTTGCAAGTTGAAACCTCCTCTAACAATTGAGCCCTCCCCAGTACTGCCTTTTTTTTACAAATTGAAACCTCCTCCAATGTGTTTTATGGGCCTTTTCTTTATTTTGTTAAGTTTCAGTTCTTAATTTACTACCTTTTGCAAACTGAGAAACTTCTGCTTTGCTGGTATCCCTTCCCCCTCTCATACAGAGGTGTAAAATTCCTTTGTTTCCTAACCATGCTGGTTGATTTTACTTGCTTTGTTCTTCCACAATATGAAAGCCTTATGTTTTGAGTAGATGATCCAACCACCACAGTTTCCCCTCTCCCCCATCACACACCAACACAAGTGGAAACCACAGTTTATATACAGATTGCGTGCAGCAGTAACTGCTGCTGAGATAAACAGATCTGTCTTCTGCTATGCAATGGAGGGGGAGCATTGTTGGAGCAATCACAGACTTGTTTTATAAATAGCTGCCTGTGTTCCATGATGTTTCCAAGCTAGTTTAAATAAATCACTCCGATGCTGCATATATTATTTTATTTAGGGGCTACTCGAACAAACTGTAAGGTGCTGTTCCATTTCTGCTACTTAGTACTGGTGCAAAAACTGAAAGGGACTAAAATCAATAGAAAAATGAATGCAGACAAAATTACTTTAAACAGTGACATGCTTAAACACACACACACACACAGACACAAACACATGCAATACCCTAAGCAGAACACAGTTGGATAAGGTACCGATATTTAGGAAACTTATTACACTTACCCACAGATTAGCAGTGTGACTCCTGGCTAACAAAATGAGTGCAGACAAAACTACTTTAAATAGTGACATGCTTAAACACACACACAATACCCTAGGCAGAACACAGCTGGAAACTTATTACACTTACCCAAAGACTAGCAGTGCGACTCCTGGCTGCTGTGTTCTCTCTCCTGTGGCTGAGCTGTAATACAGACCCTGTAACAAGACACTGGCCTCCTGCAGGGGCTATTAGACATCAGAGCAAAGGGCACTCTGGGAAGACTCTCTGGGACAAGATGCAATAAAAGAAACCTGAATGGCAGCCCCAGGGCCATAAAACAGCTAGAGAAAGTTAGAAAAAACTCCTCTCACAGCCTCAGCAGAAAATAAAAAAAAACACTGGGATGAAGTAAGAACACAAAAAATGTAATAATACATATATTTTCCTAATTTTAAAATGCAGTTTTCCTTTAATAATCCGCAAGGTGTGGGTTTGGCTGGGATTTACCCACACCTGGCAAGTGACCAACAATGCCAGGTGTACATAAGTCCCAGTGCACTCCACACTGTGCAGTGGATTACTGTGATTGTACAACTGGTAGGAAGTAAAGAATTAAAAACAAGATATTAAAATACTCAATTTCTAGAGTGGGGCATACTTGCAAAGGGGATGAGGTATTGGGCTTACCTTCAGGTGTCAGCTGTCCAGGCATATCCCTGTCTAAATCAGTATGCTCTTAAATCAAGACAGTAGCTATTTCATAGAACCATGAGACTGAAACTGATTCTGCAGTTGATAAAGCTGTGTTGTGCAGCATATAGCTAGCTAAACTCTGGCATCAATTTTTGTCTCAAGGTTTTGTGAAATGTCTTCTGCCTTTTTTTATTGCTTTGTTGCAGAAATGTCAAAAGTGATATTGCTGGACAGCTGACAGCTGGGTAGCCCTTCACACCTACATAGAAAAGAATTTATAAGACATTACCTCCTGACTTATAGGGTTGTTATTCCTTTGGTTTCTTCCAAAAACTTTGTTCCTCATCTTAACTAATTTGAATTGAATAGACCAGAATCTTGGTCTAATTTAAAGCAATTGTATGACACAGGTTTATTACTTTGAAATCCTCAATGCAGCACTAAATATAGAGAATACTGGATGGGCAACTATGCACAACCAGTGTCTTCTGCCACAGAGGGGTTCTGATTCCCTCTGACCAGGACAGCAAAGCTCAAGAGGACCATAGAAATCAGAACCTCGAGGTGACAGAGCACATTGGTTATGCATAAATTTGCTCATCCTATAGTTTAGTGTATAGTAGTAGTATTATGTGAAATGTGTCAATTGTGTTTTTGTTCTCTCTTTCATAATAAAACTGACTTGTGAAGTCTCTAGAGGTTCCACCACCCTTTCTGTGAAGAAATACTTCCTCGCGGTACCCCTTAGTCTACCCCCTTCCAACCTTATGTCATGCCCCATCGTTCCTGGACATGTCTTTTTCTGAAAGATGCTACCTTCCAGCACCCTATTTATGCCTTTTAGATATTTGAAGATTTCTATCATATCATCCCTGTCTCTTCTCTTCTCCAGGGCATATATATTGAGGTCTCCCAGTCTCTCCTCATATGACGTTTTGTGCAGGCCCTGCACCATCTTTGTTGCCCTTGTTTACTGTGTTCACTCTGTCTACATCCTTATGGAGATGTGGCCTCAAAAACTGGACACAGTATTCCAAATGAGGCCTCACCAGTGATCTGCACAATGGCATCACCACCTCCTTTCTCCTGCTGGTGATACATCTCCTTATGGACCCCAACATCCCACTGGCTCTCCCCATAGCCTTGATATATTGTTTAGCCACCTTCCGGTCATCCAGTATGATTACCCCCAAATCCCATTCCTGTTTGGTGATCATCAGCACCCCCCCCTTCCTGTAATCCTTCCCTGGGTTCCTGCAACCCAAATGCATGATTTTGCACTTTTTTGCATTAAATCTCAGCTACCACACTTAGGACCATTCCTCCAGTTTACCTAGGTCCCTCCTCATTGTTTTCACCCTTCCTGGAGTGTCTACCGTGTTGCAAATCTTAGTGTCATTCACAAAGAGGCACACTTTCCCCCTCCAGCTCCTCTGCAATTTCACTTATGAAGACATTAAACAGGACTGGGCCTAGGACTGATCCCTGTGGCACCCTGCCGGACACACTCCTTTCCTTACATTGAGCACCATTTACCATGACTGTCTATCTTCTATCATTCAGCCAGTTCCTAACCCAGTTTACCACCTTGTGACCCACTCTCAGGCTACCCAGCTTGTTCACAAGTCATATGTGGAATGGTATCATAAGCCTTACTAAATGCAATTTATGTTTATGTTTAAGCCCAATAAACCCTTATCAAGTTAATGGCATTTGCAGCCATAGTGGCTCTGCCAGAATTTGTTTTATCCACAGTTGGTGTCTGCCATAAAAAGACATTTTTGTTCTTTAGAAAAACTGTTTTAAGAAGAACTAGCATTTATATAGTGATTTTCATACTCACTGTATCCCAAAGCACTTTACGAGCAATGAGACAGACTGGTAGTGGAATGACTAAATTTGTAGGTGGCAGTCATTTCACACATCAACATCCACACACAGTCTTAGAAAAGTGCATGAACCAGTTTTATGGGAAGGGAATGCTGGCCAAAGCATGAAGGAAAATCCCCTACTCTTCCTCTTCAAAATCCTCTATAAAAAAGTATGGGGTAAGGACCCCTCCTATTGGTCACAGGGTATGGATAGGTGTGATGAGGTGGGTATTTTCTTCTGTAGTATACAATTTAAATAGTTAAAACTAATAGAAATTGAACCAGGTAGAGTTTTATTGGTACAGTAGATGGATTGGTGGGAGAGAAGCTTTTTTAGACTGATAAATATCTATGCCCCACAGACAAAAGTTGCAAGATTAGCATTATTGAAAAAAGTAAGACCATATTTACATACAAGCAAATTAGTAATTTTGGGTGGGGACTTCAATTGTGTACTGTCCCTACCAGATAGGAAAAAAGAGATGGGGAAACTATATCATGATTCATTATATCTAAATGAAATGATTAATATTGCTGGCCTTCAGAATAATATTTTACAGCATAAGGGCACTTCACAAACAACATTTATCAAAGGATCTTTAGCCACAAGAACTGATTTTTTACTTGTATCTTCAGCTATTCAAGTAAGTGAAGTGAAAACAATAGCAGATGAAACAGATCACCTAGCAGTGGCCTGAAATATAGGCTAGATAATACAGACCCTTTAACCAGGAAACCCAGGAGATTAAATACATCTATGTTATTAGAGGCTGATAATATAAGAGAAGAATGGTTAGAAATGTTTAAAGCATGATGCACTATAATTGCTGCATACAACATTCTGACAGAGTGGTGGGAAGATACAAAAAAATATTTTAGGAGATTTTTCCAGTCAGAAAGCAGGAGAACAAATAATAAATACCTTCATTATTCAGAACTTAGAGCAAAATTACATAAACTCATCTCTGATTTGTATACTGAAAATACGGATCTCACTACTAAAATTGAACAAGTTAGAGAGGAAATGACAGTTTACCAATACGGAAGGGCAATTTCATTATAACAAGAATGGAAATTTGGCACTAAGGGGAAATCACAACATTTGGATATGTTTTCAGGATGCCAGCTACAGCATAAACAGATCTATGGGTTGAGTAAAATAGAAGTAGAAAAGTATTCACAACTCAAAAAGATATTATGGATATTATTAATTTATATTTGCAAGAACAGTTTCGAATTCCATTTGAGACTAAATGGGACAATTCCATGATAGATACAAGGAACATTCCCTCAGTTCCAAATACAGTACTGAATAATTTCACCAATCCCATTCCATTTTCAGAAATAGACTGGGCAATTAAAAGTTTAAAGAGTAATACAACTCCAGGTTTAGATGGATTGCCAACAGAGTTTTATACAACCAGCCCAGAGAATTTGGCTACTCGTACTGCTTCCCAAAACAGATATCCAAAAGCATCGATGCATAAGATTGAAAAACAGACTTTATTTCATTACTTCTAGGTCCAAGGCCTTGAGAAAGCGCAAGTCTTGCACGAGAATGTTTGGTTGTGGGGATGGGTGTCTGTACTTGTATCCATGTTTGCTGGAGGTAATGAAATAAAGTCTACTTTTTGACCTTATGCATCGATGCTTTTGGATATCTGTTTTGGGAAGCAGTATGAGTAGCTGAGTTCTCTGGACTGGTTGTGTGTGAGTACTCTCTTATTGGCTCTGTTTTTTGTTTTGAGCCACCTTTATTGCAAAAATAGAATTTTATGCAAGCAATAATACCTGACAGGGTGGGCGGTTTGGGGGCAATACCAGACTTCCTGGGGCATAATGAGGCCCAATGCCTCAGGCAGGAGGGCCTTATAGTCCCTGGAAGGTCTAGTATTGCCCAATACTGCCCACCCTGGAGGGTATTATTGTGCTTAGAAAATGTGCTACTAACTAAAAGATGAAGATTAAAAAATAATAATATTTAAAATGTTTTTTTTTTCTTTAATTTTTGCTGGGTATAGGTATATGTTTACAAAAAGTCAATTTTTTGGGGGGCCACTAGATGGTGCTCCACTGTATACTGTCTGTTGTTTCCCTTCCTGGTGTTTTCCTTGCCCTGCAAGAGACAGGTCTGTGTTTGTCTCTCAGCCATTCTTTTCTGCTTACCCCCTTCCCAACCAACAGAAAAACTGTTTCTTTTTGATTGATTTAATTATCCTTTGGTTTTTAGTTTTAGACAAACTGCATTTGACGGTGTCTGAAAAGGTGGCTAAAGAGGGGCGTGATGGAAAGGAGCCAGTTTCTCCTAAATTAATTGCTGAATGGGAAAGTAAACTCTAGTTGGGATTTAACTGCTCCCATTTGAAAAGGGGCAGTAACTTCAGCAGAGCGGTGTTTGGATTGTAGCATCACAGATCAGACTGTTGGGAGACAACAGAAGTTACTGTAAAAAAATGAAAACAGCAATGAAAACAAGTCTGAGAGGGAATGAGTTCTCAGTTTGTGCATGCTGGGGATGACTCGCTCTTTGTGCTTTCCTTGTGGGGGGGTGGTAAGGAAAGGTGAACCACTTCATGTCAGGGCAGTCTGTGCTACCACTGGGTCACAGGCAGGTTCATTTTTGGGAGTGAGTGGGCTGGTGATTGGAGGAGGGATGAGCAAGAGTGTTGTCAGGTGTCTGAGAGTCCTGCTATCAATCACAGGGCATGGGACTAGAGGGCACTGTAAATAAAAAAAGAAAGAAAAAGGCAAAGGGACAAATTAGTGAAGTGGAGGTCAATGTGTGGTTTCCTCAGGCAGCTGGCACTGAACTAGGGAGCATGAGTGGACAGTATCACTCGCTAAGTGAGAGAAAAAAATGGCAGCATTTTCAAATTGAATAGTGTGCTTTCAACCAATGGGCAGGCACAGTGGGCACAATGATTTTTGAATGGGTAAAATGGCATTTGGGCTGGTACTTGTTATTTAGAGGGCTCTACCTATAAGTTAATGTATCCCTGCCAACCAATCAGATTTACTTTGGTTACTTTGGTACAGTAGGACAAAAGGTGGTCAATGGCCCATCATGACTGTCCCCCGTGAATGTGGGCAATTATTCCTTCTGATAAATAGAGGAAAGCCATCTGTCAAGCCTATTTCTAAAATAATTATAATTATCTGAATTTATTAGTTCCTGTGGTAGTGTATTCCAAACATTAGCCACTCTGATATTATAAAAGTGGTCTCTTTTTGATGTGCTAGCCCACATTACTTCTAGTTGTTTGTTATGCAACCTGCCAACAGTACGTCTGTCAGCAAACTTTATGTCACAATTTTCCATCATATCAGTATTTTTAAAGATTTTGTAGAGGAAGAGTAGATCACCTCTGCATCTTCTCATATGAAGTGGGAACATGCCAGTTTCTTTTAATCTAGTAGTATAATCGTAATTTGATAATCTAGACAGCATTTTAGTTGCTCACCTCTGAACTCTTTCTAACATGGAAATGTCACCCTTAAGATATGGGCTTCAAAATGGGGAGCAATAATCTAAGTATGGTCTAATGCAAGTCCTATAAATTGGAATCAGACTCTGTTCACCTTTTGATACAAATGTCCACCTAACTCTGTTTATTAGGCCATTAGCTAATCTTGTAGTTTTAATACAATGGTCAGTTGATGTAAGTTTATTGTTTACCAAAATGCCTAGATCCCTTTCACATGTTGATTTTGGTATCTGGATATTATTTAAGAAATAATTTGCACCAGGATTTTTTTTCCATAATGTATAACCTTACATTTGTCAACACACTGAATTTCATGTAATTTCCTTTTGCCATTGCTTAATATGCAATAGATCATTGGTTAAAAGTTTTATGCTCTCCTCACAGTCAACTTTACCACCCAATTTGGTATTATCTGTATATCTGGACATGATGTTGTTCTGACTAATTGTCATATCAGTAATATAAATATTGAACAGAGAAGGGCCCAAAATGGAGCCCTGTGGGACCCCGCTAGTAACCATCCCATGTTGGGATACAGTACCATTTATTCTAACGTGCTGTGACCTGTCAGTCAACCATTCCTCTACCCAATCTATTAAGCACCATGAGATACCAAATTTGGCTAGTTTGTTAACTAATTTAAGGTGAGGAACCAGGTTGAAAGCTTTACTATAGTCAAGCAGAATAACATCCATTGGAACCCCTTGGTCAATTTCCTTACTTATATTTTTATAAAAAGAGATTAAGTTAGTAATGCAGGAGTAACCCTGTCTGAATCTATGCTGCGAAGTATCAGTGATACCAAGAGATTCGATTTCATTTTCTATGAATGTCTTTATGATTCTTTCCATCAGTTTACATACTACAGATGTGAAGCTGATAGGACAGTAGTTGCTCACATCTGCCTTACTACCTTTTTTAAATATTGGAATCATATTTGCTTTGAACAGTCAGAGGGTATTTGCCTATTTGTTATTGATTTATTAAATATTATGGTTAACAGAATGGGGATAGCAGCAGGAGTTTTGCTCAGAAATCATGGGTAAATGTCATCTGGCCCTGGGCTAGTATTTTTTATAGGGGTTCATAGTGCTGTTAATACATCAGCCTGGTGGATCACATAGGTTTTATTGTTATTATTGTTCAAAGTCAGACAGGTGTTTGTACTGACTGATTTTGTACTAAAGATGGAACAAAAAAATTCACTAAATCTATTTGCAGTTTCTTGATCAGGTTCTACTATTTTACCATTATGATTAACAGGCACCACTCTTTCTGCAGTTTATTTTTTCCACTCAGATATGAATACAAGGATTTTTGTATTGTTTTTTGAATGTACCAATCTGAATTCTAATTTTTACCTTGCTGTTTTAATCATCTTTTTCAATTATGACACAGATTTTTTTAAAGTCTAGACGTTTCCTCACTTGGATCTATTTTCATTTTTTTGAAAAGCCTTTCTTTCCTTTTGATGAGTTTTTTATTGATTTATTAAACCAAATTGGTATTTTACCCTTTTTTATATTTATTTATTGTAGGCACATAATCACTCTCTAATTTTAATGTAATGGCTTTTAACTTCCCCCATGCTTTTTCCACAGTGGGGTATGATAAAATAGTGTTCCAATCTATAATGTTTAATATTTTGTTAATTTCAGTGAAAGTATCCTTATCATGTTTTTTAAGATAGTAGAATTAGTGATTTTTGTATGTTTAATTGGCATGCTAATTAATACTAAATTATGATCGCTGTTACCTAGGGGTTCTTTAATTTGAACTTTTGTTATTGTATTTTCATTATTAGTAATGACAAGATGAAGTATGTTGTCACCTCGAGTTGGGTATTTTACCAATTGTTCCAGTCCTTGATTAATTAAAGTGATAAGGGAGTATTTATCCATTTCACATGATCCTTCTAGTATAGTCCAATCAATGCCTGGAAGATTAAACTCTCCAAGGATGACAACATTACACCCTCTCTGACATATCTGAAATTTCATGAATTAAATGTTTATTATAGTTGTTATCAGCTGATGATGGTCAGTAGCAATTATCAATAATTAATTTGCGATGTCCCTTAAATTTAATATTTCCCCTATATGCTTTCAGAAATATTTTGTTGATTGATTTAATGAGACTCGATGGTTTGTTAGATTTTTAAACCCATTTTCTAAAAAACATCTAAAGATGATCTTGGAGTAGTATTAAAATAATTGTTTAACTATTTATTAGAGGCTGGTGATCTGCTGTCCTCCATGCAACATGCTTTTTAGATATTTTTTTGTTTAAAAAGGGTGCTAAAATGCTGATTAAAAATTGGAGACTGTCTAAGGATTAGTGGAAGCAGCAGAATATGTAATAAATTCAACACAAACCTATGCCATTCCTAGGAGAATCATCTCAGATAATGTTTTTCTGCTGAGTGAACTGTGGGAAAGTGGCCAAAAGGGTATGATAAATGGATAGTTAATATCAACAGATCAGGCAAAAGCTTTCGATGATGTACCACATACTTGTTTGTTTAATATACTTAAACTTTAGGGTCTACCAGAGAAATTTTTAGCGTGGCTTCAAATATTATATAGTGGATCTACTATTATTCCCAATGTATATTTAACCTTAGGCTTCAGGGTAATGGTTAAAAGAGGTGTTAAACAGGGATACCCACTAATTCCCTTACTGTACATTTTCCCCTTGGATCCTTTACTTAGATTAATACAGAAACATCCATATATAGTAGGGGGATAAAGTTATCTTCTGAAATACTAGAAGTTACCACATTAGCTTATGCAGGTGATTTATGCATAATCAGCAGTCAGGCACAGCACTTAAAGACAGCATTGAGAGATTTTCACAGATAGCAGGTGCTACAGTAAATTATTCTAAAAGTGTTGGTATCCCAATAGGAAGTCCAGCAGATTATACATTAGATTTGCACATAGGGAACATAGAAATAACAAATACATCATTGAAAATTTTAGGACTGACCTTTGGGAAATGGGATATGGCCGCAAGGAACTGGCAGATCTGTACAGAACAGGCAGAACAGAAACTGTCTAAATGGAAAAGTAGGTCTTTGTCAAAAAGGAAGAGAGTGTTTTTAGTTCAGACATTATTGTTGCCTACTTTTCTATATGTTTGCATAGTTTATCCCAGTTCTATGTGATTTCAGTGACTCAAAATGGGCAATAACAATAACAGCAAGTGCACATTGCCGAATACCAAAACGGTGATGTGCACTTCAGCAAAAACTCAGAAACAGTGATGGCTCCTTAGTTTCACTCTGGGGGTGAAAGTTAGTTACCCCCATAAAAAATATAATCACCTCTGGGGAGGAGGACAATGGGAGACAGTTGAAAACTCGGAAGGGGGGCTACTCAAGAGAGGGACACAAGTCGGCAGGGGAGAACATTGGGGGGGCAACCTGCAGGCTGGGGGAAGCAAAGTTGGGAGGGTGGGGGAATGGGAGTGCCGTAACCCTCCAAAAAAAAAACAACAGTACAGAACAAAAAAAAAGTCTGCCCCACAGCCAGTCCCAAACCAGGGTCCTCCAGTCATAGAGACGGTGACTCCAACCACTAGATCAAATACCCAGCTTGGAACTGGCCTGACACAAAAACTACTACATTGTGCAAAACACCCACTCCCTAACAGAAACAAAAACTTTGAAGTTGTGATGTGCTACAAAGAGCACATCACTCATTTTAGAGTCATGATTTTCACTTTGCCCAAACTGGCTCGCCCAAATTGAGTCCCTGTATTCAAGGGATACCACTTATCCCTCCCCACCCAGACCTTGAGGTGAAATTATACAGTTTATTCTTCCAGGGCCTATGGAGCAGCAAAGACTGCACCCTATTAAGAGAGAATTCCCTTACATGTCTATTATGAATGGTGGAGTCAAGATGATAAACCCAGTAGTTTTTATAACATCAATGTTTATTTACTATAATATTACATTAGTCTTAAGGGACATGGAGAAAACATGGGTTCCATTAGTAATGGATTGGCTCTTGCCTTGGATATGGGAGTGGCAAACAGGAAAGTGGGTCAGTAGATTAAAAGACCATTGTCATGTTACTTCTAATTATGTGCTCATAACTAAAAGAAAGATCAAAATATGGAAATTGCCCATAGCAGCTATTCACTCTAGTAGTACAGTAGAAGGCAAATATATTCACATATAATTGTCAGTTGTTTTAACCCCCATTAATATTAAAATATTGTCCTGAAAATATGATTATAGTAGCCACCAAACAGATCAGTGATCCATGTATATCCTTTCAATGCGGGGTATTTCCTGACTGGGGATTTATGGGAGAGTACAGTAAAAGAGTCATTTAACCACAAAGAAATAGAAGAAAGAGACTGCCCAAGCGAAAGTTGTCAAGAATCATTGTAAACATAAACTCATTTACTAATAGACTATCCTTATGCTAGGCAATTTTGGGCACAAGTAAGACAAGTTTTGAGAGAACCATTATTCAGGAATATGGATTAGCAAACATTGGTGCTACAAATCTAGCATAACAAACAGCATTAGTTGCATTCTTCCACCTTGCAAGTTTTTTTTTTCAGGCTGTAAATACTATCTATGGCAAGCCCATTGTGCTTTGCAAATTCAACAAAAAAACATACCACCACATGTTGTGATTAATATGATTTTGTCAACCATGAGGAGAATATATATCAAAGAATGTAGTACAGTACAGTAAAGGAAAGTACTGTACATCAGTTTTGGAAAGGTTTTTCATGGATCAAAAATTATACTTCACAATAACTGGAGATAGCACAATATGCATGATAGAATGGTTTATATTGATACATGGTGATGGTGTATTTTACTTGCAGTATATTGCCTTAATCTTTCAGTGGTCTGTGGTTTATATAACACACTGTGGTTGTTATAAATTAAGGTGTTTGATGACTGTATTTTCTTTCTGATCAGTATGAGTATTCTTGTCAATAAAACTCCCCTACTCTTGCGAATAGTGCCTTGGGATATTTTTCTTCTACCTGAACACACACCAGGACAGCACCAGAGATGGGTAGAAATTTTAATGTCTCACCTAAACAATGGCACATCTCAACAGTACAACACCCCTAGTACTGCCCTCAGGTGCCAGTGTTTATGATATGAGCCCAATGAGATGAGAACCCACAACTTTCTGGCCCAGAGACAGATGTACTACCAACTGAGCCACACTGACACCTTTTTAAAGAGTAACTATCATGCTCTTTAGCAAATTTCTCCTGAAAAAGCACAAAGAACCCTTACCTGCCCCAAAATCCAATCATTGTAATCTTTCCTTGTGTAAGCACCCCAATTTAGGAATGGAAGGGATCGTATTTTGGCTCAGAGGAGCACCGCCATGCTGATCCCTTTCAGTTTCTTGTACCTCTGCAGAGTGCGCTTCACTCCTGATCCACCACCGCGCTACCATGTTTTGTGACATCACTATATGAAGAGCACAGGGGGCACACTCCTATAGACATGAATGGGGGCTGTTTTTTTAAGTTAAATTTTGGTAGTTTAGATGGCCATTCAGAATAAATCATGGCCAATGCTTAACTAATCAGTTCCTTGTTAGTTAAGAGGTGGCCATGATTTATTCCAAATGGTCATCTAAACTACCAAAATTTAATTTTAAAAAACAGCCCCCATTCATGTCTATAGGAGCACGCCCCTGCACCCTTCATATAGTGATGTCATCAAACTTGGTAGCATGGTGGTGGATTGAGGGTGGAGCACACTCTGCAGAGGTACAAGGAAGTGAAAGGGATTGGTGTGGCAGGGCTCCTCAGAGCCAAAATACAATCCTTCCCCTTCCTAAATTGGGGCAGTTACATA
This sequence comes from Neoceratodus forsteri, assembly GCA_016271365.2. Lineage (NCBI taxonomy): Eukaryota > Metazoa > Chordata > Ceratodontiformes > Ceratodontidae > Neoceratodus > Neoceratodus forsteri. Next base: position 932,607,521 of record CM057453.1, read on the forward strand.
AGAAAAGATTACAAGGATTGGATTTGGGGGTAGGTAAGGGTTCTTGGGGGGGACAACATAAAAAGTTGCTCTTTAAGACTATGTTATTATTTAGACAGAAAGGATTTTATGTTTCACATGATACAACAGGGGCAGGAACTTCAAATGGTGGTGCAGGGTTGCATCCCACCCTGCACCACGGGACTTAAACTTTGACAGTGCACCGAACACCTGTATCACAACTGCACCCGATTTTCAATTAACGGGGGCATTGCAACTGTTTCTCTGCTTTTCAGCAGCTTGCGCCACATATCTGGTGCAAGCACCGATACTTTGTCCCCGCGGAGTGGCACATGCTAGACTAAAAAATTGTGATCTAAGGTGCTGTGCAGGGTGCAAGGGATGGAAAATCCCAGATGCCAGCCGGTGAATGCCGCAAACCCCGTGTGCCATATGTTCGGCGCACCTGGGGCTTGCGGCAGTATTGGACATTTAAAAATCTGGCCCCAGGAGTTTGATTTAGTTAAACTTTTTTTGAAGAAACTGCTCTGCACCACTCTTCTTCATTACATTATATGGGTTCTCCTTTATTCCATCCATCATGCCATCTGTTGTGAAGCAATTGATGTGTGCTTTCCTTTATTCCATCATATCATTTGCTGTAAAGCATTTTATGTACAGTCTCCTTTAATCAGTTGTTTTTCTATTGGGAAGCAACCAGTATGCACTTCCCTTTATTTTGTGAAGCAATTGGTGTGTGATCTCCTTTATTTGGCATTTTATGAACATGGTCAACATACTACTGGAAGGCCCACCTCCTAAACGTACAGAAGGAGGTAAATTTTACAGATGGTTGTGGGAGACAATATAAATTCGAGAGGACATTCCATGCAATTTCAATGGTGCTGACAGAATTTGGTTTCCGATTGAATGGGCCTACTATGGTTATGATCATTTCCACAGCAGAAGACCTTTTCATGTGTTGCCAGGATAACTTTACAAGACAGCGTTTAAGTGACGGGTGCAGCCACTTCCAATAAATATTTTTCTGGGTACCCAACAAAAGGATATAAAGACGCAAATAACCTGATGTTAAAACTGTTCCTGGGACCTGCTGCATCCAAAGCATGAGACTGTGATGGCTGGTGTGGTTGGCAACAGAGATTTTACTTGCTTCTGCACACCTTGCTAGAAAGATGATGACCCATGCATGAACCTGGAGCATGTGAATGCATAGCCAGTGAGAGACTCATGATTACACAGGGCTACATGCAAAGCATATCACAGACTGCTAATTGAATGTCTGACCATAGTTTCTCTGTAGTAACCTGTATTTCTAATGAATACAACAATACAAAAGCTGATCCTGGGACAAACTTTGACTTCTGCTTCTGGCACTCATGGGACAGATGTCTGCTGTGCTCCAGGCACTCCTGTGATGGACCCCTCCACTGCTTCTGGCACTAGTGTGATGGACACCTCTACTGCTCCAGGCACTCCTGTGAGTGACACCTCTGTTGCACCCAGTGATCCTGTGATGTACACCACTGCTGCTTCTGTTAGTTCTATGATAGACCCACCTACTGCTTCTGTTCAACTTAACGTGAACAAAGCAGGTCCAGCAACCCAAAAAAAGGTTAAACTCTGGTAAGATACAACTGGATAAATTCTATGCCGTTTACTAATCAAAATAGTTTTACATAGAAAAAATGATTTCATTTAATAAAATTAAACATGTTTTTAGTGTCAAATTCCTACACCAATATGAAGATTGGTGTTTAATATGGCCACAACACCAGAACACTGATATGAACAGGCAACAAAGATTTTTTTCATGGGCTATTAAATCTGTCTGGACAATTCATTTTTGGAATCATGCCAGCTGTACTGCAAATTATTGTTAGAAAATATGAAAAGCTCCAGAAGCACTTTAATAGGATGTAGTTCTTAAAATTATTTGTTCACAAAGAACATTTTTGGGCAGCTTTGGCAATCATGTTCTGCCATACCACATGGAAGTTGGTGTCCACGTTACACTCACCACTCACTGAACTAATTTTACCCTTTGACAATATCACCAGCTGACATGAATGTACAATTTGTCTATATGTATTACTTTTTTCTATGATTGTCATAATATTTTACTAGTACTTCACCACATAGATCAAAACTGGTAAATTTTCTGAACTTAAGCAGTTGTTCATCATCCTTTGTTGCATTAACAACTCAAGTGTGGTGTCCACCATTACATTAACAATGTGTGTTTGGTGTCCACTGTTACATTGACAACTTTGAAGATTATTTTTCCCAGGCATTTCATACTGAGTCATAACACAACATAGTCCCTTTTTCACTGTTGGGTTACAGCATCTCGAATTGTTAAAAAAAAAAAAACCTGCCATTAATTTGAAAATGTAACTTTCATGTCATACTTTGGTACAACATTTTCATAAACATACCCAGAACCACTGTTAAGAAATAAGAACCAGTCTATAGACAGGATCTACAGAAAACTGGTTTAGTTTAGTATAATAAACTGAAGTAAGTCTGCACAGGGGTTTTCCCATGTGCAATCATAGGAATTCCCATAATGCAACAAAATAAAATCTAAACTGCAAAACCAATCTACAAAAGCAGTCTAGGCACAGTAGTCTGGTTCAGAGATTTTTAGCATCGGCAAATGCATTCCTAGCATTGCGTTTGCTCTCTTGACTGTGGTAGCATATTGCCTGCTTGACTTCAGCTTACCGTGCACAAGTATGCCTAGATCCTTTTTGCACCACACCTGTTATGTGCAACCTTGATTTCTCACCCTTAGGTGTAGAATCTTGTACCTCCCATGTAAATCTATGCTCCCATGCCTCAGCCCATACCCCTAATGAGTGTAGGTCCTCTTGTAGTCCATGTCTTTCTCCTCACGTTCTCCATTTTCTTTGGCAACTTAGTGTCATCAGCAACCTCCAGCAGCCTTTGGTTGACCCCCTCCTTCATATCTTTAATACATATGTAAAGATCAACTGACCCAGCACCAACCCATGGGGGTAGTGATCTCAGAACTACCCTCCACCAGTGGCAGTACTAAATCAGGGCACACTTGGTTATACACCCTGGTACAAAATAATGCTGTATTCTGGCTGGTGCCCTAGCCCCCATTCCTTGCTTCTGTTTGCTATTTTTGTACTTGCTAGCCTGCCTGTTATATATCTTGTACTGCCTGCACTCTGCCACACTATGTGAAAAGGAAACAGTTTGAGAGGTGGAGTTGAAAGTGATAACAGGACGTCTCAGCACACAGAAGCCCTTGAAGTACCACCTGCAGTGCTGCTCTCCCCCCTTCACTCATCTGAGCCGACTCATGCCCAGCCATCATGTGACCCCCAACTAAACCCATGTCACTTCACACACAGTACATGCCATCCCCTGAGTTGGTGACTTCAAAGACTTGAGGAGAGAATGAGGTTACTTGGACTGCAGGTGACTGTAAAATTTAAAATTGTTTATCAGTCAATTGATTCAAGACTCTGGGGTACTGTATCTACATCACCATCAACTTTTTGAGTCTTGATTCATGACTGGACAGAGGATTGTGCCTTTGGGGTAACTTGGGAGAGCCAGTGTGTCTGTTTACTGTCTTCGGCATCCTAGCCAACTATGACAAAATGTGTTTCTCTTTTTATCCTTTTTTCCTAATTCTGATGTACTGGTCAGTGAAGATTGTTCATATGAATGCTGCCTGCATGACCAGCTCAGTCCTATACACTTACCTATAATAAAGCTGCACAGTGTCTTGCAGTCAAGCGTTCTCCATAGTTTCACACAATAAAGCTGGAGTCTCCTGCCTGCCTGCCCCTTCCCTTAAAAAAATGACTGCAAGTATACTATTATTTATGTTAGGGGAATGCCCGTACTCCCTCGCCTTTTTGCCTCAGAATTGTAGCCTGGGACACTGAAACTAAAAATGAGGAAAAAGGTGAGGGGACTGTCAATCATAATATGGGACTCATGAAATAGAGACACACACGCTCCTACTTTTTTAACATTTAATTTTGATTTAGCATGACAGTCCTTCTGTTTTACAGCCTGCATTTTGAATGCTACTTGACAGCTTCTGTATGTAGGCAGCACCTTTTCTCTGTGGGAAAATGTAGGATGCAGCAATTCTGAGGAGTAAAATGATGAGGGTCACTTCCAAAGTGAACACTGGAGAGGTGTAGACAGAGGGATTCTGAGTGCTAAAATGAGGGAACTACATCACTCCTAACAAGCATTTGTCAATGCCGAATGTTTGCTTGCTGGCATTGGCAGTGGTAGTGTAGAAGTTACAGAGCTGCGTACTCGGAATGACAGTGAAGTATTGAACTGAAGCCAACCCCACCACCACCCTGCAGAGAGTGACAGGCATTGGGGTGTGGCTTTGGGTCATCAGGCATAACGGCCACGCCATTTCACCACACCTACACTGCAGACACTGACAAGTGTCACTGTGTTCCTTGGGTCTTTGGCCTTTATGCACACCCCATTCCATTAGGAAATCACGGTGAGATGGGTGCGATATAGGAGAATGGGGTGAACTTTGGGGCGAGAGAGTCCAGGCATACCTCGATGCCTCTCACTGGCTGCAGGGTTGGAATGGTATGAGCATTACAGGCAAGAATCCCAAGTCACGCCCTGATGCCTGTCATTCTCTACAGGGTTGGGCGTTATGGTTGGAAACCCTAATACCACAGGCATTCGTTGGTATTTTCACTCCAAATTTTTCAACATGTTTTTTTTGACCCCACCTCACGAACAGGGGAATATCAGTTTGTTAGCGAAGCTGCTTATGCACAGCGACTACGGCATTTAGCACCACAGGTGCAAAACATTCGAACAGGATGTAAAAATGACAGCTGTACTGTTCATGGGGAGGTGTAAAAATGGCAATTGTTAATCTGCAGTAAAAATATTAAAAATGGTGAAGTCATAGCGTACATAGAAACTGTGCAACGCACACCCGTAATATACTTAGGTTGGGGATTTCTTACAGCAGATTGTCAACTCAGGCATTTTGGTGCCTCCGTTCATGAACAGTGTCACTGTGATTTTCTTTATCTGTCCCGAACAGTGATTTCCCACAGCGACCACGCATCTCTGGGCTGAAAGTGTGAAAACACACTTCAGCCATGTTGTGAAAAATGACAGCTGTACTGTTCATAAAGAAGTGTGGAAAAATGCCACTGGTGAAAATCTGGACTGAAAATATTACAAAGTCATGAACTTACGAGGGTGCGTGGAAACTGCGCAATGCTCACTCATAACACAGTCATTTTATGGACTTTTGTCACCAAATTTTCAACATAGCCATTTTAAGACCTCTGCTCATGAACAGTGTAACTGTGATTTTCTTAATCTGTCCTAAACATTGCTTTCGCGCACCAACAGCACCATTGTGCGCTACGTGTGGCGAAACACATTTTGGGGGCATATGAAAAATGGCAGCTGTACTGTTCATAAGGAAGTGTAATAAAATGGCAATGTTGAAAATCTGGAGTGAAAATATTGAATTCGCAAACTTACGAGCATGCATAGGAACTGCGCAACGCACGCTCGTAAAACAGTCATTTTTAGGAATTTTTTCACCAAATTTTCAACATAACCATTTTAAGACCTCTGCTCATGAACAGTGTCATTGTGATTTTTTTTTAATGTGTCCCATACATTGATTTCACACATCGACTGCGCCATTGTGCGCTACATGGGCGGAAACACATTTTGGGCAAGATGTGAAAAATGACAGCTGTACTGCTCATAAGGAGGTGTGGTAAAATAGTAATGTTGAAAATCTGGAGTGAAAATATTGAAAATTCGGAATTTACGGCGTGCATAGGAACTGCGCAACGCTGCTTCGTAAAACAGTCATTTTGGAATTTTTTCACCAAATTTTCAACATAGCCATTTTAAGACCTTTGCTCATGAACAGTGTCACTGTGATTTTCTTAATTTGTCCCATACATTGATTTCGCACACCGACTGTGCCATTGTGCGCTACATGGGCGGAAACACGTTTTGGGTGAGATGTGAAAAATGACAGCTGTACTACTCATAAGAAGGTGTGGTAAAATGGCAATTTTGAAAATCTGGAGTGAAAATATTGAAAATTCACGAATTTATGAGTCTGCGTAGGAACTGCGCAATGCACGTTCGTAAAACAGTCATTTTTTGGAATTTTTCCACCAAATTTTAAAAATAGGCTTCTTGAGAGCCCACCTTATGAATGCTGGCAGTGTCATTTCATTAATTGGGCCCAAAAGGTGATTTCACGCAGTGACTGCGAAATCACCCTTCTGGCCCAAATAATGCCATGACAGTGACATCATTCATGAAAAGGGGTCCCAAAACCCCCATGTTGAAAATTTGGTGCAAAAATTCCAAAAAATGCCTGAGATATGCAACAAAGTTGAAAAAACCCTATCTAGCCCATTTTACAGCTTACTGGCATTTCCTCAGTTTGCGGTCGGCTTTGAAGAGTGCAGACGTCTTCCCGGACCACCGCAGATCATCACGCTGAGCTCTGGAGGTAAGTATGGGGTGAGGGTGTGGGGAGGAGCAGGTGCGCAGTGGGTGGGTGCGCGGGTTGTGGGGGCAGGAAGACTGCGTGGGATCGTTTTTCTTTACAGGGATTTAAAAAAACTGACTCAGGACATTTGCCACACTGGGGTGGGCTCCCAGTGTGGCACAAGGATGGCTGGGGGCTGTGGAGCCGACAGGAGTTGGGCACCCCATCAGCCATATGATCAGTGCCACACTGGGGTGGGCTCCCAGCATGGCACCCAGTACTCGGGGGTGAGGACAGTGGAGCAGGCGGGGATTGGGCACCCCGTCGGCTATTCTATGAGTTGCCACGCTGGGGTGGGCACCCAGCGTGGCATGTGGAAAGCTTTGGGGAGTGTAGCACAAGCTGATGGGGGATTGGGCACCCCCGTCGGCTATACGTGTGTGCCTGGGGGGGCAGCACGCAGTATGCATGCATGCGTTTGTGTGTGTGTGTGTGTGTGGGGGGAGCTTCGCATGAGCAGGTGATATCTTATCACTGCTCACTGAAGCGTAGCTCCCCCTTTCAACTGTATGCCACTGCATTTTGGAGCTTGTCATAGACAGTTTTAGCATGCATTGGTGGACAGGGGCCGCGCCTGCCAACACACTGACTGAATTGGAAGAGGGGGTGACACACCTCCGAAAACTCGGATGATGGCACTATGTTTCTTGCACATGCGTGCAAGCAAACATAAAAATGGAACAGAGGTAGGAGGGACTCTGAGCTGCAACAGTATGGCTTATTTAATGTGGACAGTTGAGAAACCAGGACAGAAAGTTTCTGAGTGGTAAAATGAGGTACATTCCTCCTAAATGTGAGACATTTAAGAGGTATGGACAGTGTGGTTCCATGTGGTAAAACAAGGGGTGACCCTCTTTAGGTTGGACAGTTGTGAGGTGCCATGACTCTCAGCTGTTGTGCCACCCTATTATTTGCCCAGGTAACCATTAAAGGCTGAAGCCATAACTACGCGCCACTCTGAATGTTGGCCATATACCACAGCTCTTTGCTTCATACCTATCTGTCAGTTTTCTATCTACCTCCTATACACTTTGTGGACTCTATGATCTGCTGCTTTCTGCATGAGTTTTCATGTGGCTCATTGTCAAAAGCTTGCTGAAAGACTGATAGACTATATTCACAGCCTCTTTACACTTCCCTAGTTGCTCCTTAAATGAATGCAAACAGGTTGAGCAGGATCATCCTTTTGTGAGCTCACTGCCTTCCCTGTGCTGAACCATCACATTCTTTATGAATGAGTCAACATTTTGCAAAGCACTAAGGTAAGACTCACATGGCTATAGTAACTTGACAAGCACTGAGGTAAGAGTCACATGGCTGTAGTAACCAGGGTCTGACATATTTTTTTTTTCTTGAAAAGGGGGATGGAAGTGACTGTTTTGCACTCCTCTGACACTATACTGTACTTGTTTGTCCAGAGTCCTGAAATAATATCATTGAATACCCCAGAAAGAATTCTATTTAACTCTATCATCCTTAGGCAAAAACCATTCAGATCCCAATTTTCCTTAGGAAAAAAACATTCAGACCCTGGATTTTCCCAGAGTCACACATTCCAGATACATACTAAATGACGGCCCTTAAACATTACCTTAAAGCCAGCAATGGGTGTCACTTTATGGCCATAACACTTCCCTTCACTTGTCCATCTGCCTTCCTGTACAGTTTCTAAGTTGCTTCTTCAATTAAGTATATCTGGGCACCCTGCCTTCTCCAATCACCACCCAAGTAGCTACCCCCCCCCCAACCTTTACCAAATCAAGTCTTGGCCCTTTCTTAATGTCTGCTCCAGTGACTGAAGGCAGTGGTTAGCCATCCCCAGGTGTGGTGCTTGCAGTAGCTATAGTACACTGTACTATTGAGTGCAGCCTAACACTGCATTTCAGGTGGGGCAGGCCTTGAGTTTTAGCATGTGTATCAATTAGTTGCACTTACTACAGCCCTGCCCCACAAGTGCCATGTGTTGAGTCTGCATTAAAGTCAAGTAAATTGTTAGTCTTATTTTGGATTAGCAGAATGACTGTTGACTCTCAGAAGGGCAACACTGAAGCCAGCATTATGGGGTTGAGTAGAAGGGGACCACACTGGCAACCCAGATTCTTGTTCTGAGCCTAGGACATCAGAAGAAAAGGCTGGCAGGGAGGTTTCAGAGCATTCATTAGGATGATGTTCCCCTGGGGTGGGTAGCAGTGCTGCCTGCTCTTAAAGGGATACCTAGGGAACTTAGGTGGTGTGGTAGTGTTGCCCCTCATGATTTAGAGAATAATAGATAGGCTAGTGTGTGTTATGAATATTTTTTTCACTCAATTCCAGGTGTGACCCGGGGGAGGGGAGATAGGAGTACATGCAATTTGTTTACAAGATACAAGTAGCATCAATATAACATTAACAGCAGATACAGCAGAACTGGTAGATTCAGGTCATTTAGACAGATGGGCATATGTTACGTGATAGTTTGTTTACAATCGCGTACATCGATCTTGAGAAAGTTGCTTTAGGTCAAGTGACCAGGAAGCAAGAAGTTTCACTGCAGAGTGCAAAACATTGAGAAGCGTAGAAAAGTAAGTGCTTAGGGGCAGTTGATACAAGAGCCAGGAGAGAGGAAGTTGAGGTCATCTGGGGCAGAGGCAGGGGTGATGAGGAAGGGAGTGAAGTTGTTGCTTGCAGGCAAGGTAAGAGGGAGTGTTCTTTATGGAGGGGGCTAGCTTGTTCCACAAACTGGGGAGATGGAAAGAGAAAGCAGCCTGATCAAAAGAGGAGGGTGAATGGGGTATGCAAAAGGAGCATTCATTTCTGTGTCTCAGTTCAAAAGCGGAATTAAGGGCAGGGGAGAGACATTCTGACAGGTAGGAGGGTAGCATGATGAACCAGAATTTTGATATAAGGTCGAGGGAGAGAATATAATATCTGCGGGGCAGTAAACCATGTCCGCATAATCAGCAATGGCAAGAATCATTTTAGTTACAATTTGACATCTGTGTCAGTATAGCATACCAAGTTTGGGATGTAGTTTAGCAACAGTGCATCAATGTGAGATGAGAAGGATAGGTGGGGATCAAGCCAAACTCCCAGGTAGTTTTATTTAGTGACCTGGTCGAGAGAGCTAACATCCAGGGAAGTGATGGGAGGAGGGGGGTCTGCTAAGCTTTTGAGTTATGCCAAATACCATAGATACAGTTTTGGAGGTGTTCAGTTTTAATTGGTTTTGTCTGAACCAGTGCTGAATGTTATTGAAATCATACTGAAGGGTAGCTTGGACTTCTCTAATTGATGGACCTGAGGTAAAGAGGATTGTGTCATCTGCATACATATGAATGTTGGATTTTGAGCAGGAGGAGGGCACGTAATTTATGAAGAGGGAGGAGAGAATGGGACCAAGGACAGAGCGTTATGGGATGCCTGCTAGGATGGGGGGGGGAGAGAGACATCAGTGATTTTGACTGATTGTGTTCTGTTTGAAAGGTAAGAGCTGAACTATTGTACAGCGATAGGAGTTAGGCCTGAAGCTTTGAGTTTAGTTAGGAGGAGAGGGCAGGAAATTGAATCAAAGGCCTTGGCCAGGTCAACAAACACAGCGGCAGTGAGTAGGCCCTGGTCAGAGGCAGTGTGGATGTGGTTTGTGATGCACAGAAGTGAGGAGATAGTGGAGTGCTGTATCTGGAAGCCAGACTGGTAGGGAGTTAGGAGATTGTTTGTGATTAGATATTCCAAAAGCCTAGAGTGAGCCAGGGACTCCTGCAGCTTGGCAAGAGCTGGGAGGAGGGAGATTGGCCTGTAATTTCCAGGTAAAGAGGGGTCACCACCTTTGTGGAATGGAATAACTGAGGCAGATTTCCAGGCCTGAAGAACCAAGCCTGTGGAAAAGGAAAGGTTGAGTAGGTGGGTGAGAGGATTAGTGACTGCAGTAGCCGAAATCTGCAGAATCTTTGGGTGGATTCCATCCAGATTTGATTTGCTGGTGTTTAATGAGTGGTGAGCTGCGAAGACCTCCTGTTCAGATATGGGAGAGAATATGAAATTGTTGTGACATGGGGGTTGGGGGGGCATAGGATTGGGAGGGCATGTGGTACAGCACAGGATGTGAACATTTTTTAAGGGTTTCAGCAATGCCGATGGTGACTGTAATAGGCTGACCATGTTGCATGAAGGCAGGGGAACTAGATTGAGTAGGTGGATCAGTCAGTGAGTGTACAACATTCCAGAATTTGGAGGAGTGTGCATGAGCCAGTTGTGATTTGAAATAGTCCACTTTCACTTGTCTAATGGCCTTAGTACATTGCTTGGGGATGGTGTTGTTGGCTTACCTATTTAAAGGGTTAGGGTGGGATTTAAAAACAGACCAGGTTTTGTCCCTTGCATTGCATTTGGAGAGTAAGGGGACAGAGATCCATTGATGGTGGTGCTTTTTAACCCTGAGCTTTTTCAGAAGGGCATGAGCATCCCAGATTGCCGTGAAAGTATGCAAGAAGCTGGAGAGTGCTGCATCGACATCTGGGGCTGAGTACACCAGGCTCCAGTCAGCATGACTAAGGTTAGTTAACAGGGATTCAGTGTCCAATGCATTTATGGAGCATGTACTGATGTACTTGGGAGCAGACTTGGGCATGCAAGTTTTTCGGGTGCAGTATGTGATGCAGTGGTCACTTAGCACATTTGAAAGGATGCCAGAAGAAGTTACTCTGTGGGGGTGGGAAGTGAGGATCCAGTCAATGAGGGAGTGGTTTTGGGAGTGAGGGTTGCAGCGGGTGGGTTCATTGAGCAGTTAAGTAAGATTAAGGGACTCTATTTTGGCAATGAGGGCCTTCTAGGTGGGGGCGAGCCAATCCAGGGTGAAATCACCTAGCAAAACAAGTTCACCTTTGGAGGTCAGGTCAGGTAAGGTGGTTAGGGTGGAGACTAGAAAATCTTTAGCAAGATGAGGTGAAGCATAAAGTACCCCAAATGTACAAAGGAATGGAGGCTGGTAGGGTGAGGTGGGCCAAGAGGATTTCATGGGAGCCTGGGTGTGCTTCTTTGAAAGTGACCATGCATAAGAGGAGTTGCTTTGTGCAGATGTCTACACCTCCACCCCTTTTGCCATGGTTCTGTCTGAGCAGATTGTAGTCAGGGAGGTTTAGGAAGGAGTCGGGGGTCCTAGCAGAGAGTCAGATTTCAGTTAGGTATAGGATGTCAGGAAAGTGCTCAGTCATCCAGAAGGTTAGTTGATCTCTTTTTGGTAGGAGGAGGCTGGAAACAGTGACCCTGCCCCAGGGAAAAAGCTGGTGGGCCTATCTGGAGCATTTGGAAAGACCAGACTGTGTAGCAGAGGCCCTAGGATGAGAGTATTGGGACCAGCTACAAGCTTCAAGGCAGGGCCTAATGTAGTAGATTTAGAATGTTAAAGAGCCACCGATGCCTCAAGAAGAACTTTGAGGAATATAATATTTGGACACAAAGCAGCTTATATGTCTCATTAGCTCTGTATTTCTTATCTCCATTATTTATTACTGAGGTAAGATGCATGAAAACAGAAGAGTTTTTCCCTGAGGGTTCATCAGCTCTTATTGTTTCATCCCAACCAGATGTCATAATACTGTGCTTGTGACATTACAGTTATTCCCATAGCAACAGACTGTGAAGTCACAACAGAGCGTTATGATGTCAAGTAGGGAGTAACTTATAGGGGTAGATCAGCTCTAAGGGATAAAGATTCTGTTTTTGTAGGAATTTCTTTAGTAATATATAATGAAGAGGAGAAATTTATAGACGATATGTGAAATACAAGCTGAATTATGTCCAGCTATTATGTTTTCCAAAGTTTTTTCAAAGGCATCAGCTGCTCTTTAATAAAAAGTGACATATTTATGGATGTCTGCAAACCCTCCAGAAATACTGAAAGCTCTAACTAGCAGCGTTATCATATTTTTCATCAAAGTACCAGAACTGACAAAGGGATAATGCTGAAGTTGTCACTGGTATGTGTGAATGAAATATATTTAATAAGAACAGTCACTTGCTTGAAATGTTTTCCACAACTGATCATAACCCTTGACTTGTGCTATAAACTGTGGCAGGACTGCAAAATAGCTATTGACTCTGATGCAACCTATGGCTCTAATTCAGGCAGAGACCCAAAGAGAATCCTGAGGCTGGTTGCAGTGTACATTGCTGCTCTTGCTCTTGTCTCTACTTAGATGTTTTGGACCATAGAGAATGCAAAGAAAGACATAGGTTGTACATCAATTGAAGCCAGCCTTCAGGAGCTTCTATTACTTACTTTATTTGTTGTTGTTGAATTTTGTTGACCCGGTAAGCCCACTGGGCCTAGAAGTCCCTTTTTCAGGGGTGATGGGTGGGGGGGGGGATACAGATGGTAAGCAACTGAATTTGAACTAGATTAAGCTGTTGGTGGTATTTTTAGTGAATGAGGGAAATTTGGCCAGGACACCACGGAAATTCCCCTACTCTTTTCGAGTAGATGGGTGGCGCACTGTCTATGGGATTTCTCTCAGTTGGATGGAGGAGGACAGTGGAGGAGGCTGTGTTATGGCTGGTAAGCCTGAAAAAGTCGGCGGGGAATATGGTACGGCTGGGATGCACCTGCTGGGTGGCCAGCACATCGTACCTCAACCCCCGCTGCGTGCTGTAGTGCAAACGGGTGGAAGATCCGCTGAAAATGGAGAGTTATTATACTCTCATGCTGTGTCGACACCTGAAGGTGTAAGGAGTCCTGAAGGAGGTTTTAATCCTCCATGTGGGGATAGTGGTACAGCTGGGATGCACCCGTGTGGTGGCCAGCATAGTGTACCGGAATCCCCACGGGTGGATTTTAAGTTGCACAACATGGAAGTTTGTGGAAGTATGACAACGGGAAACGTCCTGGCATTTTCGGAGGAGCCTGCTGTCTCGGGAGTGAAAATTGATGACAAAATTACGATGATATGCGAGTCTCAAGCCCCATCACAGGAGTCTGCAGTCTTTTATGATTTACTAGAACAGAAACGGCAGCTTATGGAATCTGCTATTGCTGAGTTTTCAAAATTACAAGTTGAAGAAGATCGCAAAAGAAAACGGCCTGTTTTGGACTCTCCTTCAGGCCTACCAGGTACTGTGCCTAAAGTTTTAAAAAGTTTCATGACTACAGATGAAACTTTGCCACAGGTTTCTAATCCTGTGAATGGTAAACCATGGTCCCCACAACAAGCTCTTCGAGAGGCGGGCTGGACACAAACAGATACGGGAGACTGGATAGCCATCCCAATAATTCCCTTGCCTGGGACGAGCGAGGAAGGTGGGAGAAAGGCTGATTTTTCTTTAGAGGATGATGTATCTAGCTACGGGCATGATTGTTTTACAACTTCCCCTGTAGGAACTTTAAACTCTCCTTTATGTGTGACTCCTCAAACTGAGTTACTTGATTCTCAAACAAATGGTTCTGTGTTACCAGAGGCAATGCTAATGCAAGCTGTTACTCCTGAGGCTTTGAATAAAACACGGGTTTTAGTCTCAGAATTAAATCCAATACAGGATAAGCTTATTATTACTCAACCCCCTGCTATGTTCGCTAGTTTATTTAAAAAACCTGTTTCTTTGGCAAAATGTAGAAATGCAGTACGGTTACGGTTTTTAGGTCCTATGGATGGTATGCCTGATCGTTTCTATATAGGGAAGGTGCTAATTAAGTAAATGCTGGGATTTTCCCCTGGTGAGGTATACGCACTTATACACACCCAAGGGGACAATAATTATGATATTAGTTTTCGTACACCTGATTTGTTAAATAAATTTTGGATGAGATATGCTTTGTTAAAAACTAATCCAGCTTGGTTACATTTCCAGGCTATCCCACTCACCAAACAATCTTTTAAAGTAATAACTGTTCTTTTTTGGAATGAGGGAGTGAATGTTGAGGATGTAATGTCCTGGTTAGAAAGGAAATGTACTGTTCAGGGGAATCCTGAACCTGTACTAGACGATGAAGGGTTTTGGAATGGAGGGTGGAGAGATAAGGTTAATTTATTTCAATCAGACGAAGGCTTACAACATTTACCTAGCTGTTTCTATTTGGGACGTGATAAAGGCTTAATTTTTTATCCAGGACAACCAAGGCATTGCTATAAATGCGGCTCGACTAGACACGTAAGTAAAATATTTGAAGTTGTTAAATGTACACAATGTGGAGAACAGGGGCATGTTCTTTTTGACTGTCATCACCCTAGTAAATGTTCACTTTGTGGAGAAGCTCATTCTTTTGTTGATTGCCCTTTAGCTGCTCAAAATAAATCTGAAGACTCTAGTATCCACCATTTTTACATTAATACTGCGGTTAGAGCTGCCTTAAGGCATCGAACCTCTCCCCCATCCCCTGAACGACCTCAAACACATATTTCCATTGGTCATGAATATGCCCTGACCCAAAAGGAACCTCAGCCTAAGACAAGTTCTAATGCTCTTGAATCTGTGCCAGTGACTGCAAACCTTGTTTCTCAGGTAGAGGTTTCTGGTACTGTTTTAGCTTCAATGCCTCCACCTCTCCCGCCTGAAGAGGCTTTTACTCTGGTAACTTCCAAAAGACGCAGCCTCCGTTCTGGTAATACCAGAATGGTGATTCCTGACCCCCTTACGACATCCACCCATAATCCCTTTATTGTACTACAGGATGATACAGGTACTGAATCTGATTCAGTTTCTGTACATTCCTCACAACAAGATGCTACTTCTGATATAGATCAAAATTTGCCACAGGGCAGTTTGGTTAAAAAGAAAAAGAATAGACTGGGAATGAGAAAAGGGAATAAGAAAAAATAGTATGGTTAAAATACGCTTAAGAATATGGATGTTTTTCTTTTTTTTTTTCCCTTTTTGATGTTAGCAGTGTACAATCTTTCGGTATTCTCTTTGAATGTAAACGGTATGTTATCTGAGAGGAAACGGGTGCTGATTTTGTCCCTTTTTGAGAATAAAGAGTATGATGTGTTTTTTTTACAGGATACTAGATTGCATTCAAAACTTGATGCTGAATTAGCAACTGCTGGCTGGAAATAGGGGGTTACTCATTGGTCAGTGGGTGAAGACCTTTGTAGTGGTATAGGTATTGCCATTAATAATCCCACAGCAAGGGTAATACAATTAGTAGATCTTTCTCCTGGTCGGGTGTTGTTATTGGATGTAGTGATTAACGGCCTACAGTGTCATTTTATAAACGTATATGCACCTCAGACTAAAGTTGAACGTATTGAAACATTTTGTTTATTTCAACCCTATTTATTCACCTCCAAGTATGTTTTTCTGGGCGGTGATTTTAATTGTAATAGATATAAGATGGATAGGGGATGTCGAACCACTAAAATATTTTGTGATGCTACGTGCCTTAATAATTTACTGGTTCAAACGGGCCTTAATGATGTTATGGCTCTTAAAGGGTCTCCAGCAAAAACATTCTTTCAAGGCAATAAATCTACATGGATAGATTTTTGGTTTCTTTCAGATTCCCTACGGGTTGCAGACACTAGAACGTTACCTGTTACTTCATCTGACCATGCCATTATAGCAGCTACAGTGGTAAGTCATATGCCTATGCATCGTGGTCCAGGATACTGGAGGTTGAATTTGGCCTTATTACTTCTCCCCACAATAGAAGAAGGTTTTATAAACATTTTAAAAGCCAGGAAATCTGTTGTGTGTCTCTATGATACTTATTGTGAATGGTGGATCGACAGAAAAACTGATATTAAACATTTTTTTCAATCTATAGGGAGATTATATGGAAAATATAAAACTGATACCTATTTGGAGTGCAGAAAAGAATTTTGGATTTACATTTTCGTGCAGCTAATGGTGAGGTCTCAGTCCTTCCCAGGTTACATGAAGTAAGAGAACGGATGAATAATTTTCAATATGACCGTGCAAAATCTTTGGATAATGAACATCGTTTTGGTACCCAGGGTACAAAGTCCTTTTTGAATTCATTTAAATTTAATGCTTCCCAAAGACATCAGAAACATATGACAGGACTTAATGATAAGGCAGGAGTATGGTGTACAGATCCCAGAGAGTTTATGAATATTGTTGGAGTACATGTGCAGAATCTTTTCGGAGTTCTTGAACCCCTGAGTCACAAACATGACATTTGGTTGGGATGTGTTAATTTGCCCCAAATTTCAGATTTATGGTTCTCCGCCTTAGTAGCATCTATTACAACACTAGAGGTTTCTGCAGTTCTAGCACAAACAAGAGCTGGTACAGCCCCAGGAAATGATGGTATACTGTATGAAATTTATAAAATAATTTTTCAACAATTATTGGAAGAATTCACTGGAGTTTTGAATGAAATTCTAAAAAACAGGAATATTGCCTCAAAGCATGAATGAGGGGCTAGTAGTTTTTGTGTAAAAAAAAGGAGATAGAGGGGATTTATTTAATTGGAGACCCATCACTCTACTAAATACGGATTTTAAACTGTTTACCAAAATACTAAACAATAGACTATTACTTAATGCACATTTCCTTTTACACTCTGCACAAACATGCTCCATTCCAAATAGGAATATAACTGATAGTTTAATACTTTTGCATGAACTTTTTCACAGAGGATCTACAGGGGAACTTACAGGTCTGATTTTAAGTCTGGACCAGGCAAAGGCTTTTGATAATGTAAGACATGAGTATCTATGGGATTGTTTAGCTGGATATGGTATACCTCATATCTTTATAAAATGGATACAAATTTGTTATGCTAACGCTACTGCTCAGACATTATGTAATGGATGGTTAGGGAAGATATATCCCATATTATGAGGTGTGCATCAGGGTTGTTCCCTTAGTGCTCTTTTATATTTATTCACTATTGATCCCTTAATTCGGCAGGTGTATGGTCATGATAGTATACGGGGACTTTCTTTTTCAAGTACAGATCCCGAAGTTAAATGTGTTGCATATGCTGATGATTTATGTTTCTTGATTGGGGATCTCCCCTCTGCACTTGTTTTAAAAAGGGTCTTGCGGGGTTTTTTGTTATACACTGGTGCACAAGTTAATTATGAAAAATGTAATTACATAACACTGGGGATAGAGACAGTACATTTTACACAGGTTATTGGTATAACGGTGATTAAAGATACTTGTAAAATTTTAGGTCTTTTTTTTGGAGCAGGAGTTCTAGCATATTTAAACTGGAAATTTAAACTACAAGAAGCACAAACTAAGGTAGACATGTGGAACACGTGGAGACTGTCTAAATTGAAATGGATTCAAATGGTTAAAATTTTTCTATTACCCATATTTTTATATGTTAGTGCAGTATTTAGTCTTCCTTTAGTTTTGGAGACACAGTTATATGGCTGTTTCTTTTCTTGCATTTGGGGCAGTAGACTGAGTCCTATAAAAAGAGTTTTGTTGTTTAGGGACAAAAACATGGGGGACTAAAAATGTTACATCCGGTAGTTTTCTTTTTTTACTATGTTTCTCTATATGAATTTAAAACCTTTATTTACAGAAAGAGACACACAATGGAAATCATGGCTTCAGGATACTATAGGTGATTTATGTCTTTTTTGGCCTGAATATGAGACATTCCCCTGACAACGGTCCATAAATCTTCTCCCACAATCTCTTAAATTATGTTTTGGGAAAATTAAATTATGGGGTATTTCAAGGCATACTTTCCTGCATTTTAGTATGAAACAACTTTATGCTTATTTATTACAAAAATATTTTCAAGATTCGGCCCCATTTGATGGTTATTCACCTCAAATAAAACTCTCAATCGGCAATATGTTAACCTCTTCCCGCATCCCACCTTGTATGTGGGATGTGCTATGGTTATCATTATATGGTAAATTAAATGTTCATGCTAATTTAAAGCATAAACAGATCACTGATCGCTATTGCCCTAGGGAAACTTGTTTTGAATTGGTTGAGACTATGGAACATTTATTTTTGGAATGTCCCTTTATAATAGAATTTTGGAGTCTTGTTTTAAGAAAATGGCCTACTTTCCCTTTGTACCCTTTAACGTTAGAAATGTTGTGTACAGGGATTTTACCAGTAACCACATTTAAACATGATAAAGTAACATTGTGGTTGTTTGTGCTTTGTTTTAAGTATTATATATGGCATGTGAGATGTCCTTTCACTATACAACAACAATATTTTTCACAAGACGCTTTATTTGGTATGGTTGCTAGTGCAATTTCAAGATTAAAAAAGCAAGATTATGAGGAATTTCCTCTATCTATTTGTCAATCTAGATGGGACTCTATAGATTGGTTGTAACCTTACTGGGTTAAATCTAGTATATCTATTAGACTATTTTGAAACATTTTTTCTTTGTGTGATTTAACACTGTTTGAAAAATTCTTTGTTTTGCTCATTATGATAATAAAAATTCCCCTACGCTTTTGGGGGGAGGGGTGCTCAGCATTTTAATGCTCTGTTTCAGGACTCTATTGACAGAGTTTTGTGTTGTATACATGATGAATCACTTAATTGTGTGCAGTTTTACACTTTTGTGTATATGATTTATTTTCAAAATCCCCCTACTCCTTTTGTGAAGATCGGGGTGCTTAGTTTAATACTCAGTTTTTAAGACTCTAATGTCTGAGATTTTTTTTTTGTGCTGAATGTATGATGAAATACTTATTTTGTTTATTAATTGTTTGCATTATGATTTTGTGTGCTGTAACACTATTATGTATATGGTTTGCTTTTCAGTATTAATAAAAAATTCCCCTACTCTTTTCGACAAGTGCCATGGGATCTCTAACATCCACCTGAACTACCACCAATCCAGGCAAATGGGACCTTGGTTTAACGTCTCATCCGAAAGACGGCACCTCAGAAGTGTAGCACCCCTCTCATGTTGCACTACAGTGTCAGTATTGGGATATTAACCCAAGTGCCAGATGTGGGAACTGAACCCATAACACTCTGATCTCCCAGCCTCAGAGGTGAGTGTGCTACCTACTGAGCCACTGACACTGACATTTACACAGCAGTGTCTGAGAAGCTGCCTTTCTGAGGGATTAACAACCGTTTGGGGAGGGGGGTACCTCCTTCCAGTCAGTGGTTAATCCAAGGAAATGACTGGCTTTGTTGTTGTTGTTGCAGTTATAAGTCTAATCACAATAACAACTTTCATTTTACATTTTTTTACTCACTTTTTCTGTTTCAGCTGTGTGCCGTGAGAACATCTTATGTTTAAGATGTTGCATGCTACACTGTGTTAGTTGGCGGCTGGATTGGTCATGTCTAAGACATTAATGACTGATCCAACAGCCAACCAGGAGACTCACTAGGCTCATGAATGTTTAATTAGACATATAATGGACAATAATTTATCATTTTCCTAGTTAACATCACTCTCATTAATTAATAAGGATGGAGAAGTCAATCTACTAGGCTTCACATTGACTTTACAATAAAGTAAAAAAAATGCTTTTCAATGTAATCTTCACCACAAAACAGAGGGGTAAGGACTTAGTGTAGTGTCATGGTGATTAAACTTTGCCAGTGAAGTACATTATACTTTACAAAGGTTGCGCTGGAGAGCAGGTCACATGACTGATGTCCTGTTTAAAATGAGTCTCACATTGTACACACTGCAACAGGAAGTTCTCTCATGAAGACCAATGCTCAGGTGTAGTCACAGAGTGATAGCTGGATCAGGATATGCCTCTCTCAATGCTGAAAAGAAACAGCCCAGCTAGATAACAACTCTTGCACAGGACTTTCTATTTACTTGAGAAAAGGTTTACTTTCTGCTTCTGTCCAAAGCACAGGTCAGATCTTTTTCTTTCCACTCCACTCTTGGGAATGTCCTTTTCTTTCCATCCAAAGAACAGGTCAGATGCTTTCTGTCTGACTCTGTGCCTGCAGACAAATGGACTTTGTGAACTGCAGATTTTGTGGGACCCTAGTCACCAGAGCATTTGCAATACTTGTGGGGCATTGTCTTACATGCTCTTCCCTCAGGGAGCTATGATCTCAGATCCATGCAGCATGGGCCAAGATAACCTACCTCAAGGTGTAACTCAACCATTCTTCACATCACAATACTTTGCTGTCATCAAACTTTGCCCACCTACCACCAATGCCACTGCCCCAGAGAACTAGAAGACCAGTGGGATGGCCGTTGGTTAGAAACAGCAAAGCTAAGCCAAAGAGTAGTGCCACAGTGACTCCAAAACCAATTCATCGTTCAAATAGGTTCTCCACACTGGCATTCATACCTACTGCTGAGGCAGGTAATCCAGTGGAAGAGGACCACAAACATTGAATGGAGAAGCTAACCAAATCAAAGGTCACCAAAGACAAAAAAGTGTGAACTAATAATAGGAGATTCTACGATACATGGAGTAGAGTCTCACACCACCAAAGTGGCTGATCAGAGATTGCAGTAGGATACCTCCCAGGAACATTGACATGAAGGGACACAGACCGCATCATGGGCATTGTGCGCAACAACAAGAAGGACACACACATTCTGATCCACATTGGCACAAATGACCTAGCCAGTCAGTCTGTGGAGGAGACTAAGCAAAATCTAACAAAACGTAACAAAAAATTGACTTCCCTTTCCTCCAGCATCTCCTTCTTAGAGATTCTGCCTGTGTGCAAAAGAGGAGACAGCAGGCAGAAGATCAGAGAAAGGGACATCTGCAAGCTCAATATCTGTCTTAAAAACTGTTGTCAGGATAAGGGGCATGGCTACATTGGGAACTGGAAGAACTTCTGGGAAAGGGAGCTCTGTACATTCAATGGCCTGCACTTTACAAAGGAGGGGACATGTGCTCTCAGTCAAAAACTCAGCATCTTCGTCAGTCATTTAAACTAGTAGGAGGTAAAAGGGCACCAACAACCATCACATCTTATGGACCAGCTGATGCAGCTACCCATTATCAAACACGTTGACCACACCAGGATGTTACATCACAACCACCACATGTGACAAAGGTTGGGGAATTCCACAAAGATGTTCCAAATGCACTAGAAACAGAAAGTGCACTAAGAACACAAAATGTAAACAGAGTAATCGTGCAGCAAGTGGTACTAACCAAAGATGGAAGGCAATGTGCATTAATGCTCATAGCTTTCCAAACAAAATACCAGACTTCACTGCCATGGTGATGGAGGTCCACCTTGATTGGGTCACTATCACGGAGACTTGGTTCACGGAGAACCACACCTGGGACATTGCTCTCCCTGGATACACTCTTCAGGAGAGATGGCAAGGGAAAGAAAGGTGGGGAGGTGGCTGTGTATATCAGAGACGGGATCAATGCAACTGATATCTAGAGACTGCACAGCAATGCAAAGGCCCTATGGATCACTGTCTGAGCTGGTAACAGGAACCCTATCCAGGTAGGAGTTATCTACAGACCCTCTACCCAGGAGATTGAGAAGGATAAATATCTCCCAGAAAACATACTGAGGATAGTTGACAAAAGTGAGTTACTACTGGTTGGGGACTTCAATTTGCCAGATGTAGACTGATCCACCTACACTGCCTCCTCAGAGAGTAGTAGAGATTTCCTCATCACTCTATGGGGGGGGCAGAACTTAATCAATTGGTAGAGTCACCCACTAGGGAATCTGCTATTCTGGACCTGGTACTCACAAACAGTGCCAGGGTGACAGACATGCAAATTGGGATCAACCTGGGCACCAGCGACCATGGGTCAGTCTGGCTTCCAATTAGCAACACAAAGAACCCTCGTCACACCAAACTCAGGGTGCTCGATTTAAGAAAAGTAAATTTCCCAAGAATGAGGGAAAGTACTAAAAACTGCTGGTAACCAGTACCACAGGGAATGTGGAAGACACCTGGATAAAACTGAAAAATGTTACAACTACAGTCATGGTGCAATGCGCAAAACAAATAAATCTAGAAAATCAAAGAACCCACTCTGGTTTTCCAAAGGGGTGTCAACTATAATTAGAAATAAGAAAAAAACTTACAGAAAGTACAAGGAGACCAAATCTGAGAAAGCTAGAGAAAGATACAGGACTAAACTTAAGGAAGCAGGAAAAGCAATTAGGGTAGCCAAGGCCTAGGCAAAGGAAATAATAGCACAGGGAGTGAACAGGGGACAACATATTCTTTTATTACATATGGGGAAAAAAAGAAGGAGAAAGGGAGGAATAACCAGCTTAGCAACTAAAGAGAGACAGCTAGTGGAGACCGACAAAGCGAAAGTACTCAGCAAATTCTTCTGCTCGGTCTTCACCCATGAAGACAAAGGTAAAAGTCCAGTACTAGCCAAAGCACAGCTCCACAACAGGGGATTAGGCACCAGCCCCTTTACAAAAGAAATAGTCCTTGAGGAGCTGTCTAACTTAAAGGTGGACAAGGCAATGGGGCCAGATGGAATGCGCCCAAGAGTTCTGAAGGAACTGCTGGAGGAACTTGCAGCCCCACTAACCAAACTGTTTAACAAGTCACTGGAAGATGGCATAGTGCCACAGGACTGGAGAAGGGCCACAGTTGTGCCATTACACAAGAGTGGTAGCAGGGAGGTAGCAGGAAATTACCACCCAGTCAGCATGACCTCAGTGGTGAGTAAAGTAATGGAGACATTGCTTAAAGAAAGGGTTGTGGAGTACCTGAAAGAAAGTAGAAAACTTGACCCAAAGCAGCATAGCTTCATGGCAGGATGCTCATCCCAAACAAATAGGATAGAATTATTCGACTGGGTTACAAGAACAGTGGACCAAGGTGCAGCTGTGGACATAGTATATCTGGATTTTAGAAAAGCCTTTGATATGGTTCCACACAGAAGGCTAGCAAATAAATTGGAGCAAACAGACATAGATCAGAAAGTGATCAAATGGAGAAAAAGCTGGCTACAGGATGGGACTCAGAGAGTTATGGTAAATGGCACCTTATCGTAGGAGGGGAGAATAACCAGTGGGGTTCCACATGGATCAGTGCTTGGCCCAATCTTTTTTGACATTCATCAGCAACATCGCTGAAAGACTGAAAGGGAAAGTCTGTCTGTTCATAGATGATACAAAGCTCTGCAACAGGGTGGATACACAAGAAGGGGTCCAAGGAATGGAGGCAGATCTAAGAAAGCTGGATGAATGGTCCAAGAACTGGTAGTTGAGATTCAGTGCCAAAAAGTGTAATATAATGCAGTTCGATAAGAGGAACCCAGGAAATAACTTTGTACTTGAAGGGCAGCAACTGGAAAAGACAAGATGAAACGGGATCTAGGAGTTATGATATCAGATGATTTAAAGGTGGGAAAGTAATGCAAAGAATTAGCACTAAAGGCAAGCAGCAACCTTGAATGCATACGTAGGGGTATTACTAGCAGAAAGAGTGAGGTAATCATCCCACTCTATAGGTCCTTGGTGAGGCCTCACTTGGAGTACAATGTGCCATTCTGGGGGCCACACCTAAAAAAGGGCATAGACCATCTGGAATCTGTGCAGAAGAGAGCCACCAGACGGTGCAGGGACTACACCACAAACCTTATGAAAATGGGCTCAGCCAATTAAATCTATTCTCCCTAGAGCAAAGAAGGAACAGATGAGAGATGATAGAAACATTTAAATTTGTTAAAGGGATAAATGCATGAGACACTAGTAGCCTCTTTCAGGAAAATAGGACTGGGTGTACAAGAGGGCACAACTTACCCCTGGTTGGTGGTAAATTCAGAACCAATGTTAGGAAGTACTTTTTCACAGAGAGGGTTGTAGACCCTTGGAATAGCCTGCCACCTGAAGTGGTGGCGGGTAAGACTGTCAGAGAGTTCAAACAGGTATGGCTCAGTCAATATAGTCACCTCAACAAGAGCAGTTGTTGGGGGGGTAGACATCTCAAGCAGACTAGATGTATCACATGGTCTCCTTCTGCTGGCAAATTTTCATGATGTTATGTTCTAGTCATAGGTTGAAAAAAGATCATGATCCTTGCAGGAATCTTTGCTCAGTTTGAGTGCTATGACTTTGTAGAAGTGATTTGAAAAGCTTTTATTTAGGGTGAAAATATTTTAACAGATGTGTGCTTATTTTCATAGTGCACAGAGTACTCTTGGCAGATCTACCGTAGTTAATGAGTCACTGGGAACAAGCAAAGTGCTGGTAGACTAGAAGGTAGCAAATGTTTTCCACCTGCACAAGAGTAGGGCTAGGGAAAGCCAGGGTAACTACCGGCCAGTGAGCCTGACATAATTAATGGGCAAGCTGTGGGAGTGAATTATAAAGGGACAGAAAGTGGATTTCCTAGAGGAGAACAACCTGATGGACAGAAGTCAACATGAGCTCATGAGAGATGGATTATGTTAACTCAGTAACACAGATGGTAGATAGAGGCCAGGAAGTCAACATTTTGTACGTAACCTTAAGCAATGCAGGGGACTTAAGACTAGGGATATGGATAAGTAGGTGGATTGGGAATTGCTTAACTTAGAACTCGGTGAGTGGATAGCGTTGCAGAGATTAGCAGCATGAAAAGAGATGTAGAAAAGTTGGAACAATGGCCTGGACTTAGGCAACTGATGTTCAATGCCAGAAAATATAAAGTGAAGCATATCAGGAGCAAAATGCCGGAGATGGAATACTTAATGAATGGGATCATGGTAGAGCACTCAAATAAAGGGCATGGAGGCGATAGTAAACAACAGTTATAAGCCTCTTACTAATGTAATACAGTCCATCAGAAAGCTAACAGGCTACTGGGATGCATCAAGCAGGGTTTCACTAGTTGCAACCAACAAGTGATTTTGTCAAAGTCCAGGACATGGGTGTGACCACACTAGGGGTATTGCATGCAGTTTTGGAACCAGCATCTAAAGAAGGACAAGGAAAGACTAGAGGCTATCTCGTGAAGGGCTCTGAAAATAATCCAGGGGCAGCAGTGTAAGACCTAGGAGGAATGATTGGACAATTTAAACATGTAAAGCTGGAGTTTTGGAGGAACTTTACCAGGTGCAAGTCCTGATTTGGGGGTATACCTGCAGCAGGGTAAATGTAGAAAAACATTTGTTTGCTGTTTTCAAACATTTCTTGCAGTTTTGACACATGTCCACACTTCATTACAAAATAATGATACATGCCTCATATATTGATGCATGTGTCATTATAGGGCTCCACCTGATAATAGCAATCGCTGAAAGGCAATCATTATTACTGCGAGTGCATTATCGCCGAAAACAAATTTGGTGATAAGAACTTAAAGGTGACTGGGAAAACTGTGCATGCAGGGGGTTGCACTTTACCACTCCCCCGATAAAAGAGTCTCAACCCAGGGGGGTGCAGGTCGGGAAGGGGGCCACAGCCCAGTTTAAAAAAAAATTAAGTCCCACAGCCATGGGACCTACCAAGATATCACCTGCCCCAAGTCCCAAACCCGCTCCGTCTGAGTCAACCACCCTACCCACCACTCCACATGGTTGGCTTGGCGGAGCAGGCACACTAGAGGGTTACAACCCTCTTCCCTATCCCTCCACTTCCCATCACTATACATCCCTTCCTGTCTCCCACCCTTCCCTCGTCGTCGCAACTGTAGACATCCCGGTAGGATCACCCATGATGATAGCACCCTCATATAGGTCGCTGTTTTGATGGTTGTCCATATGCATTCGCTATTATCATGGGATACCCAATTCTACCACAAGCTGCAACAGATGCACATGATAGCTTGACCACCTTTTAAGTGGTCTAACATATTGACACAAGCAGCGGGGAGGTGGGATGATCTTTCACCAAGTCCCTGACACATGGCTGAAAATCCAGCCCATATTCTCAGGAAGACAGAAGGGAAAGGGAGGAGATAATAGTCACACACAAATACATGCAAGGTATAATAGGGTGGACTTTACAGAGTTATTTAAGTTAAAGAACAGCAGAACCACCGGGGGCACAGTCATAAACTCAACTCTGGGGAGTTGCAGGAAGGACATTAGAAAGAATTTTTACATGAAGTGGGTGCTGGCCAGGTGAAGCAGTCTAATCAGTAATGTGAACAGTGCTGGACTGTCTCAGGGTTCAAGACCCAGTTACATATTTTTAAGGTGGTAATTAGGAACAAAAGGAAGGAAGGAGCAGGAAGTGGGTAATTAGGAACAAAAGGAAGGAAGGAGTAGGAAGACCTATGACAGGGAAAAGCAAAACAACATAGAACATGGGGGCAAACCCAATGGACTCCTGGGGGGCCTATTCTCAAAGGGCTGGAGCAAGTGGGGCTAAAGGTGACTTGCACCAAATGCCATTGTGCCAGGGACCCTGCACCTGATTCTGTATTGGGCAGGGTCCCTGCAGCTGAGTCCCATGACTTGCACCAACCCTACTAGTATGCCAGATGGAGGATGTATCTGACCAGGTGGCCGCATGCCTGTGGCATTGCATGTGGAAGGGCGCAAGTGCCCCCCATGCCCCAATTCCCACTGTGCAAAATGGAAAAGCCCCACAGGGCTATCGCCCCCTCTCCAATGCCCCATAACCCCATGCACCAAAAATGTGTATGTTAATGCCCTGCAGAGCTATCGGACCCCCAGGTCCCGATCCCCGATATTGAATAATGCAAAGCCTCACAGAGCTATTGGTTTCCCCCCCAGCCCCGATCCTGATCCCTGATCCCCGCACCCCACAAGTGTATCATGTCAGTCTGAAAAAAATGAAACACATTCCGTAGTCCCTTCAAGCCTGGTAGGCTGCCCCCCAGCCGGCAGTGCCAGACCACCCCACCCCCAACCCTGTGTCCAGCCAGTGATTGGCACAGCCCACTTCTCATCACCATGGCCAGCAGCCGACTGAGATCTGTATGAGCGCATACTACTGTAAATAGTACGTGCTCAGTGAATGACAGCAGCTGTCATTCACTGAGCATGTACTATTTACAGTAGTATGCGCTCATACAGAGCTCAGTCGGTGGCTGACTGCATTGGTGAGAGGTGGGCTGTGCTAGTCACTGGCTGAGTATGGGTCGGGGGGAGCTGGGTGGTCTGACAGTGCCGGGTGGGGGGTGTGGGGGGCCACTAGACTACTGGGCTCAAAGGGACTATGGAATATGTTTAATTTTTTTCAGACTGACATGATACACTTGCTGGGTATGGGGATCGGGGACTGGGATCGGGACTGGGGGGTCAGATAGCCCTGCAGGGCTGTGACAATCATATCATATTGGGGATGGGGACTTGGGGGAGATGATAGCCCTGTGGGGCTTTGGATTATTCAATATTGGGGATTGGGACCTGGGGGTTTGATAGCCCTGCAGGGCTTTCACATTTCTCATTACTGGGGACTGAGACTTGGGGGACCATGGCCCTGCAGGGCTTTGCCATTACTATTGGGGATCGGTGCTGGAGGGCTGTTGCCTGGCCTATGGTGGATCCATTGGGGGCACATTGGCACAATCCTCGGTGGACGCATAGTACACTTACACCAGCTAATAGCTGGTGTAAATGTACTTTGATGGATCTCCTTTGGGGTTGTTATAGAATCCCAAATTAGGGGATGTGGCAGCCACCCTTACAAAATAGGGCGCAGCTGCTGCCATAAACCCTCTTGCACCATGTCGCATTGGGGGTTTATGGGTTCACTTTGGTGCAAGCAGCCTGTGTCATGTCTCAGGCTGCTTTCCAGAATCCCACATGTCGCAACTCATAGCGCAAAATGCTACTTGCGTCATTCCTGTTGGCGCAAGTCACTTTGTGCCATGCGTAAGCCTTTGCGAATTGGCCCCCTCTAGTCTTTTTCCATCCTTAACAATTTACTATGGGGATGGGGGAGTCAGACACAGCTTCAGTATTGTTACTAAATGTTTTAAGTATTTAAAGTATTTTATCAGTGAAGCTTTTTTGTTTTAATGGTCTGTGCTGAACTCTGATCTGCGAGTGGACGCAGGTCACAATATCTGCACTTTTGGAAATGAGCTGTTCTTTTTTAATAGAAATATTATATAAAATAATCATTTTTGGCTGTGTCAAACAACACTCAGTAATTTGTGTAAAGGTCTGTGAAACCACTGTCCTTTTGTGCACCTCTGTGGGTACAGACAGTGCACATTCGTTTTAAAGTAAGAATTACAGAAATAAATATTTTTGGATAGTGTCAGATGCCAGTCAATTATTTTTTGTGTGCAGCTGTGAGGCAACAGTCCTGCTGTTCATCTCAACACTTGCACAACTTATTTAGAGTGGACACCACTAGTATATGATGATGGGGGGGGCTTCAGGAAATTATAGAGGTGTAAAAGTTAGGGCGGGGCAGTGGCTTATCATCAGGATAAGCAGAAGGAAAACCAGAGATCATCATCACCAGATCTTGAAGGTTATCAGCACTCACCATTATAGCAATGAAGTATTAATTTCTGAAATTTGTTTGGCTAAGAGAGGCACCCATACATACATGTAAAGCCTCATGACCTGCTCCACAATCCTCGACATGTAGTCCATCCTAGGATGCTAATTTTGATTCTGTCTTGGAATTCTATTTCAGTTTTCACATATCGACATTACTGTCTCTGCATATTGAAGTCCCATAGCAGACAAGCTGATTTCAGCATTTGAAGATGTGCTACTCATAGTTTCAAAGTAAAAAAAAATGCATTCAACATCACAAATTTAATTGGTTGCCCATAACATCCAGTAATATGCAGACCCCCTATCCACTTCTTTCCATGAAAAATGTGTAAAAAAACCCACTGCCAGCGCAACTCGCCTTGAAATACACAAGATCCCTTGTATTTTTTCGTGCTCAAGCAGTGGTGTCATGGCAACATAGCTTTTTCCTTTAGAGCTCTCAGCCGCTGCCATGACAATTGCTGTTGTTGTTACATGAACAGCACACTGGGCTAGCTCATATGGCTGCAACTATTATAGCAGCAGCACAGGCTGCCATGGCAACATCACAAAAGATGTCCAACATCCATGGCAACATTAGAAAATTGCAGATCAATTCTGCATAACTTTGTCCCTTCACCACTCAAAAACTGTCTCTCCAGTTAAACACATTTGACTAGGACTGTCAAACCTTCACCCCCCCCAACCATTTGTCACAATGACAATCACTTAAGAGCCTCCAATTCCATACTAAGCACATGACCAGTATTGGGATACCAGATGCCAGATGGACTATGTCACTTCAACTACAATGTAATTAAAAAAAAATTAAATGAAAAGCTAAAAACCAATAAAAAGGATGGATGTTGTTAAAAAGCAATAAGCTACTTCCAGAGGTTACATTAAGCATCAGTTAATCCCCGTTCACCTTGTGCCACGCTATACCCCTAGGGCATGATTAACAAATGATTAATGTAACCCCTAGTCATACCATATTGCTTAATTCAACTCACAAGGAAGAGGCAGGGTGATAACCCACTTTTTTCATCTTGGATGAATCATGGTTGTACATCATTAGACCATGGTGATACATTATCATCGACCATGATCATTCGTAGTTTGTCCATGATTTTTTTTTGATATACTGTACTTTATTAACTTTAAAGAAGAACATCAGTCATGGTTATTCATGGGCAACCACTGGAGGTGAATGGCCATGGGACAGACCATGTATGACCATGGTCAGTATAGTTTGAGAATTATCCGAGTTGACCATGGTCATCCAGAATTGTTAATATCTTAAGTTATCTGCATTATAATGCAAATGTATTTTCTTTCTTTCTTTCTTTCTTTCTTTCTTTCTTTCTTTCTTTCTTTCTTTCTTTCTTTCTTTCTTTCTTTCTTTTTCTTCAAAAACCTTAACATTCTCTAATAAATACATATTATCTACAAAACTTTTGAAATAGCCTTGCAGTACTTAGTAATTACTCCTTTTTATGTTTGCTTGCACAAGCACGTGCAGCAAACATTTTGTTACAAAGAACCATTTTTAGCAGTGTGTCCAAAGCAGCTCAGGCTACAGTGTACTTGGCAGTGACAGACCAATGACCAGACACTGATCATGACGCAAGTCATTGCTTGCTGAGTGGATTCTCATAGTTGAAAGGGCTGAACTACTCCTATGAGAGAGTGATTCAATGCTTTCTTCTGCATAAAGCTGCCCTGCTTTTCCACAGCCCCCAAATATGCACATACAGTGAAGCCCACCAGGATGAAGTGCAGCACTGCAGAATTCTGTAATACAGTTACTGCAGTAAACAATGCAATTTCAATGGCAGTTAATCCTTTTTGTCATGCAGTAAACCTATCACACTGTGGTTCATCCTGTTGGGCTTCACTGTACATCTCCAATTGTGTCACACAAAAAACAAACCCCACCGCTGCAAATATCCCACCCCTGCCCAAATGAACCCCCATGTCGGCTTCACGCAACAAACCCAACTGCTGCTAAACATCAGCAGATCACTCCACTCAACACCCACCACCCCACACCCCCTACCCCTTACTTACCTACCAGGGGTCCAATGCCATAAGCATCTCTGGACTGGAGACACATCTTCACTCTTCAACACCAGACTGAGAAAATCAGGTATTGTGCAGTCAGTGTATTTTACTGTGTTTTGAACTTGTACTCAAAACCTGGTCATATTTTTACTATTTTTCCCTCAGCTACACATGCTCATTTTACAGTACACAGGATGTGCGCTCCCTGTCAGATCATACTGCTGCCAGCAGAGGTGGTGAGAGAAGGGCTGTGCCAGTCACCGTATTGGATCTGTGGCACTGGTGACAAAGGTTAGAGGTGGTTGGCATGGTGGGTTGCTTGGTGCCAGTGGTGTGGGGGGCCTCTAGATGCCAGGGACTGCATACACTTGTACGGGGATAGAGATCAGTGGGGGTTACCACTAAACACTATGGGACTACATATTACAATATGGAGCTGGGCAATCAGAGGGTGGGATTCCACTAGATACCAGGGACTACATATTATGATACGGGGACTGGATGATCAGAATGCAGGGGCTGCCACTACACACCAGGGACTACATATTTTGATACAGGAATGGTGCTCCGTGGGTGGGGGGTGCCACTAAACACAAGGGACTGCATATTATGATACAAGGGCAGCAATTAGAGGGTGGGAGGCATTGGACATCAGGGAATGATTACTCATGCATGGAGCCAGACAATTGGGGTGGTAGGGCCAATCACAGGGCTGTAAAGCTGCTACCACAACCCATGTAAATGAGCCTATTATGGGCAGGCATATGGCCCCTTAACACCTTAAATGCCCAATGGGCTCATTTGCATGGTGTCAGCTGAATATTGTGCTGGGGGCTCCCAGCACTATTGGGTCTATGGGTGCTGTTTCCTACATTTCCCAGGTCCACGTCGGAGCAGCACTACTCAAGTTAGTGCTACAGTGACATGCTCCTATATTAATTTGGATAGTGCTAGTGCCCTAGCCAACTGAGTATAGCATCCTCGGGGTCATGGGCAAGGGCAAGCACAGCTTGACCACTGGAAATATTTTACACAGTTTTAGAATCTATGCCACAAATAGTCTGAATGATGGAACTACTGATGTAATCAATACAGTGTTTATAAATAATTGTACACAGGAAAAACAAAATAGAATAACTCTGAATGATATCTTTACTTGAAAAAAAAAACATGAAAACTATTATTAAAGAATGGACACTGAAAACCATAGTCAGATAATGGCCACTCATGGCTACCACCAGAAATAATTCAAACATGTATTTTGTTAGCATCTTGCCTCTACCATTTACCAAATTAAAAATGGAGTTAGTTCTCTCTTGTACTTTCTCTTCATGGTATGGTTTTCCAGGTATTTGTGCATGTTCAACAAACATAGACCATCTTGTTCATGATACATGGACAAACCATGGAGGGAGTTACCATAGACAAAGACTGGTGACAGAGGCCATGGATGGTCATGGAAAAACATGTTTGTCCATGAAAATATGAACGGAGAATGTGGATTGCAGCTGACCTGAATGCTATGATTGAGGAAGGCAGGAAGAGTGAGCCCCAGCTTACCCATACAGTAGTATCAACACCTAAAGAAGGGGCAGTAAAAGAAAAGACTTTCGAGGATAAGGGGGGAGAGGAGGTGAGTCTGAGGAGACCATTGAAGAAGTAGAGGAGATTGATGGTGATGATGATGTAACAGATGCTTCCTGGGAACTTCAATCCAAAAAATGCAGAAGTCAAAACTGCATCCAAGATGGCAAGTATCTGATCCCACTACTCAATATAGTGCTGAAAGTCCCAAAAATGTGAAAGGTCAAACTGACACAGCTTCAGTGGGCAAACACCCCACCCAGTCTGAGATGTCCAGTTACACTGAAACTGTCACAATAAAGTGACCCACATTCCTATTTGCCTGATGCTAGGGACACCTTTGCATGCTGCCTGTCACAGGCTTTGTCACACTCAACAGTTGATACAATACACTTGACGACTGATATCTGAAGCAGTGGGTTCTCTTCTGCTATGCCTTTCATGTGCATAATAGCCTATTGGGCCCAAATGTTGGTGAGCATGTGGCCCAATACACTTTGTCTGTGATTTCCATTCAGGAACACCACTCCTGAAGTTTTCTAGTACTCAACTTTATTAATGAACTTAATGCCACAAGCACACACCATAGCTAACGTCTTGGTTGAGCTTCTGGACAAATTTGAAACTTGGCTGTACCCATTATCCCTAGAAGGTGACTGTGATAACAGACAAAATGTTGTTTATTAAGTGATAGAAGATGGCGGTTTCTACCAAGGTCCATGATTGGCACATTGCATTATCCTGTCTGTCTTAGCCAGGCAGACATCAAAGGGGTTATGTCTGTGTGTTTTGCTGCATTTGTGTCACTTTTGTCCCTCATACTAGGTAAGCAGAAGTTGTGGGGGCTGCAGATCCAACAAACTCTGGTCACAGCCATAATGGCTGCTATTGCATTAATTTGATAAAAGATATAGAATTAATGTGTGCCTTAGTTGTACATGTAACATTGTGATGTCAAAGTCCCACATTTACACCACAATAGCGAAAAAATAAAAATAAAACCATAAAGATTCAAATGCAGTGTTTAATTTTTACTAGTGTGCAGCTTGTATTCATTTTTACAATGCAGTTAACAGGCTAGCTCAGCCAACATGCAGTATCTCATTTCCAAAGGGGTCCTGATTGTTCCCATTGTTACAATGTATTTTCATGATAGTGACAAGCTAAGATGCAATATCTTGTTTTCAGAGGGATGTGCAGTGAATGCAGGTAGTTATTTACAAAATGTTTCATTTCAGTAGAAGATTGGGATTTATGATGTCAGTATGGGAATATGGAACTGGTAAGGTGTTGACATCATAGACAGCATCCTAATGTTATTTACAGTTTATTTACTCAGGACAGCTGAAATGATTTGCAACATCTAATTTTTATAGAAACATATGAAACCACCAAGAGAAACAGGCCATAATCGTCTATCAAGTCTGCTCGAGTGTGCAGTTCAGTCTATTTTACTGGAGCTGCCTCCCCTCCCCTTTCTCCCTGGAGTTCTCCTCCCCCACCCTCTTTTCCCCACTCATGATCTTCCCCCCAGTTATGACTTTCCTTTTTACCTTGTCCCACCCCTTTTAAAATTGCCCACTGTTTTCAATGAGACCACCTCCTCCAGTAGTTCATTTCACTTTGACACCACCCTTTCTGTGAAAAAGTACCTCCTCATTTCCTTTTTACATCTACCCCTCCACCACTGGTTTCAGAACATGCTCCCTTGTGAGCCCTTCCCTTTCTAAACTGAAAATGCCCTCTAATCCAACCTTGTTTATACATTTTAGGTACTTGAAGATTTCTATCATATCCCCCTCTGCCTTCTGTCCTCCAGAGAATACATATTGAGCTCTCATAATCTCTCATCATATGGTTTGTCCCCCAGGCCCTGGATCATTGTGGTTGCCCTATGCTGTACCCCCTCCAGTAGTTTGATGTCTTTCTTCAAATAAGGGCAACAGAACTGTGCACAATACTCTAAGTGTGGTCTCATCAATGACCTGTACAATGGCAGAATGACTGCCTCTTTTTAGAGGTGATTCCTCGGGCAATGCATCCCTGCATTTTATTTGCTTTGGCTGCCATTTTATGGCACTGCCCAGAGTGTCTCATGTCTCTCCTGATTATCACCCCACAGGATAACACAGGAGCTAATGGGAAAAAAAGGTTCCAGCTAGGAATGTCCTGATTAACCTGGTCATCCCTATTAACCATGTCCCTATTAAGTGGTGTGTACTATATTATACCACAGGTATCTAGTTTAAGCCAATCAGAGCACAGAAAAACTGGCAGTTATTATCCCACAAACTACCATACACGTGCCCACAGTAGGGTATCCATATTTAGCCATTCCCACAGTAGGTTATCCACATTTTAACCATGCCCGCAGTAGGTTATTCACATTTTAACTACACCCACAGTAGGTTATCTATATTCTGTTCTCTGCTGTCCGTGCTACCTGTCCACTCTGGGATCCACTCACACTAGTTGTCCCCCAACATTCTTGCATGCAGCCCTTGTACAGTGTAGCTAATTTAAGTATTTATAACTTGAACCCTATTTCACTTATCTGTGAGGCTGAGCAAAGGAAACAAAGGTCAAGCAACGAGTGAGAGAGAATTTTCTTGCTGAAGTGAGCCAGGCGTGGGGGAAGAGAGAGAGAGAGAAAGAGAAAGAGAGAGGGAGAAAGAGACAACTTTGTGGATTGGGGACAGAAGGGGTCAGCAACCCTAACAATGAGAACCCTGTTCTTCTTTTTTAATCCATACCTTTGTGACATTGTGTAGCTCAAGGAGATTTACAGCATGAAATCGGGCTTTCAAAAGTGAAGTGGTGACTCTGGGCACGTGTACTACCACTGGCACTAATGTGCCTGCCCAGAGTCATGGCTTTACTTTCCAAAGCTTGATTTCAACTTGTAACACCGCTCAGTTTTTATTAGGAGTTACATAAAAAAAACAAGTTCCGGTAAGAGCCACAATGGCTACTAATGCATTAATGTGATAAAAGATATAGAATCAATGTGTAACTTAGTTGTACTTGTAATATTGTGATGTAAAAGTCGCGCATTTACACTGCAATAGCAGAAAATGAAACAGAAAACCATAAAGATTAAAATGCAATGTCTCATTTTTACTGGTATGCTGCTTTTATTCATTTTTACAATGCAGTCAATCAGGATAGCTCAGCTAGCATGCAGTATCTCATTTTCTATGGGGTTCCAATTGTACCCACTGTTACACTGTATTTTCATAGTAGTGATGAGCTGAGGTGCAATACCATGTTTTCAGAGGGATCCTGTTTTTGATGAATGCAGGTAGTTATTTACCCAATGTGTCATTTCAGTAGATGATGTGGATTTATATTGTTAGCATGGGAATATGGAACTGGTGAGATGCTGATGTCATAGAGAGCATCCTAATGTTATTTACAATTTATTTACCCAGGACAGCTCAAATGAGTTGTAACATCTCATTTTCAGTGGAGTCCTGCTTCTCTCTGCAGTGTGAGGTACAATAGCCCCTGATACAGAACAGTGGAACAGTTGGCAACACTTTTGGTTTATCACCGACACTTTGATGACAAATACTTTACAATCACAATGCAAAAATAAATCAATTATTGCAAAAAAGTCCAACTTCTGTTTATGATTTTGGCTTCATTAACACAGTACTTCGGCACCAGTCCTCAAATTCTTCAATTAGCAGCTGGTTTGGTCAGTTGACCATTTAATTTAGATACACATGCTCATAAGCTCCCCATCCCACTTTTTAGTGTACTGCCATCTTAATTTCTCTGATGTCCTCCAGTGTTTGGCTCATGTTGGACAAGGAGTCTAATACAATCAGACAGGCTTACATAATGGAATAAGTGATAAATATAATAAAAGGCAGTATGTGTGTGTGTGTTTCAGGGTAGGGGAGCAGATCCAACCATACCTCTCAGTTGTCCCTGATTCTCAGGGATGTCCTTGATTTTGCCTCACATTTTACTCTGTCCCTCCTAATATTTGTGTTTCCATGACCAAACAGTGGGGATTGTAAGCACAGAATAATGTCAAACATTAAAGTTACACACTTGTTCTTCTTTTCAAAATTCATTTCACACTAAGCCCTTTGTTCTACCAGCTTCCTGAGTGGATATCAACTATTTTGAAGGTGGGTCCCTGATTTTGCTCCATTGTACATGATTATTTTAAAGAGTAACTCTCTATTATAATAAAAAGCTTACTAACACCAGATTTACACCAGTATTGTTTTCACTTTATTATTTTCTAGTTATTTGTCATTTATTTTGCTATTCCCCTTCTGTTAGTGTACTAAATATTGCAGATAAGGCAGCAATTGTTTCACTGAGTCTTTCAAAATGTATCTGACTGTCCTCTGCCAACCACACAATTGCTGTTTGTGACATCACAGTCTGCTGTCATGATGAGCACTATGATGCCATAAACAAAGGCAGTGTGAAGTCAACAGGGTAGAGGCAAATGTTTTCAACTGTTTTTCTATAAAGACCTTTTAGATGGACTACCAAGATATGCTGTAAATCCTGGAAAAGAACATTGAAAATGAAAAAAAAAAACAGTATTCTCTAGTAAATTGTGCCAGCTGAAACATTTTATTTATGAAAACACATGTGAAGCACAGAGCTGCTCTTTAAGCCTTGTCCCTGATTTATGAGGCAGGAGATTGTGAAGTAAGGCTCCAGCTATGAGCATGAAGTGCTAGCAAACTTTAACAGAGATGCAGTGATGCTGTTTAGTCCCGGCTATGATCTGATCAATGAGAAAAACAAGGGGGGGGGGTATTATACTCTGTCATCTGATATCAGATTACAATTACTGGTACTTTCTTTCCAATTTAGCTGATGACACAGGATGCTTGGCAAACACATGTTTTAGAATATCATGATGTAAGAAAAAGTAATGCAGTGTCACTGGCTCAGCAGGTTGCACACTTGCCTCTGAGGCCAGAAGATTAAAGGTTATGGGTTCTAGCCCCACACCAGACACTTGGGGTAAATCCCAATACTGACACTGTAGTTCTTCATGAGGGGGTTGCTGCACACCTGGGGTGCTGTCTTTACAATGAGACATTAAACTGAGGTCCAGTCTGCCCTTTGTGGTGATTGTTCAGATGGTCTTCTCAAAAAAGAGTAGGGAACTTTTTATTTGAACATTGAAGTAAAAAATCAACCAAAACAGTGTTTCATCGCACTAAATCATAAACAAAAGCAAAAATAAGTATTTCATCATACATAGAAACAGAAATATACTCCAAACAATCTATCCCCTCCTAAAATTACCTCAAAAGAAAAAGGCCAACATAAATGAGCATTACAACATACTTCCAAAAAAAGGAAAAACCTAAATTGTACATAACCCCAAAACTGAAAAGAAAAATACATTCCCCCCTTCTCAAAGACAAATAGTAGGGGATTTTTTTATTGAAAGTCATTTAGAACATATCATGTGAAAACAGTGTTACCTCCCACATGGAGAAAAAAAATCCATATTACATCAGAAACATGCAAAATCCCAGTATACCCCAAACTTTTGAGACTTAAGAAGGAGGAAAAAACCCAAACATATTCAAAGGAAACAAAACCAGTGTTACTTAAACTCAGTAATCCTAAAAGAATAAAGCAAACATTTCTTGAACCTCCAAATCATACATAATAATTATATTCATCAAAAAGAAAATAACCCTCCCCCCTCCAAAAAACATTTGAAGAGTGGAATAATTATTTCCCACACATCCTGTCACAGGTAGTTGTTCCTAAAAAAATTTCTTATTTTGCCAACCTCAAATTATTTAAATTTAACATTCCACCAAGGTGGCATTAATACTTACTAAATACTAGCAACATGTGACATCACAACTCATTAAACTACCCTAACCCAATTAACCGTATTTCTGAAAAAAAGGGAAACCTTTCCACCAAGCCTGTACCTTCTGTATGGGGTGTTGCCATATATCCACCTCATACACCTCCTTCAGAGCTGCATCACATAACCTACTAAAGGAAAGATATGCATTTTTTTCTGTTGGAATATTAACTGGCTCCTAGCCTGCCAAATGAAGAAATTTAAAATTGAAAAAAACATGTTAAAGGTGGTATCCATTCCTCTTGCCATAAGGCCCAAATAATTCCCTAAAGCAATCTGCTCATAAGTGAGTGCCCTGAGCCAAGATAATCTCCATCTGTTTGCTAAATGTTCCATCATCTCTGTTTGATTTATACACTCTGGATATGGACAATTTCTTTCTTCCAGGATTTTATGTTTACTATTTCCCTTAACCCCAATCTTCCACGCGAAACCAGCCATAGCACATCCCACATTCTGTTTGGAATTCATTTATTCATTAATTGATTTAAAACTAACCCCCTATTTGGAATTGGGCACCTTTTAAAATCAACCAGATCTGGCCCTATAGTTTCTAAAATACGGTTATACAAAGTCTTCCATGTCTTCCCCAACAGGTGAGACCTGTAAACCCCCCATTAATACAATTTCTGTAAAGAAGATCCAAAACATCCAGAAATCTGCCATCTATGATTAAATTGCAAAGGCATCTCAACCCAAATATCAAACACTGTACTGAGATTATTAAAAAGCTACATCTTAACCAAAGAATCTGTATCTCTAACAGCCACTTGAAAGGACCCTGACCAAAATATGGTGTGAAAAAAGACCACTGGATTTATCATATTTAGGCCCCCTTAATGTTTAGGAAGGTATGTTATTTCTCGTTTTACTGGATTTTGCCGTGACCCCCATAACATTTGAAAAAAAATTCTCAGCAATTTTGTTTCCCACTTCAGAGGTAGTGGAAATACTGAGCTGATATATAACAAACAAGGCACTAAAAATTGTTTGATTGTGAACACTCATTTAGTCTTAGAAAATTTTCAACTTTTCCACATTTACTTTCCCTTCACAGATAAGGAGGCAACTTTCCCAGTTTTTACTGACCATATCCCCACCTCCAAAGTACACACCCAATATTTTAATAGGGTCCTTTGAAATAGCAATTCCTCCTATCCTAAGAGCCTCTATCTCTGTGGACCCAATCCTGAGTCCCCTACATGTCTGAAAATTCAAACAGGCCCCTGAGAGTTTACTATATCCAGTGATCTCTTGTACCATAGCCAAAATACTATCCTCATTCCTGAGAAATAAACATAAGTCATCTGCATAGGCCACCAGTTTTATTTCCTGGGGCTGATGCACACCCCAAATCTCCTGTATGATAACATTCAATAAGATATGTCTAATCAAAGGATCCAATTCAAAAGTGTATAACAGCGGGCTCAGAGGACACCCTCATCTCACCCCCAAGTTCACCGGGATCTAATTTCCCTCTTTACCTGCAATCAGAGGTGTAACCTCAGCATATTGGCACACCAATTTCAACCAAAAAGTAAAAGGTTCAGGGATCCCATAAACCCTTAAAATAGAAAACAGAAAGTCATGACTTACTTTGTCAAAAGCTTTGTGCTGATCAAGAGACAATGCATATCTCGTCTGACCACGTCTGTTACAAAAATCCACCACATCTCTGCTTATTGATAGATTTTCCTTTATATTTCTGTCAGGAATAGAACAGGTCTACACAGCATGTATCAAATGATGTGCTACCCTCCTAAGCCTTTTTTGTAAAATGCTAATGAAAATCTTGAAATCAGAATTCAAGAGACAAATCGGTCTCCAGTTGTCTATATCTCTCCTATTTCCCTTTTTATGTAAAAAAAAAATAAGCAACCTTTTGAAAAATCCAGGTACATTAAATGTTACGTTAAACAGAATTTCAACACTTTGGCTAAACAAGGAGCCACAATATCTCCATATATCTTACAGAAAGAATTAGAAATCCCATCCCTTCCAGGGGAGGTACCATCCTTCAGTGCCCTTATTATCTCTAAGATTTCCTGTGGGGTTATCTCAGCCATCAAAATCTCCTTTTCCTCAGTATCCAGACTTGGTACCACCACTCCTGCCAAATAGCGTTGCACCTCAACTTAATTTATCTCCCAAGAAGAATACAAAGATGTTAAAAACTGTTCTACCTCTTGTCTCCTTTCACTTGTGGAAGATAGGGTTATCCCTTGTGAGTTCCTAAGTTCTGAAAGACAGGAATTTGTTTGCCGTTCCTTACAGGCCTCACAGGGATCCCTATAAGGGGTCTTTTGAGTCCCATAAGAAAGTTCTGCCTGCAAAGATTTGGATCTATCATAGTGCAATTTTGCCATCTGCTGTTTTATAGCTGAAATTTGTCCAGAATAATCCTGATTAGATGTACATGTCAGTGAAACCAATTTTAACAGGTGTGTTCTTAATTTAATATATTGAAAAAAACTCTCATTTGAAGACTGTTTCCCATAATTTTGGAAACATACAGTTGAATCCTGTTTAGTCTCAAACCACCAAGCCCTAAATCCTCATATAAGCCCATAACTGAAGTCCTAGCCATAAAATGGAGGCAACATAGTGTCTAACTAATTGTTCCTTCAGGATGGAAGTATTTACTTCATCTAGTGGTAATTATTGGAATAACCCCATTTATGGAAATTGCAGTGTGTAACATAAGATGGTCAGAAAATTCTATTGGTATCACTCTAGTTGACACCATGGAAAGCTGTTTGGAAATAAAAATATAATCTATTTTAGTTGTTAATGTATTTTTCACAAAAGTGTGAGTAACCAAGAGTGAAGCATTCATACAGCAATCCACTAAATCAGCTATTCTTATTAGGTTCTGAAAGGCTACTGAGTCGCAATAAACTTTTTTCCCACCTAGTCTCCTAACTGAAGTTTCCAAAGTACAATTCAAGTCCCCTCCCAGGATCATCGCATGTGCGGTTGCCAAAAAGGGTTACAACAGATTAAATAAAGCCACCCTATCAGCTTTGGTCTGGGGGGCATACACTGAAATATATCTATATGATACTCTTTGTCAAATCCCATCGATGAGCAAAGCCCGCGCTGGCATGATATCCACCAGTTTTTGCAAATTTAAACCTGTAAACAGAGAACAAAATGCCCACCCCATCCACTTGATCCTGTCCAGAGAACAAGTACAAGGTGCCCCAAACCCAGTTATTTTCTGCCCCTAACATTGCTGTATATGAATGCATCCATGTTTCTTGTAGTAGGGACACCTCTAATTTGGATTCATGTAGTAAAGAGAACAAAGCCAATTATTTCCTAAAGTTCCTGATACTATGAACATTGCAAGAAACAGCTGAAAAGAAAGACGTGTTAGCATTTTAATGCAAAAAAAACACTTTTTCCCAAAACATTTTTATGAAATTTTCTTTCTGGTTTTCTTCTTTTTCTCTTTTTTGTCCCCAGCTGCTTTTTTGTGCCCAGACTACCAGTCTGTAGTTCCTGATTTTGAGGAAACGTCTGACAACTCATCCTCCTGCTCAGAGTACCCCAATTTGGGGGCGTAAGCACTGCAAAAGGATTGTCTGTAACTATTTCATCCCCTGCCATCCCAACCTTTGCTAGTCTCATACTCCTTCTTCTAGTTTCCAGATGAGACCGGGCTTCCTGCGAAGGGGGGAGGCATACTAGATACCTCAGGCTCTTCTTGTGGAGATGGATCTATCATGATTTCCTCATTTTGTGAAGGTTTCCCCTCATCAGACCGTGGCACTTCTTGGGTCTGCCATGGTGGAGCGGGAGGGATAAATACTCTTCCTCATCAGTCCCTACATTTTAGGTACCATGATCCAGACAAGAATCAGGGTGACCCTTGCTACCTGGTGGCTGTGAGTTCTGGTTCATAGGTTCTGATTCTGTTGTAAGAGAATTCTTTTGAGCTCTAGATATTAAAACGTCTGGATCCACTGTTCTGACTTTATTACGAGCTGCCCATGGGCATTCTGGAAAAATGTGCCCATGTTCATCACACAAGTTGCACCTTGAAAAGTTTGTGTACTGAGAGCTAGGGTAATTAAATTCTCAACAAATCCCACAACATATCTTATCGCACACATTGGAAAGGTGCGACCGGGCCCCACATTTATAGCATGCTTTTGGCTGGCCTGAACAGAAACAGACTCCCTGATCTTTACCCCCAAAAAAACTGTTTGGGATGTGGGCAATTCCCTCAGTCATTTGTCAGAGCTTGAGTCTGAAATACCAACCCCCTGTCTAAAAGGCTTCTGAATCTAATAATGCTTCTGGGGCACTAAGCACTTTGCAGCGCTGCTGAAGCCAATGATGTATATCACAGATATGTATGCTTTCATTGCGAAGCATAATAGTCACCATCTTTATTAAAGGTTTCATAAGGGGAATGGCATAAAAAGGGGGTCCACAAAGGGACAAACCTACATTGACTGTACAGCATCCAAAATCTCTCTAACCCAGCTGGTGTCCGGAAATTTATATCAAAGTTATCCTCACCAGACACATGTATTAGAGTGTATACATCCTGTGCTGTGAATTTTAAGGAGTTTTTTAATGAAGTTCATCCCACACAGAGTCTGTCCGGGTGTGTTTCCAAACCCCGTTTAAACCAGAGTCACATAGCATTTCTTCTAGGAGTCAGTTCAGATTGATTAAATAAATCTGAAAACCTTGGTCGGGGGGGAAGCTCTCCCTCCTGATGACTGCTATTCTCCCGTAGGGGCTTGCCCTCCCAGTGGTGTTTGCCCCTTATCTTGTGACTCTTGTGGAAAAGTGGGTTTTTGGGCAGGGGGCTGAGATCCTCCCTGATCACCAGGAACCCCCATTTCATTTAGCTCACCCAGTACACCAGAGTCCTGTAAGATAAATGCTGAGGCAGTAGGATCTAAATTTGATCTTGCATCCACCTGCTGTTGAGATCCTATCAAAGGAACCCCAGTCAGATCGTTCTCTACAATTACAGCTTTCCCCATATGTGATGCAGAGTGCACCTCTTGTGGTATATGGGGATCATTATTCGTATTCCTGGCACCCGGGCGGCGATCCTCTCCCACCCGAGTCCCAGATGCCAGGTTCTTCATCCTGCAAGCGTTTGGGCCTTCCCTCCATGGGTGATGTCTCAGTTTGCACCAGATTTGATGCTACCTCTGCATCAATTTCACTGTCCAAGGATGCAGCAATGGGTTTTAAGGTCTCAAACTCTGTGCACAATATCTGTCCAGAGCAATGTTCAACAATCTGTAGCAAATTTCCATCTGACTGTGCCTTAGTTGTATCCACAGTTTGTTCAGGGGAAATTACTGTCTCCACCATAGATTTTGGTCCAGCAATATTTAATAACAAGCCACCATCATTGTAAGGTGGATCCAGAGTCCAGATCCCATTTTCAGCTTGTGTTCAACCCGCCTCACTGAGTGCTCTATCCAGGGACCAGGCTTCCCGCGGGGTAAGTGTATCTGAGAGCCCAAATTGTTTAGCCATTAAATGTCTAGCGGAATCATCATTTTCACCAATAGTTTGTTTGTTAGATGGTTCGGAAAAATCAGAGTCTGACCTGGGTGTTGAAACAGTCATGTCAATTTGTTTCCCTTCCAGTTGCCTTTTACTTAAGGTGATTTTCCATTTTCATATCTCTCTCTCTCTTCATCCTCAGCCAACATCGTTAATAATACCGTTAGTCGCTCATCAATGTCTTTCTCCAGCTGAGCAGCAGCAGCTGCAATATCAGTAGTATTCAAAAAATTATTGGTATCCTCCAATAACAGCGGTGTAGCAAATCTGGACTCATCCTCATCTTCCATTGAGCTATCCGAGTCTTCTTCTCTTTCCAAATCCCTCCATTGAAAAGGACAAGGCAGTCCTTCTTCAGCTTCCAACAGCACATCCACCTCTGTCTCCTCCAACTCTACCATCTTGGAACAGAAAGGGCCAACAACGCCCCCTTCCAAGAGTAGAGGAATTTCCCTGGTGTCCTGGCCAAATTTCCCCCATTCACAAAAAATACCACCAACAGCTTAATCTGGTTCAGTTTCAGCTGGTTACCATCTGTATCCCAGGTCACCTCTGACAAAGGGACGTCTAGTCTCAGTGGGCCTACCCGGTCAACAAAATTCAATAAATAAATAATTTGCAGAGTGAGGATAGAGAGACCGCAATCATGATTCAGATATGCACGTTTATATATTGTTCCTCAAATGTATTAGTTGATTAGATGCCAGGAAACTGAGGAGAGAGAGCATGTTTAGAAGGGAGATGGCTGAATTAATCAGAGTTGCCTCAGTAGGCCCTAGTACTCCTGCTTTTTTCACACCAACTGGAGAATCCAGCAGTTTCCAGCATTGACCATCATCTGTTCTGGGAGTGGGCTACTTAAATCAGG
Organism: Neoceratodus forsteri; assembly: GCA_016271365.2. Lineage (NCBI taxonomy): Eukaryota > Metazoa > Chordata > Ceratodontiformes > Ceratodontidae > Neoceratodus > Neoceratodus forsteri. Next base: position 932,652,292 of record CM057453.1, read on the forward strand.
CCTCTCTATTGTCCTGTTTGCTTTGCCCTGCTGTGAGACCCGCCTACCTCTTAAACATTGAGGCTAACACCTACACCACATTACCCATTCAGCCAAAATCTCCTCAGCTAGCATTGCCTGGACTAATCTACTGACTGAACCTTTGTACTTAACCACAAAAAAAATCTGCCTCCTGCAATTGCCAGTGGAGGACAGGGAGCATAGAGAGAGAGAGAGAATGAGAGAGAATGAGAGAAATGAGAGAATGAGAGAGAGAATGAGAGAGAGAGAGAATGAGAGACATCTGGACAGTTGAGCTGATAGAACACTGAAACTTACATAAACACTGGATCTTGGGACATTCCCAGTTTCTGCTTTCAGCATATTAACACTTGCTGTGCCACATACTGATATATCAGTCTAGAATTCCTATACATTGTAATTCTGTTGGCTGCCTAAGTGAACAGCAGCACCATGTGGTGCTCTGCTTAACAAAATAGTAGGGGGAGGGAGAAACAAACACATTGTATTGCATGGGGGACAGGGAGAGATTTTCAGGAAGTTGTGCTTTGATTCTCCACTCCCTTGTAAAAGCTGTGCTGCCTTAGGAATTCATCTGTCTCTCTCTTTGTCTCTCCCCCTGCCCCCTCTCTCAGTCTCATAGCATGATTATATAGCCCACAGTTTCCTGTGCTGAATGAACTGAGAAAGTAGAAAGCGGGCTTTGTTTTCATTTTTTTTTTGTACTGTAGTACAGGTGGGGAAGGGCAGAGGCAAAAGAACAGCTGTGGTCTACTGAAGGGAGACAAGCAGAGCAGAGTGCTTCTATTGTGGAGAGATTGTGATTAAATTCCAAAAATAAACGTGTGCTTCGTTAGGAGTGTGAGGTGCCTTATTTCCCCCAAGTAATAGCAAGACAGCATACAGAACTCCGCCCTGCAGCCATAAAAATCTATGTAACTCTTAGGGGTATAATAGTAATGACATTCGTTTAGTTGGAGTACACTTGCAAAAATTGATTTCTGTGGGGATTAAATGCCTTGGCTTTGCATTGGCAGTTAATCATCCACAGAAGCCAATTATTGCTTTGTATAATCCAACTAAAAGAATGTAATCACTTAATTATCACATACAGGGTCGGATTTACATGGTCATGAGCTCTGTGCACAACGGTAGCCATGCCCCCCCATGTCATGCAACATATAACACCTATCATCACTGTCTGAAACTGTGGTTCAGAGCAGAAATAAATGATTCCTGGTTTTATTTCCCTTTGAAGTGACTGCAAGCAGCAGCCTGGGAAACTTAACAGAAATTCTATTGTACCCCTATCTTTTATGCATGTGTCTGAAGAAATAATCATCAAAACATTTTTCCTGGTAAATGGGCCTTGTATGTAATACTCTTGGAGCTTTCCCTGCAGCTAAGGAACTTAACACACACTCTAATATATTTTGTACTGATGTTAATGTTTCAAGGCTTACAACATGGTTCCTTCTTCTCAGACCACCCAGCTCAAGCTACTGGAGCATGAGCCAGCAGCACTGTGAGTCGCATGGACTGGACAGACCCAGGTCCTAGCAGGACAATGTGATTTTAACTCAGTCTTCTCAACTACACATGCTGCACTCCTGAACACTTGTCTTTGCTTGACTGACACACTGCTGTAATGCCGCCAAATTCAAAACAGCAAATGTCTTTCCTTTAGGGCCTCAGACTGTTGCTGCTGCTGCTGCTGCTGGAAGAATAGCACATGTGCATGATGTGCATAGCTAGTGGTGAGACAGACTGCACTGCCACTGTGATGACACAAGTCAGCGTCACAATCCGGAGCATCACAGATGGTCATCCAACCCCAACCCCCCACCCCAGTTGGGAGATGCAGTTTTCCATGAGAGTCCAGGCAGCAGATAACAAAATTTAAAAACAAAAACAAACAAAAAAATTATCCGATAAAAGACTGCTGCACGGAACTGCAGTCCTTAGCACTGGCATGTACAAACAGCTCAGGGCTCCCTGAAAGCAAGGCAAGGGCCACGAGCACAGGCGTATTTGGTGTAACAGTAAATCCAGCCCTGATTACAGGTGGGTATTAAGGAGGTGGAGGAGCAAAAGGAGGATATCAGCCATAAGCCTGCAGTACGTATGGTGGAGGTGTACCAGAATGACTCAGAAACATCAACATTGATGAGAAGACACTTTTATCCTGGACTCCAATGGTTCAGGAGTGATTGGCATTCTCCTTCATGACAATACACTATTTGAGCTGCCCACTGTCTGATGTCACTTCCAAAAAAGTGCTCAGTTCATTATGGTTCATTATTACTGACAAAGGTACAAATCTGTCACAGTGCCCTGCAGAGCTCTGGAGTAGTATTCTGAACTCAGTTTAAAGGAGCTGACTGTATTAATGTTTTACTTTGTATTAGGTGCTTGAAGGGTTCTCAATGTTACCTAGCATTTTATTTGTGAGGTAGCCTGGCATAAAATAACCTTTGGGGATGGTGCAGTAGTTTGAGCTAAGGTAGCTACCTCATAATTCCTTCGCCTCTCTACCCCTGCAATAGCCTTCCCTCTGACCCACCTCCAAAACCTCTCCTTCTACTCTGGCACTGTACCCCAGGCACATAAGTTTGCTAGAGTACTCCCACTACACAAAGATGGGGATCCTTCCTCCCCAGGCAACTTCCAGCTTATCTCCCTCCTCCCTGCACTTGCCAAATTACAAAGAATCCCTCATCCATTCCAGGCTGTCTGACTTTTTATCCTCCTCTGGTTTCCTCTCCTGTACCACTCAACTTTCTCATCCCTACTATTCATTACTGATCACATTCACTCAGCCATGGACCAGGGCCACATAACAACTGCAATCTTCATGGACCTGGCCAAAGCACTCAGCTCTGTTTCCCACCCCCTCCTGCTCACCAAGCTCCTAGCATATGGCCTTACACTGCACACTGTCAGCTGGTTCAGAACATATCTTGGTGACAGGCAGCAATTGGTGCAAGTAGGCAACCCCTCCCCCCCTTACCCATCCAAGCAGGAGTACCTCGGGGATCTGTCCTCGGCCCTATCCTGTTTTCAGTGTTTATTAATGACCTCCCTTCCATTTGCTCCAGCTCCCGCATGCATGTGTATGTGGATGACACCATCCTGTTTGCCTCCGGGCCCACCATCTCTGACGTTCATGCCCCTCTCCAACTGGACTTCAGTAAGATACAAGCATGGTTCTTAGCCAACCACCTAAAAGTCAACACCTTTAAGACTGTTACCAGTGGCGTCATGCCCATAGGGCCCAAGGGGGCATGTTCCCCCCCAATATTGTTGTGAAGTCTATTAATAAAAATGTATTTAGAGTTACATTTTTTTATGGCCCCGCAGGCCGGAAAAAAAAAGTTGTGTTTTTTCAAACTCTTTATGGTGGGGGCTGGGGGTGGGGCAGGTTCCGAATCAATTGTGTGTGCAGGAAGTTCTGGGAACTGGGCTGAGAAGAGTGACTGAGAGCCACCAGGCCAGGTTTTAAAAAAAGGTACTTGTTGCTCCTTGTTGCTCCCGCTGGGCTTGTGATTGGCTTCGGGGCTCAGCGCCTGTAAAAACAAAGAGTGAGCGAGAAGACAGTGACAACAGACAGTTGATTGGTAGTAAAAACTGCCAACCAGCAGCAGCCAATCACAGTGCTGGCACTGGCAGTTACCACCAATCAACTGTATGTACAGAGCAGAGGTGTGAATGCAAAGAAATAGCTCATCATGAGAGATGGCAAATTGGCTTGCGTTTTCGTCTCCCTTGAGTGCCAGCACCAAGTGCCAAGCGCCATTCTGAGTCAAAATCCGACAGTCGCATTGCAGATGACGAGACGAGTCATTGACAGTCAGCACTAAGACAGCGCGGTCGGTTCAGTGTGTTCCAATTTACTCCAGACCAGAACACTGCCTGAAGTTCCTGTCTGGCTGCTTCCTAAAGAAAAAGGTCAGAGATTTTTGTATATTACTGCCACTGGCATTTAGAACCATCTACAGGGAAATTCTACCTATATTTGACTTTGACTTGCAATTGGCACACGTTCTTCCAAGTCTCCTACATTTTAATGCTTCTTTCAGATCTCCCGCCAGCATAAATAACTGTAGTATACCGAGCGGGAAGGTTAGGATAGATGACATTATTCAGCAAGTCCTCTCTTTAGAGGATCTCAATGCAAACTCAAGTTGAAAGTTCTGTAGTTCAAGCCGCCAACTTAAGCCCTGTACTGCTTATGAGTCCACTTTCCTGGGCCCTAGTCTCTGGGGGTTGGACATTGGTCCCAGACACTGGCAGTCTGTGTTCTTAAAAGGTGAGTGTGCACAGCTGCTTGTTGCTTCATATTTTATTAGAGGTTTGTCTCTACTCGTATATTGTGTGGTTAAAAAATGTTAACATTTTACATTCACGTCATTTCAGCAAAACAACCAGCGAGGGGAAAGGTGCAGTTATAAAACTAGTAGCCCTTTTTTTTTTTTTTCCAACTGCAACCCTGCGGTGCAAAGTCCTTGCAGGAGTGAGGCGTCCCTGGCCTGAAGTGATGAGTGGTGAGGTTTCCTGTAGTAACCCAATGCATTCTATACATGTGTGAACATATAGGTTTCTGTGCAATATGCTTGTTTGGCAGAAGAATATAGTTGCTGTTTTTTTTTGGGGGGTTAAACTTTGAGAAAGCATGGGGGGAATCAAGGGACCCATACACTGGAAGAACGAGTGTGATGGGAAGTAGTTGCTTGCTGGTGAAATGTACATTGCCCATTCCAGGAAAGGGGGTGGGAGAGGGACACAACAGCAGGGCATTGCAGGGACCGAGTGGCCTGTAGTGGGCACACAAAAATGTCCTGAGTGCCAGTATGTAAACAGTTGTGGCCATCTTAAGTGGCTTTATTTTCACTAAAAAGCTACATGTAAATGGGAGCTCCTAGAATTTGCACTGAATGTACTGTATAATTATATTGTAGGTTATTTGCCATAAATTAATTACATTGATGAAAGTGCACTCCTTAGTTTCTTAAAACTACAAATATCCAAGCTGAGCATTCCCTCAATGCTTGCTAAATGGTTAGTAATTTTACCTCCATAAAGTTCATGCAGAGACTACCTTGAAGTTTGGTTAACCAGCTAAAGAATTATTTAAAAGGGAACAAATCAGCACTAGGTGCTGGAGCCAGTTCGCACTTTGTGTGCAAAACGTTTTACTTGCTGTTTACTGCTGTATAGTTAATTGCATCAGACTGATTCTATCTGACATTCTGTAACTACAATTCCCTGAATCCCCTGCTGGAATGGAAGATTCAATAGCCTGCACTGCTCAAGTTTGCTGTACTGCAGTAAATGGTGTTTGGCATTCTGCTGACTTTTTCTGTAACTCCTAAGGCTCGTTCACATTGCACCTTGCCCCAGTGGCTCCTTTTGTAATCATTCAAAATAATTTTAATAAACGTTTCAGAGCCACGTTCACATGGCCTAGGTTTTGCTGCGGCCCTTTTTCTTTCTGTCGATTTGACTGTTGTTCCGGTCACTGTAGGTTTGGTGGGGAATGTTTAGAGGTGCAGGTGGTTTGGCTGTTCAGATGGCACAGGAAACCACCTACACCACTGTGCAAACCCAGAGAAAGAGGGAACATGGAGGCAACACCATGCAATGGAAAAGTGCCCAAACAGTAGTATTCACACGTGGGCAGGAGCACCGATCTGGCCGCTGTGAGCCACTGACAACGGCTCAGTCGGTTGTGTTAACGAGGCTCTAGTGCTGGTGGAACATGATTAAACCTGAGATCTCCGGTCATGTTCAGTTTCCCTCGGGCTTTCATCCTGTCCTGGCTAGTAAACTGATCCCTGATGCTTCTCAGGGAATTTTTTTAATTTTGTTATACTGCTACAGTTCTTCTGCTCTAGGCCCCCTTCAGCTTTGCCCATTTAAGGCTGTCTGTACCTTAAAATGGCCAACACAGTGGTGGTATAGTATTTCTTACTAAAAACCTAAAGCAGAGATGGATGAAGTCTGTTTTAGATCCTGTCATGAGGAACATGTTTTTGTCTTCAGTTTCCAATTGTGTAAGTCACTTGTCCATTGGGCTTGTGCCTTCCGCCTTCCGATTCATTCTTGGTGTACATTCTCCTTCAGACTCATGCATTGTAATGGGTGGTTGTTTACATGTGTCAGTTGTTCTGTTTGGAAATCTAGCCCATAGTCACTGACTAGCACTTACCGATGTACCAATACTTGCATGTGATGGCACACAGATGAATGGAGGAGAGACCGAGAAAGCAAGAGGAGGGGTGGGGTGAATCAAGTGGTACATACTCTGGAAGACTGAATAAGGGTGATCGGATTAGTTACTGGTGAAATGTATACCCCCCTTTTAGAAGGGGGGTCAAAGCAGCTGGGCATTGCAGGGGCTAAGTGGCCTGTAGTGGACACATCAGATTCCCAAGTGCATATTTGTAATGCCACCGTGTATTTCTCTCCACTGGAGGGCTGAGAATGATGTGATATCTCCAAAAACTGCATAATAGACCTCTACCAGTCCTGTATCATGCTTACAATTCTTTCTCAAGAAAATACCAACCCTGGTTGTATAATGGGTATACAGTAATATATTGTAACCAGAACTTTCATTGAGCCAGCCTGTGTGGGAGGCAAAATACTAAAAACCCAAATTTGGTATTTGTCACAAAGTCTGGTATTTTGTCTATCCAAATAAGCATGATATAGATTGAACTGCAGAATGGAGGCATGGAGGAGTGGTATTCTCGTCTGAATACTAACATGATGAAAATGGTATTTTGCCTTAACTGGTATGCAAAATCTGGTGGAATAACATTACATTTTAGCCATGTTAACTATTCAAAATGGCCAATATGTAGACGGTTGTGGCCATCTTAAAAGTGATGTTTTTTCACTGAAAAACTACATGTTAAAAATGGGAGCACATAGAAATCACGCTGGAAGCTGATTTAAACTACATTTTTCAAACCTTTTTTTCTTGGGGGGGGGCTTTATAGTTGTTATCTGAAGGCAGCGTAAGTTCTCTCAGCCAGAAAAAGAAATGTAATTAGTCTTGTTAGGAAGGGATCGTAAATCTGGCAGAGCCCGATGGCAAGCCGATCCCGTCCACTTCCTGGTCTGCCAACCACATACCTGTGCTCAGATGTTTTATGACGTGTTACCAGGGAGAGCATGCCCCATTGAAGTCTATGGGGCTCTTTCAAACCTTTTAAGTCATAAGGCAATCTCCAGTATATATATAAGCTGCTGCTCAACTAGTAGATGTTCTATTGGTTGAGCGGTGGCTTTCATATGTACTAGAGATTGCTTTGACTTAAAAAGTTTTGAAACTGAGCCCCATAGACTTCAGTGGGGTGCGTCCCCCTGTGCTCTCCCTGGTTAGACACAAAATGTCTGAGCACGGGTGGATGGGGAAGTGGAAGGGATTAGCTGGACATCAGGCTTGGCCTGATTTTATGATCAGTTCCTAACAGGACTAACAATTTTCTGCCTTGGAGGACATAAGCTGCCTTAAGGCAACGGGCTATAAAGCCCAACACCACATATATTTGACAAGTCTTTTAAATTGTTATTGCTGTTGACCAGTAACTGAATTTATGATTATATTGTAGATTATTTGAATGCCATTGTGGCTCGGTATAAGGACTGGGCCAGAACAGAGCTACACCAAGAAGCAGGTCCTGGACTTCAGGAGGGCCAATTTCAGGAAAACGGGAGAATGTCTCAGGGATGCCCTGGCAGGGATAGAGGATTGGGGGGGAATTGAACTATGGGCAAAAATGGAAGAGGGGCATTGAAAAAGCAATAAATTCATCAGGCAGGTTAACCAGGCCAAGAGAGAGACCACTATGGTTCTCTACAAACATAGCAGAAAGAACAAAAAACTAGTATTTAGGAAGTACAAAAAGATGAAGGAGGAACACAGGGGAAAACTAGTCGGAGAAACGAATGGAGGCAGGGAAGGCAGTTTGACAAGCAAATGTGACAAGACAGTGGGGCCTGATGGATTCACTCCAGAGTTCTAAAAGAACTAGGGGGAGAACTAGTGACACCACTGATTACCCGTTTTAACAAATCATGGGAAGAGGGTGTGGTACCGGAGGCCTGGAGGAGGGGCGGATGTGATTCCCCTTCACAAAAGTGGGAGTAAGACAGAGGCAGGAAACCACAGACCTGTTAGGTTTGACCTCGGTGGTAAAGAAAATGATGGACTCACTTCTGAAAGAGTTGAGTACCTAGAGGCCAGCGGGATACAGGACCCAGTGCAGCATGGATTCTCAGCGGGAAGGTCATGTCAGACGAATGTCATAGATTTCTCTGACTGGGTGACTAAAGTAGTAGACCAGGGAGGGGCTGTGGACATGGCCGACCTAGAAGCAAGGCATTTGACATAGTCCTACACAAAAGATTAATAAACAAGTTGGCCAGCCTGGGAGTGGGTCCCAGATTGGCAGCCTGGGTAAAAAATTGGCTGGACAACAGGACACAGAGGGTAATAGTAAACGATGAGTCCACTCCTAAGAAAGGGGGGTTACTAGTGGGGTGTCGCAGGGATTAGTACTGGGACCGGTCCTCTTTAATGTCTATGACATTGCAGAGGGACTGGAAGGAAAAGTATGCCTCTTTGCAGACGACACAAAGATTTGCAACAGGGTTGATACACAAGGGGGGTGGAAAGGATGAACAGGGACTTGGCAAGGTTGGACTTGGAGAAATGGTCAAAAATATGGCAGCTTGGATTCAATGCAACGAAGTGCAGAGTAATGCACCAGGTAAAGAGTACACGGGGGGGGCTACTAACAAAACAAATGGAAAGGGACCTGGGAGAAGTCCTATCAGATGACCTAAAGGTAGGCAAGCAATGTGAGAAGGCAGTAAGGAGGGCTGGTGGGATACTGGGATGCATAGGGAGAGGCTTCACCAGTAGAAAACAGGAGGTTATCCCTCTGTACAAACAGTTGAAGAGGCCCCATCTGGAGCACTGTGTGCAGTTCTGGATACCCCATCACCGCAAGGACATAGACAGGTTGGATGAGGGCAACTAAAATGTGCAGGGTCTGCACGAAGCCAAATGAAGAGACTAAAGGAGCTTAATATGTACACTCTTGAGGAAAGGGGGGGAGAGGAGGTACATGATAGAAACTTTCAAGTACCTCAAGGGAATCGGCAACGTCCTAGAGGGTAGCATATTTCAGAAAAAGATGTGCAAGAACAAGTGGCACAATTTGAAGATAGAGGGGGCATGGCTTGCGGGCAACATGAAGTATTTTTTCATAGAGGGTGGTGGACACATGGAACAGCCTTCCTGAGGAGGTCGTGGGGTCAAACGGAGAATTTAATAATGTATGGGACAGACATAAAGCAATTCTGGTGGGGGTAGGAGGAAGTAGGCTGTTGGTTAAATAGGATCTGCAGCTTATCCAGCTGGTAGGGAAATGGGCAGACTAGGGGAAGAAGGGGTTTGCAAGGAGGAGATATAGATAGCAAACAGCTTTCACTGCTTGTTGTAAAATAATCACTGTTCCTTACTTTTATTTCAGATCATAACAGCTGGAGCAGTACAAAAATGGCGAACAGCTTTGATTTGTCAGACACACACTGTAAGTTAATTTCTTTTTTTTTTATACTTGCTTGTGCCAGCTGCTGGTACCGTCGGCCCATTCACGGTCCTCGCCGCCTTCCACACTCCCACATGAGCAGCTACTCTCTTCCGATGCCCCCTGGCTTGCTCCCAGGGTGGGGCCACGGCAACGGCCCAAATGGCATGAACATCAAATTAGGTCAGGGGAGTCGGCCTGGGAGCTGAGTATGGGACGGTGAGGTGAGCATCATGGTGCTGGTTGCGGAGGTTTTCTGTGTTTTTCTGAGGGAGAGAATATGTGCAATGAATCTGTGTATCTGTATGACCCCCTGAGCATGCTTGATGCCGTTTGCAGCGGTATCCCCCTCCTCCTCCAGGGATCTGTCATGAACTGGGCATCCTCTTCCCCCCTCCAGAGAAGGAGTGCTGTCCAAGGGATGATCCATCCTTCTCCCCCTGGGCAGCCCTCTGATGACTCCGATGTGTTCCCGAACAAGGGTCGCTGGTGCCACAAGCGGAAATCCAACTGGTGAACCAGTGGGCTAGCCTGTTAGTTCATTTCTGATAACTGGAGGTTGTGTTTTACTCTTCCTTGTTTGTTTATCCTTATTAGAAACAGGTTCTCAGACATGCCTCAACCTGATTAGCTGTTAGGATTCCAACAGCCTTACATTAATCCATGTTAATATACGGTCATGTACTGCCTGATCACAGTGGCACATGGATTCTTCCTGTCAGCATTTCATCCTCTAGCACTGCTGAATGACTGGAATGATGCATTCTGATTTTGAACCAGCATTCTTAAACTGTTGGTGGAAGAACAATTTTATTAAAAATCTCCCTCAACATGAGGAAAACATTAAGAAAATACACGTTTAACACTTTTCTTTTGGAATAATTTTTTATAATGGCAATAAGGCACTCCCAGAGGTTAGATTAACAGTCAATCACCGTCTAGGGGCAATATGGTTCTCAGTTGCACCTCATGCCACATTACATTACATTACATTACACCCCTAGGGAGTGATTAACAGACTGTTAATCTAACCCCTGGTCATGCCTTATTGCTTAAGTGTCCTGACTCCGGAACAACCCACATTGACTGGTTGTCAGTCATGCTTTGGTTCCTCAGCCCTCCATACTGTGTTACTGCAGTGTATAAAGTACTTGACCCCAGCGCATCTCTATACAGTATAGTTTCCCCTCCAGTATTCTGTATGTCTCCATTACAATCTGTTGCATTTCCACTATGTTAACCTTATGTAGTATAACTTGATCTTAGTGGAATGCAAGTGATTGCAATTGACACAGATACCGATTGGGGTCTGATCTGAAGTGACAAGATAAGTAGAGGTAGAAATGGGAAGATGGGGCTGAGATAATTGTCTTTATTTTCCATCAGATTCTATTTATATGTATGTCAGTCTGCATAGAATGTACATACGCTGGCTGTATGTAAGGATTAGTAGAAGAATGCAGTATAATGAAGGTGTATGAACCACCCACTAAACTGAACCTTGAACAGAACGTATTTGTTTTTATCAGCAGTGTTCATTAGATTACTAAGCAGTCAGCACATCACTGGATTCCGATGAGTCCCTGGTGGATCATGCTCACCAGAAGAACACACCAGTCCACAACTATCTGCATGTAAACAGATCTGAACTGTGTTGTGCCACATTTTCATTAGGTTGTGAATAAAATGAGTAACAGTGAAAATTAAGTGAACAACAGTTACCCCAAAAAGTGCAGGACAATCGAGGATGTGCATTGTCTCATTTGAAATGAGACTATATAGTGCCTCCTGCTGCATACAAAATTATTTTAAGTGTTGCTGGCTGGCTTGCATATTCTTTTCCTTGACAGTTATGCAGTATGGCAATTATACCATATTACAACTTCCTTACTAGTGTGCATCTCACTTGTAAGTCACTTATAATATAACTGACTCATAGGTGAAATGCAAACTAGTAAGGAAGTAGTAAATAAGCAATAACCCACGACTGGGTGCGTGGTTACTAGGGATTAATCAACACCCTGGGTGCGCTGTGAGGCACGAGGGCAAAGCCCGAGTGTTCTCACAGCACCCAGGGTGTTGGATGATCCCCAGTAACCGCACACCCTGTCGTAGGTTATTGCGCTTATGACATATGCTTGAACAAGTTTACAAAATGTTTAGTTTATAAGAAGTATGGGAAAGTATCCTGTCTCAGTTTGGTATCCTTACACTTCCAGTGAATAAAGTAGTTCCTGCACTGAGGCTTCTCTCTGCAACTGCTGCCCCGTCTCCACTGCCTCAATTACAGTTTTAGTTCTTTACTTGATTTACTAACTTACAACCTTCATTTTTCTAACAAATTCTGATGTACCTCAGTTGGTATGTCAGTTCCAGCCCTGCCCGTTGCTCAAGCTGATCTCTGCAACTGGTGTCTGCAGTGCTGCCATGTGCCCGCCTCCTCAATTATTCCTGCATCCCTACATCACGATGACATTATCAGACAGGTAGTCTTCCCTGACACTGGATTTTTTTGATAGGGATAGAAATCATGTTTACATTATACCAAATAACTTTAACACAGTACTGCTCTCCACTGCCCTGTGCTGCCCCAGTTCCAACCGGCACCATTAATGCTCTGTTTTGCACAATGCCTCTGTGTGTGTGTGTGGAGGGGAGTGTATCGGCCATGTGGTAAGCATGTTGCCATTGTGTTTTGGGTGGCATGACCCTCAGGTCACTTTCCACACTGTACCCCACTGCCTCACATTGTCCTGGAGCTTGTAGTAGCTCTGCTCCCTGTTCCATGATCCATCATGGTGGCTGGGACGTCTGCTAACTGTCATCATGCTGTCCTTCTGTCAGCACTAACATCCATGTCAGTGGGTACCACCTGATACATGGTCCCTGCTGCAGCACGCTCCTGTCATTGTCCCGTTCTCTCGCTCCAGGTGATACACACCCCTCTGGTCCTGCTATCTACAAGCTAGTGGCTCTTCTTTGGCACCTCACCCACGGTCTCTCCTCCCACTGGCCTGACCTTGCTGCTTCTTCTGCAGTACCTCACTGCCCTCTCCTCCCACTCTCCACAACTGGCTGTGACACAAAACCATGTCGAGAAGTACTGTGTCCGCCAGGGTGAGTTGGTGGGTGGGAAACAACATACCGGATGTGGAACTCTGTTCTGGCATGTCCTGGATCACTGCAACTTGCTACAGTCACTCCATGGAACCAGTGGTTCGGGAGGGGGAGACCAACTACTGCTGCCCAGCATAGCAGTCACATACTCACTTCCTGGACTTCCCCCACGTAAACAAGTCCCGACTACCCTATCGAGATAAGTGCCCTGTCCTATGAACCTGCTGTCAGGAAAGACTAGAATGTGGGTTCAGTAGATGACATTATCAGACAGGTAGTCTTCCCTGACACTGGATTTTTTTGATAGGGATAGAAATCATGTTTACATTATACCAAATAACTTTAAAATTAAGTAACCTTCAAGTACTTCAGGTACAAACCTAGTTTGTGGTTTTAGAATGGGGGGTGCGGTTGAAGTTGTTGTTCAGAAATGTTATACTTCAGTGTGTTTCAAAATTGTAATCTCTATGTGAAGGTTTAAATCGCAGTCACTTTAAATTTCCCTTCCATATGATGGTAATGTGATGGGCATACACTCAGTTCTTCAATTATTCAGGACATGGGGTACTGAATAATTGAAGACGTCACACAGAGCAAATGATGTCTTACTGCTGGCTGTTCAGATATTGGTTCACAGTCACTGTCAGTCTTTCAGGTCAGTCATCTTTCAGGTTAGTCAGCGTGCATGTGCATCTATCAGCTCCTTACACAGTCCATTGTGTGTTTATGTGGTCACAAGCCACCAACAGCAGTCCTCAGTCATCCCATCTGTCTTGCCATGCTAGTACCACTGTTTTTTGTTTTTTTTGGCAGTCACGGTGATGCTGTGAAAAATGTTTTGTAGATACAGATATAATTCATCGACCTGACCAAAGCCTTCGATACTGTCCACCACTCCCTCCTGCTGAGCTAACTAAAAAATGCTGGTCTCTCCAATGATTCAATCTCTTGGTTCAAAAGCTATCTTTGAAACCGCTCCCAGCGTGTAAAAATCAGGGATGTGCACTCTGATTCCAAACCTGTTCTCTCTGGAGTCCCCCAGGGTTCAATACTGGGCTCCCTACTCTTCAGCCTGTTCCTTAACACCCTGCCAGACTCCTGCACTGAACATATCACCCTGTATGCCGATGATGCAGTAATCCTTGCCACACACCAGGACCCGAAGAAATTGTAAGAAAATCTTCAACTCAGCTTCTCCTCGGTTGAGAATTGGTTCACAAAGCATAAACTGATCCTTACTCAAAAAAAAAACCAAGGCCATGATCTTCAGCTGCTCCCATAATAAACATAAACAATTCCAACTCTCCATTATCACCAGACAAGGTGCTGCAATGGAACAGCTCAAAAACTTTAAATACCTCGGGATCACCCTTGACCCTCACCTCTCCTACACTGCCCACATCAACCATCTCGCCAAAGCCGCTAACTCCTGGCTAGGCCCGCTATTCCGTCATAGGAAACACCTGACACCCAAAGCCCTCACTGTCGCTGTCCAGAGCTCCATCATATCCATCATTGATTATGGCATTATAATTTATGGCTCTGCTACGACCACCGCACTCAAATGTGTATCCACCACCCTCAACAAGGCCTGTCGACTTGTCACTGGCTCCCAATGCCTAACTCACACCTGTGACCTCTATTCTCAAACTAGATGGTTGAATCTTGCCACTTGAATAAAACACCAAACTTGTATTACTACTAAGAAAATCTTCCTGGGCCTTGCCCCCCCCCCCGGAGTCTGTGTCCTCATACAACCAAGAATCCATACCCGCCATACCAGCGGATCAAAACCTCAGCTTCTGCAAATCCTGCATTGCCGCACAACACAAGGCCAAAGATCCTTTGCTTACTGGGCTGCTAGTTGGTACAATGGTCTTCCCAGCGACATCTCATCCTCACCTATTGCTCAGCACTTTTAAGACTCAGCTCTGCCTAACACTCACTGCCTCCAACCTCTGTGACTGTTGTGGCTAAACATGTCTTTTGGTTCCATAGCTGAAGATGCCCTTTTGGATCCACATCTACTCCTGTACTTTGCCATCTCCCCCATCTTCACCTCCCCTGCTGGCCCATGACAAATGCCATCCGGCTGCACTACCTCTATTCTTACCCGCCTTCCACCTCTCCTCTCTCTCTCTCTGTTTCCCCACCTACCTCCCCTTTTCTCCCATCCACTTAGTCTCCTGATTTCACCCTCCTCCTTTCCCTTCCCTTCCCCAAAGTTTCACCTTATTGTTCTTTTTTCCTCTACAAGACTGTGTGTTTTTTTCTCTTAATTTTATAAACTGTTATCTTTGCTTATGTTTGTCTCAATTGTACCAATGACGTAGAACCTTTGTAAAAGAGCCTCAGCTCAAAGATATTTGTAATCCTAGAACAAATAAATAAATAAAAATAAACAAATAATCTCATGTCATGCAATGTATGTATTATGTTTCAGTACTGGTCTATTTGCAAGATGACCTGCTTGCAAATTAAAGGTGACCTGCAAAGACAATTCACAGCCTGCTCACATCTACACCTACCTTTAAATACAGCTGCAGGAGTCCAGGGCTGCTATGACCATAATTTTGTATGCAATCTAGATATTTTAAAAACATGCCGAAACTTTGCACTGAACACGGAAGCCCCGTGCAGGTCATGATTCAGCGGGAGCAAGTAGTCATGGGTAATCCACCCTTTTTGTGACATTTTAAGTACCACTACCCTTATTGTAGCAGCAGTGGCTGTAACCTAATATACCCATTTCATTACGTCCATGGGGGTCTTGATACCTGAAATACTATGTAAGGCAACACCTGGACAGGTATATCTAGATTGCATACAAAGTTATGCTCATAGCAGCCCCAGACTCCAGAGGTGATATTTAAAGATAGCATTTAAAGGTAGGTGGGGATGGGAGAAGGCTGTGAATTGTCTTTGCAGGTCAGCTTTAAATTTTCAAGGCAACTGTTGCCTGTCTCCTGCTAATGTATGCATAAAGTTAATCCATGTGAGTGTGGACCATGTACAGGCTGACAAGGAAGCATGGCTGCTTCTTTTCATTTATTATATGCTTTTCTCTCTGTTTCTCCAGTCTTCATTCAGCCAGTGTAGCAGTAATAGTCATATTGTCATTTTCTCATGTGATTTTCTTTAAATTGTGCTCTGTTAATGTGCTCTGCATCAACTTAAAGTGAAGATATTCCTATCCCTATTAGTGAGTGATTTAATCAGTCATGCCCAGCCTGTTGGTTAAGCAGTGAATTCCTTCATTGCCTGTAGTAGCTGGTGCATGTCCCAGGCAGAGCAATCTGTGTAGGGCTAATAGTCTTTACTCCAAGTGTGCTAATAACCCCACATGGTTTGTATTTAGATAAAGCAGGTTACAATCTATAATCCTGTTATCATAAAGGCTTGGTGGTCATTTGTGTGTCAGTGGGTAACTGAAGTTGTATAAATGAATGTTTGTGAGAGATCACCTGTTTGTATCATAGCTGAGTTTTGTCACAATACTGTTATGTCAGATTGACAACCAGGTGTCTGCCACACTTTGATATTTCGGGGACATGTACTGTATGAATTCATAAACTTCAGTCCTCAGAGATTCTTTATGGAAATACGGTGTGTGGCAGTCACCTGTTTGTCAGTCTGACATAACGATGCTGTTCTCCCATGAACATATGTATGGATGCTACATCAAGGACACAGTACATCTATGACTGAAAAATTGGGGGAGGTACTGGACGGAGAGGAAGGATGGAAACAATTGCAGTGGGACAATCAAACTGAAGGCATGGTCAGAAAAGTGGCAGCTAGGATTCAATGTGAAGAAGTGCAAGGTGATGCACTTCGGGGTAAAAAAAAAATAGGAGGGGCTACTGGTTGGGTGGTGAGGATGGGGATCACTGAGGAGGAAAAGGACCTTGGTGTGTCAGTTACAGGGAGCATGAAAAGCTCAGCCCAGTGCAGGAAAGCAATGGGTAAGGCAAACAGAATGCTGGGTTATATCGCAAGGGGTTTCACATCCAGGCATAGGGAGGTGATCCGGCTCCTCTACAGATCCTTGGTGAGACCGCATTTGGAGTACTGTGTGCAATACTGTAGGCCTTATCTGAAGAGGGATATAAAATTACTGGAAGGGGTACAAAGAAGGGCAACAACTATGTTACAGTGGATGGAATAAAAGGCATTTGATGACAGGCTGCAGGATCTGAATATGTACACACTGGAGTAGAGTAGGGCTAGGGGGGATATGATTGGGTGTGGTATCATGTAGGACAGTAGGAAACTTTAAGGAGTGGGATAA
This sequence comes from Neoceratodus forsteri, assembly GCA_016271365.2. NCBI lineage: Eukaryota > Metazoa > Chordata > Ceratodontiformes > Ceratodontidae > Neoceratodus > Neoceratodus forsteri. The sequence goes on from CM057453.1 coordinate 932,669,305, forward strand.
AGCAAGAGGAAGGGTCTGGGTGGTGGGGGCTGTGACAGGTAAAGGAGTGACAATCGGGGAGGAGGTTGGGGTAGCTGCAATCTACAGTACTAGCTGCACACTCGGGCATACATTGATAGACCAGTTGGCCTGTTTCTGCTGACAGATTTGTATGTTCATATTTATTTTATATCCATTGCACAAGCCTGGATTATTTACATAGGCAAATAACAATGCCTAGTTTTTATGTGACAGAACTCAGCTGGGATACAGACAGAACATTTCTGACAAACATGAATTTATACCGCTTCAGTTACCCTTCTGAACACAAATTACCAACTTTTTATGGTACAACCCCTCTAAATATCTTCCCCCCCATATGTGTTTTGAATCTGGTGTGTATTCATTTCACAAACTTCCAGTGTTACATGTAAACAACAATCAAAAATGCACACAAACTCATTAGTCAAATAAAATTATTTTATTTCTTTACCAGGAAGAAGGAAGACAGTTTATGAGGCAATAATGCATCAAAGTAAAATTTTTCCATTTTTCAAAATTAATTCTAGTACTTCAAATATACAAGGGCAAGATAACATCATTAACCAACATTGCATCAGTCAGGATAGCAGCCGTGCAGCTGTTACTCATGTTGAAGATAATGTAGAACAACAAGGTATGTCAGTGTTAAGAGCTAATCAGTACTACAGTAAAGAATTTGCCACTCCCATTGTTGGATGGTATGGTTCAAGTACAAATAGATATCTATATAGATATATATAGTTAAGACTATGTTTATCTTCTTTAACAGACACAGCTGCTGACATGCAAATGGAGACAAAGTTTACAGTACCTAAAGATCGTCTAGCTAGGGAGGAGTACATAAAGAAAGGGCCAATTCAGAAATGTTTACACAAGTACCCACAAACAAACTTTGGAAACAGGAAAAGATCTTTTAACAAAGGATGGTTCTCAAAATATAACTGGCTAGAATACAATAGTGCATCAGATGCAGCTTTCTGCTTCCCATGCAGAGTGTTTGGTATTGATACAGCAAAATATGACACAACATTTTCTCTTGAAGGGTTTAAAGACTGGAAAACAGCCTTGGAGTCAGGCAGAGGTTTCAGTAGACATAATAAGACATAATAGCAGCAAACAACATCTTGAAAATGTTGAAAAATGGAAACTCCATCTTGTTACTAAACCACTAGATGAGCAGTTATCTGAACAAAGGGCAAAACAAATGCATCTAAAATCAAATCAGAGACAGAATAGGTACAATGCTGTCACCCGACTTATTGATATTACTGCTACGCTGGCTCACTTGAGACTATCATTTAGAGGACATGATGAGTCCAAGGAATAAGCGAACAGGGATGTATTCAGACAAATTGCATCTTTACTTGCAAGATATGACCCAGTGCTTAAACAACACTTAGAATTGGCTTCTAAAAACCCAAAGGGCTACCCAAGTTACCTGTCTGCTCAAAGTCAGAATGACTTAATCATAAGTATTGCAAGACAAGTGAGGACTACAATAATTGATGAAGTAAAACAGTCTGTATATTTTGCAGTTTGCCTTGATATAACTCCAGACACTTCAAAACAAGACCAATTATTCGTGGTTTTACGCTATGTTCGCAGAGATGCCACAATTCATGAATTATTAATGGCATTCATGCAAAATCAGGAACTGGTGACAGTTTAGCAAACTATCTTTGTGAAACACTGCAACAATTTGACCTTAGTATTTCTAATGTAAGGGGGCAAGGATATGATGGCTGTGCAGCAATGTCTGGTGCTTACAGAGGGGTACAGGCCAGAATTAGAGAATCTTGCAACAAAGCGTATTATGTTCATTGCTATGCACACCGTTTAAATTTGGTCGTTGTTGACACTTGCAGCAAAATTACCCCAATCATAATTTTTTTGGTGTCCTTGAGCAGTTATACACATTTATTGAAAATTCCACTAAAAGACACAATCTCTTTCTTGCTCTAGAGGAACAGTTCTTAACTGACGATGCTTCACAAAGTTCTCAGAGAATGCATACTCTTAAGACACTTTCTGGGACTCGGTGGTCTAGCAGAATTGATAACTGTAGAGTGCTGCTTGTAGCCATTGAGTCTGTGATACAAACTCTTGAAAAAATTCAAGAAGATGGCTCTTTTGATAGAGAGACTGCTAGCACACCCATGGCCCTCAGCAGATCAATAGACTTTCATTTCTGCTTCTATTTGATATCATTCAACAAGATTTTGTCCATTACAAATGTATCCTCAAAATATCTTCAGTCTATTGGATTAGACATATCTGTGGCAGCTGAGATGATTGAGGACTGCAAAGCTGAGCTACTGTCATTAAGGACTGATGAAAGCTTTGAACAGATATGGCTTGAAACTGAGATGCTAGCATCCAAAATAGATGTAGAGTACATTGAACCACGTATTAGAAAGGTGTCCAGAAAACTTGATGCAATCTGGCAAAATGAATCCAATTCATCTGGAAAAGATAAAATCTGATATGAATTCTACTTTGCAACCCTAGATCTTTGTATACAGGGAATAATGATAGATTTAGCTCGGACACACTTCCATTGCTAAAACATGTTAGCTGCCTAACAAATCCTTCTAGTGAAAAGCTTGACAACCTGAAAAATCTATTAACATATTATGCAAGAGACCTAGATGCACATTTGGTAGAACAGGAGTATAAACTCCTGATCCGTAGACTATCTCGAGAAACAACACCACCAGTTACAGTAGTTGATGTGTATCGATTTATCTGTGATTGTAACATGCAAGATGTATACTGTAAAATAGAAACACTCTACAGACTGGTTCTCACTCTCCCTGTAACATCATGCAGTAATAATGAAAGAAGCTTTTCTGCTTTGAAATCTATTAAAAATCGCCTAAGGACAACAATGGGACAAGAACATCTTAATAACCTTATGGTTATTGCTGTGGAAGCTGAGAGAACTCAGTCTGTACAACTTGACAAAATCAGAGATTATTTCTGGAACTTGACCGATCGACAGTAGGTCACACAGTTGACCACAACTTAAGACAGATGCAAGCACAAAACTGGTTAGTTAACACTGAACTAAGGGACTGACAGTGGGCAGATCACGGCACAACAGCGTGACATGATGGGTCAGCCAGCAGTAACAGCATAATTTTAAAATATTACCCCAAAAGTTACAACTAGTATTTCAAACAGCAGGTCTTGCTGTATTCTGATTCCTAATTCTGTATGTGAAATGTGTGTACTATGTAGCTAAGTCTGGGTCGCCCCTGAAAAAGGGACCTTTGGGGGGACTCAGTGGGCCTACCCAGTAATCAAAATTTAATAAATATATGCCACAAAGCAAGCTGCATTCTGACTATATGCATTTACCCCGTCAGCACTTGAATTGCTCCAGAGAGGAAAGGGTTAACCCTATGCAAGAGCATAGAATGTTGTGCTGGAGCTCGGTTTTCAAACCTCTGTCTCTGGTACATGTCAGTTTAACCATCAGATTCTTTACTCCGCCTAACTGAAGTCACACCGGAGATTGTTCCTACGCGCCGGTTCAGTTCTGGTAAAAATCGATCTGTTAAATCAACTGTTTTTCTTTTTCAGTATCGAATCACTATCTATGGTACAGGTAGTGTAACTAGGTAGGTAGTGATAGATTTAGTGTAGAAATTGTTTTTTCGGTTCCCATCGGTCGTTCTGGTTGGGAACTGAAATATATTGGATACTTTTGCTTATTTATGTTTTTCTCTACTTGTCTTGTGGTTCCCGGATCCGAACGTTTCACTATGCTTTTCCTCCTTTTCCTCTACTATTCAGAGTTCTGATCAAGATCAGGTCTCAGCCCTGCACTGTGATTCTGGTGGCACCAGATTGGGCCATACAACCTTGGTATCCTCTGCTTCTGTCTCTAGCAGGGTCTTTTCACTAGTTTCTGCCCAGAAGGCATGACCTCCTGACCTCCTCTCAGGGGAGGACTTGGTATCCCAGCCTTCAGTCTCTCAGGCTCAAGGCCTGGCTCTTGAAGAGTTACAGTATGCAGGTCTGAATTTCTCCCAGGGGGTAATGGATATCCTTAAGTTTTCTAGGAAACCTTCCACTAGAAAAACTTACAATTCTAAATTGAAAATATTCAGTATCTGGTGTTCTCATAAAGACATACAGACAAATTCAGCGGGCATTTCCACAACACTGTATTATCTGGTTCACCTTAATGGGTTAGGCCATAGGCCTGCTACCCTCAAGGTTCACTTAGCAGCTGTGCCTGCTTTTATGTCTGCAGAGAACCGATCTTCCCTTGCATCTCATCATGTTTTTATTAAGTTTTTCAAAGGTCTGGTTCACATTAACTCCCCCCCCTTTATAGAGCCCACACTGGCCTGGGATTTGAATATCTGTATAGCACAGCCTATGCAACCCCCTTTTTGAACCATTATCCTCAGCTGAGCTTAAGTATTTGACTTGGAAGACTGTGTTCCTGGTAGCCATCACTTCTGCCAGGAGAATCGATGAATTGCAGGCCCTGTCAGTGGAACCTGACTTTATTTCCTTCCACATGGATAAGGTGGTCCTAAGGACAAACAACGTTTCTTCCTAAAGTGGTTTGGGATTTTCATCTGAACCAGTCTATGTCTCTGCCTGTCTTTTTCACTGACCACTCTTCTTCATGAGAGAGAAGATTGCACAGTTTGGATGTTAAAAGGGCTATCAGCTATTACATATAGCAAACCAAGGCTCATAGGAATGATTGTACTCACCTATTGTGAAATAGGTAAGGGTAGGCCTGCCACTAAAAGATCTATTGCCAGGTTGATTGTCTCCTGAATCCAGTTCTGCTATTCAAAACTAGGTAAACAGTCACCCTCTGACCTGAGGGCACACTCAACTAGGGGTACAGCTGCTTCCTTGGCAAGCTGCCAGGGACATTCCCTTGGTGGAAATTTGCAAAGCAGCCACCTGGAAAACTGTCCATACATTCACCAAGCATTATTCCCTGGATACCCAGACTAGGAGTGATGCTAGGTTTGGCACAGCAGTACTGCAGAGTTTGTTCCCAAAGTAAGGTTCTGTTATCCCGTCCTCTAGGGGGGTACTGCTTGGTAGTCTGCATATAGTCAGAATACAGCAAGACTTCATGTTGTTTTAAGAAAAAAGTACTCACCATAGTAATGTTTCTTCTAATGGAGTCTTGCTGGATTCTAACCTCCTTCCCTCCCTGCCTCCCCTCTCAGAACCTAGTCTTTTGGTTTTGGGTTTGCAGGTACTTAGTTGCATCCCAGAGGTGTACCTTTCAGGTGAGTGTTTTTCTTACTGAAGTGATTTATTGTCATTGTATATATATTTCCACTATCCACACAGATTTTTTATTGGGTTCTCGACTTCAGTCTTTTGTACCCAAGCATTGTTGCATACGGTTTAATGTTTTTAAAACAGTTTCTACAGCTGTCAGTTAGTATTGCTCATAAGAATCTGATGGTTAAACTGACATGTACCAGAGACAGAGGTTTGAAAACCGCACTCGAGCTCAATGTTCTATGCTCTTGCATAGAGTTAACCCTTTACTCTCTGGAGCAGTTCAAGTGCTGAGGCTAACTGCATATAGTCAGAATGCAGCTTGCTTTGTGGCATACCTTTCATATGCATTGATGTAACAACATACTGTTTAACAAGTGTATATGGGATGGTGCACCAACATAAACTGTATTTCATGAATTCATATAAGCAGGACAATAAAGTTTGCATTGTATCATACAGTGCCTGCAGTATCAAGCAGCAGTGCTAATCAGTTCCATACTTTCATGTGCTATTTATGAATATGAAGCACCACACTTCTCTACAATTATTATAAAAATTTATCATTTTGTGTTTAGACCCCTGAGTTGAAGGTGCATAACACACCGACTTTCTGTGTAGTTTCGTTACATAACAATTAGTTGACCAGAGTTCAATGCAGTGCTCAACAACATTAATAGAACTGTTTACTGGAAATATAACAGAATGGGTTAATAAATAGCACTTAAAACTACTTGGCTGAGTTATACTGTGTACACTTTTTGAATATGACACATGGTTGATGGATGCCTTTTGTGAAATATTGGCCCCTCTTGGGCCAAAGTGTGCACATAGTTTCAACAATTGGTACTACTATACCTACTTGCCAAGGGTCTTTACGACTCCTTCACACATCTAATGAACCCTTATACATGCAACTGGCATGTTTAGAATACCAAGACATATCCCATCTCATCCAGTAGCACAGTGATCCATGTATCCACTACCCTCTCTGTGTAGAAAAATAATACTTTCTAACATTTCCCCTTTGACTGCCCCTTCTCATTTCATCATACGCCCAGTTGTTTTGTACTACACCTGTATCTCCCTCATGCACACTGTTTATGACTTTAAGTTTCTGGAATGTATCTGCCATGTCCTACCAAATAATTTCTCATCTACTACAGTGAGTACATATTGAGGTACTTTAATGAATCTGTACTCATGGTTTCAGCCGTTGAAAGACCTGCACCATGTGGTCGCCATTCTGTGCAGTGACTGCTCCACCCTATCAAAGTCTGTACAAAGATGCAACCTACAAAATCCCACACAGTACTCTGTGTGAGGCTTCACCAGAGTTCATACAATAATTATATCAATAGCTCTCAATATCTGCTAGTGAAACCTCTGCCTGTTTGCACCACAGTATGCTGCAGACCCTCCCTGCAGCCTTATCACTCTGTGTAGATACAATGCAGGTCCCTTTCATCCTTGGTGATCATCAGCAACTCCACCAATCCTGTAGTTATTCCCAAGGTTTTATCCTCCTATGTGCATTATTTTGCAGTTCTTTGAATTGAAATCCAGTTGTCACTCTGCAGATCATTTTCAAGATTCCACTGTAACGTGCATCACCTTCTCCAGTCTGTCTGGAGTATCCACTGTTGCAGATCTTAGCGTCATTTGCAAACAGGTAGACCTTTCTCACCAGCCATTCAACAATGTCAGTAATGAAGACATTAAACAGAATGGGTAAAAGTATTGGTCCCTGGGGATCACGATCACACACACACACACACACACACACACACACACACACGCGCGTCTTACTGCCACCCTCTGCATCCTGGCAGCCACTTCCTACACCAGTTCACCACATTGTGCAACATGCCCAGACTACTCATCTTGTTGAGTAACCTTTTGCAGTATGTGAGACGATGTCAAAAGCCTTGTTATACCATGTTTATACCGTTACCATACTTGCCTCACCTGTTAATCAGTTATAAAATGATGACTGATTATTTTAACTGATGTAACGCAATGAAAATATCATGCAGTAATTGTAACTGCCTGTCCTACTGCAAAAACGTTTGTTTTCAATATGTATCTGTATTATAGTGTGTGATAGAATGTTGTTATGGATAGAAATCCATAACTAGAATGGAGTTATTATGCTGCAGTAGCGTTGTCATCACAGCTGTTATGCTGCACTAGCTATGTCACTACTTCAGCATAACAACTTGGAATGCTGTCACATAGTTGCTTTCCTCAATCCAGTTAAGCTGAAAGTTGCTTTTTTTTTTAAACTTGAACTTGCAGAAACATCTGCAGCACACTGTGTCAGTTACAAAAAAAAGAAAATGTTAAAATTTATATTTTGTGTTGTGTTCTCCAGCTGGTTTTGTGTGATTTTCTGTGCTGTGACTGCCCACACACTATAAAAGATTGTGTATGAGCAGTCATACACAAACAAGGATATTCTTGTATCTCGCAGTTCCCTTGATAACAGAGCACCTCTTGAGCTGTGCTCTCGAGGTCATCTGTTACCAAGGAAACCTCCTGATACAAGAATATCCTTGTTATGTATGACTGCTCATACACAATCCTCTATATAATTATTATTATTATTGTTATTTATGTTTTCTTACTTACATTACTGTGACTGTAGTTGCATACTGTGAACTTTTTATTGTTAAAATCTACCCTTCCCATGGTCGAACCTGGGAACAAGCTGATGTTCATTCACTGTGCTTTTCCATAGTACAGAATTTTACACAAATAAAAAAAAACACAACAGATGACGTGTCATTATTATTCAAATATAACATTTATAGTTGACTATAATGAAATGAAAATTGAAATGGTGAATTCCTATCATTTAGAAGTTAATGGAGCAGCTACAAGTGGACTAAGTAGTTGTGTGATTTATATATGGTAAATCTGAACTTGCGCATCTTGTGAGTCTTTTATGATAAGACTCACAACATGCACAAGTTCTTACTAATTCTTTAAAAAAAATACAAAAGGTAACACTGTAAGTAGAATGAACAAATGACAAAAACAATTGATCATTCCTCTAACCTACATCAGTATTATGGCACTTAGCTTGTTGGGGGAACAGCTTTCTGGACTGCTAAAAGTCACCAAAATGCACCATTTGGCCTCAGTTTTTCAAAATGTTCCTGTGGGGTATGCCCCCGGACCCACCTAGAGAGGTTGAGATTTTGTGCCTCTCCAGAATTTCTGACTGCACGATGCCCCTGACTGTTACCATGATGTTTTGCACCTCACAAAAACTAGGTAGTACACCCTCCTCCCCAGTGTTCTCCATCCTGGATGATACCCTGCTTGACAATGTCCCCTCATACAAATATCTTGGCGTCTGACAGGACCCACACCTAGATTATTCGGTCCACATTGATACCATCAGACCAAGCTTTGATCTAAACTCAGTATTCTCTACCAAAAGAAAGACTGCATCCCCCTACCTATCTGCCACCAGTTAGTGCCCAAGGTGCTGTTTTTGACAGAGGAGAACTTTGGTTTCAGAGCAAGAAACAGCAGTCTAGAACTACAGATTTTTTACTGATAAATCACTTCTATCTCAGCAGGAGTCAGTACATGTTTGGATTAAGCAAACAGATAGTTTATTAGAAGAAGGGGGTCTCATTTAAGTAAAAAAATAGAAGAAAGTCACTGTGTGTTTCCCTGAGGAAGGGGGCTGTATCAGCTTAATTTACTGAGTCAGAGCAGAGGGTGAATCTAATTGGGGGTGTGGCTTAGCAGCTTAGGAGTACAAAAGCAGGTGTCTCCAATTACAGCTTCCTGTTGTTTTTGGCAAAGGAGAAATTTGGTTTCAGAGCAAGAAACAACAGTCTAGAACTGCAGATTTTTTTACTGATAAATCACTTCTCTCTCAGCAGGAGTCAGTACCTGTTTGGATTAAGCAAACAGAAACTACAGATTTTTTACTAATTGCCCTCCTTCCCACCCAAAGCCAGTTCTAGTTTTATAGCCATTGTATTTGACTGACAACAGGAACTTCCTGTTTGGCAGTAGGAAGGGAAGGATCACTGACACACATTAGTTTCATTAACCTTCTAGGAACCTGAAAAATAACTTCCCCCCCAGCTGCTGGAGGTCTGAATCCAAGCACGGAAGAAGGAGACTACTGAAGACTACAGGAAGTTCCTGTCCCAGAACAGGAAGGGCCAGAGTTGTAAGGGCACATAGGCAGTAGGAAAGTAAGTATAAAAATACATAGAGGGAGGAGACAGTAAGCATGTGAAGCAACAGGAGAGGGGACACAAAATAAGTCAAGATGGGAGTGGTGCAGTGCAATGGGTGTGGGGCAGTAGTGTTCCTGGAGACATTCTGGAGGCTGCGATGCTGCCCTGTTTGCAGGCACCTCTCTGGTCTGATGGAGGAGGTTGCCCATCTCCTGGCTAGGATTCATGAAACCTCTTCCCCCACCCAGGGACCAACAGGGCCACCACCGTTTCCTCAGAGGTTGCCAAGAAAGAGGAGCAGTTGGACCAAGGTGGGCTCAGAGAGGGAGAGGGTGGTGGAACAGAAGTGCATCCCTCCAGTTGTACCTCTCCACAAGTCATATGCTGTTCTGGCAAAGAACGGTTCCTCTATGGAGGCACCTGCAGTGGAGACCAAGCAGGATGCTGGGAACCTCCACAAAGAAGACCCACAGGAGGGTGGCATGAGACCCCACAGGGGAAGAAAACAACTCATGCTGGGGGACTTGATCATTAGGGGGTAGAAGTGGGGGAGGAAGGGGATAGGGAGGTACGGTGCCTACCTGGTGCCACAGCTCAGAGGGACAGGAAGAGAATCCTCAGGATCATGGGAGCAGCTGCACGAGGGAGGGAGCTGGATGTCATTGTCCACCTAGGGACAAATGACCTGGCTGTGAATGGGATCAGAGCAGTGCAAGAGGAGTTTGTGGAGTTGGAGAGGGACCTTAGACAAGTAGCATGTACGGTAACCTTCTCGGAGGTGCTGCCTGTCGATGGCAAGGAAGATGCTAGGGTATTCCACACCATGGAATTCAATGAATGGTTGAAAAACTGGTGTGGAGTTCAAGGTTTTGGCTTCATTGGGAACTGGGGAGCCACCTGGAGGGATGCAGGCTTATTCTGGCATGATGGTCTGCATCTGTCCAGGGGGGAGCCAGGATCCTAGGTGACAGGTTTAGAAATGCTTCATTAGCAACATTAAAACTAATGGGAGGCACTGAAAGAGACAGAAATCCCAGCCTACCCCACAAAGCACACAGTAGTTGAGAGGTAAACACCGAGGTAGAGAAGTCAGTAGGAAGCAGGACAGGGATAAATGCAGAAAAAGACAGTAAGGACATGGATGGGGCTAAAAGGAGTAAGGCCATAAAAAATAAATGGAAGGTGATGAGTACCAATGCCTGCAGTCTGTGCAACAAGCTCCCTGAACTAGTGGCCTCGATGGAAGAGGGATGCCTGGATATTGTGGCAGTCACTGAAACATGGTATACAGAGAACCATGACTGGGATGTCAACATACCAGGATATACAGTCTACAAGAGGGACAGGGTGGATAAAAGAGGAGGAGGAGGAGGAGGAGGAGGAGGAGGAGGAGTAGCTCTTTATATAAGGAAAGGGATTAAAGCAACAGAACTGAAGAGTAAACAGGAAGTTGATGAGTCACTATAGGTCACCCTGGAGACAGGAAATGGCACCACAATCCACATGGGGTTGTGTACAGACCCCCATCTCAGGGGGAGGAAATGGACAAGGAAATGATAGAAGGCATCCTTAAAATGGCAGAAAAAGGGGCGATATTGTTGATGGGGACCCGAATATGCCAGGTGTTAACTTGAGTACCTTTGCTGCAGGCTCATCCAAGAGCAGGGTCATTCTTGATGCCCTACAGGGGACATGCCTCAGACAGCTAGTGTTGGAACCCACTCGGGAGGGAGCAATCTTAGACCTGGTACTCTCAAATGGGGACGGTGAAAGGATCTCAGATTTAGAAGTGGGTAGCCATCTGGGAACAAGTGACCACCAAACAGTGTGGTTCACAATAAACACAGCCATAGAGTCAAGCCATACAAAAACAAGAGTACTGGACTTTAGGAAGGCTGACTTTGGGAAAATGAGAGAGTGCCTCAGAAAAGCACTAGCAAATGGGCAAGAAGGAGGGGTGGAGGAACAATTGGGAATAATCAAAACAGCCATCGCAGAGGCAACAAGCCTTTGTGTGAAGCAAATCAATAAACAAAATGAAGGAAAAAACCACTATGGTTCTCAAAAGAGGGGGCAGGGATGGTTGAGGAGAAAAGGATAGCATTCAGGAAATATAAGGAAACACAGAAGGAGCAGGACAGAGAACTTTATCAGTTAAAGCAGAAGGAGGCAGGGAAGGCAGTCAGAATAGCAAAGGCACAAACTGAGGAAAAGATAGCCAGCTCTGTTAAGAAGGGGGATAAAACCTTTTATAGGTACATTAGGGAGTGAAGAAAGACCAAGGGAGGGATACAGAGACTTAATAAAGGGAAGGGAATGTGGGTAAAGGGTGACAGTGAAAAAGCAGGGATACTGAACGAATATTTCTGCTCAGTATTTACAACGGAAGAGGAGGGGGAGGTACCTAAACCAAACAAGAGAGAAACTCTGAATGGTGGGTTGATACCAGTCCATTCACAGAAGAAAGGGTTTTGAAAGAACTCTTGAAACTGAGTGTGGACAAAGCAATGGGGCCTGATGGGATTCACTCAAGAATTCTAAAAGAACTAAGGGTAGAACTAGTAACACCACTGACTACTCTCTTTAACAAATCATGGGAGGATGGGGTGGTACCTGAGGACTGGAGGAGGGCAAATGTGATTCCACTTTACAAAAGTGGGAGCAGGGCAGAGGTAGGAAATTACAGACCAGTTAGTTTGACTTCAGTGGTAGGGAAAATGATGGAATCACTTCTGAAGGAAAGAACTGTTGAGTGCCTAGAGGCCAGTGGGGCACAGGACCCAAGGCAGCATGGTTTCACAGCAGGAAGGTCATGTCAGATGAACCTAATAGATTTCTTTGACTGGGTGACCAAAGTAGTAGACCAGGGAGGGGCTGTGGATATGGCCTACCTAGATTTTAGCAAGGCATTTGACACAGTCTCACACAAAAGATTAATATACAAGTTAGCCAGCCTTGGAGTGGGTCCCAAGGTGTAGCCTGGATAAAAAACTGGCTGGACAACAGGACACAAAGGGTAATAGTAGACTGAGTCCACAGTGAAGAAAGATGGGTAACTAGCGGGGGTACCGCAGGATTCGGTACTGGGGCCGGTCCTCTTTAATGTCTTTATAAGTAACATTGGAGAGTACCTGGAAGGAAAGTATGTCTCTTTGCAGATGACACAAAGATCTGCAACAGGGTTGATACACAAGGTGGGGGTGGAAAGAATGAAAAGGGACTTGGCAAGGTTGGAGGAATGGTCAAATATGTAGCAGCTCAGATTCAATGCAAAGAAGTGTAAGGTAATGCATCTGGGAAGCAAAAACTCAGGGGAAGAGTACACAATGGGGGTGAGTTAACAACAACAACAAAAATCGAAAGAGACCTAGGAGAAATTATATCAGATGACCTAAAGGTGGGCAAGCAATGTGAGAAGGCAGTAAGGAGGGCTGGGGGGGATACTGGGATGCATAGGGAGGGAGAGGCAGCAACAGTAGAAAACAGGAAGTTGTCATCCCTCTGTACAGACAGTTAGTGAGACCCCATCTGGAGTACTGCGTGCAATTCTGGAGACCGCATCTCCACAAAGACATAGACAGAGTGGTGGCTGTTTAGAGGAGGGCAACCAAAATGGTGCAGGGTCTGCACCAGGAGACATACGAGGAGAGACTTAAGCAGCTTAATATGTATACCCTTGAGGAAAGGAGAGAGGGGGGACATGATAGAAACTTTTAAGTATCTCAAGGGAATTAACAAAGTACAAGAGGGTAGTATCTTTCAGAAGAAGTGATGTTCAAGAAGAAGGGGGCACAATTTGAATATGGGGGCATGGCTCAGAGGTAATGTTAGAAAGTATTTTTTCACAGAGAGGGTTGTGGATGCATGGAACAGCCTTCCTGAGGCGGCGTTGGAGTCAGGAACAGTGGGAGAATTCAAGAATGCATGGGACAGGCATAAGGCAGTTCTAGTGGGGGTAGGAGGAAGTACTGTAAGCTGTTGATTAACTAGAAGTTGCAGCTTATCCATTAGGTAGGGAAATGGGCAGACTAGGTGGGCCAAGCGGTCCTTATTTGTCATCAAATTCTTTGTTTCTATGTATACTTCCTATCTTCGATTACACCAATGTTGTCTACGGTACAGCCCCTGCTTCCTCTCTCTCCAGGCTAGATAACCTCCTGAATTCATTTTGCCAATTTGCTTCCAACTCCCCCCTCGCACTCATCATTGAAATCTTTATTTCTCCCTCAGCATCACACCTCTATCCCATAGGTGCACTATTCATTCACAGACTCTCCTCTCCAAATTCTGGTTTGTTCTGCTTCTCCCCATTTCTCTGCTATGCTGTCCCCTGCAGCCCCCTCCTCTACTATCTGTGCACCAGAGACCCCCTGCTATTTCTTCCGCCCCGCTCCCATGCCTCGGCAGGCCAGTCCGCCTTCTCCTACAGACTCCCTCCTCCTCTAGAATTGTCTCCCTGCTCAACTCTGCAATTCTCCCTCTTATTCCTCCCTCAAACTGCACTTATGCCTCCTTCTTCCCCCTCTTGCTGCTGCCTCAATACTCCCCACTCCACTCACTAACCCACTATTTCCCCTTCCCTTGTATACTCCCGGCCCCCTCTCTGGTCTTCAGCTGCTTGTCTATAGACTCAGCACTGAACTTGCCTATTGGTATATTCAAATTTTTTGGTCCTACTGTAATGCCGCCTGTGTAATAAACCATTGTTTTTTTTGTTTTTTGTCATGCTCTTCCTATTCAATGCCTTGTGTTTTGTATTCACCCTCATTGTCAACTTACCTGTTCCTTGATGTACTGTAACCCCACCTCAGGTTGCACCTGGAAATGAGTCTTGGCTCAGTTTGCTTATCCTGGTTACCAAAATTTTAAATAAATAAATAAAAAATTTGGCAAATAATCTCATCCTACATCTGATGGCATACTGCACCCCTTTTTAACTTGCTGTCTTCCCTAGTTCTAACAGCCAATGTGAAGATTCTAGGAGCATTTGCTCTTTCCAGTGTCTCAGGATAACCCCCTCAGCCATGACCAATACAGTGGCAATCCTGTTTCTGGTCTGTATTGCATCTGCTGCACTCCCTGAGGGCACTCTTCTGCCCCAAACATCACTTAGGGTTTCTTATAGTATCAAAGGACTTTCAGTGACATCCTGGCAAACCATCTGCACCATGTTCCAGTAGGATATGAACAAAGGGCACTGTTTAGTTATGTGCTTGATGGTGCCCTCTTCCTAATCTCATCTCCAGCATTTGCCTGAGCATACCAGTCCCCACGCCCTAGGTTTTTCAGGGTCTATGTCAACTGTGGTGAATCTTCATTTGTGTAAACATATATTTGATGTCTTTCTGCACCCTGGTAGTCATTCTCTAGCAATGTCACCCAGTGATCATGGGTTATGTCTTTCCCTAGTTCTACACCCTGTTGCTTGGCTGATGGCACTGTGGGGTCTAGCAGGATCGCAGGCATCATGTTGTAGAGGTGGCTACCCATGACACCTGTCTGAGTTTTGCTGGTTTCAGGGTACAGCAATCTTTCCAATGGTTTCACTGATTGCAGGTGTAACCCCTCCCTCAGCAGGATGACCAGTGCATGTCTCAGTTCCCAGTGTCATCAATGGTGTTGTTTGGGGAGAGCATAGGCTGCCTGAAGCTGGCTGAAGGATTTAAGTACAATAATACCCTTGTCTAGAAGGTCCCTAAGCACATGGATCCCCGCTTGTTCCCAGTCCCTCCGCCACATTTGCTGGCTCCCTATTTGTAATTTCTTATTGTTCCATATTGGGAAAGTAGGGATGGAGTCAGGGGTCCACTAGAAGCATTTAACGCAACTACCCCAGGCTTTGCTAGTGACTCATAACATTGTTTGATGCTGCAGCCTGGGTGGGATGCCTCAAAACATGATGGTGAGGTCTGTAGTATATTGCAGGAGTGATGACGAGTCACACTGCATCCATTCTGATGTTTGCCATGATAAGCATCTTGTGACTGATTGTGCTATCCAGGCTAATAGCTGTGCCTCTCATTTTAGGGAGAAGTTAGTCTGAACCTCCTTTTGGAGTAGTCCTGAATCATCTTTTTGAGGCTAAGTCATTTGGGGCCTTAATCCTACAGGAAGTTTAACATTTGAAGGTATGGTTCCAAATTTTGGGAGGCAGAGGGAGTGACAAATTGTCCAGGATGTCTTGTATTCTGCGTGCTACTATCATCTTGTTAACAGAGGCTCCATGTTCATCTTGCCTAGCTGTGACAAGTTCTATGTGAAGTTGATACCAAGGTATTTCAGTGGGCCTTTTGCCAGTGAGAAACTCCACAATTCACTCCCCTGTAGTGGGTAGCTGCTCCCTAAGGGTAAGGGCAGGGACTTGGAAATATTGATGTTGTATCCTGATAGGGGCCATACTAATAGGGATCCATACTGCTTGATGAAGACCAGCACCTCTGGCACTGACCCCTCGAGGTGGGTAAGGGTAAACATGACATCATCTATGTAAGTTAGTGCTTCATGGTCTCCACCAACGTGAATCCCATGGATCTTTGGGTTGACTCTAATGGCTTGTGACAGTGGCTGCAAGGTGAGGACAAAGAGGAGTGGGGAGGGTGCCTAGCTCTGCAGTGCACCCCTACTCAGGAGAATGCCAGAGATGGAAGGCCATTTGTGAGTACCAAGGCAGAGGCCCCTCCTTATAGGATTCTGACCCATCTTCGAAAGGAATCCCTGAATCCAAAAGTCTTTAGGGTATGGAACAAGTAACCCCACTCCACCCAGTCAAATACTTTTACAGCATCTAGGGTGTAGGGCTATTGGATTGAGGTTGGGAAGTTTGACATACATGGTTGATAAGACATCAAGTGTCCATGGCTTTCCATCCAGGTACAAAACTCCTTTGATTGGTGCCTATTAGGCTGGGTGTAATGCCCTTTTGCCTGGTAGCTAGCATCCTAGCGAAGACCTTGCAGTCTGTCATAATTAAAGAAATTGGGTGGCAACTACCACACTGGAATGGGTCTTTACTGGGCTTAGGTATCAGTGAGATTTGAGCTATATGCATTAAGGGGCAGATATCCATCTGTTACACCTCTGTCAGGTCATCTGTGAGTGGGCCAAGTAGCTCCTTCTGGAATATTACATGAAATTCATCTGGTAGTCCATCATGCCCTGGGGCCTTGCCTGTGGGCATGCTTACTAGGGTGGCAACTAGCTATTAAGTTGCTCTAAAGCCTCTCTTTGGGCAGGGGTTAGAGTGGGGAGTGCCAGGGGGCTAGTGACTGCTTGTATTTCCCATGTGTGGGAGTTACTTCTGAGGAGGAGAGGTTCTTATAAAGCTGCAGGAAGTTGGAATTAATCTCCCCTGTCCTTGTGTGAGTGACCTTGTCTTGTTGCCCTATACCTAGGATTGTGGCTCTTTTTTGTTTCTTTCTAAACTGATAGGCCAATAAACATTCTGGTTTCTCGTCAGCCTCCCAGAAAGTTCATAGAAGCCAGAACAGTGAGAGTTCCACCTTCTGCTGGAAGTGCAGGTTTAATTTTAAATTTGGTACCAGTTATCTGTGCCAGGAGCTGGAAGCAACAAAACAAACCCTGACACAGAACATCTTAAGAGTGCCCAGGTCAAATAAAAAAAAATGTTAACAACAACAACAAAAAAAGCATGCAAACAAGAGTCATGAATGTCAATTATTTGTTAATGGCATTAAAGTGCAGAAGTGTATTGTGCGAGAATCTATCTGCCATCCACGCAGGTCCCCATGCTCATCCAGAGCTCTCATGCTCGTTCCTCAGGGGGTGGAGTTAGGCTTGCTGACAATCACTCTTATAGGGGACCTGTGCATAAAGCTATACATACTCATTATTGAAATCGTCTTGTAGACTCAACGGACATCCTTAACCAGATGCAGGAAGTTATGTGATGAGAGACTTATGTGTTTGTCACAACTGATATGACATAACTGTACACGAGCATTCCCAATAACATGGGACTTAAAGTAATAAAGCTCTTCCTTTTGAAAAAACAGGATCAGGGCCGGCCCGGTGGCACTTAGGGTTGAAGCGCTGGATGCCACACCTCTTGCCATGCCAGCAACCCAGGTTCAGGAACAAGCCTGGGCCACCAGGGGTCGGCAGGGAAGGGAGAGGATTGAGCATCCGGAGGACAGCTCTCCTCTCCCAGGAGGGAGGGGAGTCCTTGGCGTGCAGCCTGACTGCCCTCTGGCAGAGGCCTGAGGTGCAGCACATTCCCTGCTCTACATTGGAGGGGAAAGTTGCATGGTGGACGTTGGTGGGCACGCCTTGATGTTGGGGACACACGCCATGCACGGAGCACCGGAAAACTGCCCCATAGGCTCCTGGATGATGGAGCACCCTAGCACAGACCCCACAAGCCCACCTGCCTGCCCCGGTCTGGTGCCCTGATGAATGGACGTGGTTCAGGGGTGTAGGTCCCATCTCTGTCCCTGCCTGGGGGACAATCCGAGGCTACATGGAGGGACTACCATGGGTCCAGATAAGGTGAGGCAGGGCAGATGCAATTGGTGACTCCCAAGACAGCAGAGTCTAGGGGGCAGGGGAGGAGTATAGGACACAGAGAAAATAGAATTTCTGTATCTCTTGTTTACAGTTGATACTATGGGCAGAATTCAAAGTGACAACTTCAGGAAAGAAATTACTAGAAGTGCACACCCCACAAAATTGATTAATAGTATCCCTGGGGGCAGTTCCTTCACATTAGATGGAACTGTTCCACAGATGAAAAGTTTGGGAAAGAGTCTTCAAATCTCAGGAAGAGATTTCAAGAAAGATGTCATTCACAAAAGGTTACCAGTAGAGCCTATGAAAAGGCTAAGAACACCCCAAGTGAAGTTCTGTTGTCCCCAAGGAATAAATAAGATAATGGGTGGCCCCATGTCACATTTGTGACACAATTCACAGCCCATCATCAAAGGTCAGGAACATTGTCATCAGAAATTGGCTATATACTACTGTTGGATCCATTGGTCAGGGAAACTGTGGGACAAAAAGTAAGAGTAACTTATTCAAGGGGCCAGAACTTGGGTGATATCTCAACACATAGTCACTACAATGAAGCAATGAATGAGAGAGAGCTGTTCAACAAGCCAAAGCGTGTTTTCCCATGTAAAAGGTGCTTGGCATGCAAATTTGCCATACAAGGGAAATTTCCGTGTGGGTGTAATAGAGAGACCTCAGGAAACCAGGCAGTTTGCCAGCTGTTTTACTGATTTTGCAATCTATGCTGCTTTATGCTCCTTTCTAAAGATTTATGTTGGCAGGACCACCAGACATCTTAAAATCAGAATGCTTGAATATATAAGGACCATAAAAATGACAATAAGAAAACAGCCTTGGGGTCACACCATAAACAGAGTCACAATATAGATCCCAAGTGCCTTAAATTTTTGACACTGGGGTATGTGCAGAAAATGAAAAGTGGTGGTGATAGACTTAACAAACTGTTAAAGAAGGACAACTGGTGTATATTTCCACCTCAAATGTTTATTACCACGAGGGCTAAGTGAACTAATTGATTTTATGCTGTTCTTATAATATTGTTTTTTGTTTACATTT
Source organism: Neoceratodus forsteri (assembly GCA_016271365.2). Classification (NCBI taxonomy): domain Eukaryota; kingdom Metazoa; phylum Chordata; order Ceratodontiformes; family Ceratodontidae; genus Neoceratodus; species Neoceratodus forsteri. The sequence goes on from CM057453.1 coordinate 932,688,384, forward strand.
AGGTTGTAGGATGAGATGACCAGGAACTCCTACCTGATTTTAAAACAATGAATACAAGACTTCAGCTCCAAAAAAATGTATTTCAGTGAACTTTGAAGCCTTTTCATTTAGAGTGCTCACGGACATTTGCATGAATTCTGAATACCTGGTTCTTAAACTCTGTATTTTGTCATTTAAGTATGTTGCAAATGTGATGTAAAATGAATGATATATTTACTTGTTTGTTCAGGTTCTATGTCTCTTATAGACATTTGTCAAGGTTTTAATTCACAATTTCAGTTTAACACTTTCTATGAAATGTGGCTGCTATACAAGTCTGTGGGGGCCAAAAAATGTTTCTGTGCTCCAGAATGGCTTTATTGCACCAGACGGTAAATGGGAATTGGCTCTGTAAGGTAGCAATTCTAATTCAATAATGAGTATGTATTGCTTCATGAGCAGGTCCCCTATAAGAGTGACTGCCAGCAAGCCTAGCTCCACCCCAAGGAAGGACAGCTCCAAATGCACATGAATATTTGTGTCTACGGCAGGTAGATTCTCGCACAATGCACGTCTGTGCTTTAAGGTCATAAATAAATTATTGATATTCACAACTCCTGTTTGCACGCTTTTTCTTGTTAGCACATCTGTGCCAGGAGATCTTCGTGTTTAGAGGGGTCTGATCTATAGTTATGCTTCAACTCTTTTAAGGCTTTAGTTTGTTCTGCCAAGGCTTTCTCCTTTGCTCTTTTCACACTGGATGCATAACTGATGCACCTGCCTGTAAGGAAGGCTTTGAGCATTTCCCACCTTGTTGCAGCAGATGTGAATGATGGATGGTTATTTTGTAGGAATTACAGTATGCAATGTCTTTCTGCAGCTGCTGTCAAAACTTGGTGCCTTTGAGAAGAGTGGAGTTTAACCTCCAGTGTTATTCACCTTGTTGCTGAGTGGCTAAGGGGAACCAAACAAAACTGCCTGGGGTATATTCCAAAATGAGGATAACAGCAATATCAGCTTCCATGATATCTCTGACCCAGAAGGATGGGACCTGCCACATATCTATGGAGTAATTGGATTGACGCAGATGGGAGAAGAAGAAATAATCCCTTCATTTATGGTGCACCAAGCTCCAGATATTTACTACCCATGTTTATCTGTCAATGCACACAGAGCACCAATGGCTGGTGTGCTAGGTCCCTTGGGGATTTTGCTCTGATCTAAGAAATCATCAAATACGGCATTCATATCTCCCCCAATGAGTCATTTGCCCTTCCTTGCCTCTCTAATTGTTTGGGCCAATTTGGTATAGACAGTAGACTCTACACTGTTAAGACCATAGACATTGCAAAGGGTCACTTGTTGCCTTCACAATGTACCCCATACTAGAAGTAAGTAGCCCTCTGGATCAGCTATGGTAGTCTCATAACAGAAATCCACATTTTTGTGGATCAGTGTGAACGCTCCTTTGCTTGTTGAGTTGTAGGTACTGCTATACACTTGTGCTACTCAACCTGTTTTAAGTTTCTGGGACTCTGCATGTATTACATGGGCCACCTAAAAAAGGCAATCCTAGCCCCTAACCTTTTAAAGTGATCCAGTACTTTTCTCTGCTTAACTAGGGGGTATATGCCTTTATTATTCCATGAGATAAATTTAATTACCTGGGACACCAGGGTATTAATGTTTCGTAGAACAGTGGAACACTCCACATCTCTCTTACAGTACTTCGAAAATTAAGCAATTGAAGAGTTCGCTGAGCTTCACATGTGTGCTTTGGTTGGATTCTCCTAGATCTGAGCAGCACATGGAATTAGCATACCTCAGGTTTCCAATAGAAAGGAAGGGGAGATCCCTTCCAATATCAAATGAAATGGAATTAACAAATTAACAAATGTGAAAACAAGAACACTTTTCTGTGGGCCCAGACCAGAGCTGAACGGGGATAAGAGCCCCCAGTCAGCTCTATCCATTGTCCTTGCAATGTCTGCAGCTGCAAGCATCTTTAAATGGCATTCTCTCTTGTACCTTAGACTTGCTGGGGACCCAGGGCGGGCCCTTCATTTGATAATTTTGTCTAAGTGCTGTGGGGTGTTGGTTAAGAATACTGTGTCCTGGGTGAGGAGAATGAGCAGGCCATGAGAATGCCATGTGGTTAGGTGACATCTCTTGGCTCTCATTTTACCCCTTCCCATGCTTCTGCAACATATCCACAGCATAGAAGGAGGATGGTAATCTGATAGTGCAGGGAGTTTAGGGGTGAATTCTACCCATTCTGTAGATTTGAGGCATGGTGAGCTGAGTATTTCCCAACTTATCATTACATGTCCACTTACCACTTTCAGGGATTCTGGCAATATTCAAGCCTTCCCTCTTTCTTGCTACCAGTTGTGCCTAGCTCCTGTGGACTTGCCCCCTGTCTGCCTGGTTATGGCATACTCACCACATTCCACTCTGGTCACACATTACTGTTGCTGTAAGACTGCCTGTATTCTTTTTGGACATGGAGCAGGGAGTGGTTTTTCAGGTGAGGCACCAGCTGTACACCAACCTGTGATTATTGCAGCACCACTCTCTGCAGTTCTTGTGCTGCTGACTGCTCTACAGTGTTTAAATAACACATGGCTCTGGCAGGTGTTGAGAGTGGTGTAGAGCCATTGGGTGTGCAGGTTTTTCATCAAATCACTTCTAATGATCCATGTGATATGGCCTAAGGCTCACCCCCACCATACCAGTTATTTTTCCTCATTGGAGTAAATGAATCCCCCCGAGCAGACAGAGACAAAGCACAATAAGTCCCATTACTAATGCTGAGACATTGCACTCCAGAATCTCAAATTCAGGGGTGAAAGGGAGCCTACATAATTTTAATTAGGGGTTGCTGAGCCTTATGGGGGGGGGATGTTTCTGCTTAGGCCTTTGGCTAGCCACAACCTGGTAGGAATTTAACACCATGTTGCCACAGCTCAAATGTGGAAGCAGCTGCAGCACTGGAACTGAGGTCATGCTAGGCCAAACTAAGGGCCATGGGGTAGGTTTAGGGGTAAAGAGGGCAGCAATTTGTGAAGATCATCATTGGGAGTACCCTACTATTTCCGGACTTACATTAAACAGTACATTATGCTCTGTCTTGATGTCCAAGCAAAATATGTGTCTACTAGTTTAATAGATCCAGTCTGATTTCAAGTTCAAGTTTATTGTGAAGGGATAGTATCCATTGAGCTAGCTCTTTTGCAAGGAAGTCCCTTGTACAAATCAACATGTAGGAATACATATATGCCCAAGAATGATTTCAATGGTTGGCAGTTGAAAGTCCTTGCAGTGAGAACCTTTACCTTGAGTTAGTGCAGCTGTACCCAGTCTGGTGTGTCAGGCAGGGAGAGGGAGTACATCCAGTTGTTGCTGGTGCATTGCAGTCCAAGATATTTTAGCCCACAACTTATGGGTGCCTGATGCAATCTGATGGTGTGCCTTGCAACACAATTTACCAGGAGTGACTGGAAGTGGTATGGCCTCCGCTGGTGTCATCTCTGTGACCAGTCATTTTGGTGTGGGCTCCTCTGCAGAATCTGTGCTGTTAGCAGAGTGTATTGCTTCATGGTAGCAGTCGTTTGGCTCCCAGCTCCTTGTCTGACGATCAGGTTTGCTTTTGTCTTTGTTCTGATGGCCTGATTTTTTCTGCTTAGTTGTTTGCCAGTCCATTCTCATGTCATCCTGTCATCCATTGCTTTTCATGAATCCGAGCCTCTGATCTGCTCTGAATGCCCCTGTGCTGGTCTCTGTTCTCTGCTGTGACAGAGACCCTTTATCAGGAAACTGCTTGTCATGAAAATTAATTTAATATACTGTAGTCTTCAGCCTCTTTATAGAGCTCAAACATGTTGGGGATACCATTCTTTACGGTATGGGGAGCTTGGTGGGATATGGAAGCTGGCAGGCTACTCTGAGAAATTGAAATTGCTTTTTTTGCCTCTGTGAAGGCCATTTATACGTTTGTCAGTTTCACAGAGTAATCATTAAAGATAAAGTTGCAATGCCCCAGCCACATAAACAAACCATGTTCCCTGGTTAGAGAAAAATTGCGCCTGATTTTTGTAACTGCAAGACTGCCACAAGTCCCCTATGTGCCGAACATATGGTTCACAGGTCTTACAGCAGTCTCTGGGTGACAATCTGGAATTTCTATGCCTTGTACCTCTCACAGGTCCTTAGACCACAGTTTTGTGGTCTAGCGTGCGCCACTCCTGGGGCACTAAGATATGGAGCTTGCACCAGATATTTGGTGCAAGCTGCCATAAACTATGGAAACTGTTGCAAATATGCCCAGGAATGGAAAATCAGGTGCAGTTGCAGCACAGGGATTCAGCGCACCAGCTAAACTTAAACTTAAAGCCCTGAGCCACTGTGTGAAGATCCAGCCCATTTTCTCTTTCCCCAGTAACCTTAATGATTTTGCCAGAATCAGCCTTCTCTTACAGAATTTTATAGGAGTGCTGTGTACATGCAGAATGCATGCCATATGCTTAAGTGTGCAATGGTTACATGCGGTTTGCATACACTAAGTGAACATATGCGAACCAAGTCTAAAAGGAAAATGAGGTTTGCATGCTGCAAGCTTGATATGTGCAGCAGGTAAGCTAGTGTTAACATCTTCTAAAAATTACATCAGGTTCGTGTGTTGCATGCTTGACATGTGTGCAGCAGTTAAACTGGTGTGAACATCATTTAAACATCACATCAGGTTCACATGCTGCATGCTTGCCATGTGTGCAGCAGCTAAGCTGGTGCAAATCTCATCTAAAAAACACATCAGTTTCTATTTCTTATACTACTGCTAGCAATTAGTCATTAAAAAACATTTTATTTAAATTCCCATAAAAATTAGGTAAACTCATTAATTCTGATCCTTTTGCAAGTTGCTTAATGGCTTTTGATTTTTGTGTTTAAATCACCATTAATTTGTAAAGTATTGTTTGCTTACTACATTAAATGCCTAGGATATAGCCAGGCAACATCCCCCATTCCAGATGTACGAAGAGGGTCCTCTGTGTTGTGAAGCCTGTCGTTTTTGTTTTGAACCATGCAAAGTCCTTTTGCATATTTAGTGCTACAAAAGTGTTTCTCCATGACTGTTTTATCTCACTTACAGTACTTTCCCTTTGTCATTCTGTACTGAGCATATATACTATGGCCATGCTCAGCACTCTTTGTGTTGAGTAGGGTCTTGGATGCATGCACCATACCTCACATTTTGTCACTGAAATGAGGGACATGGACACTCAAAATGAGGGACAATGAGGGACACTAACCCACATGATGATCAGGACACATCATGAAACATGGAGATACAGTACATCAGAACACAGTGGAAACCACTCTATTAGCACCTGAGAATGAATTTCTACCATTAAGCAGGGTTGCCATTTAGGTAGGGCAGAGATTGTAGTTACCCCCCATATTTGTGCCTAGGTTGTTCTTATGGTGTGGCAGTAATGGCTTTAAATTTGGATTTAACCTTTTGCACAATAAGTGCCACCTGTCTTGTGTGTACTCATTCTGCAAGTACTCTCCAGACTCAACTGTGTCTGTATTGTGTTGTGCACTCTCTCCGCCTATTAGTGGCTGCACAATCACATGTGATGTGGATGAGCTCCAGCCAAGAAAGAGCTGATGAGCCTTGCAAGCGCGACACTGTCTTTCCAGCCGCAGAGCAGACAGGCTGAACACTACAGCTTGCAGGAGTCAGTGAGCACGGAACTCTCAATAGCAGTTTTGTGGCAGCATATTTTTGTTGTTCTACTCTTAGTGAGTCTCCATCTCCCCAGGTGGCTGAAGGGGCAGAGGGTGAGCTATAAGCTAACTCAAGACTAAGCTACCTACTTACTCTACCAGGCTTGCCTTACAAGAAAAACAGCACAGACCCCCACGGCAGCAAGCTAGGCTTAGCCGCAGTGGTGACAGTGTTGTGGGTGGCCTTCATAGGCCTTGATCAGTGTAGTGTGGCAGCAGCCACAGCAGCAACCAAGTAAGAAGGAAAAAATCCAGGTTGGGTGGATTCAGATGGTGAGGTGACTTGGTCGCAGACCACGTTGGGGACCTATGATTATCGGTTCTAGCATCCAGCTTCTGGTGAAGGAGAGAGTGGGAGTGGACTAAAAACTGTGCTGGTGGCACATTATGCCAGGCTGCAGGTTCTGGCCATATGGCCAGGTAAGTAAAAGTAAATATATATTTTTAAAGGAGGATTGGGGAAGGAGAAAGGACCAAAATGCTGATGTGTTTTTTATGTTTTTTCACCTTTGGGTGGCTTCATGACCCATGGGGATGGGTATTGAATGGAATGGAGTCAGGGAGAAAAATCAGGACAAAGTTCTGTTTTTTGGGGGTAGCTGAACTTCAACCAGGAAAAAAATGGTTAGTAACTGGGGGTTAAGCCAAAATCTGATGCACTGCTCTGGGGTATATACATTTGAATTTGTCCTGATTTGCATATCACATTTCAGTCCTACCAAAAAAGTTGGACCATTTAGAGATGTTACAGACATTCTAGAGCTGTTCCTTGCATTCATGGACAGTTAAGCAGTATGGTATGCACAGACTATGAAGCCCCACTATAGTCAGGCTTATACGCCCCGCCCGGTGAAGCTGACTTCCACATCCCCACGCTCAGGCACATTATGACAAAGGACAAAGGAGGCCTTAGGTGCACCATTAAACGAATGGGTATTTTTAATTTCTATTTTATACATTATTAATGGAGAGTTGGAGATTAATGAAGGCCACCACTCGACTAACAAGGGCCTTGTTAGTAGAACAGTGGCCTTCATTATTCTCCAACCCACCATCATAATATATACAATAGTAATAGAAAATAACTCCATTCAATTCAAGGTGGTACACCCCAGCACTCTGACCCATGGACATCATCTCTTAAAGACTCCTGCCTCTGGCTCCCTAGTACTTAAGTAAGAGACTTACTTATATCTGTACTTGGTAGGTTGTGTGTAGCAGCATGGCCCTGTCCGCTACAGTGTGTGTGCACGGGGGGAGGGGTCTACCCATGTGGGTGTGGGGTGTGTGTGTGTGTGTGTGTGTGTGTGTCAAGTTATTGCTACGTTTGTGTTTGAACCTTTAAGTCTGTTTGCACATAAGCATTTAAAACTATGGAGAAAAAAATAGTAGGAGTACAGGCCAGACAGAAGTCATTAAGTGGTTTTGTGGGTAAGTTTGTGTACTGAGGGTGGAAAAAACATGTGCTTCCATTGGCATGTGTGCTACAGTTCAACTGTGAAAATCAGATGAGAGAGAGAAGAAAACTGAAAAGCATACACAGGCTACAAGCATGCAGCCTGCATTCAGATGTATTCAGATACAGTATGTATTGAAGTACAAGCAAGTCATATTCGTGCAGACAGTATGACTTAGTGGTTAAAGGCACTGAACTGCAAGCTAAGAGATTTGGATTCGTTAAGACCTGGGTTTGAATCTTATCAACTCTCACTTGTGTATAATGTGATCCTGAGCAAGTCACCTAACTTTTACGAGTGCAGTTATCAGTGACCACTTGCTTTTTGCACGCATGCCACAAGCAACTTAACATAAAAATCATAGTTTCCACACTTGCTTGCTACACGCATGCTGTATGCTTGCAGTCGGTTCCAATTTAACATTTAAATCATACTTGCAGCACACATATCACTTGGGTGGTTTTATGTGTGCAGCATGAAATCATTTAATACAATTATTTCTGTAAGGGTTGGTTGTTCATCAGCTTTGGGAGGGGCACCCCAGTGACCTATGCTTCCTCTTGATCTCTAGAGATGGTCTCCAGCTAAAAATGCTGCTAAAAAGGAGTACGTTGGTGATTTAGCATACTCACATTGGAATTCCAGTTTGGAACTAAGAGGACCAGCTCCTTACATAGAGTTTAAAGTAAATATAGCCAATTCTGGCAGTGGAAAGTTTAAATATGCTATGTTGTGTGTGTGTGTGAGGGGGGATGTGTGCTAGTATTTTTGGATTGAGGGTCTCTGGGTATCCTGGTTATTTTGTGTGTCCATCCCCTGTATTTCATGAGTCTCCATGGTGTCCAATGTCTTACTGGGTATGGGACCTGTTGGGAGAAGGTGAGAGGTTACCTGGCTGTGTGCCCCTAGACCCATGGCATGTAGCCCTGTGTGTTGCAGATGGGGTGCCTACCTGTACTTCATTCAAAAAATGTTTTGTTGACTGAAGGAAGTTCCTATTCTCTCTTTATGAGTGTCTGATTGATTCCAAGTAATGTTTTACCTTGACAGCTGTTCTGATCAGTCTCCTTATTTAATGCAAAATGTTTAAATTCTATGACCTGAGCTACCATATGATCTTGTTTTGTGGGACTAACAAATAGACTGACATACTGTATGGGACTCAATATGTTACAGTGCTGTAGCGCCATCAAAGGGATTCCGTCACATCAGAAACTTCGAGACAGAAGCACGAGAGGTTTCCAGTATAGAAGGAATCCCAAGATGGTGTTACACATACCATAACACATCGATTCCCATACATTATTTTTTGTAATACATGGGAAATTATTCCATTTATTTCTACCTTTGAGATAGGATGTATAGGATCTTGGGAGCCTTTTTTATTTATTTTTTTATTCTGTGTCCAATTTTTCCTCAAACTACACTCAGTTTTGTTGATTCATAGAATCTCATTCCAGGCTGTTATTATGATAACATCATGATTCATGGTAATGATGCCCCGTATCCATAGTTCCAACATCACATAACTCATGCCAACCAATGAGAAGTGAGGATTGCCAATCCCTCTTCCCTCTTGAAACTTTTTACATGGCAACCACTATGGCCCTTTCTTAGTTACAGTGAGGGAATTGTCTGTTTTTTTTTACTTTTTGAGCCACAATTACAGGGATAAGCAACTTTTATAAACTTTGGATCACAGGACCACACAGTACGCCTGCCATAGTCATATGTGGTAGTGTGAAAGTTGCTGTGGCAGTATGAAAGCCACTGCAGCCAGTGCAGCTTTAAAGGTGACCTGAATGCAGGCTACTGAGAGATTCAGTCATATTACCATCAGTCAGAAGTTAGATGGATGGGTATTATGACTTCCTGACGTCAGAACAACACTATTATGAAGTATGGAGTGCACTGCATTCCTATGGGGAGAATGACCAGATCATGCATTACGTATTTCCTTTCCTACGTATTTACATGTACTGAATCTGATCTTATATCAGCTGTGACAGACTGAACTGTGCTCAATGACCATCATTGTCTTTCTCTAACCTCCTTATTTTCTCCATAAGTGGATGGGTGGAAATTTATCAGGGGGTGGCTACCTGGAGTTTGAACACACCTTAAATACCCACAGAGATCAGATCAACCAATTACTGATGTTGGGACCTTTACAGAAACCAAGTGGTCTCAGGGCTATGCAGCATCAAGAAGGGTTCTAACCATGCAATCCCCAAACTGAAAGTGACTAAAATGTATTTCCAACAAATAAACTCTAAGTGCTGGATAACAAAACACACACACACATTCATTTCAATATTTACAAGTTGTTAAACGATTTTTACATATATCATGCATGAAAGGCAAAAGTTCAAAATTATACAGAAGCTATATTTTAAATTCATGAACTGCAAGCAGACTGAATCACTACACTGACAAAAAGATTGATTCATTCAAATGTACTGTAAGATGCCAATGTCAAGAAAAAAATATTTCAGTAGTCTAAGGTGGAAGATAGAAAACTAGAGGCATCCAGAGCAGGGAGCCACCCTACGTAGTCTATGTTGACCCTTCAATAGGAAGTGAGCATTGAAACAGTGTTAAGGCACTCTCCGCCTGCTCAGTCCATTCCTCAAGGGAAAGCAGCAAGAAGAGAGAGCACCTGGAACTAAAGATAGACATGAACAGATGTTAGAACTAAAACTACCATGTGCATGTGCATATGTTCTTGTTAATTGTAAATCCTGTGTATTCACTGTATGAAGATTGCCTGTCCTAATGCTAGTAAATATTTCTGGGTCACTCCAGAAAAAGGGACAGTTTGTTTCAGTGAGCCTACGCGGTTACCAAAATCCAATAAATTAAAAAAAATGACTTGCATTCTATAGAAAATATAATATGAAGATACACACACACACACACTCTGCAAAAACTTTGTTAATGCACTAGTTAGGGTTGAAGCGACAAGCAACAAAGTAGGGAAATGTGGCATTAGGGTTCCCAACCCTAACACCCCACCCCCACCCTGCAGGAAGCAAGTAGTCCAATAATGTATCAACTCATTACTGGTGCAGTGATTATGTCACTGGGATGTTGCCGCAGACTTTGTCAGCTACCTTGATTTGTCGTCAGGCTGTGTTTTCAGCTCCAGTAGTTTCAGAGCGCTGTGCTGCTGGGGTGAACATGAATGTTACCCTTTGTTCCCTGTGCCAAGACCAGAAGTTTGTTATGTTTACTGTGAGGGATCGGGGTGGGGCAGAGTCCTAAGGAAGCTTGAAAAAGCAAAGCACAGGAGTTATCCATTGTATCACTGTGTTTGTGAAAGAAGCATTAAAAGTATTTGAACTCTTGAATTTATAAAATGTCTGGATTTACCTTTTTCCTGAGGGATTGCTTCAGCAAACTTTATCACTCCTAACTGGAGTGCAGAGCTTTTTGATGTTTCTCTGTTTTAAATGTGAGGCAGGGGCTTCTGCTCAGCACCCTCCACATCCATAGAAATGCAGCACTTTTCATAAAAAGTCCCCCTGCAATATTGCACTGTGGTTCTTCTTGTCGTGTGGTGCTACAGCTCCCAGGTAGTGAATTGTCAGGGTGTTGTACGTGTTGTCGGTGCATTGCTTGTTCCGTATTTTACATCGCTCACTGCCATGTCACTGTGGCATGGGTGAACCCAAGCAGCAACGGTGTGGGGTGTGCCTTAGGGTTGTCAACCCTAATGCTCACTTCATTCCATGAGTAAACAAACTGAGATGGGTACAGTGTATGAGAATGGGGTGAGCGTTAGGGTTGACAACTCCAAGGCACACCCCACGCCTGTTACTGCCTGCAGGGTGGGGGTGGGGTGTTAGAGTTGGAAACCCTAGTGCAACATTTCTCTGCTTTTATCACTTCAACCCTATCTAGTACATGAGCAAAATTTTTGCAAAGAATTTCCTTACTTTTTGAGATGGTATAATTGTATCCTCATTTGTCTGTGGGAACTCATGTGGTCCCATCCCTCTTTAGATGCATACATATTTGTATTAAAACAGGAACAAAACTGTCAGCATAGCCTTCTTATTACCCCAACTCATGAACCAAGTAATTAAAATTTTGAAACCCACACCAAAACGTGATTCTGTGCCACTGCAGGCACAGGATCATAATGTCGCAAGACATTATGCTGCATGCATATAGCGTGCTGCCAAAACAGCGTGATATATGCCATGCAGCATATGTCTTTTTTATTAAGAGGGCTCCACCACCTGCACCCCCCATTATGGGGGGCTGTGCCCCTCCTGAACCCTCCCCAACTAATATAACTAACTCCTGGGGGGGGGTAACACAAATATCGCACAAAGTGCGAAAAAAAGAGAACATTTATATGTGTCTGGGACCGAGAATCAAACACGGTCCCAAGCGCATTGCTTTATTTCCTTTCTGTTAGTGGCTCACAGCATCAAGCCATGGCAGCTGTGCAGTGAAACCCTGTCCCAGCAGAGGCCTTATCCTCTGCCTGGGACAGCGAAAGGGTGCAGTATTGTGCACAGACTCATTACGGTATTGCACCCTCTTGCTCAGTTGTACTGCGCTGTTGCAGTTAAGGGTTTTGTCATATGCTATTAAGCATACGACATATTGACCTGGTAGGTCCACGGTAGCACCACTACATGCCACAGGTGTCATGGCATAGGGTCATGATGTTGCAGATGAAACTGTGCACGTTACACCCGCTCACAGAAAACAACATGCTTAAACGCAGCACCAGCACATAATGCCATCCGCACACGAATGCCGCACAACCTATCCTTCAGTTTGTTTTTTGCGAGGGGAGCTCTGCCCCCCCCACACTCCCAACGTGGGAGGCTTTGCCTCCCACACCCACCAGAATACACATAATCAACTCTGTGGGGGTGTGGACAGCGGGGCAAGTTAAAAAGCTGCCTGTGGCACTTAGTCATGGCCACACAGTCAGAACATAAAACAAAATTCCCAAGCAGGGTTTCAAACCCTTGTCTTTCCCCTTCATCTACTGCAGGGTCTGGTGCTCTAGCTACTACACTACAGGAGTGGCTCAACCAAGCAAATGACCGGCAGTAGTCACATCCACCTCCTTTTTGGTACGGATTGACTGGGGGCAGCGACATAGTTGTATCGCTCATATACCCCTGTCACTCTCATACCATACACACTACTGACCGTGTGGTTTTTCATGAGCGGTTTAGTCTGTACTATATTCAGCCAGTAGCGTGAAAACACAGTTTGGCCAGGATTCAAAAAATGACAGCTGTCACATTCACAAAGTGGTGTAAAAAGATGGTTATGTTGAAAATTCTGAGTCAAAATATTTAAAATTGACCAAGTTTTTTTATTTTTATTTATTTCAGTTACAGATTAATACCTTTGAGCTGATGGGCTCATTTACAAAGGTTCCATGTTGAGTGAAATCCTTGATAATTCATTGGTTACAGATAGTAACGGCATACAAAACAGTACTTACATACAAGGCAAATGTGGAGATTACAGATTACAAAGGTGCTACGGAGAATAAATCTTAGCACAAATAGGAGTGTGTTTACAGGGCTTAAGCAGGTTCAGCATACAATTTAGGGTTACCAGATTATAGGTTATTGGAATTATTTGCGGCCAAAGAGGAGGCTTTGTCAAAGGTTACATAGAGAGACAAAGTGTAGAGGGGGAAGTAGGATGGAAGGGAGTTAGGGAGCTAGAGGACTGAGGAGAGGATTGTGCAGTGACAGAACACTGGGGAAAAATACAAGGTGAGCTGTAGTTTAATGCTTGAAAGTCCTGTGTCTATACATGGCAACAACGGTAATTTTGGAGGGCTAGGTAGGAGTGGAGCCCTGTTTTAAACAGGCCAAGTTTACCAGGGAGTGTAGCAAAACTTCAATGTATGCACATAACTTTGGCATTTTTACAAGTTTTCACCCCAAAATTTCAACATAATCTTTTTATGACTCCACCTGATGAACAAGAGTGGTGGAAATGTTCAAATCCTGCCCAAAATGTGATTTCACTAAGCAACCACAAAATCACCTTTCTGGCTGGATTTGCATAATTCCACCAACACTGTTCATGAAGTGGGGTCCCAAAAGACCATGATGAAAAGTTCAGTTAAAAATATGAAATGGCAAACTTATGCCACAAAGTTGAAAACCCCATTGAAATACATCGAGCCGCATTTGCCTTAGTTTCTCATACTGCAGTTGGTGGTTTCAGCAGCAAGTCATGTCTTCAATCGGAGAGTGGATCCTCATCCTGTAACCTATTCAGGTGACTGATGGTGTGTGGGGGTTGTTGGGGGGTGTGGGGTGGTGGATGCTCAGTGGGAGGTCAGAGTGGTGGGGACAGAGAGCCGAGGAACTGTTTTCTTTTTTTTAGGGGAAAAAAAAGACATTGAGGGATGGTTTATTTCTTCCAAGCATGGAGATGGGGGGTGGCAAAAGACACCAGGGAAGCCTGAAAGCTTGAGGGGACAGTGATTGGAAGGGTGGGGGTGCCACTAGGCACCAGGGGAAATTAATTAAATATGGGGACTGCGATCAGAGGGTTGGGGTGCCACTACACCATGGAATATTAATTAACTATGGGGACAGCAATTGGAGAATGGGGGTGCACTAGACACCAGGGAAATACACTGTTACAGGGATAGCAATTGGATGGTGGGGGTGCCATCAGACACCAGGTAAATATATTATAATTATGGGGAAGGTGATTGGAGGGTGGGCGGTGCCACTAGACACCAGGGAATATATAGTGATATTAGGGGCATGGCAATCGTAGGGTGGTGGGGGGTGCCACTAGACACCAGATAAAAGATGCTGGCACATGAAAAGGGATTTTCCTCTCATGAAAAAAGATCTTTTTTCATGGTCGTGAAATGAAAAAAGGATCCTTTTTCATATCAGGATTCATGAAAAAGTTTATAACCTTAAAAAAAAGTACATAACTTTGGAAGAGATTAATATTTTTTCACCAAACTGGCAAAGGGCACATCTGTTGCCTAGCCCCATTCTACCCTGAAAATTTCAGAGCAAAATTCCAAACAGTATGGCTGGTAGCATAGTTGAAAGAAAAAAACACATTAAAGGGACACTGTCAACCTGTTTATCATCATATTATTTCTAGTTAAAAACCTACATTTTATGATTTTTTACCGTCTCTAAAATTCATTGATGTTGCTGTATGTTTTGTCTATCTCCTTGTTTAATAGAACTGAAATGCATGCACATGTATATTTATAAATGACCTTGATTTGTTTACAATCCTGGATCTGTTCTTACTGCGAACTTCCTGAGCATTAGAAACACACCCAAACAGTGCAGTCACTCTTGAGGCAGCAGCCCCCTAAAGTCCCACAGCATCATAAGGGGCTAGCCGGTGTTGTGGGAGTTTCCAAGTACAGAAAAGATGCAGTTGGAGCTGATCAAGGAATGTAAACATACCTGTGTTTGTGTGGTAACACCAGTATGGTGGGAAGTCTGTTTTTCACTTTTTTAAAGAAAAATAGAGTCAGAATCAAATTACCAGCTACATCAACAATCTTTACAGAATGTTGGCAATCATGAAATGTGTTTTTCAAACTAGGGCTGCTTTGAGACCTAAGGGAGTTAGCAGTGTCCTTTTAAGGGAGTCAGGAACCACCAACTAAATATGAAAAAGGAATCTTTTTTTCATGATAAGCAAGTCACAAAAAAAAATTTTAAATGTAAAAAAAAATTTCAAGGCCATTTCTCCAACAGTTAAGTGCCAAATGTAGTCAACAGGGTCCAGATATCAACATAAATGTGTTGCTTGCACTTCAGAATGTTGTTTTGGACGCTTTTGACATTTCAATTTGTGGTGAAAACTGAAAACAAGATGGCGGCAATGAAAAGGGATTTTTCCTCTCATGAAAAAGGATGACATCAATATAAATAATTCTTTTTTTGTTTCATACAGCTATTTTTAAGTGCTTACTGAGCATGCTCAGAATCAATTATTTAAAATTTCAAAATTAAATAACTTTTGAAAATTAATATTTTTTCACCAAGCAAGCAAACATCTGTGGGTCATGCACTTTCTACCTTGAAAATTTCATACCAAAATTCCAAACTGTCTGAGTGCTAGCCAAGCTGACAGAAAATCCAGCAAATCAAAGGAAAAAAATCTTGAAAATTAACTTTTTGTACTATCCAGATCTCAGAATCTGCACATCTGACTGGAATGAAACTTGGCGCATCCAGAGCTGTGAAGTTATTAAAGTGCAAAACTGGAGTTTAACATTAAAGTGCCTACTCAGCCCTAACTACAGGGACACAACTGTGTGATATATACACATACATACATTATAGTGGCACGGTAGTGCCACTATAGTTAGGGTTGCATAGCCATTTCTATGTTAAACCTCAAAGTTTGCACTTTAATAACTTTGCAACCATTTGTCCAATTTGCCTGACAGTTGGAATGTAGTAAGATTTGTCATAGATCTCCAGATCTGGACATTTTCATGTCAATTGGATGCACAGTTGCGGAATCGTAGCACACTCAAACAGTAAAATATCCCCAACATTCCATTTTCTTTCAGTGCCCATAATGCACTGAAGACTGCATTTGAGTGGGTTCAAATTGAGTGGGCTGTATGGGTCATGGCTAGCAGTGGTGCCTTTTGAAGATTTTATGAAAAAATCTTGTTCCGTTCAAAAGTTATAGCATTTTTAGTGTCCCATTATATCCTATGGGAAAATTTATATGTGCACTGCGAAAACAATCGCGATCACATTTTTCAGTTGAACTTGCCCTAAAATGCTGTCGTGCTGCCACCATCTTGTTTTCAGTTAGCAAGAGAGAAAAAACATAACTCAAAAATTACTGCACTTCTGAACACAGGAATCTTTGGGTTTACCTAAACGGGCCCCGAGGAACATGCTTATGGCATTAGTTTGTGGCTAGCTAGCCTGGAAACATGTTTTTCAATTTTTTTTATGTTTTTGATTGTGACAACATTTTTTGTGCCACGAAAACAATCACGGCAACTTTAAATATGATCGCGATCACATTTTTTTGATCGCGATCATATCCCCATTATAAAGATAGGAGATTTTTGCTCTCTGTTCATTTTCTTTATCACTTGATTGCGGCAAGGTGGATTGTGCTATTGGCATGAAATTTTCAGAGTATGAAGTCCTAGTGCCACAGATGTGCCTTTCACTGGTTTGGTGCAAAACGCTTCCAGACACCCATAGTTACAGCATTCTGAAGTTCAGAAATTTCCCCATAGGATAACATTGTGGGAGTTGTTTTCCTTTGTCCGTTCATTGTGTGAATGTGGATTGCGCTATTGGCCTGAACGTTTTATGGTAGAAAGGCTTAGTCCCACAGGTGAGTCTTTTGCTGGTTTGGTAAGGAACCATTGAAGACGCCCATAGTTACTGCATTCCAAAGTTCAGAAATTTTCCCACAGGATAACATTGCAGCACCCGTGACACCTTTCGGGGCTCGTATCTCAAAAACAGTTCGAGATACAGACTTTTCGTCGCAAAACTTCTTAGGGGCACTAAGTATAGAACTAGCTTACAAAGCCATGAAATCCCAGAAATTAGAATTTTTTCTAGCATGTATGATTCCTAAAATACTTGTGATTTAGTGTTCCAATTGCCCTTTCTCATGGCTGTAGCCCAGAATTATGCTCTCAGACTTAGCACTCACATTACATTTCAGTGCCCCATCTCAGAAACAATGTGAGATATGGATTCCAGCAACTTGTGTTGCGAGAAGTAGTCACTCTCACGATTACAACCACACTTGAATTTTTTTTCTACCTGCTATGGTTCCCCAAATATCGGCAAATTACTGTTACAAGGGGTCCTTGCCTTATAGGGCAGCTGTATGGCTCCATACTTATGTGTACGTAGGAGTGCAGGGTATGGAGGGCCCCCACTCCCACAGACCTATATCATTATTCACAACTGGGCAGCTTGGCGGGAGTGCAGGGCCCAACACATGCCATTTACTACTACATTACACTTTTAAAAAAAGAAAGGAAATTCTCTGAAAAAACTTTGTTAATGCATCAGTTAGGGTTGTTTCACACTGACAAAAGTGTGGAAATTCCACATTAGGGTTACCACTCCCCCACCCCACCACCACCCCCCACCCTCCCCACATCACCCAGGCATCGGGGTGTGCAGCCAGGTAGTCAGCCTAACTCTCACCCCATTCCATGTGGAAACAAGCTGTGGTGGTGCAGTATAGGAAAATGGGGTGAGAGTTAGGCATGACCACCCCAACACACACCCCAATGCCTGGTGGTGTGTGGAGGGAGGGGGAGTGGGGTGGGGGAGTGGTAACCCTAACGTGAAATTTCCACACTTTTGTCAGTGTGGAAACGACCTAACTGATGCATTAATGAAGTTTTGCAAAGAATATATATATATGTATACTGTGTATATGTGTATATATATATATATATATATATATATATATACAGTGGCGTGAAAAAGTATTTGCCCCTTCCTGATTTTCCCTATTATTGCATATTTGTCACACTGGATGTTTTCAGGTCTTTAGACAAAATGTAATATTAGATAAAGGAACCTGAGTGAACAAATAACACTTGTTTTTTTTACTTATTTACGTTTATTTAATGAAAAAGTTAACCAACACCAACTGGCACTGTGTGAAAAGTAATTACCCCTAATTAAATCAGCCAATTAAAGGGATAATTAGAGTCAGCTGATTGAACACAGCCAGGCTTGATTACAAGCCAGCCCTGCTCAATATAAACCTCACTTATTTTGACCCTTACCATCAGAGTCACGTTGCCAGCACAAAGATTCAGCAAGCACATTATGCCACGATCAAAGGAAGTTCCTGAAAAGATCAGAAAAAAGTTGTTGCTATCTATCAGTCTGGAAAGGGTTACAAAGCTATTTATAAGGCTCTGGGACTCCATCGAACCACAGTGAGACATAATCTCCAAATGGAGAACATTTGGAACAGTAGTGAATCTTCCCAGGAGTGGGCGCTGCCAAAATTACTCCAAGGCAGCGTAAAATCATCCAGGAAGTCTCAAAGGATCCTAAACAACATCCAAAGAACTGCAGGCTTCTCTTGCCTCAGCTAAGGTCAGTGTTCATGACTCCACAATCAGAAAGAGACTTGGCAAAAATGGGCTTCATGGGAAACTAGCGAGGTGGAAACCACTGCTAACCAAGAAGAACATAAATGCTCATCTCTCATTTGCCAAGAAGCACCTGGATGATCCACAAGCCTTTTGGGAAAATGTTCTATGGACAGATGAGTCCAAAGTGGAACTTTTTGGACGACATGGATCCCATAATGTCTGGTGTAAAGCAAACACAGCATTCCACAGTAAGAACATCATACCAACAGTCAAACATGGTGGTGGTAGTGTGATGGTGTGGGGCTGCTTTGCTGTCTCAGGACCTGGACGACTTGCCATAATTGTAGGAACCATGAATTCTGCTCTGTACCAGAAAATTCTTAAGGAGAATGTCCGGTCATCCGTCTGTCAGCTGAAGCTGAAGCGTAGTTGGGTCATGCAGCAAGACAATGATCCAAAACACAAAAGCAAGTCCACATCAGAATGGCTGAAAAGAAGTACAATTAAAGTTTTGGAGTGGCCTAGTCAAAGTCCAGACCTAAACCCAATAGAGATGCTGTGGCAGGACCTGAAACAAGCAGTTCATGCTCAAAAACCTACCAATGTTACTGAATTAAAGCAGTTCTGCGAGGAAGAGTTGGCTACAATTCCTCCACAGCAATGTGAAAGACTGATATTGAATTATAGGAAGCGTTTGGTTGCAGTCATTGCAGCTAAAGGTGGCGTAACCAGTTATCAAGTGTAAGGGGGCAATTACTTTTTCACACAGTGCCAGTTGGTGTTGGTTAACTTTTTTCATTAAATAAATGAAATAAGTCAAAAAAAAACAAGTGTTATTTGTTCACTCAGGTTCCCTTTATCTAATATAACATTTTGTCTAAAGACCTGAAAACATTCAGTGTGCCAAATATGCAATAACAGAGAAAATCAGGAAGGGGGCAAATACTTTTTCACGCCACTGTATATATGTTACAGAGGCTCAGTTGCACCTCTATAGTTAGGATTGAGTGAGTAGTTTAATGTTAAACACCAAATTTTGCACCTTAACAGCTTTGAAACCGTTCAATACCATTCAATGGATTTGCATGAAATTTGGTATGCACTGTCCTGTGGGATAGATCTCTTGACTTGCCAAGTTTTGTTTTAATTGGATGCGCGGATTCTGCACTGCGCATATGGAAAAAAGTGTGTTTTTCATTTTTTTGCCAATTTTTCCTGAGTGTTCCACATTGCCCTGCACCCACACCATTTGGAAATTTAGCCTGACATTTTCAGGATAGAAGGAGCTTACCCTAAGGAATAGACCAGCATTGGTTTGGTGAAAAAATATTATTCTGATCCAAAATCATTCAATTTTGAAAATTTGGGTTCTGATCATGCTCAGTTCAGTCTTTTGGTTAGATGCACAGCTGCAAACAAGGAATTGTGCTCAAGAACGGGGATTTATTTTCTCACGAACAGGTATCCCCGTTCGTGAGAAAAAAAATCCCCATTCATGAGCCGCCATCTTGTTTTCATTTTTAGCCCAAAAAAAATGTTGTAACTTGCCCCACAGATGCATTTTGAAAAAACAAATGCATGGGTTTTGTTCAGGGTGATGCCCTCTACAAAACCATCTGTTTGGCTTCCATCAGATAATTCAAAAAATGGCTGTTTTTATATTTGAAAATCCCTGTTCATGACTTGATTCCAATCCCCATTAGTGATACTACCAAATCCCCGTTTGTGAGTCAATCCCCGTTCATGAGCTAGCAAAATCCCCATTCGTGAGAGGAAGGCCAGATGGCTATGTCTCACGATCATGGATCTGCTCGCGAATGGGGATTTTGCCAGCTCATGAATGGGGATCCCTGTTCGCGAGACAGGGCCATCTGGTCACATTCTGATGAATGGGAATTCTGAAGTTCACGAACGGGGATTTGACTCAAAATCCCTGTTTGTGAGAATGTGACCAGATGGCCATGTCCCATGAACAGGAATCCCTGTTCGTGAGCTAGCAAAATCTCTATTCATGGGAGGAAGACCAGATGGCTATATCTCATGAAAGGGAATTGGCTCACGAACGGGGATTTTGTCACCTCATGAACGGGGATTCGGCTCACGAATGAGGATTATGACAGCTCATGAACAAGGATTTGTAAAACTTTGCCAGTTCACTGCAAAGAAACGATAAGGACTTTTGGTTTGAAATTTGCAGGGTGCAAAGGCAGTGTCCCACGGATGTGATGTATGCTGGTTTGGTGTAAAAAATTGCATTGGTTACATAGTTATGACATTCCAAAGTTGAGACATTTCCCATAGGATAACATTGCAATGCCCATACACATTCTGGCTCCTGTTTCTCGAAAACAAAGCAAGACATGGATGTTTTTGCTACCTGCAGCTTAGTTCACCTTAGGAGAACTAAGCTGCAGAAAGTTTGGAACTCATAGATTACACCAGCAGTGACATTTTTTCCTATGTGCCATGGTTACAGAGATATTGGCAAATTAGTGTCACAAGGGTTCTAAGGGTGCATTTCCAGCACTTTTTAGTGGCCATATCTCATAAATGATGCAAGATATGTATTCAGTCACTATTGCTGCATGCAGTACTCACTGTCACGATTACAACACTTGAATTTTTTTGGCACGGGCCGTGCGGCACAATCTCGTTGCGTGATTTCTTTTTATTTATTGTTCTGTGGGGGGCTCTGCCCCCACTAAAGATTCCAAATCTGGAGAGGTCCAACTCGGAAAGTGCACAGGTCTGGGTTTCACCATAATGCCATACGCTATTAAGCGTACAACATTATGACCCGGTGTAAAGTTTTTTTCCAGCTGCTACAGTTCACAAGACATCAGCAAATTAGTGTTACGAAGGTTCTTTGCCCTATAGGGCTGCTGTATGGCTCTGTTCCCACAGATCCATATTGTTATGAAGAAATGGGCAGCTTTGTGGGACCAACACATGCTACTTACTACTTATATTACACTTTTTCAAAAAGTAAGGAAATTCATGGCAAAAAACTTAATTTAATGCATCAGTTAGGGTTAAAGTGACAAAAGTGGGGAAGTAACCCGTTAGGGTTGAGCCAACCCACCCACCACCTCAACCCCATCCTCCACAGACCGACAGATGCCAGGGTGTGCCATGGGGCCTGGAGGCCTACCTCTCACCCCTTCTCCCTTACTGTAGCATGTCAACCTGTTTACACATGGAATGAGGTGAGAGTTGGGCCTCATGACCCCATGGCACACCCCGGCATCTGTCGGTCTGTGGAGGATGAGGGGGTGGGGTGGTGGGTGGGTTAGGGGCTCAACCCTAATGTGTCATTTCCCAACTTAGTAGCTTTAGCCCTAACGGATGCATTAAATGAAGTTTTTTGCCATGAATATATATACAGTATATATATATATAGATGGATATATATATATATATTTTATACTGGTGCAGTAGCACCAGTATAGTTAGGGTGACAGGGCAGTTTAATGATAAAGTTGAATTATTGAACCTTAATACCTTTTGAGCCATTCAATGGATTTGCACAAAATTTAGCATGAAGGAGCACCGTGGGAAGGTCTGTTGATGTACCAAATGTCATATGAATCCACTGAATGGTTTAAAAGTTATTAACATTTAAAACCCCCTAAATTTACCAACTTTTACCAGTTTGTTTTTTTTTGTCATGGGTATCTCACAAACCACTTTAGGTACTGCTCTGAAATTTTCAGGATATCCTGCTCTAGTCCTACAGATGTGCCTTTTGAAGGTTTGGTGAAAAAATATTAATCCACTCAAAAGTTATAACATTTTTAATTTTCCCATTATTATCTATGGGAAAAAGTTAGATGTACTGTGCAAAAGTTTTTCTGTGGCAGATTTTGCACATGAGGATCACATACAGCCTTTTCTTTTGAAAGAAAAGGCTGTCTTTTAGCATGTAGGGGCACACAGAGCCTGCTTAATGTTTGCAGAGTTCTGCTGTGCCCGCCATTGCTAGCTTAGCAAGAGGACTTACACCCCTGTTCTCTGTATGAGAACACCAGGGTTTTCTTGACTTCTGCAGCCACAGCTGGAACTTTGTGTTGCCGGCTGCAGAGTCTGCATTAAGCTGCTCATTTTCCCTGGTGTCTAGTGGCACCCCCGCCAAGGCATGTATCCCCTTCCCCAGCAGTGTGGGACAGTGGGGAGCTCACCCCCACTGCCCTCAGTCATTTATCCCCCCCAGCTGTGTGGGACAAAGGGGAGCCCACTCCCACTGTCCTCAGTCATTCATCCCCCCCCAGCAGTGTGGAACAGTGGGGAACCCACTTCCACTGTCCCTAAACATTTATGTATTTTAAAAGTCGACATCAGGGTGACCATCCCCATGTCAGCACTAGTTGCCCCTTGTGCCACCAGTCAGGGACACTGAGGAGCCCACTCCCTGTGTTCCCAGTTATGTCCTGCCCCCTTTTGCTATTTCCCCTGTAAATAAAGAAAATAGTCCCCAACGTCTTATTTTTCTTCACCCTGTAAAAAAGAAAAAGGGTCCCTCGTCATCTCCCCATCCCCTTCCCCCATCCTGACCCTCCCTCTGTGCACCCACCTCCCGCACTGCCCCTTACCCCATACTTACCTCTGGAGGTCAGCAGCTGTAATCTTCTGTGGACCGGGACATGTCTGTACTCTCAAAGCGGAACCACGAACTGAGGAATTAAGGTAAGCACTGTATATTGGCTGTCAATGGAGTTTTAAACTTATGTCGATATCTCAGCCATTGTTTGAGATTTTGGCACTAAATTTTCAACATGGGGCTCTTGGGACCCCACCTCATGAACACTGTCACTGTAATTTTGTTAATCAGATCCATAAGGTGATTTTGCAGTTGCTGTGCGAAATCACCTTTCTGGACCGATTAATGAAATGACAGTACCAGTGTTCATGAGTTGGGGTCCCAAAAAGTCTATGTTGAAGATTTGGTGTAAAAATAACAAAAAACACCTGAGTTACAGGTGCTCATTGAAATTTTTCTACCCACACTTGTAACTTAGGACATTTTTAATATTTTCACTCCAGATTTTCAACATTGCCATATCTTCAT
The DNA here is from genome assembly GCA_016271365.2 of Neoceratodus forsteri. Taxonomy (NCBI): domain Eukaryota; kingdom Metazoa; phylum Chordata; order Ceratodontiformes; family Ceratodontidae; genus Neoceratodus; species Neoceratodus forsteri. Next base: position 932,711,779 of record CM057453.1, read on the forward strand.
ACCATCTCATGATCAGTACAGCTGTCATTTTTCATATCCTGCCTGAAATGTGTTTTCGCACCTCTGGCACAGAATTGCACATTTGCTGGGTGAAATCACCTTTCAGGACTGATTAAGGAAATGATAGTGCCAGTGTTTATGACGTGGGGTCCCAAAAAGCCCATGTGGAAAATTTGGAGTGAAAATACTAGCAAACACCTGAGTTACGTACGCTCATTGAAATTTTCCTACACATGTGCATAATTTTGCCAATTTTTAATATTTTCACTACAAATTTTCAACATAGCCATTTTTTCACACCACTTCATGAACACTATAGCTGTCATTTCTCACAGCCTGTCAGGAATTAGTTTCTGCACCTGTGGCATGGAATGGTGTTTTTCACGGATTAACAAATTTTCACCTATCGGGTTCATGAGGTGGGGTGATAACAACACTGTGTTGAAAATTTATGGTCAAACTGAAAAATGACAAAGTTATGACCATTCTTATGCATCACTTAGGGTGAGTATTATAGCAACAAAAAGAGGGAAATGAGGAGTTTGGATTTTCAACCCTAACACCCAACCCCCACCCTGCAGAGACTGACAGGCATTGGTGGTGTACCTTGTGGCTGTCAGCCTTAACACTCATGCCATTCCACCCCCCCCACACTGCAGACATTGACTGGCGTTGGGGTGTGTCTTGGAGTCTTCGGCCCTAACGCTCACCCCATTCTCCTATACTATGCCCATCTCAGCTTATTTCCTAATGGAATGGGGTGGGCGTTACAGTCAAAGATCCTAAGGGGAATGGGTGAGCATTAGGTGGATGACCCCAAGGCACAGCCCAATATCTGTCAATGTCTTCATGGTGGGGGTGGAATGGTGTGAGCATTATGGCTGATGACCCCATGGTACAACACAAATGCCTGTAAGTCTCTGTAGGGTGGGGTGGGGTGGGACATTAGGATTGGGAACCCTAATGCCTCATTTCCCTCCTTTTTTCACTATAGTATTCACCCTAATCTGATGCAGTAACGATGTTTTTTGCAATGATATATATATATATATAGATATGACCAAACATTTTGGCTACAGAATACATAACAGATGTGGACAAAGGAGCTGTAGGCAAAAGCATATTATTAAAGCAATTCATTTGTAATGCTAAATTAAACAATTAAGGGGGTTGGCTGGGGTTGGTTTCCATCTCCCTGTAGGCATGGGAATAAAGCCAAAACATACTAGGCTATACTGGGCTGGCAGTATAGCCTAGAGGTTAGAGGAATGAGGTGTGAATGAGCTTGATACATCCAGCAGACCAGACCCGAGTTTGATTCTCACAACCTCCACTTGCATACTGTGTGACTCTAAGCAAATCACTTAACCGCCCAGTGCTCCCAGATCACCCCTGAAAACAGGCACTTGTGCCTAGTGGGCCTTACCTGGTTACCAAGGACTAAAAAATAAATATCAAAATGCATTTTACTGATCCACATCTTGTAGTCAGTTCCAGTTATCTACCTTACAGAAAGGCCCAAGTCCCTCTATATATTAAGGATGTTCCCTGGTGTTTCAGCAATCCAATGTGAAATTCAAAATTTTTTGCCCAGCATGTGACAGTTATCTAAACATTAAAATTCCACAACAAAAAACATGGGTTGTCATGCTTATTTTTAAGTTATATGATGAGACTTAATTCCTCTTTATGGAAAAAATACATAAAGAGTCAGATTGGTTCATGTAGCTATAACGTCAATATTTTAGATGTCAACATTTGTGTGAAAGAATAGTGAAACATGGACACATCATTTATCATGATGCTTGCTTCATTTTTTCCACAAATGCAAAAATAGGGAGTAAATTACCAAATGCTATGACACCATCTTGAACAAACATTTCCCAAAATGGGAGAAATATCTGTATGTTTTTATGCATAAACTATTTCAAACCCATGTAATTTTCATAAACCAGTTTTAACAGATGTAGACTATGGTTATGCATATAACAAAAGACAGAAGCATAAGGGTTTTCCATGCTTCTTTTGGCTACCCCTGCTTTGAAAGCTACCGTTTCAGGGGTGATCAGCTCAGGACAAGAATAATCAATAAATCTCAATAAAAGAATGAAACTAGCAAGAAAGCTATTCAAGCAATTAAAAAGTAGATGCAGAATGACAAGGGCTTATCATAAAATAAACAGACTAACCAAAGACACACATGTAGGTAAAGTGCCTTGAATGATGCAGACATCTGCAATTGTGGGAACTAATTTCCTTGCTACCATCCTGTATACAGTATATTTTTAACTAGATATAATAGGATAAATCATTACTCTAATAATGCTCCCACATATTTGAAAATGTACTGTACTTATTTCAGTAAATAACCTTAAAAACTTTATTGAGTCCAGAAAAATGTGAGTTTGAAACACCAGGGAATGATCTTCTAGTTTGAGACTACTCATGCTGTAGATCCAGAATCTCAATCTCTCTCTCTCTCTCTCTCTCTGGAGGAGCTTATTTAATCTGTCCCTACCTCTCCAGGTGCTCTTTACCCGCTCAGTGCCCATAAACCACTAATATTTGGGATCCTGGTTATGATGTTCAAGAAAATGTTCAGCCACAGAGTTATCAAGGTTATTATTTCTTACGTCTCTTGTATGCAGTTCCACATACTGTTGTACCTGCCTTGCAGAGTGCTGTACTTCAGTGTCTTCCTTGAAATCATTTACTTCCCACAGTCATTCTGAGCCTACCAAACCATAGCAATTCTTCTCTTCTTCAGTCATTTTCCTTTGTGTCATGTCCGAGGAGCTTTGTGTCTAGTGAGGCATTTCTTGAGTTCCTGTGTACTTTCATAATCCTTTAGGGTATGATTTCCTGTGCTGTATGAATTTAAATAAAAATAAAATAGTAAGATTTTAAAGTAAGAATAATAAAAGGAGTTTAGCCCCAGTTTGGTGGGGGCAGCAGGTGACACTTGCAAAGTCCCCCCCACACACACACTAAGTGGTGCTTAAACTAGACATGCCCAAGTGTCCTTTAGATCTTCATTTGTTGCATTAGCCATGCATCTGTGAGTTCTCCTTCCTCCCCTCCCCTCCCCACTCTCTGTTAACTTCTATTCCCATGATTGCGTGGTTCTGGTGCTCTCTGCCTTCCATGTGATCTCATGGTTCCCTTTCCTTTCCACCTACACTGTTGGGTTCAGGTCTGCAGTCTAGTTCTGGCTTCTTGCTGCTGGGTGTGCATGGCTTTGGTGCTCTGGTCCCTTTGCTATGTCCTTCCCAGTCTGGCTTTTCCTGTTACCTGCTGGCTGGTGTTCCTTCTGCTCCTGGTTCTCCCTGCTGTGTCTCTGTCTTACTGTTCTGGTCTCTCCACTGCCCCCTCCAATTCATCTTCTGCCCCACTTCTCCTGCTCTGTCACTCTGCCACCACTGCATCTTGCTGCCTCCAGCTTTTCTGTCTCTGATCTCCTGTCTTCCATTTCTTTGCCTCTTACAGCCTTGGTGGCCACCTTCTGTGCTCTGGTGGCCTCTGTCATGAGGCTCTGCTTTGCCTCTTTTGCTCTTCTGGACTTTCTGGACTGGGCCCTCAGTCTACTGCTTTGCCCTTGTTTCTATGCCACCAAGGCTGCTAGGTGATCACCCATGTCCTCCTTGGGGGCAAAACATTAAGATTCTCAACTCATTCCAGACTACGCCTTCCATATCATACTACCAACCCATGTATTTGATTTCCATATTATAATTATACTGATCATACAACCTACCTGGGTTGCATCCCCTTCTCTAGTCTACCTGCCTGGGCCTCACCTTTATCATCCCTCAATACCCAGTCAAATGCCCAGCTTAATGTTCTTTGTCCTATCGTCTACCAGTCTGCTCCTGCCCCTCAAAAGCTTTTTCTCCTATTTTGGTGTGCCTTGCTGGTCTTTTAGTTCAAGAGGTGAATGAGCTTGCCCTGCATTTATAAAGTCTCCTTTTTGAGGGTGGTGTCCTCACCATGTGGTAGTCCTTTAGCCAGGTCAGTGGCACCTCTCAGCATTCTCATCACCCTTGCCCTGTCTTAAGGGTAGGACTCTCACCATGTGGCCCCTTTAGCTATGCAAATCTACTCAGCTGCACCTCTCACTTATTTTATATGCTGCCTCCTGTGCCTTAAGAATAGGACCCTCACTGTAGCAAGAGAGAGAAAGAGAGAGAGAAAGCATAAGCCAAAGTTTTAATCATATTTCACAATCATTCCACATACTGCTGCACAAATGTTTCAGAGTACATCTGTGTTATCCTTCAAATTGTTTGCTTCCCACAGTCATTCCGATCCTTCCAAACCCTACCATTTCTTCCCAGTGTTCCATAAGCATTCCTACATACATAAGGACCCAGGTGGTCCATTTAAATAAACACATGTATAATAGTAATAAAAAAAGAATAAATAATAAAAATGTTCACCAACATTATCATCCAGTGTGACCTTAGTTTGTATTGCAAAGTAAGCAAACTTTTTTTTGGGTGGGAGGCAACATTTTGTGATTCTTTTCCTTTGTGTCTAGGGAGGCATTTCATGAGTCTATGCTGAACTTGTTAGTGTGTAATGATTTGTTTACTACTAGTGTTTCATTAACTTTATTTTATTTTGAAGCCCTCTGGGCACTACCACAATTGTGCGTAAGTATCACTGCTTATCCTTTTCCATATCTACTTGAGTATTCATTCCAGAGCATTTCATCTGACATCTACAAATGATTCTGACAAGTAACATTCAAGTGCTATCCCTGCTACCTGTCTGCCAGCCTGCCTGCCTACCATCCCTGGCTTGTGTCAGTGCCATTTTGAGCTCATACATGTTAATTGGCAGCATCATTTGCCATTGGCTTTCAGGAGTGGGACCAGACTTGTGTGGTGCCAGAGGACTGAAAAGTGGCCAATGTGGTCCCCATCTTAAAATGGAGTAGGGCAACTACAGGCTAATGAGTGTGATGATGGTACTGGGCAAGGTTCTGGAGGCAATTATTGAGGATAGAATAAAGGGGCACTTGGTTGAGGCCAAGATTTTTGCCCCTCTCAGCATGACTTTATGGGGGAGAGCTTACCCAACCAACTTTATCATCTTCTTCAAGAGGATGACCAGGAAGGAGCAGAGCATGGATGTACAGTAGTTCCTGTATCTGATTTCATCTTTGAAATGTTATTATTGGTACAGTATAAGCAAACCAAATCCTGTCATCAACTTGAACATTATCTGATAAGCATATCTAATCCTCACGAGCGGAAAGCTATTACTGGAGTTCAGATGTAACTTTACAAAGCAAATTCCGCATTTTTCAGACAAAAACGTCCTGGTGCTACCTCCAGATTTTGTAAATGCAATGGCCAGGTCATTGATGATTTTCAGCATATATACATTTTTGCCCTTACATAAACAAAAAAGATCTTTTTGGCTAGGCCCAGTCTTGAATAATTGCTATCTCAATTCAGATCAAATAATCTCTGTGTTATATAATTCACATGGCCCTATGACCTTGAAAAGCTGGCTGGCTTTCTTATATCACTCACTGTCAAGTGGGCCAGCAGAATTCTGGGGTGCATCAAAAGGGGGGTGACCAGCAGTGCAGCGACAGTAATTCTGCAACTTTAGAAGCCCTGGTCAGGCATCACCTGGCGTACTGTGTGCTGTTCTGGTCTGTTTAATGCAAAGCATATTGAAGCAGTCAAGAGGGTCAACATGGGGTCAACAACCTGATCACTGGTTTGGGTGAAACAAAGTTACAAAGACAGTCTGGAGGCCCTCAACATGTTCACCCTGTTGAAAGGTGGGGGAGAGGTTAAGAGAGGCACAGTCTCAGTCTTTTGTATATTCAAGGGTATAGATAAGATCAAATAATCTGACATGTTTCATATGGTGCCCTGCAATAGGATGTGGGAAAATGCTCTGAAACTCTGAAGTTCAGGAGTGCTTAATTCACGGGTACTGTTAGGAGGCACTTTTTCCTCCCAGAAGGCAGTGAACCAATTGAACAGCCTACCAGAGGAGACAGTGGAGCAGAACACAGTACAGGCTTTTAAGGTAAATTTGAAAACATATCTGTTTATGTAAATGGATATGGAATATTCCTTATAAACTGTCATGTGTTTTCACAGCATGCTTATTTCAGCTCTGCTTATGAAGTGGGGGATAAACATGATGGATCTAAAGTCCCTTCTGACCATAAATTACTATGTAACTAGGTATATAACATTCCAAACTCCATTATAATTACTCACTGCAGTTCCCTTGTTGATACTTAACCACCAAATCCAGTTCGATACTACAGTAATTAATTTAGCATAGTTGCAATCCACATGGCTGAGCCAGACAAACTGGGATGCCAAGATTATTAATTCTAAATAGGCGCAAAATGATTCTGAAAATTTGTCCAGGAGACAAGCTATCCTAGTCCCTGTCTAACCTCTTCCCTTACATGGCACTCAGAAATTCATGCGTGAAAGCTGTCTGTGCTGCATTATTTTAAGTCCAACCTACAGAACAGCCTAAACTCCCCATCCTAGTTCTGGAAGATGATTCACTCCCGTTTTGATCCCCCCATCCAGTACATGCCCCAAGTTCTCATGGTTCTTGGTTCACCTGTCTCTGACCCTTCCTATGTAGCTGCTCACATCAACGAACTCTTCACTACTTAGGTTCCCCTGTCTTTCTCCCTCTTAACTTCTCTCCCCCCCCACCGCTCCACCCTCCTCTCTGCTCCACCCCTCATTGGGATTTCATTTCCTCCCTGTCACTGTCTAGGAAATTTTGCATGTGCTTTCCTCCCTCAACCTGTCAAAATATAGTACTGACAGGTTAGATTTTACTCTTCATCCTTTAGCTCTTCTTAGTCCCTCCTTCCTTACTCACCTCCTCAACCTCTCTTTCTCCCTTCTGCACTATTCCCCAGTCATAGAAGATTGCCAAAGTTCTCCCCCTTCATAAACAGGGTGGCCTCTCTTCCCTTGGCAATGTCCATCCTACCTCTCTTCTGTCACAAAGCTGCAAGAGAGGCTTATCTGCACTAAGTTTGCTGACTTCCTCTACACCTACAACTTCATCAGTGCTTTCCAGTCTGGTTTTTGGAAGAAGCTCTCCACTATCTCCTTCCTGCTGCATGTCACTGACTTTGTCCTCACTGGGATATGTGAGGGGCACATCACAGTGGCCATTTTTATTGATCTGGCCAAACCTTTTGACTCAATGGCCCATCTCCTCATCCAGGACAAGCTTAGCTCTGCCAGCCTCTCAACTCCTGCTGTTGAATGGTTCCATTCCTACCTCATGGGCCATCAATAGTTGGTACAGGTAGGAGGCATCCTGTCACCTCTCCTGTTCATCCAGGCTAGAGTCCCATAGGGCTCCATCCTAGGTCCCATCCTCTCCTCCATTTTCTTGAATGACCTCCCCTCTGCCTGTGCCAACTCATATATTCACATGTATGCATATTTATTTATTTATTTATTTTATTCATGACTTTGGTAACTGGGTAGGTGCACTGGTCCCAGTGATCGCATATGTCATGGTTATCTACACATCCAGCCTCTCAACCCCAGCAGTTGAAGGCTTACTCCAGCAAGTCTTCCATAACATCCTGTCCTGGTTCCACTCCCAACCAACTCTGGGTCAACACTAAGAAATCAGTGTCCATGACATTTGACACCAGTCACAAATTGCCCAAGCTCTCTAGTCTCCCTGACTTCCCCACCCTGGATGGCACCTCCCGAAGTGGTCTCTTCTTTCAAATGTTTCAGTGTGTGGTTAGCTAGGAGGGTTGACTTCTTGGCCTATATTTTTTTTTTTTTAATTTTTAATTTTAGTCTTTGGTAACCGGTTAAGGCCCACTAGGCACAAGTGCCTGTTTCAGGGGCGACCTGGGAGCACTGGGCGGTTAAGTGACTTGCTCAGAGTTACACAGTATGCAAGTGGAGGTTGTGAGAATCAAACTCAGGTCTGGTTTGCTGGATGTATCAAGCTCATTCACACCTCATTCCTCTAACCTCTAGGCTATACTGCCAGCCATCCACAACAAGCTCCATCCCAAATGTTATGATTTATACCACAACAAAGACTGACTGTCTCCCCAGGTTCACTGGGAGCTTGTAACCAAAATGGTGCTCCTGTCTTTGACTATGCAGATGTAGTTTATGACAGTGCCCCCTCCTCTTCCCTTGAGGGACTGGACACTCTCTGCCATGCATTCTGTTGTTTTGCTACCAACTCACATATCAAACCTACAAGTGCTTCCTCTGCTCCCTCTGCTCCTCCCTATCCATCCTCCCCCTCCTCTCATGTCACCAGTACCACTGTGCCTACTTCAACTCCAAATACTGGTTTGCATCTCTGCCCTATTACCTGTACTCATTCCTGTCTCCCATTCCCTCTGCCTTCTACTCCCTCCACTCCAGTGATCCTCACACCTTCTCTCATTCCCACCCCCACTCCTCTGCTGGGCAGTCAGCCTTTTCCCATCACCTTCTCTGCCTCTGACTGGAACCGGCTCCCCTCCTCTGTCTCTGTCTCTGTCTCTTTCTCCCCTTCCCCCATCTCCCTTAGGTACCAGCTTAAACTCCTCCCTGCCCCCACCTACTCCCGTCTGCCCTCTCCCTGATCTGTCCTGATGGAGTCCCAACCACCCCTGATGTTGGGCCTCCTCCTGGGTTCTACCTCAGCCTGTATCAGGCTACTACTAGTCTACAACAACACTGCTAGTATTACACCTGCTCTGGTCTTCTTATTTGCACATCATCAGCTGCTCACTGTACCTGTGCTTTGCTCTATTTATTCATTTATTTTTATTTTGCACTTTTACCATGTTAAATTGTTCACTGTTTGCACTTTACTTTGTAATGTTCATTGGTACTGTTTTTGCTTCTTATTGTATCCCTGTTCCCTTCCCTTGGCTCACACCTGGAAACTTGTTTTGGCTCAGTGTGCCTCTCCCGGTTACCAGTTTTCAAATAAATAAATAAATAAAATCTCAGATCTGGTTAACTGCTGCAGTAAATCTATAGTCAGTGACATAAATATATAAACTGCAACTAAACTGATTTTTCAAAGCCTTCTTGGCTTTGGGAGGGAATTTTCAGAAATAAAGATTGTCATGCAATGATAAAAATGTTACATTTGCACACATTATTATTTCTCAGCACTAGCTGGCATTTTAACAGATTGGTAATAGATAATAGATAAACCTGAGGAAGCCAGGGGAGTGCTCAAGGGTATGACAGCTGGATTTCAATGTGAAAAAGTGCAAAACAATGCACTTATAGCACAGAAACCCAGGGGCAGAGTAGAAAATGGGTGGAGTGGTAATGATGACCACCAAGAAGGAAAGAGAACTGGGCTTAATCATATCAGATTATCTAAAGGTGGCCAGGCAGTGTGACAAGGCAGTTGGGAGGGCGAGTGGGATACTGGGGTGCATGGGGGATATCACTAGCGGAAAGAGGGAAGTGGTGTTGCCTCTGCATAGATCACTGGTAAGATTCCAACTAGAGGGGATGCTGTGGAGCACACCTACTGACCAGATGTGACTCAGCTGGGCTCCTCACTCAGCTGACTTTTCAAACCATAAAACTACGACATAACTTGAAAAAAGTGAGTTTTTGTACCTTCAGTCGGACTCTATGAGTTGTGCCACACTGTTTGATACCAAACTTGGAAGATGGGATGTACAAATAAGGGACCCCAGGGTGGCAGTAAAATCAGGCCTTCTGAACTGGAGCAACATGAAGATACTGCGCAATCTATACCTAAGAGTGAACCGCCTTGGTCAGCACTACAAAAATCGATGCAGGCAATCGATGCTAAAGTCGAATCGATTCTGACCAAGTTTGCTGGCCAAGACAAAAATAAAAAAGCATACAGTTAAAACGACCTCTACAGTCGAATCAATGGCGACTAAAGCATTAACTACAATGAACAAGTTAACTCAGGAGAATACACAGCTTTGTTACCATTTGGAGGCCCTTGAAAATAGTCAAAGAGCCCAGAATGTGCATATAATCGGCTTACTGGAGAACTGTGAGGGGGACAATCTTCTGTTTTCCTTCGATCCTGGCTGCCAGATGCCTTGTGTTTGGGCCCAGAGCTCAGAGAAGACAGCCTTGTCCGTGCCTATAGAATTTCCCCTCGTGTTGCAGCAGCTCAGGGTGAATCACCCAGGACAATCCTCCTGATTACTGCCAGCTCGGTGATTAGAGACCAAATGTTACAGGCAGCAAGAGATACTGAAAAGCTACGCTTTCACGGAGCCATGATTCATCTATTCCCAGACCTCTCATACACAACTAGAATCAGACGCAAAAAGTTTGATGGGGTGAGAGCAAAGCTTTGCAGTCTCGGAGTAACCCACTTGCTGTTGATGCCTGCCGACTCCGACTGCACTATGGAGTCCACACTTTTCAATATACAGACCCTGAGGAAGCGGGTAAGAAAGGTGCAGCTATTGCAAATGAATTTAATCGGGACAGTAACCGGGAGAATTCGGAATCGGATGAAGAGGTAGAGACTTGAGATGGACAAAAAATTGTGGTTTGGACTTGATGCTAATTGCCAGATCGCTAGTTGCGATACTTAAGCTACATGCTTGTCTTTGTTAAATCATATTTGGCACTGTTATAATGCTATTGCTGGGAGTCATCCAGTAGTTTGGTTAACTAGCCTTTCGAATAGAAGGAGGGCTAGAAAAGTTTTGGGAAACTGCTGTTTTGTTTTATTAAGTGTGTTAACTCACTTAATGTGCTATATATAATCAAATTAGCAAGTTGGGGGGAGAGAGGTTGGTTAGAGAGGGTGAGCCGAATGCTGATGTACACTAAAAATCTGAGGATTTAATATGTTTGGAATGGGGACCATAACAACACAGGATGTTGCGGTATAATGTTAGGTATAGCTTTTTTTTTTATGATAGGTCTCCCAAAAGTCTTGTGGGGTGCAGCTTATCATGATTATTATCTTGTATGATAGATATAAATGGATATACCCCCACATCCGAAAATCAGGCTGCATAGAATACAATAACCTTGTACATTGGATGTATTGTTAAGAACTATGTGATTTCTTGCAAGAGTATACTTGTATGAAGTTGTTTTACTTGTAAAGCAATAAAAGTATAATTACAAAAAAAAAAAAAGATTCCAGCTAGAGTACTGTGTCCAGTTCTGGAGACCGCATCTCCAGAAGGACACTGACAGAGTGGAGGCAGTCTAGAAGAGGACAACTAGAATGGTGCAAGGTCTGCATCAAAAACCCTGTGAGGAGAGAATAGAGAACCTCATTATGTACATCCTGGAACAGAGGAGGAAGAGGAGAGGATATGATAGAGACCTTCAAGTACCTCATGAGGGTAACTAAGGTATAGATGGGAAGCATTTTTCTGAAGAAAAGGTGCTCAAGAACAGGAGGATGTTACATGAAGCTGGAAGGGCCTAGATTCAGGAGAGATGTGAGGAACTACTTCTTTGCAGAAAGAGTCATAGATTCCTGGAACAGACTGCCAGCGAAGATGGTGGGGGTAAAAACAGTAGTGGGGTTCATGAATCCATGCGATAAGCGCAAAGCATTCATACTGGAAAGGAAGGGGGAGTGAGAAAGAGCTGTAGATTGAGTATGGCATGGTCTGCAGTAATAGTGTATGTAGGGAGGAATAGGCAGACTGGATAGGCCAAGTGGTCCTCTGCCATCAAATTCTATGTTTCTGTTTCAATAATTGTAATTATATAGTACCCCATCCCAAATGCTTAGGGTGCTGTACATAAAAACCATAAACAATTAACCAACAAAAATTAAACAATCAAGTATGGTACATAAATAACTGCATGCAATTCATTGTCATTAAAAATAATTAAAAGTCAGGGTAAACAGGTATGTTTAAAGAACCTTCTTAAAGGCCTACACCAAGGAGCTAGTGCAAACATATGAAGGTAGAGGATTCCACAGCTGAATCGCCACCACAGCTAAAGCCCTGTCCACCGATGATATAAGGTGAGTTTGGGGAGTTTCCAGCAAAGTCTTTCTGGTGGAGTGGAGAAGGTGGCATGAGTATATTGATGAAGACAGCCTTTAATATAGCCAGGGCTGAAGTCATGCAGGGCCTTGAAGACCATCAAGCAAATCTTGTAAATGATATGCCATCTAACCAGAAGCCAGTACAGATTCTGCATCACAGGCGTGCTATGATGAAAAGTGCTTGTGCTAGATTTCAGCCTAGCCACAGCATTCATCACAAGCAAGAAATGATGTATGAAACCTCAAAAAAAACCCTAGATACAGGGCATTACAATAGTCAAGGCGAGATGTCATGAAAGCATGCACCACAACCACCAGGTCTTTATACTGAAGATAGGGTTTCAATCAGGCAATATTTCTTAGATGGAAAAACGTGGAGCAGATGACAGCAGCTGCCTGAACTTCAAGTGACAGACTACTGTCAGGACCCTACAGCCACCTCGCACCAAGCATGCCTCCTCTGGCCAGCGACAGCTGGAACTATGACGTGGAGTTGACCCCATTTCTTATGTTAGAAACACATGCACTACTCCCTCTCTTCACAAAAAAAAAAAAAGAAAAAAAAAGCATTTGTACTGAGGAGGGCTGCCCTAGCCAGCTTAGGAGCTGAGACTGGAATACCAGAACAGAGTGTTCTAGGAAATATACAAACCTCTCTATGCAGGTAGCAGTGCTCCCTTAGGGCTTAAATGATTTCATCTCATTAGAGCTGTCCATCAGGAGGTCTTTGATGGCCTACATACAGGCAGTATAGTGCAGTGGTTTAAGGCGGTCAGCTGCAAACCTGGAGACCTGGGTTTGAATCCCACAGCCCCCACTTGCATACTGTGTGACCCTAAGCAAGTCACTTAACTTCCCTGTGCTCCCAGATAGTACCTGTAAAAAAGCTTTCAGCTTAGTGTGCCACTCCTGTTTAAACAATTAAAAAAAAAAAAGATACATCTTTGCTGCAATTTTGGCTTCAACATGGAATAATTACTCATCTGTAACAGTGTATTCTTCTAAAGGGGGCAGTGTGTGATTGGGGCCATAGGCACCTTGGTCAGTTTATTGAGAGTCTTCCAGGACATGATACTGCTTTGGATTGTAGAAGGGAGTGTCCATACCCCTGGGCACAGGGCACAGAAACGAACACTGCAAGGGGAGCTCCCCTGAAGAGTGTCATTTCCATCCAGGTCTATTGTGGGGACAAGGTGAAGGGGGCGAGAACCAGTTCAAAGTATGTGCTGCAAGATAAGCCATGGTATCACCAGAACCAGCATAAGCCCCACTACCTGTCTTTCAATGCATTCTTAACTTAACCCTGCTGTGTTTGGGGACTTTGCTTTCTCAGGGGAAAGTCCCCTATTAATCTATCTATTTTGGAGAACCAGATGGGGGAGATCACCAGTGGGCTATGGGACCAGCAGTGAAATGCTGTCTTGGTTGTAATTAGGTTTGTCTCCTGAAAGTGGACAATGTCACATTTGAGGGATTTTAGGTGTTTAATGCTTTTTAATCAGATGATTTACTTCTTGAGCATTCCATAAGACATATCTTAGGTAAGTCATTGCAATGACTTAGAGTTTAGTGGCGTTCACATTAGGAGACGGCATACCTTCAATGGCTAACTGTAACTGGAACCAAAGAACAATCTCACAGCTGCATTCAATAACAGAGACGTGAGACACCTAGGTGGTTGAAAGAAATGATGGAAGGGCAATGCTAGAGGGACCAATCCAAAATCCAATATTGAAAAACAACAGAAACATTAACATTAGTATTCTGAACACTGTACAAAGACCAAAACTTTAAGAAAAACAGGGTAATTACTACATCAGGCAAAAGCAGGAATGTACTGACCACACTGCAGGGGGCAGATCTAAGACAGCTTATGGCTGAACCCATCCATGAGGGGGCTATACCATACCTGGTGCTCACCAAGGGGATGAGGGTTAAGGAGGTTAAGTTAGGCAGCCATATAGGAGACAGTGACCACAGAACAGTGTGGTTCAATGTAACCACAGTGGAGGAGGCTAACCACACTAAAGTCAAAGTCCTGGATTTCAAGAGGGCCAACTTTGTCAAAATGACAGAATGTCTCTTGGGAGCCCTGGCAAATGAAGAAAAGGGGGGGGAGGCAATGGACTATTCTCAAGCGGACCATAACAGAAGCATCTAAACTCTGTGTGAAACATCAGAGTAAGAGTAAGTGAAAGAAAACACTGCTTTGGTTCTTGAGTGAAGTGACCAGGAAAGTGAGGGATAGAAGAGCATTCAGAAGATACAAAGAGACACAGAAGAAAGAGGGCAGGGAGAAGTACCTAGGGAAACAGAGGGAGGAAGGGGGGAAAGGTGGTCAGAAGCGCAAAGGCGCAAACAGAAGAAAATAAAGCACAGACAGTAAAAAAGGGGAATTAGACCTTCTTCAGATATATCAGTGAGAGGAAGAAGGCAAGGGATGGGATTGTCAGGATAAAGGAGGAGGGAGGAGGGTGTACAGAGGAGGATATAGAGAAGGCAGCAATACTGAACAAATACTTTTGTTCAGCTTTCACAAAGGAAGGGAAGGTGAAGGCCCAAATATCAGCCAGAAAAGCAGACAGGGAGGGGAGATTGACACCACTCCATTCACCATTGAGAGGGTCCTGGAGGAACTCAGGAACCTGAAAACAGATAAGGTAATGGGGCTGGATGAGATTCACCCCAGAATACTGAAAGAGCTCAGAGAGGTTCTGGCAGCCCCACTGACTAACCTATTCAACAGATCACTGCAGACAGGGGAAATCCCAGAAGACTGGAGGAGGGCAAATGTAGTCCCTCTCCACAAAAGTGGGAGCTGAGAAGAGGCTAACAACTACAGACCAGTCAGCCTAACCTTGGTGGTAGGGAAGCTAATAGAGACTATTAAAGGAGGACTGTGTCATTCCTAGAAGCAAGTGGGGCACAGGATCAAAGGCAGCATGGATTCACAGCGGGAAGGTCATGCCAAACAAATCTGACAGATTTCTATAACTAGGTGACCATGGAAGTAGATCAGGGAAGGGCGGTGGATGTGGCCTACTTAGACTTCAGCAAGGCCGAGGACTCCTGGTGATGTCAAGTGTCAGATAGCAGCTCTCCCACACCTCTCTGGCCACCTGATCCAAATAAAGACCATTTTTGAGGATACTTCTGCAAAAAGAACAACTATTTACATAGCTTTAAGTATCTAGCACTACTTACAAACAGATCATGGTATTTGGCCCATCTGATGGAGGTGTAAATGAGAAAAGCTCCATCATGCCACCTCTGAGCACACCAGAAAAGGCCTACAAAAAATCCAAGGCAGCGAGTCCTTCTGAAATCCAGGCGGCATCTTACCAGGCTTTGGACCAAGAACAGCTCACTCTCGTTTGTTTTCTTGAGGAGTTTAAACCATTTAGGGAAGAATTAAAAAGTATCACAACAGAGCTGTGATCACTCTCACAAGCCATGGAGGACATTTTGCAGCGTACGGCAGATAGCGCAGTCAGAATCTGCTCACTGGAAAAACAAATGGACAAGATTGATCCAGAGCTGACAGCAATCAGAGAATGGCCAAAATTAAATCCAAGCTGGAGTATCTTGGGGGCCGTAGCAGGAGGAACATTGCGGTCCTCATAGGCCTCCCAGAAAAAGAAGAAGGGCAAGACACAGTACTCTTCATTTAAAGGTCTGTGGAAAAGGTCACCGGACCCTCACCCTTTGGGCCCAAATACATGATTGAATGGGCACATAGAGCTCCACTCAATGCCTCCACCCAGATCCCCACCTCGCCCACTCATCTACAGATTTCTTAATTTTCTAGAGAGACATTTTCTAGTAAAGGTGAAAGAGATCCAAGATTTAAAGTACGAAGGAGCTAAAATCAGGATTGCCCAAGATTTGCCAGAAACGGTGCGGCAGCGAAGAGCCAGTTTTCATCCTTTAGTGACAAAGCTTATTGTGGCAGTTACAAAATTTAGAATGAATTACCCAGCACAGCTTCAGGTTTTGGTATCGGGCAATTGAATTACCTATGAAGCTCTTGAGCAAGCAATGGTAGGGCTCAAACTTGCATTTCCAGATCTCTTTCGGGGCACCTAAATTGACTTATATGGATGCTTGGTTATGCCATTTGTGGCCAGAATTCATAAGACTGACATTAAGATGAGTGGTGATGAATTACAAGCAATGTTAATACTATGCACTAAAACCCTTAAGTATTGAGGTTAGGTGTCATAGCAGTTTTCATAGAAGAAGCATTCCTCTGAGCAGTTGGTAACTCCGGTGGACATAGGAGCGAAATCCCCAATGGCCCGAGGGTATGTCTCTTGACCAGTACTAGTGAGAGAACATATTTTTTGGGGTGTACTGAGTCAATATGTAAGGACACTCAACATGTCAAATTTGTGGTCTTGGTTTTCTGCTCCTCACTGGGAAGTGTGCACTCTTGTCCCAGCCTTTTGTACTAATGGAATATGCCCACTAGAGGGAGCACAAGATATGTGGCTGGTCTCTGACTCTGTGATTGTGCGCTAGACCGCACAGACATTTTCCTTTTTTTTTTTTTGCTTTTTCTTTTTCTAGCCTGACTTTTCCTATTTAAGGGGTCAACTCATTTTACCCACATTTGCGACACAGACTGTAGTACAAAAATGGACAGAAATTCTGTGTTATTTGTTTAGGGTCTTATTTGGTGGAGAAAGCGTGATCCTCATATTAGACACCCCCCCCCCCCAAGCTGGTTACTGCTCTTCAGTGAAAGTTAGGCATTTGCAATGTTTGTTTTGGTAAATATCCATTGAGACCCCCAGTTTAATTTTCTAAATGGCTCTATAATTCTTAACCATATCTAGTTTTCACTTGGGACCTAGTTGCAAAAGGGCTAGTTTAATTTACTATCTGAACATTTTTGTTTTCCCAGTTTTACGTGTTACATTGACAATGTTGTTAGTAGAAAGTTTTAATTGTTAGTAGTGTTTATAAGTAGGTTCATAGAGGGTGGCTGGAGGGAAGGGAGTTGTGCACTGAAGTAATGCTGAAAGAAGAGCAAGACAATGAGAGGGAGGTGGGATGGAGGATTTTGGGTGTCATTTGGGGAATGGTTAATAAAGGGATGGATCGTTCTGAGGGAATTTTGCAGGGGATTTATGGGTGTCAGAGGTGGGATTTGTCAGGGAAGAGGGTGGACAACACAGATAAATGCAGTCTATGGGCACTTTGGACAGAGATATATAATTCTAATGGGGTCATTACACAGTTTAACTTTTCTCCAGATGGGTGGTTGGACCCTGACCTTTGCAACATGGAATGTCAAGGGGGTCAGGCACAAACTTAAATAATACAAGGTATTAAAACATTTGAATTTACTGAAAGCGGATATTATCCTCATACAAGAGTCACACCTGCTTAACTCTGAAGCACTAAAGTTATGGTGACAGCAAGTGGGGCAGATCTTTGCTGTGGGTGGAAGTACACAAAGCTGTGGAGTAATGATTTTGATTACTAGATCAGTTCCTTTTATTGCTTCTCAAGTAATAGGGGACCCTCTAGGTAGATTTCTGTTCATCGAAGGTAAATTACATACCATGGAGATATTACTGGGTAGCATATATGGTCCAAATATAGATTCACCCAGGTTTTTTATGCAACTAATCAATATATTGTCTCCATTTCTTTCTCTTCTGCTAATTCTGGCTGGGGACCTAAATTTGACATTTGATCCAAGTATAGATTGTTCAGGTGACAAGACTTTCTATAGATACATTACTGAAAGGAGAAAGTCCAGAGGGGGTATTGCTAAGATTAAAGGGGATAAGGATGTGTGTGAGGAGGAGGACCATGTAAAAGCATCTATCTTAAATAGATACTTCTGCTCAGTATTTACTGAAGAGAAGGTAGGGCAGGGCCCAGAGCTCAGCACCATGGACACAGGGGGGAGGGAGGTGTGCACTAGTCCCTTCACAAAATAAAGGGTCCTACAAGAGCTCAATGAGCTCAGGGTGGACAAGGCAATGGGACCTGATGGCATACATCCCAGGGTACTAAAGGGGCTAAGGGTAGAACTAGCAGAGCCTTTATCAGAACTGTTTAGTGAGTCTCTGAACACAGGAGAGGTCCCAGAAGACTGGAGAAGGGCTCATGTGATCCCGCTCCACAAGAGTGGTAGCAGGGAAGAGGCAGGGAACTACAGACCAGTCAGTCTTACCTCAGTAGTGGGCAAGATTATGGAGACACTCCTTAAGGAAAGGATAGTGCAACACCTGGAATCCATAGGAGCACAGGATCCAAGACAGCATGGGTTTACAAAAGGAAGGTCCTGTCAAACTAATCTCATAGATTTCTTTGACTAGTTAACCAGAGTAGTGGACCAAGAGAGAGCAGTTGATGTTGCCTACCTTGACTTCAGCAAAGCTTTCGATACTGTTCCACATAGAAGATTGATTAATAAGTTGGGTAGGCTCAAGGTGGGTCAGACATTGGTCAACTGGGTGGCAAAGTGGTTGATGGGCAGAAAACAGAGAGTGGTGGTAAATGGTATACAGTCAGAAGAGATGCAAGTCACAAGTGGGGTACCTCAGGGATCAGTCCTGGGGCCAGTCCTCTTCAATATCTTCATCAGTGATATTGCAGATGGACTGGAGGGTAAGGTCTGTCTGTTTGCAGATGACACCAAGATCTGCAACCAAGTAGATGATCCAGATGGGTGGGCAGAATGAGAAGAGATCTGGATAAACTAGCAAAATGGTCAGAAGAGTGGCAACTGGGGTTTAATGCAAAGAAGTGCAAGATCATGCACATAGGGAAGAGAAACCCTGAAGCCACCAATAGGCTGGGAGGGGAGTTGCTGGCAGTCAAAAAAGGAAGAAAGAGACTTGGGAGTCATCATCACAGATGACCTGAAATCATCCAAGCAGACCACTAAAGCAGTAGGTAAGGCTAGAGGGATGTTGGGGTGTATTAGTAGGGGTATCACAAGTCAGAAGAGGGAAGTAATAATCCCTCTTTACAAGACAGTGGTTAGGCCCCATCTGGAGTACTGTATGCAGTACTGGAGGCCACACCTTCACAAGGACATTAACCAAATTGAGGCAGTCCAGAGAAGGGCATCCAAAATGGTGCAGGGACTGCATCAGAAAACATATGAGGACAGATTAACTGAGCTCAATATGTATACCCTAGAGCGAAGGAGGGAGAGAGGTGATATGATCAAAACATTCAAACACCTTAAGGGCATTAACAAGGTGAAAGAGTCTAACATATTTCAATATAAGAAAAATAGCAGGACAAGAGGACGCAGCATGAGATTAGAGGGAAGCCGATTAAGGGGTAATGTGAGGAAGTTCTTTTTCACAGAAAGGGTGGCGAATGCATGGAACGATATAGCTCAGGAAGTGGTGGATATGAATACAGTACAGGGCTTCAAACAAGCATGGGATAGGCATAAGGGAGCAATACAGATGAGTATGAATAGATAGGCCATTGACAGAACAAAGGCCAGTGGCACATTCATAAGGTAGAAAAAGAAATGGGAAGACTGGATAGGCCTTGCAGTCCTTATCTGCCGTCAACTTCTATATTTCTATGTTTCTATGTAATCCTCATAAGGATCTTTCCCCTGCCCAAAGGGCACTAAAAGACACTGTGGACCAGATGGGATTGTGTGATGTCTGGAGAGTCCTGCACCCTGCCGAGAAATGCTATACATTTACTTCCCTTGTACACGGGACTTCCTCACAGATTGATTATATCCTCACTTCTCAATCTCTTCTCCCAGGGTAGCTGGACTTCTCCATACACCCGGGTCCTCCCTCTGACCACATTTTGGTCATTTGCAAAATTTATTTTCTTTCTCTCCTTAAAAATGGGGGAAGATGGAAATTAAACAATCAGCTTCTCAAAGACCCAAATGTAATTGAATATATTTTGGACCACATTACTCAATTTGTTTCTATCATTCATAACTCCACAGGTAAACCTGATGTTGAATAGTGTGTTCTGAAGGCTTATCTGAGAGGGTTGCTGACTGGTGTAGCCTCGCAGTGGAAGAAAAAGAGGGAACAGCTAATACTATCCACCCTTTCCCAGATTAGGGACATAGAAGCCAAATTGTCTCCTTATTCCCCTGGCCAGCTGAGGCAAGATCTCATTAAGTTAAAAGAAGTTTACCTGGAGCTCCTGAGAGAAAAGGCAGAATTTGTTATTTTGATGGCCAAAGCCTGTTACACAGACCAGGGAGAAAGGGCTGGCAGATTGCTTGCATTAAGAATTAAACAGCAAGAGTCCTCTAGGCTTATCACGGCCATCTGTTCTGCTGAGGGTGACTCCTTAAAAACCTCCCCAGATGACATTGTAGCTGAATTTGGCAGTTGTTATGAACAGCTATATGGTCTTATGTAAAACCCCCCTTCAGAACAAGCTCTGGATGACTACCTTGGTAGCTCTTATCGGCCTTCTCTTTCGGAAGCTCAAAAAAGTCTCTATTCTCACCTATTTCATGGCTGAACTGGAAAAAATCATTAAAGGTCTTCCCACTGAAAAAGTCCTTGGACCAGATGGCTTCTCTCTCAATTTCTATGAGGTTTTTGCTGAACAATTAATCCCTCTTTTGCAACCGTTGTACCAACATATTCTCTCTGGGGTAGAATTGGATAAATTCATTTTTGAAGACCTAATTGTTCTTCTACCTAAACTAGGTAAACAGCCTGACCTTGTCTCTAGTTATAGGCCCGTCTCTTACCTCAATCAAGATATTAAAATTCTGGCCAAATTATTAGCCATCCAGATTAGTGTAGTTCTTCCGGAGTTTATCGGCCCAAAACAGGTAGGGTTTATGAAAGTCAGGTCCTCTGTAGACCATTTGCGCACTCTGGCTCATGTCCTCTCAGCATTCAGGGATGTGAATTTCTTGGCAGCTCTGGTTTCCCTGGATGCCGAGAAGGCCTTTGACAGGGTTAACTGGAATTTCCTATTCAGAACACTACATGCGTTCGGTTTCCCAATAGAATTCCAAAAATGGATACAAGCTCTTTACAAATTTCCTACTGCACGGGTGTCTAATAATGGAGCAGTCTCTGCATTGTGTTGTTTGCAATCAGGGATGAAGAATGGTTGTCCTTTGTCCCCGTTGCTTTTCAATCTATACCTAGAGTCTCTAGTATGTAAAACAGTAAATTGTCAGCTAATCCAAGGTATATCTATTCAGGGTCATGAAATAAAAGTCTCAGCTTACGCAGATGACCTGCCTCTTTAATTATCCCATCCTGATACCTCCATTCCCCATGTGCTGAATATTATTAAAGACTTTAGTGCTTTTTCCAATTACAAATTGAATGTAGATAAAACAGTGGTGTTTCCCCTTAACCACAAAATGCTAAAACACACAATTACAGATTTTGGTCTCTCCTGGGAACCTATTTCCCTGAGACACCTCAGAATTGAGCTCTCAAGAAGCCAAGCTAAAATTCAAAAGACAAATCTGGATTCTCTCCTTCAAATATTGAAGAAAGGCTTAGATAGATGGTCTCTTCTCCCTATCTCTCTTTTTGGGGTAAAATTAATCTTGTAAAAATGAATATCTTTCCTCATCTCTTTTACCCACTTAATCTCCTAAATATCTGACTGCCCCTCTCCTGGTTTAAGAAAGCCCATGCCATCTTTACTGACTTTATTTGGTCAGGTAAAAAACCAAGACTGGCATTACACAAATTAGCTGCTCCAAAGGCCAAAGGAGACCTATGTCTCCCCCATATCGCACTTTACCACTGGGCCAGTCAAGCCAACAAATATCTTAGATGGTTATCTACTGGGCCTACCCATAATCCTCTTCCCTTTATGCCCATCTGGCTCCAAATAGAGCTGTCCCAAATCAGAGCTCATTGATTGTCTCCTCTAGCTCTCCTACATATGAAGCTCAAATTTCTCCCTGCATCTCTATACGGTTCTCCAATATATACTTCCATCAAAATTCACTCCCAACTATGTACATTCCTTAAATACAACAACACTCAGGATTTATACCAACCTCTGAGAGGGAATCCTAGTCTTAAAATAGATGGCAAGGTTATTTCTCCTTTATGGCTTCCCCAGTTAGGAGACTACCTTCTCACATATTTGAGGAAAGAGGATGGGACTTAATAATAATAATAATCTTTATTTATAATGTGCCTTTCAAAAATCAAGGCACAGTACATTTAAAATAACATCATAATAAAGCATCATAAAAACACTAAAATCAATAATATCAGTCCATGTCGGTACCATCCCCATATGCCTTCTTCCATAGGAAAGACTTCAATGCTTGTTTAAAACCCCCCACAGTCGTGCACTCTCTAATCCAATGGGGTAGAGAATTCCAGAGGGTCGGCACCACGAACATAAAAGCTCGGGTGCTGGAAGATTTTAAAGCTACCCTTGGAATCTCCGGCAACCCTTCGTTGGCTGAGCGGAGTGGTCGCTCTGGAAGGTAAGGAACCAGAAGCTCTTTCAGGAAGTCAGGGCCCAAACCGTGTAGGGCTTTATATGTCAGTAAACCGACTTTAAAGGTGATCCGCCACTGAACCGGCAGCCAGTGCAGATCCTGCAGCACCGGTGTAATGTGGGAAGAATGAGGACTCCCCATTAACAACCGGGCTGCTGAGTTCTGCACCAGCTGCAAGCGGTGGATATCAACCCCTGGAAGCCCAAAGTAGAGGGAGTTGCAATAATCCAAACGCAAGGTCACAAAGGCGTGGATCAGTGTAGGCAAGCCGCTAGATGGAACAAGGTGCTTGATCCTAGCGATGTTCCTCAGATGGTAAAAGGATAACTTAACGACAGCCAACACCTGAGCATGTAATGTCAGCCGATTGTCAAGAATCACCCCTAGGTCACGCACCTGTTCAGAGATAGGGAGCTTGACATCCCCCAAGATTAAACCTGAGGGATGATTTGCTCCTCACCCCTCTATCCGGCGACAAGGATCCACGACCATCACCTCCGACTTCCCAGAATTCAACTTCAGCCAGCCGGACCTCATCCAACCTTGGATCTCTCCGAGACAGTTGTTAAACATCGAGAGTGCTCCATTCTGGTCAGGTGCAAAAGACAGATAGAGCTGGGTATCATTGGCATAACAATGAAACTCCAGCCCATATCATCTTACAATGTCTCCGAGGGGAAGCATGTACACCGCAAACAACATGGGAGATGGCACAGAGCCCTGAGGCAGCCCACACGACAAAGAGGTAGGATCGGAAGAAAATACCCCCGACACCACCCTCTGAGTTCTACCAGTGAGGAAAGAGGTAAACCATCAGTGAACCAGACCTGACAGCCCACAGATGCATCTCAGGTGCTCAAGCAACACCCCATGGTCTACGGTGTCAAATGCTACTGACAGATCCAACAGGACCAAAATGGACCATTTTTTCTGGTCTCTCACCATCAAGAGATCATTGAGTACCCAAACCAGTGCAGTCTCGGTGCTGTGCCTCTTTTGAAAACCCGATTGAAGAGGGTCGTAGATGTTATGGATGGTCAAATGGTTGTCCAACTGGGCAGCCACTACTTTCTCAATTACTCTCCCCACGAAGGGAAGGTTCAAGATAGGCCTATAGTTAGTGAGGGAGTCTGGGTCCAAAGAAGCCTTCTTCAACACTGGTGTCACCACTGCCTCCTTCAGGGAGCGGGGATATTTACCAGAGTCTAAGGAGCACCAGACTATCCTCGCCAGAACTGGGATGATAACCTCCCTACAGCCCATAATCAGGGCTGTAGGACCCGGGTCTAAACTACAGCATGTAGTGCGCATACCCTGGACAATCCTCATAACATCTTCGATTTACGGCCTTTCGATGGAACTCCAGGAAAACAGAGGGATTGCGACCGGGGGCTGGGCTACGGCAATTCCTGTAGAGAGTGCTGTGTGGGTCTCCGCCCTGATGTCATCCACCTTATCTGCAAAGAACCAAGCAAGCTCCTCACACTGCAATTGTGAAAAGGCTCTATGAGCCTGTAGACAGGCTGGATTGCACAGCCTGTCTACGGTTCGAAAGAGCTGGGCCGGTCGGTTCTGTGCAGCAGCAATTTCCCCGGACAGGAATACTGCCTTCTTACGAGTAATTGCTGACTGATAGAGTTGATAATGCTCTAGGAGTCTAAGATGGTCAGCATCTAAGCTGGATTTCTGCCAGCACCTCTCTAACCTGCGTCCTAGTCACCGCATCTCCCTCAAGTCCCCATCAAACCATGGCGACCGAGGGTGAAGAGAGAGAGAGGGCGCACAAGAATTGGAGCAATGGAATCCAGTGCAGAGGAAATGGCCTTGTTATAAGCCAGAACCAGAACCTCTGTATCCAAGCTCATCACAGGAAATTCTGATAGATCAAGCACCACAGTTAGACCATCGGGAGTCACATCCCGTAAATGGCGGTACTTGACCATCTCCACAGGGGTTGGCCTACGCAGAGGGGTGCAAAAACTGAATCTCACAGTGTAATGGTCAGACCATCCGACAGGTTCCACCCCTATGTAGGAGGCTTCCATCCCCAGGAGGAAGACCAGGTCAAGGGAATGGCCATGTTTATGAGTGGCAGAGCTAACCACCTGTGAGAGGCAATATGAGTACATCAGTTGGAGGAAGTGCTGTCCAAATTGCGAGAGTTCATCGCCGATCCAGGCATTAAAGTCACTCAGCACCATCAACCTGGGTGGCTCAAACAACAGGTCGACGATGAAGTCCACCACTTCCTTAAGGAATAGCTTCTCATCTCCGAGTGGATGATAGATGAGAGCCATCCTATAGCCCCCATCTGCCACTATGACACATTCGAATGATCTGGTCTCCTCAACTGGGACACTAGTGAAATCCAATTTGGTCTTAAAACAGACCGCAACCCCCCACCACGATCCAATCTCGGGCAGTGTATCACTGAATATCCGGCTGGAACTGCTGCCTCGAGAACGAGGCCAGCATTACCAATGCAGCCAAGTTTCGATGATGCAAGCCAGGTCTGCTGTACCCACCAAGTCTGCAACAATAGTAGTCTTGTTCACAACGGACCTGGCATTGCATAACACCGCCCGAGTTGGACAGAACTCCTGGGATGCCCCAACCACCTGCCCACCGTTTATAGTGGTGGTGTCCTTGGGTATGCAGACCAGACAAGAAGGCCCATGTTCTGCACTCCATTTCACCCCAGGGCGTCTTCTAGGCTTTACCACTCTGATGCGAGAGCCCCCCTCATCCATCCTCCGCTGTTCATACCTCCGCCCCTCCCCAGCCTCCTGCGGGAAATTCCCAAAGCCCGGCAGCATTGATAGATGGAGAAGAGCAACGGTGGGGAAAAAAAGGGGTGGAGGGCATGAAGAGCAGAGGATGAATAGCGCATGACCTGAGGGGTGAGATAGTAATATATATCACAATCCACTAACATGAAGCAAAAACAATGAACTTCTACTCTCCCAGTAGTAGTTAATAAAAATCAAATCCTGATCCCAAAGAATTAGAATAACTCAAACTAAAACTAAACAAAAAATAAATAAACCAAAAATCAATAAATTCAAACCTAATTAACTCAAATTAATCGCCATTCATCGTTAGAGCCTGCTTTCAGGAAGACAGATGAAACAAAAACTATAAATAAAAAGTAGAAATAGGGATATCTCCTCACACCAGGTATTCCTATTTCAAAAAACAAAATAAATAAAATCAGAGTTGAAAATAAAAATATCAAAGCAAATGAATAAAAATAAAAGTCCCCCCCCCAAAAAAAAAAACAACAGTCAAAACAGTATAAATTGGTTAGGCAAAACAAGTACCCCCACTACTTGCATGCTTGGCCCCCCCGAGCACTCTCACTGCATGGAATAAAAGAAATAAAATAAACTTTCCCATATAAACTAAATAAATAATATGGATGTTTGTGTTTGTCTGTGTCTGTAGGTTAGTTTTTGTGGATTTACATGTTTTTCTGCTTGGAATAACATCGCCATTCTTACACTCAACGTCTGTGAATGTCTCCTGGACTGAATTTCTGCAAAATATCTTCACCAGGTATCAGCATTTTCATTTTAAATCAACTTTTGGAAGCCACCCCAAGGCAAAATAACTCTAGCAACTAAGTCTGACAAACTCGGTGATGCTGGGCTCTGCGATTGAATCAACATTTTCGTCTGACCTGCTCCAAAAGGAATTTTACTTGGGCTATTCAGCAACCATTTTTAAGAACAAAGGAAACATACAGACAAAAGGATTTCACATCCTGCATATGCCCAGGGCGCAGTTTATCACCTTTCAGGAATTTTAACACATTCTGTGACCCTAGGTTTCAGCAGTTCATCGTTTCCACTGGATGAAATTTACTACCAGGTAACAGCATTTTCATTTTAAATCAACTTTAAATGTACTTGTCTCTAAAGGGCTGCTCTACAACAACTTTGAAAACAAGAAACAGACAGACAAAGGTTTTCACATCCTGCATATGCCCAGGCCAAAGTTCATCACATTGAAGGAATTTAACACTTTCTGTGACTCTGGTCCTCTTCAGTTCATCATTTCCACTGGATCTATCTTTTATTTCATTTGCTGCTTTCTCCTGGATCCCCTGAGCGGGCGTTCCGTTGCCATACAAGCCCTCCAAGCTCCCTCCTAACTGTGCCTCTGCCAGCAGCCCGAGTGGCACCTCCAAAACCGGAGACCACAAAAGCCTGCAGGCAACCACAGCCCTCCAAGACCTTTTAGCGGGGTGACCGGCACCTTCAAAGCCACCACCCATGCCACCCTCTCCAGCCAGCAACAATGACAGGTACGGTAACTTTTTGACCAGCCGGAAAGCAGTGCTTTCTTACTCTGCAACCTGATTGGTTGGTCTCCCTGACTGTGTGCTCCTATTGGCCAGTTTCTTTTGAAATGCCGTGGCTCTACAGTACGAACTTCTCTCATTCAAAATTCTACTGCTTAATTCTGGAAAATCTTAATATTAGCAAATAAGATTGTTCATAACTGTTTTAAAGCATTAGAGCATTAATTGCCATTTAGTTTTCAGTGTGTGTATATAAGCAGGGCCACCTCAGCACTCTCAAAATGTCATTACTACAGCTTTGTTAAATAATTTATTCTGTTATTGACTGTTAAGCAGTATCCTGAAACTATTAAATTCATGCGACTACGTGCAGAGCACAGGAGGGGCTGGCAGGAACGTTGGAATTAAATATTCGTCAGCATCGTAGTTTTAATATTACGTTTTGGAAGTCGACAAATTACACAAATCATGCTGAAGTTTAACTTTTAGGTTAGGTCATTTACATGATCAGGGTTTTCAGATAGCAACATAGTTTCTTCTGTGAAACTGGCCACTTCAGATATGGTGCTGCACCCCAGTCTCCCCCTAATGAACTCTCCTCTCACCTCTAAAACTTCACCACTTATACTCCTGTCTCTCCTGTTATGTCTAAACTGGCTAACAACTTGTACATCTCTTGCTACTTATCCCTGCGCTAACAATGATAGTGACTTCAGGTTTCTAACATCCTGCTGTACTATTACCCAATTCTACCCTGCTCACGCTTATCCTCATCAAAAAGGCTGTATCTATCTGTCTATCCACCCTATCTCTTGACCTATCGAGACCCAAACGCCAGCTAGGCACTCTCTCTGCCAACCTACTTTCTCACCTTGCCGCGGCTCTTATGCTTGCTGGAGATATTGAACCCAATCCGGCCCTATGGTTTTGCTTCACCCTGCAACGCTGCAACAAAAGGGTCTGGTTATAGCCCATGAATATCCGGAGTCTCACGAGTCACCTGGCTGAGCTCGAAGCCTGGGCTAAACTGATTAACCCTGACATTTTATGCCTATCAGAGACTTGGCTCAAGCCTTGGGTGCCTGATGCCACTTGTCTTGTGCCTGGTTATAGCATTCTAAGGAAAGACCGTATTGGGTCAAAGAGGGGGGGGGGGTTGTGATTATGTACAAAAATCATCTATCCCTGAACATCCTACCTTGCACTGATTCCCTAACACCTTGTGAAACTCTGCACGCTACCCTGGCACTGGGTTCAAAACTGCTGCACATCATTTGTGTCTACAATCCACCTACAAGCAGGATGAGTGGTCTCCAGAATTTGCTACAATATGTCTCCCAGAATGTAAAATCAAATGAGGCTCTACTCCTTGGGGACCTGAACCTTAACTGGCTGGGTCCACAGCACAGCATCCTTGAATCTCTAATACAGAAGCACAATCTACACCAAACTGTAACAGGCTTTACCAGAACTACTATTCCGCACTCAGGGTCCCTACTTGATTGGATCCTCACCACCAGACCTGATCATGTACTAGATGCCATAGTGCTTGCTGACTCAATCACTGATCATTCCCCCACACTTTGTCGATGGCGATCCTGTCCACCTCCTCCTCCTCCACCACGTCTGATTAGGTTTTCAAACTATGCTGCCCTGGACAAACAAGCCTTCCTATTTGACCTCTCTTGTGTTGGCTGGTCTAACATTTATACCACAACCAATATTGATACTGCCCTCAATTCATTTCTGACTGAATTTGGCAACATCCAAAAGAAGCACCTCCCTACAGTCAAAAGGAGGGTAAGGGCCAGCATTCGAGGTGGCTGAAAAAGACCTGCTTCAAAAGTTAAAAGTTAGAGACAATCAATGGAAAAAGTACAAACAAACTGGACTGCAGTCAGATCTCATTCTGTATAAAAATACAGAAATGACTGTAAAGATGCATCAGGCAGGCCAAAGTAAATACTGCCAAAACCTGCTGATTAATTCTTCCAATGACCTCGCAAGTTTTGGGGTCACATTAAGTCCTTCTTAGGTTCTGCTAAAGATGTCTCCCTCAGATATGGTCCTACATGGTGTACACTGTAATGATTCTACTACCATTGCAAATGCTTTTAACCAACAATTTTCTGACTTATCTGCCTACACAGCTTCCCTCCCATACACAATCCTCTGCTTCACAGTTTAACCTCACAGCATCTGAAGGACCCCAAACTTAACCAACCCTTCTATTTCAGGGAAGTGTCTATGCATCAGGTCCTAAAGCTGCTCAGGTCACCTCTGAAAACACCAGTACTGGCTCAGATGGCCTAGAACCAAGACTACTAAAATGGCTTCTTACTACATCTCTGGCCCCTGCACACATCTTCACCCTATCTCTCTCCAATGGCATTGTCCCTGAAGTCTGGAAGGCAGCCAGAGTCACTCCTGTATTTAAGAAAGGCAGTAAAATGACATATCAAATTACCGCCTATTGCTATTTTGTCTGTTCTGAATAAAATCCTGGAAAAGTAGTATCCATGCAAATCACTGAATACCTTGAGAAATTCAATTTACTAAGCTCAACTTAACATGGTTTTAGAAAGCATCACAGCACCATGACAGCACTTGCAAAATTCACTTCAGATATCGTTACCAATATGGATAGAGGAAAGTTAACAGGGCAGTCTTCATTGACTTAACCAAAGCTTTCGATCTGGTTGACCATTCTCTGCTACTATCCGCCCTCAGTACCTTGGGCTTCTCTCCCCAGTCACTACCTGGTTCAAAAGCTACCTCTCCAACAGAACACAAGCTGTTAAGTTTAATTCATCCATGTCAGACAGTGCTGTTATCAACATTGGGGTCCCTCAGGTCTATACATTACCCTCTCTATTCTCATTATTCAAATAAACTTCCTGAGTTGGTCACCACAGGTCACTCACTTTTATGCGGATGACCTGGTAATTTATTATCACTCTGATAAGGTCCTGGATCTAAATGCTCCCTCACTGCAGATTTTCGTGCTGTACAACACTGGTTGAACTCTCAACGCCTGGTTTTAAATACAAATAAAACAAAAGTTATGATGTTTGGCTCCAATCACAAGCTTAGATCCTGTCCTCTGACCATCTCTGTCTCTGATATCAATGGGGCTCTATAGAAACTGTCACTTCCTTTGTTACCTTGGCATCCACCTGGATCAAACCTTGACCTGAAAGCACATATACAGGAAACCTGCAAGTCAATTAACTGCAAATTGGGGGCTGCCTACAGAACCAAATACCTGCTCACCCCTGCTGCTAAATTTGTGATAGCCAGAGGCATTCTATTGCCAACCCTTACATATGGGTGTCCCATCCTGTCCTTGGCCACCAAATCTTCACTGCAACTATGGGATACTACCTTCAATAATGTGTGCAGGTATGCAACCAAAGCACCTCGGCTGCAGCATCATTGTCTCTTATATCAGGACCTTGGTTGGCTCTCTCCTTCCTCTACCAGGCAGTACTACTTGTACAATTTAGTTGATTCCATCCTAAGGACGTCCAAGTCTGCTATCCTGTCTGATCTCCTTAGGCCGGCCATTCCCACAAGGAACCTTAGATCGGCTGATCAGACCTTACTATCCAACCCTTTGTCGGACTAAAAGGGCATGGGCTCCTTCCATCATGCTGCCCCCACCTATGGAACCTACTACCTCAGGATCTAAGAGATGTCTCCACCATGTGACTTTAAGAGCAAACTCAGGACTTTCCTCACTACTATGGACAAATGTGTTTGCTTTGACCCTACCTGATCCGCTGCATTTGTACTGTTTCCTCATTGCTAGCACTTTTGCCTGTCCAAATGGGTGTTCTATACTGTGCCTTGTAATTAATGTTTTATTTTGTGCCTTGTAATTAATGTTGCCTTAACCTGTTTCTTTATAAGCCTAATGTTAGCTGTTGACAATTGTAAGTCGCTATTCTACTCCATGACATTCTTATCTTCACTTCACAGCCCTCCTCACTTAACCCCACTGCTGCTCTCTCCCTTCTTCTGTTATATCCTCTTCCCCTTTGCCACTCCCACCAAACTCACCTTTACCTGTTTCTACCTCATCCATGCCCTCCTTAGTCCCCACCCTCCTGGCTGTGCTAGTCACCCTCTCCACCTACTACACTTCTCTCACTGTCTCAACTCACCCCTTCCTGCCCTGCTGTCTCTTGGTTCCACTGGCTCGCTTGACTTTGACACTTTTGCCACTATTGCCGTAACTCCTCCGCCTCTATCCCCCTCTCACTGGCATCCTCACTCTCGCCCTGCCGTCTATCGGTTCCACCAGCCCGGCTGTATTTTCCTACCTCCTACCGCTGTTGCCATCTACTGCCGCTCCCCCCTACCACCCTCTCTTCGCCTGCCGTCTTTCGGCTCCATAGGCCCGGCCGCAGGTTGGTACCTCACCCCGCTGTTGCCGTATCTGACGGCACCTCCTTTCCACTTAATCTCTCCCTCCCATCCTTTTGCCAGTTTTCCCCTTCCTTGTGTCTTTTCTACTGATGCCTATCCTCTCTTATTTTCTGCCTTCTACTATTCACATTTTTGAGTATGTTCCATGATCAAGTGCTAAAGTATATTTTTGTTTACTAATGTATGTTACATTGCCATATGTATTTCTCTCTGCATTTTTTGTACTCGTTGTCTTAATAATCTGGCTGTACTCTTTCTGTGTTGTAATTGTACCTCCCAGGTCATGCCTGAAAACAGTCACTTGCTGACTAGCGCACTTACCCGGTTAACAAAAACTAAATAAATAAATAAAATAAATTTGTGGGCAGTTGGGACTCTTACTCCTCGAATGCTCTCAGAGACCGAGCACTCTCACTGCATGGAAAAATAAAAAGATTTTGTCCCAGAAAGTAGGTTCCAGTTAGAAAAAACGACCCCAAATTCTGCACCCCCCCTCACCACTGTCATTTAAAGTCCAAGTACTAGTTCCACAACAGCAGCATACAAGACAACTTGTCAAGTATTCAAATCAAGGGCCCAGTAACAACCTCTCTGAAGGGCCACTCAAAGTTAAGTCAAGAAAGTCACCAGTACTTATCCTCTTTTCCCTGGAGCAGCAGATTAGCAGATCCAAGGTTCAGGGTATCATACCACACCGTCCAGGCAAATCCTGCTGTCCGTTGTACCATAAAACAAGACTGGGCCTGACGACAGTCCAAATCCCCCAAGGAGTGTTCAGGCAGTAATTCAAGTCCCTCTCAAAGACCGACTTGGCTCACTTCTCCCGAAATTATAAACAAGGCAAGTATTCCAAATTCTCAGATTTTTAAGGTTTTTCAGTTAAGGCATCTAATTGTGAAAACATTTGGATCTGTAGCCCCACAATGCCTGGAAGTGCCATACCACTCAGATTTAACATCACTAGCTGGTTTTCCCCAAGCAGTGTCTAAAATATATAGGCTACAATACGACCAGCTATTTCCAGATTATTTAGGCCCTTCTGGATACTGGTCTTCTCTTTTCCCAAACCTAACTATAGAATGGCCTGCTTTGGGACAAGGTGTCACAGGTTTGTGACTCAAGATAGGCTCCGCCTCATGCAATACTACATACTTCACAACCTGTATTACTCTCCACAAAAACTAACTGGATGTGGCCTAGCCACTTCCGCTACTTGTACATGATGTGAACAGGCTGAGGGTTCTCTGTTACATCTTTTCTGGGAATGCCCCAAAGTGACCCCACTGTGGACCCTTATCAAACAAGGAGTAGACACCTTATTGAGCCTTGAAGAACTGTTCACACCAGACATTTGCTTACTGGGCAATTTTTCGGGGGTTGCAGTAAATAATCGTAAATACCATATAGCTCTAATTTCAATGTCAGTCAGAAAAATGATACTTAAACATTGGAAAGATAGGGAGGTAGTGTCATATACAGAATTGTTACAAGAGTTTCTTGCCAACCTGAAGACAGAAAAAGCAATTGCTAGCCTCTGTAATAAACAAGCCAAATTCAACAAGGTTTGTGGGCCACTATATACGTTATATACCCTGCAACCCTCCTGAAGACATTGCTTATCAATAGTTGTAGCTCTGTTTTCTAATTATGTACTTTATACTGTGCTGGGGAGAGAATATGGTGGGGTGAGTGGGGGAAGGGAGAGAAAGGGTGGAGAGAGGGGAGGGCAGATCCTCAAGAATGTTTGAATATGCTATTTGTTTTGTATGTATGATGTGGATCTGATTTTGTGCTGAAAAACTTGTTAATAAACTTTGAATTTAAAGGAAAAAGACTTCAGCAAGGCCTTTGATACTGTCCCGCATAGAAGGCTGGCAAACAAGTTAGACAGAGTAGGAGTGGGCCCCAAGGTGGTAAACTAGGTCAGAAATTGGTTGAAGGACAGGACACAGAGGGTGCTGGTAAATGGTGTTCATTCTGAGGTAGTACCATAGGAAGGGTGAGGTGGGTGGTGCTTCCGCCCCGGGCGCATGCCTCTGAGGGGTGCATTGGGGCAGTTTTCAAATCTGTGCTATAACTTAAAAAAACATTTTTTTCTTTTTTTTTTTTTTAAATGTAATAACGAATGCCTGCCAGCAGGGGGGAATCCCCATGGAAGGACCAGCAATGGGGGGGTCACATGGTCTGCTGTCTCTCACAAAGAAAACATCATGTGGTGGGTCCAGTCCAGGCAGTGTAAAAGGTATGTGCACGGAAGACTCGGGGTTATAGTGGCGGACAGTAGTGTAGCAGAGACAGAGAGAAAAAAAATACAAAGGAGCGGAGCAAGCGCTAGAAATTTCAAGTAGACTTCTAGAGAAGGTGGAGATAGATAAGACCAAGTGAGTTGAGGCCTCTGTGTGTAAGCAGCAAAGCATTCATCTTGTTTTAATGAATTTTAATCTGTCCTTATTCTGGGGGGCGGGGGGGTAGAAGTGAGACTGAGTGTGAGTGAGAGTCAGATGAACTGGTACTGGATGTATTTTATTCTAAATTTATTTTTGTGAATGATGATCAATTCCAAATCCAACGACGATTTTTGTAACATTATTTACAACTTAAGTCTTACACGATCCATTCCTGACCTCCTGGCTGGATGTCCTCCTCTGATCTCCACACTCCTCTCTTGTCCCTCCCTCCTAGTCCTTAGTTCTCTGAGGGGATGGATGCATGGTGACTGTTGAGTCGACTAGTAATACTGTACTCCCTCTCATCCTCATCCTGACGAGTCCCCCGAGTCCGATGGTGACTGGAAACAAAATTATTTGGTCCAGAGAGACTCCAGCTCCAGGCACTGCCAGCAGGCAGCCAGCCAGGCCTGCATGCCCACTCCCGCCTCAGACCATATTTCACCCCCCGAGTCCCTGACTGACTCCTCCCTGCACAATCCAGCCCCACACACCCGCAGCAGTGACTTGACTGTGAGCAGCCCGTATCTCTGGCTCCTTTTGGAATATGAGCAGGCGGACTGGGCACGGCTGGCTGAGATGAGTCTGTGACTGAGACTAGACTCTCTCATCCTCATCCGGAACTGTCCCTCCCGAATCCTGTCCGACAGCAAAGATTGGGGGAAAAAATTGATTTGGTCCAACTGAGGCACAGCCAGCCAGGCGTGCCTCCTGATTCCAACTACTACTTCTCCAGGTCTCCCCTAGTCTCCTCCTTCCCTGCTGCACAATCTGATTCCAGCAGCAGCCCTACACACCCGGCAGCAGAGATTGACTGTAAGCCCATCTCTCACTCTGTGTGATGATCATGAGGGCTAGCGAGCTGCGCCCACATTCAGTTGTTATTCCTATGACTGCTGTGTTGATAACCTCCCAGTCTTAACTCAAGGGGAGGGCACAGAGGATGGATGAGCTACTGAGCAGCGGAAGCCCCTCATTTTAAGGGGGGGTGGCTATTAGCTACCTAGGGCAGCAATGGCATAGAGCAATGAATGAGTAAATAAAATAAAGTACAGAAGCACTGTGTAAGTACAAGCCCAGAACTGACACACACACCACTCACTGTGCACCTGCTGTTGATGTAATAGAAATGCCCTTCCTTCCCTTTGAGAGTGAGTCTACATGATTTCAAATTCAGCTACTTGAGTCTAAGTTGTTTAAATGTATTAAAGGGAAAAAACAGCATTTTTATTACCTCAACAACAAATTAATTACAGACAGTGGTCAACTTGGGGATGTGTAAACTGCGAATAACTTCCTTATGACAGGATTAGGAGGCTAAGTAGTAAATTCAACTTAGCCTTCTAGTCCTGTCATAAGGAAGGAAATTATTCACAGTTTACATACCCCTCCCCCATACCAAGATACTATATGTGGCCAATAGAAACATAGAAGTTGACAGCAGATAAGGACCGCAAGGCCCATCCAGTCTGCCCATTTCTTTTTCTACCCTATGAATGTGCCATTGGCCTTTGCTCTGTCAGTGGTCTATCTATTCATACTCATCTGTATTGACTCATCTGACTGGATGGGCCTTGCGGTCCTTATCTGCCGTCAACTTCTATGTTTCTGTGTATTGCTTCCTTATGCCTATCCCATGCCTGTTTGAAGCCCTGCACTATATTCATATCCACGACTTCCTGAGGTAGGCTGTTCCATGCATCTACTACTCTTTCTGTGAAAAAGAACTTCCTCAAATTACCCCTTAATCGGCCTCCCTCTAATCTCATGCTGTGTCCTCTTGTCCTGCTATTTTTCTTATATTGAAACATGTTAGACTCTTTCACCTTGTTAATGCCCTTAAGGTGTTTGAATGTTTTGATCATATCACCTCTCTCCCTCCTTTGCTCTAGGGTATACATATTGAGCTCCGTTAATCTGTACTCATATGTTTTCTGATGCAGTCCCTGCACCATTTTGGTTGCCCTTCTCTGGACTGCCTCAATTTGGTTAATGTCCTTGTGAAGGTGTGGCCTCCAGTACTGCACGCAGTACTCCAGATGGGGCCTAACCAGTGTCTTGTAAAGAGGGATTATTACCTCTCTCTTAGTCTTCTGACTTGTGATATCCCTACCAATACACCCCAAAATCCCCCTAGCCTTACCTACTGCTTTAGTGGTCTGCTTGGATGATTTCAGACCATCGGTGATGATGATACCCAAGTCTCTTTCTTCCCTTGTGACTGCCAGCAACTCCCTTCCCAGCCTATAGGTGGCATCAGGGTTTCTTTTCCCTATGTGCACGACCTTGCACTTCTTTGTGCTAAACCCCAGTTGCCACTCTTCCTACCATTTTGCCAGTTTATCCAGATCTCTTCTTATTCTGCTCACCCATCTGGATCATCTACTCTGTTGCAGATCTTGGTGTTATCTGCAAACAGACAAACCTTACCCTTCAGTCCATCTGCAATGTCACTAATGAAGATATTGAAGAGGACTGGCCCCAGGACTGATCCCTGAGGTACCCCACTTGTGACTTGCATCTCTTCCGACTGTATACCGTTTATCACCACTCTCTGTTTTCTGCCCGTCAACCAGTTTGTCACCCAGTTGACCAACTTTCTGACCCACCCTGAGCCTACCCAGCTTATTTATCAATCTTCTATGTGGAACAGTGTCAAAAGCTTTGCTGAAGTCAAGGTAGGCGACATCAACTGCTCCCCCTTGGTCCACCAATCTGGTTATCCTGTCAAAGAAATCTATGAGATTAGTTTGACAGGACCTTCCTTTTGTAAACCCATGCTGTCTTGGATCCTGTGCTCCTATGAATTCCAGGTGTTGCACTATCCTTTTCTTAAGGAGTGCCTCCATAATCTTGCCCACTACTGAGGTAAGACTGACTGGTCTGTAGTTCCCTGCCTCCTCCCTGCTACCACTTTTGCGGAGTGGGATCACATGAGCCCTTCTCCAGTCTTCTGGGACCTCTCCTGTGCTCAGAGACTCACTAAACAGTTCTGATAATGGCTCTGCTAGTTCCACCCTTAGCTCCTTTAGTACCCTGGGATGTATGCCATCAGGTCCCATTGCCTTGTCCACTCTGAGCTTATAGAGCTCTTGTAGGACCCTTTCTTTTGTGAAGGGACTAGTGCACACCCCCCCCGTGTCCATGGTGCTGAGCTCTGGGCCCTGCCCTACTTTCTGTTCAGTAAATATTAAGCAAAAATATCTGTTTAGGATAGATGCTTTTACATGGTCCTCCTCCTCACACACCCCCTTATCCCCTTTGATGTTAGCAATACCCCCTCTGGACTTTCTCCTTTCACTAATGTAGCTATAGAAAATCTTGTCACCTTCTTGTACTGTTTGTGCTAGTGTTTCCTTGGTTTGGGCCTTTGCCTGCCTTACTGCCTTCCCTGCTTCCCTTAGGGAAGTTTGGTATGCCTCCCTATCTTCATCCTGCTGTGTTCCCTTATATTTCCTGAGGGCCAGACATTTGGCTCTGACCTGTTCTGCTACTGTTTTTGAGAACCAAAGTGGTTTCCTTCTTCTTTTGCACTTCCTTTTCTCTCTAACACAATGGGATGTTGCTTCAAGTATTGCATCCTTAATGCTTTCCCATTTTGCCTGTATCCCCTCATCTGTATTTCTTTTCACCAGGGCTAGCTTAACTTTGTTGGCCATCTTATCAAAGTCTGCTCCTCTGAAGTCTCATATTTTTGCCTTGGAATGGGATGATTTAGTTCTAGTGGCCAAATTGAACCATACCATGTGATGGTCACTGGCCCCCAGGTGACCTTCTACCTGGAGATCTGTGATACGTTCCTTGTTAGTCAGTACTAGATCTAAGATAGTCCTGTCTCTTGTGGGTTGTTGTACCAGTTGTTTGAGGCCCTCCCCCTACAGGGAATCCACCATGTGTCTTGTTCTGGCAGATGTTCCTGCTGGTATTGATCAATCTGTATCTGGCATGTTGAGGGCTCCCATTATCAGAACCTCCCCTTTTAGCTGTCATGTTTTGTATATCTTCTAACAGTAATGTGTCTATGTCCTCCCCCTGGTCTGGAGGCCTGTAGACAACCCCAGTTCGTATGACTGTCCCATTTCCTGTTGCCAGGGTGACCCACAGTTCTTCTGGCTCCTTATGCGTATTCTGAATTTCTGTAGCTTTGATATTTTCATTGACATAAAGGGCCACTCAACCCCCCCTTTTTGCACCTCGATCTCTTCTGAACGGTACATAGCTGGGTACTGAATTCTCCAAAGTGTGGTTACTGGTGAACCATGTCTCGCTAATGGCTACTATGTCCAGTTTAGCCTCTATCATTGTTGCCTGCAGGTCTGGGATCTTGTTTCCCAGACTGCAAACATTTGTGTTCATGATTTTCCATTGGCCAGATTTCAGTGTGTTAGTTGTTGGGCGAGGTCTGGCATTTCCCCTGTGCATCATTTGGGGAGCCGGACCTTTCTCCTTACCTGGTGATGCAGATGTACTACAAACATGCTGAACTCCTTTTTGACCACTAGCTGAGGGGGGAGGGGTGTTCTTTCCATTCAAAGTGTGGGGTGCTGCACCCTCTCCCCATTTGCTAGTTTAATGGTACCTCTTACAAGGGAAGGAGTGAGTACTGCAATTAGGCATTTCTCTGTGGTGGAGGACATTGGACTGCTGGCGCCTATAAGGTTACTTACGGTAACCTGCTGAAATGCAGCAAGTGCAACATCCCCCATCATGAAGAGAGATGTCAGTCAGATACAACTATATGCCTGTGTTGGGAATAATGTTGCTTGTTATTAGATTTTCTTGTAATTGTGGGGCTCTGTCTCCCAAAACACCACTGACAATAATTAAATTGATTTCATAATTATTGGTGGGGGTGTGAGGGGCAGAGGCAGAGTCCCCCAATTACAAGAATTACATTTATAATAAGAAACTGCTTGTTTAACTTCCCCGTACAACCCGATTACAACTGGTCCAATGTCCTCCACAAATGCCACAGTTGCCCCCGGTTCATTACTGTACATTTACAGCAGTGCTTTTATTTTTTTATGGTTTCTGGTCTTATGTTTTGTGATATTCTGTGACATTATTTTTTCTGTGGGGGAGCTCTGCCCCCCACATCCCCCGTATGCACCGATGAAGTTGTATTTTTTAAGCAGAGGTTGAGGGGTCGGAGCGCCCCACAGAAAGAATAATATCACAGAATTAGGAATAACAAAACATAAAGCAACCTCACAACTAACTAGGCAGTTAAATTATTGTGGATCCTCATTTTTTTTTCCCAATTGTTTAACCAGGTGAGACACACTAAGCTGAAAGCTTGTTTACAGGTGCAACCTGGGAGCACAAGGAAGTTAAGTGACTTGCTCAGGGTCACACAGTATGCAAGTGGGGGCTGTGGGATTCAAATCCAGTTCTCCAGATTTGCAGCTCAGAGCCTTAAACCACTGCACTATACTGCCTCATTCTCCTCTGTCTGTTTGGCGGCATGGCACATTGGAATGTGCTCCAGCAAATTGTCAGTCAGTTGTAATTATTGCATTACATTGTACAGGGAGGTTAAACAAGCAGTCTCTTACTGTAAATGTAAAATTCTTATAATTGGGGGGCTCCACCCCCCACACCCCAATCAATAATTATGAGTTCTCTCATTGCTAGTTTTCAGTGATTGTGGAGCAAAATATTTCCTGAAATCAGGGGTAGGGAACATGTAACAAAGTATGTTTTTTCTTCAGGAAAAGCCCCAAAACCTG
Organism: Neoceratodus forsteri; assembly: GCA_016271365.2. NCBI lineage: Eukaryota > Metazoa > Chordata > Ceratodontiformes > Ceratodontidae > Neoceratodus > Neoceratodus forsteri. The sequence continues at coordinate 932,751,172 of CM057453.1, forward strand.
CCGCAGAGCATGTAAACCCCTCAGAGCTTCTGCTGGCCTTGCAGCCCCCAGACCCCCGGCTCTTTTCTTCGGGGGCAAAATTAGTCTCTTGCTCAGGGCACCAAAATGCCTTCCTACAGCACTATTCTGAGGAGAGGGGGGTGAACAGTGGGGTGCCACAGGGATCTATCCTGGGACTGGTCCTCTTCAATGTTTTTATAAGTGACATTGCGGAGGGGCTGGAGGAGAAAGTATTTTTTTTGCAGACAACATCTAGATCTGCAACAGGGTTGACACTCCAGAGCTGTAGAAAAAATGAGGAAGGACCTGGGCAGATTGGAGGAGTGGTCAGAAGTGTGGCAGCTTCAATTCAATGACAAGAAGTGCAAAGTCATGCACTTGGGGAGCAGAAATTCTTGTGAGGCATACAAAATGGGTGGGTTACTGGCAGCCACCAGGCAGGTACAGGATCTGAGGATATTCATATGAGATGACCTAAGGCAATAAAAGAGTGCGAAAAACCAGTAGGATGCTGGGGTGCATTGGGACCAGCAGAAAGAAGGAGGTGGTTATGCCACTGAACAGATCTCTAGTGAGACATCAGTTGGAGTACTGTGTCGAGTTCTGGAGATCACATCTCCAGAAGGACATAGACAGACTGGAGGAAGTCCAGAGAAGGGATACAAAGATGGTGCAAGGCATGCAGGAAAAGCCTTACGAAGAAAGGCTGGAGGAACTCAATATGTATTCCCTGGAAGAGGGGGGGGAGAGAGTGGGGACATGATAGAAACATTCAAGTACCTCAGGGTTATAAACAAGGTATGAGAGGGTGGCATCTTTCAAAAAAGAAGATGCGCAAGAACCACGGGTCACAAAATGAAGTTAGAGGGGGTGATTAAGGGGTAACATAAGAAAGTACTTTTTCACTGAAAGGGTGGTGGATGCTTGGAACGGCCTCCCAAAGGAGGTGGTGGGAGCAAAGACAGGGAATTTAAGAGTACTGTACATGGGACAGATATAAGGATACCCTAGAGACAGGAAAAAAGGGTGAGCTGCAGATCTACTAAGATCTGTGGTTCAAAATAGGCAGGCAAAATGGGTAGACTGGGTGGGCCATGTAGTCCTTATCTGCTGTCAACTTATATTTTTCTATGTTTCTATCTAATGGTTTCATAATTATAAAGAGATATTGGATATGCACCCATAATCCAATGGTCAGATGGAAAGGAAAGTGTGCTGAAGCCATTGGGAAGATGGCTAAAAAGCCTACTTCTGCAGCATCAGCACTATACACCATTATCAATAAGCTGATAGCAGCTGCCTATACTGCCCAGCTACACATGTAGTGTGAAACCGCAATGAAACCAAGGAAAAGCATAAGGTGGCAATATTATCAGCGTCTCTTCAGCAGTAGGACCAACAGAGTGAGAGTCATTTTGCCGACAGAGTGTTTGTTTTCTTGATTGTACAATAGGTTGCCAGATCCTCCCCGTAAATTTAAGAGCAGCCATCAAGGTCAGGTTCATCTTGCAGACCTTATTGCCCCTCCCATGGACTGTATCCCACTTCATATTTTCCCCTATGTGTGGGGTGGGTCATCCATCAACGTACTGTACTGTATGTAAGGTCTGTGGCATTTGGACTTGTGCTCATTTATCTATTTACTACAACAATACTATGAACCAAGGGACGTCTCTTGTCCACACCTACAGAGAGAGAAGACCGCAACAAAGACATAGTCAAACAGATAATAAGCAGCAGTGTTGTATGGAGAGGGAGGGGTGTGTGGGAAAGCCTTGCACTGTCCAGAAAGAGGTATGGAGGGTGAAATTAGTCTCATGGACTAATAATGTCTGCAAACCCAGAAATGCCAGTCCCAGTTCCTAAGCCATGTACCCTTCCCCCCCGAATGCCACTGAATGAGGGGAAGGCGCATCTAAGGGTACTACAATCATTCAGTGCTAACAGGAGTGTGACTGCATAAGTTATCTTTCTACACGTTAGGTATCTTTGAGGTTGATCGTGCTTGAAGGTTTAACACCACTGCATAAAAAACAAGTATAATTCATAGAGTGTCGCTGCGCTCACTGACAATGTGCCAGTAAGACTAGTAGTATACAGTAATAGCAACGGTTTAGCTATTATGAAGCCATTTAAAGGGGAAGAATAGTTGTAATACCATTGAAAGTTAAAAGCAATGGAGGGCAAACATTACCCAGCATCAAATGTTTGCTTGTTTGAATTTGTAGTGAAGTTGTTGGGCATAGATAGTACCGCAGTTAAAATTAACAAATTAATGACATGAGTTGTAATAGTAAAATTGTCATGATTGGGAAATGAAGAGGTTCGCACATGACATTGTTGCTTTCTTATATTGTGATCCGAAATTTTTAAAATGGTATTTTATTGCCCCCAAGAAATGCACATAACTGGTGTCATTTATCAAATGGCACTCAAAACATGATTTTGCAGAATGATTATGAAAACAAGTTGTGGGAGGGGATCTGAAAATGACACCTGCCACATTTATGAGATGGTGTACAAAATCAATATCTTGAAAATGTAGTTTCTGAAAGTAAAAAAATTGCAACTTTATGAGTAAATGCTGAAAATCTCAACATTTGTTCATAACTTTTTCTGTTTTTTTAGATTTTAACACCAAATTTTCAGCATAATCTTTTTATGGCACAGCCTAATGAACATGACAGGCGTCATTTATAAAGTCGTGGCCATAATGTCGTTTTGTGGCATACAGCTGAACAGACATATTGGGCAGGATTTGAAAAATGGCATCTGTCATGTTCACGAGGTGGTCTAAAAACTGGCTGTGTTGAAAACTGTGGGTCACAATCTGAGAAAATAGCACAGTTACAGTATGAGTAAACATTGAAAAATGTCAATGTTTTTCATAACTTCTTTTTTTGACATTTTAATTAGTTAGCTCAAAAGATTTTCCAGGAAAGACATATTGAACTGAAATAGTTCATTTCCAGATGTGTCCTGGGAACATTCTGACCCCAAATTTTCAACATATGGCTGGATTTTCAGAGGACCCCTAGAGCAATGCAAATTGCATTAACAGACCACTTGCAGCAAAGCCTGGTGCACCAGAGACCCTGTGCCAGATTGTGGAAAAACATTAATTCTGGTGCCAAAGTCCCAATGGCTGCCACAAGTGATCCCCTCCATCAAACAGACGGCACAAGGTAGGGGATTGATGGGGGGGTTGTCTTCATCCCCTGGCCTCTGTAAAGCCAGGCCATAAATGTTAACGAAGTGTGCAAAACAATGAAAACATACACATGAGCACATACATATCATCTTGCAGTAGGGGTGGGTGAAAGTTGCAAATTCCGCTTTTGTGGAACTTCTGTGAAATGTTTGAAATTTCGAGGAAATTTCAGAACTTTTGCCATTGGTGAAACTGGAATTTTCAGTGGATTTTCACTGAGTTTGGAGACCTTTTTTGTGAACTGTGGAAAAATGCATATAAACTATTGAATTTATTCTATCCACAGTTCAATAAACTGTCAGTGAATGAGCACACACTTGTACAACCACGCAGTCATTCACTGACAGTTCAGTGGGCCATCAGTAGTGGAGGAGAGAGGAGGGCTGTGCCGGTGGCCTGTTTAGGGGCAGGTTTGGGGGAACGGGGTGGTGGCAGATGAACTGTCAGGTGGGGGATGAGGGGGTCCACTAGACACCAGGGAATTGGGATTACTTTTTTTTATAAGGGATCGGGGCTGGGGGGTCCACTAGAGACCAGAGAATACTGGGAATAGAGGGGGATGAGTTGGTGGACTGCTGGCTATTTTTTTATGGATTAAGGGAATCCAGGATAGGGAGGGGTCCGCTTGATACCAGGGAAATAACATTTTTGGGGGTACCATGTTCAGTGGGTGGGGCACTAGACACCAGGGAGGGAATTGGAGTTTTTGTTTCTTCATTACCGGGACTCATGGGCCATGATCCCCAGGTGGAGGGGGAATCACTAGACATCAGGGATCAGGGATTTTTTACTTGGGACCCATGATCAGTGGGTGGGGGGGCCACTAGACACCAGGAGGGTCTGAGTTATGGATTGGAGTTTTTTTTTTAATTTATTTATTTACTAGGACCCCTGATCAGCAAGGGGTGGATTAATGAATTAAACTGCAGATAAAAAAAGCTTCAGAATTTACCACTGACTGTGATCCAGTCTGCGGATTTTTTCCCCACAGTTTAATAAATTAACCCGCAGTCTGTATATTTATTCCAGAGTTTTAAAGTGGAATTTCCACAAAAGTTGTGAAAATGATTTCAGATGTTTTGTGGAAGCAAAAGTCGCACTTTTGTGGAAATTCCACAAGTGGAATTATTTTTTACACACCCCTATTTTGCACAGATGCAGAATGACAGTCTGGTGTGTCACTATGACATGACAATGCAGTTCATCCTGCATCTAAACCTGTAGGGAACATGGTTGAGTGTATGTGAGGAGACTATGGGAGTATCCCAAGATGACTCAATACTATATGACATGTCCTGCAAATGTTGTAGCAGTATTAGTAGTAAAATGCTTTTATTTTCAGGCAGGCGTAAATGACAGTTACTATCATTTCACCATTAGGACAAGTCCCATTTTCAAGGTGCTCCTGTAATAAAATGTATAAAATGTTAAAACCTTTAAACATTTACATTCTGAGTTAATCAGGTGGTTGGACAGATTTCCATTACTTGTTAGACAAACACTTAACAATTTTATGTTTACAGTACCAGAGTTCTAAAGCTCACAAGTCAATTAACTATAATCCAGTCTCATAAAAACTTCTCATTTAAAATGTTTGTTTATGTACTGAAATGAGAAAGACAGAGACATTTCTAGCCTATGAATGGGGTGGGGGGGGGAGTTAACCCAACTAGACATGCTAGTACTTACATTTATACCTGTACTCAAGGTTTGTGTTTTAGTTTTATTGTGTATTTTAATCAAAGCATGTACATCTCACATAAAGTTCTTGCTTCAGTACTGTATTAAAGCTTTTCATGCTATCATTTGGACTTCTCATTTGGACTTTAAGTCCATTCCAAATGTTCATGGCAGCATATGAGAAGACCACATTTCCGTATCTACTCTTAGGTGTCTCTATTTTTATATTCTCTCAACTTTTTGGTTTTTCCCTCAGGTTATGTGAATGTCCAATTTTCTTTAATTTGTCATGCAAGTAAAAAGGCTTACTGGTGTCTAATAATTTTTTGATCTGGTTTACCCAGATTATTTGTTGTTAACTTTTTAAAGTAAGCCATTCCAGTTTTTTATATAATGTGCAGTGACAGGTCCACTTACTTGCTCTTAGTGCAAATCTTACCAACCTGTGGTACATCACTTCTACTTTTTTAAGGGCAGAAGCCTTACTAAAACCTTATATGTGTATTCTATAGTCCAGAGTTGGGACAAATAATTGGTTAACAATACACTTTCTCATTTTCTCATTCATACAATAACCTGTTCTTCTTAGTGCTCGCAGTCTACTATTTGATCTTCTAACTGTTTCATTAATGTGATATTCAAAAGTTAATCCTTGGTCTATCCAGAAGCCCAAGCACTTGTATTCAGAGACCTGTTCCAATATTGTATTGTTGTCTGTTTTTATTTCTAATGATTTGTTAGTGTTTTGTAAACTCTTAATAAGTGAAAAATATATGCATTTAGATTTTTTTTACTATTAAGTATGACGTTTGATTGTTCAAACCATTTTTGTATTCTTATTTCAATGTTTGGGTGAATAGAGTATGGGGTTAGTAGTGCTTATGTAACTGTTGTTTACTTTTGGCTTTTTTCTGTTTCCGCCCTTGGTAGGTAAGCTGGGTAGTGAGTAGGGAATAGAAAACCCCAAATAATTACCAATGAATATTCAAACGAGTATGATTACCTAATCCAAGTCACAGAGAGTAGCATGCAGGAGAGGAAACCCCCCAGGTGGAGGAAACCTCTGAGGACCCATGGCTACTGGACCACCCATCCTCCAGGCCAACTAAGAGGAGATGAACCTAGGTTCTAGTAACCATAAGCTAATTTTGGGAGAAAGGTGAACTGTTTGGAGAGATGATGGTCTATCTTCGAATCCATGGAAGATGTATTCTGGAGGACAATTCTGAGGTTGAAGAGGTAGGTCTATTCTGAAGGAACATCTGAATCCTGAGAGTGGAGTAGGTCAGTCAAAAGGGTGAATGTAGTCCAGGTTTCCAAGGTGATGATGGATGATGTTCCAAAGGGAGTGCAAAGACTAATGAGTAGGAAGAGCAGGATGTGATAAATATGCTGCCAGACTTTGAACGGTAGGAATATGATGGGTTATGAAGTCATAAGGTAAGCAATCTAACTTTGTAGAAAGTTTGATGTTTAAGTTAGAGTCTGGAGGTGAGGAGTTAAGTAGTGAGTGATAAGTTGCAATGTAAGCATCCATGAAGTAGATGAAGGAGTTGGACAGAGTCTTTATGTGCCTGGTAGGAATAGTGACGTGAATGATTTTAGACCAATGAAGGGACATTGGTATATGCAGTAGAGATGGTAACTGAATGTATATGGAATAAGTGGAAGTTCAGTACTAGGAATATGAGAGTTGATTTGAGTATTGATGTCATAATGATACTAGTATAGGCTATTGCTGGTGCACCAGTAGAAAAGTAGATATGGGTATTTCTGTGTTGTAGTTGCCATGACATGCTCTGAGGTGGCCCTGACTGTTTTGCCTTATAGGTAATCCAACATCTAAATACTGTGGGAAGCCAGAAATGGGTATATGAAAGAGTCTATAGACTAATGTGGCAATGGGGAGTCAGGAACAGTGTAGAATGCCAAGGATGCCTAGCACTGTAGTCAGATATGGATCTGTTGAGAGGCAAGACTGGGATACTGTAGTGAGACAGCCAGATCGGTTGCAGATATTCAGATTGAGAATCAATGGAAACCTGCTTTCGGTGAAAGTCTTCACTGGAGGGAGTATAGGAGGTGAATCATGATGGATAAGCTGGAAGGACCACTGGATGGGCAGTTGACCTGACTAATGGTAATGTGATGAAGGAATGTAGAAGATTGTATGAAGTATGGTGACATTCAGGAGCTAGATAACAGTGGTTTGGAGAGAATGTCTTTAGTAAGGCAGCTAGGCACTGGAAAGCCAATGATGGGAGTTCTGGGAAGGTATCTGTGAAGGTTTTAGGACATCCATTGGCTATTGAGGAAGTAGGAGTCGGGTAACGTGATCAACATAGTCAGTGCTCATAGGAGAAGCTATGGAAAGGTAAAATGGATGATATCAGTACTGCTCTGAGAGATCTTGTGGTTTCCATTATCCATAACAGCAATGATGATTACAGAGTCATTGCATGACTAAAGGAATGAGGTCACTTTTCCATGTAGAAAGACATCCTGTGAGACATGGTATATAAGGAAGCCATAGTGCTTCAATTGCCAGGATGCGAAGCGAGCATCCAGTAGAGTCGGATGAGGGATGATATATTTCTATAGTCCAGTCAAATGGGTTTCCGGAACTGATCCTGGGAAGATGATTGGGAAGTATAGATAACTCCCTGGTGACATAAGAGTCTATGAGGCATGTTGTCCAAGGGATGTTTACTAGGAGTAGTTTTCCTTAGGTGAAATGAACAAGTGCTCCATTGAGTAGTGGATGGGAGCTGTTAGAATAGCCAGGGTCGGAGTATAAGATAGATAAACAGAAGGAGTAGTTGACTGGGTAGGAATACTGGCCAGAGATAGGGTCAAATGCCCAAAAGAGCAAGAGCAAATGGGAAGAAGCCCTGAGTCGCCAGGGCAGTGAGGAGAAGGCAGTTGTCCATGGATGGAGGGAAAAGTCTGGAGTGGATGTCTGTGGACTGGAGGAAGGAATCCTAGAAGAAGATGGTATAGGCCTAGCCATACTGACATTGCAGGTTCAGGCAGGAACAGGACTAGGTCAGCACCACAGGAAACTGAAGCAGAATGCGGGAAGGCTGCTGCAGGCTACGAGAGGCAGATCCATGGAAGACCAAGAAGTGAAGCCAGGTACCAAGTGCCATGAAGTTGAGGAACAAGAGTCCCATGTCTGAAGAAGATGGTGAACAACAGTGAAGAGACCAGAAGGTGCTGCAACGAAGAAGCACAAGATTCCCATTTCTGAAGGAGAAGGCGAACTTGCATAGATGTCGGAAGGGGCAACCATCAGCAAGGAAGTCCAGGAGAAAGTTGAGCTGGATGGAGGTAGAGACTGAATAAGCTGGTGGAGTCCAAGTCCAGAGCATGAGGAGGACAAGGCGGGGATGAGTATGAAGAGTCCATGGAAGTGTAGTACGGAGACTGATGAGGAAAGATGCAAAAGACAAATGAGGTACAGAGGTCCCGTTCCTGAAGGGAAGCGGTAACCGGGTATCAGGCAGAGAATGCATAATAATGAACCAGTTATTTGCAGATACAGGCTCCCATACCAGGTATTCGAGGTGAGATGACCAGTACATGATGCCGCCAGGCAACGGAGGGTGGTGAATGCAAACAGATAGTGTTTCCGGTTCCGAAGAGAAGTGGTAACCAGGTAGTCAGGTAGAGAATGCATAAGGTTGAAACAGTGGATTGCAGACATGGGGTTCCAGTCCTGGTAGGAAGTGAGAGACAACCTTCAGTCAATGCTGCCAGGCAGAGGTAGGATGTTGAATGTAAATGAGGTATATTGGTCCCATTCGCGAAGGGAAGCAGCAACTGGATAGTCTGGTAGAGAATGCAGAAGGTTGGAACAGTGGAATGCAGATACAGGCTTCCATCCCTGATAGTCGGTGTGAGACGACCTTTAGTTGATGCTGCCAGGCAGAGGTAGGATGTTGAATACTAATGAGGTGTAGTGGTCCCATTCCTGAAGGGAAGTGGCAACCGGGCATCAGGGAGAGAATGCATAAGGTTGGAAAAGTCGAATGTAGACTTAGGCTCCCATCCATGGTAGTCGAGGAGAGATGACCTTGACTTGAGGCAGCTAGGCGTAGGTAGGATGTTGAAGGCACATGGGGTAAAGAGGTCCCATTCCCGAAGGGAAGTGGCAACCGATAACAGGTAGAGGATGCATAAGTATCACATGGTAGAATGCAGCCATGGTACTCAGGGTGAGCTAACCTTCACTCAATGACACCAGGCAGAGTTAGGGATGGAGGATGTCAGGTTTGTAAGTAGAAGGTAGAAGTGAGTGTAAGAGAATCCCATCCCTGGTACACAGGGCAAGCCTACCTTCGCTCTGTACCTCAGAAGGTATGAGTTAGGGACGGAGTCCAGAAATACTGCTAGTATGGGCTAAGCAAGGAAAAGGCAGCTGGTTGCATAGTCTTAGGTAGGTAAATTGTGAGGCAATAGAAATGGGAAGGAAACAGGTCAGAGTAGGAGAATGTGAGGGGGAGTCATAAGGAATGCCAGTGAAGGGGAGTTAAGAATAATCCAGGAAGGAGCATGCTGGTAGTGATGTAATGCAATGTATGACTGAGGCAGAGTAGGTGAGAAGGGTAAGGAGCCATGCGAAGGTAGCAGAGGCCAGGTAGGAGGATGGAAAGGTAGATCATATGGCTGGCATGAAGCAGGTTCCTTAGAGACCAAACAGGGTGTAGCAGGGTAGAGGTGCCAGGGCCAAAATGGTAGGGGGTGCAGGCTCCAGACTAGGGGTATGGATAGCATGAGGCAGGACAGGAGAAGGGGCATAAATGGGGATGGAATGCTGGTATTAGGAGCAAAAGGCCCAAAAGGAAAACCAGGGAAGCACAGGACCACAGCAGAAATTGGGGGGGGGGGGACAGAACAGCAGGGAATAAAGATGTCACCAGCAGGAATCATGGACAGTGGGTGAACTGCCAGAAAAGGCCAGAGATATGCCAGCCCCAGGACAGGGAATGGAGAGAGAAGTAATGGAAATGAGAGGGGTGGCTTCCAAATGAACACATACCCACACAAGACTGTGTGGGGGGGGGTCACTGGAGCAGAGAACATGGCATGGAATGGAGGTGAGGAAGCAGCAGAGTGGAATACAAAAGAAGAACCGCTGACATGCAGATGGGAGCAAGGTAAGCAAGGTTAGGAGCAGGACAATGCTGACCCAAAGCCAATGGCACTGGAGTCAGACTAAACACAAAGCAAAGAGAGGGGCACAAGAACAAGCCCAATGAAGCTGCAGGCAGGCAGGCTAGGTAGACATGGAGCCAGCAAGAGGAATAGCAGACGGACGGAGGAATGAAAGGACTGCATGTGTGGAATTGCCATGCATTTGTCCCAGGGAAAAACTCAATAACAAAGAGAGAGGGGAGCATGTTGTAGCATCAAGATCTGAACATGGTGGAGTGGGAACTGCATGGCAATGCAAGGGCAGTAGTGCCAGCCATGTGAAATTGATGTCATCCAGATCAAGTGCAGCAGTGTCCAAAGAAAGCAAACCAGAATGGCATGGCAGACTAGAAAGCAGCTTCGTCCCTTTTTGGTACAGCTCAAGGGAACGCCAGTATAATGGCAGCACAGGACACTGCCCAAATGAGCAGTAGAGGCAGAATTCCCAGAAGCAGGCAGAGCAGGCAAAATACAGAAGTCGACAAATGGGGGAGGGAGAAGTAGGGATCCAGGCTGCTAGCAGGCCGACAATGGAAAACAATGTACCAACTGTCTGGCAGAAAAGTACAGTGGAGTGAGTCGGGTGGAAGCAATGCTGGGGGGCTGCCTATCAGAGGTCAGGAGCCACGCCACACATAGCACTGCAGCTGGAGCAATGAGGGGGAAAAAATAGCAAAGAATGCCAGGAGCCATGGAGCGAGGTTGTTTCCGCCCAGCTGGAGAAGCGCAGCATACTTGCAATATCAGGAAAGGAATGAACCCAAGAAGTCCAAATGAGGCAGAAATGGAGACTGAGACGCAGCCCCTGCAGCAGCGAGACAGAAAGGTGAGCATAGCAGGGCAATAGAGGGCGCATGAGGGATAATGACACACCCCAGAAAAGGAGGCAAGGAAGGAGCGGCAGCTCCGAGAGTGACTGGCCCACAACAGAGGGACAGTCCAAGGGGCCAACAAAGTCAGAGAGGAGCACAGATGAGGTACAGGGAGGAAGGAGGCAAATGGGAGCAAAAAACAGGCAACATATGGGAGGGGAGGAACGAACGCAGTTCACAACATACAGGGAGCAGCACAAGCAAGAAAGTGCAGTAGTCCGAGTGCGACCTTCGAGGGCTCAGGGAAGGAAAGAATGGAGCAGAGAGGGGAGGAGGCTCAGACCACAAGCCACGCAGGAGCCCAGGTGCCAGTTGTGTCACAACACGCTAAGCAGAGAATTACCATGGGAGGATGGCCTTGTAGGATATGTGGGAGGAGCTATTCCCCCACATTGAACCTCAAGCTATAGCACTCCCAAAAATCACCTTGCAAATCCAACTGTATTTTTTCAATGCTTGATCCCCTTGTTAGTATTACTGTATCATCCACATATCCACATATCCACATCCACAAGGGTGGCAGTATAGCACAGTGGTTTAAGGCTCTGAGCTGCAAATCTGGTGACATCCAGCAGACCAGACCTGGGTTTGAATCCCACAGCTTCCACTTGTGTACTGTGTGACCCTGAGCAAGTCACTTAACTTCCCTGTGCTCCCAGGTTGCTCCTGTGAAAAAAAGCTTTCAGCTTAGTGTGCTACTCCTGGTTAAACAACTGAAAAATAAAAACATATACAAAGCTCTGATTTTTCTGCTATTTTTACTACTTGATTTGTATAGATTAGATACAAGAGGGTTGCAAATGGTGCAACTCTGTTTACCATCAGTACATGCCAGTTCTCCTGACACACTCTAATCAAGTAGCCTTCTGTATCTCTATGGGGCACAATGCGGGCACACAATACCATCTCCCACAGACAGCCAGACCACCGATGTACAGAGGTCCGAAATACCCAGTGGGAGGAAGCATCCGATACCTGAGTGTTATGCCCTTGATCACTACCACCAAGAGTAGTATGCCACGTGATTGTTGCAAATACACTCCCATTTTAACTTGCCATACATAAACCTATATAGGAAGATGTCTGTAGTGCTTTGTGTACATGTGCTGCCATTGATCCTGAAGATGTATTTCCCTAGTGTTTCTATGGAGGGTAATGTCTTCTGACGTGATGATAGGCATCCTTTGTATTTCATCCATTGCATATGGGGTAATTCTGTTTGTTCTCTGATATCCTCTGCAGGACATTGCTTTGCTATACTTCACATCTCTATGTAGAAAATCACTGAAGGTCCTCTGGACTTTTCCAAGGTGGTACATATGATGCTAGTGATAGGTCTCTCTGGTCATCCAGAAACAATGGACTGTGGCAGCGCATGGAGCTGTTAGACCAGCTGTGGTAAGTTTAAGCACAGATAGGTCCTGTGATCTTTGCAAATCCCAAATAAGGGGATGCTGCGTCCTGCCATAGGTGCAGGCCCCCCCCCCTTCTAACCAGGTGCAGGGCAGTGTTAGGTACAAGCATGGAACAACTGAGTTTGACATACATGGTATACTGTGATGTGCGTGACCTCGATTGAGTGACCCCCAAAAGGGTGACTCAATCACAGCGCATGGCACAGCAGCTGCTGGGCAGCTACAGTGACCAGATGGGGTGGGTTGGTGACCCTAGTGACAGGACGTCATTATAGGTATGTGCATGGGGGGGGGGGCAAGCATGCTCGGCGAGGGGTGGAAGGGGATTTGAGGGCTGGCGCTGTGGAAGGTTGCTGAGCTGGCCCTGTGGTGTAATGGGTTGGCTCATGGCTTTGGCTGCTAGAGTGCTGGGTTTGGGTCCTGGCGCAGGTTTGTTTTTGTTTCGCCCAGCCCAAATTTATTTTTTTTATGTTTTGCCCTCCCTGACATGCACCCCTGGAGCTGAGAATCCTTAAGTAGAGAGTGCAGGGGCACAGCCCCCACATAAATAAAAAATGCAAGTCTCCAGCTCTATTTTGTTGTGTACCGGGGAGTTAAAGGGCCAAAATTGATTTTCGTCACTCTGACTTTACCGTAACAGTGATCGCCCTTTGGCGGTCACCATTATCACATTGACCAAATACATAACCCTGTTCTTGCAGCACGCAGCATTTGAAAATCAGCATTGCCACAAGGATTGATGCATCCTGCTCCTTGCATCCTTTGTTTTTTTTGCAAGCAGTCTAAGACCTTTGAAAATCTGGCCATTAGCGTTTTTATGACCCCCACCTTATGACCAAGACGGGTGGATTTTTTTAATCTTGTTCAAAAGGTGATTTTTTTTTTTGAGCAAGTGTAAAAACATTTTTTGGAGGGAATTTAAATTTTACACCTGCCTTGTTCAAGAGGTGGGGTAAGAAACAAGGCTACAACGAAAACTTGGGGCAAAAATGTTTAACAATGACAAAGTTATGAGAAAAGTATAAGAAAGGAGTTAAACAGGATGCCTTCCTGCACCTCCGCTGTTCAGCCTCTGTATAATTAAAGTAATAGAAAACTTGGGTATAACAGAGAGGTGCTCCAAAAATTCTAGACTATAAAATCAATGTCTTATTCTATCCAGATAACGCCCTCATGCCTCTCAACTTGTCATTAATGAAATGAGGGACACAGGCATTCAAAATGAAGGACAGTAACCTGCAAAACGAGGGACACATCCTCGAACATGGAGAGAAACGCTAAGAGCAATGGGGAGACCATTGCCTGTACTGGAATAAAGTTTATTTTTGATTTTGCATGTTAGAATATTATAAATTTCAGCTTAAAACCTGAATCTACTGCACCTTCTCTGAGAAAAGTATCTTTTACGTGAGGGACAGGTGAGGGACTGAGCAATTTTGATGGGTAAAATGAGGGATGTCCCTTGTAATCCGAGGCATGTGAGAGGTATGGTTGCCCTTGTTTTCTGTACCTCTGCCAGTCTGCAGAAGACATGAAACAATATATTAGATACTTTAAATTTTCTTAAACTATAATTAAATGTGCACAGATCAAAAGTCATGGTAGTTGCCAGTACAAGGAAGTCAAACATAAAATGGGAAGTGAATAATAATCCCATGAAAATTGTAGAAACCTTTGTTTACCTAGGAGTTACTATAAATAACAGAGGAAACTGGGGAAAACATATTGAAAAGAGGAAACAGGCAGCAAGGAAGTCCATACACAGGTTTGGGAAAATGTTTGCTAAACAGTCATTTACAGCCATAATGAGAGTATGCCAGGTAAAACAAGCATTTGTCAATGCTGAATGTTGTCTCGCTGGCATTGGTACTGGTAATGCAGGAGTTAGGGATGCATAATAGGAATGGCAGTGAAGTATTGAACTGAAGCTAACGCCACCCTCACCCTGCAGAGACTGACAGGCGTTGGGGTGTGCCTTTGGGTTGTCAGCTATAATGCTTATGCCATTCTACCTCACCCTACTCTGCAGACACTGACAAGTGTCATGGTGTGCTTTGGGGTCATTGGGCCTTATACTTACCCCATTCCATAAAGAAATATGCTGAGGTGGGCACAGTATAGGAGAATGGGGTGAACTGTAGGGGCGAACACTCCAAGGCAGACCTCGATGCCTGTCACTGGCTGCAGGGTGGGGGTGGAATGGTGTGAGCATTACAGCCAATGATCCCAAGTCACACCCCTGATGCCTGCCAGTCTCTACAGGGTGGGGAGTTACAGTTGGAAACCCTAATACCGTAGGCGTTTGTTGGTATTTTCACTTCAAATTTTCAACATAGGCTTTTGTGATGCCACCTCACGAAGAGCGGCACTATCTGTTTGTTAGCTGAAAGGTAGTTTAGCACAACGGTTATGCCATTTTGTGACACAGGGATGAAAACACATTTTGGGCAGGATGTGAAAATTTACAACTGTGTTGTTTTATGAGGAGGTGTAAAAAAATTGCAACGTTAAAAATCTGGAGTGAAAATATGAAAAATTGGTGAAGTCATGAGCATGCATAGAAACAGCGCAACACACGTCCGTAACCCAGTTATTTTCGGATGTTTTTTAACCACATTTTCAAAATATGCATTTTGGGACCTCCTCTCATGAACAGTTGCACTGTGATTTTGTTAATTTGTCCCAAAAGTTGATTTCCCACAGTGACCACACCATTGTACGCCATAGGTACGAAAACACATTTTGGCCAGGATATGTAAAATGACAGCTATACTGTTCATAAGGAGGTGTGGGAAAATGGCAATTTTGAAAATCTGGAATGAAAATTTTACAGATTCATGAAGTTAAAAGCGTGCGTGGGAACTGCACAAGCACGCTTATAAAACAGCCATTTTTTTGATTTTTTCCACCAAATTTGAAACATAGGCTTTTTGAGAGCCCCCCTCATGAACAGTGGCGCTGTAGTTTTGTTAATCAGTCCTGAAAGGTGATTCTGCGCAGTGACCGCAAAATCATCTTTTGGGACCGAATAACGCCATGACAGTGACTGAATCCATCAGGAGGGGTCCCAATAACCCCATGTTGAAAATTTCGTGTTAAAATTCCCAAAAATGGCCAAGATATGTACCAAAGTTGAAAAAACCCTATTTATGCCATTATACAGCTTACCGGCATTTCTTCAGTTCGTGGTCGGCTTTGAAGAGTGCAGACGTATTCCCGGTCCACCGATGATTGTCGCGCCAGGCTCCTGAGGTAAGTATGGGGTGAGGGGGTTGTGGGGAGGCAGGGCATGCAGATGGTGGGTGTGGGGTGGGGAAGGGGGCAGGGAGACCACGAGGGACCATTTTCTTCTTTCACAGATTTACGGGACAGTTTTTCTTTTTCAGGGGATTTGGCATGCTGGGGTGGGCTTCCAGCATGCCACCTAAGTGTTTTTTGGGGAGGGGATGCTGTAGCCAACGGGGGATTAGGCACCCCCGTTGGCACACACTGAAGTGGGGCAAGAGTTGAGGGGGATTGGGAACCCCCCTAGACACACAATAAAAGTGGAGGGGCATTAGGCCGATGGGGAGTGGGCTCCCCATCGGCAAAAGAAGTGCGTTGGGGCACTCTGCAGGCGCTGTCACCAGACACATCAGGAGGGTTGTAATTGTGCTGCTGCATGATTGCAGCAGACCCTTTCTTAGATCAGGTCGCCACCTGACATATGCCTGGTGTCACCGCCTGCAGCTGCCTTATTGGGGAATGAGGGACACACCTTCTGATGCGTGCCCTGCATTTGCCCACAGTGACCGCACCTCCAAATCTGTTACTAGTGCAATATGTTGGTTGACGTGCACGCGCGAGCCAACATAAAAAAAAAAATTCACATATCTGATATGGCGCAAAAGTGTGGGGAACAGAGAAAAAGTTAGTTAAACTAGTAACTACAACATTTATGTTTACGATTGCTCTAGTAGTTTATACCTGGTGAATTTCTAAGAACTGAAACCAAGTAAAGAGCTATATCAGCTTTGGTGGATATTAGATTGAAAGCCTTCTGGTTTAGAATAGTTAGGGCCAGATAGTCAAAGCTTTGAGCATCGCGCAAACCGTTTGCACGGGAATAGCACCGGTTGAGCATGGGGACGCCATTTTCAAAAGAGCAAATACCACGTGCAAACCACAGTAGCACTGGGCAAACCCATAATGTGTGCAACGGGCAAAGTGAGGGGACAGGTACATGCATACACGGGAAATGGAATATTCAGAGGGATAGCACAGCGCAAGGCTGCATTGCACGACACATAGCATGGCGCTGTTTGTCACCTATAAAAGGCAGGTCTTTCAGGCCAATCAACAGAGGAGGGAGTGGCCATACCAGGAAGTGAAAATGGCTTTATTCAGCAATGCTGTAGTGCTGCACCTCATGGAGGAGGTTGTGGAGAAGGAAGAAAGGGAGCAGGCACAACCAGGCCCACACCGCAGGCCAAGGAGGAGATATGCTGCACACAGATGGTATCGGCCTAGAGTCACCTTTGAGACCCTGTCTGATGAGCACATCATTGACTGGTACAGGATGGACAGGGGAATGTTGAGGCAGTTATGCAAACTCCTGTATGAGCAGCTGCAGCCAAACACCAGATGCAGCCATGCCTTGTCGGTTGAGGAGAAGATGACGGCAGCAATGTGCTTCCCAGTCACCGGAAGATTCCAGCGCCCAGCGGGGGGCACCATTGGGGTATTGCAGTCTGCCACCTCACTCCTCCTGACCCAGTTCCTTGATGCTTTTCTGCTCAATGCTGGTGAGTTCATAGTATTCCCCAGCACAGCAGCTGAGGGCAGAGAAGCCATGCAGCAATTCTATTGAGTTGCACACCTACCAGCCGTACTCAGTTCCAGTGACTGCACCCATGTCCCCATCCATGCACCACCTGGCGATGGCAGTGACATCTATGTGAACAGGAAGGACTACCACTTCATCAGTTGCCAGGTGGTGTGCGATGTGACAGGGCACATCAGCAATGTGTTTGCACAATACCTCAGCAGTGCCCCGATGCCTTCATATGGCACTATTCCCAGCTGTGCCAGGCTTTTGAGGAGAGCAGCATACACAGTGGGCACCTTGTTGGTGAGTATGGGCAGCCACGACAGGGAAAAAGCATAGGGAAGGTGGGGACAGGCATGGGCAGCCAGGGAAGGGGCAGGGACAGGGGCGGTGGGACAGCATCACAGGAGATGCACAGCAACAACGGGCACACAGCATGACAGCAACACTAACAGGTGCCATCTCTTCACAGGGGACAGTGCCTATCCCCTGCAACCCTGGCTGCTTACACCAGTACCCTGGCCGGCCACAGAGGCTGAGGAATGGTATAATGATGCACACGCTGCAACCAGGAACATCATAGAGAGGGTCTTTGGAATGCTAAAAATGCTGTTCCACAGCATAGACCAGTCAGGTGGTGCCTTACAGTACAGGCCTCAGAAGGTATGCCATATCATCCTATCCCATTGTATGCTACACAACATGGCATTCAACCATGGGATACGTGCACCTGAACCTGAGGAACAGTCTGACAGTGAACCTGAGCCAGAGGTCAGGTGGACAGTACAGCAACTTAAGAGGTGGGATCCTTGCATGGCCCACAGAGCCCTGGAGCACAGGAGCAGCATTATCCAGACACTAGCATAGAGGGGACAGTGAGTAAACACAAAACAGACAACAAACATGTCATGAACAGAGCATTTTTTAGTTGTGAAGATCCAGTGCAGTGTACACAGTGCACCACTCTGGTGATGTACATGCTGGCAGTGTGATGTAGTGATGTGGTGCAGTGTGTGGTGCGAACTGCATGTCATGCAGATGTGCAGAGTGTACAGCTATAGTGCATGCACATGTTGACAGGTGGGGTGGCATGTAAGGGAACTGGGGGTGTGGAGGTCTGTGTGCGGGCAGGGGATCAGGGTTGTGTGAGTGTGGGTGAGTGTGCATGTGAGTGAGACATGGGCACACCATGCGTGGAGGTGGTGCCCATCAGTGGCACCTGCCACCCTGCACATGACGCACCCCCTGTGTACGTGTCACTGAGCTAGGCGTGCTCTGTGCCAAGGACATGGGTGAACTGTGGTGATGTTGGGAGGGCGGTATGCCTGGGGTCTCGCAGAGATGCAGGCACAGGTGTGGAGGGAGGCCTGTGCAGGTGTGGAAGAGCTGACACCCACCCTGTGTGCACCAGTGGCACACCAGTTCACACGCATGGCACGGCTGTGCTGTGGTCCGTGTGCACCCTGTAAGCCTGCCATGTGTTTCTCCCACAGCACATCCACGAGGTCCTGCACAGCAGCGGTGAGCCCCCAAAAGCCATGATCAATGGTGGCATGGATGGGGGTCATCCACTTCTCTGCCCACTGCTTGGCACAGGCAAGGGCGGATCCCACCATTTCCCCGCAGCTGGAACAGCTCATGGCTCACCTCCCTGTGGAACTCATGCAGGTACAGCTGGGCCGCATTCTGTGAAGTCAGGGCTGCCTGGAGCATGGGCCATTACTTCTGGCCATCCTGTACCAGGTGAGCAGTGCTAACCTGCCCTGTGGGTGGAGGTTGTGACTGCTGTTGATCATGGTGGGGTGACTGTGCGCATGCCAGTGGTGTTAGCTGCTGATAGGCAGGCTGCTGCTGCTGTGGGCCTGCAGGAGTTGGGTCATGCTGCAGGGCCGGCTCCACGGCCTGTGGCCGGCAGCTCATGTCCAGTGGGGCACACTGGCCAACCCCATGGCCGACAGCCATGAGCTGGACAGCGCCATGTGCCTGTGCACCCCCCACCACCAATGCTCCTATGTGTCTGTTCCCCGCTGGTCCTGCCCCAATGTCTCCACACACAGACCCACCACTGGCAGGGTGTTGTCCTCCACTGCCTCTGAGCCTTGGCCACATGTAATGGTGAGAATGACCACCTGCTCGCCACTCAGGTCCTCCACCTGTGCATCCTCATAAATGCCAAAGGACTCCAGGAATGCGGCATCCTCCTCGGACGACCCAGTAGTGCCACCATTCGCTTGTGTTCCATGGCCACTGACTGGTCACACATCCAACACCAATGCAGGACCCCACATGACACCCATGCCTGATGCTGATGGCCATACCTCTGCAGCATCGTCATCCACCTCCTGTACTGCTGTACCAGGCACCTCCTGGGTCACGGCCTGCCAGGCACCCTGCACTGTGAAGGAACAGAGACAGCGTCAGTGCCCAGTACAGTGCACAGACAGCAAACACGCCACCACCACATGCACCCCCAACAGTGGCTGCCCCACAGTGCAACTGTGCACACCCCACAGTGCAACCCATGTGAATGCCAGCGATGCTCCCATGCACACAACCCTACCTAATGCACACATGCACCAACATCCTTTGCACCTATGCATACTGTACACCACCAGCACATGCACACCACAGTGCAACACACTAACTACAACCACACTGTGACACACCCATGCATGCAACTGACATGCACCATGACAGTGGGAAGAGGTGCCACTGCCCCGTCGGTGTCGGCCAGGCAGCAGTGGACATATGCTGCAGACATACATACCCTAAGTGGTGTGAGCAGTGTCTCACACCCACCACCCTCGACTTCACCAACCACCACTGGTCTCAGGGTAGAGGCAACCAAGGCCATTAGTGGGCCCCACTCCCACTGTTCCATGGGCTGTGGTCCCCCACCCATACACAGATGTTCCCACAGTCGCTGGGTCTCCTCATCCTTGGCTCAGTGCAGTAGGTTATTCCACTACTTTCTTACTGTGTCACTGCTGTGACCACGGCCAGCCATGGCATTCACCTCTGCCGTGATCTCCTCCCACATGAGCCTCATGGCAGCATCTGCTGACTTGTTCCTCCGCAGTACAAGCTCCCTCTCCTTCACTGCATGTACTAGAGCCCTGAGCTCATCCCCAGAGAATTTGTGGGCCCGGAGCCACTCCTGCCCTGCTGCGTCACCTGTGTGGGACAGAGGAAATGGCACATGTTACACACAGTGGCATATGATGTGTACACACACTAGCAGTACTCAATGGGCATGACACACTACACACCCACCATGCATTGCCTGCCCCTGCATGCAGCTGGAACAGTGCATGCAGACCGTACCACACAGTGCTAGGGATGGCTGCACACCTCCACATTAAATGTGCAGTGGTGCCTGCACAGCCACTGCCAGCAGTGCCCATGCCGCTGACCTGGGCCGTGTGTGCCCGCTGCACTGGCAGCACATGGCGGCATGGACGGTGCAGTGTGTGACCATGCAGTGGACCGGCATGCACACACCAGGCACACAGTACCATGCGGGGTCCATCAGGCCCAGGGAACTAGGCAGGCAGCTGTGGGTGTACAGGCCGAGTCCAGAGGCCCCCCATCCCCCACCCCACTGGGACACAGCCTGTGCAATGGCTGACCTGGGCATGCCCAGTAGTCTTGCATGACATGCTGTGCATCCAACCATCATGGTGTGAACCCCTAGGATGGGATGGCTTACCCCCCAAGAACCATGTAGAGCACAGGCCCAGCACTGTGTTGAGTGCCTGCCAACAGTCCAGCATCTGTACTGTTGCAGGCACCATGCACAACTGTACACGTGTGTGGAATGTGTGTAACCTAGCCTACACCGCTGTACTGTACTGTGGACTGGCCTGCATGCTGTACAAACCTGCCTGCTCCTGTGGCTCTCCTGGGATATCCTGCTGTCTAAAGTGCGGCCTATATCAAACATGCACAACACTGCAGTCCCTATCAGCAACACAGGTGGAGCACTGTTTGCCCTTAAATAGCCCTGTCAGGCAATCAGGCCTGTTTGGCATGCAAATGAGGCTGTAATGATATGGTAATCACCCAGTTTGCTCCCCTGCATACACAAGTACCCTAATTTGCATAGCCACTTTGAATATGGTTTGTGTTAGCGCAGGACAAGCGGATAGCACCGCCAAAGGGCTAGCGCCGAGCTATCTGGCCGAGTCATTGCATGGCGCTGTGTCATTAGCGCTACGCTGAGTGCCATTACGCGTGCCCTGGGGTGCGTGCTACCATGTCTGCACTGCACAGTGTTACACTGTGCTATAGCCATTTGCATGACAGCACAGTGCACGTCCACTGTGGCTGCGCTGGGGTCATGGCAGGGTCGCACATGTGCACTGCGCAGACTTCTGGGTTGCATGGCAGTAGTGCACATGCACCATGGCACTAGTCACAGGTGGTGTGTATATGTGCAGGGTGTGCCCCAATGTCACATTAATAGCACTTTCCATGTGTGTGGCCATGTCTGGATGACACAAGCAGAGGTCAATGGTTCAAAGGGACAGGCATTGGGGTGATGTGGAGATGGCAAACCTGGTCCAGCTGGTCCAGCAGAGGCACCGACGCCTGTTTGAGAAGGTCCAGGAGGGGGACCTGCCACAGTGCCAGGTGTGGGCCTCCATTACCCACCACCTGTCTGCCAGGACAGGCATCCCATGTGACGGGGAGAAATGCCAGTACCGGTATGCAGACCTGCGGCACAGGCAGCAACAGCAGCTTGAGCTGTACCGGCAGATGGTGCGTGATGGGACAGAGCCCGTTTCAGGCAGGTGATGGCTAGCACCGCACCCAGCTGTCATATGTGTGTGTGTGTGTGTGTGGCTGCAGTCCCTGGGGTGTGTCAGTGTGTTGGGTGGGGTGCCTGTGCATGTGCCTGACACCTCATATACATACCTGGCAAGGGGGCTCTTGGACGTTGCTGGTGTCATTGGGTACATATCTGTGGCATGTGCTGTTTGTGCCAGGGCCCATAGCTGTATAGGTGTGGGGGTGTGGGGGATACCAGCTCCCCAGAGATTTTGGAGTGTTGGATGCTCTGTGGTGCATATTGTGACTTCCATAGACCATACCACCTCCATGTGTTATGTACACCCACCACACCTGACCCCCAGCCTTGTCTGCTGTGCTCATACATGGTGGCGGTGGGCTGCGTGCAGCTGTGCATGCTGTACACACCAGCGGCCTGTGGTACGGTTGGGACCTCAGCGTACGGCACCTCCACCGCTGTGTGTGTGTCATGCCACTGGCTGCCTGCATGTGGCCATGGTCCACAGCGCTATTGCCAAGCTGTGCTGCCCTGTGTGCACAGTGCCCATGTAATGGGCCATTGTAGCATCACCTGTCTGGGGCACGGTGTGGCATGGGTTACACAGGGTGCCTGCAGGGGGGCACATGTGCATGTGCTGTGTCATGTGAACAGTGGGGGGGTTGTTGTGGGATACCCTGTGTACCATGGACACTGCTGTGGCATACCATTGGGGCTCACATTGTAGTAACGGTGCTGTTCCCTTTTCCCACTGCAAGGTGCAGTGACCAGACCAGATCAGGGAGCGCAGATCAGCAGGGCACCCAGGGCAACACCAGGGATGGGCAGAGGGTGCCGCCAATGCCTCAGCGGGTGGTGGAGAGCAGCCCTGATGATCGGAGCCTATTGCGTGAGTACACTGCTTTTTCTACACACTGCACAGCTTGTGACATGGGTGGGTCTTTCCATGGGCTGGCAGTGATGTTCCCACCATGTGCCCAGCTGTCTGCCTGGTACCATAGCATGTGCAACATGGTACTGTGTAGGGCACCAGTGTGGCAGGGTGCAGCATGTTTCTGGGTGGGCAGCAGCCATATGCTGTGCCTGCTTGGGGAAGGGGGGGGCGTGTGGGGCCTACATGCTGTACTGTTGTGTGTTGCAGTTGCCATATATAGCCCTACTTGACTGTTCTGCTGCTCACATGGCATGTGCCATTCACATTACCTTGTCTAGGGTTCCGGGGTGCTGCAAGGTGTGTTGTAGTGGCATGCCAGTGGTGTTCACACTGCACATTTCATGGGGCTGTGCAGTGGTGTGGTGACTGCTTCACTCTGTTGGTGTGTGGGCAATGTTTTTATTTATTCATTTATTTATTTAGTTTTTGTTGACTGGGTAAGTGCACTAGAAAATAGGCAAGACCCGGGGAAGGGGGATACAGATGAATGCCAACTGACCTTGAACCAGATTAAGCTGTTGGTGGTATTTTTTTTTAGTGAATGAGGGAAATTTGGCCAGTACACTGGGGAAATTCCGCTACTCTTTTCGATAAGTGCCATGGGATCTTTAACATCCACCTGAACTACCACCAATCCAGGCAGATGGGACCTCGGTTTAATGTCTCATCCGAAAGACGGCACCTCAGAAGTGCAGCACCCCTCTCATGCTGCACTACAGTGTCAGTACTGAGATATTAACCCAAGTGCCAGATGTGAGAACTGAACCCACAACCCTCTGATCTCCCGGCCTCAGAGGTGAGTGTGTTACCTACTGAGCCACTGACACTGTACTCTGGCCACTGGTATGTCATGGTGGGACTTGGCACAGGACGGGCGGCAGCCATCCACAATGCCTGCTGGGGGGCCCTAGTGCCATGTAGGCCTGAGTGGCTCTGCCCATCATGTGTGCCTGTTGCATGCAGCTGTGTTGGGGGCCATGTTCCTGTACTGGCTGGTGATCCCCTGTCCCTGCAGTGCCTGGTGTTTGTACACCGGGTATGCATGGCAGTGCAGGGGATGGTTGACTGTGGTGGTATGATGTGCTGTATTTCCGCCCCTGCGTCAGGTGTTGTTCCCACCACCGGGGGTGGGCCCTGCCCTACCATGGCTACCTGTGTGGCACTGTGCTGGGTGTGTGTTTGGCCTACTGCTGTCCTGTCACTGGTGGCCCATGACCTGTATCCCTGTGTTACATGGGTGTGGCCATGCATGTCTGCCTTATGTGTGCTGCTGCAGTGGGTGGTGACACCACCACATGCCATGCTCTGCTATGGTACAGGCTGCTTACCATCATACTGTGTTGTGGCTGTGCCCCTTTCTCTGGTGGGTGTCTTCTGTGTTGTGTATTATAACTCTGTTTCTCTGGGCAGCATGTCCCAACATGTGTCATCCCATGTGTATGTTGTACATTGGCCCATTGTTGTTGACATCTCAGGGACTGGCTGTCTGTTCGCACTGTTACACTGTGCACACAGCTGTGCTGTGTGGTGTCCACTGTGCTGTGGTGTTGTCAGCATACATCCATGAATGTCCGTGTACCTTGGGGTGGTGCATGCTGCCTGTGTCCTCCAGCCTCGTCCTGCAGGTGTGTCACAGGTGTGCATCGTGTATTGTTCTGTACTGCCACGTGGGCAAGGTTGTTGGGACATGCTGTACGCCCGTGTGGTACCTGTGCCTCTGTGTCAGTGTCCCATCCTGACATGGTCCCCCTTTCTCCTGTAGGTCCACTCTGGTTTCACTGTGGGCCACCTGTCCGGAGGAATCCGAGGGAAGGGATGCACTCCTGCACCAAGTGGTGCAGCAGCAGCGGACACTAATAGAACAGCAGGCTGTCCTCATCGCCAAGACCAGGAGGGTAGCATCCATCCTCGAATGGCTGCCAGCACCCTCCATCACCCAGTCATAACTGTCTCCCTTTGTCTTGTTTTGCTTCCCAACCCCGTCCCCTTTGCCTGCCCTCTGTTTGTCCCAATCTGTAGTCCTACTTCACTCCCTGTGTCTACTTCCCTATCCCCTTCCCCTTCATTTCCACTGCCCCTGTACATATGTAAATGTTGTATATAATTTCCCATTTTCCTTGCAACTCCTGTGTTTGCCATTGTTTTACGGCCCTTTCATTTTCCTGTCAGTTATACTGTTTCTTTGCTTACTCTGTCATCCTCCTTTCCTTATTTCCCTGTTGTTTGTTGCTGTTTTTTGGCCAGCTTTTCCTCTGTATTACTTTTCCTGTTGTTATCCTGCCATTGTTGTTGACATTTTGAATTTTATATACTTTTTGTTGACATACCTGTGCCCTGTGTCTTTTTGGGGGGCTTGGGTGTAGTGGGCATTTTGGACTGTTCCATTGTTGTCACTTGTGGGTCATGGTTGTTCCTTGCCATTCACTGGTACTGCTGTGCTGTCTGTTCCTGGGTTTACATTCAAGGCTGTTTTACTTTTCATGTGTTCCTGGGCGGCCACGTTCACCTCTACACTGTGTTTCTGTGGGTGTTTGCACTGCCTGTCTGGGAGTTATATTCAGTGCTGTCTTATTTGCTGTAGTCAGTGCTGTCTTATTTGTTATATTCAGTGCTGTCTTACTCCCAGGCTATTTTTGCCTTGCACTCCTGGCCCTGTCTGCCCTGCTTCCTTTGCATGCTATATTCAGTTGATTTGCACTGTGCTATTCCTTTTGAATATAGCTTGCTTTTTGCTCCAGCTAAATTTGCCCGCCAGGCAGTGCTAATTTAGCCCCGGGGCAAAGTTTTGAATATCTGGCCCTTACTGTTTCCTTAATGTAATATTTAGGGCAACTTGGAAAAAAAAAACCTTAAAAATGTAGCTGATGGATTACAGAATCCAAACTGATTCTCAAGCCAAGGTAAAAAGTTGAGGAACTACGGTGTATAAACTTTACTTGAAATTAAGAATGGATCAGTAAATAACTTCATATAGAAATAGTGCAGTACTAATTGTAAAAGATGTGAGCAAACAACATGATATTGCATGGATAGAAAATACAATTACTTTTCTGCTATATAAATCATTAAAAAGTTACATACCAGAGAATCATATTTGATTTACTGTGAATCCCATATGGACCTCCAAGTTATAGCCTGTTTGAGGATAGAGTTAAATCATCAGTGATACACAAACTTTATTACATGGAGTACCTTTACTAGTTAGGGATATTTATAAAGTATTTTCTCTTCCCATGCTCTAGGCCTTTGACAGAGAACACACTTGTGTTAGAATAATTATGAAGGGTCCAGAGCTCAGACCGAATAGTCCCAAGTGTCAAAGCTGCCAACTTTCTCTTATTATTTTCTCCTTGTTGGACTGGGGAAAGGGGTACTACAGTCCCAAGAGAGAGCCAAAACAGCTTGTTTAACTGTTGTTACACCTGGTTGACTGTTTATACTGCAGTTACCTCCATGTTATACTTATCAGTGTTGAGCTTCATACTGAGTTTGTAATGAAAAGCATAATCCTTCCTTCTTCGTATTAGTGTTGATCTGGATAAATAGCAATCCAGAGAGCCTGTGTTAACATACAGTATCTCTGTAAGTTCTACCTAACCATGGATGTTATCAGGCCACTGAGAAGACTAGCAAATATATGGTCCCCCTACCATATGCAAGATTATAGAGGGAGATTTCTGTATATGAACTCTTCATGGTGTATGTCACTTGCCTAATACCCTGTATGAGGATGTGCATTATATTCATGTATAGATGAAAATAATAAAAATTAACAAAAAAAATCAAATTTTTTGTAAATATAGATATGAGACTGACTGGGCTACCAAACGTATAACGTTTAGATTGTCCCTGATTGGAATCTTTAAGAACAAAATGGTTAGGTCAGCTTCTGAGGAATAAAGTGTATCAGTCAGCTGAAGAGAAAATTGCCTTATTTTTGGTACTGATTAGACAGATGTCATTTTCTCAGTTGCAAAATCTACACAGGTGGCAGTAAGCCAGCACTCAATACCTTAAATCATCTTTCATCGTCTTCTTCCTTGTTATGGCTATAGGTAGAGCCTACAGCCATCTTGCTCTAGCTTGAAAAATGGGATATCATGGAACACATTTTTTAGTACTTTTCAGTATATCTTTCTGTAGCTGCAAATCACAATGACAGTTACATAAAATACTCCCTTCTTTCTGTTTACAATGTTGGAGAGAGAACTCCAAGCTGCTTTTCTCTGATAGTAAATGTGCACACATTCCAAACACATCTATATATCATTAAACTATTCAAACTGCACAAAAATAACTCTCTTGTTTACTAAATCAGTTACATGGAATTACTAGAATAAGTAATACTCATTTGCCATGTAACATCAGACAGGTCTAACAGACAGCACCTGGCTTGATGTCTCACCTTGAACTGACAGGTCTATGTGATAATGGCGATTGCAGAATAGCGATCACTGTTACAGTGAGGTGCACATCACTGCAAAAGATTTTCGCCGATGTGGTCCCCGGCATACAGGAAAAAGGGCACTAGGGGCTTATAATTCAAATGTTAATGAGGGGGCTGTGCCCCCCACAACCCCCCTACTGAAGGATTCTCAACTCCAGGGTGGTGAATATTGGGGGGGCAAAAGAAAAAAAACACATTTTGGGTCGGGTGCAACAAAAGGTGCCTGTGCCTGGCCCCGAACCTGGCACCCTGTGCAGCTCACCCCTGTACCCACCCACCATGTCACAGGAACAGCTTGGCAGCTTGCCCTGGCACCACCCCTCACAATCCCTCCCTCCCTCCGCCCCTTGCTGTGCATGCTCACTCTCTCCCATGCACGTATACATGTAGCGGCAGGATATCACTATATTCATGCATCCCCCATCCAGTCACCCTCCCTCTCTGGTCGCTGCTATGAGAGGTGCCATGATTGAGTCACCATTTCGGTAGGTGTCCAATCCTGGTTGCCCAAGTAATGGTATACCTGAACTGAACTGCTGGAGCTAGCCTGTATTAGCTTTCCATCTCTCCTAGGAACCTCCTAACAGTCATTAACCCTTTACTCACACAGCATCCCATTTTCTAAAAAAAAAAACGGAAGAGTGAATGAATTATACTAAGCTGAGGTTATTGTGAAGTCCTCTAACTATGTATTCTTTAGTAATATGCATTATCTCCTCCACTTGTAGTCTATTCTATTCATGCACTGTAAATAGATTATACTGATAACATGCAGTATCTCTTTGCATGTGTAACAGTATTTGTTCTGACTAGTTTTTCAGGCTCTTACTAACTATAGCATCAGCTCTTCCCTAACAAATAACATCTGCTGTATGTGTACCATACAGTATGGTGTAAATGGACTTTGCTTATTCTTCTACATTGTAAATCAGTATGTAGTTAGAAGTTATATATGTGGCATTTAGAAACTGCTTTGTTATATCATTTAATAAAGTGCAGAGATGTTTTATGTCAGTTTAAGTGATACATTAACTCCAGAGCCTGAATATATATATATATATATATATATATATATATACACACACATATATACAGGCTGCCTGTTTTATGTTTGATCTTCCCATCACTCCCAGCAGTCTGACTTACAGGAAGACATGATCTCTGACTGTACAGTGCAGTCACTAAACATTTCAATAAAATTCTTCTTGCTCTGTGCTGTATATTACAATGTAGTCCAGTGTATATTGTTGAGTTCTGATATGACCACCCTTACCCCTTGTACAGCTTGTAACAATGGGAAAATAACTCCATCACTCTTTCAGTGTAATAGAATCTTCATACGGCAATAAAAGTAGTATTTCTAAATCTCAGATCTGAAGTAACAAACTGCAATGATCTGAAATGTGTCATAGAAAGCATGACAGTAAAATGTGGTATAGTAGATTTACGGCACAACAGAAAACAGTATTCTGCAGTCTTATATTTACAAAGTTTTTACCCTGCTTGAGATAAATGAATGCTTGGTTCAAACCCCACCACAGCCACTTATACATGATGACCGGGGAGCACTTGCATTAGACTAGGGTTACTTTCATCATGTTTATAGCTGCTGTTGTAGTGTGGGATTTAAGCACACATATATATATACTTTTTTAAATTTGTTTAAATATATTTTACTGTAGAATGTGTGTCCATTTACCTGTTGCAGCAAGGTTAAACTGAGTCTATACTAAGGAGGCACATTCTGTAATTGGACACTGTCTATTCTGCTTCACTCTGGGATCCATTTTAACTGGAATTTCAGGCACAAAGATATGATTTAAGTATCCTTTAAATTCTGTTCTTTTATTCCCTCTGCATACATTTACTGTCAGTTTAGATAAAGTATCTCCTCAGAACCAGTTTAACCTTGCTGCAACAGGGAAACGGAAGTACATTCTACAGCAAAATGTACTCAACGCAGATTTAAAAAAAACAAATATGTGTGTATAGATTCCGTTTTGCAACAGTAACCACAAACATAAGGAAAGTATCCCTGATTTATCACAAGTACTCCTGAGCCATCACGTATAAGTGTCTCTGGTAAGATTTGAAGCAGGTGATTCATTTATCTCAAGCCAGGTAACAACTTTGTAAACATAAGACTGCAGAATACTGTTTTCTGTTGTGCCATAAATCTGATGTATCACATTTTGCTGCCATATTTTCTATGACACATTTCAGATCACTGCATTTTGTTACTTCAGAT
Organism: Neoceratodus forsteri; assembly: GCA_016271365.2. NCBI lineage: Eukaryota > Metazoa > Chordata > Ceratodontiformes > Ceratodontidae > Neoceratodus > Neoceratodus forsteri. Next base: position 932,780,771 of record CM057453.1, read on the forward strand.
CTGAGATTTGGACTTGCTACTGTTTTTGCTGAAGTGGCTATTAGGTAAAACAGTGATGAAGTTATTTTTCTACTATGACAGGTTTGTACAAGGGGTTAGTGTGGTCATGTTAGAAATGAAAACTATAGACTGGATTACATTCTAATATACAGCATAGAGCAAGATGAATTATACTAAAATGTTTAGTGACTGCAGTGTACAATCAGAAATTATGTCCATCTCAGTTAGACTGCTGAAAGCCATACAAAGATAAAAAAACAAGTATTTGTCAGTGTCGAAGGTTTCCTTGCATGGTGTATGTGAGTGTGATGGCATTCGGCAGCACTCATGGTGCTCGTTCCTTGGAGCTTCTTCAAGGTCGCCACAGCTATATTGGCTCTGGCTAGAGTTTGTTTAAATAGGGGACAACATTATAGAACAAGTAATAAAAGCTTTTATAATTGTTCTAGTTATTAAACTGAGCAAAAACACTTTTCAGCAAGTTGGATTATGTGTACTCGTGATGACCTAATGTTTAAATGTCCTTGTTTTCATTTATGATATAATGAAAAATGTCATTTCTGTAAGTCATATTTATTCTGTACTTTTACCATATTTCATATATGTTCAGCTACATGAGTTACACATGCTTTTACAAAATAAACTCTGAATTTGAATAAAAGTTCAAAACTCCTTAAAAAGTCATTAACTGGACTTACCTTGTTTTCAGTCAGTACACAGCTGGGTGCAATGGGGAGAGGAGCTGCCAGGCATGAGAAGATTACTTTGTGGGACTCTTCTTAAGTAAGTGAGGGGTGGGGTGGTGGTGGTGTTGAGAGGGGGATACAGGTGGGGGGTGATTATAGGGGCATAGGAGACATCAGTGGATGGTTTTCTTTTTTCTGTAGGTTAAAGGAAAAAAGAGCAATGAGGGAAATTTTTCTTACAGGTCCTGTCACTTGGGATTTGCACGCCAATGTCATGCGGGTTTTTGGCAGCACCAGGAATGGGCATCCCAGTGTCACATACAGTGGCAGGGGTGTATGAGCACCAGGGGATTGGCATACAGGTATCCAATTTAAGAGATGAGTCAGGACAGGGGTAGGGGATACCAGCAGTGGAACTGGGCTCCGGTCCAGGTTTTATTAAAAAGGTTGTTGGACAGGAGGGGGTGATGCAAGTGGTAGGACTGAGCACCCACCACTGGTTTTAAATCACAGCTGGGTTAGGTGGGAGGGGGATACCAGTAGTGAGTTTGAGCATCTGCCACTGGTATTCTGTACTGGGTGAATGGGGTGGTGGGAATTCAGGCAGTAGTGTTAAGCACCTGCTGCCAGTTTTGTGTAGTGGCTGGACTGAGTGAGAGATACTGATGGCGGGATTGGGCACCCACCTCTGGTTTTGTTGAAGACTAGATGGATGGTGGAAGCATTGCTCTTGTGCAACATTTCTGCCATTCCGTGAGATGCAGAGCACTAAACACCAGCACATATGAAAGTAGTAAATAGTAGATCATATGTAGAATGAAAATCAGGGGAAAGGTTTTAAACAGGAAATAGGAGTTGCTCAAGAAATCCCACTTTCACCTTGCATTTTTCAGCCTTGCAATTGGGCAAGGACTCAATGAGAACAGCAGGAGAAAGGTGGAGAGAGGGTGGAATTAGAGAGGAGATTCAGTATTCTGAAGCTATGATAGGTGAAGGAGGGGCACATCCCCAAAAGCCCTCTCACACCTCAGACTGGAACCAATATGTTTGAACGCTTTGAAGGTGAACATAAAAAAGGCAAACATTACAGTCAAAGAACCTCAGGACAAAAGCACTGATACAAGTGTTACCCAGAAAGGGCACTGGCAATAAAGCCAGGTTTTTTTTTTTTCTTCTCTTCTCTTTCTTGCCTGTTCAGTCAGCCCTCATTCAGGAGGATGCCCCAGTCCCATTCCCCGACATCCACCGGGACTTTCCAGCCTTCTTCCCATAGGGTTCCCCCACCCCAGCAGGTGGTACCAGGCCCCCACCAAGGCATGGATCCAGTACAGGCTAGCAGCCCAGCTGGTCAGGAGTGGGACCTGTGAGTGCTCATCATCATCTAACCACTGGTGCTTTTCTCCTCCATTTCCTTCCCCTCTCAAAGGAAGGGCATGTAATGATGCCAGTGGTGATGCTGTGCATGCTCTGGTGTGTGGCACATCAGATGTCTGTCCTGCCTCCACCCCCATTCTATAGCATTGGTGTGCCAACCCCCAGCCTCCACTAGTGGCCAGGCTACCACCAATCACTGAAACCCCTTCCCTCCCCAGAGGAGGAGGAGGAGGAGGAGGAGGAGGAGGGGCAGTCCTGGGATGCTTGATCCTCCTATACCTAGTTAATCCCAGGCATTCTGAGGTCACTCCTGACCCTGGATCACCTGCATAGTGGCAGGTGAGGCTTGCAATAAAGCCGGGTTGCAAGGAAATGTAATATTACACATATTTCCATAATGGAAAGCATCATGGGAAGTATATATAAATCACCATGAAAGAATTTAGACTGACTTTACTTTAAGCAAGAGTGTATGGTGACAAATGGCCTCACACACACTCAGCAAAGGCTGCAAACTGAAGACACAGACAGTTGTTTTGCCCTACACAGGACTCATCATTGTGCCTCAGCTGTAACTGCCCAGGGAAGGATGAACCAGTCAATGTTTGGATTTAATGGTGTTTGGATCCTGGTGGAGCCCATGGCACAACATTACAGTCAATACATGGGGGGGGGAGGGTGCTCAGAAGTCAGTCTTTATCTAGTCTCAGGGTGTGGCCCCAGCACTCAGCAGTCAACTTACAAAGGTCCCAGGGGAGTGTCCATGACTGCTATTGCAATTTTGACCCTGCTCATCCTCAGAAAGAAATCATCCCCAAATGAGAAGAGCGCTGCTGAATCTGCTATTTTTGAACTATAGGTCCTGGGAGATAAACTCATCAGTCTATCTGTAGTTGGTTGGGTGGTCGGTGTACCCAGTGCCTGGTGTGCCTCTGGCTGACAAAGAAGATTCTAATGACAACTGCCTTCTGCTGAACTGGTGGTGTAGTGATCTAGAAGTCCCAGATAACCGATCTTAGTCCTTAGATCCTTAGACTTTAACCTTTTCAGTTTCACAACATTTAAATATTGCCTAATTTTGGGGGGTGAAGGGGTTGCATGCTGAAATGCAGTGGCTTCATGGATTTAGAGCAGAGCCCTGACAGTGCTGTACTTCTTCCCTGCCTTTTGGAGTGCTGCTTTGCTGTTTTTGGTGAACCTGACCAGTGCTTTGTAACAAATTGCTGGGCCTCTTCAGGAGTGTGGAAAGTGTATCCCATACCCCATCATGAAGCAACTGAAACTTACCTGGATACCTTAAAGTATAATGGATCCCAAGCTTCGAGAAGTGCTTTTTAACATAGCTGCACTTCCTTCAGTGTCCAGCTAATTCAGGTGAAAAAGCATGAGCAATCAATATTTTCAGGTGTTCCAATACAGGAACTGTTTCTCCCTTGCCAATGTCAGTGTAATGTGTGGTGAAAAGTTGTTGATCTTGAAAATCCATCCCTCGAACACCAGTGTGCTGCTGTAACTATGTCATAGGCTTTGTTATGCTGCACTAGCTACATAGCTACTACAGCACAACTCTGAATGTTGGCGCACATGTGCAGCGCATGAACCTCTGAGCTTCCTCAAATGGTCATGGTGGTGAGAGCAGACCCGGAAGAGTGTGGCAGTGGGAAAAATGGCAAACGTAAGGGAAACATCTTAAAATCATGATTGCCCATTCATTATAAAAGACAGTGTATGAGCAATCATACACAACAAGGGTGTTTTTTACTCTTGAGGTTTCCATGGTAATGAGACCACTCGAGCTGCAATCTTGAGGCCTCTGGTTACCATGGAAACCTCTTGAGTGAAAAACATCCTCGTTGTGTATGATTGCTCATACACTATCTTTTATATTGTTTTGAGACACAGAATCATAGGAAGTTAGCCAGTTTCAGGTATGGGGAAGCCCCAGGCTGGGTCTCAGCACCAGCACCAGCACGTGTCATGCCCACTTAAAGGAGTAGTACACCCAGAATTTGTAAAAACATACTGTATGCTGTGCAGAGTGTTTTGATTTGTGTGTGAAGTCCTAGTGTGTCCTAGTGTGTCCTTTCCTCTGTCTGATATCAGGAGTTTTTCCTAAATCAGCCTGTTAGCTTTCTGACAGTTTTATGACTCTTGGGGATCTCTATCTCAGCTAGGTTTATTGCTTTTCTTGTACCTGCAATGCATCCTGTCTCATGTGACAGTGATGTAGCAGAGCCCATAGATTCAGCAACAAGCACTGCTTTACAATACAACAGCAGGGATGGCTATATTTTAAAAACTATACAGAGTTTACCATGGTGACTACCCTCATTGTAAAGGTCTTTTTGTTGTAGATAATTTTGACACTGGTTGTGTATGTGTAACTTGTATGGTTTTCAAGGTATTTACATTTGTTTGGCATGTCTACTTGAGTGTTGACTCGAAGAGCAAAAAAGCATATGCTGTTTGTGAGCTCATCTGCACACATGACAAACAAATCTAAATGTCCTGAAAACGTTGCAAGCTACACAAAAACAACAAGAAGCAGTGTTATTCAGGACAAAAAGACCTTTACAATGAGGGTAGGCACTAAGCTGAACACTGTATAGTTTTTAAAATATTGCCATCTAATTAACCAAATGTCCATGTTTTTTTTTTTTACCAAATTTCCCACTTTGGATGGCAAATATTTTAAAAACTATAAGAAGCTCAGCTTAGTGACTACCCTCATTGTAGCAATCCTTTTGTCCTGAACAACTTTGCTATGTGTTGTTTTTGTGTAGCTTGTATAGTTTTCAAGATATTTAGATTTGTTTGGCTTGTGTGCAGATGTGCTTACAAACAGCATATGCTTTTTTTCTCTTCAAGTGAACACTCAAGAAGACATAAGAACATAAGAAAAATGTTGGCAGATGGGGACCGCTTGATCCATCTAGTCTGCCCAAAAGGGCTACCCCCATGTTGCCTGCAATCTAACCTGTCCACAATGCCTATCCCATGCAAGTTTGAAATCTCTAATTATCTTTAATACTACCAGCTCCTGGGCAGGCTGTTCCATGGTTTTACCACTCTCTCCATGAAGAAGTACTTCCTGAGGTTGCTTTTGAACCTACCTCCCACCAACCTCAAATTATGACCCCTTGTATGTGCTGTTATGTTGTGCTGAAATAGATTACCTGTCTGAGATGTGTTTAGCCCCTTCACATACTTAAATGTTTTGATCATGTCACCTCTGTTTCCTCTTTGTTCGAGGGAGTATAAATTCAGCTCCCTCAGTCACACCTTGTACGTTTTGTGGTGTAGACCTTTCACCATTTTTGTAGCTGTTCTTTGCTCTCCAAATGGTCAATGTCCTTTTTGAGGTGAGGTCTCCAGAACTGACCACAGTATTCCAGGTGTGGCCTTACCAAGGACCTCTAGAGAGGCATGATAACCTTCTGCTTCCTACTAGTTATGCCACTACTAATACAGCCAAGGATGCCATTTGCTTTCTGTGCTGCCTTCTCACACTGCTTTCCTACCTTTTAGTCATCAGTGATTACTGTGCCAAAATCTTGTACTATCTGTATTTCTTCGAGTTGATGTCCTCCCAGTGTATACTTATTTCCTGTGTTCCACCTATCCAGGTGCATTACCTTACATTTTTTGGCATTAAATTGTAACTGCCAAGCCCTGGACAATTCCTCTAACTTTCTAAGATCAGATTTCCTGTTGTCTGCCCCTTTCTGTGAATCCACTCTGTTGCAGAGTTTAGTTTCATCTGTGAACATGCAAACATTCCATTTCAAATCATGTGTGAGGTCTCCTATGAATATATTGAAAAGGATAGGTCCCAGTACTGACCCCTGCGGGATGCCACTGGTTACACTACCTTCCCTCAACAGGGATCCATTTACTAGCACTCTCTGTGGCCTGTTGTTTAGCCTGTTGCTGATCCAATTAACTACTTTTTGTCTGACTCCTGTATGTTCCAGCTTGTTTGTTAGCCTTCTGTGAAGGATGGTGTCAAAGGCCTTGCTGAAATCCAGGTATACAATGTCCACTGCCCCTCCCTGATCCATTATTCTGGTGATCCAGTTGAAGAAGTTGATCATGTTGATTTGACAAGATAGTCCTGCTGTGAAGCCATGTTGCCTTGGGTCCATTTTTCTGGTATCTTTCAGGTATACCACTATCCTCTCCTTTAGTAATAATTCCATAATTTTCCCTATGACTGAGGTCAAACTGACATGGTGGTAATTTCCTGTCTCTTCTTTGCTCCCGCTGTAGTGCAAAAGCACCATTGTTGCCCTTTTCCAATCTTGAGGTATTTCCCCGCTGTCTAGTGACTTGTTGAAGAGTTCAGTCAATGGTGTGGCTAGTTCCTCTCAAAGTTATTTTAAAACCCTAGGGTATATGCCATCAGGTCCCATGGCCTTTTCCATCTTGAGTTTACTGAGCTCTTCTAGGACCCTTTCCTTTGTGAAAGGGCTAGTGTCCACTCCCTAACCATCATGCACTGTCTGACCTAGCGTGGGACCTTTGCCACTGTCTTCTATAGTGAAGACAGAGCAAAAGAACTTGTTTAGAGCTTCAGCCTTTTCTTTGTCCCTCACTGCCATTTGACATGCCAAACAAATGAAGATATCTTGAAAACCATACAAGTTACACATACACAACTATTGTCAAAATTGTTCAAACAAAAAGACCTTTACAATGAGGGTAGTCACCAAGCTGAACTCTGTATAGTTTTTAAAATATAGCCATCTCTGCTGTTGTATTGTAAAGTAGAGCTTGTTGCTGAATCTATGGGCTCAGTTACATCACTGTCAAATGAGACAGGATGCATTGTAGGTACAAGAAAGCAATAAACTTACAGTGGTGTCCCCCAAGATGAAACCCACTTTTAAAGCACTCTGCAGTATGCTGCAGCAGACCTACTGAATAAAGCAATGTGATTTCAATGGCAATTAGTCCCTTTTGTCATGCAGGAAACTGTGACATTCACTTCATCCTGGCAGTGTCACATTTTCCTGAATGACAAAAGGGACTAATTGCCATTGAAGTTACATTGCTTTATTCAGTAGGGATGCTGCAGCATTCTGCAGAGTGCTGCAAAATGCTGCAGAATTGGGTTTCATCCTGGGGGATGCTACTGTAGCTGAGATGGAGATTCCAAGGGGTCATAAAACTACCATAAAGCTGGCAGGCTAATTTAGGAAAAACTCCTGCTAGCAGACAGAGGGAAGGACACATTAGGACTTCACATACAAATCAAAACACTGCACAACATATGTTTTTACAAATTCTGGGTGTACTACTCCTTTAATTTCCAAGGCAGAGTCCCAAAAATAATTCAGCATCTTAGGGATCACCAGTAAAAGAAAGTGCACATACTATACTGGGTCAGGGGCCTCAACTTACCGTGGGAGCTGACAATGCACAGATTGTTGTGACAACCTCAGTTTTCAACACATTCAATTCTGGCCCACAGTTATTGAATTTATTGTTGATACTCATCAGTGTGGTCACTAGTCGCAAGCATCTGAGTCTTTATGTTCTCCACATACTGTACCTCTCATTGTTGGCAACACATAGAAACATAGAATTTGACAGCAGATAAGGACTGCTTGGCCCATCCAGTCTGCCCATTTCCTTACCTAATGGATAAGCTGCAGATCCTAGTTAATCAGCAGCCTACTTCTTTCTACTCCCACCCCCTAGAATTGCCTTATGACTGTCCCATGCATGCTTGAATTCAACCACTGTTTTTGACTCCACAACCTCCTCCAGAAGGCCGTTCCATGCATCCACAACCCTCTCTGTGAAAAAATACTTCCTTACATTACCTCTGAGCCGCCCCACCCTCAAGCTTCAAATTGTGCCCCCTTGTTCTTGCACATCTCTTTTTTTGAAAGATGCTACCCTCTTGGACTTTGTTGGTTCCCTTGAGGTATTTGAAAGTCTCCATCATGTCCCCCATCTCCCTCCTTTCCTCGAGGCTATACATATTAAGCTCCTTTAGTCTGTCTCCATATGTCTTCTGGTGCAGACCCTGCACCGTTTTAGTTGCCATCCTCTGGACAGCTTCCATCTTGTCTACATCCTTGCAGAGATTGGGTCTCCAGAACTGCACACAGTACTCCAGATGGAGTCTCACCAGCTGTCTGTACAGAGGGATAACAACTTCCTGTTTTTTACTGGTGATGCCTCTCCCTATGCATCCCAGTAATCCCCAAGCCCTCCTTACTGCCCTCTCACATTGCTTGCCCACCTTTAAGTCATCTGATATGACTACCCCAAGTCCCTTTCCATTTTTGTTGTTGTTAGTATCTCACCCCCTATTGTGTACTCTTCCCCTGGGTTTTTGTTTCCCAGGTGCATTACCTTGCACTTCTTAGCATTGAATCTAAGCTGCCATACATTTGACCATTTCTCTAACCTTGCCAATTCCCTTCTCATCCTTTCCACCCCACCTTGTGCACCAACTCTGTTGCAGAGCTTTGTGTCATCTGCAAAGAGACATACTTTTCCTTCCAGTCCCTCTGCAATGTTGCTTATAAAGACATTGAAGAGGACCGGTTCTAATACTAAACCCTGTGGTACCCCACTAGTAACCCCCCTTTCTTCAGAGTGGACTCCATTTACTATTACCCTCTGTGTCCTATTCTCCAGCCAATTCTTTACCCAGGCTATCATCTTGGGACCCACTCCCAGGCTGGATAACTTGTATATTAATCTTTTGTGTGGAACTGTGTCAAATGCCTTGCTAAAGTCTAGGTAGGCCATGTCCACAGCCCCTCACTGATCTACTACTTTGGTCACCCAGTCAAATAAATCTATTAGATTCATCTGGCATGACCTTCCTGCTGTGAATCCATGCTGCCTTGGGTCCTGTGCCCCTCTGGCCACTATAGCCATTTTTTCTTCTACCCACACCAGTACAGATTTGATGGTGGGCATCTCATGCAACAGAATTTGTAGTGTGGTTCTGATTTTTTTGAGGTCCTCCAGGATGGAGGGAGATGACACATCCATATTGATGGTTGATGGCCTCAAGGGCATGGTGCCAAAGTAGTTAAATAATGTCAAGGGTAAGGTTGGTATTTTTTTTAAATAATTACACTATTCAGGTGAGCTTAATCTACAGAGCTATAATCTCAAAAAATAAATGTCAAGCAGTGGTGGAACCGCTGGGATTACTGTATTTCAAATTAGGAAAAAACTGGACAGAGCTAACAAATTAAGTGGCCATCTTAGGATGGTGGCACTCTAGAGTCCTTTTGGATCTAATTATTATTCTAATGGTATCCATTAGATTTTGCTTTATTTAATTCAATCAGAAAATTGGACAGCATTTATAAACATTAAAGTTTAAGACTAAATTATTGTGAAAGAAAGATGGCTGCTTATCCTTCCCCCCCCCCCCACAGTGCAGTTCATTATGTGTCCACTCCCATTAGAAGCTATGAGACGGGGGCATAAGAGGAACAGAAAAATCACTCTTTGTAAGATTAGCAGCCAACAGGTATTCGCTCAAACTGGATTTTTAACCTTAACTTTTTAAAAATATTTTCTAACAATTGCATTCAAAATGCAGGAAAACTTGACTGGAAAGTGACAGGAGCTCATATAAAAAAATAATTGAACACCTTTTGTTACACTGCTGCTTAAAACAAGTTGAATCAAGGCAGTAGGCTTATGTTTTGATGCCCTAAAGACATGTTTTTTGTTCTGTTAACATGAGTGATTGGGTTGTGGTGATGATGATGACAATGATGAATTAAGTGCGTGTGAATAGTGAAAGATTGGAAGTATTGTGTCACCAAGTTTTCAGCATGGTGGGTTACGAGGACCCACGAATGCCACTGACCAAAGGCTATGTTTATGACTGTACAAATTAAGATGCCAGATGAATAAAGTGCACTTATGGGGTTAATGTTAGTCCAGGTAAGGTTCAGAAATGTGTTCATGCAAAGTGTTCTGAAATGTTAACAAAATGTTTCCTGTGTATTCTGTGTGCATAATATTTTCTGCTTAGGACAGTAATTCTGGGTGCTTGCTTTTGCATCTCTAATTGTGCATTTGTTGGCAAGTTCCCAGTCAATGTTTTTTCACCCACTAGAGACATATAAATAGGGGTCCATCCTTCCAAAAGCAATTCTTGTGCATCCCAGACTGGGTTGATTGTGTGGCAGTTTGCAGCTTCAGCACTTACAGGTGCACTTCTCAAGCTGTGAACAGTCAATCAGGCCTGCCAGCCCAGGGATAGTGGCAGGGTCCTTGGGTCTGGGTTGTCACAGTTCCACTATGGTGTGGGTTTCTGGAGGCTTGGGCCTCGGCCATGGTCTCAGATTGGGGACAATGTGGACCTGTTGGGGACTCAACCTCAAGGAGGGTCTTCTGATGGCAGCTAACTTATCTATCCAATATCCTGCAATAGCGGTGGAGATATACTAGCAGAATCATGTGATGGCAAGGGACATGGCCTAGAGTTTGAAGCCTGCTTATGTAAGTCAGAATACCAGAGCAGCTGGCACTGAGGTTCAGAACCCAGAGGAAGGGATGAACTCTTTTGGACAGTAAGCCACTGTAGGTTTGCAACCATGTTAGGTTCTGACTCTAACTTCTATGATGGCACGTATTGGGGTTGAGGCAGGCCACCAAGATAGCAGTCAAACTACAGTGCAACCAACCAGGCTGCAACACAATACCTTTCAGTATTACTGCAGAGTGCTTCAGTATGCTGCAGGGAACCATGCACTTCAGTGGTAATTAAGCCCTTTTGTCATGCAGTATTTTGTGACTTGTGACTGGGTGACCAAAGTAGCAGACCAGGTAGGGGCTGTGGACATGGCCTACCTAGATGTTAGCAAGGCATTTGACATTCCCACATAAAAGATTAATAAACAAATTAGCCAGCTTGGAAGTGACTCCCAGGGTGGTAGCCTGGGTAAAACATTGACTGGACAACAGGACACAGAAGGTAATATTAAACAGAGTCCACTCTGAAGAAAGGGGGTTACTAGTGGGGTACCACAGGGTTCAGTATTTGGTCCGGTCCTTTTTAATGTCTTTATACAGTATGTGACATTGCAGAGGGACTGGAAGGAAAAGTATGCCTCTTTGCAGACGACACAAAGATCTGCAACAGGGCTGATACATGGGGGGGGGTGGAAAGAATGAGAAGGGACTCGGCAAGGTTGGAGAAATGGTCAGAGGTATGGCAGCTTGGATTCAATGCAAAGAAGTGCAAAGTAATGCACCTGGGAAACAAAAACCCAGGGGAAGAGTACACAATGGGGGGAGGTAGTAACAACAACAAAAATGGAAAGGGACCTGGGGGTAATCATATCAGATGACCTAAAGGTTAGCAAGCAATGTGAGAAGGCAGTAGGGATGGCTGGGGGGATACTGGGATGCATAGGGAGAGGTATCACCAGTAGAAAACAAGAAGTTATTATCCCTCTGTACTGACAGTTGGCGACATCCCCATCTGGAGTACTGCGTCCAGTTCTGGAGACCCATCTCCGCAAGGACATAGACTGGATGGAGGCAGTCCAGTGGAGGGCAACTAACATGGTGCAGGGTCTACAACAGAAGCCACATGGGGAGAGACTAAAGGAGCTTAATATGTATAGCCTTGAGAAAAGGAGGGGAAGGGGGGACATGATAGAAACTTTAAGTACCTCAATGGAATCAACAAAGTCCAAGAGGGTAGCATCTTTCAGAAAAAGAGACATGCAAGAACAAAGAACACAATTTGAAGATAGAGGGGGCCGGCTGGGGCAATGGGAAGAAGTATTTTTCACAGAGAGGGTGGTGGACTCATGGAATGGCCTTCCTGAGGAGGTCATAGGGTCAAAAACAGTGGGGGAATTCAAGAATGCATGGGACAGACATAAGGCAATTCTTGTGGGGGGTAGGAAGAAATAGGCTGTTGGTTAACTAGGATCTGCAGCTTATCCTATAGGTAGGGAAATGGGCATACTAGGTGGGCCAAGCGGTCCTTATCTGCCATCAAAGTATATGTTTCTGTGTTATTTACAATACTGTAGTGCAAGGAACTCATTGCATCTGGCTGGCTCTGCTGTACATCATGTCCTTTGGGAATGTGTGTTAGAGAGGTTATAGCACCTCTTTGTGCCCTAGTGCAAGGCAGAACCACTCACTCTGCTCTTCTGTGCAGGCACAGTCTGATTCCCTGGTCCCCCTTGTGGCTACGGGTGGGACACTGAAAAGTAGTTACAGTATATATATATATATATATATATATATATATATCCTGAGCATCATCAAAAGTGAACAGGGAAATGGGTCACCAGAGTAAATCTAAGAAAACAGGAAACAAACAAGTGGCACTACTTACCATTGCAGATAACTTTACTTTTACTCTAAGGCAACTAAGGGTCACAACAAGACTGATAGTGGTGCAACCAGTAAAAATGCATCAGTAGGAAAACAAACATCTGCCAATACTCCCCATTACAGATAAGGGCTCGCTGTGTTAAAAAATGGGTCAGTGAGCTAGTGGAGGTCCTGAGGTTCAGATAGTATTCCAAGGCTGCCAAACCATCTTCATGAGGGGATGTTTGTGCAGTGAGATTACACATCAAGGGTAACAAGATAGAATGATTCCTCAATGTGGATAGCCATCAGCACTACCAGGTTTTCCATAGTGTCCCTGATGTGGGACCTTAGGCTACTAATACAAGATTTTAGGTAGTAATCTGCATATTGAGACTAAAGTGCTGATACTGGATATGATGGGTCAGCCAGTAGGTGAAACAAGATTCATGGATCTTAGGCAAGGGGTAGATAATGGGCTTCATAGGGTGCTCAGTTGTTAAAAAGGCCCATGTATCACTATTAATGATGCCACTATCAACAGCAATACTCAAAAACTGATCAATGCACTGTATAAACTGAAGGGTGAGGTCATAGCTGAGAGGCTTGTAAAACTTGTTATTGGCTAACTGCCTCCTAACATCTGCTGTTTAACTTATGGTATTTTGAACCACCACACACACCCCATCAGCTGCTTTTATGGCGATGACAGCATATGCTTGCAAATGTTGAAGTGCATCAAATTCCTCTGTTGCCATGTTAACAAAAGTTGCCTGAAGGTCAGAGTTCACAAGTTTCTGTAAGTCCTATTTGCAGGCCTTAATACACACACTCACAGTGGGATTCATGGGTGAGTTAAGTGTTGATTTGGCCTTACAGACCTGGATCTCACTGTTCGACAGACTTTTCCCAAGGTTGATACTGCCAGTAGAACTCTTGGTAGCTGCATCTTCAATATCCACAGTTGTAGCACCTCTGCCCATATCATTGAAGAAACACCTCAAGTTAAGTAGACGTGCAAATCTGTGAAAGTCCACAGAGGTAATAAAATGATTCAAGTTATGTGTGGGAACAAATTTGAGACCTTGATTCAGTACAGATGGTTCAGTGGGGTAACAGCGTGCGAGGAAATGTTAATAGCGTTATTATTTTCCTCTACTGGCAGTTCTTCCCCCTGCCTTTGCCCTTGTCTTTGTACTGTAGCTTCCCTTCCCTTGAGGATTGTAGTTTCCACCTTTGTTTGCCCTGCTCCTTTTGACCCACCTTATTCTCTTCCAGCCTGGAAGGTTATTCTGGTACAGCATCTGAGTGGTGGGTCTGGACTTTTGTCTGAAAACAAACTGTCCCCTAAAAAATGGACAAAGTAGCTCCCTCCAATTCATTATCATTCTGGTGACTGTGAGCTGTGTTTGGCATTTTTAAGAATGGACTTTGGTTGAGTACTGTCCTTCTTTTTCCGATCGAACATTAGATCATTTAGATAGTCCCTTTCATCCCGTATATGCTTAAGTTGTCTATGTGCCTCAGTATTTTTGTCAGGGTGGGCAATAGCGTTCTGTAGCTTGTTTTTCAAAGTCTCAAATTCTGCAGAGTCAGAAAAAGTTTGCAAGATCTCCTCTTTTTCTTTTACTTGTGCTGTAAGGAGCTCCTGCTGTTCAACTGAATCTTTGAGTGTCAATTTTATAAGTTTAAAAGAAGAGGAGCGAATCTTCTCCTTTCAGGGATTGAAGAACTCTAGGCATTCTCTCTTGAATGAAGGGAACTTCAGAATCTTAAGACCCATGGGAACCCTGCCCAGTTCCACATATCTTTCCAATGTGTCCTGCTGCCACACCAGTCATCTCAGCTTGAGTGCAACTCTTTCATGGTCTAGGAAAGCTTCACAAATAGTGAGTGGATTAGCAGGGTTATCTGTTGCTGTAAACAGCTGTCTGGGTTGGATAGGACCCATTAGAATTTGAAAGAGGCCGAACCAAGAGGTTATGAGTGATAGAAGTTCCTAAACATGACCTCCCACTTTCACCTGTATTATCTGGGGTAGCTGACATGCTGTAGGTTAACCCTATATTCCCCCTTGCTGGGAAGCAACCACCTGTGCGTTGACCCAAAAACACAGAACAGCAAAGCAACTAAGGGCCATAACAAGAGTGACAGTGGTACAACCAGTAAAAATGCATCAGTGGGAAAACAAACAACTGGCACTGTTCCCCATTGCAGATAAGGACCATGCTAGGCTGAAAATCTGCAGTTGTTTCCATTTTTATTGTAGAAACTGGTTGCACAGCAAACAATACAGGTTGAAGTGAGAGGTGTGCACTGATATCCTAACATTTCACCCACATGTGCTTTGATGAGAGACTATCAGACTGCCCCTAGCATTACTCTTTTAACCTTTGCTGCACCGTGGACTGATATATCAGTGCATAATTCCTATATGTTCTAATTCTATTGGCAGCCTAAGGGTTAAAACAAGTTCTTAAAGTGAAAGGGACAGTTCTTGAGAACACTGATTAGGACTTAAGTGTTTCTAGCAGTGCAATAAAGTGCAAAACACACCAAGACTCCATCAGACTTTGGTACAGTATGTAATCTATGTTAGTTATATAGTGGCATACAATTCATCAGGATGCTAGCCAAAATGGGACTTTGGTAGCCCACAGAAGGCAAATGCTTCAACCTGCAATAAGTGCTTTCGTATTTAGAGAGAGCACGTAATGTATGTAGAATTTGCAGGGCATACCATTCTAAAAGCAATCAAATGAAGTGATAAACACACAAGTTATTAAACAGAAAGAGTTAAAAACATTAATGACTGACAGTCTCCTAACCAGGTTCGAAATAAATCTTCATGTATGGTAGCATTACCTAACATTTCTAATCAATCAGACAATAAACTATCAATACACTGAACAGTTTTATAAACTTTTGAAACCGTTCACACACTTTGAAATCATAACATTAAACTCCAAAAGACATAAGTGGGGTATTATAACACAGCTGAAACCTCTGTGCAATCATTTGGGTGGCACCTGGAGATGAGCCCCAGCTCAGTGTGCCTTTCCTGGTTACCAAATGTTTAAATAAATTAAAAAAAATTTCATAGGGTTGGACAGAGTCACTCTAGGTGCACGAGGTGGAAATATGGACTCCCTTCTAGCAAAGAGGGAGTCATTCTGGATTTTTAACCTAAAATCCTTCCTTCATTCTGGGTTAGATGACTGCATGGATGTTTCATCTGTAGTTTCAGAAGTTTATAAACTGTTTAATTTATTGATAGGCTTATTGTCTGCTTGATTAAAAATGTTAGGCACACTGTGATATATGAGATTTGTTTCCAAGCTGGTTAGGAAACTGTCAATCATTAATGTTTTTAACTCTGATTAATACATGTGAGTTTATCACTTTATTTGACTGCTTTTAGAATGGTATGCCCAGTAAATTCTATATACATTATGTACTCCCTCTAAATATGAATGCACTTGTTTGTTATACTTTGTTAACCAGGTAAAGCACACTGGGCACAAGTGCCTGTTTTCAGGTTGACCCAGGAGCACTGGGGAGGTTAAGTGACTTGTTCAGAGTCACACAGTATGCAAGTGGAGATTGTGGGAATCAAACCAAGGTCTACTGGATGTACCAAGCTCATTCACAGCTGGTTACTCTAATCTCTAGACTATACTGCCACCTCACTTATTGCAGGTTGAAGCATTTTTCTGCTGTGGGCTACCAAAGTCCCATTTTGTCCATCGTCGTGATGTAGGTTTACCATTATGTAACTAACTTAGTTTGCAAACTGTATCAGAGTCTGATGCAGTCTAGGTCTGCTTTTCAGTTTACTGTATTGCTGGAAACACTTAAGCACTAATGAATGTTCTCAAAAACTGTCCCTGTCTCTTAAAGATCTTGTTTTAAATGTGTAATGCTAGGGGCAGTCTGATAGTCTCTCATCAAAGCGCACGTGCGTGAAATGTTGGGATATCAGTGTACACCTCTCACTGCAACCTGTATTGTTTGTTGTGCACCCAGTTTCTACAATAAAAACTGAAGCAACTGCAGACTTTCAGCCTAGCATGGTCCTTATCTGTAATGGGGGAGCAGTGCTAGTTGTTTATTTTCCCACTGATGCATTTTTACTGATTGCACCACCATCACCCATCACTCTTGTTGTGGCCCTTAGTTCCTTAGAGCAAAAGTAAAGTAACCGAATGGAGAGAATAAAAAAGTGACTGTAAATATGTTTTATTTATTTGGTTATTGGTGACAGGGTTGCTACACCAGACAGCTAAAGGATTTCCTGCAGGTATGACCTGGGAGAGTAAAAAGCATGAGATACAACAGGGTCAAAGGCACAAGTACATCAAGTCTACAAGATGCAAATATACAAACACAGCCTTATTGTGTATGATTGCTCATACACAGTCTTTTGTATTGTATGATCAACCATAAATTCGTGGCTGTGTCATTACTGTTGTGGTTTTTTTCAGTGCCACTGTCTTCCAGGACCAGCTTTTACTGCAACAGCCATTTCATGTAGAGCGGAGGTTTCCAGAACGTGCATGCATGAAGATGTTCCATGTTGTTGTGTGCAGTAGCTATATATCTGGTACAGTACAACAACAAAATGGTGCAGCTACTGCAGCAGAACAATGTTATTCTAGGTATGGTTTTCTACTTAGAATAACATTCTACCATACACTATATGAAATATTGCAAGTTGACAAATAATTAGAACAATTAACACTTTAGGATAAGGCAAGTGTGAAAATTAATGGTCAGGAAAAATTCAATATGAAAATATTGCAAGTTGACAAATAATTAGTTAAGTAACGTAGGTTGAGACAGGTACATTCTGAGGTGCAAAAATAAAATTAAGTAATGTACATGCGGTTGTGGTCAGGGGGGTTGGAAACAGTTGCAGGTTATGGACTGGGTTAGGTAGTACTTGAGGGCTGATTTGAAAGAAGAGGTGGTGGCAGAGCTGCAGACATTTGTGGGGAGTGAGTTCCAGTACTTGGAAGCAAATTAAAAAAATGCATGCTCTCTCATCTTGGCCTAACATTTGGGAGTTACAAGTGAAGTATAGTCCTGGGACCTAACAAAGTAGATGGGTCAGGAGCTAGGTACTAGTGGGACGTGGGTGGCTAGGGAGTTGGCCTGGAGTTGTTTGTGTATAAAACAACCTAGGATATAGTCTCGAGAAGCAGAGGGGGATAGCCACCCTAAGAGGGAGTAGAGAGAGCAATGGTACATGAGATGTGGGGATGAGAGGGAAAATGTTATTGTAAATGACATTCATTTGTGTAAAGAAGTTGAAGGGGTGTTTGTGAAGAGAAGAGAGGCATACTGTAGGCAAGGGAGAAGAATACATTGGGCGATGGCCAGGCAGGCATTTGGGGTAGGCAAGTGTCTGAGATGGTAGGCTAGACCAGTTTCAGAATCTGTGGCTTTACACTGGTTTGAGATGCGGAGGTGAAAGTCAAGCTCTGGGTCAAGGCTAACACCTAGGTATTTAAATTCCTCAACTGCAGTAAGAGGAGAGCCATTTAGATAACTGATATCTCGGGGGAGAACAGGATGACCTGCATACCCTGGAGCCGCATAGCATCACTTGAGTTTTGGATGTGCTGAATACCAGGTTGTTGGCCACTAGCCAGTTTTGTATGTGGGTGAAGTCCTTTGATAATTGGGTATTGATGAGTTGGGAGCTCTTGGTGCTGTGATATAGGGTGATATCATCAGTGTATATTATTACTGAGCAAGATGTGGAGACAGATGGGAGGTGGTTATTGAAAATAGAGAAGAGGAGTAAGTCTAGGATAGACCCCTGAGGAACACCTCAGGTGATAAGCAGCTGGTGTGAAGAGGCATCCCAAACTCTGAAGAATTGGCACCTGTCGGTCAGGTAGTTGGTGGGGAGGGAGACACCAAGTGCTGTTAATTTTTGGGTTATGAGTGAATGGTCAACAAGGTCAAAAGCCTTGGATAGGTAGATGAAGATGGTGCCAGTGACAGAACATTTGTCCATGACAGATTTGGCATTGTCGGTAAACTTAATGAGGGTGGTTGTGGTTCTCTTGGAATCCATGCTGGCAAGGGGTAAGGAGGTTGTGGGTTTGCAAATATTTTGTTAGCTGGGAAGCAACAACCTTTTTAAGTAGCTTGCCGAGGATGGGCATGAGAGCAATGGGATGGTATTGTGAGATGTCTTTTGGGTCATCCTTTCTGAGGATGGGGACTAAATTTGCAATTTTCCATTGAGATGGGACCACACCAGATGTGAGGAATAGATTGAAGATGTAGGTGACGGGGATGGAGGGAAACTGAGATCCAAGCTTAAGCAGCTTAGCCTCAACCCCATCTGGAACTGGAGCAGCGCCAAGAGTAAAGGAGTTAAGGATGTGGTAGACTTCTTTTCTGGTGACTGCTTTCAGGTAGAAGGAGGGGTGAGTGGCCATGGATGTGGCAGGGTTGTAATCCTGGGCAGTGGGAGTGCAGGAAGAAAAGGGGGGGAGAGATCAGGGAACTGAGTGTTGAACTTATTTGTGATAGTGAGTGGGTTTGTGCAATGTACATAATTTATAATCATGCCCTTTTGTGAAGAATTGGAAGGAGCACTCAGGAGCCCTTTGATGTATCCTCAGAATCTGCCTGGATTGCCGGTAGAGATGGTGAGCTTCTCCTTGCAGAAAGAGCATAAGGAAACACAGAAGGAGCAGGACAGAGAGCTGTACCAGTTAAGGCAGAAGGAAGCAGGGAGGGAAGTCAGAATAGCAAAGGCCCAAACTGAGGAAAAGGTAGCCAACTCAGTTAAGAAGGGGGATAAAACCTTTTATAGGTACATCAGCGAGCATAGAAAGACAAGGGAGGGATAGTGAGGCTGAATAGAATGAGAGCGTGGGTGGGCAGAGGGGACAGTGAAAAAGCAGGGATACTGAACAAATATTTCTGCTCAGTATTCACAAAAGAGGAGGGAAGTGCTTAATCCAATTAACAGAGCACTCTTGATAGAGGTCGATCCCAGTCCTTTCACAGAAGAAAGGGTTCTGCAAGAACTCCTAAAACTGAAGGTGGACAAAGCAATGAGGCCTGATGGAATTCACTCCAGAATTCTAAAAGAATTAAGGGGCGAACTAGTGAAACCACTGGCTACTCTTTTTAATAAATCATGGGAGGATGGTGTGGTACCCAAGGACTGGAGGAAGGCAGATGTGATTCCCCTTCACAAAAGTGGGACCAAGACACAGGCAGGAAACTACAGACCTGTCAGTTTGACCTCTGTGGTAGGGAAAGTGATGGAGTCACTTCTGAAGGAAAGAATAGTTGAGTACCTAGAGGTCAGTGGGGCACATGACACAAGGCAGCATGGGTTCACAGCTGGATGTCAGACGAATCTAATAGATTTCTTTGACTGGGTGACCAAAGTAGTAGACCAGGGAGGGGCTGTGGACATGGCCTACCTAGACTTTAGCAAGGCATTTGACACAGTCCCACACAAAAGATTAATAGTCAAATTAACCAGCCTGGGAGTGGGTCCCAGGGTGGTAGCCTGGGTAAAACATTGGCTGGACAACAGGACACAGAAGGTAATTGTAAATGGAGTCCACTCTGAAGAAAGAGGGGTTACTAGTGGGGTACCGCAGGGTTCAATATTGGGTCCAGTCCTTTTTAATGTCTTCATAAGTGACATTGCAGAGGGACTGGAAGGAAAAGTATGCCTCTTTGCAGATGACACAAAGATCTGCAACAGGGTTGATACACAAGGAGGTGTGGAAAGGGTGAGAAGGGACTTGGCAAGGTTGGAGGAATGGTCAGAAGTATGGCAGCTAGGATTCAATGCAAGAAGTGCAAAATAATGCACCTGAAACAAGAACCCTGGGGAAGAATAAACAATGGAGAGGTAGTAACAACAACAAAAGGAAGGGACCTGGGAGTAATTATATCAGATGACCTTAGGTTAGTAAGCAATGTGAGAAGGCAGTAGGAGGCTGGGGTATACTGGGATGCATAGAGAGGCATCAGCAGCAGAAAACAGGAAGTTGTTATCCCTCTGTACAAACAGTTGAGTGAGACCCCATCTGGAGTACTGCGTCCAGTTCTGGAGACCCCATCTCCGCAAGGACATAGACAGGATAGAGGGTCAGAGGGCAACTAAAATGGTGCAGGGTCTGCAGAGAAGCCGTATGAGGAGAGACTAAAGGAGCTTAATATGTATACCCTTGAGGAAAGAAGGGAGAGGGGGACATGATAGAAACTTTTAAGTACCTCAGTGGAATCAACAAAGTCCAAGAGGGTAGCATCTTTCAGAAAAAGAGATGTGCAAGAACAAGGGGGCACAATTTAAAGATGGGGCGGTTCAGGGGCAATGTGAGGAGGTATTATTTCACAGAGAGGGTAGTGGATCCATGGAACAGCCTTCCTGAGGAGGTTGTGGGGTCTAAAACTGTGGGAGAATTCAAGAATGCATGGGACAGAAATATGGAACTTTTGTGGGGGGTAGGAAGAAATAGGCTGTTGGTTAACTAGGATCTGCGGCCTATCCTGTAGGTAGGGAAATGGGCAGACTAGATGGGCCTAGCGGTCCTTATCTGCCATCAAAGTCTATGTTATGTCTATGTTTCTAGAGCTTTTGGCTGCACATGTTGCTTTTTTGCATAGGTTTCATGTTTCCTAATAGTTGAGCCAGTCTTGTGATTTTGAAGAGGCTTTATAGGAGGTCCAGCCTCTGTCTCTTTTTATGGCTGTGGGCAGAGCCCACAGCCATATTGCTTTAGCTTGAAAAGGGGTTTCTGTGGAACACATGTTTTAGTAGTTTTCAGTGTATCCTTCCATAACACTGCAAATACCTATGGCAGTTAAAAAATACTCCCTTCTTTCTGTTTAGAATGATGGACACAGAACTCAAAGCTGCTTTTGTCTGAGAGCAAATGTGCACACCTTCCAAACAAATCTAAATATCTTTAAAACTATTCAAGGTGCACAAAAACAACCAGTGTGAAAGTTGTTCAGGGCAAAAAGACCTTTCACGTGAGGGTAGTCACTAATCTGAATTCTTTATATTTTGTAAAATATGGTCTTACAAACAACCTCATTTTTTTTCTCTCTGAGTGATTACAGTAGGAGTCATGCCAAACAAATGTAAATATCTCAGAAAGTAATGGAGTTACCAATATACAACCAACATAAAAGTTGTTCAGGACAAAATTACCTTTCAAATGAGGGTAGTCGCTAATCTGAATTTATTACATTTTTTTAAATATAGCCATCCAAAAGGTGAAAAGTGTGAAGAAAAATGAAAATTCAGGTAATCAGATGGCCATAGTTTAAAAAATACAATTAGTGCATGTAACCTCCCCCCACCGACCCCCTTGTTCAACTAGCAGGGCTGCTCTTCTCACACATGGTGCCAATGAGAGGGATGGGGGTTGTCACTATGAACAGTTCTGTTTACCATTACTTCTACTTCATAGCCTGTCATCCTCAGACAGGCAAACCAAGTGTGGCAACTACCTGGCTCACACCTGGGGGGTACCATTTATCATGGCCATCAACCTGGGTCCCTGGGAGAAAACATTTGCTCACAATTATGCAAGGTTTGTACTTCTGGTCAGGGGCACCCAAGTAAATCCAGACACAGTGGAAGCAATAACAGTAATGTCCAAACCAGGATGGGATTCTAGAGTGTGGCTTTTATTCACATACACAGAGAATAATGCAAAGTGAAGATGGACCCCCACAGAGCTACTCCCACTGGTGATGCAGATTACTGAGGTACAGAGCACACACACACAGCAAACCCTAAGGTTCTGAATGGATCTTGGAACACACGGCCTTAACTGGTACACTTCCCTTGACAAGGCACCCTTGGCCAGTATTAGGAGACTTTCCCATATTTCATGAGGAATTACTGGTGGCACCCTCGACCACCAAAGAGCACACTCAGGCTCACAGAAAATCCAAAATCCCACATCTGGGTGTTTTCTTCAGGCACTGGCCAAATGCACTGAGAGAAAATAAAGGTGCCCAAACTGAACCCGGAGAGGTAAACATGGTTACTCCAGATGGGGGGTCTTCCACCTTTTCATTGGTTTCATAGGTGTACCGGAGCAATTTAGTAGATCAAAAATCCATATACTCGTCACAAGATCAGTTGTACCCAAAGATTTTATTACTAAGCAAGTATCCATCCAACTTATGCTTAAATTCATCCATTGTTTTGCTAGTCACTATGTCCAATGGAAGCTCATTCCAGATTTTTGTAATCCTCACAGTTAACCAATGTTTTCTCCTAACTGTATTTACTCTCTCCCTATAAATTTGTAGAGAGTGTGCTCTGGTATTATATACCTGATCCCTTAGTACCAAATTTAATTGTTCCCATAGATCACTGTCATTTAGTGCCTTAAAAACAAAGCACATGTCTCCTGTCATGCTTCTAAATTCCAATGTATATAAACCCAAGATCATGAGTCAATCCTCGTAACACAGACCCTGTGCCTCATATATTCTACGTGTGACTCTTTTTTGTACTCTTTCCAAACTTTTTATGTCTCCCCTGCCTCCTGGGGCCCATAATTGGGCACAGTATTCCAGGTGTGGATGCACCAAAGAGGTATACAAAGGAAGCAGCACCTCTTTGCTTCTACCACTAATATGTCTATTTATGCAGAATTGTATGCTGCTGGCTTTTTTTAATAAGTTGATTATAATGAGATCTAAAACTAAGGTCATTTTTGATTTTTATGCTGAGGTCCCTCTCTTTATATACCTTACTTAGGTCTAATTTCCTCAGTTGATATTGATATTTATTGTTGTGTCTCCCCAGGTGCATTATTGTGCATTTGTTTTTTCTGAATACTGAGCCATAGTCATAGGCCCATTTTTCTAGGCTTACAAGGGCAGACTGCACACATTCAACGTACTATTTTACACACCTCTGAGGTGTCATGAAGTTAAAAGTTCTGCAATTGGCAATGTCTCTTCACTAGACCCCCACTTTAGCAGACACTTTTAAATCAGACTCAAACTAAAAGTTCTGTACTTGGCAAGTCTCTCTCCGGACCCCATAGTAGGCAGACACTTTTAAACAGAAACAGACTAAAAGTTCTGTACTTAGCAAGTCTCTCTCCGGACCCCATAGTAGGCAGACACTTTTAAATCAGAAACAGTCTTGGTGAGAGTCCCTTTGTCAGAGAAAAACTCACCACAGGAATGCAGATGCCCCAGGGCTTTTTGACACAAAAAGGCTCGGGTACTCACAGAGCAGATGAATCTCAGGTAGCTTCAACACAGTCCAGGCTGGACCAGGGAATTGTCCCTGAATTCTGAAATTCCTCCCCCCATCCCTCCGGGGACGGGGCACTGGAAAACCCTCTAGGAACAGTCTCTATCACTTCACATTCTGGTCTTCTATGTTCTTCTTCTAGGGTGAGAACAAACTACAGAAACTACGAAGGTAGCTCTCTGTCAGAGCTAAAAACTGAGGAGCTGCCCAGGCAGCAGCATCGTCCTCACTCTCCACTCTACAGACTACTGAACTCTAACTCAACATTCTACAGCTAACTCCTCCAGCTAGCATTCCATTGTGGCTTATGCTGCTGTGACAATTCTAAAGTGACATCATCACTCCAGCTCAGCTGAGACTGAAAACAGAGTGGGACACTGTGAAATCCATTTAACTAGCAAGCTGCCTCTCCCTGCCTGCCATTGATTCTAAGTGGGATTCTAGTAACCCCTGGGAACAAGGGGGTTACACCCACCCTCAGCCAGGAAAATGACTGTCCTCAGTCATTACCTATCCGGCACCAGGCCATCCTACCCTATGTGTTGACTATTTGGAGGTAGCACTACCTTCTCCCCTACCGTGTGCCAGGCACAGGCAGACAACACTAAGGGCCCAGAGGCCATTGGCTGATGCATCAGCCTCAACCCTACTCTCTTAGTATGGTAACCAGTGGCCCTGGAAGAACTGTCCAGAGCATAGCCCTAATAAACCAGCACTGTGACCCCTACTGCAGGTCAGGACCACAGTCTGTCTATCCCCCTTGCCCTCTAGGGAAAACCTATCTGACCAAAAACAAACCTACCCAAAACTAGGGAACCTCCCCCCATCCCTGGACACCTGCAAACCAAACCCGGAGCTAACATTATACACAAGTATTACACTCCCACACTCCCCCACAACTGCACCTTTGGAAGGAAAAGGTTAACATATGTTAACAACTACACAGTACTTTAAAAACAACACTTTAAAGCACTGAGGAACTCTGATGAGTCTCTCCAATCCTCTTCTTGTCTTCTCTTTTGTCTTCATCAGGATTCACCTGAAAGAGAAAAGACAAAAACACACCCAAATCTGCAAAACACAGTACACGACCATAACCCTTACCATCAAAACACTGGAGAATCCCAAAAAATATTTTTTAGAAAAAGTAGAAAATTAGAAAACAGTAGAAAACATCAACATTATGTACAATACACCTTTTGGGGATGGAAGCCCTAAATGCCCCAACTAGTGACAAACAGTGCCTGAAGGCAAGCTCCATGAAAGAGTTTCTCCTGGGCCGGAGCCCAGTGAAGCACAGTTCCTTGAAGTACTGTAGTCCCAAAGGGAAGAGTCTTTGTGGACAGTTCAACAGTCTGTAGTCTGCCAGGTGTAGGATGTGTATTGCAATGTCAATAAAGTAAGAAAAGTCTGGACTTACCAGTCCCTTGAAGAATGAAAAATGGAACAGCACCTGGATCTCCAGCCGAAGACTTTCCCTGGCAGCATTTTTCAGATACAGCTGGGTGGAAATCTTCCGGAAACGACAGGATGGACATCTGGAAACTGCTGAGCTGATGTCATCTCGAGCTGATGTCATCTAGGAGATGGAACCTTTAACAGGAAAGAAACAGCTGGACTAAAGTAATCCGAAATCCCAGGTGATGAATCAGGAAACAGCTGAGTGATGTCTCTGGCTGATGTCATCTAGGAAGGCCAGGTGATGGAACTGGAAGGCACACTGCAAGGCTAACAAATTTGGACTCACCTTTGGATCCTGGAATACCAGACTGGCAGAACAACATGGGTACAACAATGGCTGGATGGCAGCACTGGCTACCACTGCTCTGCTTTCCACTTGGTAGGCATGGGCACATTCACAGGAAGCTGGTTACATTGCGGGTAGTAGCAGAATGGGTCAGGTGCAAGAATTATTACCCCATCTGGGCACTCATAATCCACATTATGGAAAGTCTTGTTTACCTAGGTGTCAGCATGGCTCAGTTGGTAGCACATCCTCCTCTGGACCAGAAGGTCATGGGTTCTTGTCCCACACCGGGATTGGACTTGCACCTAAAAATCACTGGCTTCTGAGTGCAGTATTGGGGGGTGCTGTACTGCTGGGGTGTGCCGTCCTTCAGATGAGATGTTAAACCGAGGTCCCTTCTGCCCATCCTGGTGGGTGTCCAGGTGGAAGTAAAAGAACCCAGGGCACTCTTCACAAAGAGTAGGGAACATTCCTGGTGTCCTGGCCAACATTCCCCTTCCCATAAACTGGTTCATGCAATTATCCAGGCTGTGTGTGGGTGATGATGTGCGATATGGCCGCCACCACCACACATTCAGTCACTTCACTACCAGTCTAGCATTGCTTGTAAAGTGCTTTGGATGTATGAAAAGCACTATATAAATGCTGATTCTTCTTCTTCTTCTTCTTTTTGTCCACAATACGTACAGTATCTATGAACAGTGTTCTGCCCACCTTCCAAAACTTGAGTTTGTCTCTGACAACTTTGTCTCTGACATATCGAGTTGCACCTGGATGCAGGTCTTTAGTTGCCTCTTCCACTAGTCAGGCTCTCCTATTTTTTCTCAATCTCCTCCCAGACTCTCTGAGGAAAGGTAGGAAAGGACATTCCATGGAGCTCAACTGCCTTCCTACAAACCAGTCGTTCCTCCTTACTACTCCTGGTCAGTTTGTGACCCCTGGCCAGGCTTGGGGTCAGCCAGTCTTGGTTCTGCCAGTGTCACATACTCAAAGCTATGTAGAACTGGTCCCTGACCCCTCCTTCTGGGGGCAGGGCTGTGGAGTCACCAACTTCTTCTTCTGGTTCCTCTGAGGCAAAAGCCTGAGGTTGTGAACTAGAACCTTCATCGTAAAGATACATAGCTCCCTCTTTCTCCTCTTCCTCACTTAGGACCTGGGCCCAGGAGTGAGCAGTTTTCCTCACTCTTGAGACTGTCCACTCTTCACTTGGCATGGAGGTAGACACTTCCCAATCTTGGGTTTCTCAAACCTCCTCCTCTCCCTCGAGGCTAGGACTGGGACCCTCTCTTCATGGATCTTCTGATTCTCCCTCTGCACTGTCTATCTGTGACACAGGTGTGGAGACATCATGAGGACTCTGCTCTGCCAGTACATCTACACCCTCTTCCTTTGTGTCACACTCTGCTGGGCCTCCTCCAACAGGTTCAACCTGGTTCTGTGTGCTGCTACTTGTAGGATCTTGAAGCTTTGTCCACGTGGGAGCCAAACAAATCTTAGGTGCACTAGTTAGACCTTGCTTCTCTAAGCACCCTGAACAGTGAGGAATCATGAAAATGTCCCTTCCAGCCTTGAGGCACATTATGCATACTATCACAGGGTATCCGGAAATCGCAACATGAGGAGGCAAACTTCCACCATAGAAACATTTCTCTATTTCTTGCAGCTTGGTAACCTCTTCAACTATCATAGCCCGGGCATGATCCGGGTAGCGGGATGGTCCAGAAGCCATGACTGTAGAAAAACACACAAATGTTCACTGTTATCACTGAGTTCACTCTACTTGGAACAGTCTCACAAAATGGCTCCCTGCTGCTGTGTTTACATTACTACCCCACCCTGTAATGGTGGCAGCACTCCTGGTGCATCAACATTCTGCATCTGACTCAAGCAACTGCGCATCTGATTTACTGCATACTGATAAATTTTACTCAAACTGCATAGACTGCACTGTTTTGCTTCCTCAGCACAGCTATATGATGTTCTAGGACTTTACCATTAGCTTTCAATCACTTTTACTTGCTTAAAGTCACTAAAGCCACATTATTCCTTGAACAGGATTGCCTGTTTGTTGCAGCCTCTCAAACAACTCACAGTCTCTCTGTTTGCTCAGAAAATTACACTGCTGCTGAATCCATAATACATGCTCACAGTCTAATGCTCAGAATTCTTGCTTGGGTTTGATTATTTTACACACTCCTTCATTGCAAAACAATCACACTGTTTACACACAGATCCAGCTGGCTTTAGAAAATAATCGCACACAGTTTGAGCTCAGTTTTGCTGAATGGTACTCACTGAATCAGTAGCTGGCTTCTCGATGGAAATTCTGGGCCTACTGCCAATCCTGGAAGGCCTCTGAGTTGAAACGGGCTGGTGACCCTGCTGATTGCCCCTATGAACACCACGCTTTCTCCCCAGTTGATTGGAATACGGGTTGAGCCTAATTTAGTACAGAAGAGTCTGATGTTTTAACTTTTAGAACGTTGGCAGTCACCGCGATGCTCCTCCTGGCTAGCCAGCTAGCACACCACTCGCTCTCTCCATCTTGAACACTGGGCAGCATTCTGAAGCTGGCTAGGGGGCGGGACTGATTGCAGTCTCACCAATCACTCGACACTATGCAAATGAGCCTCTCTCTCTTCTTGTGCTCTTCTCCTCCACTGTGATCATCGAGCAGGCAAAATTTAAACTGCAAAACAACTTTTTTTCTTTTCAACTGTAACTTCACAGTGGGAGCACCATTTTTAACCATTTCTCATGGCAATTTCTCTAGCGACTCCCCCAGTTCACACAGCAAGCATTTGAAACTTTCAGGGCACAAATGTCTCTTTGTTTCCCACAGTTCTCAATACTTTTTCCTGTCACAACTTGAAAATTAAAGCTGGAAAACATTCTTTTTGATGCAGGACAAGGTGCACACACAATCTGGCTTTACAGCTCCTTGGTAAACATTGGCACAATCACAGCAGCACATGAACAGCAGGCACACAGCGGCACATATGGATGGCACTTCTCTGGCAAATCCCTTATGCGCAAAGCTTCCAATTTTGGGTTACCAACTGCCAGACAGACAAAATGCTAGCCACAACCTGAGCAAACATCTCTTGTTTTTGCCCAAATCCAAAACAAATCCTCAGTGGTGCCTCCATTTTGTAACCTCCCCCCACCGGCTCCCCTTGTTCAACTAGCAGGGCTGCTCCTCTCACACATGGCACAAATGAGAGGGATGAGGGTTGTCACTATGAACAGTACTGTTTACCAATACTTTTACTTCGTAGCCTGCCATCCTCAGGCAAACCAAGTGTGACCTGTCTCACACCTGGGGGTACCATTTATCATGCCCATCAACCTGGGTCCCTGGGAGAAAGCATTTGCTCACAATTATGCAAGGTTTGTACTTCTGGTCAGGGGCACCCAAGTAAATCCAGACACAGTGGAAGCAATAACAGTATGTCCAAACCAGGTTGGGATTCTAGAGTGTGGCTTTTATTCACATGCACAGAGAATAACACAAAGCGAAGATGGACCCCCACAGGGCTACTCCCACTGGTAATGCAGATTACTGAGGTACAGAGCACACACACAGTGAACCCTCAGGTTCTGAATGGATCTTGGCACACACTGCCTGAACTGGTACACTTCCCTTGACTAGGCACCCTTGGCCAGTACTAGGAGACTTTCCCATATTTCATAAGGAATTACTGGTGGCACCCTTGTCCACCAAAGAGCACACTCAGGCTCACAGAAAATCCAAAATCCCACATCTGGGTATTTTCTTCAGGCACTGGCCAAATGTGCTGAGAGAAAACAAAGGTGCCCAAACTGAACCAGAGAGGTAAACATGGTTACTCCAGATGGGGGGGTCTCCTACCTTTTGCTTCCACATTTATACTCGGCCATTCATCTGGTTAATAACACCCTTCTCAGAAACTCTTGTAGATGCTATCTTGAAATATCTTTCACATTTAACATACACCTCTGAGGTGTCATGAAGTTAAAAGTTCTGTAATTGGCAATGTCTCTTCACTAGACCCCCACTATAGCAGACACTTTTAAATCAGACATGAACTAAAAGTTCTATACTTGGCAAGTCTCTCTCCAGACCCCATAGTAGGCAGACACTTTTAAACAGAAACAGACTAAAAGTTCTGTACTTGGCAAGTCTCTCTCTGGACTCCATGGTAGGCAGACACTTTTAAATCAGAAACAGTCTTGGTGACAGAGTTCCTTTGTCAGAGAAAAACTCACCATGGGAATGCAGGTGCCCCAGGTCTTTTTCCACTCAAAAAGTCTTGGGTACTTACAGAGGACATGAATCTCAGCCAGCTTCAATACAGTCCAGGCTGGACCAGGGGATTGCCCCTGAATCCTAGAATTTCCCCTCATCCCTCCGGGGATGGGGTACTGGAAAACCCTCTAGGAACAGTCTCTACCACTTCACTCTCTGGTCTTCTATGTTCATCTTCTAGGGTGAGAACAAACTACCCAAACTACGAAGGTAACTCTCTGTCAGAGCTAAAAACTGTGGAGCTGCCCAGGCAGCAGCCTCCTCCTCACTCTCCACTCTACAGACTACTGAACTCTAACTCAACATTCTACAGCTAACTCCCCCAGCTAGCATTCCATTGTGGCTTATGCTGCTGTGACAACTCTAAAATGACATCATCACTCCAGCTCAGCTGAGACTGAAAACAGAGTGGAACACTGTGAAATCCATTTAACTGACATCTCACAAGCTGCCTCTCCCTACCTGCTACTGATACTAAGTGGGATTCTAGTAAACCCTGAGAACAAGGGGGTTACATGCAGATTAATGAAAAGGCTCATTTGAAAGGTATTTTTGTCCTGAACAGCTTTCATACTGATGGGTTCTGAGTAACTCCTATGCTTTTAGAGATATTTACATTCTTTTGGCATAACTCCTATTGAATTTCTGACTGCCTGATTTCTGAAACCACTACGCTGAGACCAGAACATACGGTTTATATCTTGTCATGCCTCATTTAACAGCACATCCTGAAGTTATTCTAGGAACGTAGAACACTTTAATGGAGTTCTTCATTTCTTAATATGAAGGAAAAACAGCTTGAAACAAAATGATATGCTTATTGGGGGCACATTAGATCTTTTCAGGATGGAATAATGTTAAACCTTTTCAGAAAAAAGCAGCAGATTAATTTTAGTAATTATTATCCAGCAATATATATATATGTGTATATATATATATATATATATATATATATATATATACTGTATATGTGTGAAGCTGACACTGACAAAGAAGAAAACAATGCTCACATGCATAAAGAATACTTTGCTGTCTGTGAAACTTTTAGAAGCAAATGGTTTGATACCTTTTAGGCATCTATACTGCACCACTGATTTTTTCTTTTATTATGTCCTCTTTGGCAACTTCTACTATTAAAATGCATTAAATTTATAGTTTACTAAATTTTGACCTTGGAATAACTCTTGAATGACTCCTAAATGCATTTTAAGCCATTCCCTTTACGGGAGGTTAAGACCTGGGCAAAAGGTCAAGTGTTATTGTTTCTTATTTTTTCACAAATTTCCAAAGTAAACATTTGGAGAAATAGAAAAGTATGTACAAATAATCTCCTATGCATTTTCAACTCAGTGAGAAGTTAATATTTGCACAAAATCAGACCCAAAGTTTATACAGTTTTGTTCTAAAGTTTTTTTTATTCTAAATCTTATTGGACTGTTGATGAACTGAGCAAATAAATGTTTAGATAAAACAAATTGATGACCCCAGGATTGGGAGATATTAAAATTGTAAACGGTTAAATTATGAAACTTTAAATGCAGTCATTAAGACCATCCTTCTTAGTGTGTAATTATAATGAATTAAAGACATTTAAATATAGATCTACAATTATACAACCATTGTGATACACATTTTTAGGATCAGAGGAATAGTGCAAGGCTGCCAAAATCATGGTGATCTCACTGCTTTAATGCTTCAGTGTGTGTGGATCAAACCAAAAAGAGCCATAATAAAAGTGTCTATCTTCTCACAAAAACAATTATATTTTATTATATGAACATACGAAATGCCAGCAGAAACAGGCCTCATGGTCTATCGTGTCTGCTCGATTGTGCAGCTAGCCCCTCAACTTGCAGCTGTTGTAATTACATTTGATTTAACATGAAAATACAAACTAGCAATAAGGAAGTAAAACAATCAAGATAAGATTTCAGCGTTCTCCAACCGTGCATTGAAGCCGAGCCATAATAAAGGCTTCTATCTTCTTCACAGCAATTATATTTTATTTTGATATATTTAATCTTTTCTAGCTATGTAGACACTAGAAAAAAGGTTTATTTGGTGTTTTGAAACAGGCAAATGCAAAAAGACATGGAAGGAAGTCAAAAGAGAGTATCAGTTGCAGGGGCTAGTAACAAGTTGAGGAGCTCACTTGGCCACTCCAATGGGGCCACCCACCAACACTACTGACCATTGATAGGCACTGGTAGCAGAGGAGAAGCTGGGAAAGTGCTGCAAGCAGTCAGTGTAGGAGGAGAAGGAGGCGGATAGCAGGCTGCCTGCCATAGTCCAGTGCTTGTTTTAAATCCCTGGTGGTGCCTATGTGACTGTAACAATCATCTGTGCAGCAGCCTTCCATCTGTAGGGTTTAAGGGGACTCAGTTTAACTGTCCTGTTGTTTTCAGGCAGGCTCAAGCTCCATTACAGCAACAGGTCCAACTGCAGCCCCGGACCCCCAACTCTACTACTTGTACAGGACTGACCGCTTGAGAACAAGGGATCCTCGCTGCTTGCAAAGGAAGTGGGAGGGGTAGCAGTTAGTGTTCATTTGTGTGCTAGGGCAGGCATGGGGGCTAGCTGGGCTGGGAGGAGTGCCTTTAAGTGTAAGGATTGCATGTGTCTGAACTGTTGTGGATTGCATGGGCGTAGGCAGGGGGTGCTTCGGGTGTTCAATCCCCCCCCCCGAAATTATCTCAGAAATTTTCAAAGTCCTGTATTTTATTTTCAGGTTGGCTCAGGCTCAGTTGCTAAAACACTCAGTGTCTCAGCAGTCTCCACAGCAGCTGGAGCTAGCTGCAACACAGTGTGCATGCACGGGACCGTTGATGGCTGGGGAGATAGAGACATCATTAATAGAGAGAGCGGTAGATGCCTGGTGAGACAGACAAGTGAGCATGCCGCTGTGCTGCATTGTCTGTACGGCACTGAGCAAGTTGTGGTGTCCTGTTGACTGTCGTGGTGGTAGAGTAGGATTGTGTGCTGCTCTTCTCTAGACTCAGTTGAACTGTGTGAGAACTTGAAGTATGGTCTACCAGAGAAAGAATAGACCTGTCTGGGGCTGAGCTGCGAGTAACACACTTTGCATCTTCTTGACTGTGCTGGATGCTGGCTGGACTGGTGGTGTGGTCTGAAGAGAAGACATGAGAGGTCGAGGAAAAATCTGCCCTGGCATAGTGGCCTATAGTCCTGTCTTGGGAGGGGCGCAACTGTTAAGGCAAGCCAACAGGAGAATAAGCAGCAGAAAAGTGGTAAGTGGAGAAAAGAATAAAGACTGATTCGGGGGAGGGGACTTCTCTCATTTAAAGAGATGGTGAGGGGTATTGGTACCATCTCCCAGGGCAACCCACTCATTACATCTCAAGCCCACCGATGTTCTGCCCAACTTGAAGCTTATCATGTGGAGTGGGAATAGGTGTGGAAAGGCAGATGCCTAACTGATATCTTTGTCTCTGGCTGTTGCAGAGTGCTCCCATGTGCACAGGTGGAATGGGGTTAGGAGTACTCTCTATATGCAGAGTGGGATGGTGGTAGAGGGGGAGTGGTGCAAATGTGTGGAGGTGTCCCCATGTGTAGGAGTGGGATGGATGGGGAGTAATGCTCCCCATGAAGTGGCAGTGGGATGAAGGGGTGGATTGCTCCCCATGTACAGAGCTGATATGAAGTGGGAGGAAAGCTCCCCATGTATGGAGGTTGAATCGAGGGAGAGGAGTGCTCCCTATGTGTCAGAGGTGGAATGCAGTGGGAGACGTGCTCTCCATGTGGGGAAGATGAAATGTAGTGGGAGAAGCATGGGGGGGCAGGGGATCAGTACTCACAATGTATGGAGGTGGGATGGAGGGGGAGCAATGATACCTATGTGTGGAGACGAAATGGAGGGAAGAGTGCTCTCCATGTTCAAGTTTATTGTGAAGGGATAGCAACTATTGAGCAAGCTCATTTGCAAGGAGGTCCCTTGTACAAGCAATGATAAAGACAATACATGGTGTGAGATATAAAAAGTAAGGACACATAATGTAGATTAAAATTAAGCAATTTTCTTTACATTAGTATATACAATAGATAGATAGATAAGATAAATATTGATTTATAAAAGCACTCATTTCCTGGGACTCTGGGTGCTGTACAATACAAATTGCAAACAACAATATAAAATCATATGCCACAAATGTATGTAAAATTCAACTTGGAGCAAATTTAAAATGCATCTATCTATCCCACTAACATCAAACAATTAATCAATAAAAGCTTGTTGGAACAGGTACATTTTTAGGCCCTTCTTACAGGCTTCTACTGAGGGAGCCTCTTTTAAATAGACAGGAAAGAAGTTCCACAGGGTAGGCATGGCCACCGAGAATGCCCTGCCCCCAGAATGCCGCAATCTAACCCTGGGAACTCCAAGGAGGCCTCCCCGGAAGAATATGTGCAATGCCAAATTCAACAAGGATTGAGACCAAATATGATTACATAAGACACCATGTCCACCATGTGGAAGAGGGCTAGAGAAGGAGAATTGCTCCCCATATGCAAAGAAGGCATGGAGGGGGAGGAGTGCTCTCTATGTGTAAACGTGTAATGGAGGGGGAGGAATGCTCCCCATGTGTGGAGGTGGGATGGATTGGGGGAACAGTCACTTAGGGGGCACCATCCTAGACCCCACTCCAGCCTGTGTGTGAAACTGTTTGAAATGGGGACAGTTTGTGATGGTGCAGATGTGCAACCCACATCTCTTCTCTGGCTGCTGTAAAGTATTGGGCTTGATAGATGGGGGTGCAAGAGGGGGAAACAGTCACACAGGAGCACCCACTGTATTCTGCCCCCCACCCACCCACCTAGTAGAGTGGGAACAGTTGTCGAGGGGCAGATACAGGATCCACATTTTTATATCTCAGTACCTCAGAATGTTCTCCATGGGCAAAGCACGTTAGGTGGGAGAGCCTCTGGCTGAAGCAGAGTGTTCTGCAAGTGTAGAGGTGTTACATAGGGTGAGGAAGTGCCAGTCACCCAAAGCTCACTTCAACCTTCATGCTACCCCTGGTTCAGCAGGGACAGATATGAAGGGGCAGATGTGCACTTGCATCTCTAGCCATGGCTGCTACAGGGTGCTACCCTTGTGTGGAGGTGGGATGGGGGGATGGGGCGTCATTCTCCCAGAGCCACCTGCCTGGAACCCACTCAATGCCAGTTCCATCTTTCATTAAACTCAGATGGGGGAAGATGGACAGATGTGTGAACCACATCTGTCATTGGCTCCTGCAGAGAGCTCCTCATGTGCAGGAGCTGGAATGGAAGGAGAAAATGCTTCACATGTGCAGAGATGGGGAATGGTGTGTTGGGTGTCAATGACCTCTAGCCACCCTGTGGATCTGGACCGCAGCCCTATTTCCACCCACTTGGAGCCCACCAGGATAGATAGAAACAGGTATGGTGTGGCAAATGTGCAACTCACAATTCGTCTCTGGCTGGGGCATACAATGTGCAGTCGTGGGACTGTTGTGGAGAAGGCACCAATCACCAGCTTCTACCAGGCCACAGTCCACTATTTTCCTTGGGCTGCCCACCTGGAGGTCACCTTGTCACTGTGCCAACCTGTGTGGAGTGGAAGATGAGTAACCTACATCAGTCTCTGGCTACTGCAGATTGTTCCATATGTGCTGATGTGAGCTGGATGTGTAGGGAGCAGCAACTGCCCAGGGGTGCCCATCCAGTGCCCACCCTACACTGTGCTGGTCAGGGCGAAAGGGCAGATATGTGACCCACATATCTGTTTCTGTCTCTGTCTGGGTGATCCTCTTGTGCAGTGGTGGAAGAGATGCACCAAGTTTATTTTACACTATGTCTCTCCTGGTCTCTCTCTATCTCTTTGACTTCTGCTCCCCCACAATGAATGGAAAACCCTGCAGCACTGCTCTCTGTCCCAGTCATGGCACTCTTGCTGCCACTTTCTCTGCCTTTCTGTATGTGCTGTCTGCTCCCACTGGGCTTCAGAAAGACAAACAGAGAGTCAGACTAACAGCAAGGTGCGGGAGAAGTGAGTGGCAATAAAATGGATGGCAACCGAGCTCGGGCGCACACTGTACTCCACTTCTCTGTTTTAAGGGGGGGTTGACACCATCTCTGACAGGAACAGATTGGACCTGCAATATATGCCATACTGGAAGCGGCTCTTGCCGTTGCTATGTCTGTCTCAGGGGTTGGGGTGGGGGGAAGGAGTAGACACTGCTAGGGGGAGGGCACCCATTGAAATGAACATTTGTTCAGTTGCAGGTCTGGGAGCCACTGGTCATTGTGGTTATGGTCACTACATTGCACTGCCCCCAATTTCACACTGCCAAGGTGGTGCTGTAATAGTGACAGCCTGTCACCTGGTGATCATTCTCATTCTGCTTACTCACCACATCTCAGCATGTTGCTGTCACTGTTTGGGGACTCTCTCTCCACTCTGTCCCTGACACTGGTGCCACTCACCACCTCTTTCGATCCTGCACTCTCTTTTGGGGGGGGTGCTGCTGCCTCGCCTTCTTAGTGTTTGTCCCTGCAGCCCGTGTCTCTCTTTCCCCCCTAAGTCCAGGGTTAAGCTACAGCCCTGCAGGCAAGGCTGCCTCACTTCTCAGCACTCTCACTCTCATCCGCAAGGGGAGTCAGTGGGTACCATCACAGAGAGCAATGCTCAGGTTGGGCATTGTGGCACAGATGAAGCACAGAAGAGATAGGCACTCAGGGACAAGAACACACACTCTCATTTATACAGAGGCACAAACAAGTTCAACGCAGACGTCTGTCGGGGGAATGATAAATTATATTGATTTGTTCTCTACTGCTAGGACTGTTTACTGTTGCTGACACAGAGAGAGGAGGATGCAATGTCTGGCTGGGTACCCAGACATCTGCAGGGTGGGTTGGGAGATAAACGATAAGATCAGTAAGGGGATGAATGAAAGGAATGAAAAGCTCTCATTGGAGCGCTTCATTTCTTTCAACTAGAGAATGGCTTCCAGCTGTGAAACTGTGACTAGTGTCACAGTCTGGTTGCATGCTCATTGGTCTGTCAGGGACAAGCCAACAGTAGATTGCTGTGCATTGGACTCATCCCTGACACACCTCTGAAATATCGTTCTACCACAAGATGTTTCTTGTGCACGCCCAAGGAAACATAAAAAACTGTGAAGAATTTAGATTAGTGACTACCCTCATTTGAAAGGCCTTTTTGTCCTAAACACAAAAATGTAAAATAATCCACTTGGAGCACAGAAATCCAGGGGCAGAGTACAAATGGGTGGAGTGATATTGACAACATTAAGAATGCACACATTAAAAAAAAAGAGCTTTTACATACAGTTGATTATTGTATAACAATATTATGCATCTATGGCTTTCACTGTACATCTGATACAAACCCATAATCACATTCCTCACTTAAGCAAGGGGGGGGGGGGTGGAGGCCATAACTGACTCCTTGTTTTTGTGTTAAAGGGGTCAGTTTCTTTACAGCAAAAACAAGGAAAGGCATAATTTCTAAAATGTGCAGATGAGCATGGGGACCACTTTTTTCCAGAGCATGTCACCATCGGCAGCTACCACTTCAAGACTGCTACTACTCCACCTAATACAATCAGGGGAAAACCAGAAGTAGTCTACCAGCACTGAGATCAATATGGTTAAGGCACATTTGCCAGAAATTACTGCTTAGAAAAGAATGAGAAATTGACTGTGATAACGAGCAAGTCCCAGACCAGATCTCTAGTTTGTAAATAGTCTCCTCCTGAGTCCGACTTGTACGACTGCATGGGCCAAGCTCCACAGATGTTATGCCATCATCAGATTTGTATAAGAGCACTGTGGAAGTACGTAACTGGACCACTGTCTGATGTACTGCCACAGTGCTCTGACTTAGTTTCCAGTGATTCTGTTTATGCAGCCCTTCCCCTCCACGGGCTGCATAAACATACCCACTTCCTGGTGCACTGCGTTTCCATTCTGCAACTGTAGCAGTGATGGCTACCATGTGCAACATGGTGACATTGACTTAAACTGTGCATGCATGACTATTGTGCACACTTAGTTATGTCAGCACTACCATGTTGAGCAGGGCTGACTACAGGGCAAACTGTACTTGTGTGAGTATCACGCATGTGCAGTACTGTAATTGCTGCAGTATTACTTATGACTGCAGCAAAGGCACTGCATATTCTTTTCCATGCTCTTGCCACTCCTAAAAGCTCTCCAGAACCATATTGGCTCTGACCAGAGTTTGTTTTATAGAGAGTGAGAATATCACTGTGTAGCCAGGGGGTGGCAATGCCTCAAACTCTCCTCTTTGTGATAGGAATTAACCTATTTTGGCGGTACGAGATGTGGGACTGGAAAATGTCTAAGGCAAGTTTACATCTGTGGAGGCTAAGATTGGGGACCAGTCAATGAGGGAGAGCTCGGCATTGAGGGTGATGAGGTCAAGGTGTGTTAAGTTCCTAATGGTTAGAATCTTTGAGGGGACTTTTGGAATCTATGCCTTTCACAGGCAGTAAGTGGGAGAGTGATCACTAATGGAGTCTGGGAGTACGCCAGAGACTTGGGTCTGGTCAGACCTGTAAGTGAGCATCCAATCTAACAGAGAGGAGGATGAACTGTGGGGGAAGGGTGGGTAGGTCTGGTAATGATTTGTAAGAGACAGGCCTTGCTGATGAGTAGTTCATAAGTTAGGACTTAGCCAATTAAGGTTAAGGTCTCCCATGATAATTATTTCATTCCAGCTGATCAAGGGCAGTATGATGTCGATGAGGGCAGCTAGTCCTGATACACCACATTTTGGGTGATTGTAAACACAGAGGATATAAAGTTTTTTGGTGCTGTCAATAGTAAGTGAGGCCTGAAGTACTTCTCAGGCAGTGCTAGTGCCTGCTGAGTGAGAAATCAGGGACAGGCTGAGGTGGGACCTGTAGCAGATTAGCATGCCGCCTCCACGTTTGGGGGATGGGTGATCGAATCGAAGAAAGGAGTAGTTGTTAATGTGGCAGAGGGAGTTTGGGATGCTGGGTTTGAGCCAGGATTCAGAGATCCCTTGTACGTCAGGGGAATAGTGGGATACCCAGGCCTCAAGGTGAGGTTTGTTTGCCAAGAGACTGTGAATATTACGGTGGAAAATTTAAGTCCTTTAATATCTGTCCAGGGTGGGAGGGAGAGGGGACTAGGGTTAGGTTCTATGTCTCCGGCCAGGCAGAGATACAGAACCAAGGTCCATAGTGGAGTAAGTTTTGGTATACCACAACAGGTTAAAATGGGCAGGAGGGATTTCCTTCTCGTGTGAGGCGCTACCAGGAACTGCAGTTCTAGACTTATGAGTGCATTGGTGTTGGGTGATTGATGGGTAGCTAGTAGCAGGTTGGAGTAGCTAAAATCTCTGTGGAGCACTAAGGAGAACAGTCCAGCCTGGTCCTGGGGTAGAGGCAGGGGGTCTACTAGTAATAGTAGCAGAGCTAGATGACCAGAAAATAAGAAGGTTGTGATGTTCACCTGTGCTGCCAGTGCAGACATAGCTAGATCTTTAGTGGGGAAGGGTCAGTAAGGCAGGGGCACTGAGGGCAACTTTACAGTAAGCAGAAATTAATGCAGTGAACCATCCCATTTAGTAAGCTAGAGCAAATAGAGCAAGACTTTTTGTGAGATGTACCAGGAACTAAGTAATTTATTTAAGGGCTGTGACAGCTCTTCCTATGTAACCTGGACAGAGGTTACAGGGACCTTTAAAGAAATGTACAAAAGAAAAAACAACTGAGGCAGCACTTATAAACCAGGTAAAATGATTTAATACAAAGATTATTAGCTAACTGCCTGAATGAGCACAAAGCAAGAGACCCTTAGGAAAAGGGATACATATGTGGTTGCTGGGGCTCCAACTTTTAACAAGTAGCTAGTTAGAACAGGAACAAATGCACCTCAAGAATTAATGCTGGCAGGCAAAGCCTTTGGAGAATGTTTCAGAGAAGGTAGTTACCGAAGCACCAATAATTGGGACTAAGCTAGTAGTAAAAACAGTGACGGACCTTCCTACGTGACTCATCCAAACATATCAAAACCTTTGAGAACAGACTGCAAAATGTAGTTGGCAACTTAAATCAGTGAGGGCCACACCTGAAGAAAACTAAAGCAATAGTGGCAATACCTTTCAGAATGTAATAGCAAAACATAGAAACTGCTGCAGTCAGCTGAATACCTAATTGATAGGATAAAACAGTGGTAGACCCACTAATGTAGCAGATACAGACAAAGTAACACCGAGTTACACAATGCTCCAAGTAGGAGCAGTTTTGACAGTGAAGCTACAGAGCTAGGCAGCAACAAATTAACGTGCACAAGTCTGGTTATCGATTGAGGAGGAGGAGGACTGTTTATGCTGGGCAGAGTCTCTGGCCAACGGCTGTCACCATGGCTGACACCACAGTAGACACCTTTTGTGCTTCTGTCCTTCACACGAGGACTGCTGCGGTAGAACTGAAAGGGGCAGCTGAATATGGCAGACGTTGCCTCTCCCTCAGTCCCTGGAGCACAGTCCTGACTGGTGGAGGGAGTCCCCCTTTGTGCAGAGCTCCCAGTGAGCAGTCTGACAAAAAGAGGCAGTGATTGGTGGATGGGGAGAGGGTCAGTTGGTTGAAGGAATGGCCCTCTCAACCTTTGGCTGGCTCCCACCACTGCTGCTGCTGATCCAGCACTGTTGTGATAGACCCTGGGCCCGGCAGTACATTTAAATCATGGCTGGCTTTACTTGCTCCACCCTCAGTCCCCGGAGCACAGTCCCAATTGATGGAAGGAGCTCCCTTTGTGAAGGGCTCCCAGTGACCAGTCTGGTAAGAAGAGGCAGCAATCAGTGGACGGGGAGAGGGTTGGTCAGTTGAAGGAATGGCCCTCTCGACTTGTGGCTGGCTCCCACCACTGCTGGTGCTGAACTGACACTGCTGTGATAGACCCTGGGCCCGGCAGTAGATTTAAATCATGGTGGGCTTTGCTTGCCCCACCCTCAGTCCCAGGAGCACGGTCCCTATTGGTGGAATGAGTTCCCATTTGTGCAGGGCTCCCAGTGAACAGTCTGGCAAGAAGAAGCAGTGACCAGTGGATGGGCAGAGGGTCAACTGGTTGATGAAATGGACCTCTCGACCTGTGGTTGGCTCCCACTGTTGCTGCTGATGCAATGCTGCTGTGATAGACACTGGGCTTGGCAGTAGATTTAAGCTGTGACGGGCTCTGCTCACCCAGCCCTCAGTCCCCAGAGCACAGTCCTGATTGGTGGAGGGGATTCCCCTTTATGCAGGATTCCTGGCGATCTGTCTGTCAAGAAGAGGTGGTGATCAGTGGACAGGGAGAGGGTTGGCCTGTTGAACAAATAGCCCTCTTGACCAATGGCTGGCTCCTGCCACTGCTGTTGCTGCTGTTCTGACACTGCTGACTAAAGTAACTTAAGCTGCTAATCAGATCTGAACCTGTAGCCGGCTGGTGTGGGATATGTATAATAACACTGATTATTGCCAAATGTGATTGATGTTGAATTAATGTTAAATG
Source organism: Neoceratodus forsteri (assembly GCA_016271365.2). Lineage (NCBI taxonomy): Eukaryota > Metazoa > Chordata > Ceratodontiformes > Ceratodontidae > Neoceratodus > Neoceratodus forsteri. The sequence goes on from CM057453.1 coordinate 932,822,020, forward strand.
GGATAATTGATTGGACTGGATGTGAAATGGGCCCATAACTGGGAGCTGTGGCTGTAATTTCCCAATTCCTTAAGCTGTGCGAGTACATCTTCTGTAAATGAATGTTTAGTGTTTTTGCAAAAAATGTGTTAGTGACTTATTAAGGGCACAGTGTTCACTCCTGAAATACTGTACATCTAGCTACTGCAAACTGAAAATAAAGCTGGCTAGAGAGAGAGGATAGGGACTGTACTCCGGGGACTGAGGGTGGAGCAAGTAATTTCATTTCATTTCATTTTATTTTTTTACCCTTGTAAGTCTGATGAGCAAATTGCCCATTTTCACAGACGACAAGCAATATATTAAGCAAAAAACAAAAACAATAACATGTACAATACATAGAGAATAATGGATGGGGAAGGGTTTGATATGATAATATAATTACTGGTCAGCAATTTTTTCTATGGGCCGAATCAGTTGCTATTTGCCGTAATAACCGGCTGGTTATTACGACATTCACGCTCCCAGTCACTCAGTCGATGACGCTCGCTCATTGGATTATGTTCGGCGTGGAGGCGGGTTAAACACTCTTACAAACATGGCGGCTCCGTCTCTCTCGTCCCGTGGAGCCTCCGAAACAAGACGCGTCCATCCCTTTTTTTTTTTTTATTTGTTTCATGTATCTGGTTGATCCAGCCTTTTCCCCAGCAAAATATCTGGTTGATCCTGCCATTTGTCTGTTTCGGGACAAATGACTAGTGCTACAACGGATGCGCAAGGAAGCGTGGTAGGCACAACTAGGTCAGAGACTAGCTGTAAGCAATAAACAAAACGGAAACAAAAGAACTATGTTAAGGAAGGAGTTAGAGGCAGAAGACAGATGAAGTCAGAGATTGTGTGTGTGTCTGTGTTTGTGAGAGTGTGTGTGTGTGTGTGTGTGTGTGTGAACACTGAATTCAAACAGGAGAAAAATTGCTGACCTTTTATTATAAAAAATAAAGATGGGGAGGTGTGTCATATTCAATTTAATGTCACCCTCTGTGTGGATGCTGAAAACCCGGCCGCCCCTCGGGTTTATGTAGCATCCCACACCTTTGGGTGAGCATTAAATTTCATAACACACACTTCCCCATCCATTATTCTCTATTTAATGCACACCCGAGTTGTGGGATGCTACACCCTCGGGGTTTATCAAAGCATCCCACAATGAGGGTGTGCATTAAATTCTCATATGAAAAACCCTCCCCAACTTTTATTTTTTATAATAACAGACCAGCAATTTTTCTCCAGCAGTTTGTGAGACTGTTTGGCCCTGCCCACATACAGAATGTTGGCCAATGAGGCAGCAGCATAGTTTGACTGGCATGGCTCATGAATGTCATAACAACCAGCTGGTTGTTATGGAAAATATCAACCTGGTCAGTACATTGAGAGAAATTGCTGACCAGTTATTATATTAAAATAATTCACGTATAAACATTTAACAAGTGCATTCTTGAGTACACTGTAGGTACTTTTTCAACTTTGATTTGAAAGAAAATATAGAATTTCAGATTGATATATCACATGGGAGTGAATTAAAATAACTTGGTCCCCTATATACAGTAACAATGAACATTGTCCCAAGGTTCTCTTAAAGAATGGAACATTAAATGTAAACTTTGACTGAGTTCTAGTGCAATCAGGGTTAACATATTTAGAAAAAAGTGAACTCACTGAATTAGGTAACAAACCAGCTCTGATTTTGAATAGAAATAAACACATTTTAAACTGAATTCTATTTATGAGGAAAAGACAGTTGGAAGACTTTAACAACAAACAATGGTGAGTTCGGGCAGGAACAGACAGCATGAATCTCAATATAGAATTATATGTTACTGTCAATTTTCCCAGAAGTTTTGAACTTGGGTGAACATTTACCACCAACCCATGATCCAAAACAGAAAAAAGGAAACTGTGTACTAGCAACCTCCTCAATTCAGTTGTTAAATAGTGCTTAACTCTATAAAGACATCCAAGTCTTTGATGTACTTTTTTATAATAGAAAACACATGCTATTCAAAAGTGAGATTAACATCAAAAATGATCCCTAAATATTTAAATGTGTCAACAAATTCAGTGGTATTTCCCTTAACATCACTGACAGAAGGAAGATCAGACAAATTAATCTTTTTATTCAAAAAAAGCATAATTTTTGTCTTTACTGAATTAAGCACAAGGGAATTGGCAAGCAGCCAGGTTTGGAATAAATCAAAACTAACTTGAAACTTATCCAAAGCCTCCTTAGGGTTAAGACTTTCCTCCTTAATAACTGCATTGTCAGTGTACATTATAATAGAACCCGATGGACACGAAGATGGAGCACCATTCATGAGAAGGGAAAAAATAAGTGGGCCCAAGATGGAACCCTGGGGGACTCCACATTTAATAGCCTTAGGGGAGGATAAATGACCTTCAATTGTTGTCACATGTGATCTGTCTGCAAGGTAATGGGAAAACCATTTAATCACTTCAAAGGAAAAATGCATTCCTTCCTTAAAATGAGGAAGCATATTGTGCTCCACCAAATCAGTAAAGCAAAGTAAAGCAGTGAAAATGCAAATGAGCTACCTATGCAAGAGTGAAAGTAAAGACCTGTGGCTCACAGTTTAACTATGTAAAAGCCTATTCCATGATGCCTTGCTGGGGACTAAAGCATACAATGTATGGCACAATGTTAGCTCTGTTTGACCAACAAAATGTGACCCTTTTTTACACTGGGGCCAAAGGAGTGACAATGAAGAAGAAGACAAAGGAGCATCGAGGATAAAATGAAAAGTGGGGTCATTGCAGCACAGTGGCCACAACAAAGGTAAGCAGTTCCCATGTGAGGGCACAGAAATTAAAATGGCTGGGGAAGGCTGCACTGTTCTGCAATGACATTTACAGCCATGCCTGTCAGGCCATGCCTCCAGAGGTGTGGTTTGAATGCCAAGCCTGGAGACTGCACATATCCGGGGAGTGGCACTCAGTGAGATTGAACGAGCCAATTCCACTAGACATGAGAGTCACCCCAAGATGATTGTCCACCACTCTTCACCCATGTAGGGACCTTGGGAGAGTGAAAAAGGAGGCCTGGTTACAATTGGAAACATAGACCTTCCATAGGCCAGGTGCAGTGGAGGTGAGAGCAGCACCGGCGTTGTCACACAGCTGTGTGGGCAAGCTTGATTGAAAGGGACCACATCTCAGAGGATGGAAAGGGAGTTGAGGCTCTGCATTTATTCATTCCAGGACCGCTTTTGAACAAAAACTAGTAACTGTACAAAATCATGCAAAAGTACTGCGTTTCTAACTTGCACTCCTGAGCAAGAACTGACCTAAAAAAACACCAAACTCATTTCATTTACTGAGATGAAAGTCTAGCTCATGTCACTATTTTTTACATTTTAGCAGGGTAGCCCAGCTGAGATGCCCTATCTCATTTTCCATGGGGTCCTGCTGCTACCCATGGTTATGACTGGGCAGACTGAAGCACAGAGAGGTAACACAGCAGTATTTGTTAATTGATAAACATTTTCACCAATGCATTTTTTAGCAAAAATGTTTTTCTCACATCCTTAGATTCATACTAAGTAATCTTTTAACTCTCTCAGCTATGTAAAAATATATTCTTTATAATTATTTTTTTAATTAATGGCTCAAGACATTAAAGATGGCCATCTCTAGAAATAATTAAACATCTTTTCTGTTGAGAGAACCTTTGGACTGTACATGCTGGATTTATACTGCAGATGTATTATGGAGGTGCTAGAACAAGGTTCTTATGGTAAACAACACACCGCACCGCATCAAGATGTTTAATTATTTCATGGTGTGCATTGCCAGGGAGCAGCTTCAAAGTCATGTACAGTATCTCAAGTTAGGAATGAAAGAAAATGAAAATAAAAATGTCTACATTAATGTTTTTGCCAGAAATGCAGCAATACTAACCAAAAAAAGCAGCAAAATATGACAATGACTAATACTGTTGCTTTATGTGACTTGCTGAGGGTCACACAGTAAGAGTCCCTGATGGGATTTTGAACATGAGTTTGCTGGTCACCAAGCTGGGCTCTAGCCATCGCACTAAACTGCCTCCCAAGAAGTATCTTCATCACTAAGTCATTGACCCCCCCCCCCAAAGCATCTTAGAGCACCAGGCCCTGTTTCGAAATTGGTGCCTATACAGGGGATTGACATTACATTTCTGGGGGTCACAAGGTAAATAAATAAAGAAAAGATACTGCATAAACATATCTGGTCAGCTGACTCCCAAACAGGACAAACTGAAATTTACTCTGAGCACCACAGTTATAAAGATGAATGAATCACCGGAAGGGTTACAGAGAGGTTAATTTCTCTTCATTACTAAAATGTTGTCGAAAGTATTTACATCCAGTCAGCAACTGACTTTGGCAGGAAGTTTTGAGAAGAAAACAGCATGTCCTTCCGTTGCATGTATATTTATATGCTCTTTCAGGGTGACTCATCGGAATTCTGTGGTTTGCAGTATCCTGAGAAGAGAATGGGCCTTATGTGATGATTACCCATTATAAAGGGCCTGAAGGAAAAAAATAAATTTGATAAGGAAGTTAAATATTAGATAGGAAGCCTCTGGTGACAGAGTTACAATCATATTATTTTGTAGCAGTGGAGTTTGTTTTCCCTGTGTTTTGCTGTTTGACTAATGCCCACTTCTTTGCCTAGGTTCTTTTGTAAACGAGTATATGGTTCTTTATTTTCAGTGCTTTGACAAGGGGCACAATGGCTTGTTTATAGTTTCTTTATTTATTGTGTTGCACTTATCGCGCTGGTAGCTTCATTTAGGTGTTGGACCTAATGTCCAAGAGGGTCCCTGGGGGCAGAGATCAGCAGCAAGTGCAGAAAAAGTGACAGAAATAAATTCTGATGGTTGGATCAAGTAGTGTATATTTAAATAAGATTACAAATGCACCAATAATTAAAAGGCATACATTCTACAACTCTTCAGGTTACATCCTTTTTGTCAGTCAATACCTATAAGGCAACCTTGCATTTGAAGTGCTAGTGGAGCCAAACAGGCAGACAGGAACATAATACAAATTGCAAATGTAATCAGCTGTAACTTTTTATTTCTGAAGCATTTTTCTTTTTCCTTTTGCTCATGAGAGAGTCTTCTATGTGATAATATTGTGCTGGATGTGTAGAACAGCTCTTAGCCCGGCAGCTGACACATCGGTCTCCCCCAGTACATCATCAACATTGTGAGCTCACTGACTGTGACCTCACAGATGACTGACCTGGCAGCCACTGGGTGGCTGTTCCTAAGCAACAGTGATGTCACAGTTGGTGAGGTCACAATGCAGAAGATGTGGTGGGGGAGGTAGAGCTAGATATGTCAGCTGCCAGGCATAGTGCTGTCCCATACATCACACCTACTAATATCAGGTAAAGAATCTTCTAATTAACCAAAGGGAAAAGAAAATGCACCTCAGGTATAAAATTAATGGTTGACTGCTTTTAAAAACCAATATTAGTTTTAGGCGGTACACTAGCTCTTTAACATCATTGATGATAGCCTCATAGATTTAGGAAACATATATGCTAACATAGAAAACAAGGACTGATCAATGCCAGTGATGTTTGGTTGCATGTTTTTATAATCCAAATGTGGTGTGAACAAGGTCACGGAGTCGATAGATGGAATGGGGGCAGCTGAACAGTTCTTTATGCTGCAAGAGCAGCTGTACTGCTGGGTCTGGTTGTTTAGTTATTAGGGCTGGTGTAAGGTGGGAGAGAGGTACAGGATTGCCATGGAGCACCGCTCATAAAGGAATCGCCCCCCACAAGGGGAGTTTGGATTGCTGCCAAGCACAGCTCATATATGGATGCCCTGGGGGTGAGCTGCATTGGCACTGACTGCAACTGCCAAATGGATGCCCTCCTCTCATCTGGGGGACCATCTACACTGGCACTGAGCAAGGCTTCTCTAAGGAGAGGCTCAGTCACCACCGAGCATGGTTTATATCACTGTTTCTATGGGGGACTGTGAAAGGCCACTTTAGAGGCAGGCAACAGGTTGGGTACCTGCCACACCTGGTGGGGGCGTGCATGGCTGGTTTTGATTTCCTGCAGCTGGCTGAGCACTGGCACCCACTTCTACCACTCATTGTGGATACTCTGTACCTCCATGTTAATTTATTTATTTGAATAATCAGATTTACAACCTTTGGGTCAGAGACTCGTTTACAAAGGTACCTCATCGCAGGGATGGTGGACAACAAATAAGTAATGCTTAGACAGAGGTTACAATACAGGTGAGATACAGGCATAGATAAACAAACACAGTTTGTTATAGTTATACAAGAAGATTCATTCTCTGATCTAGAACCAGCGCTTAGTCGTTCGTTGAACCCAGTGAAGTCTGTGGGGGAGTAGGTTAGACAGAAACAGTTCCGCTATGGGCAGTTACAGCACCGACTATCAATAATGTGCTGACTCCTAAAAGTCACATTCACCACAAACACCCATTTTGGGGGGATTTCAAAGTTGACACCAATAGAGTTTGTTAGGGTGGGACTTCACAAGATATAAGACAGGAAGGCTAAGCATTTCAACAAAGTGATATGCTTTAAAAAAAAAAACAAAAGCAAATGTGAAATATTTGCAAGAGTTTTATTTGCTATAATGTGCAATGCTATACAGGGGCTGCTGTCACTCTCTATCAAAGCCCCAACTCTTTGACTATAGTCTTCGGTAGGGAGCTGGGTTTGATCAGAGGACCTCCCATCATTCATACCACTGGTCAGGACTGATACTCATACCTATTGGTTGAGTAATTTTCAAATTAATTACTAGATAGCAAGCAGTCCTTCAAGTGGCTGTGGTGGGATTCAAGGATTGAAATACAAAATTACATATAGTAAGGCAGATTAGTGCATGTAAAAGTACAAATATGTACAGTGCTGTGAACTTATACAGCTACCAAACAGTAAATAGTGATACATTTCTTAAATGTGATAATGTTTTACATTTTTTAATTTACTATCAAATACAGACCTAAATTGTAATCATAGAGTTGCTATAAAGATTCATAGATTCTCTGGATGTTTGCTCTAAACTAGGTTTTATTTTAATAAGTCCACCTATTTGTGAAGATCCTAATATATATATTTGTAAACTGATCCTACAACACTGTGCAGAAGAAAGAAAGAAAGTTAGAGTGCCAGGTCCCAGGTCCAAAACAGAGACAGATAGAGAATTAAAGATCAGCAAAGGTAAATTATTTTCCTGCAATCTGCCCACAACTGTTCAGTTTCCATTTCCTGAATTTGGGGGATCAGCTTGGAAGTGGTCATCTGCTGCTGAAAAGTAGACTGAAAGGAAGAAAAATAGATTAAATATTTAACCCATAATGAATTCATACATATATAACCATATTATCAAGTTATCAGTTTCTATGAAGACTTGTCATTTCAGTGAGTCATTATTTCAGAGAGGGAATAGGGTAAAACAGGTACCTATTTAAGGAATAGCTTTAAATCCCAATCCAAGTTTAGGCATCTAGGTCATAAGCTTCCTTGGATGAAAACCCAATAACTCTCATGCTGTAATAAGTGGTTCTATCTATCCTGGCCTCTAGTGTCCTGCTCATGTTTCCAATTCCCATCCAGGTAGCATATGTTGGATCATTGTTATGATGTTCAGAAAAGTGTTTGTCAGTAGGTGTGCTGGCTGGGCCTGATCTAATACCACGTATGTGCTCCTGGATCTATTGGTGTACTGGTCCAATGGTTCAACCAACATAGAGGAATGGACAAGTGCACCAAACTGTATATATCACATGAGTTCTATTGCAGTTAATAAATGTTCTAACCTCTGCTTCTTTTTCATAGCCATCAGTTTTGAGTCATTGCCCCGGTGGCAAAGATGGCATATGTTGCAGTGACCACAGTGGTACATGCCAATTGGTGGTGGTGGTAGCCAATCCCTAAACTCTGGTATTTGTGTGGATCTTTTGTACTGGCTATAAACTGCTTTATCTCTTAGATTTGGTGCTCTTGAAAAAGCTATTCTCTGAGGTTTTGTGAGTTCCTTGGCCAGTACTTTATCACTTAATAAAATCGGCCAGTATTTTTTAATAAGTCCGCCTATTTTGGCAGCTAAAGGGGTGTACTTGGTGATAAAGCACATCAGATTTTTTTCTTCTGTTTTTTTTGGTTTTTTCTCTGTTTGGGTGTTCAAAGTGTACTTCTTTTATAATTATTGGCTCTTTCAAATGCACCCTTCAGTAAGTTATGATCGTAACCTCTGGCTAAAAATCTCTCACTGAGTTCATCTGATTATATTTTAAAATCAGCATTATTGGATCAGTTCCTCCTTATCCAAAGGTATTGTCCATAGGGGATAGAGTTAATTAAGGAATGGGGGTGTGCACTCTGCTCGTAGCAGACTATTAGTGGCTGTGGGTTTATGAAAATCCTTTGTACTGACCATGTTGTTTTCAGTCATTAAAGTAACAGCTAAAAAATGGAAGCTTGATTTGCTCATGGTACTGGTGAACCTTAAGGTCACTGTAACTGAGCCAGTCCATAAATTCTGCAGCCTCTTCCGGGTAATCTTCCATACACATACTATATCATCAATAAATCTGTACCATGTTATATTATGGTGCATTAAGGTGTTTAACATTTGGGTTAAGGGCTATGTTTTCCTACTAGTACCCCAGGAAGAGGTTAGAGTAGGATGGTCCCATAGCTGCACCCATTGCTATTCCACAATGTTGTAAGAAAAAATTCTCATCAAATTCAAATTAATTGTGGCTCAAAACAAATGCCACATTTTCCAAGATAAATGGTATGAGAAATTAATCTTTCCATTGGGCTGCATTTGCTGAAGTGTGAGCATGCCTCAATGCCTGACTTGTGGTTAATGTTAGTGTACAAACAGACAGCATCAATTCCTAACCACATCAGTTCTGGATTCCATTTAAAATTTGTAGATTTGTTTAGTAGATCCATAGTTTCATGAAGATATGACTGTAGTCTAACTGCTGAATCTTTAAGAAATACATCCAGAAACTTGCATAAATTGTCAGAGAAAGAACCTATATCTGACACTATTAGATGCCCTGGTGGGGCGTGTCAGACATCTATGGACCTTAGATAAGGCACAGGACTTAAAAAGACCTATTCAGAAAAAAGTAGGTATAGATATTAAAAAACAGAAAGTTACTAATTGTAGAAAAGAACTTTAACATGAATGGGCCTTTGAAATGAGTGGGACCTATTCATGTCAAAGCAGTCAGCAAAAAAAGAAGCAATGCTTTGAGGGACCTTGAGGAGTCAGCATTGAGGGAGAAAAGAAGTTGCAACCAGAGATAGAGGTTGGTGCCAGTGGAGGCAGTGGGGGTGGGGGTGGTAGGATACGTTGTGGGTCGGAAAGGATGGGGATTTATTTTTTTTAGAGTTTGAGGGAGGGCAACACTGACCTGGACTTTGAGGGAAGGGGAACAGTAAAGTTTACCAGCAGAAGGGCTGGGCATCTAACTGTGGGCTATCTGGGGGGACAGTAATGTGTTCTGGAAGTAGGGTTAGGCACCCAGCTGCTGAACATGGAGGGTGAAAGTCAATATGAACTGTTGTCATGATTGGGCACCCAACCCACGAGTTATGGGGTGTAATGGCAATGTTTACTGGTAGTGGGATTGGGTACCAAACTGCTGGACTTGTGGTGATGAACAGTAATACTTACTGGCGGTGGGGCTGGGTTCCTGACCACCAGACCTTTGGCAGGGATTGAATGATAAAGTTTACCTGCAATGAGACTAGACACTCAACTGTAGGACTTGGGGGGTGAACAGTAATGTTTACAAGCAACACAGTTGGGCACCCAACCACCAGACTTCAGGGGGTGAATGCCTGATTTCTTCAGAGCACAGCAGGCAGCAATCCAAGGCATATGTTACAGAAAGTAGCATGGATTGGGGGGAGGAGAACCAGGCAGGGAGTGCTGGCTGGCTAGTCTCATCAAAATGACAAAAGCCAGCACAGTGATTGGAGGGGTAAAAGTGCTTTGAAAAGTCTGCTTTCCAGTAGATAACCTGCATCATTGGTCAGATCACCCACCCTGGCTGCAGTCTGATTTCCAGTCATCTCTTTGGTTCACAGTCTGACACACTTAGAACTTTCTTTTGACACTAAAGCTATACTATTATGTTTGATTAGCATCCTGCAATCACACATAAAAACTGGTTTAATTTCAACATATGACTGGCTCACAATAAAAGAACCCACCACACTTCTTCTTTGGCACCAAGATACTATGTACTATTGCAAGTAATCTACACAAAAGTCCATTATTTCTTTTGAATACTCACCACCAGATCAGTGGGTCTCTGCCTCCTAAAGTTTTATTGCAAGTGACTCCAGCATTGAGTTTCATAACATACAGTTAATATATTATGTAAGCCCCCTCACTGCCCCCTCATCTAGGGGCATAAATTACTGTCACAGATGTTCCAGAGGGCATAGGGGACGACATCAAGCACAACACCTGAGCCGGTGCACCCCAAATAAGATAGGAAAAATATCTGTCCTACCACTCGTCGTCCATCTCCAGGTGCACTCTCGATCTCACCTCCAATTCTGGATCTGTTTGTACCCTGAACACCGACCACTGGACCAGGATCTCCAGTAACTGCCTGTCTCGTCTGAGCCCCAGAGCCCCTCGATCCCAATGCAGCTTGATGGAACCCTTCTGGAATTACAACTTATGAAAATAAATTAGACACAAGGGAAGGGGCTTTCTATTTCATTTATCCCCCTTCCAAACTTAAAGAAAGAAAGAATCACTGCCAAATTTCTTCCCAACTATGTTCTTTATTTTAGCTCCTGCACTCCAAACGATTCCAGGAATGCAAGGATCATATCCTTCATCGAATAAATAAAGCAGCTCCATGGGCTATTTTAACTTTTTTACAACATACTCAGGCTGAACATTCTGAGAAGCAACAGTACAAGCAAGGCTTCTTTGCTCTAACCTCTTGGATGGTTTACCCAAGGAACCTCCCTATTTGGAAAATGCCACAGGCTCCTGGCTCACTGGACTGGTAAGCCAATCTTTTTTCCAGTCTGGGTTACACATCTCTGTCTGGTCTAGCACTGGTCACTGCCCTATTTGCGGCATGGGAAAGTATACTGCTTCCCCCACCTGGCCCCTGGACCTTAGCCCAAATCTCAAGGGGTACCAGGATTTTTTCCTCGAACCCAGGCCCTGTAACCCACTCTTTCTCACTTTTCTGGGAACCTATACCTGCTGGTGTTCCCAACCTCATGGCACCCATTCCCTCTTCACAGCTCAGCCTGTTCTTCTGTACTGCTCTCACTGGTGCAGCAGCCCTCAATCCCAGCCCTGCCCCAGTACCTGAGCTACCCTGATATGAAATACCATGCCATTGGGAGAGTCCCTGGGCCCTGCCACTGCCCAGTTCCCTCCAAGCAGCCCCACCTATGCAGCTAGCACCCCAAATCCTTTTTTCTGCTACGAGCTGACTCTTCCAGAGGATCCCGCACCAGGCCCACATCCCTATAACACATCCTGGGCTTGCGGAAAGCTCCAGCCAGAGGACACCCTGCAAGGCCTGTCCTAAGACCTGCGACCTGCCTGGCCCTTTAATGCCAGTACCCCTGGACCTGCCCCTCCAAGCAGGTCCTCTGAATTGAGTGACGGGCCCCCTGGCTCCCTCTGACCTCAGGCCACCCTGCCACACTGGGTATGGGGGGACAGCCACTGCTACCGGACCTGCTACTGTCCCCACAGCCCTGGCAGCCTGAGTAAACAACTTCACAGGGTCTCTATGGGCTCCTACCAATCCTTGCCTCCTACTGCCACCTGCACCTCCCTTACTCCACTGATGCAGGACCTGGCAGAACATTCTCCCCACAGAGCTTCAATCCCGGTTCCACACCGCTGTAGAGGCTGTCCATATCTGCCATTTTGGGGGGGGTTGCCCCCCACGGGCCTACCTGGACCGCTGAGCTCCCTCTCTGACAGCCTACTCTGCTCCTCCAGCCACCCACCTCCAGCCCCAGGCCTACCACCCGGGCTGGAAAAGGCCCCAAAACTTCCTGTGTCCAGCCTTATATACCTTTCCTAACCTGCCCTCTGCTGCCACCTTGAGGCATCCAGCTGGTATTGACCCCCCAGAGCACTAATAAATTCCCTAGCTCTGGGGGGCCGGGGGTAGAAAGGGAAAAGGGGTTCCTAAATGGGAGCATAAGCCCCTCCTGCAAGGGGAGGTTTACAATTAAATATGGATATACATCACTGCTGTGCAGCTTTTAAGAGTTCTTTAAGCAACAGTGCATCAAAAGATGTTTTAAGCTAGTTTCAGCTACATTTAATAAAAATATAAGCATAACTGTCAAATCTACTTTTCTGGATACTGCTTATTCTGAGTACCCTGATTTTTTATTTTTTTATTTTCTTGACCTAACACTTGCCAGGCCTGCAATGCAGTTTCTAAGCCAACTCTGGTGACTATCATTTTTACTTGAAAAAAAATTAAATAAAAACATTTGTGTAACACTCAAATGTTGGTGTAACTAGAACAATTTACCACCAAATAAACCTGGAAGATGCTTGGAATCTTTTATAGTAAGCAAAAAAAAAAAGTGAGGTCAAATTGTTTGCCCAATTTCATTGTACTGCTCCTTTAAGCTGCAGCCAGTGCTGCATACAGAGAGGCATCATTGTCCAGTGCAAAGAATCACACTGAGCACTTGCACCAGGCAGGGCTTCCATAAGATGAATGGGCTGGTCACATTTGTTGTTTGTTTATATTGTCCAAAATCAAATGAGTAAATTGTTCTCACTTGTGTACATTATTGATCATGGGAGCATCATGTGATGCTCCTGACCAATCACAGCACTTATTTCAATTGCGTGTGGGGTACTTTTACTACTATGACTGTCTCACATGCTGTGCCATTCTAAGAGGCGTCTCACTCTCACTGCACAGTCTGGGACTATAGACTGAAAAGGCAATTTAAAATAAATACTTAGAGCATGATCTATACAATTTTATAGGGACATTAGGAGGGCCTCTTATGGATATGAGAGTGTCTCCTCTTGCACCCTTAGAGCACCCAAACTGCTTACCTTTGGCTCACAGTTCTCCTGCCATAAGAATGTACAATGCAACACTCATGTCCATAAGAGACCCCTCACATCACTGTAAATGTACAGTATATCAAAATGGATCTATTTAGTTAGCCAACCCAAATAAATTTGGTCACTCAGCAATCATTAATGATATAGTTACAATACAAAATCATCAATTTATAGTATAAAGTCAAGAACATGAACTAGATACACAAATACATAAATTCTGATGCCAGATAAATGCTGCTTTTTCTAGTTGCCCAGTTTCTAACGTACTAACTATATCAATAAAATACATCATATAGATATATAATAATAATAATAATAACAAAACTTGATTTATTAAGCGCCTTTCAGGCACCAAGGCACTGTACAAATGAACAATAAAATCACAGGAATAAAAAAAAATATTTAAAATCAGAATGATCACAATGCATCAACCCATAAAAGCTTGACTCCATAAATGGGTCTTAAGTTCCTGCTTGAAACTCTCCACGGTCGTGCAATCCCAAAGCTGACGGGGTGGAGAATTCCAGAGGGTTGGGGCAACAAACATAAAGCCCGGGCCCCAGAAGATTTTAAAATAACCCTTGGAACCTCCAGCAACCCCTCGTCAACCGAACGGACCTGTCATACAGGGCTGTAGGGAATCAGAAGCTCTTTCAAGTATTCTGGGCCAAGTCCGTGCAGGGCTTTGTAGGTCAAAAGACTTACTTTAAAGATGATCTGCCACTGTATCCGCAGCCAGTGCAGATTGTGCAAGACCGGGGTAATATGTGTCCTTCTTGACACCCCTGTCAACAACTGAGCAGCAGCGTTCTGCATTAGCTGCAGGCGGTGGATATCAACCCTGGGAAGCCCCAGGTATAGGGAGTTGCAGTAATCAAGGTGAAAGGTCACAAAAGCATGGATCAACACAGGTAAATCGCTGGACGGACAAGGTGTTTCATCCTGACAATGTTCCCAAAATGGTAAAATGCAGACTTCATGACTGCTGACACCTGATAACGAAGGGTCAGCCCGTTCTCAAGTACCACTCCCAGGTTACGCACCTGTTCAGAGGTAAGGATCTGATCACCCCCAAGAAATAGACCAGAAGGATGACCAGACCCCAACCACTCTATCCTGCGACCTGGGTTCACAACCATAACCTCGGTCTTGCCTGCATTCAACTTTAACCAGCTCAAACTCATCCAGTCATAGATTTCAGTGAGGCAGCTATTAAATACCGAGAGAGCACTAACCTGGCTGAAAGCGAAAGACAGGTACAGCTGGGTATCATCAGCATAGCAGTGAAACCTCAGCCCATAACATCTTACAATGTCTCTGAGGGGCAGCATATACACTGCAAACAACATGGGGGAGAGCACTGAGCCCTGAGGTACCCCGCAAGGCAGAGAGAAAGAGTCAGAGGGAAAAATCCCTGATACAACTCTCTGAGTTCTTCCAGAGAGGAAAGATGTAAAGCACCCGAGCACTGTACCCGACAGCCCACAGATGGTCCTCAGGCACTCGAGCAAAATGCCATGGTCTACAGTGTCAAAAGCTGAGGAGAGCGCCGGCCCTGTGGCGCTGAGGGTTGAGACGCTGGACGCCACACCTCACACTGCACTGGCGTCCCGGGTTTGGGAACGGACTCGAGTAGGTGCAGGTCAGCAGGGGGAGGGAGGATTGAGCATCCCAACAGATGCTCTCCTCCCTCTGGGGAGGGTTACCAGGGGTGCCTTGTGCACCCGCATCCCGAGAGAGCTGGTGGAAGCATGGGCTCTCCAGGGTTGTGATGGCTCTGTTCACTGGAGTCAGTGAGGGGGGGACACTGTCAGGCACTTAGGAGAAGGCATGCATCAGCACGTCGCCTCTCTGGATGTACGTCCTTGCGCTGGCGACCAGTGGGGGGGTCTGGGAACCATAGAAAAGCAGAAAAAGCCTCAGTGAGCCTAGATGACAGCCGCTCCAAACAGCCATCCAGGTCCAGAACCCATGGGCAGATCTCCACTGTGCAGGTGCTCCACAAATAGGAGGAGGAGGTAAGAAGTAACCGGGCACTCTAGGAGACAGACTCAGTGGTAGCAGAACCTCAGAGGGACATGAGCAATGCCCGAAGGAGTGGAGCACTGAGGGAGTACAGGGGGTATAAATGGGGCAAGGTGTCCCAAAGTAAAAAAAAAAAAAGCTGAGGAGAGATCAAGGAGAACCAAGATAGAACGGTTTCTCCGATATCTCACCACCAAGAGCTCATTGAGCACCCGAACCAGAGCAGTCTCAGTACTATGCCTCTTACGAAAACCCAACTGGAGAGGTTCATAGATATTATGGATGGTCAAATGGTCCTCCAGCTGTTTTGCCACTACCTTCTCAATAACCTTCCCAATAAAGGGAAGGTTAGAGGTAGGTCTGTAGTTAGCAAAAATATCTGGGTCCAAAGAAGCTTTCTTCAAAAGGGGAGTCACCACTCACCACCCCCTCCTTCAGGGAGCTTGGGAACTCACCCAATTCTAGGGAGCACCAGATTATTTGAGCCAGAAATGGGCCCACGATTTCAACACAACCCAAAATCAGGGAGGTTGGACCCAGATCTAAACTACAGCATGTAGGGCGCATCCCTTGGACAATCCGCATAACATCCTCGAACTTCGGCAGGTCAAAGGAACTCCAGGAGACAGGAGACTCGGGGAACCTTGACCAAGTGCTGGCCAACTGCATCCCCCTTAGAGGGTGTCAAGCGGATCTTGGATCTGATGTCAGCTACCTTATTTACAAGAACTGAGCGATCTCATCACACTCCTTTTGTGAAAAAGCTTGATGGAGCTGAAGACAGGCTGGGTTGCACAACCTGTCCACAGATCTGAAAAGCTAAGCTGGTCAATTCTGAGTGACAGCGATCTCCCTGGACAGGAATTCTGCCTTCTTATGGGAGATCTCTGATTGGTAGAGCTGATGATGCCCCTCTAAACTAAGGCGGTCGACCTCAAGAGCAGATTTCTCCCAACGACACACTAACCATTGTCCCACATGCCCCAACTCCCTCAAGGACCCATTAAACCAAAGGGTCCGAGGGCGGAGAGGGAGGGGACAAACACGGACAGGAGCAATTGAGTTGTGAGCTGAGGAAATGGTCTGATTATAAGCCAGAACCATCACCTCTGGACTCATGCTGGCAGCAGGAAACTCTGAGAGGTTCATCACTGCCATCAGGTCTTCAGGGTACACATCCCATAAAGGGCGGTAACGAACCATCTCCATAGGTGCAGACCTACGAAGGGGAGCATAAAAGTTGAAGCCCACAGTGTAATGATCTGACCAACTGAGAGGTTCCACCACCAAATCAGAGGCCTCAATCCCCAGGAGGAAAACCAAATCCAAAGAGTGACCGTGATTATGAGTAGCTAAAGAAACAATCTGTGCGCAAAGCCCAGCGATATTATCAGCTGGAGGAAGTGTTGCCCAAAAGACAAGAGTTCGTCATTGACCCAAGCATTGAAGTCGCCCAGAACCATCAATCTGGGTGACTCCAATGCCATATCGGCAATGAAGTCTGCCACTTCCTGCAGGAATCGCTTCTTGTCCCCTGGTGGACGGTAGACGAGGGCTATCCTGCAACCCACACCAGCTACTACAGTACACGCAAAGGATTCGGCCTCCTCAACTGGTGCACCTGAGAGCCCCAACCCAGTCTTAAAACAGACCGCTACTTCCCCCCCCCCAACGATCCAATCACGGGCGACGAATCACCGAGTACCCAGCTGGAACTGCTGCCTCTAAAATGGGGCCAGCATTTCCATCCAGCCAAGTCTCGGTGATGAATGCCAGATCAGCCATTCCAACAAGATCTGCAATAACAGCAGACTTGTTTTTAATAGATCTGGCATTGCACAACACTGCCTGAGTTGGACAGGGTTCCTGGGCCGTCCTGAATCCTTGCCCATCCAAACACATGGTGCCCTTGGGTGTGGGGACTAGACACAGAAAACCACCATGTACATCATAACAGTAGCCCAAGGACTTGGTACCTACTCTCCTTAAGTTATATGACTACCTATCCGTATCTCCAGATGTGGATCCCACATTGTTTGAGGCTATAATTGTTTTAATTCCTAAGCCTGATATGATTCTCACGGATCCAGCAAATTACAGACCTATTTCTCTTCAAAATTATGACATGAAAATTCTTGCTAAAATATTAGCTGAAAGAATTAGAATGGTTTGGTCTGGTCTGCTGAGCCCTGAGCAGGTTGGATTTGTCCCTGGTAGATCTGCGGCCGATCATTTGAGGACCCTGTCACATATTTCTCAATATGCCCAATCCGTTTCATATCCGGTTGCTCTGGTCTCTCTCGATGCTGAGAAGGCCTTTGACCGCGTGGATTGGTCCTTTCTCTGGTCAGTTATGGAGAGAATGAGTTTTCTGCCTGCTTTTCTGAATAAGATTCGGATGTTTTATAGTTGCCTTCTGCTAGAATCTATTGTAATGGGGTGTTTTCCTCCCTCTTTCGTTTATATACTGGCATCAGACATGGATGCCCTCTCTCCCCTTTATTATTTAATTTGTATTTGGAACCATTGCTCATAAGGCTTAAGGCTTCTCCCCAGGTTAGGGGGATCAGGTTACACCAAAGGGAACTGGTTCTTTCTGCTTATGCAGATGACATTCTTCTACATCTAACAGATCCGGCTGAATCTTTGAAGGCTGTGATTGGAATTATTGAGTGGTTTGGTGCTTTTTCTCATTATAGATTGAACATCTCCAAATCTGAAATCTTTCCTCTTAATGTATATACTAATAAACACGAATTTTCCTCCTTGGGATGAGATGGACCCTAGATCTATTAAATATTTAGGATTTATTTCTCTACTGATCTTTCTCTTTGAAAAGTTAAATTTGGATAGAGTCAAGGACTGGGTCTGTCAGGATTTACAGTGATGGTCAGCTCTTCCCATCTCACTTTGGGTCGAATAAACATTCTTAAAATGAACGCCTCCCCAGATTTTTACCGTTGAATTTGGTTAACCTCTGGCTTCCCATCTCCTATTTTCAGCAGCTTCATGTACTTTTTTCTAACTTTATTTGGCAGGGAAGGGGTTAGGTATTTCTATGCCAAATTATCGCCTTCCTAGAGAGAAGGGTGGTCTTAGATTACCTAATCTCCTGTTGTACCATTGGGCTGCTCACCTCTAAGCTGGGAAGATGGTTCTCACGGAACAGACTCATCCTGTCCAATCTGGCTCCAGATTGAACGCGCCTCTCTCTCTGAGATTAAACCAGACAGGTATGCTCTATTTTATGTACCCCCAAAGGTACTCTCACATTGGGTGTCGGATAGTGTGATGATGGTTGCTCTTTAGTCACTCGCACAATGTCTAAAGTCCTTCCGTATTTCCGCTATCTCAGACCTGGGACAAACGGTAGTTCGTAATCCCAATGTTAAGCTGGGTACTTCATGGATTACCTCGGAGTGGCTCCCACAAATGAGGGAGGCCAGACTTGAGCATTTTTTAGCAGGGACTCACTTCTTTCTTCCGGTGATATTTTGGGGAAATTTGATATACCCAGGATAGATATCTTCAAAGTTTATCAACTGAGGCATCTGATCAGCCGGAGATTTGGTACCATTTTTAGGAAATCGGTTGCCTATCCTTTCTTTTCTGGAATTATTAATCTCGCTTCCCAATCCCATCCTATTTCTTTGATATATTCTTTCCTTTTGAATTATAATTCACAGGAGACGGTTGAAGGTTCGGGTGTGTGGGCACACCTTTTACCTGATATTTCCCCAGAATGGTCTGGTGTATGGAAAGATCTCCATAGATACCATACCCAGGATTGGTGCTGTTAACCAATATTATATTGTCAATAACCTCTACTATACTCCTGTTAAACTCTTTCAGCTCAAGAAGGTCTCTCACTCAAAGTGCTTTAGGTGTTTGCATGGTGATGGTAACTTAATCCATATGTTCTGGGATTGTCCCAAAGTTGCCCCCTTGTGGTCTCTGGTCCGGAATTATCTTGATCCTCTTCTGGGTCTGTCCGTTTTTTTCTGTCCTGAGATATGTATTTTGGGTGAATTCTCCCGTATAGATAGTGTTGAACGTAGATACCATATGGCTCTGGTGTCTATGGCTGTTAAAAAACTGGTTTTAAGACATTGGACTGACCAATTGGCCCTGTCATTTGCCGATTGGTTGACTGAACTGGTTTCGTACCTTCAATCAGAGAGGTTGATTGCTAGTCTTAAAGGTCGTTTGGACCTGTTTCAGAGGAGGTGGAGTAAACTCCAAGCCCTGTGTCTGCTTTAATTTATATAATTCTGGGACCCGATTCCTTCTGTCTGCCTTTTATTTTAAGATTTATGTCAATTCTTGTTTTCAGGATTGTACTGCTCTTTTATGGATGTCAAGTTTTGAAGTTTTATGATGATATGTTGTTATGTCCAGACGAAGCCTTGTTTTTGTTGGTGCACCCTGGTGGGATGGGGGAAGGGAATGGTTGTGGGAGGTTGGATGTTCAATGTTGAATAATGTTTTGTTTATTTGTGGTTGGGTGGGTTGGATGGGACTGTGGGTGGGTCTGGTTTCTGGTAGGTGGGTGGGATTTTATTTTATGTTCTTTGTAGGGGTTAGGATGTGGGTGGGGGAGGTGTAGCTCTTTGGTTGTACCGTTCATCTCAATGTTTTCTTGTACTTCCTCGGTGTGTTTTGTATTATGGTGTTGTTGTTTTGTTTTCTCAAACCGAATAAACTTAAATTTAAAAAAAAAAAAATCATAACAGTAGCATGGCAGTTCCACAGCAAACAATACTGCATGGTCAGAAACAACGATGACAACACCGCGCAAGTCAACATCACATCAGGGAATACCTCCTGAAAACAAAAAAACAAGTAAGTTAAAACATTTCACTAGAGCGGTGGTCCATGGTGGTGTGGTGTTGTAATAATAAATCTACACTTTACCACTGATTCACGCCCGAATTCACTGGGTACAGTATTGACTTGCTCGGAGTTGTCCGCCCTGTTCCGACGAATGGGAAGCAACCAATTAGTTGCATTATAACTATATTATGGGATAGTATCTCAAAGTCTATATCAAATTATAATTCCTGTTTATAAGAATTAAAGTAGTCCGTATGACCATCTGTAACTGGTCACATTTCAATTGATTTCAGACCTTAATTGCTCAAGGACAGAATTTATCATGTGAAAAATCATCACTTTATTTTGTCATGTGAATTAGTTGCTCATATTTTGGCAGGCCAAAAACAGACTTTCATTTGGAACAATCTAAACTCAAAAAACCGTTACACAACCCATGCTGCTTTGAAAGCAGAAGTGCTATAAAAAGTAAAAGATGCCATCCCCAATACAGTAACATTTGGTATGCATTTGGAACGATCTAAACTCAAAAAAACATTACACAACCAATGCTGCTTTGAAAGCAGAAGTGCTATAAAAAGTAAAAGATGCTATCCCCAATACAGTAACATTTTGTTGTGCATTTGGAACGATCTAAACTCAAAAAAACATTACACAACCAATGCTGCTTTGAAAGCAGAAGTGCTATAAAAAGTAAAAGATGCTATCCCCAATACAGTAACATTTTGTTGTGCAGCAATCTTCTTAGCTTATATTTATCAAATCTGTTTTGTACAGTATGTGCCTATGATGAATGGGGTTAATGAAGATTGAATACAGTATATACAAAGAAAGTGATAGACAACAGTAAATGACAAGGCTGTGAGTCCATTGAGGGGTTCTGGTGACATCACAAATAGTGTGAGTGACGCTCAAATCATTTGTAAATATTACTCAACCCCAAAATAGAATTACAAGCCTTGTCATTTACAGTTGGGTTATTTTTAATTTTATATAATATAGGCGTGACAGTAACACTGTTATAAAGGTTTAAAATAGTCATATAGTATAAGAATGAATCTGTTTCCATTTTTGTAGAAAGCAAATCAGGAGGCATTGTTCACCCTCAGAATGCTCTACAATAAGTTAAACATCTCAGACTGTTTGAGTGACACAGATATTCTAAAAAAGCCATAATTCACAGTTCTGACAAAACAACTGTGAACGGGATTTCTCTTGGTACGCCAGTGAAGTATGACAAAAAATACATATGGGCTATCCATGAGTTAAAAAAGCTGACATTATAAATAGAATAATAGCTAGGAAACTATTAGTAACAAGGCTATAATTCCATAGAGGGACTCTGGTGACATCATAAAGCAGGAAGGCAAAGCTTGCGTAGTTGATGATGTCACCAGAATCCTGAAATTGAATGACATATTGGGTAGTGTATGGATGGCCGTTCACAACAAGGCTATTCTTTACACGAGTGGTTACTGTGATGCCTGCCGACCTCAAGAGTGAAGCTTGAGAGGTCCTGCAGCCATCACAGAAACCACGAGTGTAAAGATTAGCCTTGTTGTGAATGGCCATCCATACACTTTTCTATATAGTGTATGGTAAATCACCAACAGTGACAGTACTGTAAACAAAATACACAGAGCACATGAATTTGTGTTTAAAAACTTTACTGGCAACATTTTTAAACGGAGTACACAGACATCGTTTGTGTAACCAGAGAAAAAATACATGCGGTCTACAAGTTGCGGTCCTCTGGGCAATGGCTGAAAACTTCAGCTCTTCAGTAACTGTAGAGGTATACAAAGGGAGATAAACAAAAGAGAAAAAAGTAGTTTTAGCCATGTACATAGTAGATGGTTATTTTTGTGCAACTCACAGTAACCCCCCCTGGTGCCTCGGTGTAAAATGCAACACATTTCATTACTTTGACCTCTCCCCCAAACCCTGTAAAAACAGTTCTTCGCTTCAGCTCACCCCTCACCTCCATAGGAACTTTTTCAGAGTAAGCACTGTTTATTGCTGTGAGCCCAACTGTTGCAGTGAGCACATTTGCATATCTTCACTAGAAGTGAGTTTGGATTTGCCGGTTCTGTGGTTGGCGAGTTTGTTGAGCCTAGTTTCCACAGCAACTATAGTGCTTATGGACAACACAGTGTGATGTACGTACTGAAGCAGAATGAAATGTCATTCTGCTGCAGTGTGGACATCACTACTGTTGCAGAACCAAATTTTGAGCTTCACTGATTTCTGTTTGGAACTATGTTCTACCATACACTATAAGCCTAGTTACTGCTGGTTTCTCGTTACTTTTTGTAATATACGGAACACTTTTCATCTCATAATGCCATTGTTCTGATGTCAGTAGTAGTATTATGACTTTCTGATGCCTGAGTGATGGTATTATGAGTTTCTGAGGTCACTGATCCCCTATGGGAGAAAAATGACACCCATATATTACATAAATACTAAAGAGACTGGCACTATGAAGATAAGTAGTTGCTGCTGGCATCTTTCAAGACATTTTTTATTCATGTCTGTCTGTCTGTTTGTCTTGTTTAACTTTTGTTTCTTTTATGTGAAAATGGGTGTCCTTTTGTGTATATTTTTAAATTGTTTGAAAAACCTGGTATATTTTATTTTTTGCTGAGGTTTTTAGTTACTTTTGTTCTTTGCTGACTAGCTCTGAACCTGTCTCTGTGAAAGATAATATATCAAGAAATGACATGGCAACCCCCTGTTTTTTTTCCTTTATTATATTTATGACTTTATTATAGCTAATGAAACATGGCATTGGAATTATATGGTTTTATACATAAAAACATACAAGGATCTTCCACATTTATAAAAATGTTAGTACAAGTGGGCTGTCATAGAATTGATAATTTACAATAGATTGTATATATATATATATATATATATATATAGAGCAAAACTTGTTAATGCATTAGTTAGGGTTGTTCCTCAGAAGAAGGAAATTCTGTATTGAGTTATCGCCTTGACCTCGCTTACAGAGTTTGCCGCATCAGGCGGATATTGCCGGCCCCAACTCTCACCCCATCAGATGTGTGAAGAAGCAGAGGTATAGGAGAATGGGGTGAGAGTTAGGACCGGCAACCCCAACGTGCACCCCGATGCCGGTTGGGGGTGTGGCCGGGGGGTCCAAGGGGGGCTTTCAACCCTAACACCAAATTTCCTCACTTTTGTTGCTGTGGAACAACCCTAACTAATGCATTAAACAAAGTTTTTTGCCTCTAATTTCCCTTCTTTTTGAGAATGATAACGCCACGTGATGTCTTGTCACATAGTAACAAGGTGCCCGCAAGAGCAAATGGTAATGCGCGTGGTGACGCAAAGCGAAACAGAAAGAGAAACAGTACTGTAGACACAAATGGTAAAAATAATGCAAACACAAGCACAAATGAAAACACAAAGGGTAACGCACATGGTGACGTGAACGGTAAGTGAAACGGGTACGGAACCGCAAGCGGAAGCGGTAACGGTAACAGTAATGTAAATGCACAGGCTGGTTTTCCCCAAAAGCTGCATAGAGAAAGACAGTGAGTACAAAGAATGTATGCATAATAATGGGTCTCAGAGCAGAAAATGAGGAGTTGGAATACTAAATTGCTTATAGCTCAGGAACCATGCGACGTGGGAAAAAAATTTAAAAGTCATATGATTTATGACTCTCCTGGCTAGTTTTAGCTGGGGGCTAAGCATTTTTCTGATGAAAAGTCCATATCTCGCACGGTTTCCGAGATACAGGCCCTGAAAGGTGCGGCGAATGCTGTAATGTTATCCTATGGGGAAAAAAAGAGAAGTTTGGAGTGCCATAACTTTGACTCCCTGTAATATTTTTTCACCAAACAACTGAAAGGCACATCTGTGGGATGTTGGCTTTCTTCCCTTTAAATTTCAGCCCAAAAGACCAAACCTTTATTTTGCAGCAGGGTGGCAAAGGATTCCTTTAATGCGGCGGACGCCGTAATGTTATCCTGTGGGAAAAAGTTTCAACTTTGGAGTGCCATAACTTTGACGCCCTGTAATATGTTTTCACTGAAACACTGAAAGGCACATCTGTGAGATGTTGACTGTGTTCCCTCCAAATTTCAGCCCAAAAGACCTAACCGTTCTTTTGCAGCAGGGTGGCAAAGAATTGCTGTCATTTTCTCACAGCCTGGAAAAGTACTGTCTAACTTTTGCGACACTTTCGTGAGTACGACACTACTTTGCAAAAGTACTTTTTCCAGAAATCTGAAAAACATATTTCTGGGGTGTTTTACCCCAATTAAAGACATACCTAGCATCCTCAGGGTCTGAATAGGTGAATACAAAAATAATTAGGTTGCTAGAGGGTCCCAAATTTAAATACCAAGCATTTTTCTGATGACCATCTGAAAACAAAATGGCAGATTTGCAATGGTAAAAGGGCCATTTGCGAAAGTAAAAACTGCATTTGTGACACTGTTGAACTTTTTGTTAACTTTTCCCATTGACTTATAATGGGAACTTGTTTTCTGAAAAACTTTTGAACCGTTTAATATTTTTTCACGAAATCTTCAAAAGGCACATCGGGGACCCCGGCCACACGTTCCCTGAAGATTTTGGACTGGTCGCACAAACCGTGCGACCTAGAATGACCAAATAATTGCAAAAAGCGTAAGCGTGCACAGATCACGCTTAATAACCCAAGAGCCATATATCCGAACAGTACAAAAGTAGGCAGATCCCAATATACAGTATATGGTTCTTGATCGTATTCCAAATTTCAAGCAAATCCGCTGAATGGTTGCAAGTTATTAAGGTGCAAATTTTAGGGTTTAACATGTAAATGGCTCCTCAATTCCACTATGGTAGCACTACCGTGCTACCATAATATATATATCTATATATATATATATATATATATGTTATAGAGGTGCAGTCATGCCCCTATAGTTAGGGTTGAGAAGGAACTTTAATGTTAAACCTCAAAATTTGCAGATTTGATGTTGACAATTTTTATTGGTTTAAACAACAAAACATACAAAGACAAATATCACAACAAACATATCACACGTGGTCCCATACAGGTATAAATACCAGAATAAATCACAGCTAATGGATGGCAGACTGGTACAAAATTTGGTGTATTTACAGACATGAGCTATACAGGACCAATATCTCAACCTATGCAATGGGGGGTGGGGGTGGGGTCTGAAACTTGTTTTGGAGCAAGTATCTTAGAGCCAGGTTGGGATGCTCTGGGACCTGGGCCTAGGTGAAGTGACCCTGCGCTACCACACTGCTATGTACAACCTGGTGCAACCGTGGTTGGTGATACAGAGGGTTATAGAGGAGAAAGTACCTTACCCAGGTGTGGGGGGGGGTAGAGTCTCAGACCCTGGGAGGCCTGGGTACCTTATGTTCTGAGGTCACAATATTTAGAATTAAGAAAGGGTTGCCAGCACTTTGAGAAACTGGTTATGGTACCTGTGGCAAAGCTGGACATCTTCTCATGAGTGGCTACCAACCGAATAAGAGCAGGAATTCTTGAATGGAGGGGCATTGAGTGGTGTGCCATCTCATCAAAATGAATCTCTTTGCCATAGCCACCAGCACCATGGACCATTCTGATTCTTGGTCATGTTTAGGAGATTCTTCTGGCATGTAGCCCAATAGTAATAAGGGGGCTGTAAAGTCAAGGTTGAGGTGTATCTGGTGACCCATGTCACAGACTTCCACCTAAAAGGGCTGTATCATTGGGCAAGACCACAGAATGTTATACAGGTGTACTCCTTCCTGGCCACATCTCCAGCACTTGTCCTCTGATATAAGGCTCAATTTCTGTAAGCGGGAGGGGGTGTGGTACCACCTCAACAGCATTTTGTTCATTATCAATCTAGTCTAGCCATCATGGCAGGAGCGATGGATTCAGAACTAGCAGTTGGACCACCGTGCCTCTGAGATTTTCATGCCCAGCTGCTTTGACTATTGGGCTCTGGCTAATAGTGTTGGGTCCAGGAGATCCTCTCTAAGGGTCTCATAGAGCTTACTAGCCCGCCTTCCCTGGAGCTTTAACTAAGATCAAAGTCTGCACTTCAATAACTTTGCAACTATTCAATGGATTTGCAGGAAATGTGCATGTGCAGTCTTGTGTGGTAGATCTCGTGATGTGCCAAGTTTTGTTTTGATTGGATTGGTAGATTTTGAGCTGTGAATAGTGCTAAAACATTAGAATTCTCTATTTTTTGTGGGGTTTTTTGTCATTGCGCTGCACGCAGATGGTTTGGAATTTTGGTATGAAATTTTCAGAGAACAAAGGTCTTGCCCCACAAAAGTATATTTTGCTGGTTTGGTGAAAATATATTAATCCATTGCAAAGTTATTTAATTTTACATATTCAGATTCTGAGCATGCTCAGCTCAGTCTTTTGGATAGCTTCCTTGAATGAAAAAGGGATTTGATCTCATGAAAAAGATTTCTTTTTTATGAGGTGTCAATCTTTTCTCATGAGGAAAAATTAATTTTCGGTGAGCCAGTTTCCATTTTCGCCAATAAAAAAACATTAAAAGCCATAAAAATTAAGTATTGGAGAGACACCAACATATGTATTTTGCTCATCAGAAGTCTGTTAGGTGCATTCTTCTATTGTTTGGTGGAAATAATATCAGATACTTTTTTTAATATCTAAATCCCTTTTTCGTGACTCTCTAACTTCCTTTTTCGTGAGTCCATTACCATGCTTGTGAAAAAGGATTTCTGTAATAAAGTCCTAAATCTTTATAAGCAAGACGGGATCCTTTTTCTCGAGCATGGCAAAGGATTTGTGAAAAAGGATACTATCTGGCGGATAAGGATGTTGAAAAAAACAAAGTCCGAAATCATTTTCTTTGAGAATAAATCTTTTTTCAAAAGAGTGGTGAAAAAAAGGATTTATTCACATGAAAAATTATTTCCACACTGTCTATCTTTGTGATGTATTGATTTTCCCTGGTGTCTAGTGGTACCCCCCTCTGATTCTGCCCGCCTTCCTGTTTTTCTTTTTGTATGTATCCCTGGTGTGTAGTGGCACCCCCCACCCTGCAATTTCCACACAAGTGTGTCCAGGTAGCACATTATGTTAATGAACCAAAATGAGTGACTGCAGAATGAGTGACTCAGTTTGATCGACTACCAGAGTTGCGAGGGGGGAAGGTTAGTGATTGTGGGGAATCGCAATTAAGGAGGAACAAAATAGAAAGGGCAAAGCATGGGGAGGTTAGGATGTGGTGGTGATATGCTGGATGAATACAGCAGTGAAGCCTGCTGCTGCTGAGCTGTCTGCCTGGCATGGTGGATAGGGTCGCTGACTGCAGTGGTGATGGTTCCAGGTTCAGGACTAGCTATAGGCATGTTCCATTTTGTGTTGTGTTGCCTGTGATATTTTTTTTTACTTGTTCCCTGGACGTGATGGTGCCCTGCATACTGTTTTCCCCCTCCCATGTATTTCCAGTTTCCCTCAGTGTCTGCCCCCCCAGAGTTGATTATTTTAGTTTGAGGGGTGTGGATGGCGAAGCTCCCTGCATTAAATATTACTTTTACTGTGCAGCTGTTATTCATTGGATTTGCAGATGCCGGGGTCATTGTGCTGGCTATTTCGTATTCGACAAATTACAGTCGCTTTTGTGTGAGTCGCCAAAATATTTTTGCTGATATGACATGGAACCATGTGTCCGTATATTTTCTCTGGTGTCCAGTTACTCCCCCCTCCTTTGTGCTTCCATAAGTCTTCTTTTCTTCCCTGGTGACTAGTGGGCCCCCACCCTTTGATGCCTGTTGGCATCTATTTCCATAGTTGCCCTGATGTCTAGTGGTACCCCCACCCTCCCATGTCTGAAATATACTGGGAAAAAGAAAACTGTGCCTCAATGTCTTCCTTCCTTTTTTTGGTCTGAGAAACCAAAAAGTCCAATGGCGTGTCTCGTCCACCCACCCACCTGATCTCCCACTTTGCAGCACCAACCGCACCCCCCTGAACTCTCTCCATGCACCCTCACTCACCTGAACTGGTCTCAGTGTGAACATCCACTGTCCGATCGAAGACACGTCTTGCTGCTGCAATCAGAGTCTGAGTTATGAGAAATAAGGTAACTGCGGTTCAAGGAGATTTCTGACTGCAGTTACCTTATTTTTTATACAGCAGTCGCCGGTTCCAGCAGCAACACATGTCCTCAGTCAGAATATGGATCTTCACAGTGGACCATTTCAGGTGAGTGAGGACATGTGAGGTGTTCTGGGGGCCGGGTGGTGGTGGTGTTGCTCAGTGTAAGGTCAGGTGGGTGGGGGGTGAGAATCACCATTGGATGCTCTTTCTTTTTCCAGATGTTTCCACACTGTCTGCCTTTGCGGTGTACTGTATTGATTTTCCTTAGTGTCTATTGGTATCCCCCACCCTTTGATTCTGCCTGCCTTCCCATTTTTTTATTGTATGTATCCCTGGTATCTAGTGGCACCCCCACCCCACCATTTCCATATATATACTGTATATAGATATATATATCTATATATATATATATATATGTGTGTGTGTGTGTGTGTGTGTGTGCATATATTTTCCATGGTGTCCAGTGGCTCCTTCCCACTGTGTGCTCCTGTTAGCTTTCTTCTCTTCCCTGGTGGCTAGTAGTACCCCAACCCTCCAATTCTGCCTGCATCCCCATTTTTCTTTTTGTATGTATCCCTGGCGTCTAATGGCACCCCCACCCTCCGATTTCCATATATATGTGTGCATGGGGATACTTCCACCCTGAATGGCTCAGCTCCTCCACATCCCTCCAAGCATCGGTCACCTGCCTGCTCCTCACTGCCTAAGGGGATCCTTGCACCCTGAATGGGTCAGCTCCTCCACATCCCTCCAGGCATCAGCTGCCTGCCTGCTCCCCACTGCCTAAGGTACAATGCAGTTTGGAACTGAAGTTGCTTTACTGGACCTGGAGGCAGCTTAACAGACTACTTCACCAACTGAGCAGCGCCCTCGGACTGTCCCTATTTTTATTTCATTACCTTGGGGAAAGTCCTTAAGCAGGGTGAAGAGCTGGGATCACTGTAGCTCCTTCTCTGTGCAGCTCTCTGGGTGACTTTTCTTTCACCCACCCCACCTCCCCCTAACTCATTCCTTTATTAAATACACTTTCTCTCTCCTAGTGACCTACCCCTACTTCTCTCAGGTTTCTCTCTCTCTCTTTTTCTCTCTTTTAAAGGGGTAGTACCTCATTCCTGAGGCTTGTGCATCACAATGTTGATTAGGACCTCTGGGACCCTATTGTGCATCGTCACACTCACTCTGTTATCTCCATTGGGGGTTGCCTCCTTCCTCCCATCTAAACCACCAGGAGACAGTCCTTAATGTGTATGTCTCAATCACCTCCCCCTACCAGGGGTCCAAAAGCTACACCCAGCATGGGCAACCCAGGACCTGGTCACAGTGCTGTCACCCAAAAGATCCCTTCTTGGTACCACTCATCCCTGGATTCATTGCCCACTTTAGCACCAATAAAGTACTTGTGTCCCGCAAAAGGCAACGTTCAAGAAATTATAATCTCTTACTGGAACACATTACTCACCTGCTGCTGCTACTACTCCACTTTCGGGCAATATTCACAGAATGAAAATGCAGGCGCCCAGCAAACGAGTAAGGCAATGACAGGAAAAACTAATACTGGAACAGCTCCTAAGATTAGTCTTGCTTCTCCTACTCCTGATGTCTAGCACTGTGCATCCCAACCCTGGTCCTCCAATGACCCACAATATTAGACAGTGTAAAACTTCAGGTCTCGTGTTCTTATTCCTAAACATCTGCAGCCTCCTCCCAAAAATGAAAAGTCTCAAGGTCTGGGTCTCTCAACACCACCTTGATGTGATATCTGTTGTGGAAACATGGCTTTTTCCCCAAAAATACCAGATACTGCCATATCCCTGCCCGGCTACACCCTGTGCCGACAGGACCGGCACTCTAAAAGAGATGAAGGATGTGTCATTTACACCAGAAATACACTCCAGGGATATGTCATACCCCCACCACCCAACAATAACAATCTCCAGGTACTAGCCATCAAACTAATGCTAGGAGCACACAACAGAGTGCTCATCCTACTGTCTGTATATATCCCACCTAAACAGACCATGCCTGGCATTAATAACCTACTGGATTATATTAGCACACTGAGCCTAAACACTGAAACAATGCTGTTGGGAGACTTCAGTATCAACTGGGCCTCACCTGCTGCTAACACCTTCAAATATACCCTTGTCACAATCCACTTCTCCCAACTGGTGGATGCGCTGACTCAAACCAATTGCAAGACGGGCACCAGCACACTTCTGGACTGGGTTCTCTCGAACTGCCCTTCCCACCTCACAGATCTCACCATGCTCCCTGACTCATTGAGTGACCACTCCCCTGTCAGTTTCCTCTAGAACAACAACTACCACAACTCCCTACCAGAACCGTAAAAAACTGCCTACTCCTAAAGGGCCACGTTCCGCAACTAAAGGATAACCTAAAGCAGCAGGACTGGTTGGACCTGTATGGAACCACGGATGTGGACACTGAGCTAGATCTCTTTATCTCAAAATTCAGTGAGGCCTGTGACAAACATGCTCCCATCACAGAGCAAAAAGCCAGAGGATCAATAAATCCCTGGATTACCCCTGAACTACTGGCACAACTAAACACAAGAAACCAACTCTGACAAACAGCATGGGCACATGGCACACCAACTAATATCCAAAGGTATAAAAAGGCCCACAATGAGTGCACAAAGGCAGTCCATGAGGTAAAAAGTAAATTCTACATGGAAGCGCTCACTAACACCTGAAATAGCAGCAAATCATTCTGGGCAAATCTAAACAATATCACTGGGAAGGACCCTAAAATAGCCCCAGCCATGCTAAATGTTGAGAGCTTCCATACCTTGGACCCTCTGCTCATCGCTAACTCTCTGAACCTCACCTTCTCGGATCTCAGTAGTGTGCTCCCGATGAACTTCTTCAATACCCCAGCTCCACGGGTCCATGAGAAGACCCCAGCATGACTAAACTGACCACTCTTCTGTTTCAAATTGGTCTCCAAAGCCGCTGCTAAAAAATACCTTGAAAAAGCCCATGGCAAATCAAGGCACAGTGGGGACTCTCTGCACCTAAAATTTGTTCAACTAACACTAGACAAAGTACTTGGTCAACTGACAAAGATAATTAATCTATCCCTCTGCCGCTCCAAATTCCCTCAGATCTGGAAATCTGCCATGGTCTCCCCAGTACACAAAAGTGGTGACTGGTCTCTTCTAAACAACTACAGGCCAATCTCTATACTCCCCCCACTCTCCAAGGCCCTTGAAAGGATTGTGGCTGACCAGCTGGTGAAGTACTTCAATCAATATCAGCTCCTATGCCCAGAACAGCATGGTTTCCGAGCTGGCCATAGCACCATCATGGCTCTCCTGGAATTTACCAGATTCATACATAGTTCTCTTGACAAAGGGCACATTGTAGGGGCAGCCTTTGTTGACCTATCAAAGATTTTTGACATGATCCATCATGCCCTCCTCCTCCTTGTATAGCTCTCGGACATAGGGCTAGCCCTAGAAACCATAGCATGGTTGTGTAGCTACCTTAGCCTATGATCACAGCAAGAAAAGATAAGGGACATCCTATCAGAAAGTCAACCAGTCAGGGGTACCACAAGGATCCATACTCGGTCCGTTACTCTTCAGTGTCTTCCTAAACAACCACCCAGCTGCTTGCAATAGCCACATGCTCCTCTACGTAGATGATGCGGTGATCTTTACTAGCAACCTCAACCCCACACTTCTGGAATATGACCTCTGGAGCAGTTTCACAGTGGCTGAAAAATGTTTCAGAGCAAAAACTGGTCATGAACTATAAAAAGACCAAGACCATGCCCTTCACCACTGCACAAAACAAGCTAAAAGACTATCCCAATGCAATTCAAAATGACTCCGGTAACACCCTGGAACTAGTCCCCCATTTCAAGTACCTGGGAATCACACTGGACACTGCCCTGTTTTACACACAGCACACTGACATCACAGCCAAAGCCTTTAACACCAGGATCGGCATCCTCTACAGGCACAGATTGCCTGACCTATGAAGATCTGAATTTGGCAATTAACAGTTAACTCATCACCTTGATTGACTATGGCCTAGCTGTCTATGGCTCCGTTACTGACACAGCACTCCAACATCTCTCAACAGCCTTAAACAAAGCCTGCTGCCTGCTCACTCATGCCCCAAAACTCACCCACATCATTGAGCTTTATGCACGATCGGGCTGTCTTCAATTGAATGACAGAATACTTTATCAAACCTGCCTACTCGCAAAAAAGGCCTCACTAAACTTACTTCCTCAAGGAGTTCTGAGCTTTCTATCACCACCTATACATGCCAGGCACACCAGGAGCTTGACTACACAAGTATTCCATGTGCCCAGGTGCCGCACAACTATGGCCCACCGATCCTTTGCTCAATGGGCCCCTCTATGGACAAATGGTCTATCACCTGACCTTGCCAGAGCCACAACCCTTGATTCCTTTAAGCGCAAACTCTGTCAGCACCTCACCGACAATAGTACCTATAGGTGCCCCTGTTAGTTTGAACCAGCAGCTTTAGTCTGTCTCAGCACTTCCAACTTCTGACCCACCAGGTTAAGTCTTTGCCCAAGCACTTGCCTCCCACCCCCTTTGTCCTAGCATTTGCCTCCGACCCCAACCCCTTGGCTCTTTTCTTTCCCTCTGCCCTCCCTATCCCAGCTCCCACTGCCCCTCCCTACCTTACTCTAACAGTCTGCCTCTGCCTCTCTCTCTCTCTCTCTTCCGCAGGATGCTGGCATGCCATGTGCAATGCCTTAGCACAATTTATGAACTGCTTGTCATTGCAACCCATGTACTGTTGAATTTTTTGCACTCTGTATGTATAATTTACTGTAACTATATTGTGTCTTCTTGTGTTAATGTATCTGATGTGGAACCAATGAGCATCCACTCACAGGTGTCATCCAAGACTTCAAAAATTAAAAAAAAATATGTAACCCCTAGATGGCGCTATCCCAGGGGCTACTACCCCTGCCTGATTTGCCACTAACAGGTTGAGGGGCCTGGATCTAATGGCGGGTGCCTCCACCCAGAGGTCAGGGTTTGCAATAGTTAAACTAACTTGGTCACAGCCCTGGGACACTGCAACCCCTTTCTTCCCACTAGTGGCCCACACAATATATCAGAATTACCTTCACAGTATACACTTACCCCAGGTCTGGTTCCGCACTGGGACCTCCTGTGAAATGAGATACAGTGCAACAATCACAGTACAGTACTTTAACATAGACAAATACCTCAGGCAGTATAACTTTGCTGAAACAAGCAGCTCTGATTTATTTAGGGAGATATAACAAGGACAGGGGAAATCAGGTTAATTAGCTTATCACTCTAATAATCTACCTATGGCTCTGTGCACAGGCTCTATCCCTATCAGTTACTGTCCCTGGGTACCCAAGCCCTAGTGGCTAGTCCAAACCGTGGCAGCTGGTAGGGGCCCTTTCACACAGAGAAAAGGAGAATTAAACAGTCAGCAGTACAGTAATTCCATTTGGATTTAATGTGGCAATTCAACAGGGAGCAACCCTGAATTAGTACTCACGAACTCCAAATAAGATAGGGTCCTTCAATGTCAGCAGGGCTCACTTGAGGTACACAAACCTCTTCACACATCCATATAAAAGAAAGCACTATACCAGGCAGGCTGCATCTGTATCCCGATCGCAATTACTGCACAATACCCGGAGAACACACAGCAGATTCAGTTCCTGACAGACCGAGTGCAATTTTCAGCAATTCCTCCAGTCTTCTACAGGGTGAGCCTGGTTTCTACTCTCAGAGATCCTTTGATTCTTTCACAGGACGGATTCAGTCCTAACAAGCTGTTACACAAGCTGCAGACCGAACTCTGGGCCTTACACGCTTTTTGACTAAAACTGCACACTGAAAGGCACAGGGCTCCTTCCTTCTTCACTGCCAAAGCTCAACTGAAACTCCAACCGACAAAACCGGGCACTTCCTTTGAGTTCCTCCCAGTTCTTGACTGGATTGGCTGTCACTCACAATAGACTGCTGCTGTTGGTCCAAAAAGGCACTGAAGTCTAAACTACATCTCCCAGAGTCACTGTCCATACAATCCTCTTGTGGCTGGCTCAGATTATGAGTCCAAGTTCTGATTCGTCCAAGGCACCATTTTAGAGCTAGCTTACCCCACACTGATTGGTCCAGTTCAGCAGTTCAAAACTAGAATGGGGAACTAGCAGACACAGTTCTGACTGCAAAGAAAGCAGGTTAGACAAACTGTAATTTCATTATTACTCTAAATAATTTCTGGCAAACAGTTACATCTTTCAGATAGGTTCCTTTGCACTCCTAGTGACTGCAAAATGAAGTGAATTGGCAGCAGCTTGAGTGGTACTCAATCAAAGAAACACACAGTCCCCCATAAACTAATTATGTCTGCAAGCAGACAGCTCTTAAAGAGACAGTACCAGAGGTTCTAAAACACTCACTGATAAATGGCTTAAATGCCAAACACCATTCAGGCTTGGAGCATTCAAGCAAGCTCCTGAAGTCTTTTGGAACCCCCATTTGCAGGGGTTACACCTTCCTGGTTTGGGAAAGCTTGACGTCATGGCCAAGCAAGTACCCCATAAGTTTCAACTGCAACCATATACATTTGCATTAGGCTCGCATACGTAATCATCAGTCAATATATCATTTTACCAAGAACACATTTCTGAAACATTGCAGTACGTCACTCTTTACACAGTATTACATACACATTGTACCATAACTCAAGTTATTACCTCTTGTACATGAAACCTGAAGAGAGGGGGACCCTTCCCTATCAGTTACCTTGGTGCTGGATGGGGCAAGGGCACCATACTTAGAGGGCAACACAAGTAACTTGGAGTTAGCACTGATGCTCAGTTTGGGCAATGAGCTCGGGGACATACACTCCTTTATGGACAACATTGAGAGGCAAGTCCACAGGCCTCCCAAGTGAATCATAACTGAGGTGCACCACAGGCTTTACAGCTCGACCAGTCTTTCTAGGGGAACTGTTATAGTCTCTGCACTCTGAGCCTCATTTTCAGCATTGTCCTCACTTGTCAGGAGTCTCCATGGGGGTAGAGAGGCTAGAACTTGGGGCACTTTCAGCTCCAGGAGTTACAGTTTCTGAGTCCACAACATTTGGCTCGCATGGAGAGCTTTCGGACACTGGCAGTGGACTGTCAGGCACTCAAAATACTCTTCTTTGATCGGTGTATCACCAGTCTGCCCCAATCTATCATTTTCCTCCTGAAAGCTCAAACAGTTCAACCATGCACAATGATTCCATTTCATCTGATCTGATGCTTTGCACTTCACTTTCTGGGAGCATTGCTCCAGGGATGAAGCTGGGGCTTAGACAGTCCAGAAGGCCCAGCTTCATCTCCAGTATTGACTAGGGGATTGCCCCGAAACAATTGACTCAGTTGTAAGAAGGATAGTATTCAAAGTCACTCTCACTTTCTTCCGATATGGACTGACAGTCATGCTCAACTGGGACTTGTGAGGGAACACTTTAACTTTGCTTCTGTAGGTGCAGACTTTCTTGATCTTTTCTTAGCAGCAGCTCTAGTCACTGGTCCAGAGGGGGCATCTTCTAGGGCTCAGACTCAATTAAGATTTGTCCAATGGGCAGTAAATGATTTCTATGCATTGTTTTACATCTTTGAATTATTCTCAGGCCTTACTTTGTACACTGGCAGATCATCTAGTTTGCCCACTACAATGTGAGGGAGATGGGCCATCTGTCAGCAATCTTGTGCTTGCCATGCAGTCCCAGATTTCTTAGCAATACCCGATCTCCCTCCTGGAGTTCCTGTGCTTTCACCTTTTATCATACCTTTCTTTGTTGGCCAGATTTCTTTTGGCAGCCATGGTTTGAGCCAGTTGGCACGCATGAGTTAGCTGGGCCTTTAACTTTGCACATACTGTAAATAGTTGTCAGCTTGAACCCCATCAGGAGAGACCCCAAAACACACATCTACTGGTAGTCGAGCTTTCTTCCAAACATCAGGCGGTAGGGGAGAATCCAGTGGCATCACTTTGGTGCAGTTATAAGCATGTACCAGGGTGCTAATTTGTTGGCTCCATCTAGGCTTGTCCTTTGGGTGCAGGGTGCCTAGCATATCTAGCAAAGTCGCGGTTGAAAGCGTTCAGGCTGTGGGTCCCCTGGAGTGGTAAGGAGTAGTTCTGGACTTTCGCACTCCCCACAGAAAAGCATCTCTTTGATCAGGCGACTCTCAAAGTCTCTCCTTGATCAGAATGGATTCTTTGTGGAGCCCCATAGTGAACAAAAAGTTTTCTACAAGTACTTTGGCCACAGTGGATGCTTTCTGGTCTTTGGTGGGAAAGCTTGGGCATATCTCATGAAATGGTCAGTGACCACCAGCACATTACTGATATTTCTTTGATCTGACTCCAAACTCAGAAAATCAATACAGACCAGCTCCATGGGTGCACTTGTGGTGATGTTAACAGGGGCAGCCCTCTGGGCAAAGCTTTCCTCTGTAAGCAGCTTACATAAGTTCGAATGTGTTGCTCCACATCAGCCCCCATCTTAGGCCAATAGAATCTGGATCTCACCAAGTCAAGTGTTCTGTCTATACCAAGGTGCCCCATGTGGTTGTGCAAGGACCTCAGTACTGAGTCTCGAAGGCAGTGGGCAGCACTAGTTGTTGTTTGTCTACTTGTCCCCTCTGTCTACTGTTTCTCTGTATAACAGTTTATTGACAGTTTCAACTTAGGACCTTCTTTGTATAACAGTGCAGTTCTCAAATCAGTGGAGCGTAATTTGGACACATCTTTTCCTGCATAGAGGGCTTCTAAAGCTGCTTTGATCATGGGATCGCTGGATTGAGCCCGCCAATACTGTCATTGTCCAGCTGAGGCAGTGCACCAATGTCTATTGCAGAAAAGTGGCAATAAGCAGCAGGTATGCAATTCTCAGAGGCTCCCAAGCAATCCACCATGCAGTCCACTGCGTTCGGGACATTTGTTCCTCCCTGTCAAACTTCCGGCAGAGTGCCCAATGTCAGGTTCTGCCAATCGGACCCAATCATTCTGGGGAACAGGCCGGGAGAGAGCATCAGCATCTATGTGGTTCAGACCTGCTCGGTATTCGAGAGCATAGTCATATGTAGATAATGCAGAAAGCCACCTATGGCCAGTGGCATCCAACTTAGCTGAGGTCTGCACATAGGTCAAAGGATTATTGTCAGTTTACTAGTATTTTAGCCCCATACAAGTACTCATGGAATTGGTCAACAATAGCCCACTTCAAAGCTAGGAACTCTAACTTATGTACAGGATAGTTCTTTCGGATGGGGTCAGACTCTACTGGCAAAGGCCACTGGTCTCAGGCCATTCTCGTGCTCTTGGTACAACACAGCCCCAACCCTTGCAAGCTAGCATCAGTGTGCAGGACGTAAGGTTTTCTTGGATCGGCATAGGCCAGCACTGGAGCATGGGTAAGTTGATATATGATCTCATGAAAAGCAGTCTCACAATCAGGAGTCCAGTGGGCCCCAAATACTTCACTCGGATGAAAATACACTCTTCAGTCCTGAGGGACGCTGACTTTGGTATTTTTGTGGGTTGGGGATACCCTGAGTAAGGTTAAGTAAAGGGCGGATCACTCTTGAATAGTCCTTGATGAAGCCCTATAATAACCACAGAATCCCAGGAATCTTTGCAGTTCTTTAGATTTTTGGCTGTGGCCAGGTGGTCAAGGCCTCAACTTTACTTGGTCGGTCTCTATTCCTCGGTGGATACTATGTGTCCCACATACTTTACTGATGTTTGAAAGAATTGACACTTATCAATGGACAGTTTAAGGCCAAAGTCCTCCAGTCGGTCCAATACCTTAAATAATCTGCTCTCATGTTCCTCCAGTGAGCTGCCAAACACAATAACATCATCTAGGTATACCAGGCACCTTAGTAAGTTCATGTCCCCCACTGCACGCTCCATCAATCGCTGAAAAGTGGCTGGGGCACCTGAAATCCCTTGAGGCATCCTCATGAATTCATAGAAGCTAAGCGGACAGATAAAGGCCGCCTTCCACGGTCCTCTGGGGCCATCGGGATCTGGTAG
This sequence comes from Neoceratodus forsteri, assembly GCA_016271365.2. Taxonomy (NCBI): domain Eukaryota; kingdom Metazoa; phylum Chordata; order Ceratodontiformes; family Ceratodontidae; genus Neoceratodus; species Neoceratodus forsteri. Next base: position 932,860,245 of record CM057453.1, read on the forward strand.
TACCCACTCGCGGAGATCCAGCACAGAGAACCACTTGCTCCCGCTTAGGCAGTCCAAAGCATCCTGAATGCGGGCATTGTGTACTGATCAGGGATAGTCCGCGTTTAAGGTGCGATAATCCACACACATCCTTACTGTTCCATTCTTTTCCTCACTACCACAATGGGGAAAGCATAAGGGCTTCTGGATTCTTGTATTACACCAGCAGCTAACATCTCTTGCAGATGCCGCTCACATCATCTATGTCAGCAGGTGCCAGGCGCCGAGACCTCTCACGAAATGGTCTTTCGTCATGCAGCCGGATATTGTGTTCAGCTCCTTGCACGCATCCCACATCCCATTCCTTTAAAGAAAACACCTGGTCTCTCTGGGCAAGCTTCTCACTGATCCTCACTTTCCATTCAGCTGGCAGCGGGAGTCGCCAAAATCAAACAAGTCAGGCGTTACTCTGTCATTCTTCCTTAAACTTGCTGTTGGTAGCACTGCAGTGTCTGCACAATGCACATTAGCCAGGATGCAACCTCTGTTTACTCGAATGTCTCTTTCAGACACATTATGAACTTGGACCATTACCCTTCTGGCATAAGCATGGGCTCTAGCGGGCAAAATACTAGGCTTGACCAGCAGTCCCTCTGGCAATTTTCCATCGCCTGGTGCATCCAACATTAATATTTTATTCTTAACATCCTTTCTGATACGGACCTCTCCTGTAAGGTACACTGGGCATTTGGCGCCAGGATCAGAGACTCAGGATCCTTCTTCCATACAATTCGACCGGTTCCTCTGGTTCTGTTTTTCAGCATCTCTGTGCCTCATAGGCCTTCTTAATTAAAGCCGGAACTCTTAAAGCTCTACTAGTCTTTGACCCCTGTTTCATAACACAACTGTGCCAGCCTTCCGAACATATGAGCATTTGTTCCAATCAACAAAGGACACCATCATACAGTCCAGTGGGGGACACACTAAGGCTAGGGTCTCTACTTGTTCGGCCACTCCAGCCATGGAGGTGGGGAAAGACAGCCAAATTCGGATATACCCGAATAGGGTAGGCCTTCTCACTTAACCCCATACATGCAGTCCTTCTAATGGTTGTAAGGTACGCCTGACAAATGCTTCTGATACCAATCCTGGAACATAATTGTCACTTGGGAGCCACTGTCTAATACAGCTCTTGTAGACACTCCATTCACCTTTACAGTGGTCTCCATGGAGGGACCCACTATTCTGGACCAGTCTGGAGAGGCGGTAGTGGGGGCCTGGGCAACTGACCTTGCCACAAAAGGACGTGAATTAGCATTTTTGGTGCCCTCACTGGGATCATGTCGTGCACCTCTTAACCACTGATTTCTTCTCCGAAGCTCTCCTTGTAGCCTATATGCAACTTTGTCAGTGTCTTTTGGGACTGGCATTCCCTTTCATGTGCCCATCTTTCCCACAATTATAGCAAAACATACTTTCTGGAGTTTGAGCTGGCCGAGGCGCCACACTGGGAGCCAGGGCGGGGTATACTAACTGGAAACCTGGGTGCCATCTCTGTCTGCGGCGTGATAAGCATTTGGAGACATCTCGCGTTCTCCACTTCCATGGTCAAGGAATTGAGTTTGAGCTGTTATCAGCAGGAGATACATGGGTGGTACCGCCACCCCATAGCAGATGCAGTCGGATATAGGTCAGGGCCCGTACTTGCAGGCGTGGCCTTCGTAAAGGGACTGTTTTTGAATTCCCGGATCTCTCTCAACAGTTCGCCCCATTGTGACATATCTTTTTCCTTGTCAGAGCACTCATTGACTGTCAACCTCTGCCCCTGAACTTCACTTGATGGGTCACCCTCAGTCACTCGGGTCGTAGCCACAGCTGTTGGTGCAGGTACCTCCCGAGGTCGCCTTTTCTCAACTCCTCAATTTCTCTCATTAACTCATCATAGGGAGGTGGGGATTCCAGTCGATTTGCCAGGCGTAACTGAAGCAACAGCAGTTTTGAGAAGGGGCAGACTTAAGGATTCTGTCCAGTCTGGTTCGGTCCAGTTCAATCGATGGCAAACTACCTTTCTGAGGCATTCTTGCAACAATTTTTCCAGCCGAGACATACACAGACAACAACTCCCCTTGGTACTGTTGTGCATTTCTTACTCTCCACCATAGGTCCTCATCAGAATCTGGGCTCCCATACACATTCTCCAAGGCCTCAAGATAGGCCTGTGCAGTCGCTTCAGGGTTACTGGCCCGTTTTAGCCGCGGATGGTAGCCAGGGCAGGACCTCGGAGGCTCTCACTAACCCTCTTCGCTGCCTTCCGAGCATTGCCATTCTAGCACTTGGGGCAACATAGTTCATCCAGGTCTCCCAGTCATCCTCCCTTGGGGGTGGGGAGGGTGCCAGAGAAGATCCTCAACCTTCGTAAGAGTCGTGACTAATGGCAGGTGCAGAAATAGGAGTCTGCATTGGTTCAGCCACCATTACGGGCACTGGAGCAGGAGAGGGTGTTGGGGAGGAACACCCCAGGTGGCAAGAATAGTTTCTTCAAGTCCTCCACAGTTTTCCCTCTCCCAGCAACCATTCAGCAAATTTCTCCTCAAAAGTTTCAGATAGTGGTGAGGGCTGATTCCTCCGGTCTTTACTGTCCTTAGTTATCACTCCAAGCAGTGAGGGCTCCTCTGGGGTAATGGTCTGTGGCACTTTGAGCTATCTATGGGATCCTTAAACTCTACTAGGGCCAGGAAAGTGTGGGTGAGCAGATTAGCATGCCACCCACCACCACAGGGTTTTGTAAACCTTCCACCTTGGAAAGTACTCCTGCACAGTGTTCGTGATTGATACCCAGGGGATGTCCAGGATAAGCATAGCATTTTGGGGTCGATCTCCTCCCAGTACACCACTCCACCAGCCGTGCACAGCCACTTCTGTTGGGGTACCAATTTTTTCTTAACAGTGGTTCAGAATATGGCCACTAGAGGACACACAATCCCAGCGTGAGCCTCCAAGATGTAACCCTAGATGGCACTATCCCAGGGGCTACTACCCCTGCCTGATTTGCCACTAACAGGTTGAGGGGCCTGGATCCAATGGCGGTGCCTCCACCCAGAGGTCAGGGTTTGCAATAGTTAAACTAACTTGGTCACAGCCCTCTGGGACACTGCAACCCCCTTTCTTCCCACTAGTGGCCCACACAATATATCAGAATTACCTTCACAGTATACACTTACCCCAGGTCTGGTTCCGGCACTGGGACCTCCTGTGAAATGAGATACAGTGCAACAATCACAGTACAGTACTTTAACATAGACAAATACCTCAGGCAGTATAACTTTGCTGAAACAAGCAGCTCTGATTTATTTAGGGGATATAACAAGGACAGGGGAAATCAGGTTAATTAGCTTATCACTCTAATAATTCATCTATGACTCTGTGCACAGGCCTATCCCTATCAGTTACTGTCCTGGGTACCCAAGCCCAGTGGCTAGTCCAAACCGTGGCAGCTGGTAGGGGCCCTTTCACACAGAGAAAGGAGAATTAAACAGTCAGCAGTACAGTAATTCCATTTGGATTTAATGTGGCAATTCAACAGGGAGCGACCCTGAATTAGTACTCACGACCTCCAAATAAGATAGGGTCCTTCAATGTCAGCAGGGCTCACTTGAGGTACACAAACCTCTTCACACATCCATATAAAAGAAAGCACTATACCAGGCAGGCTGCATCTGTATCCCGATCGCAATTACTGCACAATACCCGAGAACACACAGCAGATTCAGTTCCTGACAGACCGAGTGCAATTTTCAGCAATTCCTCCAGTCTTCTACAGGGTGAGCCTGGTTTCTACTCTTCAGAGATCCTTTGATTCTTTCACAGGACGGATTCAGTCCTAACAAGCTGTTACACAATCTGCAGACCGAACTCTGGGCCTTACACACGCTTTTTGACTAAAACTGCACACTGAAAAGCACAGGGCTCCTTTCTTCTTCACTGCCAAAGCTCAACTGAAACTCCAACCGACAAAACCGGAGCTTCCTTTGAGTTCCTCCCAGTTCTTGACTGGATTGGCTGTCACTCACAATAGACTGCTGCTGTTGGTCCAAAAGGCACTGAAGTCTAAACTACATCTCCCAGAGTCACTGCCCATACAATCCTCTTGTGGCTGGCTCAGATTATGAGTCCAAGTTCTGATTCGTCCAAGGCACCATTTTAGAGCTAGCTTACTCACACTGATTGGTCCAGTTCAGCAGTTCAAAACTAGAATGGGAACTAGCAGACACAGTTCTGACTGCAAAGAAAGCAGGTTAGACAAACTGTAATTTCATTATTACTCTAAATAATTTCTGGCAAACAGTTACATCTTTCAGATAGGTTCCCTTTGCACTCCTAGTGACTGCAAAATGAAGTGAATTGGCAGCAGCTTGAGTGGTACTCAATCAAAGAAACACACAGTCCCCCATACAAACTAATTATGTCTGCAAGCAGACAGCTCTTAAAGAGACAGTACCAGAGGTTCTAAAAACACTCACTGATAAATGGCTTAAATGCCAAACACCATTCAGGCTTGGAGCATTCAAGCAAGCTCCTGGAAGTCTTTTGGGAACCCCCATTTGCAGGGGGGTTACAAATATATATATATTTTCCCTTGTGTCCAATGACTCACCCCCATGTGCTCCTATTAGCTTTCTTCTCTACCCTGGTGGCTAGTGGGGCCCATTGGCATCTGTTTCCATAGTTGCCTGGTGTCTAGTGGTATCCCCACCCTCCCATGTCCAAAATATACTGGGAAAAAGAAAACTGTCCCTCAGTGTCTTCCCTACTTCCAATGACAAGTCTTGTCCACCCACCCACCTGACCTCCCACTTTGCAGCACCACCGCTCACCCCGCTGGACCCCCTCAACACACCCTCAATCACCTGAACTGGTCCCAATGTGAACATCCACTGTCTGATCTAAGGCACATATTGCTGATGCAACCGGTGACTGATTTATGAGAAATAAGGTAACTGTGGTTCAATGGGATTTCCAACCGCAGTTACCTTACTTCTTATACAGCAGTCACCAGTTCTAGCAGCAAGATGTGTCCTTGATCAGAGAATGGATCTTCACAGTTGACCACTTCAGGTGAGTGAGGGTGTGTGAAGGATGTCTGGGGGGGTGGAGGGTGGTGGTGGCTCACAGTGAGAGGTCTGGTTAGTGGGGGGGATAATCACCATTGGATGTTCTTTTTTTTTCTCCATATTAAAAGAACAGTTAATGAAGACATCAGGAAAATCTTATTTGCTGTGTGTTTGCCACATGGAAGAGTGGGGGATACGGGCTCTCATTGGTCCATCTGGGACTGGACCCGTGATGTTATCCTGGCATAACATCACGGATCTAGTCCCAGCACACTTATGAAATGTAAAAACAGAATCAGTCCACAGCCTTCCCTACAATTGACTTCAGCTCTTCCCGCTCTGAATTTGTGTTCCCTGCCCTGTCAACGGTAAACACAGTGATTGCTATTGTTAAACCTTTTCTGTGGTCACTTTTTCTATTACTTTTATTTACCTCCTGGTACAAACCACACAACAACTGTACTGGGAGAAAAATAGGACTGCAAATGGTAAGGCAGGCAGCTGGCTGTGCGACTGCAGTGAGTGAAGAAAAAGGAAAGCCTCTGAACAAACACCGCAGCTCTTTTCATACCGCTCACTCACTTGCTCTAGCTGACTTAACTGTGTCCACTCCTCAGTTCATACAGGCAGGTCAGTTAAGTAAGAAGTCATCACTGAGGAGCACTCCTCCCTCCGATCGGCTTCTGGTCTCCCCGTCTGATGCCCAGCCATTAGCAGCATGAGCATTCTTCCCTCTGGTCACCCACAGCAGAAGCAAGCCTGTCTAAAAGCACACACCACGTGGCTCTCACTGACACGCTCACACTTTAAGTCCGTTTGTTTAGGTTTTTTTTTTTTTAAACCCACCAAGTGAAACAACCCACAATCATAAATGTTTTCCCTACCACCTACCTGTGCCCTTTCCTCTCATTTTACACTCATCTCCATGGCAGCAGGCGGAGGCTTGTGTTATGGGTGGTGGTGGGTAATCTCCGATTCCAAGTATCAGCACTGTGAGCAGCCAGTCAGGGAAATGCAAAGATATTGAAAAAAAAAAACCCTCAAAATCATCTGCCAAAACATAAACAAGGGAATAGGGAACATAAACAGGATAGTAGCAGTGACAAAAGGTTGTTATGGGAAGTACAGAACCACATTAAAACACAGCAGCTCCACCTATTGGCTGAAACAAGAAAATGGCACTATTGTTTTCTAAAGTAATCTTACACATTCAAAAATATGACAAAAATGTACCTTAAATGTAGTTTTTCAATTTGTTTTTGTTTTGTTTTACAAATGAGCCATTGTATAATAGGAATAATGCACTTCAGGGTGTGTGTTGTGCTGGGATAACATCACTTCTGGGTGATTAGTCACATTTGGCCTGTGGCCTCATGCCTAACCACCCCAGGTATGATGTTATCCCAGCACGACACACATTCTGTTGTGCATTATTCCTTTAATATCATAGACATAAGCAGTATGGTGCCCCCAAACACACATACTGTATCAGTTGCAGGTTAATTATTTGCAATGACAGTTGGAATGAATTACATAGATACATAGATACATAAGACAGTGTCGGCAGATAAGGCCCTATTGCCCACCCAGTCTGCCCATTTGAGCTTGTAAGTTCAGTTTACGTTTTCCTAGAAGTCTGTTGCCCCTTACCCCTGACCTCCAGAATTCCTTTATGTCTATCCCATGCATTCTTAAATCCTGTGATTGTTTCAGCCCCCACCACTTCTTCTGACAGGGTGTTCCACTTGTCCACCACCCGTTCTGTGAAGAAATTCTTCCTCATGTTTCCTCTGAATCGTCCCCTCCAACTTCATCCCATGCCCTCTAGTTCTGGAACATCTTTTGCTTAAAATAGTGTATTCCTGCACCCTGTTCCTCCCTGTAAGATACTTGTATGTCTCTATCATATCCGCTCTTCCCTCTCTCCTCCAAGGAGTACATGTTCAGTTCCTTCAACCTGTCTTCATAGGACTTGTGATGCAATCCATGCACCATCTTTGTTGCCTCCTCTGAACCTTCTACCCTGTCTATGTCCTTACGTAGGTTAGTCTCCAGAACTGTACACTGTACTCCAGGTGGGGCCTCACTAGTGTCTTGTATAGTGGAATTATGACCTCCTTTTCCTGCTGGTGATGCCCCTGCCTATGCATCCCAGCATCCTATTTGCTTTACCTGCTGCCTTGTCACACTGTTTCCTACCTTGAGGTCATCAGAGATGATAACTCCAAGATCCCTTTCCTGCTTGGTGCATGCTATATCCTCACCCCACAACTGATATATTGTGCCAGGGTTTTGTGCCCCATATGCATTATCTTGCACTTCTTTGCATTGAATTTCAACTGCCAACCCCTGACCATACTTCAAGTTTCTGCAAGTCCCTTCTCATTCTGTCCACACCCTCTGGTGTGTCTACTCTGTTACAGAGCTTTGTGTCATCAGCGAACAGTGAAATTCTGCCTTCTAGGTCCTGTGCAATGTCACTGATGAAGATGTTGAATAGGACCAGTCCCAGCACTGACCCCTGTGGTACCCCACTGGTCACTCTTCCCTCTGTGGAGTGACAGCCATTTACCACCACCTTCTGTGTCCTGCCACCCAGTCAGTTACCCACCCACCACATTACTGTCCTGCCCACACCCATATTCCCCAGTTTGTGTAATAGTCTTCTATGTGGCACAGTGTCAAAGGCCTTACTGAAGTCCAGATAGGCCATGTCCACTGCACTCCCCTGATCCACCTCCCTAGTCACCCAGTCAAAAAATTCAACGAGGTTGGTCTGACATGACCTCCCCCTGGTGAAACCATGCTGCCTTGGGTCCTGTAGTCCACTGACAACCAGATGCTCCACCAATCTCTCCTTCAGTAGTGCTTCCATGATCTTCCCCACTACCGAGGTGAGGCTGACTGGTCTGTAGTTCCCCACTTCCTCTTTGTTCCCACTTTTGAATAAGGGACTACATCTGCTGTCCTCCAGTCTTTGGGTACCTCCCTGTTTCCAGTGATCGGCTAAACAGGATAGCCAGAGTTCAGCCACCCCCTATCTTACTTCTGTAAGGACCTGGGGTGCCCATCTGGCCCCATTGTTTTATCAACTCTTATTACTTCCAGTTCCTTCAGGACCCTTTCTCATGTAAAGGGACTTGTGTCCATTTCTGCACCATTCTCACCCCTTGTACTCCCTTCAGACCCATTACCCTCCTCTTCCTCAGTAAAGACTGAGCAGAAATACCTGTTCAATATGTCAGCTTTACTGTTGTCATCCTCCACGCGGCTCCCATCCTCCCCCTTCAGTCTCACCATCCCTCCCTTTGCCTTTCTTTTTTCACTTATGTACCTGTAAAGGGTTTTGTCCTCTCTACCCACTGATTTTACAATGTGTTCTTCTGTATGAGCTTTGGCTTCCCTTACTGACCTTCCTGCCTCCCTTTACTTCTCCTAGTACTTCTCCCTATCCCCTTCTGCCTGTGTCTTTTTGTATTGCCCGAATGCAATCTTTTTGGCTTTCACTTTCTTTGCAAAACCATAATAGTCTCCTCTTCCTTTTCCTCTTGTTAACCTGCTTAATGTATAATTCTGTTGTTCTTGTAATCCCCATTTTAAATACTGCCCACTGTTCCTCAACCACTGATTCCTGCCCCATTCCCCTTAATGCCTCTTTCAAGTATCTCCCCATTTTCCCAAAGTCTGCACCCCTAAAATCCAGGATACGTGTTTTTGTGTGGTTTGGTTCTGCTCTTTCTGTGATTTCAAACCACAATGACTGGTGGTCACTGTTCCCCAGGTGCTCCCCCACTGTTACCCCCATCTCACTGTCCCTGTTTGTGAGCACAAGGTCCAGTATTGCCTTCTGCTGAGTTGGTTCCATGACCAGTTGCTTGAGCACCCTGAAGGAGTCCAGGATAAATCTGCTCCTAGTTGATGCTGCTGCTGGGATGCTCCAATCCCGTCTCTGGAGTCGTGAGTCTCAACTAGTACTACCTCACCCTTGTCTGCCATCCTTTGGATGGCTAGCATCAGCTCCCTATCTGTTTCTTCCTCCTGGGCTGGTGGTCTATAGACCACACCAGTGCGAATGGCTGGCCCTATTTTCCTTTCCAGCTTAACCCACAGTATCCCTCCCCTTATGCAAAGATGAAGTAAACTTAAAAAGTAATAGAAAAACTAGTAATTACAGCCACCTTGTTATTTGAGAAAAGCCAAAATAAGAAGAAATCCTCCCTTTAATCCTTAAAGTATGGAAACTATGGTGTTGTCCACTTGGCTCCAGACTTAGAATAAAATGGGCACTGGATAACTCAGAGGGATATAAATTATTTTTCCTCAGATCATACTGTATCTTCAGAGTCTCCTATACTTGGGGATTGTATTTCTACTTCTTAGTAATGATAGTCTACAAAGAGAGCAGTCATGATCTCTTTTTTTAAACTCTTACACAACATTTTCATATCAGAAAATTAACTTACTTTAGCAAGCCAAGTGAGAATGATTGTAATTGCACCTGCTTCAGATCCTCTTGAACATGTCTAATCATGTTTGTATTATCACATTAATCATTCCATAGTTTAAGAGCTCTTCTGTGACACCTAAAATCTCACCATTCACTACTTTTACAAGTCCTGCTTGATTTGATTAAACCATTCCTATTCGTGCCCTTCAAGGTGAGTCATGTCTTCTTTTAAATCTCTTTTTTTTGCCAGTCTGACATTATTCATAGAAGCATATTCATCCTATATAATTTCAACTCAGCTGAGCCTAAGCCTTTAAAGAATGCATCCTACTTTTTGCATGCAGGCAATGGCCTGGCATAATTCCTGGCAGGCCCTAAACAGACCTCAGGAATTTATTCTGAATAGCTTATAGTTTTTTTTATTCACAGTAATTCTGCAAAATCTGCTGCAGTTGAAATGTACTAATGTGTAAATGCTTGCCATGCTGTGTTTTATCTAGTGTTTTTAAACCATTAAAGGTCATACTTGCAATCCATAAGCCTCTTGAAAGTATTGCAAGTGAGCACAAGGAAGTGGGCTAGAAGGGAGGTTCAGGATATGAGTGACTTTACACCAATATTTGATGGAGGTACTCATAGGGACTGCACTCCTTGTTTAAGATAAAAACCAAAAAAATTCACTGGCAAACATGGGAGAAAGTTCTGGACCTATTCAAAGTCATTTTATTGATCAGCAACAAGCGTTTACAATATACAATCCACCATACAAAGTTTACATAAGATCAGATTAATACAATTTGAACATTAGTTACATTTGCATATAAAATAATTACAAAGTACATCTGTTGCAACTTTAATAGACCTCATGTGAGCTATGGATATTCCCTCAGATATAATACACATATGTATATGTTATCTCACAAAATAGACATTTTATAATACAATAGTTTTGTGAGCATTGTATTTATTTATGTCAGAACATCCAATATTCTTTTATTGACTTCTTGTTTTGTATAATAATAAATCTTATCTGAGGAACTATACATCACACAATTCATATGCGTAAAGTTGCCAAGAAACCACAAAGTTTATGTATAACCATACAATCAGAAGAGAGAAACAAAAATTGGATAATTTGGTCAGGGGGAAATTGAGATTTCCCAGGATGGATCCAAGCCATTCACTTCTTTTTGAATATAGGGGACACAGTAATAATATATGTTTCAAGTCATTTTCACAGTGGAGACCACATCTACAGTATGGACTGGTGGTATCGGGTCTCTTCTGATTAAAATGTATATAATAAGCGTTGTATAATTCCATACAAAATCTTCTAAGTAATCACCTTTTCTGAAAATCAGACAAAGAAATTAGATACAACCTCAATTGGTCTGTAATTTTAATTATCTTGTACCATTGAAAATGCTTTAATTTGTGAGTCTTTGGAAATCTATTGCTATTGCAGTGTCCCTAACCCTTTTTTTAATATCATAAATTATATCCCCTTTGTGTCTGAGGTAATTTTCAAACATTAGACGATGACCCAATCCCAGAGGGAATAGTCTCTTTTTAATTAATTGAATAGCGGGAAATATAAATCCCCTTGTGGAATAAGTTGTTTTCTCCTCTAAACAATATCTGGATAAATGATACACTGGTAACTGAAAAAGAGCCAGCAAAAATAATAATTTTCTGTCTAGAATCAAGGTCTCAAGGGAATACCGACCTAGTTCTAGTCCCAATATTTCCATGGAGACTGATTGCAAAACCATAAGCAGTGATGAAACAGTTTATTTAAAATAGTTTCCAATTTTTCTGTATCTGTAATAGTCCATATTTCTGCTGCATAAAGGATACAGGTCTTAATTTTGGCGTTAATTACTTTAAGTGCTTCAGATACCGAACCCTTCCCTAGAAACAAATTAAAGCTTTTAAATGCATTAGAAACTACTTTCATTTTTGCTTGTAAGTACAGAAAATGACTTTTCCATTGACAGTTTTCTGCATATCTAACTCCTAAGTAATCATATTTGTCAGTTATAATCTTCTCCTTGTTAATAAAAATACTTTTTTTTTTTGCTTTTATTCCCCAAAATCACCATTTTGACTTCTTCCTGTTAATATTTAATCTATTGACATTGCATAGATCTGCCAGGGAATTTAATTTCCTTTGCAAACCAAGAAAGGAAGTAGAAAACAAGCCCAGGTCATCTGCATTCGTAATACAAGGAATCTTATTATCTAAAATTTTAGACGAGTGAAAATTGGGATGTTCCAAGTTATCTTAAATAGAATTGATATGTAAGTTGAATAAGGTGGGGGCAGGGAGACAGCCTTGTTATACCCCACAATTAGTAGAAATGGAAGAAGTGACACCACCATATTGATTGAATTGTAATGTTCTCCAAGTATCCGAGTGAAGGTGAATCAGAATGTCTAATAACACTGGATGGATATTATAACTATCCAATTTTTGCCAAAGTAAAGTACGACTTATACTATCGAAGGCAGTACTTAGACTAACAAAACATCAGTAAAGCTTTATTTTCTTTACATTCACATATTTCCAAATTAAATGAGATCAAACAAAGCAGTATTGAACTGTTGATTGACCTGCTCTAAAACCATTCTGAAGTTCATTTAAGATTTGATTCTCATTTATCCAACCCAGGAGTTTCTGTAAAATTATTTTGCAAAACAGTTTTTGAGATGCTTCTATAAGGCTGATCAGTCTGTACATTTTTGGCTCAGATGGCTCATCTTTTTTGAATATTGGGTAAATAATGCTGCCTTTCCAGCTGTTGGGAAAATGACCAGCTTGCACAACATAATGGAATAATATTCAAAATATAGGGGCCCACCAATCTGAAAATAATCTGTAGACATCTGCTAAAATTTTGTCTGGCCCAGGGTCTTTATTTGAGGATATCATAGAAATAGCTTGTCTTATCCCTTCCTCCTGAATACAGATAGGATGGGGAAGGGAAGTCTGAGTTAAATGTTAATTGTGCAAGATGAAATTGTCATAATCCCCAGTCTCTAGGCTTGAGAAGTATAAGGATCAAAAATACTCTTCCCATATAGTTGCAGAAATATATGCTTCAATACCTGTAGCATGTTTACTATACCCACGGCTAACTAAGGACCAAAAGGATTTAATAGCTCTCATGATCATCATTTTCCTAAGTCTCACCCACATAGTCTTAAAATAATTTTCCTGTTCTTTATCAAGAAGCTTTTTATACTGTTTTCATTGCTCTGTTCAGATTAGTTAGGTTTTTCCAGTTTTTTTTTTTACAGCAACGGACAAGTATATTTAATTTATTTTTTAGCTTGTTTACATGTCTTAGTGAATCAGGTAGTAGATAATTTCTTCTGTGTCCAACTGGTTCTAAAAAAGGTCCAGCAAAGTTGTTTATTTCACATAATTTTTCCAAAAGTATCCCGCTATCAGTAAATTCTATACTACCAGAGCATCAGGTAATGAGAAAAATATCATTGAGAAGTTCCATAAATGAATTAAGGTTCTTGCTTTTCCATCTTATTCTCGTATCATTAAGTATTTCCAAATTCCCATCATTAGTTAATGTATTGGTTCTGTCTATAAAAGATGAGCAAGTATATAAAGTTAAAAGAACAGAGAGGCTTGTGGTATCAGAACACTCCAGGCTTGCAAAGTCATGAACTATTTTCAAGGCCCTTAAACTGATCCATATAAGATCAATGGTTGAGGACCTAAGATGACCCATGAAGGTGAACTCACCCTCTGGATCACTGAGGAGTCGTCCATTGATCACACAGAAATGATTTTCAGACATTAAATATATCTCTACCACGTGAGTTACATTTTTATCCTTAGTTTTCCTTATCTGGCTAAGTCTTGGGTTTATTACTAGGAAACTACAAGTTAGTCAGTATAAAGGCTTCCCAGTTATTTACCAACAGAAATTCTTGCACTGAAGTCTCAAGCTATAAAAATATGATCCATTTCAAAACTCCCAAAAATATCAATAAGCCTTGCCATAAACTGAGCCCAAGTGTTTACTGAATGTCTTGTGTTAGGAGAAACATAAACATTTAAAAGAATAATCTTTCAAGAATCTCTTTCCAAATGTATGGACAAAATAGTATCTATCTAGGAGGTTATTATAGTGGCTTTATAATTTAAGGAAGTATTTAAATATATGGCAAGGCCAGCTTTGTTGTGGCCAAACTCTTTATTCTTACAAGCAGGGATAGCAAAATCTGAATACCCGGGAATTAGAGGGGGAGAAGATGAACACCATGTTTCCTGTAGATATATGATGTCATTTTACATTAGAAGATGTTTGGTTTCCACCTCCGCTAATTTATATATTAGCCCCTCTATATTCCAGGACAAGAGGGTAACCTTCCCAGCTTGATCTCCCAAAATTTGAGAATAGCTGTATTTTTATCTTGTCATTGCAAGTTTGTAGACCATAAAAAAGAAAAGCAGTTGTTAGCTGACAGATTTATAAGATCAAAATTCTGCCTGTCCTTGGTCCTAATGAAATTTGGTCTTAATTCTCCAGTCTGAGAGTACATTATTGTATTGTTGCTTTATATATTTCACTATATGTCAAGTCTACCAATACCTGCTGTTCGGACCCCCAGTCCATCCATTAAAGGGGAAGCCTTTAAAACTGTGTCTGCCAACTTAGAGTCTTTAAAGATCACATCAATTTGAGGAGCTCCTAAAGTTCCTTTATGGATCTTAATCCAATCGATAATACTGTGTGTTATGTTGATTTTGAGAAAATGAGAGAAAGGTGGCCAACTCTTGATTAATTGTGCCAATTCCTTCCTCCTCAAATATTTTCCACCCAAAAATGGAGAGTGTCTTGCTTTCCCTAGACGGAGATAATTTGCATTCATATTTAGCTATAGCTTCCTGAACTCTCTTAATTCTCCCTATATCATCTTCATTTTTTTTCATTATGTGACATGTCAAGCCCTCCCCCTAGAGATGATTTTTGAGGGGCAGGGACCCTCATCGGAGGGAGCAGCTTTCTCCCATTTAATTTTAAAACAGATTCTTGTTTACAAATATTGAAAACCAGCTCTTCTGATTTAGAATAAAGGTGAACACAGTCTTGATAATGAGAGTTGGGTGGATGAAGAACACAAATTTCACCATTGGAATCTGAAATGTGAGGCAAATGTTTTGTCCATTTTACCAGTTGTTCAGGAGTTTTATGGTCTAACCTTTGAATACCATGTGTTTCAATGAGAAATTCCAATTCTGATTCCAGCAATTTCTTGTCTGGGTTATATGTATTAAAAGAGATCAGCTCACGTTTTGAAGTGACACCAGAATCACCCAAACTTTCAGCCAATACTTTGTCCTGGAGGAGTATCCGCTCAAATTCTCCCTGACCAAAACATCCTCTTGTGCAGGTTGCCTTGATACTTGGTTGTCTAAGACATCAACAATCTCTATGACAGGAGTATGAGTCAATTGAATTGAGAGTTCATTATCAGAATGTGTTATTAACTGTACATTTTCCCTCCCTTATCTTGTTTCCCTATTTTTGTTTTAGAAGAAATAAAACCCACAGGTACTGCCCTTTCCCTCGGTTTTCTATTTTTTTATTTTTTTAATTTCTTTCTCTTAGAGTTGTCATCACAGACCAAAAAGTTACCAGTTGCTCTTTGGAAAAGGAAGTGGGGAGGCAGACCTGTATGGCCTTATTATTTGTAGTTTTTATTTTTTCTGAATGAAGCTCTGAAAAAGAATTCTCCAATCTTGACTGTTCTTTTTTCCTTAACTGTCTAAGTATGGCTTGATTAAAGAAAACATCATCTCTTATATTTTCAATTTCTTCCTTTATGGCCAAAATATTTTCTAGAAGCACTACATTCACGTAGCAGTGATTCTTAATTATTTCCAATAACTGTTTAGAAAGAGAGGAAGAAGATACTATTTATTGTTTTATTTATTTATTTTTGATCTTGTATTAACACCTTTGAGCGCAGGCGCCCGTTTACAAAGGTTCCACATCTGTGGTGGAAGGGTAACATACAGACACAGGAATATTACTGTAAACTGAAATGACAAAAAACAACGGTATAACTAAAATTATACATTGATAAATACATGAGAGGATACAATTTAGTTAATGATAACAATAGCAGAAATGACATAAGAAACAGTACCTGGAATTGATAACAGTGTTGGATTCTCAAGTAAAAAATATATAATAAATAGTGGGTGAGAGAGGCTAGAGAGGGGAGGTAGGATAGGGAAGTACATAAGAGGAAGCGGTAAGGGGAGGTGCAGACTGTGTAAATACAAGCATACATACTTTAAGGGTGGGATGGGAGGAAAAGGGGAAAGTGGGGGTTACTATCAAAAAGGAAGGGGAGGTAGGGAGAGTGGGCGTAAGGAGAACCAAGGACAGGATGAGGTGGCAAGGTCACTGAAAACTGCTAGGCAGACCCTAGGGGTGCAAGGGGCAGATATCAAGTGAAGCAGTCACAAGAACTGTTAGCCACAAGGGTCAGTTTTAGCTTGGTCTTGAAGGCACACAATTTTTGCAGTGTTGAGTCTTCATAGTCCTCTGAAATGAACCATTGAGGAGCTCTGTAGGCGAAGGAATGCTGGCCTTGTGATGTCCAGCATTTAGGAACTAGGAGAGACTGGTGGGCAGCTGATCTGGTGATCTCAGTGGGTCAGGAGGGGCTAAGCAATGCCACTGTCCCGGGTGGCATTAGTCCTAGGAGCGCTTTTTTGACTAGTAAGCAGGTTTGATATTTAATCCGATTTTCCAGTTGAAGCCAACCCATCTGTTCATATAAATCATGGTGTGAGTAAAGCAATCAGACTCTGTAATTAACCTGCAGGCTTTATTTAGTGCAACAGTTATTCTGCGAAGCATGGTGTCAGTAGCTGATCCATAGATTACGAGACCATAATCAATGGCTGAGAAGATGGAGCTACACACCACCAGTTTGAGGGCTTCAAGGGTTAGATTACACTTGATGCAATGTAGTAGACACATTTTTATATTTACCTCCATTGCTACAGCTTCAATATGATGTGAGAAGGAGAGGTGTTTGTCCAGTGTAACCCCTAAATATTTGAATTGTTCCATTATATCAAGGGGGACACCTTGTTGATTTTTTATATTGAGCACATGCGCTTTAAATTTGTTTCTTATGGAGCTGAACAACATAACTTAAGTTTTTTTTGTAATTCATCACAAGCTTTTGATTAGAGAACCAGGTTTTGACTTCATCAAAGTCACTTTGAAGATGATCCTCAAGTAGAGCAGGGTTAGGTTGACTTGAGTAAATGACAGCTTCGTCAGTGTATCACAGTATGCGCTGGTAGCAATGGAGGGGAACTTTGTTTACAAAAATACTAAAAAGTAGAGGGCCAAGGATGGAACCTTGTGGCATGCCAGAGCGTACATTTCTTTGGTCAGACAAGACACTGGAAATTTTCACACACTGAGTTCGATTATCAAGGTAGTTTTTGAACCAAAGCATAACTTCTTTTGATATGCCAATGTTGGTTAATTGTTGCAGAAGCAAAGAGTGACTGACAGTGTCAAATGCCTTCATTAGGTCAATGAAGGCTACACCCACCAGATCCCCTTGGTCGAGAGCATGGTGTATATATCCAGTAAATTCCAGGAAGACAGTTGTGGTACTGTGCCCTTTCCTGAAACCGTGCTGTTGAGGGCACTGAATGGAGTATTTTTCAATGTATTCAATTAGTTGATCAGCAACTAGCCTCTCCAGCACTATGGACAATGGGGGGAGGGTGGAAATAGGTCTATTGTTGGTATGTGAGGTCTGATCACCTGATTTGTGGATGGGGTAACTAGCACTGACTTCCAAATGAGAGGGAATTGGGATAGCCTTAGGAAGAGGTTGAAATACTTGTGATAGGGGCTATAACCTCATCCAGGGTAAGAGCAATAAATTTTAAGTTAAGGGAATCACCACTGTTCTGAGACTTACCTCGGACCTTGCGCATGTATCTTTTAACAAGAGGGACAGTTACTTTCTTAAAGTAGAAGGGTGGGATAGGGTTTCGGTTCCCATCATGTTCATGAGAGGTCCCAACTGTCGATTGCTATGGGGAGGTGTGGATTGATTAAAGAAGTCAGGTGGGAGGACACCACTATGGTCCGTGAAAGCATTATTGAAGATATTTGCAATGGTGAGGGGGTCCATAGTTGAAACACCGTCTGTGTCAATCACCGAGGGGGCAACCTCTGGGAGTTTTCCAGAGACATCTTTTAAGTTGGACCAGAAATTTCTGCAATTCCCCTTATGATCTGGCAAGCAATTCTCTATGATGTTTGCATTTTTCTGACCTAATGTCCCAGGTACAGGAATTCCTAGCAGTTTTATAGGCTTGCACATCAGCAGGATTCCCAGAAACTTTAGCCCACAACCACAGGAGATCACGTCGCTTCATCTTGGATAGAAGCTCTGCCGTGATCCAGGAATTTGACATTCCTCAGACTTTCTGAGTTTTCACTGGAGCATGCCTATTGCAGGCCTCAGTGAAACATGAGATGAAAAGCTGTAGGGCATGATTTACATCCTCTGTGGTGTCAATGTCGGACCAATCAATGGAGTGCAGTTGTAACTTAAGGGGATCAAGGTGCCCACATTTTAGCACTCTGTTTCTTACAGTTAGTGGAGGAGGCTTGGAGAATTTATTTGTCCAGGAGCATGATACTAGGGAGTGATCACTGAGGGAGTCAGAGTGGACTATTACATTAGTAATGTGTTCAGGGTGGTTTGATAGAATCCAGTCTATTAAAGTGCTTGTTCCTGTTCTATAGTTGTGTATGGCTGGCAGTTGTACAAATTGTGAGAGGTGGAGGGTAGATAGGGTATCTTTTGTGGAGCTGTGTGATGGCGCAAGCCAGTTTTGGTTAAAATCACTCAAAAGTATAGATTCAGCAGTGAGAGGGTTCAGCCCGATTAATTCCAGTAGGCTACGCAGGCCATCGTCCTGATTTTTAGAAGGAACATAGATTGAGAACACAGACAGTGCTTTGTTATGTGCACCTAAGAGTATTTTGATGGCTAAGGCCTGCACATGGTGCTCAAGGCATATTGCTGGGAGGGTGTGCCCCATGAATGTGTTTTTTAAATATATAACACAACCCCCACCTCTTTTGGCCTGTCTAAGCCTGAAGATATTATATTCTGGAAGAGTAACATCTGAGTCTGGAATAGATGGTGACAGCCACGTTTCCACTACAGACAAGACAACCAGTTTATGGAGGGTGACCCAGGCAAGTAGAGAGTCCATTTTCGGGAGAAGGCCACAAATGTTTAAAGATGCTATGGAAATAGTACCATTTCTGCTATTTGTATGGTTAGGTTTAGATCAATAAGGCCCAGGTTTGGATGGACATTTCCCAAGCACAGAATTAGCATTTGGATGAGAAGATAATGTAGTCCATTTAATTTCCGGGGCATCATATACATTTTGAGCCTTATTCCTTGCTTTGATTTTTTTATAGGTATCCAGGAAGGAGGGAGCAGTGTGAAATAATGCTGATTGAAGTTTGTGTGGGAGGCTGTTTGTGTTTGTCTCTGTCTGTAGATAAGTTTTTTGGGATTTACAAGATCTTCTGCTTGGAGTAACTACACCATTCTTGCTCACTACATCAGTGAAGGTCTTCTGGACTGGATTTTCTGCAAAACATCACCACAAGATATTTGCATTTTCAGTTTAAAATCAACTTTTTGGAAGCTATCCCAAGCAAAACAGAAATCAAGCAACTAGGTCTGACAAACTCCAGTGACTCTGGGTCCTGCTCGAATCCACATTTTCATCTGGCTTGCTCCTAAGGGATCTATTTGTGGGCTTTTAAACAGCCTCTTTAAATAACAAAGGAAGCACAAGGACAAAATGATTTCACATCCTGCACTTGTACTTGAGTAGGTGTGCCCCAGGCTATCAATGTAATGGGGCTGGGGAGGGCATGCCTGCAAGGTCTTGCATAGCCAAAGCCTCTTGTCAATCCCTGCCTAGCTGTGACCCTGGATGACCTCTGTCATGAGTTGAACCAATGTTGTACCAACAGTCACACAATGTCCAACAGCTGTCTGGGGGTTGCCCTCATAACTTTTCTTGTCCTACTTTGCCTTGACAGAATTACACTATCCTTATGGAATGAGGATGGTGCAAATAAATCTAGAACCGAGCACTATGATTTTACTTTCTCCAACCTTATTGTTTATAATGCAAGGATACTACAAACTAATCTTCTTCTCTACCAAAAGGGCTGTCCCTACCGTTCTCTCTATTTGTTTAGGAAACTACGGAACAAGTCTGCATTATCCCATCCTTTTCTAAATGTGGGGCTGTGGTTCCTTGTCATCATTGCTGTTCTGCTATCTGGGGATATAGAGACAAAACCTGGGCCACTAGATGCTTACTTCTCAGCAGATGGCATACATAGTATGTCCAAACATGGGCTGTTAATTGCACACTTGAATATAAGAAGTTTGATGTGTCACTTCGTGGAACTGAAGTCATGGGTCAAACTGTACAATCCTGATATCCTCTGTCTCACTGAGACCTGGCTAAAACCATCAGTTACTGACTCCCTCTGCTCCCTGCCAAATTACTCTATTATTCGAAGGGATAGGAAATCAAACAAACGTGGTGGTGGAGTTGCTCTGCACTACAAAAGTAATCTGATTGTCTCTCTTCTCCCTATCCCAGATGCTCAATTGGTATGTGAATACTTGCATGCTACTCTTGCGTTGGGAGCCAAGAAACTGCATGTTATCTGTGCATATAACCCCCCAGTGGGAGGAATTGCGGGTCTAGAGTACCTGTTGGAAAATACCTCTCAGAATTTTAATCATAATGAGGTTGTCATCTTAGGGGACCTAAACTTAAACTGGCTTGGGGCAGCTCTCAGTTCTCTTCAATCTCTGACTCATAGCTACAACCTGCATCAGATGGTAACAGTGCCGATTAGAAGTCTGTCTTCATCACCACTAGGCACACTATTGGATTGGGTGTTGGTAAACCGGATTGAACATATCTCAACTGCTGGTACTCTTGCTGATGCCTTAACTGACCACTCTCCTACTTTCTGCATCCTGTCCTTGGGGGCACCTCCATCTCCTCCACCACGTCTCATCACTCTCACAAACTTTGCTCACCTAGACCAAGAGGTGTTTCTATGTGACGTCTCCAGAATTGATTGGTCAGAGATCTAGCTATCACACTGTTCTCAGGATGCTGTTAACCTCTTCATCACTAAATTCCTTACGGTTTAATGTAAACATGCCCCAAAGATCACCTGGAGAGTGAGGGGTAAACAAACAAGATGGCTAAACAAAGACTTGCTCAAACGTTTGTGCCTTAGAGATAAACTCTGGGAGCGCTACAAAACATCAGGCCAGCAAACAGATTTCAATGCTTACTGTATGCTATGGAATTCACGTAAAAGACAAGTCAGAGCTGCTAAGAGCAAGTACTGTAAAGACCTACTGATTAACTCAGCCAATGATCCCAGAAAATGCTGGTCACACATCAAATCATTCCTAGGATCCTCACAGTCAACTACCCCTGGTGATATGCTGACAAATGATGTGCATTGCAATGACTCACAAACCATAGCTAATTCCTTCAACCTGCATTTCTCTGATCTCTCCCAATATACCTCTTCCTTCAATCCCACTGCAGTGTCCTCCCACTCCTAATCAGGAACCTGTCTGGATAAGCTGGAAGTGTTGTACCCTGTGCTTCCTTATACTCCTCCATTCTATTTTAAGGCTGTGCCTAGAAAGGAAGTCCTGAAGCTCCTGAGGTCCATCTCTGATCATACCAGCTCTGGCTCAGACTCCCTGGAACCCCGCCTCTTGAAACTTGCAGCTCCCCTTATTGCATTACCACTGGCCAAAATATTATACGTTATCACTTTCAGGTGGAATGGTCCATGACCTCTGGAAAGCTGCTCAGATTACACCTGTACTTAAAAAAGGGGATCTTAAGGTTGTCATGAACTACAGATCAATTGCCATACTCTCGGTACTGAGCAAAATCCTGGAGAAAATTGTCGCAACTCATGCATAGTCTGCTCTCAGATACCCAACATGGCTTCAGGAAAGGACATAGCACAATGACTGCACTCCTTAAATTCACCACAGATACTCTTTCAAAAATGGATACTGGCAATCTGACTGGGGCTGTCTTTATTGACCTCACAAAGGCTTTTGACCTTGTTGATCACACTTTGCTTCTCTCCTCGCTTTGACACCTGCATTTCTCCTCCTCTGTTGTTGACTGGTACAAAAGCTACCTGACAAATAGAACTCAAGTGGTGAAATTTAATTCCTCTCTAACGAACAGTACCACCATTAACATTGGTGCACCTCAGGGCTCCATCCTAGGGCCCCTCCTAGTCTCTCTTTATATAAATAACATTGGGGCTGCTCTAAAATCCTACTCTACTATTCTATATGCTGATGATCTTGTCATCTATACAAGTTCTCCTAATATAGACACTATCAATACAACCCTTTCCTCTGACTTTAACAATATCCAAAACTGGCTATACGACCACAAACTGGCTGTCAAGACTAGCAAAACTAAAGCCATGCTGCTTGGATCGGCCCTAAAGCTCCGGGCTTGCACAACAGCACTGACGGTGCAGGACTTAGAAGGTCAGTTACTGGAATGTGTGTGACCTCTTTCAAGTACCTGGGCATCCTGCTAGATCAATTTCTTGATCTTAATCTTCATGTATAGTCTGTTTGCAGAGCTGTCAACTCCAAACTGGGTGTTGTATATAAGACTAGTTATATGCTCATGCCATCAGCTAAAATGGCCATTGCAAGGGGGATTCTGCTCTCCACCTTAACCTATGGGGCTCCCTTATTTGGGGCTGCTCATAAAACTGACCTACTCAGATGGGATATTATGTATAACAACATATGTCGCTATGCCTCTTGTGCTCCTCAGCTTAAACACCACTGTCAACTTTATA
Organism: Neoceratodus forsteri; assembly: GCA_016271365.2. Lineage (NCBI taxonomy): Eukaryota > Metazoa > Chordata > Ceratodontiformes > Ceratodontidae > Neoceratodus > Neoceratodus forsteri. Next base: position 932,882,786 of record CM057453.1, read on the forward strand.
ATGATCTTGGTTGGCTCTCTCAATTAGCTAGTAGGAAATACTACCTTGGCTCTCTTATTGATTCGATAATTCAAAATCAAACCCCTAGGTGTCGTGCAGCTATGCTTGTTCCTCAGGACACACTCCATGGTCTACAATCAGCTGATAAATCCTTTCTGAATTTGACGAGGTGCCGCACTAGGAAAAGAACTGTTACATTTGAGCATGCGGCTCCACAGCTGTGGAATTCCCTTCCCCTCAACATTAGACTTTCTAGCTCCCACACATGCTTTAAGAGAAAATTGCGCTCAAATCTGCTGATTGCTGATACCTGTTCCTGCTTTCACCCTACCTAATGACTGATGTCTCTTGCCATACAATAGTATTTTCTCAACTCTAAATAACCCTCTTACTGCCTCAGCTTGTCCTGGCTCCCTTTCCCTGCCCATATGCAATCTTGCACTGCAGGCATCTCCCTTACACTTACATATACTCATATAATCTAATTTCATGGCTTGCTCCCCTTTTCCTCACTTACCAACCTTTTCCTTAATGACACCCCCTGCTCTCAATGGTTATTTCTTCCTGTTGTATTACCTGTTTTTGTGTACCTTGTTCTGTTTATATGATATGTCACCTGATAATTTATTGTCCAAGGTCCTCTCTATTCATTGCATAGGTAGGCACCTGTGAACTTATGACTGGTCTACTCTGTATGTCTCTGATATATTGTATCCATTTTAACTCATTGTATGTAAAGCACTTTACTTTGTATGTTCCAATATATTGTATCCTCTTTAACTCATTGAATGTAAAGCACTTATAAATTGTTATCCTGTTAAGTTTCTGCATGTCTGTACTCTCCAGGGTCTTGCCTGAAAATAGTCATTTTATGGCTAGTGCACTTACCCGGTTAACAAATGCTAAATAAATAAATAACCACCATTTATGTCCCAGTTGAAGTACATTAAAAGTTGATTTTAATAGAAAATGTTAATACCTGGTGGTAAGTCAAAAGCCAAAAGAAATGATCAACTGCTGAGGTCCAGAGTCACAGAATGTGTTAGAATTCCTGAAAGTGATGAACTGTGCCTGTGTATATGCAGGATGTAAAATCCTTTCATCCATATGCTTCCTTTGTTGTTCAAAGAGGTTGTTGAAAAGCCCACATACAGATCCTTTAGGAGCAAGTCAAACGAAAATGGAGATTCAGAGCAGGACCCAGAATCACTGAATTTGTCAGACTTAGTTACTTGACTTATGTTTTGCTTGGGATAGGTTCCAAAAAGTTGATTTTAAAATGAAAATACAGGTACCTGGTGGTGATATTTTGCAGAAATCCAGTCCAGGAGACTTTCACAGATGTAGTGAGCAAGAATGGTGTAGTTACTCCAAGCAGAAAAACATGAAAATCCACAAAAACTGAGCTACAGACAGAGACACAGAGAAACACAAACAGCCACCCACACAGACCCAGGAGGTGGGTGGTCATCTAGATTCCCATCATCAGTAAAGTATTCCTTATTATACACTATTTGAGGTGTCTCTGGCCTAGCACCCCTAGAAGGAGTGGACATGTTGGGATTGACATCCTACAGTATTTATTTAATTACGAGATTTACCAGGAAAGCATACTGAGCTAAAAGCTCGATTCCAGATGCGACCTGGGGGCCGAGACCCAATAACAATACATGGAATATATACAATAGCAGAGCAGTTAGGGAAGCCAAGACTTGTAAACATTTGATTTAGAGGACTGACAAGGGTTCAATAACATTTTACAGAGTGTCAAGGTCAATATACATTTCTTATACACTTGTATTGCAACAAGCAAAAATAATTTGAGAAATTAGTCATAACAGGAGCAGCTGGAAGCGAAGTGAGTACTAAGAAGAGGGTTTCGTTGGTAAGTGTTCTGTGCGTGTCTTATGGAGGCAGGCAGTGTATTCCAAATCTGTGGGATTCGGTAACTAAAGGCGGCCTGGCCTTTGGCAGATCTCATAAATGGGACATGCAGCAGTCTGGGGTCCCTATTCCTGAGGGAGTAAGCCAGAGGAGATTGTTTGGAGAGTGTAGAGGCCAGATATGAGGGGAGGGAGTGGGACCAGAATTTGGCAGTGAACCTGGCGCAGTTTATTTGTCTACGTTCATGTAGGGATGGTAGGGAAGTGGAACTGTATAGGTAGCAATGGTGTGTGGATTGCGGACAGTCTAGAATGAACTGGCAGAAAGAGTGGAACATGGTGTCTAGGCTGGCTAGAGCGGACATGGGGGCTGTAGAATGGACTATGTCACCGTAGTCGAAAACAGGAAGAATCATTTGTTGGACAATGGTGTGCCTAGCTTGCGTAGGGAGGCATTTTTTGTTGCAGAATACAGCACCCAGTTTGGGTAGGAGTCTCTTTTGCAGTGAGTCAGTATAACAGTAAAATCTAGGTGCTGGTCTAACCAGATGCCTAGATATCTGAAGGAGGTACAGTTGTCCAGGGGGGTCCCGTCCGAGGTTATGCAGGGGGGACCAGTGGATTGGCGAGAGAGTCTTTGTTGGGTTCCGAATGTTAGTGATACTGTTTTTTGGGGGTTTAGGAATAGCTGGTTTGTCTGCAACCAGCACTGGATAGCATAGAAATCCTCCTGTAGAATGGTTGCGACACTTTGCGTGGAGGGACCGGAGGCATACAGGACAGTGTCGTCCGCATACATTTGGATAGATGAGTGGGAACAGGCAGAGGGGAGGTCATTTAAAAAAATGGAAAAAAGTAGTGGGCCTAGGACTGATTCTTGGGGGATGCCGGTAGTGACTGGTAGAGGGTTTGAGATATACGAGGCCAGTTTGATGGATTGCATCCTGTCTGCTAGATAGTCATGGAACCAACCAGTGGCTGACTCAGAGATCCCCGCTCTGGAGAGTTTTGAAAGGAGTAGTGAATGAGAGACGGTGTCAAAAGCTTTTGCTAGGTCTATGAAGATGGCTGAGGTGACATGTCCTTTATCCATGCCTGTGAGAATGTCCCCAGTGACACGCAGGAGGGAGGTGGTGGTGGAGTGGGATTTACAGAATCTTGCTTGGAAAGGGGTGAAGAAGGAGGAGGATTCTAGATAGGGGTGAGCTGTGACATGACTAGCCTTTCCTGTAATTTAGCCAAAATTGGGAGCAGGGAGATGGGTCTATAGTTTTCTGGGGGAGGAGGGGTCACCACCTTTTGGTAGGGGTATGACTGTAGCCATTTTCCAGGCCAAGGGTACCTTGCCCAAGGATAATGAGAGGTTAAAAAGGGCAGTGAGAGGGGCAGCTATAGCTGGTGCAGACAGGAATAGCATTTTCGCATCCAGGGAGGTAGGGCACTTTCCTTTGTTTGGTTTTAGGGCCCGTAGTGAGCGGAGAACTTCGGCTTGAGTTACTGGCCGGAAAGAGAATGGTAGGACTGGGGGAGTAGGTTTTGGGGGGCATGAGCTAAGGGAGGAGGCCAAGGGAGAAGGACTGAGGGGATAGATTTAGGGGGAGATGAGCTCTGGGAGAGGGCTGGGGGTAGTGGGTTTGGGAGGGAGGATAGGAGTTTGGCTGCACAGCTGGAGAAATATGTATTAAAGGCTTCAGCTACACAGATGGGGTCGGAGATGTGGGAGCCCTGGTCTGATAGTACAGGGGATGGGGGCGTGGTGGAGGGTGAGAGCAGGGATTTGAGTGATTTCCCAGAAATCAGTCGGATGGTTAATGTTCTTACTAAAAGCCGTCAGAAAGTATGCCTTTTTTGCTTGCTGGATGGAGTTTGTACAAGCATTTCGGAGTTTTCTATATGTGGTAAGGGCTGTCTGAGTTTCTGTTCTCTTATAATTTTTCCAGGCATGATCTCTGGTGTGGCAATCCCTGATTATGTCGGCTGAGATCCAGGGGAGATGCGCTCCTCTAACTCTCTTTGTCTGTAGTGGGGTGTATCTGTCCCAGATTTTTAGGAAGCGGGATCTGAAACCTGCATAAGCTGCATCAGTGGAGGGAGACTCAGGTATGAAGGTCCAATTTTCATGGCTTAAGTCTGACAACAGAGATGTTAAGTTGAGTGAGTTGTAGGACCTGGTATGCAGAGTCTTTGGGGGGGGCTGGAGGGCTATGCACCTTCCTAACCAGGAAGATCTTGTGGTGGTTGCTTATAGAGTCAGGTAGTAGGCCTGCGCTTAGGATCCTGTGGGGGTGGGAGGTGAGAGCCCAGTCTAGAAGAGAATGGTTCTGGGTCCTATGGTTTAGTCTTGTGGGATCAGTAATGAGTTGAGTTAGGTTCAGAGCCTTTATTTTGGACTTCAGATGGGCTTTGTCGGTGCCTAACCAGTTTGTGTTAAAATTGCCGGTGGCGTATAACTCTCCTTCAGTAGCTAAGGTTTGAAGGGAGATTAGGTGAGGATGTCCTCTGGGGATGTGCGGGGGGGCAGTAGAAACCTGCTATGTAGATGGGGGAGGAGCAGGGGAGGGATAACTTAATGAGAATAGCATTTATATTTGCAGGGGTTGAGGGGATGCCCACTGTGGAGAAGTGGAGAGTGTTTTTGATATAAATTGCAGTGCCACCACCGCGCTTTTTTCCTGGACGATCCTGTCTGATGTTAGTGTAGCCTGGTATGGAGACTTCCACATCTGAGTGATGAGGTTTTAGCCAGGTTTCTGAGATCACCAGGATGTCAGGATGTTGTGTTAGTGCAAGAGGCTGTAGTATAGAGATTTTGGATAAAAGGCTGCAGGTGTTTAGGTGTAAGATTCTGAGACCTTTGGGAAAGGAGAAAGGGGAGTGGGAAGTTGTGCGGTTTGGGCCCGGGTTTAACTCAATGTCCCCTGATAAGAGAAGAAGTATGTAGATGAGATGTTTTAATTTTGTCCGAGGGGGGTAAGGATAGGATGTGGAGAACCGGGTGTTTGAGAAAGGAAGGGGGCAGCAACAGGTTATGGTGTGCAAAACTCGTTACTCATGAGAAAGGATGGTGGAGTGATGTTGGCACTAATAGTTGCATAGTGGTTTTGGGCCAGGGCGTGAACAGGGTGTGTGATAATTCAGGTGGCATAGCTGGGGTAACTTGGGGGTAGGGGCAGTGGGGGTTCAGTGATTGGGAGGGTGGCGGGGGGGTAGGGAGGACAGAGTGGCCAGGGAGAGAAGAAATAAGGATGAGTACAGCAGCATCCTTGCCTAAAAATCAAATCCCTATTTGAAGCTACAGTATTTAGTGTTGAGCCCTCTGGTGGTTGCAGCTGATAAGCTGCAAATGGAGAAGTAGGCTGATAGGTTCTGGCAATCCGTGACCTTAGCCTATAAGAGGAGAAGATCACCAAGGTGCTGTGGTGGTGGGTAGGGAGCCGGGCTGCAATCAAGTGGGTAGAACCTCAGCGCCACAGAGAAACACCAATGGCCTTATCTATGGCAGGAGGTGTGTTATTAGAAATGGCGCCAGAAAAAAACGCTTTCTTTTCCCTCCATTGATTCTTCCGAAATTGCCTGGGAGCTTCAGGGGTAGGGGTCGGTCTGCAAGCAGGAGCATCCAGGGGAGGGCTGGGAAACCCTCACGACCTGTTTGGTGGCTCAAATGACTAAATCTGGGAGCTTCAGGGTTGGGGGTCAGTCTGCAAGCAGGAGCGTCCAGAGGAGGCTGGGCAACCCTCACGACCCGTTTGGTGGCCCAAACGACTAAATTACCCTCATTATTATCCAAATTTGATGGAACTAATCTCTTAAGGCCATCTGTTGTGTAACTGAAATCTTGGATAACTGATGATAAATTATTGGTGTTTCTTAACTAAGAATGAACAGATCTTTCCTTTGTTCTGGGTCTACGGGGAGGAGATGCTAATAGATATCCTGCAAAGGAGGAGATTAGCTCTTCCAGCTCCTACTCAGGAGGGTCCTGGGACTAGAAGGTAATAAGATTGGAGTCAAAACTTGATTTATCTAAAATTGAGATTGTAGAGTCAAAAGATTCCCAGTCGTATGAAAATAATGAAATACCCTCAGCTGTTTGTTTAGTTATGTTAGTTAGAGATAACCCAGACTCTATCAAATTAATTTGGTTGATTACCGAGGGCCCGTCCTCAAGAGTTGCTGTGATCCCAAGGCCACCTTCTTCATTTGAAGTGGGAGTAGGGATAGGGGTCAAAAGGGATACCGAGGTAGGGATCAGTCCTGGGAAAAAGTTTGTGATCTTAGATTGTTTAACATTTTCCCTGACCAGTATTTCCTCCTTGTTAGAAATGTTGTGCTTCTTAGGTTTTGGGGCCTTTCCAACACAATCCTGATTAGTATGTGTATTTTCAAAAGACATAGAACTGTTATTTCCACTCCTTGTACTAACCATGATTTATCAAGATATAATATTACTTGATATAATATTAAGGAGAATAATAGTTTTGAAAGCCCCACTCTGCAGGTAGCTCCTCAAAATAAAAACCGTTCTCAGAGCAGTACATCACAGTATATTACAGTATAACAATGAACCACCAGTATCATAAACAAATAAATAATTCACAGATATTTAACAAATCAGCTGGAATAAGTTAGTATGATCAGGCTATATGAAGAGCTGGGCACACAATAAATACTATAAAAAAATTATTTAGAGAATATTAATCAATTATTGATCAGAAAAAGTCCTGGGCTAATTCTTCACTCCAAAGGTACAAAACCTGAGTTCATAGCCCTTCTAAGCTGTAGAGAGTAATATCATATAATACTTTCAGAGCGATGTTTTAATCCATCAAATCAATTCACATACAAGGAATTTTCCATCTCCAGATAAATCGAGGGGAGAATACAACTGGATCCAGGGTCCTGATAACCTTGTCTTGGAGAACTTCCTTGTCACAGACTTTGATAATATCTACTTGGAGAAAGAGGAAAAATCTTGACGGTCTATATTTTATTAAAATTGACTATTAATTGATAGTCAATAATCCAAATAATGAAATAATTGGGTAACAGAGCAATTACGTTTTATACTGATCCTGTCTGGGTAGTTAAAATAGTAAAATAAATTCCTCTGAAATGACTTATCTACTTAAGTACTTGCCCATAAAGATAAGTATTAATATAAGATTAAAAACAGTAGAAGTACCTTAAAATGCCCTGATGCACTTTAATGCAATTTCATGCACTTTAATGCACCTTTTACAGTTTTTTCCACTCCAATATCTTTAACAGAAAGCCAAAGATACACTTTAAAAAATATAACATAAAAGAGTACAGTTGAATGTGCAATTAGATGCAATTAAATGCAGCTGAACAGTATGACTGTATTTAACTTACAGTAGCTGCCACATTAAAATGGAATAGCAAAATAGCAGAAAAGAACTAATTCACATTCATTTTATATACTCATTTTATATGATAGGTTATAATAGTAAGTTTAATGAATTTCAACGTTTTCAGCTAGATAAATTAATTGCAAACTAAAACTGTCAGTATTTAAATGGTAATGATAAAAAAAAAAAATTACCATAACAAGCAAATGGTGGCAAATTTCATTTTCAAAAGGTGTCCAAGGTTCTCAAGGGGACCTCGATTAAATCAACGTGCTTGTTTGCCTGAAGTTCAGTGGTATACTGCGGATTCAAAACCAAGCAGGCTCCAAGCAGTGTGCTACTGCCAAGAAAAAAAGACACCTTAATACCACAACTTTACCCAACTCTAAAGATGAAAAAAGGACAGAAATATGAAAAACATGTCTTCCATGATCAACATATGTACTTGCCTTAAACAAAATGCTTCTCAGCAAAATGCTTCTTAGCAAAACAACTTAGTGAGTGAGTTGCATCCTGTACCCAGGGCTACTCCAAGATGACAAACATTAGGGACAGGATGCCAGCGCTTGCACAGTTTAAGGCTGGTTCTCAGTCATGTGATCACAAGATCATGTGAATTTCAACATGGAGATTTTAACCTTTAAAGTAAAAATTAGAAAACCCTCTAATAATATTTTTTTTTTAATTTCAAAATAGCACAAGTCCTTTTAGAAGTATGGTAAATTTACCACCATTTGAGTGTACCTAGCTTATTGAGGGTAACGTGTACAGGGAGCAAAACCCCTTAAAAATGAATAAAAATTGTACTAGCTGAAGCAGAAGTTCAAAAACATATCCTGCAGTGACTAAATGCTTGGGAAACCCAGTTGACACATGAGTATAGGGAAAACAACTGATTTTAAAAGTTAAAACAATATGTTCAAAGAGACAACAAGTAAACCAAATAAGCCAGTTAAAACATAGAAACATAGAAACATAGAATTTGATGGTTAAATAAGGATAGCTTGTCCCACCTAGTCTGCCCATTTTCCTACCTAACGGATAAGCTGCAGATCCTAGTTAACCAACAGCCTACTTCCTCCTACCCCCCACTAGGACTGCCTTATGTCTGTCCCATGCATTCTTGAATTCCCCCACTGTTCTTGACTCCACGACCTCCTCAGGAAGGCTGTTCCATGCATCCACAACCCTCACCGTGAAAAAATACTTCCTCACATTACCTCTGAGCCGTCACCCCTCTATCTTCAAATTGTGTCCCATTGTTCTTGCACATCTCTTTTTCTGAAAGATACTACCCTCTTGGACTTGGTTGATTCCCTTGAGGTACTTGAAAGTTCCTATCATGTCCCTCCCTCTTTTTCAGTAGGTGCGTACAGTGTATAGCTTTTCCCATCTCAATCGCTTCCAGAATAGTCTGAAGCAAAGTCTATGGATAGGTGCGTAAGTGTATGGAAACTGAGAGGTCACTGTTAGAAAGGAAAATCCATAAAGCAAACTCCCTTGTGTTTCTTAGCTGCCAGCAACACCACGGCATTCGCCCTTCACAGGCTTACCACTTACAGTGCCTCACGGGCTCCTGCCACAATGGACTCCTCTCTGAGGGGTACTAAAGTGGAGTTTGTGGTGTGATACCACAAATGTTAGTGGCATAGGATAGTCTGGAAGGACTGTGCATGAAGATTACAGCACTAAACGCTAATAACAGCAGCACCTTTGTACTGTTAAAGACTGTCAGTGCCGAGGTAGCAGTGGCATACCTGCTGTAATCAAGTCAGTGCTTTAGCACAGCCCTGCTCTCATTGCTCCTCCACTGCAGTGCAGCATTCAGTCACACCTTCTCCCAGTATCCACAGCTCTCCCGAGATGAATCAAGCATGTCTTGGAAATTCCTGGGCAGTCCTGAACCTATTGTCAAGGGCATGCTGATAAGATACTGACCAGATGGTCAGCATGTCATGCATTCATGCAGGGGTCAATCTGCCATTGTGGGGTATAGAACAGCAAGGCACTTTGATGACTTCAGGATCTGAGTGCCTCCGTCCTTGGGGGAATTGCCTGTGGGTGTATGGGGTGTTCATATCTGGCAGCGTACATGCTGGTGATGTAAGGCTGTGCACTAGGATGTACTGTGCATGTGTACATGTGGTGATATGTGGCGTGGGATAATGTTGAGGGCATGTGTATATTACTTACATTTATGTTGTGTGCGCGGTGGTGCAGCCTGGCATCACAGCTTCCTAGACGGTTGTTGTATAAGCTGTGTGGACATCTATGTGCTCCCAAAGCCAAATAAGGATACTGAAAAATTGTGGATGGATGGGAGTGCAGGGTCCAGAGGACCCTGTGCTTTCACTGGAAAATAAGGATACCAACAAATGATGGATGGACGGGAGCATAGGGTCAGAAGGACCCTGCACTCCCACAGCAAAATAAGGACACTGAAAAATAGAAACATAGAAGGTG